>CM041782.1:246541881-247940561 GCA_023374045.1 Limonium bicolor
GGTGGCCCCCAAGGGGCTCAGCACCTTTGCTGGTATGGTAATCCCGCAGCCCACATGCTACCGGGCCACGCACAACTAATTGTCGTCTTAGCATGCGATTGATTATTTTTAAATCATGCATGCCACTGTAAACACACAACACACAACATTTCGCCTCAATGGGCTCAACAAACGGATAATACCTCCTTACTTGATAAATCACTCATGGTATTCATTATCCCTAGAGTGTTCCTCCTCTAACGAGCTACTTCCTTAATAGACGACACTTACCCGATATTCGGGTTATCCTCAAACGCCTCTTATCGCGAACTGGGATTCATTTCCATGATCCACATACTCCACATTTAAGACATATACCATTCATCACATAACAACACATATCAACACTTTTCACGTTTCAACGCGTACATAATAACATCGCCATAGATATTGCATCACAGCAACACACGTAACACCATAAGATCGGTTCACACAAGGAACCTTCCACCATAGTTAGTATTCACAGTGAGCCTAGAGATTGTTGCCAACCTCATGCTAAGCTCGTTACTTACCTCGTTACCGTCCTGTTATTTGAACGGTTAACTTAACCCCAAGGTGTGTCGGATATAGTCATCCCAAGCACACCGAAACAACATTCGTATGCCCCTGTGGCCCGACGTGAGTCAGTAAACTAGCTTTGGATAAGCTAAGGGAAGGTTGAAACCAAATTGGAATACAACCCATACATACACCAAGAGAGTCGAACCGGATATGACATCGACTCCCGTCCTCACACGCGTGGCCGGAACATACCGGACTCCTCACCCCCCATTAGTACATATATACTTATAAATAAGTAGTTAGAGATCCATTATGGAGCCTACCACATCCACACACCATACGGTATCATAACCGAGTTAAGCACACAAGGGAGGTTCACACACTTGCATACAACAACAATATCCAACTAACTCACACATAGCCGTGGTTAGAACGTTCCCAAGGTTTGGGTCGTTAACTCTGAATACCGATCTCTCATGTGCTCCTAGTTCTAGTTAGCTAAGGTTTAACACTTATTTGAGGTTAAACGGTATCGGAGATTAAAAGCGCCACATAAATGAATTACTATAAACTCATTACATGTTTTTATCTTACAAGGTGGCAAACACTCAGAAAAACACATTGGCATACAAGCCGGTGTAATCCGGTAGGACACAGGTTGCAAGAAACCATACCTGTCACCGGAGTCCACTTATCATGTCCACTTATGTTCCTCGAGCAATTCTCGAACAACATACTATTACAATTACTTACAACTATTAACATCGGGGTAACTTGATTGTGTAACATCGAATAACCATGATTAACCCCATAATTAATTAAATAACTTCACATTTATCTTCTTTTACTTTCACATTGTAACACAACCTTTCACCCACTCAATCATCATTATAACTCACCTAACATGTCTTAAACAACCTTATAATATCATTACTAACTTATTACCATTTTTAGATAACATTTCCCATCTTAAAGCAACATTTTTGGTCCATATAGTGGCCTGTCCGAATTTGTGCCCGAACCTCCAAGTTCGGACGCAAGCCGTGACTTTAGACAGAAAACAGACACACGTCTGAACTTGTGTCCGGACTTCGGAAGTTCGGACGTGAGTCGAGAACCTCTTAATGCGGAAATCCATGCGTCCGAACATGTGTCCAGACTTCCCAAGTTCGGACACAGTTCGAGTGTGCAAAATTCTTACCCAATAGAGCCTGTCCGAACTTCCATGTCCGGACGGGCAAAATGCTCAATTTCCAAGCCTTTAAACACTTAGCCAAATTTCTCCAAAGCCTCCAACACTTATAGTATCTACTCCTTAGGTCCCTAAGTGATGTTTCATGCCTATTCTAACCATTATACCAAGACATATCTTCCACACAAACATCATCATTCAAACATCCTTTCTTACATATCAAAACTCCTTATGTCATTCTTACAATTCCTTTTCCAAGCTTACACTTCCTCCTTAATTTACCAAATCCTCTTTCACAACTTCTTGAATTCCTTTCTCAAAACCTTACCTAAACATCATTTTCTCCTTATTCATCAATCATTACCTAACCTTATATAAACTTCTCCAAGACTTTGACACACCCTAGAAACACTCATTTGATCTCTAGAACTTCCAAGATAATGCCTAAATCCTTGTAGCACCTTAGAACTCCTTATACATTTTACAAATTTTTGCCATGGGTTCTCTTAGCACATCATCATTCCAAAACTCATAGTTTTCACCATTAAACACTCAAGAACACCTAAACCCATCAAGAACACCATCACACACAAGACTTCACCAAATTTACACTACATCACAATATAGTGCACAATTTAAATTGCTTGGCACTTAGGCCCTTAAATAGCATAAACCATAAACACTGAATTTCCCACATAAATAATGCCTTTGACCTGCAATTACACCCAACAATACATAAGCCCTTAATAAACTCCTTGAGAGCATTTCACTAGGTCATTCACCTTTGGCTCCTTAGATCATTTTAACAAGCAATATAAGCTCATTTTCCTAAGGCATTTAAACTACATTGAGATAGTTTGTTTACCTCTTTTTTCCTCACAAACTTCTTTCTTGTTTCCTTGTAAACCGGTAGGATGTTTGGTTGTTTGTCAACTTCTAAACAATGTACACATAATAGAATGAGTATTCAAGCATTATGCTTCATCTCATTGTAAACCCTAGTTACACATATTGTTTTTAACACATTAAGGTAATTGTTTTACCTTGGAATTGGAAGAGAACTTGAATAAGTATCAAGAGAGGACTCCTCCTAGCCCTTGGAAGATTCAAATGAAGCTAAAACAAGCAAGGTGAAAACACCATTGTGAGGTGAATTTTTGGACATCACATAAACATGGAGGAAACATGGATTTTCTTTGAGTTTCCTTACCTTGAAGCAAAGGAGAACAATAATATGTGAAAAGGTGAGCTCAAGCTCCTTCAATGGTGAATCTCCATGGCACCAAAATTGAGTTCTTGAAGATTTAAAAAGATAGAAGTGTAGAGCTTGGTCTAACTAAGACAAATATGGTCTTAGAATTTGATTTGGAGCATGGAGTTGGATTTGGCAAGGAATTGAAGATGGAGAAGAGAGGTTGCCATAGCAAATCGTAAATGGAGCTTGGGAGAAGATGAAGAAACCGTGTGAATACAAGAAGGAAAGAGAGAATGAAGGTAAGTTTGATTTTGTTAAGATATTTATGTATAAACAAAATAGTACTTTACTTTAAGCTTTACTTTACTTATTTGATTTCTTTTACAAGTTGGTGACTCACACCTTGAAAAACCGCCCCCATATATTTAGAAGGGTATAATAGTCTTTGTTGACCAATTTAATTACTTATAACAACATATGTTACAAACTAGCTTATAAAGTTACTATTCATAAAAACAAGGCACATAGAAGTGAAATTTTTGATTTCCCATTGATATAGACTTCCAAATGTGATACTATATAGTACACATGTTAATTAAAGAGTAATGATGGACATCTAGCCATACAAAACTCATTTACAAGACAATTTTTCAAAAACGTGCTTTAAGACTCCTTAAAGCACATTTTGTGTTTTAACTTGTTTTCAAGCTTGGTTTTCTTTGGTAAATGATTTAATATGTTCATTAACATATTTATAAGGTATAGATATGACCTTTAGGTCTTATACAATTTACCCCAAGCTTAGAGCACATTTTTGCTCATATTGCCTTTAAGGTATTTTCTTGTGTTTTATTTGGTTTAACTGTCTACCAAAGTTTCCTAAGGACTTAATTAGCCTTATAAAATCATAATTTAATATTATCAAATCTTGGTAGGCTCTTTGGGTCCTAAACAAGTTCACACAAGTTTAGAGCATGTTTTGCTCAAACGTGTCTTAGTGTTTTATTGTGTTTTACCATGGTTTAAATGGTTCATTGACGTTTCTAAGGCACTTTTTAGCCTTTAAATACCATAGTTTAACATTTACACAACATACCAAGGTTTGGGGTATTTCAACAAGACTATTAGACGGTTATAATAGAAAGTCATTCTGTACTAAGGATGTGATAATTGTGTTAGTGGCTCAATTAATTTATAAATAAAATGTATCTACAACACTATGATTCCAATATACAAGATGTAGATCTTATTTAAGTTAAGGGGAAACTTAGTCATGATGGTTTATTTGGTAATACTGATAAAGTACATAATCATTACATTGTGAATTAATAGTATAGTATTCTAGGATAAACCTATTATAGGTCATAAGACGATGTTTGTTCTAAAGTAAGAATAAAAGTATTGAGCTTAAGAATTGTTATTGGAATTCTAAGCTTGATTGAATAACATATAATGCACCTATGTTATAAAGGTCTTAAATGTGAGAATTATGGTTAAGTATGGGTAAAGTGGATAAGAGTGGAACAATTAACAAGTGTTAATAAAATCTTTTACCTTGGTCTTACAACCTTGAGTTATACAACATTCTAAGACAAGTCAAAGGTTATACATAACATTTAAGTGAGGGCTTAAAAGACAATTGAGACTTAGGAATAAGAGTGAGGAGTTTATTTAAGCTTAACATAGGCTACAAGTGATTGATGATAGACTACCTTTAATATTCTTCAGAGTACTGTTGATTGTTTACGCAAGTTGACTAGAACTGCTACAGCGTTATCCAAGTACGATTTCTCGTACTCAGATACTTTTGCTAACGGACTTTATGGATGTTTGGAAAACACTAACTGAGCTTGAATGGATTTCAAAAGGAAACTGTTTGTGTGACTAACTCAGCTTGATGTGACTAACTGAGCCTTGAATGCAAAACGTACATGCTTTCTGGTTCCTTCTATTGGGTTATTTCATTAGACATTAGCTGCCTAGGGTTTACGCTTCTGCACTTGTAACACCCCATTCAACATTAACACATTTAACAACAAACTGCAGCGGAAAACATACTTCATCACTTTACTTAACTCGATGGTGTTACACGCCGTTAACCACCTACATGGCTAACAAGGCTATTACATATACATTGTACCGGTCTGATGGACTAGATTCCCGAGCGACTACACATTACTGTCCCTTTTCATTAACAACAAAACATACACATACCTCTCAACTGTACCGAGTATTCACAAGCTAATGCCGACAACAATTTCGGTCTTACTACACCTACTGTACACGTACAACTTAAATGATTACCCATGTACAAACGACTACCCCGTCCTACTCTCGAACGGCTTCCAGCTCCTTGTACCTGAAATAGGAAAAAGAAGAGAAAGGGTGGCCCCCCAGGGGCTCAGCACCTTTGCTGGTATGGTAATCCCGCAGCCCACATGCTACCGGGCCACGCACAACTAATTGTCGTCTTAGCATGTGATTGATTATAATTGAATCATGCATGTAAACTATCAGCGCACAACACATCACATTCCACCACAATGGGCTTAACAACAGATAACACATACATACTTGATAAACCATTCATTGTGTTCATTAACCCTAGAGTGTTTCTCCTCTAATGGAGCTACTTCCTTAATAGACGATACTTACCCAATAATCGGGTTATCCTTAAACGTCTCTTTTTATGAACTGGGATTCATATCCATGATCCACATACACAACATAACAACACTTTACACGTTCAACGTGCGCATAATATAACATCGCAATGGGAATTGCAGTACAATAATAACACATAACATAACGGGAACGGTTCTCTTAGGAACCGACCCAACATAGTTAATTCACTTGTGAGCCTAGAGAATGATGTCACCCTCATGATAAACTCGTTATACAACACTCATTACCGTCCTAATAGTCGGACGAGTAACTTAAGTTAAGATGGTTCGGATATGGTGACCCGAACACACCACATAAACACATGTTCCCCCTAAACCGATCATAAGTCAGAATAGCTAAGCTTTGGAGTAAGCTAATGGGAGATCATAACCCGTGAGGGAAACAACCATAACAGAGAGGAGGGTAAGGCTAAAAAGGATACCCACTCCCAAACAATGCGTGACCGGCCTAACCGGATTCCTCACCCCCGTTAGTACATATTTACTTGTACATAAATAGTTAGAGACCCACTATGGAGTCTATCACATCCACACACCAAAGGTATTTCAACTGGGTTAAACACACGAGGGAGGTCCATACATTCACACACAAACATCACACAATTAACTCACACATAGCCGTGGTTAGAACGTCCCATGGTTCGGGTCGTTAAATCCGAATACCGATCTCTCATGTGATCCTAGACTCAGTTAGCTAAGGTTTAACACTTTGGAGGTTAAATGGTATCGGAATTGAACACGCTACATAAATGAATTACTATAAACTCATTACATGTTTTATCTTACAACGTGGCAAACATACAGAAAAACACATTGGCATACAAGCCGGTGTAATCCGGTAGGACACAGGTTGCAAGAAAACTGTCACCGGAGTCCACTCTATCATGTCCACTTATGTTCCTCGAACAATTCTCGAACAACTGGTAATATTACATGTACTTTTATTAACATCGGGTAACATGATTGTTTAAAAGTCTAACGCCCATAACTTATCCCCGTTAACTAGTTAAATAACGTCACATTTTAACTTGTTTTACTTTTTCATTTTAATACAACTTTTCCCCACTAAATTGTCATTATAACTCACTTAACATGTCCTTAACAATCTTATAACATCATTACCTAACAGCCCCCAGCATCCTATAACCTTAAACAATGTTTTTTGTCCGACCGACCTTACCGACCGACCTTACACAAGGTCAGTCCATTCCAGAACATATTACCGTCAAAATTCTACTCCGACCGACCTTGCATGTTCGGTCCACAAGGTCGGTCCATTCCAGAAACAATTCCCATTCAAAAATTTAGACCCGACCGACCTTGCAAGTCCGCTCCCAAGGTCGGTCCATTCCAGAAACTTAATCCGTACCAAAATACAGGCCCGACCGACCTTGCAAATCCGTCCCCCAAGGTCGGTCCATTCTAGAAACTCTTTCCGGTAGTGTAAACTGAGCTCAACCGACCTTACAAGTCCGGTCCCTAAGGTCGGTCGGCTTCAGACCTTTGTTTCTACATTCCCATTTGACTCCAAACTTCACCTCATGTATCCTAGTATGCTTTAACCATCATTTAGCACACTTAAACCTTCACATAACATCCTCCAAATACATGTACAAGCTTACTTCTAAAGTCCTTAAACACTCACTCATTTACTTACAAATTTCTTAACACTTGTAACATTCTCTTTTAGTTTTCTAAGTGGTATTTCACCTATAATGACCACTATACCAAGATGTTTTCCTCTACACCTTAACATCATCTCCCAGCATCTTTTCTTACTAACTACATCTCCTTTTTCGACACCTTACCTAGACATCATTCCCTCCTTGGACATCAACATTCCTAAACCTTAAACAAACTTCTCCAAGACTTTAGTACATCCCACATACACCCATTGGATTTCTAGAACTTCCAAGATAATGTCTAAATCCTTGTAGCACTATATAACACCTTAATACATGTTTCTTCCCTAGTAAACATTCATTCATTCCTCACATTTCTTAGTTCACCAAAGCTCATTAAACACTTAAATCTCCTTATACATTACCAAATTTTGCCATAGGTTCTCCTAGCACAATGTCATACCAAAACACATTGTTTTTCACCATTAAACATTCAAGAACACCTAAATTCATCAAGAACTTTCTCACACACAAAACTTCACCAAATTTACACTACATCACAATATAGTGCATAAACTTAAATTGCTTGGCACTTAGGCCCTTAAATAACATAAACCTTAAACACTGAATTTCCCACACATATATTGCCTTTGACCTGCAAATACACTCAACATCACATATGTCCTTTAATAATCCTTAAGAGCATTTTTACTAGCTCATTTGCCATTGGCTCCTTAGGTATTTTATTAAGCAAGTGAAGCTCATTTTTCCTAGGCATTTAAACTACATTGAGATAGTTTGTTTACCTCTTTTCTTCAAGATTTTTACTTGAACACTCTTGTTCTTCCTTGTTTGGAAATCGGCAAGAGTACTTGGCTACTTGTCAACGGTCTAATCAATACACAAGTAAAACCAATGAGCATTCAAGCTTCATGCTTAAACTCATTTACAAACCCTAGGTGTATGTAACACCCCAACTACTTACAACACACTTAATATCATAACGCAGCGGAATTCATAACTCACAACATAACTTGTCTCGTTGGTGTTACACGCCGTTAGCCACCCACGTGGCTAACAAGGCTAACATACATACATCGTACCGGTCTGATGGACTGAACTCCCGAGCAACTACACAATAATCCCGTTCCTTGTTCAACATTCATTATGCACTTACATTACAACTGTACCGAGTATCTTCTAACTAATGCCGATACATTTTCGGTCTTACTACACCTACAATACATCCACAAATCTCACGACTACCACATACAAATAACTACCCCGTCCTACTCTCGAACGGCTGCCAGCTCCATAATACCTGAAAAGTATGGGGGCCCCCAAAGGGGGTCAGCACCTTTGCTGGTATGGTAATCCCGCAGCCCGCATGCTACCGGGCCACGCACAACTAATTGTCGTCTTAGCATGCGGTTGATTTTATTTCAACATGCACAAACTCACACATATCGTGCTTATAAGCAAACATCCATTAATAGGGCACAAACACAAGGTTAGCACACACACTCCCAACAACACACTTCATTTATAACATACACAACTTAATTTCTCTCTTCTTAGAGGATATAACTTTACCTAAGGAGCGTCGGGGTGATATAAGCCCGAGCACGACGTACATACATTTCCTTTACTGGAGTGACGGCCTCATATAGGACCGATCACAACATACATAATTTCCCCCTAGCTCCAATAGTGATGAGTTAGGTAAGCCTTGGTTAAGCTTGTGGGTGGTTGTAATTCAAGGAGGAAAACAACCGTAACATAACAAAGAGGGAGTCGAAGCGAACTTAGGCTCCAACACCCTACCAACATTATACATAATTTCCCTCCTAGCCCGATATGGAGGTCGGGTAGGTAAGCTTTGGCTAAGCTAATGGGAGGTCGAAATCCAATGAAGGAAAACAACCCTTAACATAACAGGATGGGAGTTAATTCACATATATGTATTAACTCCCAAACAACACGCGCGACCGGCACACACCGGATTCCTCTCCATACATAACATATACTTATTAGTTAGAGGTTCCCTTATGGAACTTATCACATACATACATCACATAGTGTTACTAATCCGGTTAGACACATAAGGGGAGTAATATCCCTTTTAACAAACATGGATAACTGTATCCGATAACGACAACAACATACCAAACAAATCACATACATCACACATAATCACAACATACACTCACGCACGGATAGCCGTAGTTAGAACGTTCCCATGGGTTGGGACGTTTATTCCGAATACCGATTTCTTATGTGAACCTAAGGTCGGTTAACTATTATTTAACACATAACTAAGGTTAAGCGGTATTGGAATTAATTTACGCCACGATAATGAATTACTGTAAACTCATTTCATGTTTTATCTTGCAAGGTGGCAAACACACAGAAAAACACATTGGCATACAAGCCGGTGTAATCCGGTAGGACACAGGTTGCAAGAAAACCATACCTGTCACCGAAGACGCACTCTAATGTGCCACCACATGTTCCTTGAAAATCTTTGTACAACTGGTAACATTATAACTATCTTTATTAATATCGGGGTAACATAATTATTTAACGACTAATGCGCCCATGATTAACCCCGTTCGATAGTTTTATAACTTTACATTTGTATTACAATTTCTCACCACTCAATCACCATTATAACTTACTTAATTTATCCTTAACAACCTTATAATCTTAACTTTAAGCATTAAGGTTTATACTTAATCTTAACTTAATTACTTAAGTTCTTAGGGTCCCAATCATCACTACCCTATTAATGGCACACCTTAATACCAATTAACATTCTTAGAAATTAAAATTTTTTTTTTTGTTAAGGGTCGACCGACCCACTGACCGACCCAACCCCTGGGTCGGTCCGTTCCAGTAACTTCCTGGTTCAGACAACAACCTTAGACCCACGACCGACCCATCCTTATGGGTCGGTCCATTGCCGAAACTTCCCGTCCTTTGGAAATTCTCCGACCGACCCAAAGCTAAGCCGACCGACCCAAAACTCTCTGGGTCGGTCCATTGCCGAAACCTTTTTCCTTCGTTAAATTTTGCCCGACCGACCCAAAGCTAAGCCGACCGACCCAAAACTCTCTGGGTCGGTCCATTGCCGAAACTTTCTGGCTGGCTTAACGTGGTCCGACCGACCCAGAACTGGGTCGGACCCTGGGTCGGTCCACTACAGATTTTTCTCTTAATTTGTTCTTTCAACTCCAAACTTTTCCTCATATACCCTAATATGTTCTAACCTCATTTGGACACTTCAAACACATCTTAATGACATCCAATAAACTCCTTAAATCCCTCAAAACACTTGTAGCTCACTATTTTGCTCCCACTTAGAATGCATTTGAACCATTTTATATTTCTACACCAATTTTGACATGATCTCCCCATAACTTTACATGTCCACACCCACCGATTTTCATCCTTTCCATTCCTAATCTAGCCACACCCCTTTCAAGGGTCCTAACAACACATTACAATTCCTCAAATCTCATCACTTCAACATAATCATCAAAAATCTCCACAATCTCAATATCAACCTCAAACTTAAAACATTTGGCTCTTTAATGCCCTCAATTCAACATTAACTCCCAGATCATTTCTAACATCCATTAAACACAAGACAACATAGTTTTAAATCCATAATTTGGGTTCATTAGATTGTTTTACCCAATCCCAAACTCTAAAACAATTATAACAAGGTTTAAGGTGAATTCCTTACCTTGATTTCACAAGTCTCTCACATTATCCTCTTGCTCCTCATCTCTTCAAAAATCAATCTAGAGGGTATGGAGTTTCCAAACTCCATCCCAACATCCATGAACAAAAACATACACAATTAATTATCTAAACCCTTAGAAACTCAAATTAATCAAAGGGCTAGAATTAGGGTTTACCTTTTGAAGTTTTTAAAGGGGGATTCTCCCTTGAATCAAGAAGGAAACTACTCCACCATTGAAGGATAAATTTGGAGCTCAAGAACAAGGAAAAAGCAAGGTATCAAAAATGGTGAAAAATCAATTACACCAAGAGATGAAGGAAAAATGAGTTTTTCTTGGGAATCTTTACCTTGGAAGGAAGAGGAGACTACAAGCTTCTCATTGGTGCCATTTTCTCCTCAAATGGTGAAAACCCATAAAAATGAAACTCACCTTTTTCGAATTTTGGAAAGAGAGAAGTGTAGAGCTTGATGAGGGGAACACAAATATGTGTTTTGTTTTTGATTCGGAGCATTTATGTGGCTTGAGCATGGGAGAGAAGTTGGAGAAGCCATGGGTGTGGGTGGTGAGCTCAAAAACGGCAGCTACCAGAGGGAGAGAGGAGAAATCGCTGGGAAGGAAGGAAAGAGAGGAAAGAGAAGAGAGAGAGAGGAAAAAGAAAAATAAGGAAGGAGAGAGAGTGAGGGGGTATTTGTGCCCTTGTTATTTGGCTCTCTCTTGACTTAATTAATTAGTTAACTAGTCTTGTGTGAGTGGCTGTATACATTAATAAAACTGGCCCACTAATATAAACACGCTGGAGCGTTTTTCGTCTTTTAACAGAAAATGCTCGTTTATTTACCCGGTTTAGCACTATTCACTAGCCGGGACCGTTTTATGGAATTTTCTCATTCCTTTAATTTTAATGGCTATTAAACTCCATTAATGTTTAATTATTGATATAGAATCAACTATTATTTTTACGGGGTCGTTTAACTGTTTAAAGTCACGTTTTCGGGTTTCCTCGAAAAACGCGCTTTAGACTCCGTTAGCGTTTTAACGCATTGTTTGGATCCGTTTTCTTCCGGAATTTTTCTCACATGTTCTTAATGTGTAATTTAGGTATGGTAATTATTTATAACCCTTACTAGGGTTATGTACCTCCTAAAATAATTAAATACGTATTTTCACGTTTTGTGACTTTTACGAGATTTCTTTTTCTTTTTGGTTTTCATTTCTTCACCAATAATCTTAAAGACTTAATTAGCCTTAGAAAATTATAATTATACATTTAATTAACATATTATGGTTTGGGGTATTTCAATCTACCCCCCTTAAAAGAACTTCGTCCTCGAAGTTCACACTTCTCGCACATCATTGGTTAAAATACGGGGATTGCTCGTAACATAAAACTTCCATAACCAAACATACTTTACATCAACCTCGGACTTAACGGTCCGGGTAATACATCCATACTTACATAGTAACCTCGGACTTATTGGTCCGGGTACCTTAACATCATTTGCACCTACATAATAACCCTTAGACTCTTGGGTCTGGGTAACATAACAACATTTAGACTCGTAGGTCTTGATAACATAACGACCTTCAGACACATAGGCCTGGGTGACATAACACTTTCGGAACTTAATCACATTTGGACTCAAGGTCCAAAGTAATAATTACTACACATACCACACAACATGTCATAGCATGTATATCAACCAGAAATTCCTTTTCCATCTCTTCATGAGTTCGAGACCCACGTAGAGTACATATACACTGTGATCCCGCAGGACCGGTCGCGATGGACACTCTGGTCCCCGTTCCTTTGGGAGATCAAAACAATTGCATACATCTTTAAAATATACTTCTCATGTCACCGGTCCTAAGACAAAGGCTCATACGTCCTCAGCTCGTGAGCAAGTAGTAGGAAGATACCCTCTATGAGGTTAAGTATAATGAAATCCTTTATTGGAAGGATCTTAATCGAAAATCCTTTACAAGGTCACATAAAAGTAGTCCTTCCTTTAAAAATACCGTTTAAGAATCTTAAAAATATTAATTGATATCTTGAAAATACCAATTGAGAATTTGAAACCCAATTTTAAAATTCTTTTGAAAATTCAATACAACTCCAAGTCCAATTATTGTTAACTGCATCTTATTCTTGATGTGATTATTTGTGACCACTTATAGGGAGTTTCAAGAATCATCCAACCCTAATGTGATCAGCATCAGAGTTGAACTATCTTTCCACCCCAATTTGTGTTCGGCTTCCCTTGATCTCATGATAATCAAGTTTCACCTCCCACTTCAATTTCAAACCACAACTAATTCAAACATGTACCATTTTCTATCTTTTTAATCCATCTAGTGGTAATCATTACATCTCCAAGGGATAGAACTATGTCCATCAATCATCTTCCAGATTTATTTTAGATCAAGTTACCTAGGGAATTTAATTCTCACTAGGTTCTACATTGGTGTCGTACCTCTTCGTAAATCACAATACTGTATATATATATATATATATATATATATCCATACATTATTTTATCAAAGTATAACACAATATTACTTTTGGTATCATATGAACATACATAGTCGGGGTTTAGTTCCCCGGGAGTTTTCTACTCCCTTATACATATACTTTCACACATCTCTTAACAAAATAACACACTTATCACAATGGTATTCGCATCTTCTGTGCGTAATTACCATAATTAAACCATGAATGAATGCGTATGTTTATGTAACACACGCTCCAATCATCAAAACAAATTATTTTGTGCTTTGCACACCATAGTTCCCGTACACTTGTACGGTAAAACATGCTAAACGGTTGGCGCTCTACCCCCCTTAGAAGGGATTACGCCCACGTAATCAATCACTTAATCACTGGTTTAAAACATCCTACCGTCATGAGGTGTTTTACCTCCACGCGGTTTATTATACAACATGTTCTGGTTTGAGGATCTTAGCCATATTGGCGGTTTAGTCCTTAACCCAGAATTCTCACTAGAGCTTATTTTAGCTCTTATCTGGTTTCGATTCTGGCCTGAGAGGCTATAGGCGTTAATAATTAGCCATCCACTCCTGTTCACTACACACATTTAGCACTTGAATTGCCAGCTCGCTACTTCCTGCTGCGCAACTCTTGATAACTTTAGGGCTTAGTTTGCCCCCATACATTATTCTTACTGTATTGTACATCCCCGATTATCACCTTTATCTTGGTAATAACGGTTTCTCAACCGACGCGTGGTATCACCTACTGTGAGCGAACTCGGTGAGTTACAGCCTTATTATCCACTTTCATGATAACCTACTGTATTCCACAATGACTTACTTGACCTCTTCCGACTTACTGTCGGTTAAGTTTGAGCTACTACTAATTGTGTAGTACTCTGTCGGTTATTTCCAACACTTGAGGTATATTCCATACCAATATTTAATAATCGTGTTACTGTAGTCACTTATGTCAACCAAGTACCCTTTGATTGGTACGACCGTGCTTCTCTTATGCATCGGTTTTATCACACCATGAGTTTGTTCCTTTGTCACATTTAACATTTCTCAACTTCCCAGCTATCTCACTCGATCATTACTGCACAAGGGCGATACCAAAACATTCAGTCATACAGAGTGCAGAGGCGTAAACTCTTGAAAGTAAATCTCTTATGCGATAGCAATGGGAATTCACACTGTTTTCCTTATCACATAGTATCAACTACTGGCTTATTGCCCAGTCTGTTTATCATCACTTACTTGTATTTCCATTGAGTTCCACTCATAACTGGTCTTATTTGCCACATTATTATTTAACAATACTTATACAACAGTCGCTTACTGCGCACCGTGCTCTTCCTCATTGTATAACATTAACTTATACTACATCCGCTATTATATTAGCTCCCTGTGTTTCGCCACTTAGTTGGCCGACTGCTGAACACGCTATTGTTTTTGAGTCTTTATGCTCTTTGAGCGTTGTTCATTACACATTTAGCATCACACACCTATGGTGGTTGCTATTAGCCTTATTACTTTGGTGGTCTCCACAACTGGTACAAACACTTCTTTTTGATTTATTCCTACTCACATCCTTCTTGGGTAACGACAACATGGTCAACCCTTATCATACTCCCTGAACTCTGTTCACATAACCACCGCTGTTGCGGTCTCACAAATCAAGAGGTATCCCCACACTTTAATCAGTGGTTCGTTATCCGCTTTACTTACTTACATAACATAACTTCCAAAGTCAATAACATTTTCTTAACACATTCAACTTGTGGCTTACAAGTCTTATTGCCTCGAGCTTTGCTCTTGTAGGCTATCCACACACATTTACTTTTCCGTACAACATTACATAGTTTATAGGTTGCATTGGGTTCCATGACAAGGTCGTTGCTCCTTTCATGGTATGCCCCTTCAAGGATGTCAGACTTCCTGCTGACGACTTGTGCTTAAACTGGGTGTTAGTTTTAACCCTTGCATTCCTGTCATGTCATCTCATTCAACCATTGTTGATCTAAACACCCTTTTTAGGATGGTTCCTGGGTGTTACTAGGTTACGCCATTACATCTGGCTTGCACTCATTGGTATGTTTAATTTACTACATTGCCTTACTTCTTGGCTGTTTAATTATCCCCTCCAGTGAGATTGTTATCCCTCTGGCAATCTAAGTGATCATCCCGGGAGTCTCATCCCGATCATTGCACGTTAACATGTCCATAGTAGGCATCTGCCTCACCATACGTAGGCTGGGTACTTATTCCAGTTATTACATTCATCCCTCAGGATTCTTGAGACATATTCCACGTCTTTAATCACTAACCAGTGCACTTCGCACTTGTTCGCCTTTACACATTTCCTTAAAATGAATTTACTGATTCTTTTAGTCTCGTTGACTTAACTGGGTTGCTTTACTTCCACCGTTCTTGGTAATTCATTCTTCTGCTTGACTTTTACTTCGGACCGTAGTATGGAGTCGACTACTTCCCGTGTTCCAGACTCCACTCGTATACATACGTGGGGTACCCTACTGATACATTGCTACTTACCCGACTAACCCATAAGTAGGTCTGTCAGGCCCACAAGCTCCTATCGGAGTGCGGTCGTCCCACATTACCGTTGGTACACTCGCAGTGTCCGTCACACGCCTAGGTGAAGTATTCTGTTGTCAACTCCTCTTACATTATCCTGTGATAATATGCATTCCATGCTTCCCGAACTTGATCGAGGGAAATATATCCACTGTTGTGCTATTACGAACTCAATCCATTCTCTCAGGTTGTTACCCTTGGGTTTACCGGTTTCCATCCGGTTATTTTGAAAGTAACTGGGTAAAACTTACCTACCATGTGGCACTGAGGCCGGGGTAGGTCTTCCGGTTGGTTTAAAAGAAGGTTGGAAATAAAATGGGTTTGAAAGAAAATTTGGTTTGAAAAAAAAGTTTGAAAATAATTTTAGGTTGAAAGAAAAAATTTCATGGTTTTACAACGTTTCCTTGCCTTAACCAAGTCAAGCTTCTTGCTGACTAGTGTGTTTCAAAGTACTGAGGTCAGGCTGTTAAGCCCTTCCACGGTTATGATAATCCCATTTAACTTCATGGTACTTTACTAAGTACCAGTGGTTGTTTGAAATTTTCCGTACAACCTTGTTATAGCAGCACTTGCCATGGCAAGTGCGCCATGCTAACTGGTTATCGGTTCAATACACACTGGTTGCGGTATTGTTTTCATCCGTACTAACATCAATGGCCTTGCTGGCCCTTGCTTGATCTTACAGTCCCAACAACGATCTTCCGGGTACTTCTCACTGTCTTCACATGATAACCATTAACTAGGGTGTTTCCCATTCTGGGAGACCCCTTTTTACTTAGTATTGTATCCTCCTCGTACTACCTTGCAGTTCTTTAATCAGTTGGTATACCGTTGGTGTATTAGTTAACATTTGTAGTCCCGTAGACACTCTCGCCTCGGGTTTCATTACTTCACTTCTTGCCGGTTGCACAATTGGTGCGTTGCAAGCTGGTTGTCCTCGACTGCTTCGCATGTCGACCCAGGGTGTTGGAAATTCCATTCTCTTATGCATAAAATTCTTCACTATTCGCTACCAGGAGCGATTAATGTTGTTCACATGGAGGCCGTCGTCGGGATTCACACCTTTCGGAATCTACCGTATGACAGGTTCCCCGTACTTATAAGGACATTTAATAACAGCCAGATCGGGTATTCCCGAGTAAGAGAGGATTTCCATCTCTCTGGCGTTCTTTCCAAGTTATATAATAGGGTTTGTGGAGGGCGGGATGGATACTGTAAGTATCCAGTACACACTGGTATTTCCCCAACTAGCGTACTTCTCACGCTATCACTCAACCCTTAACCCAAGGTACTAAACACTTAACTCGGTACTTCCTAAGCTCGGTATTTCAGTCATCAGAGCGATACTTCGCTCTGATACCACTTTTTGTAACACCCCAACTACTTACAACACACTTAATATCATAACGCAGCGGAATTCATAACTCACAACATAACTTGTCTCGTTGGTGTTACACGCCGTTAGCCACCCACGTGGCTAACAAGGCTAACATACATACATCGTACCGGTCTGATGGACTGAACTCCCGAGCAACTACACAATAATCCCGTTCCTTGTTCAACATTCATTATGCACTTACATTACAACTGTACCGAGTATCTTCTAACTAATGCCGATACATTTTCGGTCTTACTACACCTACAATACATCCACAAATCTCACGACTACCACATACAAATAACTACCCCGTCCTACTCTCGAACGGCTGCCAGCTCCATAATACCTGAAAAGTATGGGGGCCCCCAAAGGGGGTCAGCACCTTTGCTGGTATGGTAATCCCGCAGCCCGCATGCTACCGGGCCACGCACAACTAATTGTCGTCTTAGCATGCGGTTGATTTTATTTCAACATGCACAAACTCACACATATCGTGCTTATAAGCAAACATCCATTAATAGGGCACAAACACAAGGTTAGCACACACACTCCCAACCACACTTCATTTATAACATACACAACTTAATTTCTCTCTTCTTAGAGGATATAACTTTACCTAAGGAGCGTCGGGGTGATATAAGCCCGAGCACGACGTACATACATTTCCTTTACTGGAGTGACGGCCTCATATAGGACCGATCACAACATACATAATTTCCCCCTAGCTCCAATAGTGATGAGTTAGGTAAGCCTTGGTTAAGCTTGTGGGTGGTTGTAATTCAAGGAGGAAAACAACCGTAACATAACAAAGAGGGAGTCGAAGCGAACTTAGGCTCCAACACCCTACCAACATTATACATAATTTCCCTCCTAGCCCGATATGGAGGTCGGGTAGGTAAGCTTTGGCTAAGCTAATGGGAGGTCGAAATCCAATGAAGGAAAACAACCCTTAACATAACAGGATGGGAGTTAATTCACATATATGTATTAACTCCCAAACAACACGCGCGACCGGCACACACCGGATTCCTCTCCATACATAACATATACTTATTAGTTAGAGGTTCCCTTATGGAACTTATCACATACATACATCACATAGTGTTACTAATCCGGTTAGACACATAAGGGGAGTAATATCCCTTTTAACAAACATGGATAACTGTATCCGATAACGACAACAACATACCAAACAAATCACATACATCACACATAATCACAACATACACTCACGCACGGATAGCCGTAGTTAGAACGTTCCCATGGGTTGGGACGTTTATTCCGAATACCGATTTCTTATGTGAACCTAAGGTCGGTTAACTATTATTTAACACATAACTAAGGTTAAGCGGTATTGGAATTAATTTACGCCACGATAATGAATTACTGTAAACTCATTTCATGTTTTATCTTGCAAGGTGGCAAACACACAGAAAAACACATTGGCATACAAGCCGGTGTAATCCGGTAGGACACAGGTTGCAAGAAAACCATACCTGTCACCGAAGACGCACTCTAATGTGCCACCACATGTTCCTTGAAAATCTTTGTACAACTGGTAACATTATAACTATCTTTATTAATATCGGGGTAACATAATTATTTAACGACTAATGCGCCCATGATTAACCCCGTTCGATAGTTTTATAACTTTACATTTGTATTACAATTTCTCACCACTCAATCACCATTATAACTTACTTAATTTATCCTTAACAACCTTATAATCTTAACTTTAAGCATTAAGGTTTATACTTAATCTTAACTTAATTACTTAAGTTCTTAGGGTCCCAATCATCACTACCCTATTAATGGCACACCTTAATACCAATTAACATTCTTAGAAATTAAAATTTCTTTTTTTTTGTTAAGGGTCGACCGACCCACTGACCGACCCAACCCCTGGGTCGGTCCGTTCCAGTAACTTCCTGGTTCAGACAACAACCTTAGACCGACCCACGACCGACCCATCCTTATGGGTCGGTCCATTGCCGAAACTTCCCGTCCTTTGGAAATTCTCCGACCGACCCAAAGCTAAGCCGACCGACCCAAAACTCTCTGGGTCGGTCCATTGCCGAAACCTTTTTCCTTCGTTAAATTTTGCCCGACCGACCCAAAGCTAAGCCGACCGACCCAAAACTCTCTGGGTCGGTCCATTGCCGAAACTTTCTGGCTGGCTTAACGTGGTCCGACCGACCCAGAACTGGGTCGGTCCCTACAGATTTTTCTCTTAATTTGTTCTTTCAACTCCAAACTTTTCCTCATATACCCTAATATGTTCTAACCTCATTTGGACACTTCAAACACATCTTAATGACATCCAATAAACTCCTTAAATCCCTCAAAACACTTGTAGCTCACTATTTTGCTCCCACTTAGAATGCATTTGAACCATTTTATATTTCTACACCAATTTTGACATGATCTCCCCATAACTTTACATGTCCACACCCACCGATTTTCATCCTTTCCATTCCTAATCTAGCCACACCCTTTCAAGGGTCCTAAAAACACATTACATTCTCAAATCTATCACTTCAACATAATCTCAAAAATCTCCACAATCTCAATATCAACCTCAAACTTAAAACATTTGGCTCTTTAATGCCCTCAATTCAACATTAACTCCCAGATCATTTCTAACATCCATTAAACACAAGACAACATAGTTTTAAATCCATAATTTGGGTTCATTAGATTGTTTTACCCAATCCCAAACTCTAAAACAATTATAACAAGGTTTAAGGTGAATTCCTTACCTTGATTTCACAAGTCTCTCACATTATCCTCTTGCTCCTCATCTCTTCAAAAATCAATCTAGAGGGTATGGAGTTTCCAAACTCCATCCCAACATCCATGAACACAAAACATACACATTAATTATCTAAACCCTTAGAAACTCAAATTAATCAAAGGGCTAGAATTAGGGTTTACCTTTTGAAGTTTTTAAAGGGGATTCTCCCTTGAATCAAGAAGGAAACTACTCCACCATTGAAGGATAAATTTGGAGCTCAAGAACAAGGAAAAAGCAAGGTATCAAAAATGGTGAAAAATCATTACACCAAGAGATGAAGGAAAAATGAGTTTTTCTTGGGAATCTTTACCTTGGAAGGAAGAGGAGACTACAAGCTTCTCATTGGTGCCATTTTCTCCTCAAATGGTGAAAACCCATAAAAATGAAACTCACCTTTTTCGAATTTTGGAAAGAGAGAAGTGTAGAGCTTGATGAGGGGAACACAAATATGTGTTTTGTTTTTGATTCGGAGCATTTATGTGGCTTGAGCATGGGAGAGAAGTTGGAGAAGCCATGGGTGTGGGTGGTGAGCTCAAAAACGGCAGCTACCAGAGGGAGAGAGGAGAAATCGCTGGAAGGAAGGAGAAGAGAGGAAAGAGAAGAGAGAGAGAGAGGAAAAAGAAAATAAGGAAGGAGAGAGAGTGAGGGGGTATTTGTGCCCTTGTTATTTGGCTCTCTCTTGACTTAATTAATTAGTTAACTAGTCTTGTGTGAGTGGCTGTATACATTAATAAAACTGGCCCACTAATATAAACACGCTGGAGCGTTTTTCGTCTTTTAACAGAAAATGCTCGTTTATTTACCCGGTTTAGCACTATTCACTAGCCGGGACCGTTTTATGGAATTTTCTCATTCCTTTAATTTTAATGGCTATTAAACTCCATTAATGTTTAATTATTGATATAGAATCAACTATTATTTTTACGGGGTCGTTTAACTGTTTAAAGTCACGTTTTCGGGTTTCCTCGAAAAACGCGCTTTAGACTCCGTTAGCGTTTTAACGCATTGTTTGGATCCGTTTTCTTCCGGAATTTTCTCACATGTTCTTAATGTGTAATTTAGGTATGGTAATATATTTACCCCTTACTAGGGTTATGTACCTCCTAAAATAATTAAATACGTATTTTCACGTTTTGTGACTTTTACGAGATTTCTTTTTCTTTTTGGTTTTCATTTCTTCACCAATAATCTTAAAGACTTAATTAGCCTTAGAAAATTATAATTATACAATTAATTAACATATTATGGTTTGGGGTATTTCAGTGTAACACCCCAACTCAATCCAGATGTGGTCTCGCAACTTAACAGTAATATTAAACATGTCACACAGGGAATTCTTTACAATCCAGGACCTTGCCACGGTCTGACTACAGAATATACCGAACATTAGTACATAACAACCTTAACCAAATACATATCTTCTTACAATCCTCTCACAACCTATACATCCTACTAACTCAACTGCCGTACGAGTGTACATGCACAACTCGTAGGTCACACTTAATCCTTAACACTTGTATCCTCTTCTTACTCTTGTGACGGTCGCCTCCTGATGTACACCTGTGTAGTAAAACAGCCCCCAAAGGGGTCAGCACGAATGCTGGCACGATCCCCTCATGGCCCCAAGCTAACGTGGCTACGACGACTAATTGTCGATAGCATGGAGGTTGATTAAATGCACAACATAATAGTAAATGATGTAAACAACAATCCATATATGAACAATCAAAGTTCACACACAATGAACGGCTTAAATGCGTTCCCTTAATTAGAGAGTTAGTTATTTAACTCCTTAAGTAATGTTCCCTCTTAATCTTAGTCCATCCTTATCTCACCTCAATCTTAGTCTTATCTTAATCTGAGAAACACAACCATCCTTTAATAAGGAGTGGATGTCGCTTATCTTAATCTTAATTACACAAACCATCCTTTAAAGAGGAATGGTTGCAATCCGTCTTAACCTTACCTTAATCTTAAACTTAACAATACAAACCACCCTTTAAAAAGGAATGGTTGCAACTTATCTTAACCTTACCTTAATCTTAATCTTAACTTAATCTCAATATACAAACCGTTCCTGGAAGGGAATGGTTGTAGCTTAATTCGAACCTGGGATTTAGGTGATCCCACCGAACCATCTTAATGCCACCTACTCTAGACGGGAGTCCAGCGTAGCTGAGCCGGCAACCGGCCCTAGGCTACAAGTCCGAAGACAAGTCCTTAAGCGGAAGTCGATTCTGCTATAGATACCAACCCCCTTTCCTTAGCATGCATGACCGGAGATCGGTCCCGGGTTTCCTCACTCAAGTTCCAGTTAGTAATAGTCTCAAGACCATGTTTGTTGGTTAACCTCTTTCGGTTCATATCGTCCCATATTAGGGAGCGTTCCTTAGTCTCACTCAATTCCTTACTACACGTTGGTTAGTAAGTTCTCACGGTGTGTTGTGTTAGTTTTCAAACATCACACAATAATACAATAAATATATTATATTCCGGTTGCATGCTTTATCTTGCTTAGTGAGCACACAAAAACAAATAGCACACAAGCCGAGGGACACCTCGTTAGCAAGCAGGTCACAAGAGAACTGTACCGTTCACCGTTGGCCGTTCGGTTGCTTAATCTTCTTTCGGGAGTCCAATTCCAAGTCCTAAAACATTCATTCAGTTTTAGGTTGTTAGTCACTTAACTCAATTCAACTTACTTATCTTACTTAACTTACTTAACCCTTAATGATTCCAACCTAACACCTCTTAAGTCTTACAACTTAATCTTACAAACTTAATCTTAAACTTTTAAGTTTATTCTTAACTTAATCCCTTAGGTCTTTATACCTCTAATCATCATTGCCCCCTTAATGGGGTACCATTAATACCACTAAACTCTCTTAGGGTTTCTTCTTTTTTTTTTAAGTCTTAAGGGTCGACCGACCCACCGACCGACCCAACCCCTGGGTCGGTCCGTCCCAGAAACTTTTCCGTCTTTTGAAACCCATCCGTCCGACCCAGAGCTAGACCGACCGACCCAAACCCTCTGGGTCGGTCCATTACAGAACCCATTTCCTACGTTAGATTTTTGCCCGACCGACCCAAAGCTAAGCCGACCGACCCAAACCCTCTGGGTCGGTCCAGTCCAGAGACATTCCGGCTGGCTCAACATGGCCCGACCGACCCAAAACTGGGATTCATATCCATAAACGTCTCTTTTTATAAACTGGGATTCATATCCATGATCCACATACACCACATAACAACACTTTACACGTTCAACGTGCACATAACATAACATCGCAATGGGAATTGCAGTACAATAATAACACATAACATAACGGGAACGGTTCTCTTAGGAACCGACCCAACATAGTTAATTCACTTGTGAGCCTAGAGAATGATGTCACCCTCATGATAAACTCGTTATACAACACTCATTACCGTCCTAATAGTCGGACGAGTAACTTAAGTTAAGATGGTTCGGATATGGTGACCCGAAACACCCATAAACACATGTTCCCCCTAAACCGATCATAAGTCAGAATAGCTAAGCTTTGGAGTAAGCTAATGGGAGATCATAACCCGTGAGGGAAACAACCATAACAGAGAGGAGGGTAAGGCTAAAAAGGATACCCACTCCCAAACAATGCGTGACCGGCCTAACCGGATTCCTCACCCCCGTTAGTACATATTTACTTGTACATAAATAGTTAGAGACCCACTATGGAGTCTATCACATCCACACACCAAAAGGTATTTCAACTGGGTTAAACACACGAGGGAGGTCCATACATTCACACACAAACATCACACAATTAACTCACACATAGCCGTGGTTAGAACGTCCCATGGTTCGGGTCGTTAAATCCGAATACCGATCTCTCATGTGATCCTAGACTCAGTTAGCTAAGGTTTAACACTTTGGAGGTTAAATGGTATCGGAATTGAACACGCTACATAAATGAATTACTATAAACTCATTACATGTTTTATCTTACAACGTGGCAAACATACAGAAAAACACATTGGCATACAAGCCGGTGTAATCCGGTAGGACACAGGTTGCAAGAAAACTGTCACCGTCACGGAGTCCACTCTATCATGTCCACTTATGTTCCTCGAACAATTCTCGAACAACTAGTAATTTACATGTACTTTTATTAACATCGGGGTAACATGATTGTTTAAAAGTCTAACGCCCATAACTTATCCCCGTTAACTAGTTAAATAACGTCACATTTTAACTTGTTTTACTTTTTCATTTTAATACAACTTTTCCCCCACTAAATTGTCATTATAACTCACTTAACATGTCCTTAACAATCTTATAACATCATTACCTAACAGCCCCCAGCATCCTATAACCTTAAACAATGTTTTTGGTCCGACCGACCTTACCGACCGACCTTACACAAGGTCAGTCCATTCCAGAACATATTACCGTCAAAATTCTACTCCGACCGACCTTGCATGTTCGGTCCACAAGGTCGGTCCATTCCAGAAACAATTCCCATTCAAAAATTTAGACCCGACCGACCTTGCAAGTCCGCTCCCAAGGTCGGTCCATTCCAGAAACTTAATCCGTACCAAAAATACAGGCCCGACCGACCTTGCAAATCCGGTCCCCAAGGTCGGTCCATTCTAGAAACTCTTTCCGGTAGTGTAAACTGAGCTCAACCGACCTTACAAGTCCGGTCCCTAAGGTCGGTCGGCTTCAGACCTTTGTTTCTACATTCCCATTTGACTCCAAACTTCACCTCATGTATCCTAGTATGCTTTAACATCATTTAGCACACTTAAACCTTCACATAACATCCTCCAAATACATGTACAAGCTTACTTCTAAAGTCCTTAAACACTCACTCATTTACTTACAAATTTCTTAACACTTGTAACATTTCTCTTTTAGTTTTCTAAGTGGTATTTCACCTATAATGACCACTATACCAAGATGTTTTCCTCTACACCTTAACATCATCTCCCAAGCATCTTTTCTTACTAACTACATCTCCTTTTTCACACCTTACCTAGACATCATTCCCTCCTTGGACATCAACATTCCTAAACCTTAAACAAACTTCTCCAAGACTTTAGTACATCCCACATACACCCATTGGATTTCTAGAACTTCCAAGATAATGTCTAAATCCTTGTAGCACTATATAACACCTTAATACATGTTTTCTTCCCTAGTAAACATTCATTCATTCCTCACATTTCTTAGTTCACCAAAGCTCATTTAAACACTTAAATCTCCTTATACATTACCCAAATTTTGCCATAGGTTCTCCTAGCACAATGTCATACCAAAACACATTGTTTTTCACCATTAAACATTCAAGAACACCTAAATTCATCAAGAACTTTCTCACACACAAAACTTCACCAAATTTACACTACATCACAATATAGTGCATAAACTTAAATTGCTTGGCACTTAGGCCCTTAAATAACATAAACCTTAAACACTGAATTTCCCACACATATATTGCCTTTGACCTGCAAATACACTCAACATCACATATGTCCTTTAATAATCTCCTTAAGAGCATTTTTACTAGCTCATTTGCCATTGGCTCCTTAGGTATTTTATTAAGCAAGTGAAGCTCATTTTTCCTAGGCATTTAAACTACATTGAGATAGTTTGTTTACCTCTTTTCTTCAAGATTTTTACTTGAACACTCTTGTTCTTCCTTGTTTGGAAATCGGCAAGAGTACTTGGCTACTTGTCAACGGTCTAATCAATACACAAGTAAAACCAATGAGCATTCAAGCTTCATGCTTAAACTCATTTACAAACCCTAGGTGTAACACCCCAACTCAATCCAGATGTGGTCTCGCAACATAACAGTATATATATAAACATGTCACAGCGGAATTCTTTACAATCCAGGACCTTGCCACGGTCTGACTACAGAATATACCGAACATTAGTACATAACAACCTTAACCAAATACATATTCTTCTTACAATCCTCTCACAACCTATACATCCTACTAACTCAACTGCCGTACGAGTGTACATGCACAACTCGTAGGTCACACTTAATCCTTAACACTTGTATCCTCTTCTTACCCTTGTGACGGTCGCCTCCTGATGTACACCTGTGTAGTAAAAACAGCCCCCAAAGGGGGTCAGCACGAATGCTGGCACGATCCCCTCATGGCCCCCAAGCTAACGTGGCTACGACGACTAATTGTCGATAGCATGGAGGTTGATTAAATGCACAACATAATAGTAAATGATGTAAACAACAATCCATATATGAACAATCAAAGTTCACACACAATGAACGGCTTAAATGCGTTCCCTTAATTAGAGAGTTAGTTATTTAACTCCTTAAGTAATGTTCCCTCTTAATCTTAGTCCATCCTTATCTCACCTCAATCTTAGTCTTATCTTAATCTGAGAAACAACCATCCTTTAATAAGGAGTGGATGTCGCTTATCTTAATCTTAATTACACAAACCATCATTTAAAGAGGAATGGTTGCAATCCGTCTTAACCTTACCTTAATCTTAAACTTAACAATACAAACCACCCTTTAAAAAGGAATGGTTGCAACTTATCTTAACCTTACCTTAATCTTAATCTTAACTTAATCTCAATATACAAACCGTTCCTGGAAGGGAATGGTTGTAGCTTAATTCGAACCTGGGATTTAGGTGATCCCACCGAACCATCTTAATGCCACCTACTCTGGACGGGAGTCCAGCGTAGCTGAGCCGGCAACCGGCCCTAGGCTACAAGTCCGAAGACAAGTCCTTAAGCGGAAGTCGATTCTGCTATAGATACCAACCCCCTTTCCTTAGCATGCATGACCGGAGATCGGTCCCGGGTTTCCTCACTCAAGTTCCAGTTAGTAATAGTCTCAAGACCATGTTTGTTGGTTAACCTCTTTCGGTTCATATCGTCCCATATTAGGGAGCGTTCCTTAGTCTCACTCAATTCCTTACTACACGTTGGTTAGTAAGTTCTCATGGTGTGTTGTGTTAGTTTTCAAACATCACACAATAATACAATAAATATATTATATTCCGGTTGCATGCTTTATCTTGCTTAGTGAGCACACAAAAACAAATAGCACACAAGCCGAGGGACACCTCGTTAGCAAGCAGGTCACAAAGAACTGTACCGTTCACCGTTGGCCGTTCGGTTGCTTAATCTTCTTTCGGGAGTCCAATTCCAAGTCCTAAAACATTCATTCAGTTTTAGGTTGTTAGTCACTTAACTCAATTCAACTTACTTATCTTACTTAACTTACTTAACCCTTAATGATTCCAACCTAACCCTCTTAAGTCTTACAACTTAATCTTACAAACTTAATCTTAAACTTTTAAGTTTATTCTTAACTTAATCCCTTAGGTCTTTATACCTCTAATCATCATTGCCCCCTTAATAGGGTACCATTAATACCACTAAACTCTCATAGGGTTTCTTTTTTTTTTTTTAAGTCTTAAGGGTCGACCGACCCACCGACCGACCCAACCCCTGGGTCGGTCCGTCCCAGAAACTTTTCCGTCTTTTGAAACCCATCCGTCCGACCCAGAGCTAGACCGACCGACCCAAACCCTCTGGGTCGGTCCATTACAGAACCCATTTCCTACGTTAGATTTTTGCCCAACCGACCCAAAGCTAAGCCGACCGACCCAAACCCTCTGGGTCGGTCCAGTCCAGAGACATTCCGGCTGGCTCAACATGGCCCGACCGACCCAAAACTGGGATTCATATCCATAAACGTCTCTTTTTATAAACTGGGATTCATATCCATGATCCACATACACCACATAACAACACTTTACACGTTCAACGTGCACATAACATAACATCGCAATGGGAATTGCAGTACAATAATAACACATAACATAACGGGAACGGTTCTCTTAGGAACCGACCCAACATAGTTAATTCACTTGTGAGCCTAGAGAATGATGTCACCCTCATGATAAACTCGTTATACAACACTCATTACCGTCCTAATAGTCGGACGAGTAACTTAAGTTAAGATGGTTCGGATATGGTGACCCGAACACACCACATAAACACATGTTCCCCCATAAACCGATCATAAGTCAGAATAGCTAAGCTTTGGAGTAAGCTAATGGGAGATCATAACCCGTGAGGGAAACAACCATAACAGAGAGGAGGGTAAGGCTAAAAAGGATACCCACTCCCAAACAATGCGCGACCGGCCTAACCGGATTCCTCACCCCCGTTAGTACATATTTACTTGTACATAAATAGTTAGAGCCCCACTATTGTAACACCCCAACCGTTAATCTCATCATTACCTCTTAAACCTTCTCTAATTACTCTTACTCGCACAGCGGAACTCTAACTTACAACGAGGGGTGAAACAACGCCGTTAGCCACCCATGTGGCTAACCAGGCCTTTCTTACATACCGTAACGGTCTGATGAACTGGAACAACCGAGTACTTCATACAAATACAATACTCAATTCATATCTCTACTATACCGAGTCTACAATATACGGATGCCGATAACATACTCGGACTTACACCTCATTCAAATGCATAAGTAATTACGATCTAACTACCCACGCTTCATAACTGTCCCCGTCCTACTCTCTCGAACGGTGGTCAGCTTCAAGTACCTGCACACTAAAAACGTTCCCCCTAGGGGTCAGCTTACGCTGCGCATGAAATTCGCATATACCGCGTGCTAACCGCGGTACGCCGACTACTTTGGGTCGGATATACATGGAGTTCATTTTAATCAAACAACATGCATCATGGCAATACAATATATATGTATATCACACAAGGAATCTACATCCAATCACGGAACACGATTCCTAACTAACATAACAATGTTGTTAGTGGTAACTGGTTACTCTTAGGCATTGAGGGTTATTCCTCACTATGCCTTGTTTACTTATTCAGTACCTCACCCGCTCTCTCGGGTTACTTATTCGTATACACACCCATTCTCTTGGGCTACTCATTCTTATACTTACCCATTCTCTCGGGTTACTCATACATATACTCACCCCTTTCTCTCGGGTTATTTATACTCATTATCTCACCCACACTCTTGGGTTATTCATACTCAAGCTCTTGTAGTTTCTCGAGACACTACAGGTCTCCTACGTCACGCTTGTTACTCTTATTACATTCTTAAGCCAAAACTCATGGCTCTCTAGCATAGTCTTACTTCCCCGGTTTCGACCCTACTCTGGGTCTAGCATGGTGGGAAGGTTCAACTAGCTCACGGAACTCTCTCTTAGTTCCTATCTCTTTTACTTAGGTCCGACTACTCTCGGACTACTCTCGTTCCCATACACTCCTCTCTCGGAGTTATAATATATCATGTATATTAGTTTAGAAGCATCATTCTCGATGTTTCTAATGACTTTGGGAACTTTTACTTAAATTCGGTAATCTTAGGTTTAAGGGTTACCCTCACAATCATATGCTTATACATTAGGATATTTTCTTATACCGGGTAAAATCCTCATATAAGAGGTCGACCGTATCTCAAGGGAGTTACATAGTCCCTTAGGTCTCTTTTACCTTTCTTATAAGTTTACATTATTGGACTAACTTCAATCCTCTCGATGGAGGTCATTTATCTCTCCACTCATATTTATTTCGTGGATTGTTTCAATAAGGTTCTCTAACCGTTATCGGGTATATACTCAACCCGTACATCTCCTCACATTTTAGGGAGTTCATATGTTTGTGTTATCGTTATACTTTAATCGATAGCTTGTGTGTGTTTGCATATTACCATTGGTTATGTGACTACCCGTTCAACGGGTTTCTAGTCAATCAATACTCACTAAGAGTCGGTCTATGCACTACGTTAGACCACACCGGCATACAAGTATGTTAGCTCATACAACATACAACAATGCATGCATAATCAAACAAGGGATTATTTTCATGCTTTAATCTTGATTAAGCCGGCACACAAACACACAAATCAGTGTAACTCGGTTAGCATACGGGGCATGAGAAAATCATACCTTTCACCGGGGTTTTTACTTTTACCGTGTCATCTCACCATGCTTGGTTCACACACGATCCTCTGATAACATTCAAATGTTTTATTAACATCAAAGCATTACGGTATGTAAAACTAATACTCCCGTACTTAACCCCGTTTATCCCGTTATCTCGGTTTTACACTTGTTAATTTGAGTTCTCATTTCTCACTCTCTTCTAACACTTTCTTACACTTCTTAGGGCCTTTACATGTCACCAAACAAGGCCTTAACATCTTATAACATCATTAGCATTCAAACCCCCATCATTAGCAACCTTTAAAACACTCACGGGGCAATTCTGGGGGTGGTCCGGGACTTGGTCCTTACCTAAAGTCCCGGACCAATTGTCTTCCTAACTCTCGGCTGATTTTAGACTATGGTCCGGGACCTTGTCCTGGAGTATAGTCCCGGACCAGGGGTGTGCTGCAACTCTCGACCGTTTTTTAAGTGTGGTCCGGGACTTTGTCCAAGGACCAAGTCCCGGACCCTGCTAAAACCTGCTCCAAACTTGATTTTTCCACTCCAAATCAATCCTTAAACCACCCTTAATCTTTCCATAAACTTTCCACAAGTTTTCCACATGTTTAATCACCTTAAAACATGCTCTAAAACTCTTCAAATCATAGGTGAAACCCTTACCCAAACTCTTACTCAAAATCACTTACACTTTCATAACTAGTTTTCTTGTTTTCCAAAGCTCTTGTAACAGATTGGGCACTCTCTTCTCAACATTCAAACTTCACCCACTAATGCCATTCCTAGCACTTCAATTGACATTATTTATACTCCTCCTACACACTTCTCCTTAGTTTGGTTTCCAAATCATTAACCACCCACTTGGATCTCCTTAACACACCTAGCTCCTTCCTTTAATAAAACACTCAAGTCCATAAACTCCTAAACAAATTTTGACAGCACTTGGATACTTCTTTAGCTTATTCCCCACACTTAAATCAACTCATACACCATCTTCACTCCTGTTTCATCAAGCATCAACAACCACAATACACCAAATTCCACTTGTTCACACATATGTACTAGTTTGGACTCAAGCTTAATTCCCACACATAAGCAACATTAAAACAGCTTCATTCATCATTAAATTGTAGTATCTCAACTACACTAATACAAGATCATCCACACCACTTACAAAAATCTGTTTTGCAAGAAGATAAACCAACTCAAGGTGAGTTTTTACCTTGTTTGTTTTCTGTTTTTTTCCTTTCTCTTCTTCCTCTTCCTTTTCTCCCTCTTTCTCTTCTTGTTTTCACACCAAACAAGGAGCATAGATTGCCAACTACAATCATATCCCCATACACACATAACAACCTAATTAATTCAAAAAAAAATCAACCTACTCAGCTTAGATATTACCTTAGAGTATCCAAAAGGAGAGCTTGGCAATCAAATGGAGCATTTCCAACACTCCACAAGGTCAAGGTGTTCACGGCTGAAACGGGAGAAGATTTTCAACGTGAGGAAAATTTCCCCAAATGGCAAAAACAAGCTTGAAATGGCCAAAGCTCTTACTAATTATTACCTCAAGACATTAAGGAGGTGGAGGAGAGCTAAAATCAGCTCTTGAAGCTCCAAAAGCTCCAACATCCATGGAAGTGAAGATGGAGGAATCAAGATTTTGAGGGGTGGAAAATGTAGCCCTCGCCGATACGAATCTAACGGTGCAATTTTTGTGCGATTCGGTGGAGAAATGAGTAAGTTAGATGAGATTGAAGATGGAGGTGGTGAGCTTCTTCTTCAATCGGGAATATTAACAGAGGAGGAAGAAGAAGAAGGTAGCCAGGGGCTGGGCTACGTGAGAATAAAGAAAGAAAGGTAGGTGAGAGAGTGTATTTATGTTACTTTTAACTATTTCACTATTTGCTTTACTTATTTACTTGTCTTTTTATTTCTAAATAGCTAGCAAGCTATTAATGTGTGTGTACACACTAATTAAAAACCGGCCCACATTAATTAATAGCCCGGGTCGTTTTCCCCGTTTTTCGAATTAAACGCGTTTTATCTCCCGGTTATGACACTATTCACTTACCGGGTCCGTTTTCCGGAATTTTCTCGTTTAATTATTTTTAATGGTTACTAAGCTTCCATTAATACTTAATTATAGTTATTTAATCAACTATAATTTTTACGGGTCCGTTTGACCACTTAAAGTCACGTTTTCGGGTTTTCTCGAAAAACGTGCTTTAAAACTCCGTTATCGTTTTAATCCATTATTTGGATTCGTTTTCTTCGGGAATCATTCCCGTATACTAATTAGGCCTAACTAAGCCTTAGGAATCCATCTCGGACCCTCTCGAGATCATATACTCTTACACTCATTTAACGCGCATTTTAGCGTTTTTCGCTTTTCAAGCGTTTTCTCTTTTCTTTTGGTTTTATTCTTTTTACCAATACTCTTTAGGCACCATTAGGCCCTTAATAATTTTTAGAGTAATTTAATCACCATTTTTAGATCCGGGTATTAAAATCTACCCCCCTTAGGAACTTTGTCCTCAAAGTTGGTGAATCTAGATGGTTACTCTCAAGGCGTACTATGCCAAGGTTATAATACATGTATAACCTTACTGACTCCACAAGTCAGTCTCATTTTATACTACACATACCACACACATATCACAGCATGTATAGCAATCAAAAATACTCTTTTTACTCTCTCCATGGAATCGGTCCGAAGACAAGAAGGCACTACAGTCCTCGAATCCATGTTGAGTGATATACTACTGATCCCTCAGGTACCGGTCACTTTGAACACTTACTCTTTCTGGTTCACGGCCGTTTCATGACAAATGGGCACTTACTCTCTCTGGCCCACGGTCCCTTCGGTTCTGATCAAAACATTACACATATACATATCCTCAGGCACTCTGGTTGACTCACTCAACACAGGAACATCTCAGGGTACTCTCCCCGTCCTGCTGCCTTTGGAAAAATCACACACTGACACCGCCCCAACCGGTCACTTAGGACCGCCGCACGTACGGTGCAATGGTTTCAAAACTAATACACGCCCACCGTTCTACCGGTCATCAAGACTTAAGGCTCAGCCATCGGCGGGTGATAGCGGTTTCAAAACCAGTTTTCGTTTCCATCTTCATACTTGAAGAAAATTCTTTTTCAAAATCGTTTGAAAATTCTTTTTAAACATCACCAACTCCAAATCCGGTTTATGGTAGTTGTATCCTTTCTTAGCGTGATTACTTGTGACCTTATAGGGAGCTTCAAAATCATTCACCCTGATGTGATCAGCATCAGTGTTGAACTATCCCTCCCCCCAATTTGTGTTCGGTTCCCTTGATCGCTAGCAGATCAAGTTCAACCTCCCACGTCAATTCAAAGAATCTATAGTCAAACATTTTCGTTTTCTATCTTTTACTCTTCTATCGTATTCATAAAACAATCTATTTCAATTTATCTTTATCATGGACTTAAGTCATCCATTATTCTCTTATTTGTTTCACTTACTTGCCTAGGCATTCCATACTTGTGGCCTCATTAGTCAAATTATTACTCAACTTAAAACATACAACATACACCTCCAAAGATGGAACTCCTCCATCAATCATTCTCAATAAAATCACCTAGGAACTCACTCCCGTTAGGTTACACATCGGTTTCATGCCGATTTTCTCGTCATATCTCATGTCTAATCTAATAATGACAAATACTAACGGGATTCTCATTCCCTAAGAGTCTCTCTACTCCTCTTTTCATAATTACATACTCGTTACTTGCATCACTCATGCACAATACTTATACTTACACAATGAATGGACACATGTTTATGTAACATGAGGTCCAAACATCAAAAACAATTCTTTTGTGCTATGCACATAGTAGTTTACGCACCAATACGCAACATACTCTAAGCGGTTTCTCGCCCTACCCCCCTTAAAAGGGGTTACGCCCGCGTAACCAACATATGTTTCACTGAACCTTGGTTCATTAATTTCGAGTATGATGAAGTGTTTTAACTTCAGTACGGTTAATTAACTCATAACCGGGTTCGTTTCTAGCCTCTAAGGCTTCAAGGGGTTTATGACATAGGTATACTTAACCCTGAATCACGGTCCACAGCTTCTGCTGCGTGACCTGATAACTAGAGCTTAATTCGCTCTTTGGTATTCTCCATGTATTTCAATCGTCGCTTGGTATCTTTACTTACCGTATGCCTTCGATGAATTTTAGATTGTTCTCTCTCTCCAGTTCTCTGAAAGGATCACTTCGTATATCACTGTATACCTTTGTGATTATTCACTCATTTTTCCCGACTTGTTGTCGGTTGAGGTCAAGCTACTACTTAGTCATGTAGTGCTTCCTCGTTTAATAGTGGCTCATGGATTATGTTTGTTTCTTGGTTCTGTGCCAGAGTTCTTCATTCATACTACTCTGCATTTTTCCACATATCGATCCTGGGCCCTGTGGGTTCCTGCCCACGTTCTTTGTGCATCTTTGGCCAATGGCCGCACGGTTATCTCTTTAGATTCTCACTCAACAGGCTTCGTTGACATTTCTCCATTCCTGGCTCTCCCACTTGATCATTACCGCACAAGTGCAATACCAAAACACTCAGTCATACAGATGCAGAAGCGTAAACCCTTGACAGTAAATCTCTCATGAGATAGGAATGAACATGTCTCCTTACACATTTTCTCATCAACTTTCATATCATGAACTGGCTATACTCTTACAATGGTTGCTTGCTGCGTACCATATTCTTTCTCATTTCTATGGCATCCGCTTCTACTTTAGCTTCCGCCCAGGTGTTCTCGCATTTACACGATGGCTTGCCATTCCTTTGGCTCAACAATATCGTTATTCTTAAAGTCTCTCTGCGCACTTGCGCGCTGCTTACTCTGCAGTTCATATTGCACACCATACATGTTTACTACTCAACGATTACTCTTCGGTTTTAGAATTACCGCAATCGAGGTTTCTCCTTACACTCTACTATAGTTCATATATCATTGGCAATATACACATGCTCAAGTTTTACTACAACCACACCGCTCTAGCGGTTTCACATTACATACTTAGGTGTGTAGCCTTTCTCTGGAGGATTCACGCAAATGCCGCTCCATAGGCCCCTAATAACAAGTGGTATCCCCACTCTATGGTAGTGGTTCATTCTCCACTGTTCCTCTTAGCCTCTTGCATAGGTTTACCACGTTTAGATCTACAAGTTGCAGTTAGTTTATCGGCTTACAAGCCACCTTGCCTCGAGTCATGCTCCATGCGGGCTGTTTATACAGGTTTCCGCTTCTCCGTATACCATTAAATGGTTTGGAGGTATTACTGGTTTTGATATTGTAGTTTCATCACACGCTTCCAAACATGAAGACCCTTAACATATTTTGATACTAATTCATGCCCTCTGGCACGTTAGGGTGTTCCCTCTTTACGTGGGATCCCTCGGGTTCTACCCGAGTGTTTATTTAACACTTGTGTTCTCAACACGATGTTTCGTTCAACTACTGTTGACCCCGGCACCCTTCTCGGATTGCTCCTGGGTGTTACTGAGTTTTTGCCCTCTCATCTGGCCTGAATTCATGGGTATATTCAGATTCTTACTCCGCCTTGCGGTTTATGTATATTTTGAAATATTCCCTTTGGGTTGTAACATCTCCCGTTATTGGGTAGATCATTGGTTCTTTCTCTTAGTGAAGTACACTATGGGAATTCTATCCCGTTCATCGAACATTAATATGTCATATTAGGCATTCGCCGTATTGCTTACGCTGATGTTTATTCCAGTTATATGTATTTCCCTGAGACATATCCAATGTCTGTGCTTAATACTCTTGCTTCTCGCGCTTATTAACGCTACATCCTTAGTCCGTCACCTTATGGTTTCTTGACTCCCTTATATTGGTAAGCTTCCTTATGTTCTTCGATTATTCGAGGTGTCCAACTGTCTTGGTTTGAATTGGCTCTTTCGTCCGTATATGGAGTGGGCTACTTCCCGTGTACCGTACTCTACTTGTATACATACATGGAGTATCTTATTGATACGTTACCACTTACCCTACGACTACACATAATTGGTCTGTCAGGCCCGCAAGCTCCTTCGGATGCGGTCGTTCCATGTCTCGTTTAGTATACCGTAGTGTCAGTCACACGCCTAAGTGAAGTATTTTGTTGCCAACTCCTCTTATATCGTCCTATGATAACTTACCGTCATTCTCTGGTTGGTTTTTAAAAACTTGGGGTTTTTGGAAAATTCTCTGTTTGAAAGAAAATTGAGTTTGAAAATAATTTCTTTACGGCATTTCAATGTCGGTTACTTCTTACCAGGTCTAGCCTCTGCTGACCAGTATATTCTCAATACAATGGTCAGGCTATTCAGCCTTCCAGGTTTCATTTCAGAATTCTTAAGGTTGTGGTGCTATTTTGGCTTCTCTTGCCGTCTTGGTACTTGCTAAGTACTGGTCACTTGTCAAAGCTCTTCTTAAAAAGTCCGTTAATACTGCACTTGCCGTGGCAAGTGCGCGATACAGGCGGTTTTTAGGATAACTAATACCGGTCACGGTATCGTTCACGTTATATTTGGTAGCCTTGTCGGCTCTTCCTTGATCCTTTAGTTGGATAACTACTCCTTAGAGCTGCTTCTCACTCATCTTGACATGACTGTCGTTCATTTAGGTGTTCCTCCACTCTCGGGTTCCTTAATTACTTTAATGTTTATGCTTTACCTCGTTGCTCGTTCCCACGTCTTTACTGGTTACCGAGGTTTACTTATTAGGTACTACTTCTGTAGTCCTACTCGGTATGTCCCGTAGCTATGCTCATGCTGTCTAAGTTGTGCCCTTTAGGTATTGCAACCTCTTCGGGTGTGGCAGGGTGGGTGTACCAACTCTCAACTATGTTCTTAATTGGTTGGTATACCCTTAGTGATATTACATATCATGGCGGTTCGTAGACATGTGTCCCGGTTCTCGTTATTACTCATGAGTCCGCCTTGTTGCACGTTGGTCTTTCTCTTCTGCTGCTCGGCCAGCTAGGTTCTCGCGACTGCTCAGCATGTCGCCCCAAGTTGCCACAAATTTCGGTCTCCTTGGATTAGGATTTCTCGATCTCTCGCCATTATGTGCGTTATTGTCATTCCAGCGGGATCCGTCTCCGGGATTTCCGGTTCTCGGGATCTACCGCATGACAGGTTCTGGTTCAAAATGAAATATTAAATAACTGCCAGATTGGGTTTCCCCGTCTCTCTGGCGTTCTTTTCCCGAGCTTTTAATGCGGGGGTTGTGGAGGGCGGGTCTGGTATTGTAGTATCCAGACATACTGGAATTCCTATCTAGCGCATCTCTCACGCTACCACTCAACCCTTTGCCCTAAGTCTCTATAATCCTAACTCGTATTTCCTAAGCTCGTATTTCCAGTCATCATAGCGATACTTCGCTCTGATACCATTTTTGTAACACACCCACCGTTAATCTCATCATTACCTCTTAAACCTTCTCTAATTACTCTTACACTCGCACAGCGAACTCTAACTTACAACGAGGGGTGAAACAACGCCGTTAGCCACCCATGTGGCTAACCAGGCCTTCTTACACACCGTAACGGTCTGATGAACTGGAACAACCGAGTACTTCATACAAATCAATACTCAATTCATATCTCTACTATACCGAGTCTACAATATACGGATGCCGATAACATACTCGGACTTACACCTCATTCAAATGCATAAGTAATTACGATCTAATTACCCACGCTTCATAACTGTCCCCGTCCTACTCTCTCGAACGGTGGTCCAGCTTCAAGTACCTGCACACTAAAAACGTTCCCCCTAGGGGTCAGCTTACGCTGCACATGAAATTCGCATATACCGGTGCTAACCGCGGTACGCCCGACTACTTTGGGTCGGATATACATGGAGTTCATTTTAATCAACAACATGCATCATGGCAATACAATATATATGTATATCACACAAGGAATCTACATCCAATCACGGAACACGATTCCTAACTAACATAACAATGTTGTTAGTGGTAACTGGTTACTCTTAGGCATTGAGGGTTATTCCTCACTATGCCTTGTTTACTTATTCATACCTCACCCCTCTCTCGGGTTTACTTATTCGTATACACACCCATTCTCTTGGGCTACTCATTCTTATACTTACCCATCTCTCGGGTTCTCATACATATACTCACCCCTTTCTCTCGGGTTATTTATACTCATTATCTCACCCACACTCTTGGGTTATTCATACTCAAGCTCTTGTAGTTTCTCGAGACACTACAGGTCTCCTACGTCACGCTTGTTACTCTTATTACATTCTCTTAGCCAAAACTCATGGCTCTCTAGCATAGTCTTACTTCCCCGGTTTCGACCCTACTCTGGGTCTAGCATGGTGGGAAGGTTCAACTAGCTCACGGAACTCTCTCTTAGTTCCTATCTCTTTTACTTAGGTCCGACTACTCTCGGACTACTCTCGTTCCCATACACTCCTCTCTCGGAGTTATAATAATCATGTATATTAGTTTTAGAAGCATCATTCTCGATGTTTCTAATGACTTTGGGAACTTTTACTTAAATTCAGGTAATCTTAGGTTTAAGGGTTACCCTCACAATCATATGCTTATACATTAGGATATTTTCTTATACCGGGTAAAATCCTCATATAAGAGGTCGACCGTATCTCAGGGGAGTTACATAGTCCCTTAGGTCTCTTTTACCTTTCTTATAAGTTTACATTATTGGACTAACTTCATCCTCTCAATGGAGGTCATTTATCTCTCCACTCATATTTATTTCGTGGATTGTTTCAATAAGGTTCTCTAACCGTTATCGGGTATATACTCAACCCGTACATCTCCTTACATTTTAGGGAGTTCATATGTTTGTGTTATCGTTATACTTTAATCGATAGCTTGTGTGTGTTTGCATATTACCATTGGTTATGTGACTACCCGTTCAACGGGTTTCTAGTCAATCAATACTCACTAAGAGTCGGTCTATGCACTAGTTAGACCACACCGGCATACAAGTATGTTAGCTCATACAACATACAACAATGCATGCATAATCAAACAAGGGATTATTTTCATGCTTTAATCTTGATTAAGCCGGCACACAAACACACAAATCAGAGTAACTCGGTTAGCATACGGGGCATAAGAAAATCATACCTTTCACCGGGGTTTTTACTTTTACCGTGTCATCTCACCATGCTTGGTTCACACACGATCCTCTGATAACATTCAAATGTTTTATTAACATTAGACCGTTACGGTATGTGAGAAAGGCCTGGTTAGCCACATGGGTGGCTAACGGCGTTGTTTCACCCCTTGTTGGGATAAAACTACACTATAATTAATAGAGAATTATAACAAACTAATAGGCAAGTGTACCTATTCGTAGTAGTAAAACAAGTGTCGTATCCACAAGGAGATTGTTCAATTATCCTAGTTTAGGTAGTTAAAGAAAACTGTAAAAGGGGTTTAGCCGGAGGCAAGCTTGATTTGTTGTTGGATTATTAAAGAAATAATAAAACAGTAAAAACAGTTGTGCATTAAGTGGATGGAAAATGTGCTAAGGAAGGTGAATCGCCCGAATATAACTCAGATAATAATTATAATCCTAGTTTGCTCTTATTTTGTCTGTTAAGAATTTTATCTTGTGGCCTTTCTAAATCATAGATAAGGACAGCTCTTAATTAATTCATTAAACTTCTTACAATCAGAAAAGTCTAAAATCATTAATTAGCTTTAAGTGAGAATTCTTTTATAACAGCGATGGATTTTATCTGCTAATCAAGGAGATAATATCTAACGTTTGTCTCTCTTTGTGGTCTATTCTCTAATTTTACAAATCATTGAAATTAGAGAAACCGTAAATGAGTAAAAATGATCAGTTCTTAAACATTTAATAATAGAGAGAGACAAAACAAATATTTATAAGCAAACTCGGTATTATAATACGCTGAGTTATTTTGGGTTAAACACCCATCCTAAGCACAATTATGAGATTACTCAGACATTGACAGAAATAAAAACAGAGTAGAGACTGAAATATTCATTACTCAGGAACTGCCTGCGAATAACGGGTCTGCACTCGCCTGCCTCTTTTCTCTCTTTGTAAAATACTGCTTCTGTTTGAGTTCGTACGTGAATGAGGTGAAATGGTAAAAATAAATAAAAGATGGAGAAGTGTGGTGATACGGGAGGAATTAAATGGAAGAGAATGGAGTGTGGAGCTGTTTGTGATTTCTTCAGCCTCTGGTCGTACGTTGTGTATTTTTACAGTAATGGTGTTGGGTTTATATAGAGAATTGAGGAGGCAGATCCGTACGTATTTAATTGATTGCAGTTGATTGCAGTCTGAGTGCTTCATTTATTGCAGAGGGGACAGAGAGCTGGAGTGATTTATGGTAGGCGGTGCGGCGGAGTAGATGGATAACATAATCCATTTGCAGAACGACGCGAGGAAGAAGGAGACAGGCGCGTCCCCTTTCTGCTGGAGTCCGCCAATCACATTGCTGGGTTTGGTCCGGGACTTGGCCAAGAGTAGAGGTCCCGGACCATAATGCAGAAAATTCTCTCGGTTTAAACATTTTGTGTGGTCCGGGACTTGGGCAAGGACATAGGTCCCGGACCATAGTGAAGGCAAAGTCCTCGTTCTAAAATCACATGTGGTCCGGGACTTGGGACTGGGGTTAGGTCCCGGACCATGTACTTGTTTCAGCCGTTGGTTTCTCATTTGTTTTGGTCCGGGACTTAAGTCTTGGAACAAGTCCCGGATCATATGTTGAAATCAGCCGACAGTTTCTTCGTATGTTGTCCTAGTTTTGAAGGTTTTAACCAAGCTAGGACATGACTTTAAAACCCTCTTAAATCTTCGTTCTGACTCCGTTTTCTGAACCGTCTGCGGCTATGCGTTCGTCTCTTCATGTTCTTTGCTTCTAGCTTGGCTTTTTCTCATGTTTAAACCGATAAATCTGTAAGACAACCAATAAAACATAAACTAGAGAAAAGCTAAGATAAGTGGAGAAATGAGCAAGAAAAGTGCTAATAATACATATGAAATACACCTATAAAACATGCTCTTTTGGACACTTATCACACCCCCACACTTACCTTTTGCTTGTCCTCAAGCAAACCATGTACCCATATAAGTAGGGAATGCTCAATATTAAAATACTATTATGAAGGGTAGGATAAAGAAGTCAATAGTACATGATCTTAAACTTTTAAGAGGAGTGTGATCCATCACCTACTGTGGCATAGGTGTACTCAGGGCAAAAATAAAAATTAGAGTTTCGGGGTATGATCCGGAGTACTTCAATGCTTCTTGATTTAAGGTGACTTTGAGAACTTTTACCATGGCCAACTTCTCTCAAGAATGGGCATTGAGGAGAAAACAAAAGGAAAAATAGATTTATGCATTTGTTTCACTTTTGCATAAGAGATGAGAAGATAATATGTAGGCATCAAGCCTTTGTTCTTAAGAACACTCAACTCTCTTTGTTGGTTACCAATGGTGTCTCGAAAGTCCCTTATATATTTTTTTTGTATATATATTTTTTTGACAGAGAAGCACCCCTTAGCAATCCCTAAGAAAGAAGACAGAAGGAACCCCTGAGTAATAAAAATCCAACCATTTCAGATCATTTGGTCACACCGAATAAAAATGCTCCTCAAAAGTAATCAAAATTTAATTTTTTTTTGAATTTGTACCATTTATACCATTTATCCCACAATTCATAACAATATTTATTCCTAAAGAGAACAACCCACATAAAAAGGGTCCACGATATTGAATTCGAACAAACGCAAGATAAGCAGAGAGATTAAGCATTTTAGCATAAAATGTCACCGAAAAGGTACACTCCCCCACACTTAAATTGAACAATGTCCACATTGTTCACCAGAAAAACAAAGGAAAGTTTCAGAAGGCCTTTTCTGTTAGTAGATAAACTAGATAGAACACGAAGACCACAAAAAAAAACATTTAAGCACATAAACTCTCCTCTGCAGATTTTATTGAATTGAAAAGCATAACTTAAAGAAACTGGTACTCCCCTGAGATTATTTTTGCTAGCGTTATAGGAGTTCCCCCACACTTGAGCTTCAGCCTCAAGTAGCGTAGCTTGGTTGCGGTGGAGACATGAAAGTGCACCTGCATAAGACACCAGAAGCAACCATACTACAAACAGAGTTAATAGTTCAGCAAAAATAAAATTGAGAGAGAAACTGAAAATTAAAAAGAGAATAAAAGCAAATAAAGATAAGTTCGTCCGGGTTGCCTCCCGGAAAGCTGCCCTTCTTTAACGTCTTTGGCTAGACGCTTTGAAGCGTACTCAAATCTGAGGATCTTGTAGATTGATTGTACGAGCATCAACTGTCTCGAGATTACCACCCTGGTAATGCTTTAGTCTTGATCCATTGACCATGAAAGTGTGTTTTTTCGAATCCACCAACTCAACGGATCCATATGGGGTGACCTTAGAGATAGTGAATGGTCCAGCCCAATAGGATTTGAGTTTACCGGGAAACAACTTCAACCTGGAGTTGTACAACAGAACCAAATCTCCCTCATGGAATTCCCGTTTAAGAATCATCTTGTCATGCCACCTCTTGGCTTTCTCTTTGTAGATTCGGTTATTTTCATAGGCATCTTCTCGAAATTCCTCTAATTCAGTGAGCTGGAATTTTCTTTTGTCACCTGCTCTCAGTAAATCAAAGTTGAGGGCTTTCACGGCCCAGAATGATTTGTGCACAAGCTCGACTGGTAAATGACAAGCTTTGCCGAAGACTAGTCGATATGGTGACATGCCGATAGGCGTCTTGTAAGCTGTTCTATACGCCCAGAGTGCATCATCCAGTTTCAGGGACCAATCTTTCGGGAAGAATTAACCGTCTTTTGTAGGATCCACTTCAATTCTCGGTTAGAGACTTCAGCCTGGCCATTCGTTTGAGGGTGATAAGGCAAGGCTACCTTATGTCTCACTCCATATTTGGTCATCAAGGCTGTGAACTGCTTATTGCAGAAGTGGGATCCTTGGTCACTGATGATAGCACGTGGGACTCCAAATCGTGTAAATATGTTCCTTTTCAAGAACCTGAGTACCACCTTTGCATCATTTGTGGGAGAAGCAATAGCTTCCACCCATTTAGTGACATAGTCGACTGCCACCAAGATGAAAAGGTTCGAACAAGACGAGGGAAAGGGACCCATGAAGTCAATGCCCCACACGTCGAAAGGTTCGACCTCGAGTATGATGTTGAGAGGCATTTCGTGTTTCCTGGAGGTGTTCCCAAGTCTTTGGCAGTCATCGCAGGAGGCTACAAAGGAATGACAGTCTTTATGTAAGGTTTTCCAAAAGAAACCTGATTGAAGTACCTTAGCCGGCTGTTCGAGCTGGCCCATGATGTCCTCCTGCTTCAAGAGAGTGACAATGACGGAGTATGTTCTGGATTTCATTGTGGGGCACACATCTTCTTACCATCCCGTCTGCACAAACCTTGAAAAGGAGAGGATCCTCCCAGTAATAATGTTTGACATCGGAAAAGAACTTCTTCTTCTGTTGGTAGGTTAACCCATGTGGTATTACTCCTCGTGCCAGATAGTTGGCCATGTCAGCGTACCATGGTTCACCGGTGTCACCAATCATAAAGATGCACTCATCCGGGAAGAATTCATTGATGGAAGTGCCATCACTTGGTGCCTCTATGCGAGATAGGTGGTCTGCTACTACATTCTGCACTCCTGGCTTGTCTCTAATTTCAATCTCAAATTCTTGTAGTAGGAGTATCCACCGGAGGAGTCGGGGTTTGGCATCTTCTTTGGCAAATAGATACCTCAGAGCGGAGTGATCGGTGTGAATTATGACTTTGCTTCCCAAGAGATATGATCGGAATTTATCCAGAGCAAAGACTACTGCTAGAAGTTCCTTCTCAGTAGTTGAATAATTCTTCTGAGCGTCGTTGAGGGTTCTACTTGCATAGTAGATGGTTCTCAAGATCTTCTCCTTCTTTTGGCATAAAGCGGCACCCACGGCATAGTCGCTGGCGTCGCACATAATTTCAAATGGAAGGCTCCAGTCTGGTGATATCACAATGGGAGCGGAGATGAGGCATTCTTTCAGTGTGTTGAAGGCTTGTAGGCATTTGTCGGTGAAGTCGAACTTGACGTCTTTAGCTAGGAGTTCACATAGAGGTTTAGAAATTTTAGAGAAATCCTTGATAAACCTTCTATAGAACCCAGCATGGCCAAGGAAACTCCTGATATCTTTTACCGTTGATGGTGGTGGTAATTTTTCAATAACTTCGACCTTGGCTTTGTCAACTTCAATGCCTTTTGAAGATATTTTATGCCCAAGAACTATTCCTTCTTTAACCATGAAATGGCATTTTTCCCAGTTAAGCACAAGGTTAGTTTCTTCACATCGGGCGAGGATGGCATCCAGATTATTCAGACAGGATTCGAAAGTGGGACCAAAGACAGAGAAGTCGTCCATGAAGACTTTGATGCTCTTCTCAAGATAGTCGCTGAAGATCGCCATCATGCATCTTTGGAATGTGGCTGGGGCATTGCATAGACCAAAAGGCATCCGATTGTATGCAAATGTCCCGTACGTGTAACACCCCTACAACGCTCCTATCATCTACCGAAGTCGCAGCGGAAATAACCAACCAAATAATAACTATCGCTTTGGTGTTACAACGCCGTTAACCACCCACGTGGTTAACTAGGCAGAATAAATACAAGTGTATCGGTCTGATGATCAGACTCCCGAGCATAGTAACTAACATCCATATATCATAACCACCATACCGAGTATTTAATTTACAATACATCTCCAAACCATAATCACTCACACTGTATAACAAGGTATCAAATGTAACGCCTCGGGAGCACAGGCGCATCCCGGGCTCAACAACCTACTTATCCAAAAGTATATCAACAACTAGGACCTAGAGCCACTCTGCCTCTTCGATCCTCATCCTGCAATAAAAATATGGGGCCCCCGAGGGGGTCAGCACCTTTGCTGGTATGGCTAACGCGCAGCCCATCGACTAACGGGATACGCGCAACCAATTGTCATAATAACATGGCATTCATTTTAGAACAACCAACATATATATACATATATACCATAGCATAGCAAGGGAAATTGCATAGCATCACAACATCAATACATAACACCATAAACTTGGTCCTCACAAGGAACCTTCCACCATAGTTAGTATACCATGAGAGCCTAGGGGTTTTTACCAACCCCATGTTAAGCTCGTTACCATCCTCGTTACCGTCCGGTTATATAGAACGGTTAACTTATACCAAAGGTGTGTCGGATATAGTAATCCCGAGCACTCCGAAATAACATACGTATGCCCCTATGGCCCGACGTGAGTCAGTAACTAGCTTTGGATAAGCTAAGGGAAGGTAGAAACCAAATTGGAATACCACCTATACATACACCAAGAGAGCGAACCGGATATGATATCGACCCCCATCCATCACACGCGTGGCCGGAACAACCGGACTCCTCACTCCCCCGGTTAGCACTTGTTAATGAACACACAACATTTGTTAAGTCACATACAAGCAACATTTAGGTCTTGTTAGACAACCAAGGGAAAGGAGTCATAACCCACCCATAATGTATAACAACTGTAAACTCTTTTCATGCCTTAATCTTATAAGGTCGTAAACACCCAGAAAACAAATAACACCCAAGCCGGTGTAAACCGTTAGGCAACAGACTGCAAGAAAACCATACCTTGGTCCTTGCCTTGTTTCGTTCCCACCTTGAGAGAATCCTATACACATTAGTAATGTCGGTTAATATTTATTTAACTTCACACTTACTAAGTATTCAACATGATTGTATGACATGTTTTAATGTCTACCTCACCCTAGGTTACCTTCATTATACACCCTAGGGTTAACTACATAAGTCACATTCTTTTCTGTTTTTTTTTTTTACAAGTTTAGGTCCGACCGGACTTGCCGACCGGACTTGTCCATGTCCGGTCGATTCCAGAGAGTTTCTCCCCTTCGGAAATTCAGCCCGACCGGACTTGTCAAGTCCGGTCCCATGTCCGGTCGATTCCAGTAACTCAATCCGTACAAAATTTTCTACTCCGACCGGACTTGTAAGTCCGGTCCTATGTCCGGTCCATTCCAGAGAGTTTATTCTCTTTGTAAATTTAGCCCGACCGGACTTGTCCATGTCCGGTCCTAAGCCCGGTCCATTCCAGAAACTAATTCTCGCAGGGTAAACAGGTCCCGACCGAGCTTGCAAGTCCGGTCGCAAGTCCGGTCGGCCCCAAATCTATGTTTTCCTTTTTACATTCAACTCCAAACTTCACCCCATATAACCTAGTACTCCCTAACCTCATTTGGGCACTTTAAACACAACTTAAGACACCCTTAAACACTAATAAAACTCATTTTCTAATTCCTTAAGCCTTCACTTATTCCTTCACAAAATTCCTAACACTTACAACATTTTCTCCTAGTTTTCCAAGTGGTGTTTCATACCTATGATAACTACTATCCCAAAATGCTTTCTCCTTAACTTAACATCATCTCCCAAGCATCATCTCTCACAACTAATTCCTTATCTCCTTCTTGAAACTCTTTTCCTAGTGTACACTTCTCCTTATTTTACCAAAGTTTGCCTAGGTATTTACCTAAGTCCCAAAGTGACTTTGGTACCTACTAAATCTCAAGATCATGCCTAAGTCCTTATTACACTAGAGTACTTCCTAGTACATCAAAATTCCTTAAACATCATGAACTCCTTATTCATCTCCTACATTTCTAACTCACCAAACCTTATGTAAACACTTAGAACTTCTTACTTCTACCTAAATTTTGACATGGGTTCCCTAGAACATTACTAAGCCTAAACACTTTACCTTCTCCTTTAAACACACAAGAACATCTAAAATCACCAAGAACACTCTCATACACAATTTCACCAAATTTACACCACATTACAATATAGTGCACAATTTAAATTGCATGGCACTTAGGCCCTTAAAATGCATGGCTCTTAGGCCCTTAAAGTGCTTAAATCATAAACACTGAATTTCCACAATATATATGCCTTTAACCTGCAAATACACTCAACACACATATGCCCTTTACTAGTCTCTTGAGAACACTTTACTAAGTCATTCACCATTTGCTCTTTAGGTAGTTTTAATAAGCATTTATAAGCTCATTTCTCCTAAGGCATTAAACAACATTTAAGTTAGTAGATTTACCTCTTTTCCCAAAACACTTCCTTCCTTGATTCCTTACAAAACCGTATGGTATTTGATTCCTTGTCAAGTTCTAGACAATATACAAACACCATAATGAGTATTCAAGCTTTGAGCTTCATCTCATTGTAAACCCTAATTTGACATTGTTTCAAAAACATTAATGTAGTTATTTTACCTTGTCCTTTGAAGAGAGTTTGAATATCTAACAAGAGAGGACTCCACCTAGTCCATGAAGAGTTGAAATGAAGCTAGAACAAGGTCACACAATGAGCTATATCAATGTGTATTTTCGGACATGACAAAAACAAGGAGGAAAGGAAGTTTTTATTTGAGATTCCTTACCTAGAATCCAAGGAGAGTAATAATATGTAGTCAAACAAGCTCAAGCTCCTTCAATGGTGGAACACCTTGGCACCGAAATGGAGCTCTTGGAGTTTTGAGAAGATAGGAATGAAGAGCTTGATGAGAGGAAGAGATTGGTGGTGTTTGTTTTTGATTTGGACAAGTGAGCTTGATTTAGCAAGTGGTCAAAGGTGGAGCTCTAATGGTGGTGATGGTATTATCGTGAGAGAACAAAGAAGAAAGGAAGAAGAGAGGTGGGAAACCGTGTGAGCAAGGAAAAGAAATGAGAGAATGAAGATTGGTTTTACTTTAGAGATATTTGTAGTTTTAAAGCAAATAGTACTTTCATTAGTCTCATTATTACTTAACAAAATAACAAGAGGGTGGTGAGTCACCAAGCCTTAGAAAACCGGCCCCCTAAGTATAATGAGGGTAATATAGTCTTTGTTTGTCAATTTAATTACTTAACATAATATGTTATAAACTAGCTTGTAAAAGTTACTATTCACCTAAGCAAGGCACTTAGAAGTGAAATTTTTGATTTCCCATTAATATAGCCACCCAAATGTGATACTATATAGTACACATATATATTTAAGAGTAATGATGGACATTTAGCCACTCAAAACTCATTTACAAGACAATTTTTCAAAAATGTGCTTTAAGACTTCTTAAAGCACATTTTGTGTTTTAACTTGTTTTCAAGCTTGGTTTTCTTTGGTAATTGGTTTAATATGTTCATTAGTATATAAATGAGGTCTTGGTAAGCTCATTGGTCTTACTCAAGTTTATCCCAAGCTTAGAGCACATTTGGCTCTTATTGACTTTAAAGCACATTTGTGTTTCCTTTTGTTTAAATTTGTTTACTAAGGTTTCTAAGACTCTTTTTAGTCTTAATATATCATGTTTTAGTGTTTAACCAACATGCCAAGGTTTGGGGTATTTCAATCTACCCCCCTTAAAAGAACTTTGTCCCCAAAGTTCATACTTCCCACATATCTTACTATTAGAACACGGGAAATTTATAACAATACTTCCAACCATCATTACCAACCTTACCATCATTCTTACACCACAACGGACTCAAGGTCCAATCCACACAATACCACAACGGACTCGAGGTCCAAACCATATAATACCATTCAGACACAAAGGTCTGTAACATAACATAGACAATGTATACATATACATGTCGTACACAACCATAACCGAAACGGCTCTACCCCCCTTAAAAGGGGTACGCCCCGTACCCTATACATATAAACACTAAGAAGCAAACAATGACGGGTGCTTCGCCTTCATCTTTTCTTCCAGCTCCCAAGTGGCCTCCTCAACGTCCTGGTTAGACCAGAGGACCTTCACCAGTCTCACGGACTTATGGCGAGTGTCTCGAGTCTTAGTATCCAGAATCCGTACCGGAGTCTCCACTGATCGCATGGTCGGCTCTAAGGTTAGCCTTTCCGGCTGAAGCACATGAGACGGATGAGACATATATTTCTTCATGGGACACATGAAATACATCATGTACCTTGCCCAGCTCGGCGGGTAGATCAAGTCTATAAGCTACCGGGCCGATCCGCTCCGTCACAACATAAGGACCTACATATTTCGGGCTCAACTTGCCCTTCTGACCAAAACGAATACTCCCTTCATGGGGGATACTCTCAAAAATACCTGATCGCCCACGGCGAACTCCAGGTCACGTCGGCGCACATCTGCGTACGACTTCTGTCTATCCTGAGCTGCTTTCATATTAGCCCTGATCTGGCGAACTTCTGCCTGAACTTGCTCAAGATACTCTGGTCCTATAATGACCGTCTCACTCGATTCATCCCAGCATAATGGTGTGCGGCATGGTCTACCGTACAATGCCTGGAAGGGAGACATCTTGATCGATGCATGATAACTGTTGTTGTAACTAAACTCGATCAGATGTAACTTATCAATCCAGCTGGTCTGAAAGTCAAGTGCACATGCACGTAGCATATCCTCAAGTGTTTATAGTGCGCTCACTCTGACCATCGGTCTGTGGGTGAAACGCCGTGCTCAATTTCAGTTCAGTACCAAGTGCCTCTCGTGTAGACTTCCAATATCTGGATAGAATCTGGTATCTCTGTCAGATACTATCGTCTTTGGTACACCATGATGTCTAACAATCTCTTTATCGAATAATTCTGCCAATTGCCACTTTCCAGGTGTCCTTCATCGGAATGAATCGAGACACCTTGGTCAGTCGGTCAACTACCACCCAAATCATATTTAGACCTCCCCTTGTAGGCGGAAGCCCTACCACGAAGTCCATAGATATGTCATGGAACTTCCACTCCGGCACTGGCATTGGCTGCACCATACCACCAGGCCGTCGGTGCTCAAACTTGACCTTCTGACAAGTGAGACACCTCAACATAGTCATTTACATCCTTTTTCATTCCAGCCCACCAGAAATCTTTTCATACCTTTATACATCTTTGAAGCTCCGGGGTGAATCGATGTCGTAGAACAATGGGATTCACTCAGTATGCGCTCCTTCAGCTCAGCGCTACTCCTGGTATACACAACCGCCATTAAGCCTAATCAGGTCATCATCGTGGAGTCTGAAGTCGTACTTCTGACCCTCGAATGTGCCATCAATAAGCTTCTGTCTAATTTCCACCATATACTGATCCGTCATCTGAGCACTCCGCACCTCTTCAACCAAGCCAGTATGAGAGACTAGCGAATGGAGAGAGTGTGCTCGGCGACTCAATGCGTCAGCTACCACATTTGCCTTACCCTCCTTATACTGTAAATCGATATCATAATCATTCAAGAATTCAACCCACCTTCTCTGCCTCATGTTCAACTCTTTCTGAGTGAACAAGTATTTCAAGCTCTTGTGGTCAGAATAAATCGTCACACTTACCCCATACAAGTGATGTCGCCATATCTTCAGTGCGAAGACAATGGCCCCCAATTCTAAGTCGTGGGTAGGGTAGTTCTCCTCATGCTTCTTCAGCTGTCGGGAGGCGTAAGCCACGACCTTCCCGTGTTGCATCAACACACAACCCATACCCCTGCCTGATGCGTCGCAATAGACCTCAAAACCATCTGGACCGTCTGGTAGTGTCAGAACCGGTGCAGATGTCAGAGCATCCTTGAGACTCGTGAAAGCTCTCTCACAGTCGACTGTCCACTCGAATGGTGCATCCTTTTTCATCAAGGAAGTCATCGGCTTCGAGACGCTGGAGAAGTCCTTCACAAATCTCCTATAGTAACCTGCCAGACCGAGGAAGCTCCTGATGTCGGTAACTGTCTTCGGCCTAGGCCAGGTGCGCACTGCATCTATCTTTGCCGGATCAACAGCGATCCCGGCCTCAGAGATCACATGTCCAAGGAATGATACTTGGTTCAACCAAAATTCACACTTGAAAATTTAGCATACAGCTGATTCTTTCTCAACGTCTGCAATACATCTCTCAGGTGGCTTTCATGCTCACCTCTCGATTTCGAATACACAAGTATGTCATCGATGAAGACTACCACTGATTTGTCCAACTGATCTTGGAACAAACGGTTCATTAAGTCCATGAACTTTGCTGGTGCATTTGATAAGCCAAACGGCATAACGGTGAACTCATAGTGCCCATACCTAGTTCTGAAGGCTGTCTTTTCGATGTCACTGTCACGGATGGCAATCTGGTGATATCCGGAACGTAGGTCTATCTTGGAGAATACTGATGCTCCCCTAAGCTGATCAAATAGATCGTCGATGCGTGGTAAGGGGTAACGGTTCTTCACCGTAACAGCATTCAGCTCCCGATAATCAATACATAGGCGGAGGCTACCGTCCTTCTTCTTCACGAAGAGACCGGCGCTCCCCATGGTGACACACTAGGGCGGATAAAGCCCTTGTCGAGTAGGTCTCTCAGCTGCTCCTTGAGCTCTGTCATCTCTGCTGGAGCCATACGGTAAGGTGCTTTCGCAATGGGTCCGGTGCCCGGAACTAGATCAATCTCAAACTCAACCTCTCGTGCTGGCGGCATGCCCGGCAGTTCCTTAGGAAATACATCAGGAAACTCCGACACTACCGGCACATCTGGGCTAAACTCAGGGTCTCTCTCTATGTCCTGGACATAGCAGAGGTATACATCATTTCCCCGTCGCAACTCACGATACATGGCCATGGCGGTGATGATCTGTGTCGAAGGCTCCCTGGGCCTCTGGCGGTATGATATAGTAACCCCAGATGGACTCCTAAGAAGCAGTCGATGCTCGGCACATAGGATTCTACCCTTGTACCGCTCCAACCAGTTCATCCCGACAATCACATCAAAACCTAGTCCGTCGAACTCTATCAAGTCGATCGGAAACTCCTCATCCCTGATTCGAACAACAGCATCTCGGTAGTAGCGGGTACATCTGATCTGCTCTTTCGACGGGAGAGTGACCACGAAGTCTGGCATCTCTTCACCATCTAACCCCAGCCTCTTCGCAAATGATAGCGAAATGAATGTGTGTGAGGCTCCAGAGTCGAACAAGATCGATGCATCCACGCCATTCACTGGAAAGGTACCGGTGAGGATTGTGCCGCTCTTGCCGGCTTCTGCCTTATTGCAGACACTCAGTATACCTCCCGTTCCGAGTGCACAGCCTAATTCATTGGCAAACTAATAAGTATTGGGTAACAACACGTTGATATATCCAAACAACATCCTTTATTCATTAACACACTTTACAACACATTCATTGGTTACTTCGCATGATTAGACTTACAATAGCCTTAAACACTGGTTTACACACATATTATACAAGGCTCAAAACTGCCTGAAGTCAAATTTAAACGTCCGGTTTCATGTGTGTGGCATTGATCACTGCCGACGGTGCGGTATTCAGTTTGATCTTTCTGATGCCATGGTATAGCATCCTTGATTGCCCACCCATGATTAATACATCCCCGATTTCAGAGTAGCTTCTTTGCGAGATCAGCACGCTTCTGCTCGCCATATACAAACACTGCGGTATCACCAATGGACCAAGACACCACGGGTACTCCCTTACTTAGAGACTCGGGTGACTCGTCCTTGTCTTGGTGCATACCTAACCGTCCACCTTTCTGGTAGAAGTTTACAATGCATAGATCTGCTTTACACTTGGAATTGATTCCGTTCAACTTGCTGAGCAATTCCCACGGCGTGGTTAACGACCGTGGAACTCCTCTGGTATACTTGCTACTGTTGCTCCATCTTCAGCTCGTACTTCTTGATATGACTTGGTGTAAGGGTTCCAGTCCTTACCCATGCACATCATCTTCAATTGCATCCTTGCTCCGTTCGGGTATTCGGGTGTGTAGAACCCTCCTGGTTTTGCTCCAAGTTCGTCGCATCGTCTGATGATGTGGATTTGTGCTTCCGGTGTCAGGTATCCATTTAAGAGTATCATACCTGGCTGGATAACCTGACATTGCTCCAATGGAAAGTCGGTGATGTTGATGGCGGTTTCTTCAGGGTTTGGTGTGGGGGGATTGGATAGCAGATATTGAAGGTTCCTAAGTTTCAAATTGCCTAATTTAGGTGTTTTCCACATTATGTTCTAACTCTTTACTTATATGTTTATACCCTTAGACTTGCTAACACTCATGCATGAAATGCGGTAAGCAATCACTTTTTCATTTATCAGTTTAGGTGGTACCTGGTCTCGAAGAGGATCCTGGTGCCTCAGACCGGTCCACCACATTCAGGGTGGCCTTGCCGGACCCCGTAGCCTTCCCCTTCTGGGATTCAGTGTACTTCTTGTCAGAAGTCTGCTGAGTAATCGCCTTCGGGCCTTCAGTGGTCGTGGTAGTGTTACCCTTCCACTGCCCCTTTGGCTTATAGTTTCTGCCATTGGGGTTCGTCCAACACTCAAACTCACGGTGCCCCATCTTCTGGCAGTGACGGCACCTCACATCATTCCCCTTGCAGTCTTTGCCGGGGTGGTCTCCATTGCACCACTTACAGTAAAAGTGGCGCTCCGGTCCAGAACCCGCGCTAGCTGCTATAACAACACACAATCAATACTCACTTTCCACCTCAACAACATACACCTCAACTAGATACACATGGTTAAGTAATTACCCTTAGGCGGGTAGGAGCGTAGAGGCTTCGCCGCATACGCGTACGTGAGCTTCAGTGGCTCATCAGCTGTGGTGGTCTGGGCTTGGCCCTTGTCACCCTGGTACTGGCCCTTCTGGGGCTGAGGGTAGGGTTTCTTCTTCTTTCCTCCCCCATACCCTTGCTGACTCTGGCCCTCGTTGGTGGCCTTGCGCTTGTGCGCATTTTCCTCGTCCCTCAGACGGACGGTAATCTCGACCTTTGCAGCGGCATGATAGCACTCCTGTATTTTAGGATGTCAGTCACGCCCCGCAAAACAACTTACCATCTCACATTATCATTCACTCACGGTATAAATGGATTCACAACAAGGTACTCTAATTACCTGCAAGGTGGTATACTCAGCTGGCCCCATCCCATAGCGGAGACGGTGGCTCAGACCATTGTAGAACCGGTTCACCAACACCCGGTTCGAATACCCAAGGTCTGGTAACAGGTGGATAAGGCCGGTGAATGCGGTATAGTAGTCATCAACCGACATCTTATCCCCCTGCTTCAGACTATCCAACTCGAGGCGCTTGGCCTCCTGCACATGCACCGGGTAATACTTGGCTCGCAGCAGAGCCGTGTACTCCCTCCATCCAAACTCAGGATCAGTCATCCTGTCCTCCCTCACCAGTTTCCACCAACTCTGTGCCGACCCCTTCAAGTAGTAGGCGGCAAGTCGGACCTTAGCCTCAGCAGGTACGGCCAAAGTCTCGTAGGCGGTCTCCAACTCGGAGATGTACGCCTCTAGCTTACGGGGATCGGTCTCCCCATGAAATGATGGCGGTCTCAGATCAGCCAACGCCTTGACCCAATTGGTCTCTCGTGGCGGTGGTGGCGGTGGCTGAACTCCGGGCTGTTGCCCTTGCTGTATAGCAGCAACCAACTGGGGTACCATCTGGGCTACGGCGGCTGCAACTGCCTCAGCCATAGTTTGGGCCGTAGTATTATCGCCCTGGTCGCCCATATCTCCAGTACCGCGTCCGCGGCCTCGACCTCGCGGTCTACCTGACATCTGAATTCATATGAATATTCATTAGCATTATGCTTGCACACTTATCGGTCCAATGGTTATAGCATCTTCCCGACAACCAGGTAATTCCACACTTAGTTAGTGGTTAACCTTTCCAAGTCCGCTCACTTAGGTAACTGTAGTTAGGTTTCCTAACTCGGTATATTCCTAAGCTCGGTATTCTAGTCATCAGAGCGATACTTCGCTCTGATACCACTTTTTGTAACACCCCTACAACGCTCCTATCATCTACCGAAGTCGCAGCGGAAATAACCAACCAAATAATAACTATCGCTTTGGTGTTACAACGCCGTTAACCACCCACGTGGTTAACTAGGCAGAATAAATACAAGTGTATCGGTCTGATGATCAGACTCCCGAGCATAGTAACTAACATCCATATATAAACATAACCAACCATACCGAGTATTTAATTTACAATACATCTCCAAACCATAATCAACTCACACTGTATAACAACGGCATCAAAATATAACGCCTCGGGAGCACAGGCGCGTCCCGGGCTCAACAACCTACTTATCCAAAAGTATATCAACAAACTAGGACCTAGAGCCACTCTGCCTCTTCGATCCTCATCCTGCAATAAAATATGGGGCCCCCGAGGGGGTCAGCACCTTTGCTGGTATGGCTAACGCGCAGCCCATCGACTAACGGGATACGCGCAACCAATTGTCATAATAACATGGCATTCATTTTAGAACAACCAACATATATATACATATATACCATAGCATAGCAAGGGAAATTGCATAGCATCACAACATCAATACATAACACCATAAACTTGGTCCTCACAAGGAACCTTCCGCCATAGTTCGTATACCATGAGAGCCTAAGGGTTTTTACCAACCCCATGTTAAGCTCGTTACCATCCTCGTTACCGTCCGGTTATATAGAACGGTTAACTTATACCAAAGGTGTGTCGGATATAGTAATCCCGAGCACTCCGAAATAACATACGTATGCCCCTGTGGCCCGACGTGAGTCAGTAACTAGCTTTGGATAAGCTAAGGGAAGGTAGAAACCAAATTGGAATACCACATATACATACACCAAGAGAGCCGAACCGGATATGATATCGACCCCCATCCATCCCACGCGTGGCCGGAACAACCGGACTCCTCACTTCCCCGGTTAGCACTTGTTAGTGATCACACAACATTTGGTTAAGTCACACACAAGCAAACATTTAGGTCTTGTTAGACAACCAAGGGAAAGGAGTCATAACCTTACAACATCATAATGTATAACAACTGTAAACTCTTTTCATGCCTTAAATCTTATAAGGTCGTAAACACCCAGAAAACAAATAACACCCAAGCCGGTGTAAACCGTTAGGCAACAGACTGCAAGAAAACCATACCTTGGTCCTTGCCTTGTTTCGTTCCCACCTTGAGAGAATCCTATACACATTAGTAATGTCGGTTAATATTTATTTAACTTCACACTTACTAAGTATTCAACATGATTGTATGACATGTTTTAATGTCTACCCCACCCTAGGTTACCTTCATTATACACCCTAGGGTTAACTACATAGGTCACATTCTTTCCTATTTTTTTTTTACAAGTTTAGGTCCGACCGGACTTGCCGACCGGACTTGTCCATGTCCGGTCGATTCCAGAGAGTTTCTCCCCTTCGGTAATTCAGCCCGACCGGACTTGTCAAGTCCGGTCCCATGTCCGGTCGATTCCAGTAACTCAATCCGTACAAAATTTTCTACTCCGACCGGACTTGTAAGTCCGGTCCTATGTCCGGTCCATTCCAGAGAGTTTATTCTCTTTGTAAATTTAGCCCGACCGGACTTGTCCATGTCCGGTCCTATGCCCGGTCCATTCCAGAAGCTAATTTTCGCAGGGTAAACAGGTCCCGACCGAGCTTGCAAGTCCGGTCGCAAGTCCGGTCGGCCCCAAATTTATGTTTTCCTTTTTACATTCAACTCCAAACTTCACCCCATATAACCTAGTACTCCCTAACCTCATTTGGGCACTTTAAACACTACTTAAGACACCCTTAAACACTAATAAAACTCATTTTCTAATTCCTTAAGCCTTCACTTATTCCTTCACAAAATTCCTAACACTTACAACATTTTCTCCTAGTTTTCCAAGTGGTGTTTCATACCTATGATAACTACTATCCCAAAATGCTTTCTCCTTAACTTAACATCATCTCCCAAGCATCATCTCTCACAACTAATTCCTTATCTCCTTCTTGAAACTCTTTTCCTAGTGTACACTTCTCCTTATTTTACCAAAGTTTGCCTAGGTATTTACCTAAGTCCCAAAGTGACTTTGGTACCTACTAAATCTCAAGATCATGCCTAAGTCCTTATTACACCCTAGAGTACTTCCTAGTACAACAAAATTCCTTAGGAACATCATGAACTCCTTATTCATCTCCTACACTTTCTAACTCACCAAACCTTATGTAAACACTTAGAACTTCTTACTTCCTACCAAAATTTTGACATGGGTTCCCCTAGAACATTACTAAGCCTAACCACTTTGCCTTCTCCTTTAAACACACAAGAACATCTAAAATCACCAAGAACACTCTCATACACAATTTCACCAAATTTACACCACATTACAATATAGTGCACAATTTAGATTGCATGGCACTTAGGCCCTTAAAATGCATGGCTCTTAGGCCCTTAAAGTGCTTAAATCATAAACACTGAATTTCCACAATATATATGCCTTTAACCTGCAAATACATTCAACACACATATGCCCTTTACTAGTCTCTTGAGAACACTTTACTAAGTCATTCACCATTTGCTCTTTAGGTAGTTTTAATAAGCATTTATAAGCTCATTTCTCCTAAGGCATTAAACAACATTTAAGTTAGTAGATTTACCTCTTTTTCCCAAAACACTTCCTTCCTGATTCCTTACAAAACCGTATGGTATTTTGGTTCCTTGTCAAGTTCTAGACAATATACAAACACCATAATGAGTATTCAAGCTTTGAGCTTCATCTCATTGTAAACCCTAATTTGACATTGTTTCAAAAACATTAATGTAGTTATTTTACCTTGTTCTTTGAAGAGAGTTTGAATATCTAACAAGAGAGGACTCCACCTAGTCCATGAAGAGTTGAAATGAAGCTAGAACAAGGTCACACAATGAGCTATATCAATGTGTATTTTCGGACATGACAAAAACAAGGAGGAAAGGAAGTTTTTATTTGAGATTCCTTACCTAGAATCCAAGGAGAGTAATAATATGTAGTCAAACAAGCTCAAGCTCCTTCAATGGTGGAACACCTTGGCACCGAAATGGAGCTCTTGGAGTTTTAAGAAGATAGGAATGAAGAGCTTGATGAGAGGAAGGGATTGGTGGTGTTTGTTTTTGATTTGGACAAGTGAGCTTGATTTAGCAAGTGGTCAAAGGTGGGGCTCTAATGGTGGTGATGGTATTATCGTGAGAGAACAAAGAAGAAAGGAAGAAGAGAGGTGGGAAACCGTGTGAGCAAGGAAAAGAAATGAGAGAATGAAGATTGGTTTTACTTTAGAAGATATTTGTAGTTTTAAAGCAAATAGTACTTTCATTAGTCATCATTATTTACTTAACAAAATAACAAGAGGGTGGTGAGTCACCAAGCCTTAGAAAACCGGCCCCCTAAGTATCATGAGGGTAATATAGTCTTTGTTTGTCAATTTAATTACTTAACATAATATATGTTATAAACTAGCTTGTAAAAGTTACTATTCACCTAAGCAAGGCACTTAGAAGTGAAATTTTTGATTTCCCATTAATATAGCCACCCAAATGTGATACTATTAGTACACATATATATTTAAGAGTAATGATGGACATTTAGCCACTCAAAACTCATTTACAAGACAATTTTTCAAAAATGTGCTTTAAGACTTCTTAAAGCACATTTTGTGTTTTAACTTGTTTTCAAGCTTGGTTTTCTTTGGTAATTGGTTTAATATGTTCATTAGTATATAAATGAGGTCTTGGTAAGCTCATTGGGTCTTACTCAAGTTTATCCCAAGCTTAGAGCACACTTTGGCTCTTATTGACTTTAAAGCACATTTGTGTTTCCTTTTGTTTAAATTTGTTTACTAAGGTTTCTAAGACTCTTTTTAGTCTTAATATATCATGTTTTAGTGTTTAACCAACATGCCAAGGTTTGGGGTATTTCAGTACGGGCATGTGAATGTGGTTTTGTCTTGGTCTTCAGAGGCAATGGGTATTTGAAAGTATCCTGAATAACCATCCAGGAAGCAGTAGTAATCTTGCCCGGCCAATCTTTCAAGCATCTGATCGATGAAAGGTAAAGGGAAGTGGTCCTTCCGCGTTGCGCTGTTCAGTTTCCTGTAATCGATGCAGACTCTCCATCCCGTCGTGGTTCTCTGAGGAATTAGATCACCTTTGTCGTTGGGGACCACAGTGAGACCTCCTTTTTTCGGGACCACTTGAACGGGGCTCACCCATTTGCTGTCGGAGATGGAGTAGATTATCCCGGCATCGAGAAGTTTGAGCACCTCTTTCTTTACTACGTCTTTCATGTTGGGATTCAGCCTTCTCTGTGGTTGGACTAAAGGCTTGTAGGTATCTTCCATGTATATGTGATGTGTGCAGAAATGGGGATTGATACCTTTGATGTCCGAAATGGACCAGCCTATTGCCTTCTTGTGGCTCTGAAGGATCTTCACAAGCTGTTCTTCCTGTGTACTTGTTAGGGATGAAGAAATAATAACAGGCAAGGTATAAAAATCAGAAAGATAAACATACTTCAGATGTGATGGCAATTGTTTCAGTCTACGAGAGGGGGTTGTTCAATGGATGGTGGTAACTTCTGAGTGGAAAGCTCTAATGGTTCTGGTGGTGGGTAGCGTGGTTTCTTGTATGATTTTATTCTATCCAGAGCTGCTACCATTTCGATTGTGTCAGGGTACACTAGTCGGTTATCACAGATTTCAGATAAAGCATTTTCAAGAGCGTCATTACAAATAATAGCAGATGAATTATCCTGCACAATAGAGTCGACAATATCTATGGAAAAGGTGTCTTCTAAATGAGCGGGTTTCTTTATAACCTTAGACATGTCGTATTCTAGAGATTCGTTATGCAGCCTTAAAATGATTTTTCCTTTTTCAACATCGATTAGTGCTCTTGCAGTTCTCATGAAAGGTCGTCCTAAGATTAAGGGCACCCTAGTGTCTTCTTCCATGTCAATTACAATAAAGTCGCGGGAACACAAAGTTCCTACAGTAACAATCAAATCTTCTATTATTCCTTTTGGGAATACTAAAGATCTATCTGCTAATTGTAATTGAATAGAAGTTGGTTCGCATTTACCAATTTTAAGTTTGTTGAAAGTTGAGAGTGGCATTAAATTGATACTAGCTCCTAGATCACATAACCCACTACCACAATCAACATTATCAATTGAACATGGAATAATTGGCAAACCTGGGTCTCCAAGTTTTGGAGGAAGACTCTTGAGAAGTACTGCTGACACTTCCTGTGTAAGGTGTACAGTTTCCACTTCCTGCAACGATCTTTTGTTGGTGATGATATCCTTCATGAACTTTGCGTATATTGGCATTTGTTTTAAAGCATCGGCGAAAGGAATATTGATCGTCAGTTTCTTGAAGTGAGATAGAAACTTTCCAAACTGTTCATCTAAATTTTTCTTTCTGATTCTATTTGGAAAAGGAAGTGGGGGAAGAATTTTAGTGAGAGAGGAAGGAGTAGATTCAGGAGACTCCTTCTCTTCGGAAATAATTTTCGTAGGAGGTGGGGCTTCTTCAGCTTCTTCCTCTTCTTCTTCTGGATTTTCTTGAGGTTCATGAGCTTGCGGCTCTTGATTATCAATTTCATCTCGGGGAGGAGATGAGTTGAGCGGCCTACCACTTCTTAACGTCACTGCCTTGGCCTGTTCCCTTGGATTTGGATTTGGCTGACTAGGGAAGGCACCAGGTGGCCTTTGTGCAAGCTGTTGGCTGATTTGTTCCAACTGTTGGTTGGTTTGCTGTATTTGGGCTTCAACCCGTCTATTAGTGGCTTCTTGATCCACGAGTCGGGTATGAGTCGTAGTCATGAATCCTTTCATTAAGTTCCTGAATTCCTCATTTGGATCAGAAGAGGTTGACGATGGTTGTTGTTGTTGCTGGAAACCTGGAGGGGCACCTTGTGCTCGATAACCTATATTAGAATTTGGTTGAGGTCTGTTCCCCTGATAGGTATTTGAATTGTTATTCTGCCCTCCTTGGTTTTGATCATTATTCTTCCATGAGAAATTCGGGTGATTTCTCCATGGATAGTTGTTGTTGAAGTTGTTGTTGTAGGAATTACCGGGACGGTTTCCTATGAAGTTTGCATCCTCGTACTGTCCTTTACCTTCACACTGAGGGGTTTCATGAGGACCGGCGCATATGGCACATCCTTCTGTAGGTGGAACTGACGATGAACTTGTAGGTGGGGAAGCTATTGTTTTTACAATTTCGTTTTGTGATGTCGTTAGCTTCTCCACCATCTTTGTAAGGGACGAGATCTGAGCCGATAAATGATCTGTAGGCTCAACATGGAGTAGGCCTGCTGCTCGTGGCGTTCTGCCTTTGGATCTCGTCCACTGTCTCGTATTGCTCGTCATGGTTTCGAGAAGGTCCATTCCTTCTTTAGGAGATTTCATCATGAAACTTCCTCCTGCAGAGGAATTGACGAGTAGTCGGTTCCCATCATCCAGACCGTTGAAGAATGACAGGCAGAGGGATTGATCGTCAAGACCATGGTGAGAACACTTCATTAGCATATCTTTGAATCTGTCCCATGCGTCGTACAACGTTTCTCCCGGCTCTTGACAGAAAGTGTTGATCTCACCGATCAATTGCCTTGTTCTACTGGTTGGGTAGTATTTGGCAAGGAATTTTTGGGCCATTTGTAGCCATGTGGTGATTGATCGGGAGGGAAGACTTCGATACCACCGGTTTGCTGAATCCGATAATGAGTGAGGAAAAAGTTGTAGTCGGATTCTTTCTTTGACATTGCCGGTTTGGCCAAAGGAATTGCAGAAGTCTAGGAAGAGACTCAGATGATTTGGGGCTTCATCTGGGTTTGCTCCACTAAACTTGCCTAGATCCCGGACGGCGGTGATGTAGTGGGTTTTGAAAACCCATCGTCCGGCTTCTTCTGGTGTTAGTTCAGGGAGAACTATAGCTGATGCTCTTCCTTCGGTATTCGGTTGGTGGTAGTCAGAGAGAGCACGGTGTTCTGGTTGATTTGCATGGTCCATTTCATTTATAACTTCGTTATTGGCCATGGCTTGGTTTCTCAGGTTTCTTTGTGCTTGTAATAAAGTGCGCTCGGGTTCGGGGCTTGGGCTGATTGGTGGAGAGCCTCGGGTTCGAGTATTTGGCATGCACAGAAGATAACTTGTGGTTTGTGAGAAACTGCAAAATTAGTTAGTAAATAAAATAAGAAAGACAGAAATATTGGTTAGGCTGATAAATGTTAGGAGTTAGTATACAGAAATTATAAGTTAGTATACAATGGAAATGAAATGTTAAGGACAATGGAAATGAAAAGTTAAGGACAATGGAAATGAAAAGTTAAGGACAATGGAAATGAAAAGTTAAGGACAATGGAACGAAATGACAAGAAATTTTAAGTTAGTAGTTAGGGACAATGGAAAGAAAGGACAATGGAACGAAATGACAATGGAACGAAATGACAATAATATTAAGATGTTAGAAATTAGTTGTCCAAAGTCCGAAGTCGAATGTCCAAGTCAGGTCCGAAGTCCGATGTCCAATTCAGATGTCCAAGATTAACAATTTAATAGTATTAACAGATTATTACTATATAGCGAGTGAACTACCAGAAACTAGGGAAATTGATGGAATCAATCTCCCCGGCAACGGCTCCAAAAACTTGTTGGGATAAAACTACACTATAATTAATATAGAATTATAACAAACTAATAGGCAAGTGTACCTATTCGTAGTAGTAAAACAAGTGTCGTATCCACAAGAAGATTGTTCAATTATCCTAGTTTAGGTAGTTAAAAGAAAACTGTAAAAGGGGTTTAGCCGGAGGCAAGCTTGATTTGTTGTTGGATTATTAAAGAAATAATAAAAACAGTAAAAACAGTTGTGAATTAAGTGGATGGAAAATGTGCTAAGGAAGGTGTAATCGCCCGAATATAACTCAGATAATATTATAATCCTAGTTTGCTCTTATTTGTCTGTTAAGAATTTTATCTTGTGGCCTTTCTAAATCATAGATAAGGACAGCTCTTAATTAATTCATTAAACTTCTTACAATCAGAAAAAGTCTAAAATCATTAATTAGCTTTAAGTGAGAATTCTTTTATAACAGCGATGGATTTTATCTGCTAATCAAGGAGATAATATCTAACGTTTGTCTCTCTTTGTGGTCTATTCTCTAATTTTACAAAATCATTGAAATTAGAGAAACCGTAAATGAGTAAAAATGATCAGTTCTTAAACATTTAATAATAGAGAGAGACAAACAAATATTTATAAGCAAACTCGGTATTATAAATACGCTGAGTTATTTTGGGTTAAACACCCATCCTAAGCACAATTATGAGATTACTCAGACATTGACAGAAATAAAAACAGAGTAGAGACTGAAATATTCATTACTCAGGAACTGCCTGCGAATAACGGGTCTGCACTCGCCTGCCTCTTTTCTCTCTTTGTAAAATACTGCTTCTGTTTGAGTTCGTACGTGAATGAGGTGAAATGGTAAAAATAAATAAAAGATGGAGAAGTGTGGTGATACGGGAGGAATTAAATGGAAGAGAATGGAGTGTGGAGCTGTTTGTGATTTCTTCAGCCTCTGGTCGTACGTTGTGTATTTTTGCAGTAATGGTGTTGGGTTTATATAGAGAATTGAGGAGGCAGATCCGTACGTATTTAATTGATTGCAGTTGATTGCAGTCTGAGTGCTTCATTTATTGCAGAGGGGACAGAGAGCTGGAGTGATTTATGGTAGGCGGTGCGGCGGAGTAGATGGATAACAGAATCCATTTGCAGAACGACGCGAGGAAGAAGGAGACAGGCGCGTCCCCTTTCTGCTGGAGTCCGCCAATCACATAGCTGGGTTTGGTCCGGGACTTGGCCAAGAGTAGAGGTCCCGGACCATAATGCAGAAAATTCTCTCGGTTTAAACATTTTGTGTGGTCCGGGACTTGGGCAAGGACATAGGTCCCGGACCATAGTGAAGGCAAAGTCCTCGGTTCTAAAATCACATGTGGTCCGGGACTTGGGACTGGGGTTAGGTCCCGGACCATGTACTTGTTTCAGCCGTTGGTTTCTCATTTGTTTTGGTCCGGGACTTAAGTCTTGGAACAAGTCCCGGATCATATGTTGAAATCAGCCGACAGTTTCTTCGTATGTTGTCCTAGTTTTGAAGGTTTTAACCAAGCTAGGACATGACTTTAAAACCCTCTTAAATCTTCGTTCTGACTCCGTTTTCTGAACCGTCTGCGGCTATGCGTTCGTCTCTTCATGTTCTTTGCTTCTAGCTTGGCTTTTTCTCATGTTTAACCGATAAATCTGTAAGACAACCAATAAAACATAAACTAGAGAAAAGCTAAGATAAGTGGAGAAATGAGCAAGAAAAGTGCTAATAATACATATGAAATACACCTATAAAACATGCTCTTTTGGACACTTATCACCCCTCGTTGTAAGTTAGAGTTCCGCTGTGCGAGTAAGCGTAATTAGAGAAGGTTTAAGAGGTAATGATGAGATTAACGGTTGGGGTGTTACAAAAAAGATTGTAGCACCCAGAGGTGGGCTACCTCCCACATCGATTGGGGAGGAGAACGAAGTGTGCCTTATAGGTGCATGGATACCTCTCCCTTGTGTGACGCGTTTTGGGGCGAAACCCCAGGAACAAATCCGTGCGGCCTGCGTGCCAAAGCGGACAATATCACACATGTGGGTTGATTGGGCTGGGCCGTCACAGATGGTATCAGAGCCAGACCCAGGTCGGTGTGCCAGTGGGCCCGCGAGGGCGCTGGGCTCCCGTGAGGGGGGGGTGGAGTGTAGCACCCAGAGGTGGGTACCTCCCACATCGATTGGGGAGGAGAACGAAGTGTGCCTTATAGGTGCATGGATACCTCTCCCTTGTGTGACGCGTTTTGGGGCGAAACCCCAGGAACAAATCCGTGCGGCCTGCGTGCCAAAGCGGACAATATCACACATGTGGGTTGATTGGGCTGGGCCGTCACAACTATGGAGTCTATCACATCCACACACCAAAAGGTATTTCAACTGGGTTAAACACACGAGGGAGGTCCATACATTCACACACAAACATCACACAATTAACTCACACATAGCCGTGGTTAGTACGTCCCATGGTTCGGGTTGTTAAATCCGAATACCGATCTCTCATGTGATCCTAGACTCAGTTAGCTAAGGTTTAACACTTTCGAGGTTAAATGGTATCGGAATTGAACACGCTACATAAATGAATTACTATAAACTCATTACATGTTTTATCTTACAACGTGGCAAACATACAGAAAAACACATTGACATACAAGCCGGTGTAATCCGGTAGGACACAGGTTGCAAGAAAACTGTCACCGGAGTCCACTCTATCATGTCCACTTATGTTCCTCGAACAATTCTCGAACAACTGGTAATATTACATGTACTTTTATTAACATCGGGGTAACATGATTGTTTAAAAGTCTAACGCCCATAACTTATCCCCGTTAACTAGTTAAATAACGTCACATTTTAACGTTTTACTTTTCATTTTAATACAACTTTTCCCCCACTAAATTGTCATTATAACTCACTTAACATGTCCTTAACAATCTTATAACATCATTACCTAACAGCCCCCAGCATCCTATAACCTTAAACAATGTTTTTGGTCCGACGACCTTACCGACCGACCTTACACAAGGTCAGTCCATTCCAGAACATATTACCGTCAAAATTCTACCGACCGACCTTGCATGTTCGGTCCACAAGGTCGGTCCATTCCAGAACAATTCCCGTTCAAAAATTTAGACCCGACCGACCTTGCAAGTCCGCTCCCAAGGTCGGTCCATTCCAGAAACTTAATCCGTACCAAAAATACAGGCCCGACCGACCTTGCAAATCCGGTCCCCAAGGTCGGTCCATTCTAGAAACTCTTCCGGTAGTGTAAACTGAGCTCAACCGACCTTACAAGTCGGTCCCTAAGGTCGGTCGGCTTCAGACCTTTGTTTCTCCATTCCCATTTGACTCCAAACTTCACCTCATGTATCCTAGTATGCTTTAACATCATTAGCACACTTAAACCTTCACATAACATCCTCCAAATACATGTACAAGCTTACTTCTAAAGTCCATAAACACTCACTCATTTACTTACAATTTCTTAACACTTGTAACATTTCTCTTTTAGTTTTCTAAGTGGTATTTCACCTATAATGACCACTATACCACGATGTTTTCCTCTAACCTTAACATCATCTCCCAAGCATCTTTTCTTACTAACTACATCTCCTTTTTCACACCTTACCTAGACATCATTCCTCCTTGGACATCAACATTCCTAAACCTTAAACAAACTTCTCCAAGACTTTAGTACATCCCACATACACCCATTGGATTTCTAGAACTTCCAAGATAATGTCTAAATCCTTGTAGCACTATATAAACCTTATACATGTTTTCTTCCCTAGTAAACATTCATTCATTCCTCACATTTCTTAGTTCACCAAAGCTCATTTAAACACTTAAATCTCCTTATACATTACCCAAATTTGCCATAGGTTCTCCTAGCACAATGTCATACCAAAACACATTGTTTTCACCATTAAACATTCAAGAACACCTAAATTCATCAAGAACTTTCTCACACACAAAACTTCACCAAATTTACACTACATCACAATATAGTGCATAAACTTAAATTGCTTGGCACTTAGGCCCTTAAATAACATAAACCTTAAACACTGAATTCCCACACATATTGCCTTTGACATGCAAATACACTCAACATCACATATGCCCTTTAATAATCTCCTTAAGAGCATTTTTACTAGCTCATTTGCCATTGGTCCTTAGGTATTTTATTAAGCAAGTCAAGCTCATTTTTTCCTAGGCATTTAAACACATTGAGATAGTTGTTTACCTCTTTCCTTCAAGATTACTTGAACACTCTTGTTTTTCCTTGTTTGGAAATCGGCAAGATTACTTGGCTACTTGTCAATGTTCTAATCAAAACACAAGTAAAACCAATGAGCATTCAAGCTTCATGCTTAAACTCATTTACAAACCCTAGGTGTAACACCCCAACTCAATCCAGATGTGGTCTCGCAACTTAACATTATATATATACATGTCACAGCGGAATTCTTTACAATCCAGGACCTTGCCACGGTCTGACTACAGAATATACCAAACATTAGTACATAACAACCTTAACCAAATACATATTCTTCTTACAATCCTCTCACAACCTATACATCTTACTAACTCAACTGCCGTACGAGTGTACATGCACAACTCGTAGGTCACACTTAATCCTTAACACTTGTATCCTCTTCTAACTCTTGTGACGGCTGCCTCCTGATGTACACCTGTGTAGTAAAAACAGCCCCCAAAGGGGGTCAGCACGAATGCTGGCACGATCCCCTCATGGCCCCCAAGCTAACGTGGCTACGACGACTAACTATCGATAGCATGGAGGTTGATTAAATGCACAACATAATAGTAAATGTTGTAAACAACAATCCATATATGAACAATCAAAGTTCACACACAATGAGCGGCTTAAATGCGTTCCCTTAATTAGAGAGTTAGTTATTTAACTCCTTAAGTAATGTTCCCTCTTAATCTTAGTCCATCCTTATCTCACCTCAATCTTAGTCTTATCTTAATCTGAGAAACAACCATCCTTTAATAAGGAGTGGATGTCGCTTATCTTAATCTTAATTATACAAACCATCCTTTAAAGAGGAATGGTTGCAATCCGTCTTAACCTTACCTTAATCTTAAACTTAACAATACAAACCATCCTTTAAAAAGGAATGGTTGCAACTTATCTTAACCTTACCTTAATCTTAATCTTAACTTAATCTCAATATACAAACCGTTCCTGGAAGGGAATGGTTGTAGCTTAATTCGAACCTGGGATTTAGGTGATCCCACCGCACCATCTTAATGCCACCTACTCTGGACGGGAGTCCAGCGTAGCTGAGCCGGCAACCGGCCCTAGGCTACAAGTCCGAAGACAAGTCCTTAAGCGGAAGTCGATTCTGCTATAGATACCGACCCCCTTTCCTTAGCATGCATGACCGGAGATCGGTCCCGGGTTTCCTCACTCAAGTTCCAGTTAGTAATAGTCTCAAGACCATGTTTGTTGGTTAACCTCTTTCGGTTCATATCGTCCCATATTAGGGAGCGTTCCTTAGTCTCACTCAATTCCTTACTACACGTTGGTTAGTAAGTTCTCACGGTGTGTTGTGTTAGTTTTCAAACATCACACAACAATACAATAAATATATTATATTCCGGTTGCATGCTTTATCTTGCTTAGTGAGCACACAAAAACAAATAGCACACAAGCCGAGGGACACCTCGTTAGCAAGCAGGTCACAAGAGAACTGTACCGTTCACCGTTGGCCGTTCGGTTGCTTAATCTTCTTTCGGGAGTCCAATTCCAAGTCCTAAAACATTCATTCAGTTTAGGTTGTTAGTCACTTACTCAATTCAACTTACTTATCTTACTTAACTTACTTAACCCTTAATGATTCCAACCTAACACCTCTTAAGTCTTACAACTTAATCTTACAAACTTAATCTTAAACTTTTAAGTTATTTAACTTAATCCCTTAGGTCTTTATACCTCTAATCATCATTGCCCCCTTAATGGGGTACCATTAATACCACTAAACTCTCTTAGGGTTTCTTCTTTTTTTTTAAGTCTTAAGGGTCGACCGACCCACCGACCGACCCAACCCCTGGGTCGGTCCGTCCCAGAAACTTTTCCGTCTTTGAACCCATCCGTCCGACCCAGAGCTAGACCGACCGACCCAAACCCTCTGGGTCGGTCCATTACAGAACCCATTCCTACGTTAGATTTTTGCCCGACCGACCCAAAGCTAAGCCGACCGACCCAAACCCCTCGGGTCGGTCCAGTCCAGAGACATTCCGGCTGGCTCAACATGGCCCGACCGACCCAAAACTGGGTCGGACCCTGGGTCGGTCCACTAGATTTTTCTCTTAAATTGCTCTTTCAATTCCAAACTCTTCCACAAGTGTCCTAATTGGTCCAACACCATCTTGGCACATTAAACCCACCTTATAACCTCCACCAAACTCATTAAAACAACTTCCAAAGAACATTCAACCTTTAGCTCAATTCTTGCAAGAAATTCCTAACACTTGTCAATTAATTCCTTATATTTCTAACATGTACATTTTGTCTAAAACTTCAACTAACCAAAGTGTTCTTTTCAACCCTATAACTCCTCCTTAACATCATTGCACTCCATCTTGCCTGTTTAACCTTTCAAGGTCATTGCATGTCCATGCACAATTTCTCTTCTTTTCACTTGTTACTCATCACTCTTAAACTCTTAAGCTTGCTTATACATTTCTTTCCATTACCTTAATACCTTGACATTGTTCTTCATTTACCTTAACCGTGCAACACCCTCCTTAGGCATTTCCACTTCTTTTATGCTACTTACTCACCATTCTCCTGATCATACACTCTTATACGTTTCTAGTCAATTCCCTAGACAGTCGACAACATTCTCCTTCAATTCACTCCCATCACCTAAGTCCACTCATTACCATCTAACTAAAACCTTATTGTTCCTCCACTAACATCACCACCTCTTACACAAACTTCCCGAAACTCTCATTGTTCTACTCTTTAGCTCATACCTAAATCACCTCAAAGCATTATACATCATTTCCTCCAGATTCTTGCACAAGTCTTACATTCCTCATACCATGATTTGGTGTGTTTAATACACTCACCAATCCTCTAATTCCTCCTAGACATCTCTATGTCATTCTAAACCTCAAGAACTCCTTAGTTAACTCATTTCCACTCAAATTCCTCATAATGACTCCTAGTAAATCCTAGGTCATATTAATTCACCACCATCACCTAAACACTTATTTTCTACTCAAATTTCGTCATAGCTCCTCTAGTATCTTATCATGCCCAAACACATTATTTTTCCTCATTCAACCATCTCACACACATCAAGTTCTTTCCCATCATATCTCATCACCCAAACCAACTCATTCACAACAAACTCAATATATTGCAAAAATCTTAAATTGCATAGCACTAAGGCTCTTAAATGACATGGCTCTTAGGCCCTTAAATGACTTAAACTTAAACACTTAATTTCCCACATATAAAAGCTTTCAACCTGCAAATACACCCATCAATCTCATAGTAATTATAATGCTCTTAAAATCCATCTTAAACTTATATTACTAACTCATTCTCATTGGCTCCTTAGTCACAAGTTCATAAGCTTGTTTAAGTTCTTTTTCTTAGGTTACGTAACCCAATACACAATGTAAGCTCTAAGCCACATCGGTATACACCGAAACTCATCCCTTAAAATTTAAACCACCATTAGGTAAGCATTTTACCTTGTTTTCTCAAGCTTATCTTAACTTCCTCCTTAGACCTTCTTCTTGCATGAATCTCGGCCACCACTTAAATTCCCCTTGCCAATGTTCTAATCAATATTCAATGACTCATATGAGTACTAAACAATACACTAACCTCAAGGATAAAAACCTAGGTTAGAAATGTGTTCTAAGGCATAAAAGTGGATGATTACCTTTGAAGTCTCAAGGTAGACTTTGGCATTGAATGAAATAGGACCTCCACTAGTCCTTGGTGAATAAATCAAGCTAGAACAAGGCATAAAAACATAGCCCCATGAGAAGGAATTTTCGGCCATATAAGGAAGATGATGGAAACTGGGTTTTTCTTACATTTTCTTTACCTTAAGAGAATGGAGAAGCTAATGAGCTATTCAAACTTGATTTTCCTCCATCAATGGAGTTTTCTCATGGCACCAAACTTGAGCTTTGCAAGATTTGAAAAGATAGAAAGCTAGAGCTTGAGCTAACTAAGAATAATATGTGTTTAGTTTTTGTTTTGGAGCTAAGATGAGTGAGTTGTAGACAAAGCAAGGTGAGGCAACAATGGAGCTTGTTCTCTCTGTTTGGGAGGATGAAGAGCATGAAGAAAACCGTGGAAGAAGAGAATGAATGGAGAAGAGGAGAGAAGGTAGGCTAAAAGGTAAGATATTTGCTTTAATAAAGCAAATAGTAACTTCTTTATTATCTCTTCTTTTTCCTTATTTGATGAAGTCTATGGTGACTCATCCCTTAGAAAACCGGCCCCCATCTTAAATAAGGCTAGTCATGGTCTTTGTTGACCAACTAATTAGCTTATATTGATTAAAACTTAAACTAGTCACTATTTGGCACTATTCACAAATTAGTGCACATATTTCTGAAATTTTTGATTTCCCATTGATTTAGGCTTCCTAATGTGATACTAATTAGTACACATGTTGATTAAAGAGTAATGATGGACATTTAGCCACTCAAAACTCAATTCTAAGACAATTTCTCAAAAATGTGCTTTAAGACTTCTTAAAGCACATTTTGTGTTTTAACTTGTTTTCAAGCTTGGTTTTCTTTGCTAATTGATTTAAAATGTCCATTAGCATATTACTAAAGTCTTATAATGGTATTTGGGTGCTAATCAAAGTCACTCCAAGCTTAGAGCACGTTTTTGCCCTGATTGCCCTTAAGGCACTTTCTTGTGTTTTCCTTGGTTTAAATTGTCTACCAATCTTTCTAAGGCATATTCTAGCCTTACTACATCATAATTTGATGTTTACTTAGCATACTTAGGTTTGGGGTATTTCACTAGGTTATATACATTGTCTATACACTTTAGGATAGTTGTTTTACCTTGGAATAAAAAGGAGAGCTTGAATAAGTAACAAGAGAGGACTCCTCCTTTTCCCTTGAAGATTGAAATGGAGCTATGAAAGATCAAAAGAACACACCATCAAAGGGTGATTCTCGGTTACACACAAAACAAGAGGAAATGTTGTTTTTCTTTGATTTTCCTTACCTTGAAGCAAAGGAGAATGACAAGGCATGGAAATATGAGCTCAAACTCCTTCAATGGTGAATCTCCATGGTACCGAAATGGAGCTTTTGAAGATTTGAAAAGACAAGATTGTAGAGCTTGACTAAACTAAGAGAATGGTGGTCTTAGTTTTTGATTTGACAAAGGGAGCTAGGAGATATAAGGGTTCAAAGCTTGAAGATGGTGCATGAGCTGTAGCATTACCGAAGGAGAAGGGAGAAGAAGATTGGAGACCGTATGAAATGAAGAAGGAAAGAATAGAATGAGAAGGAAGCTTGCTTTTGGAGATATTTATGCTAAAAGTAAATAGTAACTTTCGCTATATCATTTAGTTAACTCATTTATTTGTGTAGGTGTGGTGAGTCACCCATGGAAACCGGCCCCCTTAGTGTTTTAGGCCAAGTCATGGTCTTTGTTGACCAACAAGACAACTTATATTGACTTATGTTATAAACTAGCTTAATTTAGTTACTATTCACAAACTAAGGCACATATTTGTGAAATTTTTGATTTCCCATTGATTTAGACTTTCTAATGTGATACTAAGTAGTACACATGTTAATTAAAGAGTAATGATGGACATTTAGCCATTAAAAACTCTTTTACAAGACAATTTTTCAAAAATGTGCTTTAAGACTCCTTAAAGCACATTTTGTGTTTTAGCTTGTTTTAAAGCTTGGTTTTCTTTGGTAATTGGTTTTATACGTTCATTAACATATAATTAAGGTATAGATATGACCTTTAGGTCTTATACAAATTTATCCCAAGCTTAGAGCACATTTTTGCCCATATTGACTTTAAGGTATTTATTTGTGTTTTATTTGGTTTAATTGTCTACCAAGGTTTCCTAAGGACTTAATTAGCCTTATTAAATCATAATTGAATATTATTTAGTCTTGGTAGGTTCTTTGGGTCCTAACCAAGTTCACTCCAAGCTTAGAGCATGTTTTTGCTCAAGCAGTGTCTTAGTGCTTTATTGTGTTTTACTATGGTTTAAATTGTTCACTGTTGTTTCTAAGGCACTTTTTAGCCTTTAGATACCATAGTTTAATGTCTAAACAACATATCACGGATTGGGGTATTTCAATCTACCCCCCTTAAAAGAACTTCGTCCTCGAAGTTCACACTTCCCACACATCATTTGGATTAGAACGCAGGAATCACTTGGAAATAAACTTCCATAACCAAACATACTTTACATCACACCCTCGGACTTAATGGTCCGGGTAACATATTCACATCCCTACATAACATAACATAACATAACATACTTACATGATAACCTCGGACTCAATGGTCCGGGTATCTTAACAACATTTACACATACATAACAACCCTTAGACTCTTGGGTCTGGGTGACATAACAACATTTAGACCCGTAGGTATTGATAACATAACAGCCTTTAGACACATAGGTCTATGTAACACAACAACATTTAGACTCATAGGTCTTGATAACATACACTTTTGGAACTCAAGGTCAAAATAATATTTATTACACATACCACACAACATGTCGTAGCATGTATAACAATCAAAAATATCTTTTTATATACACTGTGATCCCGCGGAACCCGTTCGCGATGGACACCTTCTGGTCCCCGTTCCTTTGGGAGATCAAAACAATCACTTAATTTTTTAACATATATACTTCTCATGTCACCGGTCCGAAGACAAAGGCTCATACGTCCCCAGCTCGTGAGCAAGTACTACAAAAATATTCTTTGTTAAGGTTAAGTAAAAGTATTTCCATATGTAAGGTATCTATTGACATTTTATAAATTCCAATTCAAAACCCTTTTTGAAAACACATACAACTCCAAGTCCAACTTATGCTCCTTGCTTCTTTTCTTAGCGTGGTTATTTGTGACCACTTACAGGGAGCTTCATGAATCATCCAACCCTGATGTGATCAGCATCAGTGTCGAACTATCCTTCCACCCCAATTTGTGTTCGGCTTCCCTTGATCGCATGCAAATCAAGTTCCACCTCCCACTTCATTTTCAAGCATCAAATAATACACTCATTTCCAATTTTCTATCTTTTAGTCATTCTAGTCATAATCATACATCTCCAAGGGATAGAACTCCGTCTATCAGTTATCTCCATTCACTTTAATCCAGTTGCCTAGGGAATATTATTCTCACTAGGTTCTATGCCGGTTTCATACCCTATTCATGAATCACTATATTACATATATACATATATTTTATCAAAATACAACACACGGTTTTACATTCATACACTGTCGGGGTTTTTGCTCCCCGGGAGTTTCTCTACTCCCACACTTGTACTATCACACACAACTGTTGACAAATAAACACACTTATCACAATGGTATTCGCATCCTCTGTGCGTAATTACCACAATTAAACCATGAATGAATGTGTATGTTTACGTAACACACACACCAATCATCAAAACAATTATTTTGTGCTATGCGCAATATAGGTCACATGCACTATGGACACTTGTACGGTAATACACACTAAGTGGTTTTGCGCTCTACCTCCCTTAAAAGCGATTACGCCCACGTAATCAATCACTGAACATTGGTTTACAAGGTTCTGCCGTCGTGAAGTACTTTAACTTCCACGCGGTCTGTTATACAATGTGTTCTGGTTAGAGGATCTTGACCATATTGGCGGTTTAGTTCCTAAACCAAGAATTCTCATTGGAGTTTGCTTTAACTCTTAACTGGTTTCGGTTTTGGCCTGTGAGGCTTCTAGGCACTAATAATTAGCCATTCACTCAAGTTCACCATGCACATTGTACACTTGAATCACTGTCTCACTAGTTTCTGCTGCGCAACTCTGATAACTATAGAGCTTAGTTGCCCAACTCGCTATCATATATTATTATTTTTTTGTATATGTCCAATATCGCCTTTATCTTGGTAATAACGGTTTCTCAACCGATGCATGGTATCTCTGACCGTGTGCGAATTCGGTGAGTTATAAACTTTCTATCCACTTCCATAATAATTGATTGTGTATACTGTTATGTATTTCACAATGATTGGGTTGCTTCCTTCCGACTTACTGTCGGTTGAGTTTGAGCTACCACCTAATGCGTAGTGCTCTCTCTGTTATTTCGCACACTTGAGGTATATTCCATACCAATATCTAATATTTAGTGCTACTATAGTCACTTGTTCTTAATCATAGGTACGACCTTGCATTTCCTATGCATCGGTCATTATAGCATTATAAGTCTCTTTCTACTTCCACCAGCATTAACATGTCCCGAATCCTAGCTATCGTACTCGATCATTACTGCACAAATGCAATACCAAAACACTCAGTCGTACAGAGTGCAGAGGCGTAAACTCTTGACAGTAAATCTCTTATGCGATTGCAATAGGAATTTACACTGTGTTTCACTGAGACTCTTATCTTATAGTACTAGCTACCGGCTTACTGCCCGGTTTGTTTGGTATCACTTACTGTTGTATCTCTATTGGGTTTAACTCATAACTAGTTTTTCTCATTGTATAACATCAACTTATATGGTATTCACTGTCATATTAGCTTCCACACATATACTTACATCATTCGTATTATGGTTCGTCATTCATTTGGATGACTATAGAATGCTCCTTGAGCGTTGATCACTCGAGTCACAAGCCGGCGTTATTCAGCTCGGTGCTTCACTTATACACACATGCTACCAAACTATCTGTTCTCTCGTAATGACAACATGGTCAATCCTTAACATGTTTCTTGAACTTGGTTCTCATAACTGCCGCTTGCACGGTTTACAATATCGAGAGGTATCCCCTCTCTCTTAGCAGTGGTTCGTTATCCGCTCTATTTACTTATATAACATATACTTTTACAATCGGTTAAACTTATATAACATATCCTGTTTGTGGCATATAAGCCTTACTGCCTCGAGCTCTGCTCATTGTAGGCTGTCCACACACATTTACTTCTCTGTACAACATTACATGGTTTGGATATCATATTGGGCTCCATGACAAGGTCGCTATATTCCGTTTCCTTTCATGGGGTGCCCCTTGGGATTGTCAGTCCGTCTCCTGACAACTTATGTCTAAACTGGGTGTTTGAAATACCCCAAACTTAAATATAGTGATTAAGATAATTCTAATCCTTATTTAAGAGCCTAATAATGCGTAAGTAATATTGGTAAGGAAAAATAAATCCAAAAGAAATAAAGAAACGCTTAAAAAGCGAAAAATGCTAAGTAAGCGTTAAATAACCATAAGAGGTGCGAGACCTCGGTTAGAGTATTATATGGATCCCAAAGGTTTAATAAGACCTAAATAATATATGGGAACAACTCCCGAAGAAAACGGATCCAAATAATGTATTAAAACGCTAATAGAGCTTTAACGCACGTTTTTCGAGAAGACCCAAAAACGTGATTTTAAGTGGTCAAACGAACCCGTAAAATTATAAGTCATTAAATAAATATTATTAAGCAGTTATGGAAGCTTAATGACCAATAAAAATAAAGAAACGAGAAAATTCCGGAAAATGGGCCCGGTTAGTGAACAGTACCTAAACCGGGTAAAATAACGAGCGTTTTCTTTAAAAGACGAAAAACGCTCCAACTAGTATACTGTATGGGGGCCGGTTTTTACTAGGTAAATAACTCCCTCACACACACTCACATAACTAGCAAATTAAATGAGAGGTCAAAAGCAAAAAGAGAAAAGTGGGTACATTACCTTTTCTCTCACCTCTCCCTTCCTCATTTCTTTATTCTCTCACCTCCCTCCTTCCCTCCCAGCCAATTTCTCTCACCTTCTCCCCATACATATGCGATTTTGAGAGCTCCAACAACAACAATGGCAACTCCACCTTCTTCTCCATGCTCTATCTCCATTTGAGCTCCAATCACAAAAATAATTACATATCTGTAATCCCCTCATCATCCTCTACATTCCTCTCTTTTCAAAATTCGAAAAGGATGAATTTCATCTCCATGGGTTTTCCCCATTTGAAGAGAAAAGCACACCACTATGGAGCTTGGAGTCTCCTCTTTCCAACAAGGTAAAAATCTACATGAAAAACTCATGTTTTCATCATCTCCTTTCATAACCGATTTTACCTCCTTGTAACACTCCATTTTCTCTCTCTATTTTGAGCATAATATCAACCTAGCAATGGTGGTGGATTCACCTTCTTGAACCAAGGGCTAAAACCCCTCCTAAAAGCTTCAAAAGGTAAACCCTAGAAATTTGTTTAAAACATCTCAATGAGTTAGTATAAATCTGAGGGTTAGTATATTAATTATACTTGTTTTGTATGCTTTGGGTGATGGGAATGGAGTTTGGCAACTCCATTCCCAATGTGGCCGATTTGGGCAAGGAAGAAAGGAAGAAGAGAATTGAAAAGGGAATGAAGGAATTATAAGCTCAAGGTAAGAGCTCTTTATGCATTAGACTATGGGAATGGGCAACTAACTAAAGAACCCAAAATCTTGTATTGGTATTGTAGTATTGGAAGTTGGGTATTTGTGAGGAGGATTGAGTATTTGAGAATTAGTGTGTGGATAGTAGGCCTTGGAGCCAAATGATTGTGTGTGAGTATTAATATTGGTATTTGAAGAAGTATGGGTGAATGTATGTTATATTGATTGCTGGTAGGACCCTTGTATGGGTGTGGCTAGAGTAGGAATGAATTGGATGAAGGAGTATGTTTGTGGAGAAGTTAGAATTGTAGGTAGACTATGGCGAAATTTTGGTAGGAATTGAGCATTAAGGAATGACTTGGTGAATGGGAGAACCAAGGTATGTATTGGGGCTAGTAGAGATGTTCAAAGACCATGGATTGGTAATTGGAGAATGAGGATGAAGCATGTAAAAATCTGTAGCAAGAGGTATTGGATTTCATTGGAGGAATTAGCATGAATGAGAGTACAAGGTTTAGTAAAATGAATGTTGGACTTGGGCATAGATGTTGTAATTGCTTGGAAATGTATTTGGGATGCTAGTAATGGTATTGGTAGTAGAAGTATTGGATGAGAGAATTGAGTTTTAAAATCCGTAGCATAGGTGTAACAAAAACTGTTACATGTGTTGTAGAAGTAGTAAGAAAATTGTGTAAGTTGTTTGACAAATTTAGTAATGGACTTGGAGGATGAATTAAGGTATTTTAGAAAGCCTAATTAGTGCTAAAACATGTTAGGATGTATGTAGGAAAATTGGGGAAGGAATGGGTAAGAAAGGAATTGAAAAACAAAGCCTGTAGCAGTGTGCTGGTACCGTCCGACCCAGAGCCTGGATCGGACAGTGGGTCGGACAAGGCTTAAGCAACGAGAATAAAACTTTCTGGAATGGTCCGACCCAGGGCCGTGAGTCGGACATGGGTCGGACAGGCAAAAAAAAAACTGTTGTCGAAGTTCCTGACTCCGTCCGACCCAGAGGATGAGTCGGATGTGGGTCGGACGCCACTTGGGCAACAGGATTGAACTTTCTGGAATGGTCCGACCCAGAGGAGTATGGGTCGGACGGAATAGTGCTGGGTCGGATGGGAAGAATTTCAGAGGACAAAAATCTACTGGAATGGTCCGACCCAGGGCTTGGGTCGGACGGTGGGTCGGACGACCCATAACTTACAAAAAAAATGTTTTATTATATGACTATAGTAATCATATGTATGTATATATATGCCTATACACATGTAAGCATATACGTAATAATGCACCAATAATGAAGGTAATGATGGTAAGAAAGTAAAGGCGTGAGTAAGGAAACAAGTTTAAGAAGTAATAAGGAAAAATGGTTTCATAACCAAGTAAGAAAGTAATAAAGTAGTAAGTATACATTGAGAGTATCAAAGAAGGAGTAAGTTAGATCAATAATGGATCATTGATCATACTAATTCATGTATGTATAGGAATCAAAAAGTTGATCCTCGAAGGAACCCGGTAGTACGTATACGACGGTGAACGGTATGATTTCTTCATGCCCTGTATCCTAACTTGGTTACCCCGATTTGTGTGCTTATGTGATCACCAATAAGATAAATGCACGAATCGGACTTATATTGCACTTAACTGTGTTTGAACTATTTTGTTCTTGTTGTATCTTCTTGAACAATTAGTTTGTATAATTCATGAAATGAATGAATGGAAATGAGAAGTATGTGTAAGTATTGTGTACTTGTGTATTGTATGTATGTATGGAAGTGAAGTACTGACTTCTACTAATTCCTAACAACCCAACTCCTAACTTGAGTAATGAGTAAATTGGAATGAGTAGAAGTCCGATATAGTTTCGGCCAAGCGTGAGGATAAGGAAACACAAGAGGTTGGATCCGAATCCTGGCTATAATCTCTTCCATGGACCAAATCCCTTGAATGGGTAGCATCCTGGATTAGTGGGCCACCCTAAAGCCCGGTGGTGGGATGTAGTAATCCCTGCCCGGAGGTCGTACCGACTTAACTGGAAGTAAAGTATGTAAGAAGTAAGTATTGCATGTGTATTGGTCTTGACTATTGTAAGTCATTGACCTGGAGCAAAAAGTATTGAACACCCGATTAACCCGGGTGTGTAATGAAGCTAACTGGACCTTTGTATGTATTGGAGAATTGTATCTCCGTATTGCGTATTGAGTATGTAATGAGTATGTATTGTGTATGTGTATTCTGGAAGATGGTAAGTAAGCATTGGTTGACTTGTATTGTCTTCCAAGCATGTATTGTACTGTGCATATATATGTATACCTTGTGTAGTATTGCAGTATCGTGAATGAAAGCATGTAAGTATGTATGTATGTATGCATGTATTGCAAAATGAATTGCATGTATTCGACCAAATGGTCGGTGAACCCTCGCTAGTATGCGGGGTATGCGGTTATCATATTCAGCGTAAGCTGACCCCCTAGGGGGAACGTTTTTAGTGTGCAGGTACCCGAAGCAGACCTAGTCACAGAAGAGACCGGTGGACATGCCTAGATTACTAGGAATGAAGTTAGATTGTAGTAAATGATATAAGGCTTGTAGCCTTACCTATAGAAGTGTACCAAGGGGTACACTATTACGTAAGTTGCAAGTATGTAGTTGTGAGGAACGGGTAGTGGATAGACTCTTAATGAGTATACGTGGAATTGAAGAGGTATCGTATTTGTATTTGGAACTCAGTAAACTCGGTATGTGTAGTGTATTATCTTGTACTGAAGTATGGAGTTTTGTATTGAATGGAGTATTGTATTGAATGGAGTATTGTATTGAATGGAGTATTGTAGTACTCAGTAAGTGATGGGAGTATGTATTGTATTTGAGTAGTACTCGGATATTCCGGTCCATCAGACCGATGCTGTATGTATTATTAGCCTTGTTAGTCACGTGGGTGGCTAACAGCATTGTACCACCCGCCGTTGAGTATGAATGTATCCACTGCGTGAGTACGAATGTATAAGGAGATTGGACGGTAATGACGGTATTAGCGGTAGGGGTGTTACAGTTTTAGTTTAAACCCTTGTGTTTCAGTCACGTTATTTCGTGCAACAATTGTTGATGCGAACACCCTTCAAGGATTGCTCCTGGGTGTTGCTAAGTTATGCCTTTACATCTGGTTCGCACTTATTGGTATATTCAGTTAGTCACGCCGTTTTACGTTCTTGACTGGCTTATTATCTTCTTCTGTGAAGATCAACATCTCCTGGTAGTGTAGGTACTCATTCTGGGAGTTTCATCCCGTTCATTGCACATTAATGTGTCCACATTAAGCATTTGCCTCGTCATGTACAAGCTGGGTCACCGTTCCAGCTATCATGTTTACCCTTCGGGATTCTTAAGACATATGTGATGTCTTTACATAACAGTTAGTGCACTTCGCGCCTCCTAACTCTTAAACATTTCCTTGAAACAAATTCACTAACTCCTTTAGTCTCATTAAATTAACTGAGTTCCTTTACTTCAACCATTCTCGGTAATCCTTTGCTCTTGATTGACTTACAGTGATGACCGTAGTACGGAGTCGACTACCTCCCGTGTTCCGGACTCTACTCGTATACATATGTGGGGTACCATACTGATACATTACTACTTACCCAACTAACCCATAAGTAGGTCTGTCAGGCCCACAAGCTCCTATCAGAGTGCGGTCGTCCCACATTACAATTGGTACACTCGTAGTGTCCGTCACACGCCTAGGTGAAGTATTCTGTTGTCAACTCCCTTATATTGTCCCGTGACAATATGCATTCCGTGCTTCCCGAACTTAATCGACGAAAAGTTTATCCACCGTCGTATCTTTATCAACTGCCCTTGGTTTTACTGGTTTGGTTTAGAAGAAGGTTAGAAAGAAGCATTGGTTTGAAAGAAAATCTGGTTTTAAAAGAAAAAAGTTTGAAATAAATCTGAGTTGAAAGAAAAATTCTCATGGTTTTACAATGCCTTCTTCCCTTAACCAAATCTAGCTTCTTGCTGACTGGTGTACTTCCAATTACAAAGGTTAGGCTGTTAAGCCCTTCCACGGTTATGATGATCACAGTTAAATTCGTGGTACTTTACTAAGTACTTCGTATTTGTTAAAACCTTCCCGAACAGCCCTGTTATAGCAGCACTTGCCATGGCAAGTGCGTCATGCTAACTGGCTATCGGTTCAACACATACCGGTTGTGGTATTGTTTTTACCCGCACTGTCATCAGTGGCCTTGTTGGCCCTCATTTGATCTTACAGTCTTGACAATTAACCCTCTGAGCGACTTCTCACTGTATTCACATGATAATCATTAACTGGGGTGTCTCCCATTCTTGGAGACCCCTTTTTACTTAGTACCGTATCTTCTTCGTAGCCCGTTCCACGCATTTGTCGTGGTCACTGAGACTTGTCTCTTGTTTGGGCACTACGTTGTAGTTCCTTTGTCGGTTGGTATACCGTTGGTGTATCATTTAACAACTATGGTCCCGTAGACACTCGTATCGGGTTTCATTAATCCACTTCCTGCCTGTTGCACGGTCGGTGCGTTGCAAGCTGGTTATTCTCGACTGCTCGGCACGTCGACCCAGGTTGCCGAAAATTCTATTCTTCTATACATAAGATTCTTCATTCTTCGCTATTAAATGCGGTTAACATTGTTTAGATGGAAACCATCTCCGGGATTCCCACTTTTCGTGATCTACCGTATGACAGGTTCTCCGTACTCACTGTGGTACTTAATAACAGCCAGATCGGGTATTTCCGAGTAAGAGAGGACTTCTATCTCTCTGGCGTTCTTTCCCAAGTTATAAAACAGGGATTGTGGAGGGCGGGTCGGACACTGTAGGTTTCGAGTACACACTGGTTACTCATAACTAGCGTATCTCTCACGCTATCACTCAACACTTAACCCCAAGTACTAAAATCCTAAATCGGCACTTCCTAAGCTCGGTAATTCAGTCATCAGAGCGATGCTTCGCTCTGATACCACTTTTTGTAACACCCCATCCAACATTAACACATTTAACAACAAACTGCAGCGGAAAACATACTTCATCACTTTACTTAACTCGATGGTGTTACACGCCGTTAACCACCCACATGGCTAACAAGGCTATTACATATACATTGTACCGGTCTGATGGACTAGATTCCCGAGCGACTACACATTAATGTCCATTTTCATTAACAACAAAACATACACATACCTTCCAACTGTACCGAGTATTCACAAGCTAATGCCGACAACAATTTCGGTCTTACTACACCTACTGTACACGTACAACTTAAATGATTACCCATGTACAAACGACTACCCCGTCCTACTCCCGAACGGCTTCCAGCTCCTTGTACCTGAAATAGGAAAAAGAAGAGAAAGGGTGACCCCCCAGGGGCTCAGCACCTTTGCTGGTATGGTAATCCCGCAGCCCACATGCTACCGGGCCACGCACAACTAATTGTCGTCTTAGCATGCGATTGATTATAATAGAATCATGCATGTAAACTATCAGCACACAACACATCACATTCCACCACAATGGGCTCAACAATAGATAACACATACATACTTGATAAGCCACTCATTGTGTTCATTAACCCTAGAGTGTTTCTCCTCTAATGGAGCTACTTCCTTAATAGACGATACTTACCAATAATCGGGTTATCCTTAAACGTCTCTTTTTATAAACTGGGATTCATATCCATGATCCACATACACCACATAACAACACTTTACACGTTCAACGTGCACATAACATAACATCGCAATGGGAATTGCAGTACAATAATAACACATAACATAACGGGAACGGTTCTCTTAGGACCGACCCAACATAGTTAATTCACTTGTGAGCCTAGAGAATGATATCACCCTCATGATAAACTCGTTATACAACACTCATTACCGTCCTAATAGTCGGACGAGTAACTTAAGTTAAGATGGTTCGGATATGGTGACCCGAACACACCACATAAACACATGTTCCCCCTAAACCGATCATAAGTCAGAATAGCTAAGCTTTGGAGTAAGCTAATGGGAGATCATAACCGTGAGGGAAACAACCATAACAGAGAGGGTAAGGCTAAAAGGATACCCTCCCAAACAACGCGCGACCGGCCTAACCGGATTCCACACCCCCGTTAGTACATATTTACTTGTAGATAAATAGTTAGAGCCCCACTATGGAGTCTATCACATCCACACACCAAAAGGTATTTCAACTGCGTTAAACACACGAGGGAGGTCCATACATTCACACACAAACATCACACAATTAACTCACACATAGCCGTGGTTAGAACGTCCCATGGTTCGGGTCGTTAAATCCGAATACCGATCTCTCATGTGATCCTAGACTCAGTTAGCTAAGGTTTAACACTTTCGAGGTTAAATGGAATCGGAATTGAACACGCTACATAAATGAATTACTATAAACTCATTACATGTTTTATCTTACAACGTGGCAAACATACAGAAAAACACATTGGCATACAAGCCGGTGTAATCCGGTAGGACACAGGTTGCAAGAAAACTGTCACCGGAGTCCACTCTATCATGTCCACTTATGTTCCTCGAACAATTCTCGAACAACTGGTAATATTACATGTACTTTTATTAACATCGGGGTAACATGATTGTTTAAAAGTCTAACGCCCATAACTTATCCCCGTTAACTAGTTAAATAACGTCACATTTTAACTTGTTTTACTTTTTCATTTTAATACAACTTTTCCCCCACTAAATTGTCATTATAACTCACTTAACATGTCCTTAACAATCTTATAACATCATTACCTAACAGCCCCCAGCATCCTATAACCTTAAACAATGTTTTTGGTCCGACCGACCTTACCGACCGACCTTACACAAGGTCAGTCCATTCCAGAACATATTACCGTCAAAATTCTACTCCGACCGACCTTGCATGTTCGGTCCACAAGGTCGGTCCATTCCAGAAACAATTCCCGTTCAAAAATTAGACACGACCGACCTTGCAAGTCCGCTCCCAAGGTCGGTCCATTCCAGAAACTTAATCCGTACCAAAAATACAGGCCCGACCGACCTTGCAAGTCCGGTCCCCAAGGTCGGTCCATTCTAGAAACTCTTTCCGGTAGTGTAAACTGAGCTCAACCGACCTTACAAGTCCGGTCCCTAAGGTCGGTCGGCTTCAGACCTTTGTTTCTACATTCCCATTTGACTCCAAACTTCACCTCATGTATCCTAGTATGCTTTAACATCATTTAGCACACTTAAACCTTCACATAACATCCTCCAAATACATGTACAAGCTTACTTCTAAAGTCCTTAAACACTCACTCATTTACTTACAAATTTCTTAACACTTGTAACATTTCTCTTTTAGTTTTCTAAGTGGTATTTCACCTATAATGACCACTATACCAAGATGTTTTCCTCTACACCTTAACATCATCTCCCAAGCATCTTTTCTTACTAACTACATCTCCTTTTTCACACCTTACCTAGACATCATTCCCTCCTTGGACATCAACATTCCTAAACCTTAAACAAACTTCTCCAAGACTTTAGTACATCCCACATACACCCATTGGATTTCTAGAACTTCCAAGATAATGTCTAAATCCTTGTAGCACTATATAACACCTTAATACATGTTTTCTTCCCTAGTAAACATTCATTCATTCCTCACATTTCTTAGTTCACCAAAGCTCATTTAAACACTTAAATCTCCTTATACATTACCCAAATTTTGCCATAGGTTCTCCTAGACAATGTCATACCAAAACACATTGTTTTTCACCATTAAACATTCAAGAACACCTAAATTCATCAAGAACTTTCTCACACACAAAACTTCACCAAATTTACACTACATCACAATATAGTGCATAAACTTAAATTGCTTGGCACTTAGGCCCTTAAATAACATAAACCTTAAACACTGAATTTCCCACACATATATTGCCTTTGACCTGCAAATACACTCAACATCACATATGCCCTTTAATAATCTCCTTAAGAGCATTTTTACTAGCTCATTTGCCATTGGCTACTTAGGTATTTTATTAAGCAAGTCAAGCTCATTTTTCCTAGGCATTTAAACTACATTGAGATAGTTTGTTTACCTCTTTTCTTCAAGATTTTTACTTGAACACTCTTGTTCTTCCTTGTTTGGAAATCGGCAAGAGTACTTGGCTACTTGTCAATGTTCTAATCAATACACGAGTAAAACCAATGAGCATTCAAGCTTCATGCTTAAACTCATTTACACACCCTAGGTTATATAAATTGTCTATACACTTTAGGATAGTTGTTTTACCTTGGAATAAAAAGGATAGCTTGAATAAGTAACACGAGAGGACTCCTCCTTGTCCCTTGAAGATTGAAATGGAGCTATGAAAGATCAAAAAAACACACCATCAAAGGGTGATTCTCGGTTACACACAAAACAAGAGGAAATGTTGTTTTTCTTTGATTTTCCTTACCTTGAAGCAAAGGAGAATGACAAGGCATGGATATATTAGCTCAAACTCCTTCAATGGTGAACCTCCATGGCACCGAAATGGAGATTTTGAAGATTTGAAAAGACAAGATTGTAGAGCTTGACTAAACTAAGAGAATGGTGGTCTTAGTTTTTGATTTGACAAAGGGAGCTAGGAGATATAAGGGTTCAAAGCTTGAAGATGGTGCATGAGCTGTACATTACCGAAGGAGAAGGGAGAAGAAGATTGGAGACCGTCTGAAATGAAGAAGGAAAGAAGAGAATGAGAAGGAAGCTTGCTTTTGGAGATATTTATGCTAAAAGTAAATAGTAACTTTTGCTTTATCATTTAGTTAACTCATTTATTTGTGTAGGTGTGGTGAGTCACCCATGGAAACTGGCCCCCTTAGTGTTTTAGGCCAAGTCATGGTCTTTGTTGACCAACAAGACAACTTATATTGACTTATGTTATAAACTTGCTTAATTTAGTTACTATTCACAAACTAAGGCACATATTTGTGAAATTTTTGATTTCACATTGATTTAGACTTTCTAATGTGATATTAAGTAGTACACATGTTAATTAAAGAGTAATGATGGACATTTAGCCATTAAAAACTCATTTACAAGACAATTTTTCAAAAATGTGCTTTAAGACTCCTTAAAGCACATTTTGTGTTTTTGCTTGTTTTAAAGCTTGGTTTTCTTTGGTAATTGGTTTATACGTTCATTAACATATAATTAAGGTATAGATATGACCTTTAGGTCTTATACAAATTTATCCGAAGCTTAGAGCACATTTCTGCGCATATTGACAAGGTATTTATTTGTGTTTTATTTGGTTTAATTGTCTACCAAGGTTTCCTAAGGACTTAATTAACCTTATTAAATCATAATTGAATATTTTTTAGTCTTGGTAGGTTCTTTGGGTCCTAACCAAGTTCACTCCAAGCTTAGAGCATGTTTTTGCTCAAGTTGTGTCTTAGTGCTTTATTGTGTTTTACTATGGTTTAAATTGTTCACTGTTGTTTCTAAGGCACTTTTTAGCCTTTAAATACCATAGTTTAATGTCTAATCGACATATCACGGTTTGGGGTATTTCAGCACTCTGTAGGACTGAGTGTTTTGGTATTGCTCTGGTGTAGTTAGTGATCTAGTGGAAGTATGGAAAAAGGTCAATCTTGGTAATTCTTCTTTTGACTCTGGATATTGTTTCATCCATGAGCTGAGTCTCTTGTTGTTTTGACGTGCGCGCGTCTTCAATGGTAACAGTGAGGGGTTGTATATCCCTTGTCCCAAAAGGGACGTAGTGAACAGTGAGGGGCTGTATATCCCCTGTCCTAAAAGGACGTATTTGGTGGTGGGGGCCATCTCTCCCAGTTGAATTTATTCCACTATTGAGTATATTTTGTCTATAGGAATCAGCTTTCTGAAATGGTGGGGACATAAACTGTCTACCACGGGTTATGGGTATTAATATCATTCCTAGTCCTTTGTGGTTACCTGAGTCTTCCTCTTCTTAACCAGAATTGGTTCTAACATCAATAATTGATGCTCCCTAACTATGTGGTGTGACTTCTTAAGTGGTTGACTTGGTTTTTAAGTTCTTTGTCTCTATCCTTACCTTGTTCTCTTTTCTCTATAACTTGATTGTTTGAAGTGCCTTTTCTCTATTTTAATTTTAAGAGTTTGTTTTCATGTTACTGTCTTCTTTGAAGAACTATGTTTTAATTTATTGTTTTGAAGAATTGTACCAGTTCCATTCCAGGGAACTGACTCACCCCTCTCGGGGTGGGCTACTTGGTTTCTTCTTGCAGGCTTGAAATTGTTTATACAGGTGGCCACGAAGAGCATGAGTGTTTAGGATGGGAATTAGGAACTTTGGAGAGTTATTCTGTTTTACGTTCATTTTTGTTTACGTTGTTTTCTTGAGTTCAAACCGTAACTTAGATAATTGTAATGGTTGTATTTGGTGAGGTTGGTACCGGGTGTTTGGAGCCCGATGGTCTGTGTTCACCCTAGTATTTTAATTCCACTATAAATACGTTAAATAAGGGCGTTACAGAAATTGGTATCAGAGCGTAGTTACGCTCTGAACCCGAGAAAACAAGCCAAGTGAAATACTTAGAATATAGGTGTACTTAAAACTAGGGAATTGGGGTAGAATTGGGAAGTGAGGACTCCAGTAAGGCACGACTCCTAACCCTTCTTAGAATTGTGAATGATTCCTTTACACACTTTTCTTTTATGAATGTCTGTTGAGTGTGGTGTGCTGTTATACCGTTCAAACGTTAAACTACAGTAAAAAAATATATAAAAGTTTGGAACATCGTATATTGAGTACGATAAGATTTTGGTTGGGATAACTCATATATTAAGCTATTTTTCAAAAGCATAATTATGGAGAATACATTGCTAAAAATACAATCCTTTAAAAGCTAGTACACATGTTCCTAGAACTTTGAAGAATACATGTGGTTGAAAATAGTATACAAATGGAGCTTTGAATAACTAAGTGATAAGTACCTCAACTTCTTTAAAGCTTGAAAATAAATCTTATGAACTACTTGGTACAAATTATTACCTAAAGATAATGTTTAAGATAAATCTTAAGTCTAAAAAATTATTAAGCTAACAAGAACTAGTAGCATATTAGAAAAGATCAACATCTGAACCTGTGAACTACACTAAAACTCTATGTTAACTTTAGAAAGAAAACACCTAAAACTAACACCCTATGGGAAGTCCCTGGTGTGATGAACTCCTAGGCTGAAAGTAGTGGGGGTGCACACCCACTTCTAGAAGTTTAGGGGCTAGACAAGCCATGTCATCTAACCGGAAATAATCTTCCATGGAAGTGATGGATTGTGTTGAACTTGAGGAGGATTGGTGGTAAGACGTTACCATCATGAAATCTTGAGCTAGGCATATTTCATTACTAGCCATAATGAACAATTCAGAATTTATACCTTAAGATCCAGTATTAAAATTCATACATGTAAAGGGTTTATTGAGCTAAATCTTTGGTGAAAAATACCTATATATGGAGGAAGAGGATTTAAATTAAAGTACTCTAAGGTAGAACATCTACCCTTGTTGAATATAAAAACCATTAAAGGAAGTTGCTTAAAGATTGAGTGAGGAGAAGAGTAATACTAAACTAAATATTATTGTTCCTTAAATACTTGGAGTATTGAGCATTTAGTGAAAAATTGAGAATTACTTAAAGATTGGAAATTATCATGTTTATTTGGAAGTTTAACATTATATATAAAATTTTAAAAGTCACACTAAGAGTGATATTTACCAAAAGCCACCATTATCTAAGAGAGTACTAAGTTTTAATGATCAGAGGAATACTTTCATAGAACAAACCCTAAGAAAAATAATTATCAAGAGTGAGTGAGTTTTCATTAGACTAATTCATTTAACTCAAAAATTTATATATAGAGTCCCTACCTTAAAAAAAATAAACAAAGTTTAAGATAAAGAAATCAGATTTTTTTGAGCTATATTATAATTAATAAGAACTTCCTAAAACTCTGCCTTGTGTGAAATTATGTAAATATATAATAAGTAAATTTTATGAAGTAAATAGTTAATGGTTCGTCTAAAATACTATAGTAATTATAAAAACAATTGAAACTTGAAAGTCACAGAAAATATTTATTTTATAAAGTTTTAACATATGGTTGGCTAATAAACCCTTGAAGATAATTTTGAAAGATTATCTAGGATCATTAAATGATCTGAAATATTTTTTTAAACTACTCAAGTGTGTTACACCTGATTTATAGCTTGTTAATATAATTGATATGATAAAATGAACATATAATGCACATAAATTCGTACCACTCATAAAGTGAATGGATAAGAATCATAAAATGAAATTTTATAACAATCAAAAAATGCAGATGCATAACAATCAGGGGGTACAAATATATATCAATCATAGATAAATTCAACAGTGCCATAAAATTTACAACAAAGCTTGATAATAAGGTGCTGAATTCTTTGAATATGGTGTGTGAAAACAGAAACAAATGTTTGGAATTGTTATTGGATGAATACCCTTGAGTGGTTTGATTGTGTGATAAACATTTTAAAGCTTGTAGTACAACTTGATATTTAGTTTACCCACACACCGGAAGGGGGTGTGAGTAGTTGGTAGATAAATCTTACACTTCGGGACGAAGTTCTCTTTTAAGGGGGGGGGGGGGGGTGGAGCATAATCTTTCTTCGTTACCTCATCCAGATTATGCCCTGTTGCGTGATTAGCAAAGTGAGAGGTGTATGTATGTACTTGGTTTTTACATTATGACACAGTATGTGACTGTTGATTTTCATCATGCTATGTCTTGGTATATCCTGGTTCAGTTTGATTTTGAGTAATCTTGAGTGGAATGTTGGAATGGAAAGGGATGGAAATAAAGGATTGGATTGGTATGGAATTTCATTGGAATTATTATTGTCTCAGCACACCCGAAGCGGTGTGAGTGTTTATTAGTTGATTTTTAAAACTTCGAGGCGAAGTTTCTTTTAAGGGGGATATACTGAAATACCCCTAATTTAATTTAGGGGATTTCTTTTATTAAAACCCTAAATAATACTATTAATTATTGTATCATAGTATGGGATTGTGAATAATAAATCATTAAATCCTTATATGGAATTATGAAAATTAAATCATGGTATTTCTTCCATTTAATCTTAAAGAATGTTATTAAATATTGGATTACTATATATTATTATATAGTATTATGAATTTAATAACAAGATTTATAAGTCAATAAATCTTGGAAAATTTTCTAAACACTCCAAGTATATTATAAAGATTTTAGAAAGAGTTGGAACATTGTTTTGAAACATAAAAGTCAATATAATATCCTAGAAACCCTAAAGCTTCTCAAGCCTTGCTAGGGTTGACTTTTTGTGAATGGTCCAACCAGCCCATGAAACCTATACCAATAAATAGGTTATGGAAAACCATGAAGATCGATAAAAAGAACGTCAAAAACGGATCATCCTAGCCAAAGCTATCATGGAATGAAGTTTAGAGTTAAAATTTCGAAACCTGCCACGTGTCAATCGGTCACAGGCCACCCACACTTAGCTTAAAAATCGGAACAGACTTATGCGATTTTGCCCTAACTTTAGACGGCTATATCTCACTCATCTTTGAGAGTTTTTTAGTGTCGTCTTCTTTGTTGTCTTCTCCTTCACTTCCTCTTTACAACCATAACTCACACTAACCCTAGATCATCCTACATCATCCGGAAATTCGATCCAAAGTAGCCACCCTGCGAGACCGAAAACGCAGATTTCCAGTTTCCTTCGATTTCAGGTAAAATTCTACTTGCCATAACTTCCTCATCTTTCAACCAAAATTCGATTTATATAGCTCGTTGTGTAGATCTTTAATACATCTACAACTTTCATGTTGATGACCAAAGCCAATTCCCAACCGTTTGTAAGAACGAAGTGCCTAAAGTTCGTGATCCGACATCACATAAAATCATAGGAGAAACGTAAGGTAAACTCGTAACTTTCGGGTCAGATTTCTTTTATATAATGCAAATTATAGTTAGTTCTTGCTATCAATGTGTAGAGCTATGTTTCCTCTTTAGATTAAGCCCAAGAACAAAGTCTAACTCGAACTGTACCGAAATTTATAGTGTTGCAAAGTTGGATACTCAGTCAGTTTGTAAAGTTTGAGTTTTTCCAGAACCCGATTTCGAATTCCGTCGATTCGAGCAATTCCGGTAAGTTTTCTTCAAATTCTTTCGATTGTGCTAACCGCCTTTACATTATCAGTTAAACCCATGTTCCAATTGCATCAATTAAGCGTTAGATTGAGAGAATTCGTGAGATTTGTAATCGGAAAACTGAAACAAACCCTAACCTCGAACCAGAATTGAAAACCACTGAATTCTGCATGTTAACTAGCGAATTTGGTATCATTAGAACCGGGATTGAATTTCGAAACCTGTAACACCCCCGTCTATTAATTCTAACTCTCACCGTAATCGCTTCGTAACAGTAATTAAAAAAATACATTGATCGCAACATTCGCAGCGGAACACTCTCACTAACTAGGCGGGTGTCACAACCATCCATCCATCTGCTTAACCATCCATCCGCAGTGATGACGAGGTTGATACAACTCATAACAAAACCACATACCTCCAAGAACTCGTGAGCAGCTATCAAGATTCAATTATACATTGGGCATCAATTGACATATCTATTACAATGACATAATCCAAGATTCCTCTTACACATATTGTTTAGTCAAATTTAAAGCCATACCCAATCCCGCACTCCGACGTCAATCAAGGTACACCTGCAAAAATGTGGTTGCCAAAAGGCTCAGCACGAGGCTGAGTATGTTGAACTATATGATCCAAATTGCCTTTAGGCCACATGAGTTAATTAGCCGTCTTGATTAGCATGCTATTCCATTTTCATGTTGTTCCAATTTACAAGTATATATAAAAGACTGTAAAAGTGGAATGTAAACACGCAACATTTCACCAAGTAATCATCGCAAGCAACATATAATAACCATGCACAATAGTCACCAGATCGAAATCGTAATCGTAAGTTCGTTATTCAATCGTCTGGAGCCCAGCTCCCGCCAACTCTCTCATCATCCCTTGGGTGTCACGTTAGATGGACAATTCCCCATTAACACCTCACCAAGTTTTAGTTATTTTGGACAGTAGTCCCATTTCCAATGATTCGGGATCATTTGGCTTCCCCAACGTATCGTGAGAAACGTCTGTGTGGCCCAAAGCAGTGTACCTACGTTAGTACCCAACACCAATGATCTAAGACGATCCTTGGATTCCTCAACGAGGGGCCCCATGCCTAGACTCCCCTCTGGTGATCACCCTGCGCAACCTGCTGGAACAAATGCAGACCAGGATTTCTCCGTACATATAGCACACCACCTCATCAACCACCATTTCTCCATAGTTAAGTGTTGTAACCGACTCATCATTATTAGTTGTAAGTTCATTGGAGAATACCTTTTTATTTATTCGATGCCCCGTAGGGTCTTACACATACCTAGGAGAGATCTAGGTTATATTCATGTTCTGTGCCAATGCTCTAAGGTTGGTAATACCGAACCTTTCTTCCTAAGTTTTAAGTCTTAGATAACTTGATTATTTTTGACAGTGTTGTCCTCATCGCGTTACCATCCTCGCTCGTATCGTCATTAAATGATTATCGATATTCATAGCCAAAGGCGTTCACGCACAAATAATAAGATGCTAAATAATCGAGCAGATAACAATTCATAAGCACATGCATTTTCAACCATATCATATTAAGCAATTAGCACACAGATGTCTGAACTCAAAGAATCCATCAGGGTTCAGACCATATAATCCAACATACCTTACACCGTTGTCACCCGCGTGATAACCCCCGCGTAGGCTCTAACGCTTATAGTGCTCGTGTCTACCCACTCGTATCTCTGGTATACACATTGTTCTAATATCAGTACGTACATACGTATTTACTTAACTAACCTAGACCAACCCATACTTTCAACCCGTGTCTACGTCTTAATTGACCTCTTGTGTTATCTCGATGGTCGTTAGCCTTAAGGATTTAGATTTCAGCCACTCGTTATAGTTTACGAGTGCGTAGTTGTCGCTACGGTAATATTACTTATCACATGGAAGTTTCGTTCACGTTTGGTTTGTGTAATTGTCAGTTTACAGGCGTACGGAAATAACGTTATGTTGTATGCATGACGTTTAAACATTCCGCTATACAAACTAGTTCGTGTAGTTATTTTTATGTAGGTGTACGGGCTAATCTATATCTATTTATATATTATAGTTGTAACTATACGTCATTGTTTACGTACCGTTCGCGTGCATGTAAAATATTACCCCACTGTAAACATTTACAATACGGTTGTCGTTACATTTACGTTCCCACTCGTAGTAGCATAATCTCGTATGTGGCTCATTATGCACGTTATATCCTCGTGCTATGTTACGAGTTCACATGATAAAATTATTATAGAGCCCTCTCTTATAATATATTCTTTAATACTTAATATAATGAATCATTACGTCACCCAAGACTTTACAATATACATTATGTTCAAACTTTAAAATTCTCCAAGCAGCCTATATATATATTGTCGGTAACGACAATCTCTTCCCCTCATATTTTGATTATTTATAAAATCAACCCATATATGATAATCATTACATTTCTAGTCTTATTAAATTATAAACTAAGGTTTTCAAACATTATTATATACATATAGTGTGTATATAATCTCCGAATGGCCCAGCATTTTTCCAAAAATTCCTATGTCATATCATATGTTTGTCTAATTACAAACCACCCCGTATTCCATACTTGTTATATTATTTACCTCATTAATTTATAACATAAGGTATCTTAACATTATAATATACATACATATGTATATATATCTATATATATATTTACGGATAACCCCTCAGCTTATTCAAATTTGATTGTTCACCCACATCTTTCTTTATTTACACTTTACCCACCTTAATTTCATAAACTTACAATTTAATCCTTAAACTTTATATTATACAATCTAATTACCTAAAATACCAAACCAACCCCTAAAATCCTCATAATTTGCGGACAGCCCCTATAGGTGTCATAAATTTATTTTACATCTCCTAACTTTCGGTTATTTGCACATTAGCCCCTAACGTTTTGTAAATGTTACATTATAATAGTTAAACTATATATTATACTCTTTAGTTTATTTAATCACCAAAACCAACCCATAATTTCTCTAAAATCTCAAAGCAACCCATAAGGCTATTTAAGTTCCATTTAGCCCCAAACTTTCGGTAATGTCAATTCTTACCCCCCATAAGTTTTATTATTTACGGTAAACACTCCTAACTTCCACCATATTTACATTTTAATTCTTTATCCTCATAAAATTTATAGTTAACATTATAAACTATTCTAACTCTAACTTTCGGTCTTAATACCATTTGGCACCCCTATTATATTTTGATTACACTTTGACCACAATAATAATTCTTTTATTTATTTAGATACTTATAGAGTTTATAATTTATTTAAAACCCATTACAACTTTATTCTTAATTCAAGTAACACCTAAATTACTAATATTCATCTAAAATACCCTTAAGGGTTTTTTTGCTCATAAAAAAAAATTATATTTTGCACCAGAGTTCATATAATTTATTTAACCCTCTCCAGAAACTCAATAATCATTACTTAAAGCTTTTAAATTAGCAAAATAAATATGCCTAAATACATGGCTTAAACGTAGCATGCCACCAACCATTAATTGACATCAAAATATCCCAAATTCACTTATAACCCACGGTTTGTACAAATTTCCACACAATCCTTTTTAAATCAATTTCCTTCCCTTTTTAACTTATAGGATGCGTTCGGGTTGCACTTTATGTGCATTTTTTGACAGCATAAATATACAGCATATGCTGTTTTGGACTCATTTATTTGTTTTTACTGTTCGCCTAAAACAGCATAAATGTCAGCATAAATGTCAGCATAAATGTCAGCATAAATGTCAGCATAAATGCCCGCAGCAAATGATACTTTTTCGTTTTCGTGCTTTCACTTCCGTTTCTTTACTCACCTCATAATGCAATTACTGTGACTATTAATTTAAAAAAAGAAATTATTTACAAGTTACTTTATTTATTACAAATTACATAATGTTTTAAATAATTTATAAAAAATAGGACTACATTTTTAGCCAAATTTACAAAAAATCACATTTATAATACAAATCTATAATATATTATTTGTAATACCACATAGATTAATAAAATTAAAAAAACGAATAAATATACACACTTGTTGAATTAAAATATTAAAATAGTATATAGAAATATGAATGCATATAAATTTATTAACATACAAAGTTATAAAAATATTATATATTATTAAAAGTTGTAATTTCACTAAATAAATTCACATAACATTATCAAAAATTTGAAACGCTTTTTCTCTTTTTTTACGCTTTTATATTTGTAAGAATTATAAAATTTAGATAATAAAAATATATTGTTTAGGAGTTACAGGTTTTGCTTAAATAATAGAAATAAAAATTTTATTGTTTGTGAATTTTTTTATTTATTTTTACTAACAAAATAAAGTTACGTTGTGTAATATAATAAATTATAAGTGTAATACGAAAACGGTAAACGCACTACATATAACTAACTTAACCAAACATGCTGCATATATGCTGCACTGCCAAACAGTAGTTTTCAAAACAGCTGCATTTATGCCAGCACATTCCTGCCAGCAAATATGCTGCATTTATGCCCGCACATTCCTGCTGCCAAATACTGCCAAAACAGCCATGCCGAACAGAGCCATAAACATAATTTTTATAAGTCATTTATACTTAGATGTACTAGCTAGACACATCCCCATAATTAGTTACACATTTGTAGGGATTTATTATCCCATAAATCACAAGCAACTCTCGGTATCCATATACATATAATTAATAATTTTGTAAATGTTCATTAAATATTAATTTAGTTAAAACCTGCATATTTAGACTTCAAAAATCTTTCTCCACACACCAAGATCTCGGCACTATTTATGACATGGGGATAATTAGATTTTTTTTTATTTAAAATCCCTTTAATCCTCTAATATAGCACTTAAGTATTTAATAGAGTAATTACCTTTAAATGTTTGTTTTCTCCTCCTTGAGATGGCTATTAAGCTCACCGTTTTTGTATAGATTATCATAAATCTTTTTAAATCAAGTTTACTAATAATCATTTAAGACTCTAATACTTATATGACCTTAAAAATAGTATAATAATAACTTTTTTTTTAAATGGCATATGCCTCAGAATTATACCATTGTCTCGGTTGTTACCCAGAATTTCCTATGTTTTTTTTTCTTTTCAAGCCATTTTCCTCACACATTTCTAGCATTATTTGGCTTTAATGTTCATGCACCTCCTATTTTTTTTCCTAACCCATGCGCCCAAATTACCACACATTAAGAACCCAATATACATACATATACATATACCACTACTTCCGGTTTTCACTCTAACATTTAACTAGTAACTTTCTAAGGTGTTAAAAGGAGAACATAACTCATCCTTACCTCAGTTAACCACCATGGAAATTTTCCACCAAATTCCCACCAGCCACTTCTCTTCCTCGGCGGTAGCACATGAATACATATAGGTTACAAATTTTTATACGAAATTTTGGTTGTTCAATCTCCTTAACTTCAGGGTGGCTACGGTTTTATTTACCTTCAACAATATGATATCCACCCTTGACTTTCTCCATAGTTTACGTTCCCCTTTTTGTGAGCAAAGCCCGTGTTCAGTCTCCTTGTTACGATAAAAAAAAAAAGGCTGGATTAAACGTTCACTTACCCAGCTTGTTTAGGGAAGTTTTGTGCGTGATTTTGAACACTCAGGGAGGTGGTCCTTACCTTGGCTTGCTGGAGCTTCAGGGGCACTTCTCGGACCACCATAACCAGGGAGAAAGTTCAGCAAATTTTTTCTTTGAAACGTCCAGAAATGGTAGCTTGTATTCCCACGACAACCATCAGTTTTCTTCCTCTGGTTTTGTACCCTTTTCCGGGTGTGTTTTGACTGTGGTTTAGCTCTACCAGGAGGCTGGAGTGAGGCTTCAAGCGTAGTACAAGGAGAGGGCAGAGGAGAAGTGTCAAGAAGTTAATAAAATCAGACGTTAAAAACGACAAGGAAAGGTAGTGTCTGGATGTTAATTTCCTTACTGTTATGACTCAGGAAAAACTCCTCTCCAGTGTCACTTTCGGTGGCGTTTTGGCTTTCAAGAGTGGGTTATAAGCATTGGAGATATAGAGAATGATGGGCATATCGGTTGGCTCCATACCCAGAAAAAAAACGAACGTAAGAAGATGGAGATGGGCTTGCCATTTACCGTTTTTTTTTTTTTTTTTGTGTGTGATTGTCCCTCTGTTAATACCGGTAATGTGAAGCTCAAATAGAGAAGCTTGCTGTTGCATGAAGAGGGGGAGAGCTGCAGTTTTTTTTTTCTTGTTGTTATAGTTTGTTCTGGTTGCTCCTTGCGCAAGAATGGAGTAGGAGCAGATGGAAGTTCCTTGCTTCCTTTATTTATTTCCTGCTGCTGGAGTGATGCCCATTTTTTTTCCTTCAGTTGCTTCCCTTTTGTTCACTGCCGGTAATGTTTACATTTGTGGTCTTTTCTGCTGGAGTTCTGGAACAGAGAAAGGAATACTGCTGCTACCGTTTTCTTCTGTTGTCTACTCCACTGTCGTACCAAAAGAAATGAGCAAGGGAGTGGTGTTTCTGTTTTTTTTTTTTTTTCTTATGGGTGTTGCTCTGCTGCTTGTGAGCCGGTGAAGACAAGATCTAGTTGGGGCTAGTTACGGTTCAAGCAGAGGAGGAAGGGAACTGAAAATGTTGAACTCATGCAGTAACGAGAGGTCAGAGGAGTAAGGGACTTGCTTACCTTGCTGTAGTTGCGAGATTTGCAAGGAAAGGAGAAGCTGTGGTGTGACAATAAAGCGGTGGAAGGGTAGGAAAGTTCAGAAGATTTTTGCAGAAGGAAGGAAAGGAAAAGAGGTGATGCGAGTCGGTGGCACTAGGCAGCGGAACAGCTAGGGAAGAAAGCAAGTAGGATGATGATCTAATGTACTTGTGTTGTACTTATACACTTGTTTAATCAGTCCAATCTTGTCTAATGATGTCTCCCACGTTATGTAGCTATGCAACCGGTTACTCATCCGGAGGGAATTCAAACTTTTCCCAATTGCTACATTCTAACATTTGTTATATGTATATATATAGGTGACTATATTAATGTGTTACTTAGTAACTTGTCACATTTTTCTTTCTTTTTTTTTAATTGTGTATAAATTGTTTATGGTATATAATGTATTTATGTAATTTTATTAATGTATGCTAGTAGTATTTAATTTAAGTACTAATAAGTACCTGTGTTATTTATTTTATAAGTTTAGTACTACACCCCTTTGGAATCATGTATTTGATGTCATAACCTTTATGGTAATTATTGCTCACGATTAATTTTAATCTTCATTAATTTAAATTAGTAATTGTTCAGGGTATTTCAAAACCATAGAAACAAGAATCATCGAATTTGGTTCTGTAGATTTTGAGGAATTCGCAATTTAGCACTCGGGTAGTTCGCCGGGTTTGGGGATGAACTCGAGACTCAGTGGCCGTCCGATCGTAAGTTTTTGAAACGGACAGCCGTGATTAGATTTTGGGAGTTTAAGTTGGTTATGAGTTTTAATATTTCCAGAATTAAACCCTAACTTGTGGAATTAATTTAAATACCTTCCCCAATGTATTTTGACTTGAAATTTTAACCATAGATTCCTTATAAAATCTAGTTTATTATGAGGTAAATTAATATGGGTTTTGAGTTTTTAAACGTTAGTTATCATTTTTGCAAGTTATGAGTATTATGGAATTATTTGGAAAATTTAAAAAGATATTTTTACGAAATAATTTTTTTATAATATGTCTAAAATGTTATAGTTGTTGTATACTTAATGTGGGAATTTTTGGTCAAGGGGAAGTAGGTTTAAAAATTGTATTTCTAAGGTTTTTCATAAGTTACCTTAAAATGTAAGGTTTTTAATGTAACCAAAAATTAAAGTATATTTGATTAATGAACTTTATAGGTTGGGGAAAATATAATAAGGCTAAACTAACATTTAATACAGAATATTAATAAATATTTTTGGGTATAAACTTTTAAGTGAAGTAAATATATATATATATACATATATATAAAAGAAATAAAATAGTAACTTGGGTTAAATCAAGGAACTAAATTAATCTACATTTACATTAACTATATAATATGGTAGTTAATATACTTAATTGGAACTAAGGAAAATACTTTATTTTATAAACCATATATTGGATATAGATATGTGTAAAAGTTAATATAAATAATTAAATGCAATAAAACTACATAAAGAATGTCTTGAATAAATCTTAATATATATACATAAAAAAATAAATAAATAAAAGAAATAAAATACCTTATAGGAAGTAGAATATGAAGGAATTAATAAGTTAAACTAGACCTCTATATAATACTAATAAAAGAATATTATATGGGGTGGTATTAATTTATGGTTATGAAATTGAGTTTGAGTTACCTTTGAATTTCTAAGAATTATATAAATCCAATCTAAATACATGTATAGTATTATTTGTCAATGACTAGAATGTAAATCTAAAATTGGGTTAAGTAATTAATAAGTTAAAACTTAGGAAAAATTGTGATTAGATTACATAAAATGTTACACAAATAGATCTTATTCTATAATTAATGATAAATAAAATACTTTTACCTCTAAATGTGAGGTGGATTGGTAAGTCTAGATTTAATCATTTCTTAACATTTATGGTATTGAAATATAACTTAATGTTTTAAGATAAAATCATTAAAAGGATTATGATATAAAATTATATTAAACTATGATTTGGAAATTTATCTAAATAATAATCTTTAAGTTTCTTGGCATTAGATAAGCCATATGAAATGCATTTATAACATTAATTACTAATACTTAGGATGTGAGTTTACAATTAAGTGAGGTATTTAGTAGTTAGAATTTATAGAAAGGTTTCTAAATAGGAATATGATACTTAAAACCTTTGAACCTTTTATTAGATAAAACTAAGTTACATAGGAGATTATATTGATCTACTCTACGACACTGAAAATATTAATATGTCATTTGAATATAAGGTATGAGGATTTTTCGGAATAGATTATCTTATTATATAATTCACAATTTCACTTATGAATCAGAATTAAATTCTTAGATAAATTTTACCTTATGTTAAGATATAATGTTTATCCTAGAACATAATAAAGGAAAATAATTTATTACGTTACTCCTTTGAAACCTTAGGTTTTGTAAATAATTTAAAACGTATTTAAGACTTGAATTTATGGAGGTTTAGTATAAAAGGATTATAGATAGTCTATGGAGGGAATGTGTGTAAAAATAAAACATTTAGGAAATTAAATGTAAGCAAGGATACATAAAAGGTTATCTTAAAACACCTTATTATATAGTTAATGATAAAATAAATAATATATCTTGTGAATACTAAATGTAAGAGTTCGATAAGTCTAAGTTAATAATAATATAGTTATTTCAATATGAGAGGTAATTCAACATCTTATGACAAGATTATTAGACGGTTATAATAGAAAGTCATTCTGAACTAAGGATGTGATAATTGAGTTTAGTGGCTTAATTAAGTTATATTAAAATGTATCTACAACACTATGATTCCAATATACAAGATGTAGATATTAATTAAGTTAAGGGGAAACTTAGTCATGATGGTTTCTTTGGTAATATTGATAAAGTACATAATCATTACATTGTGAATTAATAGTATAGTATTCTAGGATAAACCTATTATAGGTCATAAGACGATGTTTATTCTAAAGTAAGAGTAAAAGTATTGAGCTTAAGAATTGTTTTTGGAATTCTAAGCTTGATTGAATAACATATAATGCACTTATGTTATAAAGGTCTTAAATGTAAGAATTATGGTTAAGTATGGGTAAAGTGGATAAGAGTGGAACAATTAACAAGTGTTAATAAAATACGTTCCTTGGTCTTACAACCTTGAGTTATACAACATTCTAAGACAAGTCAAAGGTTATACATAACATTTAAGTGAGGGCTTAAAAGACAATTGAGACTTAGGAATAAGAGTGAGGAGTTTATTTAAGCTTAACATAGGCTACAAGTGATTGATGATAGACTACCTTTAATATTCTTCAGAGTATTGTTGATTGTTTGCGCAAGTTGACTAGAAGTGCTACAGCGTTATCCAGGTACGATTTCTCGTACTCAGATACTTTTGCTAACGGACTTTATGGATGTTTGGAAAACGCTAACTGAGCTTGAATGGATTTCAAAAGGAATCTGTTTGTGCGACTAACTCAGCTTGATGTGACTAACTGAGCCTTGAATGTGAAACGTACATGGTTTCTAGTTCCTTCTATTGGGTTATTTCATTAGACATTAGCTGCCTAGGGTTTACGCTTCTGCACTCTTAGGACTGAGGGTTTTGGTATTGCTCTGGTGTAGTTAGTGATCTAGTGGAAGTATGGAAAAAGGTCAATTTTGGTAATTCTTCTTTTGACTCTGGATATTGTTTCATCCATGAGCTGAGTCTCTTGTTGTTTCGAAGTGCGCGCGTCTTCAATGGTAATAGTGAGGGGTTGTATATCCCCTGTCCCAAAAGGGAAGTAGTAAACAGTGAGGGGCTGTATATCCCCTGTCCTAAAAGAACGTACTTGGCGGTGGGGGCCATCTCTTCCAGTTGAATTTATTCCACTCTTGAGTATATTTTGTCTATGGGAATCAGCTTTCTGAAATGGTGGGGACATAAACTGTCTACCACGGGTTATGGGTATTCATATCATTCCTAGTCCTTTGTGGTTACCTGAGTTTTCCTCTTCTTAACCAGAATTGGTTCTAACATCAATAATGGATGCTCCCTAACTATGTGGTGTGACTTCTTAAGTGGTTGACTTGGTTTTTAAGTTCTTTGTCTCTATCCTTACCTTGTTCTCTTTTCTCTATAACTTGATTATTTGAAGTGCCTTTTCTCTGTTTTACTTTTAAGAGTTTGTTTTCATGTTACTGTCTTATTTGAAGAACTACGTTTTAATTTATTGTTTTAGAGAATTGTACCAGTTCCATTCCAGGGAACTGACTCACCCCTCTTGTGGTCGGCTGCTTGGTTTCATCTTGCAGGTATGAAATTGTTTATACAGGTGGCCACGAAGAGCATGAGTGTTTGGGATGGGAATTAGGAACTGTGGAGAGTTATTCTGTTTTACGTTCAGTTTTGTTTACGTTGTTTTCTTGAGTTCAAACCGTAACTTAGATAATTGTAAAGGTTGTATTTGGTGAGGTTGGTACCGGGTGTTTGGAACCCGATGGTCTGTGTTTGCCCTAGTATTTTAATTCCGCTGTAAATACGTTAAATAGGGGCGTTACAGAAATTGGTATCAGAGCGTAGTTACGCTCTGAACCCGAGAAAACAAGTCGAGTGAAATACTTAGAATATAGGTGCACTTAAAACTGGGTAATTGGGGTAGAATTGGGAAGTGAGGACTCCAGTAAGGCACGACTCCTAACCCTCTTATAATTGTGAATGATTCTTTTCACACTTTTCTTTTATGAATGTCGTTGAGTGTGTGTGCTGTTATACCGTTCAACGTTAACTACATAAAAAATATATAAAAGTTTGGAACATCATATTTGAGTACATAAGATTTTGGTTGGGAACTCAAATATTAAGCTATTTTTAAAACGCATAATTATGGAGAATACATTGCTAAAAATAATCCTTTAAAAGCTAGTACACATGTTCCTAGAACTTTAAAAAATACTGTGGTTGATAATAGTATACAAATGGAGCTTTGAATAACTAAGTGTAGTACCTCAACTTCTTTAAAGCTTGAAAATAAATCTTATGAACTACTACTTGGTTACAATTATACCTAAGATAATGTTTAAGATAAATTTTAAGTCTAGAAAATTATTAAGCTAACAGAACTAGAAGCATATTAGAAAGTTCAACATCTGAACCTGTGAACTACACTAAAACTCTATGTTAACTTTAGAAAGAAACACCTAAACCTACACCCTATGGGAAGTGTCTGGTGCGATGAGCCCTTGGCTGAAAGTAGGGGGTCACACCCACTTCTAGAAGTTTAGGGGCTAGACAAGCCATGTCATCTAACCGAATAATCTTCCTGGAAGTGATGGATTGGGTTGAACTGAGGAGGATGGTGGTGGTAAGACGTTACCATCAGAAAATCTTGAGCTAGGCATATTTCATACTAGCCATAATGAACAATTCAGAATTTTACCTTAAGATCCAGTATTAAAATTCATACATGTAAAAGGGTTTATTGGGTTAAATCTATGGTGAAAAATTGAGAATTACTTAAAGATTGGAAATTCTCATGTTTATATTGGAAGTTTAACATTATAATAAATTTTAAAAGTCACACTAAGAGTGATATTTACCAACCGCCACCATTATCTAAGAGAGTACTAAGTTTTAATGATCAGAATACTACATAGAACAAACCCTAAGAAAAAATCATCAAGAAGTGAGTGAGTTTTCATTAGACTAATCATTTGACTCAAATTTATATATAGAATCCCTACCTTAAAAAAAATAAAAAGTTGAGAAAAGAAATCAGATTTTTTGAGCTATATATAATTAATAAGAACTTCAAAACTCTGCCTTGTGAATTAGGTAAATATATAATAAGTAAATTTCATGAAGTAAATACTTAATGGTTCGTCTAAATACTATTGTAATTATAAAAACATTGAAACTTGAAAGTCACATAAAATATTTATTATAAAGTTTTAACATATGGTGGGCTAATAAACCCTTGAAGATTTTGAAATTATCTAGATCATTAAATGATCTGAAATATTTTTTAAACTACTCAGTGGTTACACCTGATTTATAGCTTGTAATATAATGATATGATAAATGAAAACATAAAATAATGCACATATAATTCGTACCAGTAATAAAGTGAATGATAAGAATCATAAAATGAAATTTATAACAATCAAGAATGCAGATACATAACAATCAGTGGGTACAAATATATCAATCATAGATAAATTCAACAGTGCCATAAATTTCAACAAAGCTTGATATAAGGTGTTGAATTCTTTGAATGTGGTGTGTGAAAAAAAAACAAATGTTTGGAATTGTTATTGATGAATACCCTTGAGTGGTTGATTGTGTGATACATTTAAGCTTGTAGTACCACTTGAATTTGTTTACCCACACACCGAAAGGGGGTGTGAGTAGTTGGTAGAATAAATCTTAAACTTCGGGACGAAGTTCTCTTTTAGGGGGGGGGGGGGGAGCATAATCTTTCTCTCGTTACCTCATCCAATTATGCCCTGTTGCGTGATTAGCAGAGTGAGAGGTGTATGTATGTACTTGGTTTTTACATTATGACACAGTATGTGACTGTTGATTTTCATCATGCTATGTCTTGGTATGTCCTGGTTCAGTTTGATTTTGAGTAATCTTGAGTGGAATGTTGGAATGGAAAGGGATGGAAATAAAGGATTGGATTGGTATGGAATTTCATTGAATTATTATTGTCTCAGCACACCCGAAGCGGTGTGAGTGTTTATTAGTTGATGTTTAAAACTTCGAGGTGAAGTTTCTTTTAAGGGGGATATACTGAAATACCCCTAAATTAATTTAGGGGATTTCTTTTATTAAAACCGTAAATAATATTATTAATTATTGTATCATAGTATGGGATTGTGAATAATAAATCATTAAATCCTTATATGGAATTATGAAAATTAAATCATGGGATTTCTTCCATTTAATCTTAAAGAATGTTATTAAATATTGGATTACTATATAATGTTATATAGTATTATGAATTTAATACTGAAATACCCCTAAATTAATTTAAATTAATTTAGCGGATTTCTTTTATTAAAACCGTAAATAATACTATTAATTATTGTATCATAGTATGGGATTGTGAATAATAAATCATTAAATCCTTATATGGAATTATGAAAATTAAATCATGGGATTTCTTCCATTTAATCTTAAAGATTGTTATTAAATATTGGATTACTATATATTATTATATAGTATTATGAATTTAATAACAAGATTTATAAGTCAATAAATCTTGGAAAAATTTCTAAACACTCCAAGTATATTATAAAGATTTTAGAAAGAGTTGGAACATTGTTTTGAAACATAAAAGTCAATATAAAATCCTAGAAACCCTAAAGCTTCTCAAGCCTTGCTAGGGTTGACTTTTAGAGAATGGTCAAACCAGCCCATGAAACCTATACCAATAAATAGGTTATGGAACACCATGAAGATCGATAAAAAGAACGTCAAAAATGGATCATCCTAGCCAAAGCTATGATGGAATGAAATTTAGAGTCAAAATTTCGAAACCTGCCATGTGTCAATCGGTCACAGGCCACCCACACTTAGCTTAAAAATCGGAATAGACTAATGCGATTTTGCCTTAACTTTAGACGGCTATATCTCACTCATCTTTGAGAGTTTTTGAGTGCCGTCTTCTTTGTTGTCTTCTCCTACACTTCCTCTTTATAACCATAACTCACACTAACCCTGGATCATCCTACATCATCCGGAAATTTGATCCAAAGTAGCCACCCTGTGAGACCGAAAACGCAGATTTCCAGTTTCCTTCGATTTCAGGTAAAATTCGTCTTGCCATAACTTCCTCATCTTTCAACCAAAATTCGATTTCTATAGCTCGTTGTGTAGATCTTTAATACCTTTACAACTTTCATTTTGATGACCAAAGTCAATTCTCAACCGTTTGTAAGAACCAAGTGCCTAAAGTTCATGGTCCGACATCACATAAAATCATAGGAGAAACGTAAGGTAAACTCGTAACTTTCGGGTCCGTTTTCTTTCTATATAATGCAAATTAGAGTTAGTTCTTGCTATCAATATGTAGAGCTATGTTTCCTCTTTAGATTAAGCCCAAGAACAAAGTCTAACTCGAACTGTACCGAAATTTATAGTGTTGCAAAGTTGGCAACTCAGTCAGTTCATAAAGTTTGAGTTTTTCCATAACCCGATTTCGAATTCCGTCGATTCGAGCAATTCCGGTAAGTTTCCTTCAAATTCTTTCGATTGTGCTAACCGCCTTTACATTATCGGTTAAACCAATGTTCTGATTGCATCAATTAAGCGTTAGATTGAGAGAATTCATGAGATTTGTAATCGGAAAACCGAAACAAACCCTAACCTCGAACCAGAATCGAAAACTGCTGAATTCTGCATGTTAGCTAGTGAATTTGGTATCATTAGAACCGGGATTGAATTTCGAAACCATAGAAACAAGAATCATCGAATTTGGTTCTGTAGATTTTGAGGAATTCGCAATTTAGCACTCGGGTAGTTCGCTAGGGTTGAGGATGAACTCGAGACTCAGTGGCCGTCCGATCGTAAGTTTTTGAAATGGACGGCCGAGATTAGATCTGAGGAGTTTAAGTTGGTTATGAGTTTTAATATTTCCAGAATTAAACCCTAACTTGTGTAATTAATTTAAATACCTTCCTGAATGTATTTTGACTTGAAATTTTAACCATAGATTCCTTATAAAATCTAGTTTATTATGATGAAAATTAATATGGGTTTTGATTTTTAAACGTAAGTTATCATTTTTGCAAGTTATGAGTATTATGGAATTATTTGGAAAATTTAAAAAGATATTTTTATGAAATAAAATTTTTATAATATGTCTAAAATGTTGTAGTTCCTGTATACTTAATGTGGGAATTTTTGGACAAGAGGAAGTAGGTTTAAAAATTGTATTTCTAAGGTTTTTCATAAGTTACCTTATAATATAAGGTTTTTAATGTAACCAAAAATTAAAGTATAGTTGATTAATGAACTTTATAGGTTGGGGAAAATATAATAAGGCTAAACTAACATTTAATACAGAATATTAATAAATATTTTTGGTTATAAACTTTTAAGTGAAGTAAATATATATATATATACATATATATAAAAGAAATAAAATAGTAACTTGGGTTAAATCAAGGAACTAAATTAATCTACATTTAAATTAATTATATAATATGGTAGTTAATATACTTAATTGGAACTAAGGAAAATACTTTATTTTATAAACCATATATTGGATATAGATATGTGTAAAAGTTAATATAAATAATTAAATGCAATAAAACTACATAAAGAATGTCTTGAATAAAACCTAATATATATACATAAAAAAATAAATAAATAAAATAAATAAAATACCTTATAGGAATTAGAATATGAAGGAATTAATAAGTTAAACTAAACCTCTACATAATACTAATAAAAGAATATTATATGGGGTGGTATTAATTTATGGTTATAAAATTGAGTTTGAGTTACCTTTGAATTTCTAAGAATTATATAAATCCTATTTAAATACATGTATAGTATTATTTGTCAATGACCAGAATGTAATCTAAAATTGGGTTAAGTAATTAATAAGTTAAAACTTAGGAAAAATTGTGATTAGATTACATAAAATGTTACACAAATAGATCTTATTCTATAATTAATGATAAATAAAATACTTTTACCTCTAAATGTGAGGTGGATTAGTAAGTCTAGATTTAATCATTTCTTAACATTTATGGTATTGAAATATGACTTAATGTTTTAAGATAAAATCATTAAAAGGATCACGATATAAAACTATATTAAACTATGATTTGGAAATTTATCTAAATAATAATCCTTAAGTTTCTTGGCATTATATAAGCCATATGAAATACATTTATAACATTAATTACCAATACTTAGGATGTGAGTTTACAATTAAGTGAGGTATTTAGTAGTTAGAATTTATAGAAAGGTTTATAAATAGGAATTTGATACTTAAAACCTTTGAACCTTTTATTAGATAAAACTAAGTTACATAAGAGATTATGTTGATATACTCTACGACACTGAAAATATTAATATGTCATTTGAATATAAGGTATGAGGATTTTTCGGAATAGATTATCTTATTATATAATTCACAATTTCACTTATGAATCAGATTTAAATTATTAGATAAATTTTACCTTATGTTAAGATATAATGTTCATCCTAGAACATAATAAAGGAAAATAATTTATTACGTTACTCCTTTGAAACCTTAGGTTTTGTAAATAATTTAAAACGTATTTAAGACTTGAATTTATGGAGGTTTAGTACAAAAGGATTATAGATAGTCTACGGAGGGAATGTGTGTAAAAATAAAACATTTAGGAAATTAAATGTAAGCAAGGATACATAAAAGGTTATCTTAAAACACCTTATTATATAGTTAATGATAAAGTAAATAATATATCTTGTGAATACTAAATGTAAGAGTTCGATAAGTCTATGTTAATAATAATATAGTTATTTCAATATGAGAGGTAATTCAACATCTTATGACAAGATTATTAGACGGTTATAATAGAAAGTCATTCTGAACTAAGGATGTGATAATTGAGTTTAATGGCTCAATTAAGTTATAATAAAATGTATCTACAACACTATGATTCCAATATACAAGATGTAGATCTTAATTAAGTTAAGGGGAAACTTAGTCATGATGGTTTATTTGGTAATATTGATAAAGTACATAATCATTACATTGTGAATTAATAGTATAGTTTTCTAGGATAAACCTATTATAGGTCATAAGACGGTGTTTATTCTAAAGTAAGAGTAAAAGTATTGAGCTTAAGAATTGTTATTGGAATTCTAAGCTTGATTGAATAACATATAATGCACTTATGTTATAAAGGTCTTAAATGTGAGAATTATGGTTAAGTATGGGTAAAATGGATAAGAGTGGAACAATTAACAAGTGTTAATAAAATACGTTCCTTGGTCTTACAACCTTGAGTTATACAACATTCTAAGACAAGTCAAAGGTTATACATAACATTTAAGTGAGGGCTTAAAAGACAATTGAGACTTAGGAATAAGAGTGAGGAGTTTATTTAAGCTTAACATAGGCTACAAGTGATTGATGATAGACTACCTTTAATATTCTTCAGAGTACTGTTGATTCTTTGCGCAAGTTGACTAGAAGTGCTACAGCGTTATCCAGGTATGATTTCTCGTACTCAGATACTTTTGCTAACGGACTTTATGGATGTTTGGAAAACACTAACTGAGCTTGAATGGATTTCAAAAGGAAACTGTTTGTGTGACTAACTCAGCTTGATGTGACTAACTGAGCCTTGAATGTGAAACGTACATGGTTTCTGGTTCCTTCTATTGGGTTATTTCATTAGACATTAGCTGCCTAGGGTTTACGCTTCTGCACTCTGTAGGACTGAGTGTTTTGGTATTGCTCTGGTGTAGTTAGTGATCTAGTGGAAGTATGGAAAAAGGTCAATCTTGGTAATTCTTCTTTTGACTCTGGATATTGTTTCATCCATGAGCTAAGTCTCTTGTTGTTTCGACGTGCGCGCGTCTTCAATGGTAACAGTGAGGGGCTGTATATCCCCTGTCCCAAAAGGGACGTAGTAAACAGTGAGGGGCTATATATCCCATGTCCTAAAAGAACGTACTTGGCGGTGGGGGCCATCTCTCCCAGTTAGATTTATTCCACTCTTGAGTATATTTTGTCTATGGGAATCAGCTTTCTGAAATGGTGGGGACATAAACTATCTACCACGGGTTATGGGTATTCATATCATTCCTAGTCCTTTGTGGTTACCTGAGTCTTCCTCTTCTTAACCAGAATTGGTTCTAACATCAATAATTGATGCTCCATAACTATGTGTGTGTGACTTCTTAAAGGGACTTGTTTGGTTTATAGTTCTTGTCTCTATCCTTACCGTTCTCTCTTTCTCTATAACTTGATTGTTTGAAGTGCCTTTTCTCTGTTTTACTTTTAAGAGTTTGTTTTCATGTTACTGTCTTATTTGAAGAACTATGTTTTAATTTATTGTTTTAGAGAATTGTACCAGTTCCATTCCAGGGAACTGACTCACCCCTCTCGAGGTGGGCTGCTTGGTTTCATCTTGTAGGTATGAAATTGTTTATATAGGTGGCCATGAAGAGCATGAGTGTTTAGGATGGGAATTAGGAACTGTGGAGAGTTATTCTGTTTTATGTTTAGTTTTGTTTACGTTGTTTTCTTGAGTTCATACCATAACTTAGATAATTGTAATGGTTGTATTTGGTGAGGTTCGTACCGGGTGTTTGGAACCCGATGGTCTGTGTTTGCCCTAGTAGTTTAATTCCACTGTAAATAGGTTAAATAGGGGCGTTACAAGTAAGAATTTGAGTAAATGTTTAAGGAGTTTGTTGGATGATTTAAGAGGGGATTAAGGTGCCAAAAGGATGTTAAAACATGTGGGGAAGCATGTTTAATGATTAGGAAAATATTTGGGTGAATTTGGAGTGAAATTAGCCCTTAAAAACAAGTTTATAGTTGCGACCTACCTTAGGACCAACCTTGGTAAGGTAGGTCGGGCCCAGAATACCATCCAGGAAGCTTTCTGACTTCGACCTACCTTAGGACCAACCTTGGCAAGGTCGGTCGGGCTAAAATTTTGTCGAGGGAAATGTTTCTGGTTCCGACCGACCTTGGGACCTACCCTACAAGGTTGGTCGGCCCTTGTAAAAAAATGAAATGAGGATGCTAAGTGGTATTAAGGGTATGCTTTTAAGAGGGAAATGATGATTAAAAAGACAAGGATATTAGGACTTAAGGGATTAAGTTAAGTAAGGGATTTAAGTGTTTAAGGATAAGTTTATAAGTACTTAAGTGGTATTAGGTGGGGAGCATTATTGGTTAAGTAGGTTAGGTTTATTGGAAAAGTAATTAACAACCTAAAACTGAATGAATGTTTTGGGATTTAAGTATGTGGACTCCGGAGGAGAGTAAGCAACCGAACGACCGACGGTGTACGGTATGGTTTTCTTGTGACCTGCTTGCTAACGAGGTGTCCCTCGGCTTGTGTGCTATTTGTTTTTGCGTGCCCACTAAACAAGATAAAGCATGCAACTGGAGTATTATGTTTATTGTATTATTGTGTGATGTTTGAAAACTAACACAACTTACCGTGAGAACTTTAATACCCCGGATCTAAAAATGGTGATTTAATTACTCTAATAAGATTATTAAGGGCCTAATTGTGCCTAGAGAGTATTGGTAAAAAGAATAAAACCAAAAGAAAAGAGAAAATGCGTTAAACGCGAAAAACGCTAAAATGCGCATTAAATGAAAATAAGAGATATATAATCTCGTAAGGGTCCGAGATGGATTCCTAAGGCTTAGTTAGGCCTAATTAGTATACGGGAATGATTCCCGAAGAAAACGGATCCAAATAATGGATTAAAACGCTAAATAAGCATAAAAGCACGTTTTTCGAGAAAACCCGAAAACGTGACTTTAAGTGGTCAAATGGACCCGTAAAAAATATTGGTTAAATAACTATAAATAAGTATTAATGGAAGTTTAATAGCCATTAAAATTAATTAAACGGGAAAATTCCGGAAAACGGACCCGGTAAGTGAATAGTGCCAAACCGGGTAAAATAACGAGCGTTTTCTGTAAAACGGAAAAAAAAAACGCTCCAGCTCACTAATAATGTGGGCCGGTTTTAATTAATATGTATACACTCATTAATAGCTTGCTAGCTATTAAGTAATGAGAGGACAAATAAGTAAATAAAGCAAATAGTATAAAGTAAAAAGGGAATAGTAATATTAATACTTTACTACCCTCTCTCACCTCCTTCCTTATTCTTTCACGATTGTTTTTCCCCCTCCAACCAAACTCCTTCTTCTTCCTCTGTAATTATCGATTCGAGAAGGAGCTCACAAGCCCCATCTCCTTCCTCCTCTCATTCACTCATTTCTTCACCGAATCGCACAAAAATGCCACCGTTAGATTCGTATCGGCGAGGGCTACGTTTTCCACCCCTCAAAATCTTGATTCCTCCATCTTCACTTCCATGGGTGTTGGAGCTTTTGGAGCTTCAATAGCTGATTCTAACTCTCCTCCACCTCCTTAATGTCTTGAGGTAATAATTAGTAAGAGCTTTGGCCATTTCAAGCTTGTTCTTGCAATTTGGGAAAATTTTCCTCACGTTGAAAATTTTCTCCCGTTTCAGCCGTGAGCACCTTGACCTTGTGGAGTGTTGGAAAAGCTCCATTTGATTGCCAAGCTCTCCTTTTGAATACTCTAAGGTAATATCTAAGCTAGAGCCTAAAAACTAGTTCTTGAAATACTAGTTTTGGTGTGGGAAAATTAAATTAATAAGCTTGATATGTGTGTGTGGGGATGTGATTGTAGATGGCAATCTAGACCCCTTGTGTAGTGTGAAAACAAGAAGAGAAAGATGGAGAAAAAGGAAGAGGAAGAAGGGAAAGAAAAAACAGAAAACAAACAAGGTAAAAGCTCACCTTGAGTTAGTTTTATTTGGCTTGTGAAACTGATTTTAGAGTTGAATTAATGCTCTTGAATTGGTGTAGTCATGGTACAATAATATTGAGTGGGAATGAGAATGTTTAATGTTGTTTAAGTGTGAGAAATAAGCTTGGGAACTAAGCTAGTTTAGATGGTGAATAAATAAGAATTTGATGTGGTTTTGATGTTTAAACCAAACAGGGGAGAAGAAGTGTTGTGAGCTGTTTTAGTGTGGTGAAAACGCTAAAGAAGTAGACAAGTGCTGTCAAAATTTCCTTGGAGATTATGAACTTGGGTGTTTTATTATAAGGATGAAACTAGGTGTTAAAGAGGTGCTAAATTAGTGGTTAATGATTTGGAAACCAAACTGAGGAGAAGTGAGTATGAGGAGTAGAAATAATGTCAATTGAAGTGTTGGGAATGGCACTGTTTGAATGGTAAAAGAAGTTACCAAATCTGTTACAAGAGTATTAGAAAACAGGAAAACCAAGTTATGAAATATAAGTGAATTGGAGTGAATTAAGCATGGCTTAGTGAGAGGACTTGGTGACTAGTTTAAGATGGTTTAGATGAGTAATTAGGTGCTAAAACATGTGGATTTTAGTTGGTGAAGATTGGGTAATCAATGGGCCAAGAGAGGACCTTGAACAGAGTGGGAAATTGTCAAATTTGTAAAATCTGTAGTAGGGTCCGGGACCTAGTCCTTGGACAAAGTCCCGGACCACCCCCTTAATTCATGCCGAGAGTCGCCTACCATGTTTGGTCCGGGACTTGAGTCTGGTACAAGGTCCTGGACCACCTACTAAAATCGCCCGAGAAATGACCCTGCACTTGGTCCGGGACTTGGGGTATGGACAAAGTCCCGGACCACCCCATAAATTTAGGCCGAGAGTAAAGCCTGTGTTTGGTCCGGGACTTGGGATAGGGACAAGGTCCCGGACCAGTGTTGAATTCCACCCGAGAGTTACGATGAGTATTGGTCCGGGACTTAGGGTGTGGACCAAGTCCCGGACCACCTCCAGAAACCTACAGAGAGCATTTTAAAGGTTGGTAATGATGGGGGGTTTGAATGTTAATGATGTTATAAGATGTTAAGGCCTTGTTTGGTGTCATGTAAAGACCCTAGGAAGTGTAAGAAAGTGTTAGAAGTAATTGAGAAGTGAGAACTCAAATTAACCAAAAGTAAAACCGAGATAACGGATAACGGGGTAAGTACGGGAGTAACATTTAATTATGTTCCGTATGACCTTAGTATTAATATAATGTTGAAACATTATCAGAGAATCGTGCGTGACCCGAGCATGGTGAGATGACACGGTAAAAGTAAAATCCCGGTGAAAGGTATGATTTTCTCATACTCCGCGTGCTAACCGAGTTACGTTGATTTGTGTGTTTGTGTGCCGGCTTAATCAAGATTAAAGCATGAAAATAATCCCTTGTTTGATTATGCATGCCATGTTGTATGTTGAATGAGCTAACATACTTGTATGCCGGTGTGGTCTAACATAGTGAATGGACCGACTCGTAGTGAGTAACGTTTGGCTAGAGACCCCTAGATCGGGTCGGTGCTTATGATAACGTAAACGTGCAAACACACAAACTATCCGTTAAAGTATAATGATAATGCAAACATATGAACTCCCTAGAATGTGAGGAGAAGTACGGGTTGAGTAAATACCCGATAATGGTTAGAAAACCACATTGAAACAATCCACGAAACAAATGAGAGTGGAAAGATAAGTGAACCTCCTTCAAGGGGATTTAAGATAGTTCAAAGATGCGAACTAGTGAAGAAGGTAAAAGAGACCTGAGGGATTAGTAACTCCCTTGAGACATGGTCGACCTCCATATGAGGATTTTACCTGATATATGTAAATAACCGAAAGTATGAGCAAAGTATATGTATGGGTAACTCTTACATCCTAAGATTAACCAAACTTAAGTAATGTTCCCAAGGTCATTAGAAACATCGAGAGTGATCCTTCTAGAATAATATACAAAATATTACTATAACTCTGAGAGAGGAGTGTATGGGAATGTAAGTAGTCCGAGAGCAGTCGGGCCTAAGCAAAAGAGTTAGGAACTAAGAGAGAGTTTCGTGAGCTAGTTGAACCTTCCCACCATGCTAGACCCAGAGTAGGGTCGAAACCGGGGAAGTAAGACTATGCTAGAGAGCCATGAGTTTTGGCCTAAGTATGTATTAAGAGTATCAAGCGTGACGTAGGAGACCTGTAGCGTCTCGAGAATCTACAAGAGCTTGAGTATAATTAACCCAAGAGTGGGGTGAGAAAACGAGTATAATTAACCCAAGAGTGTGGGTGAGATAATGAGTATAGATAACCCAAGAGTGTGGGTGAGATAATAAGTATAAGAACCTGAGAGAATGGATGAGTATAGTACGAGTAGCCTAGGAGAATGGGTGTGTATATGAACAAGTAACCCGAGAGAGCGGGTGAGATAATGAATAAGTAAACAAGGCAAGGTGAGGTATAACCCTCAAGGCCTAAGAGTAAGCAGATACAACTAACAACCTTGTTATGTTAGTTTGGAATTGTGTTCCGTGATTGGATGTAGATTCCTTGAGTAATACACATATATTGTATTGCTATGATGCATGTTGTTTGACTAATGAACTCCATGTATATCCGACAAACGTAGTCGGCGTACCCCGGTTAGCGCTCGGGGTATGCGAATTTCATATGCAGCGTTAAGCTGAGCCCCTAGGGGCGATGTTTTTATTTTACAGGTACACCGAAGATGTTACCGTTCGAGAGTAGGACGGGGTCGGTGGGTTGCATGGGTAGTTAGATTTTATTACTTATGTATTAAAAGAGGTGTAAGACCGAATATGTTGTCGGCATCCATATATTGTAGACTCGGTATAGTAAAGAAATGAAATGTGTTTTGTGTTAATATTGTGTAATCGGTTGTTCCAGTTCGTCAGACCGTTACGGTATGTAAGGAAGGCCTGGTTAGCCATATGGGTGGCTATTGGCGTTGTTTCACCCCTCGTTGTAATTAGAGTTCCGCTGCGTGAGTAAGAGTAATTGGTGACAATTTATGAGGTAATGACGAGCTTAACGGTTGGGGTGTTACAAGAACTTACTAACTAATGTTTAGTAAGGAATTGTGTGAGATTAAGGAACACTCCCAAATATTGTTTTCTTAGTAACCGAAAGAGGCTAACTAACAAACATTAACTTGAGACTTTCTACTAACTAGAACTTGGGGGGTGGGGGTGAGGAATCCGGGACTGACTCCGGTCATGCATGTTAAGGAAAGGGGGTCGGTTTCTGAATCGGATCCGACTTGCGCTTAAGGACTTGTTGCCTAGGGTCGAATGTCGGCTCGGCTACATTGGATATCCAGTCCAAAGTAGGAGGCATTAAAATGGTGCAGTAGGATCACCTAAATCCTAAATTTTAAGATAAGTTGTTTATTCAACCAATGGAGTTAATAGCTCATTGGCTAGGGTTGCTTTTGACCCGACAAAAATAAACATCGAGATAAGATACAACCTTTTCTATTTAAAGAATGGTTTGTATACTAAGACTGAGATAAGGATTAAGATTAAGGTAAGATAAGGTTGGACTAAGATTAAGAGGAAACATAATTTAAGGAGTTAAACGATTAACTCACTAATTAAGAGAACGCTTTTAAGTCGTTCATTGTGTTTGAACTTTGTTTGTTCATAAGTGGCTTGTTGTTAATTGCACTTTCTATTATGTTGTGCATCTAATCAGCCTCCATGCTATCGATAATTAGTCGTCGTAGCCACGTTAGCTTGGGGGACATAAGAGGATCGTACCATGTAACACCCCAACCGTTAAGCTCGTCATTACCTCTTATATTGTCACCAATTACTCTTACTCACGCAGCGGAACTCTAATTACAACGAGGGGTGAAACAACGCCGTTAGCCACCCATATGGCTAACCAGACCTATCTCACATACAGTAACGGTCTGATGGACTGGAACAACCGAGTACACAATACAAATACAATACTCAAATCATTTCTCTACTATACCGAGTCTACAATAGATGGATGCCGACAACATATTCGGTCTTACACCTCCTTCACTACATAAGTAATTAAAACTACTACCCATGCAACCCACCGACCCCGTCCTACCCTCGAACGGTAACATCTTCGGTGTACCTGTAAAATAAAAACACCGCCCCTAGGGGCTCAGCTTAACGCTGCATATGAAATTCGCATACCCCGAGCGCTAACCGGGGTACGCCGACCACTTAGTCGGATATACATGGAGTTCATTAGTCAAACAACATGCATCATAGCAATACAATAAGTACATGTAATGCTCAAGGAATTTACATCCAATCATGGAACACAATTCCTAACTAACATAACAAGGTTGTTAGTTGTATCTGATTACTCTTAGGCCTCGAGGGTTATACCTCTCTATGCCTTGTTTACTTATTCAATACACACCCATTCTCTTGGGTTACTGTACTATACTCACCCACACTCTCGGGTTACTTATTCTCATTATCTCACCCATACTCTTAGGTTATTTATACTCATTATCTCACCCATACTCTTGGGTTATTTATACTCAAGCTCTTGTAGATTCTCGAGACGCTACAGGTCTCCTACGTCACGCTTGTTACTCTTAATACATACTTAGGCCAAACTCATGGCTCTCTAGCATAGTCTTACTTCCCCGGTTTCGACCCTACTCTGGGTCTAGCATAGTGGGAAGGTTCAACTAGCTCACGGAACTCTCTCTTAGTTCCTATCTCTTTTACTTAGGTCCGACTACTCTCGGACTACTCACATTCCCATACACTCCTCTCTCGGAGATATAGTAATATTATGTATATTAGTCTAGAAGCATCACTCTCGATGTTTCTAATGACTTTGGGAACTTTACTTAAGTTTGGTTAATCTTAGGTTTTAAGAGTTACCCATACATTTACTTTACTCATACATTCGGTTAATTGCATATATCAGGTAAAATCCTCTTATAGGAGGTCGACCATGTCTCAAGGGAGTTACTAATCCCTTAGGTCTCTTTTACCTTCTTCACTGGTTCACATCTTCGAACTAACTTAAATCCTCTTGAAGGAGGTTCACTTATCTTTCCACTCTCGTTTGTTTCGTGGATTGTTTCAATGTGGTTTTCTAACCGTTATCGGGTATTTACTCAGCCCGTGCTTCTCCTCACATTCTAGGGAGTTCATATGTTACGTTATCGTTATACTTTAACGGATATTAGTTGTGTTTGCACGTCTTTGTTTTCTAGCGTCGACCCGATCTATGGGTCTCTAGCCAAACGTTACTCACTACGAGTCGGTCCATTCACTATGTTAGACCCACCGGCATAAAGTATGTTAGCTCATTCAACATACAACAAGGCATACATAATCAAACAAAGGATTATTTTCATGCTTTAATCTTGATTAAGCCTGCACACAAACACAAATCAACGTAACTCGGTTAGCACGCGGAGTATGAGAAAATCATACCTTTCACTGGGTTTTTACTTTTACTGTGCCATCACACCTTGCTCGGGTCACACGATCCTCTGATAACATTTCAAATATTATTATTAATACTAAGCTATACGGAAAATAATTAAATGTTATTCCCGTATTACCCCGTTATCCTGTTATCTTGGTTTCACTCTTGTAATTTGAGTTCTCACTTCTCAAACACTTCTAACACTTTCTTACACTCCCTAGGGCCTTAACATGTCACCAAACAAGGCCTTAACATCTTATAACATCATTAACATTTAAACCCCCATCATTTCAAACCTTAAAAATGCTCTGTTGGTTTCTGGGGGTGGTCCGGGACTTGGCCCTCACCCTAAGTCCCGGACCAATGCAGTACTAACTCTCGGGTGGTTTTTAACACATGGTCCGGGACCTTGTCCCTATCCCAAGTCCCGGACCAGCTTGAATGTTTAGTCTCGGCCAAGAAATAATGCATGGTCCGGGACCTTGTACCTAAGCCAAGTCCCGGACGTGGTTGTTGATTCTCGGCCTAAATTAAGGGGTGGTCCGGGACTTGTCCATGGACTAGGTCCCGGACCCTGCTACAGATTTACAAATTTTGACAGTTTCTTCCTCTGTTATAGGTTCTCTCTTAGCCCACTAATTAACCAATCTTCACCAACTAAAATCCACATGTTTTAGCACCTAATTACCCACCTAAACCACCAACCAAGCACCAAGTACACTCACCAATCTAGCTAATTTTACTTAGACTCTTTACACTTACAAAACTAGTTTTCCACTTGTTTTTCTATCTGATTGCAATAGATTTTTGGCTTCTTCTTTGAGCCAATCAAACCTCTCCTACTGATGCCATAACTAGCACCCAATTGACATTATTTTGCTCTCAGCACACTCTTCTTCTAGTTAGGTTCTCAAAACATAACCACTTACTTAGCACCTCTTAAACACCTAGTTTCATCCTATAATAAAACACCCAAGTTCATAATCTCCAAGGAAATTTTGACAGCACTTGTCTACTTCTTTAGCATATTCACCACACTTAAATCAACTCATATACACAATCTTCACTCCTGTTTAATCAAGCATCAACAACTACATTAATTTTCCCACTTGTTCACACATATGTATTAGTTTAACTTCTCGGTTTAATTGCACACCCACACACATTAATTTCACAAGGAAATAAAACCAATTCAAGGTAAGCTCTTTACCTTGTTTTACTTTCAGTTTTCACTCCCCTTCTTCCTCTTTATCTTGTTCCCTCTTTCTCCTCTTGTTTTCCACACCACACAAGGGCTTTGGATTGCCAACTACAACCGCAGCCCATCACACATTCAACAATCAATTCACTTTTCCTCCACAAAACCTAACATATATTTTAAGAGCTAGTTTTCAGAGTTCAATCTAGACTTTACCTTAGAGAACCCAAATGGTTGGCTTGGCAACCAACTGGAGAAGTTTCCAACACCCCACAAAAACATATGGTCTCGGCTGAAAAGAGGGGAATTTTCCAACGTGAGGGAAAAACTCTCACAAGTGGTAGAATAAGCTTAAAATGTTCTATACACTTACTTATTAATACCTTAAGGCACTAAGGAAGAGAAGAAGGGTTGAAATCAGCTCTCCAAGCTTCAAAAGCTCCCACGTCGATGGAGATGAAGGTGGAGGAATCGAATTTTATTTGGGTGGAAATCGGAGCTCTCGCCGAGAGGAATTCATCGGTATAAATTTCGTGTGATTTGGTGGAGGAATGAGCAAGTTAGAGTTGAGACAAGATGAGGGTTGTGCTGTTGTTGTCGCGAGTTACAGGAAGAAGAAGGGGTTTGCAAGTCTCTGGAGCAAATCGTGAATGAGAAAGAAAGAGGTGAGAGGTATTTATTTACTTTACTTTTTACTTTACACTATTTGCTTTATTTATTTATTTAATTGTCTTCTTATTACTAAATAGCTGGCAAGCTATTAATGAGTGTATACATTATAATTAAAACCGGCCCACTAGAATTAGTAGCCCGGGTCGTTTCTCGACTTTTCGAATTAAACGCGTTTCGTCTCCCGGTTTCGTCACTATTCACTTACCGGGTCCGTTTTCCGGAATTTTCTCGTTTAATTAATTTTAATGGTTATTAAGCTTCCATTAATACTTATTTATAGTTATTTAATCAACTATGATTTTTACGGGTCCGTTTGACCACTTAAAGTCACGTTTTCGGGTTTTCTCGAAAAACGTGCTTTTATGCTTAATTAGCGTTTTAATCCATTATTTGGATCCGTTTTCTTCGGGAATCATTCCCGTATACTAATTAGGCCTAACTAAGCCTTAGGAATCCATCTCGGACCCTTACGAGATCATATATCTCTTATTTTCATTTAATGCGCATTTTAGCGTTTTTCGCTTTTCAAGCGTTTTCTCTTGCTTTTGGTTTTATTCTTTTTACCAATACTCTTTAGGCACCATTAGGCCTTTAATAATTTTATTAGAGTAATTAAATCACCAATATTAGGTCCGGGGTATTAAAATCTACCCCCTTAGGAACTTTGTCCTCAAAGTTGGTGAATCTAGATGGTTACTCTCATGGGCACGCTATGCCAAGGTTATAATACATGTATAACCTTACAGACTCCACAAGTCAGTCACATTACATACTACACATACCACACACAAATCACAGCATGTATAGCAATCAAAAATACTCTTTTACTCTCTCCATGGAATTGGTCCGAAGACAAGAAGGCACTACAGTCCTCGAATCCATATCGAGTAATATACTACTGATCCCTCAGGTACCGGTCACGTTGAACACTTACTCTTTCTGGTTCACGGCCGCTTCATGACAAATGGGCACTTACTCTCTCTGGCCCACGGTCCCTTCGGTTATGATCAAAACGTTACACATATACATATCCTCAGGCACTCTGGTTGACTCACTCAACACAGGAACATCTCAGGGTACTCTCCCCGTCCCGCTGCCTTTGGAAAAATCACACACTGACACCGCCCCAACCGGTCACTTAGGACCGCCGCACGTACGGTGCAATGGTTTCAAAACCTGTACACGCCCACCGTTCTACCGGTCATCAAGACTTAAGGCCACAGCCATCGGCGGGTGATAGCGGTTTCAAAACCAGTTTTCGTTTCCATCTTCATACTTGAAGAAAATTCTTTTTCAAAATCTGTTTGAAAATTCTTTTTAAAACATCACACAACTCCAAATCAAATTTATGGTAGCTGTATTTTCTTAGCGTGATTACTTGTGACCACTATAGGGAGCTTCAAGAATCATCCAACCCTGATGTGATCAGCATCAGTGTTGAACTATCCTTCCACCCCAATTTGTGTTCGGTTTCCCTTGATCGCTAACAGACCAAGTTCCACCTCCCACGTCAGTTTCAGACAATCAGATAGTCAAACATTTCCGTTTTCTATCTTTTACTCTTTCTAGTCATATTCATAAAACAATCTGTTTTGATTTATCTTTATCATGGAACTTAAGTCATCCATTATTCTCTATTTGTTTCACTTACCTTGCCTAGGCGTTCCATACTTGTGGCCTCATTAGTCAAATTATTACTCAACTTAAAACATACAACATATAACTCCAAAGGATGGAACTCACTCCATCAATCATTCTCAAATAAAATCACCTAGGGAACTCACTCCCTCTTAGGTTACACATCGGTTTCATGATGATTCATACTCATCATAACTCATGTCTAATCTCACTAGACATATACTAAAGGGATTCTCATTCCCTAGGAGTCTCTCTACTCCCCTTTTCATAAATATTACATACTCATTACTTGCATCTCTCATGCACAATACTTACCGTTACTTGCATCTCTCATGCACAATACTATACTTACACAATGAATGGGTACACATGTTTGTAACATGAGGTCCAACATCAAAACAATTTTATTTGTGCCATAGTAATTTAGCGCACCAACAACGAAAAACATACTCCAAGCGGTTTCTCGCCCTACCCCCTTAAAAGGGTTACGCCCCGCGTAACCAACCATATGTTATCACTGAACATTGGTTTACTAATTCAATATTATGAAGTGTTTTAATTTCAATGTGGTTAATTAACTCATAACCGGGTTCGGTTCTAGCCTCTAAGGCTTCAAAGCATTTAGGATTAGGCAACTACTCACAATTGCTAGGTATACTTAACCTTTGAGTTACGGTCCACAAGCTTCTATTGCGTGACCTGATAACTAGAGCTTAACTCGCCCTTTTGGTACTCTCAATGTATTATCCACTCCCTTTCTATCCCTTTTGACTTGGGAATAAAGGTTAATCAATCGTCGCTAGGTATCTCTTACCGTATGCGAATTCGATGAGTTATAGATTTTCTCTCCAGCCCTCTGGAAATCTGTTTGTATAACTATGGATACCTTCATGATTATTCACATATTTTTTTTCCGACTTATTGTCGGTTGAGGTCAAGCTACTACTCAGTATGTAGTGCTTCCTTGATTAATAGTTGCTTCTGAATTACATTTGTTTATTTATTTCTGTATAAGAATTCCTCATTCATACTACTCTGCCTTTTTCCACACATCGATCCTGGGTCCTGTGGGTTACTGCCCACATTCTTTGTGCATCTTTAGCCAATGGCCGCACGGTTATCTCTCTAGATTCTCACTCAACAGGCTTCGTTGACATTTCTCAATTCCTGGCTCTCCCACTCGATCATTACCGCACAAGTACAATACCAAAACACTCAGTCATACAGAGTGCAGAAGCGTAAACCCTTGACAGTAAATCTCTCATGAGATAGGAATGATCATGTCTTCTTTACCACATTTCCTTATCAGCTTCATATCACTAACCGAATATACTCTTATAATGGTCGCTTACTGCGTACCTTGTTCTTTCTCATTTTCATGGCATCCGCTACTACTTTAGCTTCCGCCCAGGTGTTCTCGCCATTTACACTATGGCTTGCCATTCACTTGGCTCAATGAAATACGTTACTCTATTAAACCTCTCTACGTTTCTTGCGCATTGTTTACTCTGCAATTCATACTGCACACATACAGTGTTTACTACTAATCCGATTACTCTCTCGGTTTCCTTCCATTGCTATCAAGCCTTTCTACAGACTATTTGATTTCAGATACTCCTTGGCAATATACACATGCTCAGGTTTAATTACACCGCTTTAATGGTTTCACATTACATACATAGGTGGTAGCCTTTCTTTGGAGGATTCACGCAATACCGCTCCGTAGGCTCCACAATAACAAGTGGTGTCCCCACTCTAAGGTAGTGGTTCGTGCTCCACAATAACTCTTATGCCTTTATGCATATGTTTTACAACGTTTGGATCTACGTATTGTAGTTGGTTTTATCGGCTTACAAGCCTCCTTGCCTCGAGTCATGCTCCATGCGGCTGTTTATATAGGTTTCTGCTTCTCCGTATGCCATTAAATGGTTTGGAGGTATTACTGGGTTTTTGATATAGTTGTCTCATCACGCTTCCGTACATGGAAGTCCCTCTAAGTTTCTTGATATTAATTCATGCCTTTGGCAATCTAGGGTACCCCGTGTTACATGGGATCCCTTCGGGTTCTACCCGAGTGTTCTCTTTAACACTTGTGTTCTCAACACGATGTTTTGTTCAACTACTGTTGACTCCGGCACCCTTCTCGGATTGCTCCTGGGTGTTACTGAGTAATGCCATTACATCTGGCTTGTACTTATGGTTATGTTCAGTTGTGACTTCGCCTTGCGGCTATGTATAACTCGAACTATCCCGTTTAGGGTTGTAATGTCTCCCGTTATTGGGTAGAGTATTAGTACTTTTCCTTTACCTACTTAATTAGGTCATTATTCTCTTAGTGAGATATACTGTGGGAATTCTATCCCGTTCATCAGACATCGATATGATCATTTAAGGCATTTGCCATATTACTTACGCTGGTATATATTCCAGTTATTAGGTATTTCCTGAGACATATCCAATGTCTGTGTTTAATACTCTGTGCTTCTCGCACTTATTAACGCTATATCCTTAGGTCCGTCACCTTACTGGATTCTAGACTCCTTTATCTTGGTAAGCTTCCTTGTGTTCTTCGATCATTCGAGGTGTCCAACTGTCTTGGTTAGGATTGGTTCTTTCGTCCGTAGTATGGAGTGGGCTACTTCCCGTGTACCGTACTCTACTTGTATACATACATGGAGTATCTTATTGGTACGTTACCACTTACCCGACTAACTCATAATTGGTCTGTCAGGCCTGCAAGCTCCTTCGGAGTGCGGTCGTTCCATGTCTCATTTGTGTACACTTGTAGTGTCGGTCACGCCTAAGTGAAGTATTCTGTGGCCAACTCTTATTATATCATCCTATGATAATTTACCATGGTTCTCTGGTTTGGTTTTAAAATTTGGGGGTTTTCGGAAAATTGCGTTCTTAAAGAAAAATTTGGGTTTGAAAACAAGGTCTTCACGGCATTTCAATGCCGGTTGTTTCTTACCAGGTCTAGCTTCTCGTTGACTGGTATGCTTTTCAATACAGTGGTCAGGCCGTTAGGCCTTCCCAAGGTTTTCGTTTCAAAATTCTTAGGGTTTGTGGTGCTATATTGGCTTCTCTTGCCGTCTTGGTACCTGCTAAGTACTGGTCGCTTGCCAAAGCTCTTCTTATTAGTCCCGCTATTACTGCACTTGCCGTGGCAAGTGCGCGGTACTGGCGGTTTTTGGGTTAACTCATACCGGTCACGGTATTGTTCACATTGTATTTGGTAGCCTAGTTGGCTCTTCCTTGATCCCGTAGTTGGATAACTGCTCCTTGGAGCTGCTTCTCATTCCTCTTGACATGACTGTCATTCATTTAGGTGCTCCTCCACTCTCGCAGTTCCTTAATTACTTTAATTCTATGCTTTACCTCGTTGCTCGTTCCCACGTCTTTACTGTGGTTACCGAGGTTTAACTTATTTAGGTACTACTTCTGTAGTCCTATTCGGGTATATCCCGTAGTTATGCTCATAGCTGTCTAAGCTGTATCCGTTAAGTATTGCAATCTCTTTGGGTGTGGCAGGGTGGGTGCATCTACTCTCGACTAGATTCTTAGTCGGTTAGTGTACCGATGTTGGTATTACTTAGCTATGGCGGTCCGTAGACATGTGTCTCGGTTTTGTAGCTTCTCATTAATCCGCCTTGTTGCACTGTTTGCGCTTTACTCTTGCTGCTGTTCGGCCAGCTAGGTTCTCGCGACTGCTAAACAGGTCGCCCCAGGCTGCCGCAGATTCTGGTCTCCTTGGATTAGGATTTCTCAATCTTCCGTCGTTGCATGCAGTTATTGTCATTTCAGCGGGATCCGTCTCCGGGATTTCCGGTTCTCGGGATCTACCGCATGACAGGTTCTGGTTCAGAATGAAATATTTAACCACTGCCAGATCGGGTTTCCCCGTCTCTCTGGCGTTCTTTCCCGAACTTTTAATACGGGGGTTGTGGAGGGCGGGTCTGGTATTGTAGGTATCCAGATCATACTGGAAGTTCCTAACTAGCGCATCTCTCACGCTACCACTCAACCCATAGCCCTAAGTCTCTAATTCCTAACTCGGTATTTCCTAAGCTCGGTATTTCCAGCCATCAGAGCGATACTTCGCTCTGATACCATTTTTGTAACACCCCAACCGTTAAGCTCGTCATTACCTCTTATATTGTCACCAATTACTCTTACTCACGCAGCGGAACTCTAATTACAACGAGGGGTGAAACAACGCCGTTAGCCACCCATATGGCTAACCAGGCCTATCTCACATACAGTAACGGTCTGATGGACTGGAACAACCGATTACACAATACAAATACAATACTCAAATCATTTCTCTACTATACCGAGTCTACAATAGATGGATGCCGACAACATATTCGGTCTTACACCTCCTTCACTACATAAGTAATTAAAACTACTACCCATGCAACCCACCGACCCCGTCCTACCCTCGAACGGTAACATCTTCGGTGTACCTGTAAAATAAAAACACCGCCCCTAGGGGCTCAGCTTAACACTGTATATGAAATTCGCATACCCCGAGCGCTAACCGGGGTACGCCGACCACTTAGTCGGATATACATGGAAGTTTCATAGTCCAAACAACATGCATCATAGCAATACAATAAGTACATGTAATGCTCAAGGAATTTACATCCAATCATGGAACACAATTCCTAACTAACATAACAAGGTTGTTAGTTATCTGATTACTCTTAGGCCTCGAGGGTTATACCTCTCTATGCCTTGTTTACTTATTCAATACACACCCATTCTCTTGGGCTACTCGTACTATACTCACCCACACTCTCGGGTTACTTATTCTCATTATCTCACCCATACTCTTGGGTTATTTATACTCATTATCTCACCCATACTCTTGGGTTATTTATACTCAAGCTCTTGTAGATTCTCGAGACGCTACAGGTCTCCTACGTCACGCTTGTTACTCTTAATACATACTTAGGCCAAAACTCATGGCTCTCTAGCATAGTCTTACTTCCCCGGTTTCGACCCTACTCTGGGTCTAGCATAGTGGGAAGGTTCAACTAGCTCACGGAACTCTCTCTTAGTTCCTATCTCTTTTACTTAGGTCCGACTACTCTCGGACTACTCACATTCCCATACACTCCTCTCTCGGAGATATAGTAATATTATGTATATTAGTCTAGAAGCATCACTCTCGATGTTTCTAATGACTTTGGGAACTTTACTTAAGTTTGGTTAATCTTAGGTTTTAAGAGTTACCCATACATTTACTTTACTCATACATTCGGTTAATTGCATATATCAGGTAAAATCCTCTTATAGGAGGTCGACCATGTCTCAAGGGAGTTACTAATCCCTTAGGTCTCTTTTACCTTCTTCACTGGTTCACATCTTCGAACTAACTTAAATCCTCTTGAAGGAGGTTCACTTATCTTTCCACTCTCGTTTGTTTCGTGGATTGTTTCAATGTGGTTTTCTAACCGTTATCGAGTATTTACTCAGCCCGTGCTTCTCCTCACATTCTAGGGAGTTCATATGTTTACGTTATCGTTATACTTTAACGGATAGTTTGTGTGTTTGCACGTCTTTGTTTTCTTAAGCGTCGACCCGATCTATGGGTCTCTAGCCAAACGTTACTCACTACGAGTCGGTCCATTCACTATGTTAGACCACACCGGCATACAAGTATGTTAGCTCATTCAACATACAACAAGGCATACATAATCAAACAAAGGATTATTTTCATGCTTTAATCTTGATTAAGCCTGCACACAAACACACAAATCAACGTAACTCGGTTAGCACGCGGAGTATGAGAAAATCATACCTTTCACCGGGGTTTTTACTTTTACTGTGCCATCTCACCTTGCTCAGGTCACACACGATCCTCTGATAACGTTTCAAACATTATTATTAATACTAAGCTCATACGGAACATAATTAAATGTTATTCCCGTATTACCCCGTTATCCTGTTATCTTGGTTTCACTCTTGTTAATTTGAGTTCTCACTTCTCAAACACTTCTAACACTTTCTTACACTCCCTAGGGCCTTAACATGTCACCAAACAAGGCCTTAACATCTTATAACATCATTAACATTTAAACCCCCATCATTTCAAACCTTAAAAATGCTCTCTGTTGGTTTCTGGGGGTGGTCCGGGACTTGGTCCTCACCCTAAGTCCCGGACCAATGCAGTACTAACTCTCGGGTGGTTTTTAACACATGGTCCGGGACCTTGTCCCTATCCCAAGTCCCGGACCAGCTTGAATGTTTAGTCTCGGCCAAGAAATAATGCATGGTCCGGGACCTTGTACCTAAGCCAAGTCCCGGACCAATGTGGTTGTTGATTCTCGGCCTAAATTAAGGGGGTGGTCCGGGACTTGTCCATGGACTAGGTCCCGGACCCTGCTACAGATTTACAAATTTTGACAGTTTCTTCCTCTGTTACAGGTTCTCTCTTAGCCCACTAATTAACCAATCTTCACCAACTAAAATTCACATGTTTTAGCACCTAATTACCCACCTAAACCACCTTAAACCAAGCACCAAGTACACTCACCAATCTAGCTAATTTTACTTAGACTCTTTACACTTACAAAGCTAGTTTTCCACTTGTTTTTCTATCTGATTGCAACAGATTTTTGGCTTCTTCTTTGAGCCATTCAAACCTCTCCTACTGATGCCATAACTAGCACCCAATTGACATTATTTTGCTCTCAGCACACTCTTCTTCTAGTTAGGTTCTCAAAACATAACCACTTACTTAGCACCTCTTAAACACCTAGTTTCATCCTTATAATAAAACACCCAAGTTCATAATCTCCAAGGAAATTTTGACAGCACTTGTCTACTTCTTTAGCATATTCACCACACTTAAATCAACTCATATACACAATCTTCACTCCTGTTTAATCAAGCATCAACAACTGCATTAATTTTCCCACTTGTTCACACATATGTATTTGTTTAACTTCTCGGTTTAATTGCACACCCACACACATTAATTTCACAAGGAAATAAAACCAATTCAAGGTAAGCTCTTTACCTTGTTTTACTTTCAGTTTTCACTCCCCTTCTTCCTCTTTATCTTGTTCCCTCTTTCTCCTCTTGTTTTCCACACCACACAAGGGCTTTGGATTGCCAACTACAACCGCAGCCCATCACACATTCAACAATCAATTCACTTTTCCTCCACAAAACCTAACATATATTTTAAGAGCTAGTTTTCAGAGTTCAATCTAGACTTTACCTTAGAGAACCCAAATGGTTGGCTTGGCAACCAACTGGAGAAGTTTCCAACACCCCACGAAAACATATGGTCTCGGCTGAAAAGAGGGGAATTTTCCAACGTGAGGGAAAAACTCTCACAAGTGGTAGAATAAGCTTAAAATGTTCTATACACTTACTTATTAATACCTTAAGGCACTAAGGAAAGAAGAAGGGTTGAAATCAGCTCTCCAAGCTTCAAAAGCTCCCACGTCGATGGAGATGAAGGTGGAGGAATCGAATTTTATTTGGGTGGAAATCGGAGCTCTCGCCGAGAGGAATTCATCGGTATAAATTTCGTGTGATTTGGTGGAGGAATGAGAAAGTTAGAGTTGAGACAAGATGAGGGTTGTGTGCTGTTGTTGTCGCGAGTTAAGAGAGGAAGAAAAGGGGTTTGCAAGTCTCTGGAGCAAATCGTGAATGAGAAAGAAAGAGGTGAGAGGTATTTATTTACTTTACTTTTTACTTTACACTATTTGCTTTATTTATTTATTTACTTGTCTTCTTATTACTAAATAGCTAGCAAGCTATTAATGAGTGTATACATTATAATTAAAACCGGCCCACTAGAATTAGTAGCCCGGGTCGTTTCTCGACTTTTCGAATTAAACGCGTTTTGTCTCCCGGTTTCGTCACTATTCACTTACCGGGTCCGTTTTCTGGAATTTTCTCGTTTAATTAATTTTAATGGTTATTAAGCTTCCATTAATACTTATTTATAGTTATTTAATCAACTATGATTTTTACGGGTCCGTTTGACCACTTAAAGTCACGTTTTCGGGTTTTCTCGAAAAACGTGCTTTTATGCTTAATTAGCGTTTTAATCCATTATTTGGATCCGTTTTCTTCGGGAATCATTCCCGTATACTAATTAGGCCTAACTAAGCCTTAGGAATCCATCTCGGACCCTTACGAGATCATATATCTCTTATTTTCATTTAATGCGCATTTTAGCGTTTTTCGCTTTTCAAGCGTTTTCTCTTGCTTTTGGTTTTATTCTTTTTACCAATACTCTTTAGGCACCATTAGGCCTTTAATAATTTTATTAGAGTAATTAAATCACCAATATTAGGTCCGGGGTATTAAATACCAGCAAAGGTGCTGACCCCCTCGGGAGCTACTGTTTATATTTTGCAGGTGAACGCCAGAGGGCGACCGTCCTGAGAGTAAGATGGGGTAGATGTGTTACGGGTTTAAGTGTGACCTACGAGTTATGCATGTACTCTCGTATGGTAATTTGAGTTAGTAAGTTGTATAGGATGTGAGGAAATTGTAAGATTGTTATGTAATTGCTTAAGGCTTGTAAGTACTAATGTTCGGTATATTCGGGTCCATCAGACCGTAGCTAGATCTTAGAGATTTTAGTATGTCTAGTTGGTCACGTGGCTGACTAACGGCGATAACACCAATTGTTGTAAGAAATCCGCTGCAAAGTTAATATAAGTGACTGGAAGTTTATGAGTAAAGTATGGCGTTATGAGTTGGGTGTTACAGGTTTTGACTAACTTGCAACGTAATTTAATCCATATACAAACTTTGATCAATTGTCCTCTATGTTGATTTTGCCTACCTCCATAAATTATTTTCCTCCGTTAGTATTTGATTTTGAAAAGAACGGGTTTATATGATTTAGACTGGTAGCCTGTTATGTGCTGATTTCTATACAAAGGCGAATGAATTTAACCGTTTACATTTAAATATAGTACTAAAGCATAGCTTAATTAGTGTTCGACGTTAATAATATACAGCACTAGCTTTTTAACTATAGAATTTGATGATAATCATGCGGAGATATGAAAAGGAATGAATCGTAGGATTATTTTCGTAATCTTTCTTCTATCGGTAATATATTATTTTGTATAAACTCAATATATTATTTTGTATAAACTACGTAATGGTTATACATTTACATATATGTATTTACAATCAATATTTATTTTCTTTTCGTTCTCATGAGATGGTGTTTTTACTACATCCACTTATATATATATATATATATACCGTAGTTATGTTTTTGTATTTTTGATGTTACTTTTCATACAATCTATTATTTTTAAGGGCGTTTGGCTATTACCCTTGTCGGTAATTTCTATAGATTCAAAGAATATGATTTGTGCGTACTTAGATTTTATGTATACTGTCCATTTATGATTTTTACAAAGTGTATTGTCTACAACTGATCAGATAAGCCTAAGCGCATTATGTTTGACAAATGATTTTTGGGACCTAGTTTATTGCTTTCTGAGTCGTGGATGACTGGGTCGAGTTATCCTGTAGCGCATTATGTAGGGCGTCCTTCTGTATCTGTATCACGGGCATTCCCCGTTTTGTTATCTGGAGTCGACGGGCTCATTCTGTTATCTGGGGTCTTCTGACCCATTCTGTTATCTGAGGTCTTCGGACCTATTCTGTATGCTCTGAACTAGGGTCCCTTTAAAACTCTGTGAAATACCCCAAACCTTGATATGTTGTTTAAATATTAAACTATGGTATAATAAGGCTAAAAAGTGCTTTAGAAATGTTAGTGAACAATTCAAACCAAAGGAAACACAAATAAATACCTTAAAGCCAATATGGGCGAAAATATGCTCTAAGCTTGGGATAAGTTTGGTTAAGACCTGATAAGCTTATTAAGACCTTATCTATATGTTAATGAACATATTAAATCAATTACTAAAGAAAACCAAGCTTGAAAACAAGTTAAAACACAAAATGTGCTTTAAGGAGCCTTAAACACATTTTTGAAAAATTATCTTGTAAATAAGTTTTGAGTGGCTAAATGTCCATCATTACTCTTTAATTAACATGTGTACTACTTAGTATAACATTAGGAAGTTTAAATCAATGGGAAATCAAAAATTTCACAATTATGTGCCTTGTTTTGTGAATAGTAACTAAATCAAGCTAGTTTATAACATAAGTCAATATAAGTGATTTAATTGGTCAACAAAGACCAAAACACCCCTAAGAACATAAAGGGGGACGGTTTTTATAAGGTGAGTCACCACCTTTGTTAGTTAACAAGTAAATAAAGTAATAAAGCAAAGTTACTATTTACTTTTACATAAATATCTCCAAAACTAGCTAGTTTCCTCATATTCCCTTCATTTCTCTTGCACTCCCACCGTCTCCAACTTCACCTTCTCCCTCCATTCACGTTTTGCTACAGCAACAACATCAACTCCATCTTCCATTGCTATTTTCTCTTAGCTCCATTTACCAAATCAAAAACCAAGACCACCATTCTTCTAGTCTCATCAAGCTCTCCAACCTTGTCTTCTCAAAATTCCAAGAGCTCCATTTCGGTGCCAAGAGGAATCTCCATGGAAAGAGCTTGAGCTTATATTTTTACATCTTATTGTTCTCCCTTGCTTCAAGGTAAGGAAACTTAAAGAAAATTCCATTTCCTCTTGTTTTAATATGTGACCGAAAAACACCATTAATGGTGTCTTTACCTTGCTTGTTCTAGCTTCATTTCAATTTCCAAAGGGCTTGGTGGAGTCTTCTCTTGTTACCCATCCAAACTCTCTTTCATTACCAAGGTAAAACAATTATCTTAATGTGTTAAGACAATATATGAAACTAGGGTTTACAATGAGATTAAGGATGAAGCTTGAATACTCATTACCTTGCTTGTATATTGATTAGAAGTTGACAAACAATCAAAAGCCTTGCCGATTTTAATCAAGGAAGGAGCATGGAAAAATAAGTGAGAAAGTTGTGAAGGAAAAGAGGTAAATATGCTAACCTAATGTATCTTATAATGCCTTAGGAAAAATGAGCTTAAGTTGTTCATTAAAACTACTTAAGGAGCTAATGGTAAATGAGTTAGTAAATGCTCTCAAGGAGTTTATTAAGGGCATATGTATTGTTGGGTGTATTTACAGGTCAAAGGCAAATATAATGTGGGAAATTCAGTGTTTATGGTTTATGCAATTTAAGGGCCTAAGAGCCATGTTATTTAAGGGCCTAAGTGCCAAACAATTTAAATTATGCACTATATTGTGATGTAGTGTTAATTGGGTGAAATTTGTGTATAAGAATGTTCTTGATGGATTTAAGTGTCCTTGGATGTTTAATGGTGAAGACTATGTGTTTTGGTGTAACAAGATGTTAGTAGAACCCATGTCAAAATTAGGTAATGTATAAGAAGTTCTAGGTGTTTAAATAAGCTTTGGTGAACTAGGAAGTGTTAGAAATGAATAAGTATTTTACTAGAGAAAGAACCATGTAATGAGGTGTTCTAGAATGCAAAAAAAAAAGGACTTAGGCATTATCTTGGAGGATTAGAAATCAAATGAGTGTTTTGGAATACACCAAAGTCATTTTTGGAGTTGTGTTGAGACTTATGCAAACTTTGGTAAACAAGGAGAAAGTATAAACTGGTAAAAGGGTTTCAAGAATGACATAAGGAGTTGGGTTGTAAGAAAAGATGCTTGGGAGATGATGTTAGTGTTGAGGAAATATTTTGGCATAATGGTTATTATAGGTATGAAACACCATTTAGAGACCTAAGGAGAAAACAATATAAGTGTTGGGGATTTTGGTAAGAAATGAGTAAGTGTTTAAGGGTATAGAAGATGAGTTTTCTAGCATGTCCGAACTTCCGTCCGAATTTGGAAGCTCGGACATGCCCTGTTGCGTTTAAATTTTCTGGGTTTTAAGTGATGTCCGAACTACCGTCCGACCTTTGATGTTGGGACGGGGTGCGAGGACGAGTCTGGCTTACAAGTCTCGAATGGTGTCCGAACTTGTAAGTCCAGACAGAAGTTCGGACACACCCATCTCCTTTCTCTGATTTTGCTTCGACCTGTGTCTGAACTTTGGAAGCTCGGACACATGTTCGGACGCTTGGAATTTTTTTTTCCTTTGGTTTTGCTTCGACCTGTGTCCGAACTTTGGAAGCTCGGACACATGTTCGGACATTCGTCTGGTTTCACCCTTTGAGTCTCGACCTATGTCCGAGCTTTGGAAACTCGGACACAAGTTCGGACATGGTACTGTTTTGACCAAAAAAACTTTGTTTAAGGTTAGAAAATGGTATCTATTGATGGGGATTGACAAGTAATGATGTTATAAGGTTGTTAAGGACATGTTAGGTGAGTTATAATGACAATTAAGTGGGTGGAAAGTTGTAGAAAAATGTGAAAGTAAAATTAGTTAAAACATGGAGTTACTTAACTAGTAACGGGATTAACCGTGAGCACTAGACTTTAAACAATCGTGTTACCCCGATATTAATGAGAGTAATTGTGATGTTACCAGTTGTATGGGATTTGTTCGAGGAACCTAGGAGGACACAATATAGTGGACCGTGGTGACAGGTATGGTTTTCTTGCAACCTGTGTCCTACCAGATTACACCGGCTTGTATGCCAATGTGTTTTTCTGAATGGTTGCCACGTTATAAGATAAAAGTATGTAATGAGTTTACATAATTCATATATGAAATACCCCAAACCGTGATATGTTTTTTAAATGTTAAACTATGGTATATAAAGACTAAAAAGTGCCTTAGAAACATCAGTGAACAATTTAAACCATAGTAAAACACAATAAAACACTAAGACACAGTTTGAGCAAAAACATGCTCTAAGCTTGGAAGTGAACTTGGTTAGGACCCAAAGAGCCTACCAAGACTTAATAATATTCAATTATGATTTAATAAGGCTAAATAAGTCCTTAGGGAACGTTGGTGGACAATTAAACCAAACAAAACACAAGAAAACACCTTAAAGTCAATTTAAGCAAATACTTGCTCTAGACTTGGTGTAACCTTGTATAATACCTAAAGGTCATTCTTAGACCTTATAAACATGCTAATGAACATGTTAAATCAATTACTAAAGAAAACCAAGCTTGAAAACAAGTTAAAACACAAAATGTGCTTTAAGGAGTCTTAAAGCACATTTTTGAAAAATTGTCTTGTAAATGAGTTTTGAGTGGCTAAATGACCATCATTACTCTTTAATTAATATGTGTACTACTTAGTATCACATTAGGAAGTCTAAATCAATGGGAAATCAAAAATTTCACAAATATGTGCCTTGTTTTGTGAATAGTGCTCAAATAGTGCTAGTTTAAGTTATAAGTCAACATAAGTTGTTTAATTGGTCAACAAAGGCCATATATATGTTATATATTGAAGGGGCCACGGTTTTTAAGGTGGGGAGTCACCAACCTAGTCATCCAACTAAAGAAAAGAAAAAAATAAAGTAAAGTTACTATTTCTTTTAAGCTTAAATATCTTGCAAAAGTGAGACCTCTCACCTCTCCTCTTCATTTCCTTGCCTTCCCACCGTGTTCTTCCTCTATTCTCCCAACCAGAACCGAGCTTGCTACAGCCCCTCTCTTCTCTAACTTCAATTGCTCACCAAATGTTCATTAATGCTCCAAATCAAATTCTAAGACCATATTTGTCTTAGTTAGACCAAGCTCTTCACTTCTATCTTTTCAAATCTTCAAAAGCTTCATTTCGGTGCCATGGAGATTCACCATTAAAGGAGCTTGAGCTCATATTTTCATGCCTTGTCATTCTCCTTTGCTTCAAGGTAGGAAAACCAAAGAAAATCTAAGTTTCCTCTCATTTTTGTATGTGTCTGAAAATTCACCTCACAATGGTGCTTTGTCTTGCTCTCTTCATAGCTTAATTCAAACTTCAAAGGACTAGGAGGAGTCCTATCTTGCTACTTAACCAAGCTCTCTTTCGAATTCCAAAGGTAATCATCAATTTTGGTGTTTTAAGACACATATGTAAACCTAGGGTTTAATTATGAGTTTGGGTATTAAACTTAATGCTCATTACCCTTATATGTGTATTGGTTAGAAGATTGACAAGTGATAAAAGCTCCTTGCCGATTTTCAATCAAGAAAGAACAAGAGAAAACAAGTTTGAAAACTTGGAAAACAAAGAGGTAAATGATCTCTCTTGGTGTGGTTTTATGTACTAGGAAATTGAGCTATATTTGCTTAATAAATAACCTAAAGAGCCAATGGGAAATGAGATAGAAAACTATCCATAAGGTGGACTAAAAGGACATGGGAGCATTGTTGTGTGTATTCGCAGGTTGAAGGCATTTGAATGTGGAAATTCAGTGTTTAAGTTTAATGCAATTTAAGGGCCTAAGAGCCATGCTATTTAAGGGCCTAAGTGCCAAGCAATTTAAGTTTATGCACTATATTATGATGTAGTGTTGTTTAAGGGTTTAGTTGTGTGTAAAGAACATCTCTTGTGAAGATGAATATCTTGGATGGTTAAAGGATGAAAGAAACAATATGTTTGTGTGTAAGGAATGTGTATTAAGTGATTAAGTGTTCTTGGTTGTCAAAAGGTGAGAACCTAAGTGTTTGGGTGTGAGAATATACAAGGGAAGCTATGGCAAAATTTAGTTGATAAACAAAGGAGTTTATGTGTTCTAAGGAGATTTTGTGACCTAGAAGGTGCTAGGAATTTGTTAAGTGCCAAGATGGTGAAAGAAAGTGAATCATGGTGTTCTTAGATGTTAAGATTCCATAGGCATTGTTTTAGAGGATTTAGAACTCAAATGGGTGTTAATACACACCAAAGTCATGTTATGTGAAGTGTAAAGCCTTGTGCAAGTTTTGGTAAACAAAGGAAAAGAATAATGCCTTGTGAAGGTCTAAGTGTAAAATTGTGGAAATAAAAGGAGTTGTGTAATGGAGGTGTTTGTGAGAGAAAATGCTTTATAGTAGTGGTAATGTTTGTGAGACAACACTTTGGTTAGTTGAGGTAGTAGGCATAATATACCACTTAGAAATCTAAGGAAAAATGTTATAAGTGTTAGGAATTGTTGTAAGAAATTAAGTAACAAGTTAGTGATGATTTAGGAAGGTTTAGTGCTTGTTTTAAGGTGTTTAAACATGTAGGAAACATGTGGAAAGATTAGTTAAGGTTTAAGGTTGGATTAGGGGGTTGAAAAATGATGTTTTGACAAGTTATTAACATGGTCCGGGACCTAGCCCTTGTATAGGTACCCGGACCACCCATAAAAACATGCCGGGAGTGAATGCAGGAATTGGTCCGGGACTAAGTCCAGGACCAATGCCAAAAACAAGCCGAGAGTAATTTCCAGAGGTGGTCCGGGACCTTGGGTCCGGACCAAGTCCCGGACCAGACCAAAAATGGCCTAAAATGTGTTTTAAAGTGTTCTAAAGGTGGAGGATTGATGGGTAATGGTTTTGGATGTTGTTAAGGCCTTGTTTGGTGACTTTTAAAGGTCCTAAGAAGTATAAACAAGTGTTGAAAGTGGTTGGGAAAGTTGTGAGTTTAAGTACACAAAGTTAAACCGAAATAACGGGATAACGGGGTAAGTACGGGAGTAGCAATTATGTACCTACCGTAACACCTTAATATTAATTGAACCATTTCACATGTAAATAGTGGTTCAAGAGTAAGACATGAGGAACAAGTGTGAGCCGAGGAGTGTGAGAACACCCGGTAAAGAAATTCCCTGCGGTGACAGGTATGGTTTTCTTGCAACCTGTTTCCTACCGGATTACACCGGCTTGTATGCCAATGTGTTTTTCTGTATGTTTGCCACGTTGTAAGATAAAACATGTAATGAATTTATAGTAATTCATTTATGTGGCGTGTTCAATTCTGATACCATTTAACCTCGAAAGTGTTAAACCTTAGCTAACTGAGTCTAGGATCACATGAGAGATCGGTATTCGGATTTAACGACCCAAACCATGGGACGTTCTAACCACGACTATGTGTGAGTTAATTGTGTGATGTTTGTGTGTGAATGTATGGACCTCCCTCGTGTTTTTAACCCAGTTGAAATACCTTTTTGGTGTGTGGATGTGATAGATTCCATAGTGGGGCTCTAACTATTTATCTACAAGTAAATATGTACTAACGGGGGTGAGGAATCCAGTCATGCCGGTCGCGCGTTGTTTGGGAGTGGGTATCCTTCTTAGCTTTACCCTCCTCTCTGTTATGGTTGTTTCCCTCACGGGTTACAATCTCCCACTAGCTTACTCCAAAGCTTAGCTATTCTGACTTATGATCGGTTTCGGGGGAACATGTGTTTGTGTGGTGTGTTCGGGTCACTATATCCGAACCATCTTAACTTAAGTTACTCGTCCGACTATTAGGACGGTAATGAGTGTTGTATAACGAGCTTAACATGAGGGTAATATCTTTCTCTAGGCTCACAGGTGAATTAACTATGTTTGGGTCGGTTCCTAAGAGAACCGTTCCCGTTATGTTATGTGTTATTGTTGTACTACAATTCCCATTGCGATGTTATGTTATGTGCACGTTGAAACGTGAAAAGTGTTGTTATGTGGTGTATGTGGATCGTGGATGTGAATCCCAGTTATAAAAGAGACGTTTATGGATAACCCGATTATTGGGTAAGTGTCGTCTATTTAGGAAGTAGCTCCACTAAAGGAGAACCCTCTAGGGTTAATGAACACAATGAGTGACTTATCAAGTATGGATGTGTTATCTGTTTGTTGAGCCCATTGTGGTGGAATGTGATGTGTTGTGTGTTGATAGTTTACATGCATGATTCAAATATAATCAACCGCATGCTAAGACGACAATTAGTTGTGCGTGGCCCGGTAGCATGCGGGCTGCGGGATTACCATACCAGCAAAGGTGCTGAGCCCCTTGGGGGCCACCCTTTCTTTTCTTTTCCTATTTCAGGTACAAGGAGCTGGAAGCCGTCGAGAGTAGGACGGGGTAGTCATTTGTACATGGGTAATCATTTAAGTTATATATGTACAGTAGGTGTAGTAAGACCGAAATTGTTATCGGCATCAGCTTGTAAATACTTGGTATAGTTGGAAGGTATGTGTATGTTTGTTGTTAATGGAAAGAGATAATAATGTGTAGTCACTCGGGAATCTAGTCCATCAGACCGATACAATGTATATGTAATAGCCTTGTTAGCCACGTGGGTGGTTAACGACGTGTAACACCAACGAGTTAAGTAATGTGATGAAGTATGTTTTCCGCTGCAGTTTGTTGTAAGTGTGTTAATGTTGGATGGGGTGTTACAATATATGTGGCGTGACTAGCTCCGATACCGTTTAACCTCGAAGTGTCAAACCTTAGCTAACTGAGTCTAGGATCACATAAGAGATCGGTATTCGGATTTAATGACCCGAACCATGGGACGTTCTAATCACGGCTATGCGTGAGTTAGTTGTGTGATGTTTGCGTGTGAATGTATGAACCTCCCTTGTGTGTCTAACCCAGTTGTAGTACTGTAAGGTGTATGATGTGATAGGTTCCACAGTGGAGCCCTTAACTATGTTTATATATATGTTATGGGGGGGGGTGAGAATCCGGTTGTTCCGGTCACGCGTTGTTTGGGAGTTGATGTATACAGTTTCTTTAGCTCCCTCTCTGTTGGTTGTTTTCCTTCGTTGGTCTTCAATCACCCTTAAGCTTGACCAAGGGTTTTCTGACTCACGTCGGTTGGGGATTATGTACGGTGTGTTCGGATCACTATATCCGATCCATCTTTAAGTTAAGTTACTCGTCCGACTAATAGGACGGTAATGAGTGATGTAACAAACTTATCATGAGGGTGTATTCATTCTGTAGGTTTCCAAGTTAACTAACTGTGTTTGAGTCGGTTCATAAAGAGAACCGTTACCGTTATGATACATGTCATTGTTGCGCTGCAATCCTTATTGCGATGTGATGTTACATGTATGTTAAAATGTGGAGTATGTGGATCATGAATATGAATCCCAGTTTATAATAAGAGGCGTTTGAGGATAACCCGATTAGTGGGTAAGTGTCGTCTATTAAGGAAATAGCTCAATTAGAGGAGAAACCCTCTAGGGATAAAGAATACAATGATTGATTTATCAAGTATAGATGAGTTGTCTATTTTGTGGAGCCCTATTGTTGTGGAACGTAGTGTGTTATGTATTTATGGTTTACATGCATGATTCAAATATAATCAACCGCATGCTTAGACGACAATTAGTTGTGCGTGGCCCGGTAGCATGTGGGCTGCGGGATTACCATACCAGCAAAGGTGCTGAGCCCCCTGGGGGGCCACCCTTTCTTCTTTTTCCTATTTCAGGTACAAGGAGCTGGAAGCCGTTCGAGAGTAGGACGGGGTAGTCATTTATACGTGGGTAGCCATTTATATTGTGTATGTATTGTAGGTGTAGTAAGACCGAAATTGTTATCGGCATCAGTTGTACATACTCGATACAGTTAGAATGTATGTGTACATTGGTTGTTGATAATAGAAAGGTATAGTATTGTGTAGTAACTCGGGAATCTAGTCCATCCGACCGATACAATGTATATAAACTAGTCTTGTTAGCCACGTGGGTGGTTAACGGCGTGTAACACCAATGAGTTAAGAAATGTGATGAGTTAAGTTTTCCGCTGCAGTTTGTTGTTAAGTGTGTTATTGTTAGTTGGGGTGTTACACTCTGTTTCTGATAATGTTCTGATTTGTATAAGATTCGGCTCTATTTTAGTGAGATTTGAATTCCGGTTTCAGTACTTGTATTATTATTATTTTGATACATATATACGTATAATTATGTTCAGTAAAAATGTTTTGAGCTTTGCTCATTTTGTTGACGTTTGTGCTTACTGAGCGTGTGGTTGCTCATCCCTTTCCACTACAATATTTTGCAGATTAATAATTAACCAATTGGAGGTCCTTTGCTCTTATTTGCCTTTCCAGTTCAGCTTTCGTCTTCTGCTATTTTGAGTTGGTCTTATGACCTTATTTCTTATGACTTAATTTTTTTAGACCTTATGTTTAGGTACTTTGATTTATTCGGCCAATGTGTATTGGGGTTTATTAGTGTTCGATTTTGATTATTCATTTTTAGTTATTGAGCAATATCTATAATCTGGATTTTAGAAGCCTTGCGTGCTCCTAGTCGTTTAATAGCACGCGGCGTGTCTATACCTTAGAACGAGGCCGGTTTTGGGGGTTGTGACAGTAGAGTCATCTACTGAAGCAGTCAAGCATGGAAGATTTGGACTGTCAATATCCTCTAAGCTTGTTACGTAAACGTTTTTCCACCTTTTTCCCTTTAACAACTCTTTGCCATTGTTCTGGCTTACTATGCTACAATGTGTAGGATAGAAGTGAACTGAATTGCCTTTGTCACAAATTTGAGAAACACTAAGCAAGTTGAATTTTAAACAATGAACTAGATTTACACTATCTTTGACATAATCAGATGTAATACCATCCTTACCTACACCGATGATTTTTCCTTTCTTGTTGTCGCCAAAGGAAACAATTCCTTGGCTTCCTAGTTCGATTGAGAAGAACTTCTTTTTGTCTCCTGTCATGTGTTTAGAGCACCCACTATCGATGTACCAGTAGGGGTCCATTCTCACCGATTCTGCACTTAACACGTTAATGGTGTGGGGTTAGGGTCCATAGAAAGGTTGGACCCATTTTCACCATTTAATGTTCTAAGATCATTTTTGAGTACCCATTTTAGCCCTATTTTCTTGAGTTTCCAATGCCTCATAAAACTCGTTTTATAGCAATTGGATTCATGATGACCAGGTTGTCTGCATAAGCTACAGACATCTCTATGACTGTTCTCTGACCGGTATCTGACCTATCGTTTGCTTCTCCTCATGGGTGTCTTAGAATATTTTTCTTTGATGGTAGCTAGTTCCTTTTCTTTAGTGTTAAGAGCAACAATCAATTCATCAATTTCAGGTTGTTTTTCATGCTTCAATTTTTCATGAACGGAGAGAATTTCACTATAATCTCTTTGTAATTTCATGAGTGCCCTCATGAGATTATGTACCTTGATTTTATCCGAGGTTTTTCTCAATTTTTCACTTTCTTCCAAAAGTTCATCGCTTTCAGTTTGTAATGCCTCTAGGTGATCAACTAATGTAAGAGAAAACTTTCTAAGTCCTAGAAGTTCAGCCTTTTGAATTCTCCTTCTATGTTTAGAATAGTTTACCTTATGTTGTTTGTTGTTGTTGTTGTTGTTCTTCTTCTTCTTCTTCTTCTTCTGATTCTGAGACATCATTGCCTTGTGCCATCAAGCACACTTCTTCAAGGCATAGGTGAGCCTTCTCATCTTCCGAGATGACGCTGTCTGAGGTTTGATTGTCATCACTCCGTTCAGAATCTCCCCATGCGGCAACGAAGGCTTCCTTCTTTGGTCCTTTGGTGAATGATCGTCGGACAAGCTTCTTGATCCTGTCATTGTCCTCTCGTGATTGCTGAGGGCAGTCTTCGATATAATGTCCACGTTTTGAACATCCAAAACATTTGTAATTGCTCTTCCTCTGATCATCTGACTACTTGGACTCCTTGTCTTTCCTCATTTTATTTCTAACGTACTTCTTAGCATAGAGGACCATTTCATCATTGTCGTCTCCTGACTCGGACCTTTCATTTTAAGCTACTTGAAGGGCTATGCCTTTCCCTCTATCTCTTGATGAGCTTTCTGAGTTCCTGTGTTGTAGTTTTAACTCCAAAGCCGTTAGAGAACCTAGCATGTCTGCTAGAGACATCTTAGAGAGATCTTGCACTTCTTGCATGGCATTAACTTTGCTGTCAGAGGAGGCAAGGAGAGATATGAGGAACTTCCGAATTTGATCTTCATTAGAGATAGTTCTTCCAAGCACCAACATTTCGTTGATCAACTTAGTGATGCTTGTATGCATTTCAGAAATGCTCTCCTTTTCTTCCTTCTTGAATAGCTCCCAGTGAGTGAGTAGCAACTCAATGTGAGTCATTTTGATCTCATCATTCCCTTCATAGGTGACCTCAAGAGTTTTCCAAATCTCTTGGGCTGTTTTAGCTGAAGCAATCTTGGAGTATTGCTCAGCTAGTAGTGCATAGTGAAGTATTCTTACAGCTCGAGCATTTAATACCAGCTTCTTCATTTGATCATTCGTCATGCTGTCGATAGATATGTCTTGTCCTTGAGGATTCTGGAAGGTGCACTCTCCATGTGTTATCACCCTCCACATTCTTGGATCGTCAGACTTGATATGAAACTCCATCTTGTTCTTCCAGTGAGTGTAGTTGTCTCCATTGAAGAGTAGAGGTCGATTTGGTGCAGAACCTTCTTCTACTGCTAGAATGCTTGAATGAGACATCTTGATCGTCTTCCAAAGCAGTTAGCTTTCTAGAAGAGACCTGCTCTGATACCAAAAGAAACCAGCAAGCACTCCTGATGCGTCCCCGACGAGTCATGGACTTATCGTGGACTCTAATAAACCTTGATAGTTTTGGAAGGGACACGAGATAAACTTAAACTAGAAAACACATGTCGATTGAGAATTTACACACACGAAATTCACGCAACCTTCCTTGCCCCACACACGGACTCCCGGGACATTTTCTACTTTACCCCAAAAGTCGTCAACCCTCTCCTGACTATTAGCCTACGGTTGTCCGACCGTTCCCCGACCCGTCGTCCTATCAAATACCCAATTTATTGACACTCTTACCTAGTCCTCTCTAGTTCACCAACTCTCTAGCACTTACACTTAGTCCAAAGTCTGATCCACACTTGCCCAGATTATCTCTATCCTTTTCTCTCTTACAGGCTTACTTACATATGGAATAAATGCAAGTATATATACATGGTTGTTAGGGTGTAACTACCGTCCTATTTATCCCTAGACTTCTAGTAGTCGACTACTACTTCGATTATTCACATAACAACCACACTAGACTTGCAGAGAGTCTTCAACTAGATCTGGAGGTTTGAACTACGTGACGTCTCATGGTTGGTCAAGTTGGCGGAAGCCCTCTTGATAGGTCGATCACCACTTGTGTGCCCCACTTGCCTGATTCTGTCTGGCTCATTAAATGCTCATAAATGCCCTCTTCTGAATTCATTATGGCTATGTAATGATGTTCTTTTATAGCTTTGTTATCTTGTGCATTAATGAACTTCTTCTTTTGTCGCGAGCTTGTCTTGAACAAGTTGCTCATGTGGATGTCTGTGTCTTAACTGAATGTGTCGATCCTTTGCAGTCTTCTGTCTTTGGTTTTCATCTTTAATCATAAGAGATATCTTCATGCGGTGTCTGACTGGTTATCTGTGCAAGAAGTTCTATGGAGCTCTCGCCGACAGGTGCCCGACTGGTAGGTCACATGTCGTGGATTGAGTGCACTTGCCACCTTGCGTGCTAAGCCACTCATGACTTAAGTGCGCTTCCAACCTTGCGTGCTAAGCCACTTATTCACTTGTCTATCTGAATCATGAATCTTGACAAATGCATTAGATAGACAATACAAGGTTTGCTATCATCAAAATTAAAGGATCTTGTCTTAACAATAATTATTTTGGGCATCCACTAGAGTTTTGCTTGTGTATGTGATAATCCGCAATACCTTGTCTTTCCTTTGACAGAGAGCAGCCCCCACAGCGTAGTCACTAGCGTCACACATGATCTCAAAGGGAAGAGACCAATCATGGGCGACAACTACAGGGGCAGAGATCAGCTTTTCCATGATGATCTCGAAGGCCTCTAAACATTCTTCTGTGAATTCGAAGCTTTTATCTTTTACCAACAGATCACTCAGAGGTTTTGCTATCATGGAGAAATCAGCTATGAACCTGTGGTAAAAGCCGGCATGACCCAAGAATGCTCGAACTACTTTAACTGCGGTAGGAGGAGGGAGTTTCTTTATGACCTCGACCTTGGCCTGGTCAACTTCAATCCCGGTTTTGGATACTCGATGTCCCAAGACAATGCCCTCCTTTACCATGAAGTGGAATTTCTCCCAATTTAAAACCAGATTAGTATCTTCACACCTGGTTAAGATCAAATCTAATTGTTGCAAACAATCGTCAAAGCTAGGACCATAAACACTGAAATCATCCATAGAAACTTCAATACTTTTTTCAATGAAATCAGCAAAAATTGCTTGCATGCAACGTTGAATAGTAGGGGTATTACAGAGCCCAAATGGCATTCTGGTGTAGGCAAAAGTATCGTAAGGACAGGTGAAGGTAGTCTTCTCCAGATCTTCGGGTGTAATTGGGATTTGAAAATACCCCGAGTAACCATCTAGAAAACAATAGAATTCTTGCCCTGTTAGTCTTTCCAACATTTGATCTATGAAAGGTAAGGGAAAGTGAACTTTTCTGGTGGCTGAGTTTAACTTCCTGTAACCTATACACATTCGCCACCCTGTTGTTTTTCTTTGAGGGATCAACTCTCCTTTTTCATTTGGGGCAGCCTCTATCCCACCCTTTTTTAGGTACCACCTGGACAGGAATAACCCAAGGGCTATCAGAAATGGGGTAAATAATACCAGCATCTAATAATTTTAGAACCTCATTTTTTACGACTTCTTTCAAATAGGGGTTCTACCTCCTCTAACATTGCCTTATGGGTTTGTGGTTATCCTCCATACAGATACGGTGGGTACAAAAACTAGGGTCAATACCTTTTAGATCCGCTAAACACCAACCTATGGCTCTCTTGTGGTTTCCAAGAACTTCTAAAAGCTTGGCCTCTTGTTCATGAGAGAGAAGCGAGGAAATAATCACAGGGAAAGAGTTGTTACCTGATAGAAAGTCATACTTTAATTCAGATGGAAGTTCCTTAAGTTTTACCTCTAGTGGATGTTCGATGGATGGTGTAGCTTTTTGAGGCGGGCAGTCTAGTCTCTCTAGCGGTGGTCGGTAGATAGGATTTTCCCTTATCCCACAATCCAGTTGGTTGACGATGACTTTGACTTCTTGTAGTGGAGATTCTTCAATTGATGATACCAAGACATGCTCTAAGGCCTCCAACTCGTGAAGTTCGACCGAAGGAATGGAGAATACCTCTTCATCGTGGATGAATTCATTTTTGCCACCATCTGCTAATAGACCAACACAACAGATAGTATGGGCAGAGATACTTTTCCACACCATCTTTTCCATATTAAACTCAATTATTTCATCCTCAAATCGGAAGGTGACCATGCCATCATAAACGTCAATGATCGCTCTTGCGGTGCTTAAGAATGGTTGCCCAAGGATCAAGGGTACTTCAGTATCCTCATTGATGTCAAAAATGAAAAAATCGGCTAGAAGGAAGAATTTATCAACTTCAACCACCAAATTTTCTACCACACCCATTGATTTGATTGAGGACTTGTCTGCCAATTGGAGGGAGAAGGAAACTGACTTTAGTTGACTGCCGCAGATCCTCGTGAATATAGAGTATGACATGATGTTGATGCTCGCGCCAAGGTCACATAAACCATGGCTGCAGTCAACATCGCCTATGTAGCACGGTACAATCGGTAGTCCAGGGTCCTTCTGTTTGGGCTGCATTGCTCGTACTGGGCCGCTGAACACTCTTCCGTCAGAGTGACCATCTCCAGTTCTTCTATTTTCCTTTTATTGCTCAGTAATTCCTTGAGGAATTTAGCATAAGTGGGCATCTGCCTTAATGCATCAATTAAAGGAATGTCAATGGTCAAACGTTTAAATATTCCTAAAAATTTCTTAAATTGCTCATTCATATGCTTTTTCTTGAGCCTACTAGGAAGTGGTAATTTCTCAGTAGAAGATTGGTTGTTGAGAGGAAAGGAGACGTTAGAAGGAGTTTTAGAAGTAGAGAGACGAGGAGTAGGAGCTTGTGTCTCCTAGGATAATATGGAGGGAGTTACTTCCTTCATATCATCAGGCGTCACTTGCTTTTCTTTTTCTTTTTCTCGATTCCTGCTCATCCAACAGTGATGGCGCTTGCATCTCCACTCTCAATGGTGACAGACTTCGCATGTTCTCTTGGATTGATTTGAGTTTGGGATGGTAGTTGGCCGGGAGGCCTTGGTTGAGTAAGAAATTGTTACAATTGTGACTGCAATGACTTTTGATCCTTGCGAAAGGCTGAGATCTCTTCCTGAGTATCTCGGGATTTATTCATCAGCGCCTTCATCATGTCACGTATCTCTGCCATCTTGGCTTCGGAATTGGATGGGGGTTAGGGTTGGTTTGGTGGAACTCTACCATAAGGAGTTTGCGAGAACTGCCACGGACCTCCTTGATAACCGGCATAATTCTAGAAATTTTGAGGGGGTTAGACTGGTCGGATTTGAGGCACTCTGCCATAACCCTATAAATTTTGAAGGAGTTGGGCACCACGTTGCCAAGGCTGCCTAAAACCCTAGTTATTGTTCACATAATTGGCTTCCTCAGTTGCCTTTAACTCTTATAATTCAGGGCATTGCTCAAAATCGTGTGGTCCACCACACTGTGTACAAGACACGTCAGAAGGTGGTAAGGAAAACACAAAAGAACAATTTACCTGAACCGGTGGTTTTGCATTAACCACATTTGCTTGCTGAGGAAGAGAACTCATGGCCAACTGCTCCACAACTTTCTGCAGGGCACTTACCTTTGTTGACTGTTGAGCGTTGCTATCTAACAACTGCTCGTGACTCTTCATTAATTTTTCGAATTTATTATCACTCTCTCCGATGTGGTACAAACCTGGGGTGCCGCCTCTTGATCCACCGGTGGCCCAATCTCGAATTTCTTCATAGAGGGATTCAATCCCACTCAGAAATTGCTCTCCTGGTTTCTTCAGGACGTCTGCACCTAGGGAGGAAAGCACCATGGTTTTGCACTGGTTTACTAGTCCCTTGTAGAACAACTGGGAAAGTTTTTCCTTTGTGAGACCGTGGTGGGGACATGTCAGAAGCAACCCCTTGAACCGGTCCCAAGTCTCACTGATGTTCTTCGATCCTGGCTGTTTAAAATTATAGATCTCAGCGATCATCTCCAGAGTTTGACTTGGTGGCAAGAACTTGCCATAGCATTTTGTTGCCATGTCATCCCATATGGAAATGGTACTTAGAGTCAGACTGTGGTACCATTTCCTTGCAATCCCAGTGAGGTTGTGAGGGAAGAGAGAGAGTCATTAGTATTGCAGGACAACATCGGTGGCAGTAAGGCTGTTGACGTGCTGTAGAAACTTTGTTACGTGTAGCAGGGCTTCGTCCGGGTTTGAACCATCAAACATGCCCAACTCCTTTACACAACGAATCTGATGTTATGGCTTTAATTTTTTCCACTTACCATATTCGGTTGGTGAAAGGTGAGGGAGGTTGATAGCGGGTTGTTGGCCTTGACTGGATGACCGGTTGATGTTGCAAACGGTGGGGGTTACCATCTCGTAGTTGGTACTTGAATCTTTATGTGTATGATGTTGGTTTCTACTCTATCTTAAAGATAAAAGAAAGGTCCTCTCATTCTCAGGTTCGTAGCTTGCTAATTCGTCAGGAAGACTACGTGATCGAAGAAGCATTCACTTTAGAAGAACGAGTACCTAAGAGATGTCATAGAGAAATATTTTATGTAACACGAAATTAATTATAACTCTGAAATCATAAATACAACTTTTATTTAAGGAAAAGGAATCATCGTTGTTAAATAGTATCACTAATTATTATACATAGCATCATATATCTAATATATAGCTCTAAACCTACACAGCCTAACCCTATTGGTAAATATACCATAGATGGGGTCTCTCCTGAAAACCCTACTAGTAAATATACTCATTTGAGGATATCTCCTCCTAAGTTCATCTACTGGTAAAACCCTCATGCGTGCTTGGGTTCTAAGACGATGATAGGCGAGGGCTGGAGTCATCCTTCTACGTTTTTATAATAATCTCTATCCATGTGCAGGGTTCCAACATATTCACTACATAAATGTGTAAAATATGAAAGAGCCTTGAATCCCCCCTTTGCATTTGAGCCACCCACATTTTGTAAGTAACCAGAATACAAAGTTCATATACGGGTGAGATAGATATAAGAGGATCGAAACCAAGAAAAAGAACACTAAATTGACACGTGCCTGGTGGATTGTCGGAGGCGTAGTTCCCGGTGCTGAACTTACTCTGAATGTGCCGGATCACAACACCCGGCATCACACACGCCATGTTCAACTAAATAAAAAGAATAAAGAATCAACATAGATTTATTATTTGATGAAAACTAAAAAAAAATTTAGCATGTGCTGGATGCTCTGCCGGGCGTAACATGCCCGGCGTAGAACTTCTTCCGAATATGTCGGGTTATCAAATCTGGCATCGCGCATGGCATATTCAACACATTTAGGAAAAAATGCAATAATCAACGAATAAAGAATAGATAATCACCAATTTTAGGACTTGGATTATTTCCAAGTCCCCGACAACGTTGCCATATTGTTAACGAGAAATTTGTACGGTAAAGATTGTACCAAATGAATAAAATAATAAAAGAATCCTACAACTCTACTACGGGTAGTAAAAGTTCCCGGTCGGAATAAAGTGTAAGTAAATTACGACCAAGAGTATCGAATAGGGACTTAATAGAAAATTAGTCCTAATCCTAGTAATTACCTAATTCTAACAGGGGGAAAATGATCATTAATTCAAAGTAAAACAACTATCTAATAATCCGACTAAATGAAGTATTTAAAATGAATTATCCTTGATTCGGGATAATAATCAACCTAAGAACAAGTATGATCACCAAATCAATCTAGCAAGTCTTGAATTAACAAACTTTTGAATGCGCCGGATGTCATGCCGGACATAAGATGCGCGGCACATTCAAGAACTTTGAATGCGCCAGACACCACACACCCGACAATGAATCCGGCAAGACGAAAATATTAAGATTGTTTTCCAGTTTCGAATCTGAAACAAACACTCACAATCCATTATAAAATCCAGCAAATTTTATGCCAATAAATGAACAAGAAAGTGGAGAATAAAATGGTTAATTCCAATTCATAATTATTATCTCTTAATGTATAGAAGACAAAGGCAAAGCTCACTTAGAATTTTTTAACCCATTATGCCTTTGTTTTGATTGACAAAAGAAGAATTTTGAAGTTAAAAGAATAAGTAGCGAACTTAATCCACTTTGCACCAAGATCAAAAATCTAAGTGTTATACCCAAAATTTCAACCCCCTCGGAGTAGTCTCTAAGGCATACGTGTTACAAAGGGCAAAATGGTCAAAATGCACCGATGCAGGATTTTCCAAGGACATTCTCGGGATTTTCTATTTTCATATGACTTGTTCATTATCTCCAAACACTTCCAAATATCATAGTCATTATGAAAGGTATTTCATGATTTTCTGATAATATTTATTCTGGAAATTAAGCTTTTAATAAGCTAGTTTCTTTAATAATTAACACATGAAATAACCTCAAAATAGAAATAAAAGGGTTTTCAAAATTAAAATAAAATTGTCACATGGTTAGCATGACTACACACAGTCATAAACCTGAAATTATTTTATTTGGAACCTTATCCCAAAATTTAAAAGAGAAATTCAATCATTTTTGCAATTTTCTCTCTCCTCTGGAAAATACCGAAATCAAAACAAAATGTCATGAAATTTTAACACAGGGTAGAGGATGATTATTAGAGACTAATGCCGTTGGAATTTCGTAATTTCGACTTTCCAATAATAAGTTATGAATTTTGGGAGATTCCAGATTGTGAGATTTTTATCTAATCGGTTATTTAACAAAATAACCCGATTCCAACTCTCAAAATTCCTAAAAATCATTCTTTACCTTCAGTTAAATTTTCATAATTTTTATCGGCTTGCAACATATTTTAAAAAATCAGATTCTCTTAGAGCACAAAATCAAGGTTTTAGATAAAAATTCTGTTCTATCAACTTGGCCATGCTCTTTCTATAAAAGGCCTTCCAAAAAACGACCTAGGGCAGGGTAGATGATCCCCATAGTCAGAAAACACAGCCGTCTACTTGCCTCCCACGTTTTCAACACTCCCAACACCGAAACTCTACCGAAATCATCCCAAAATCACCAAAAACACATTCTTTCTTCTCTCATTGAACTTCCAAGCATCAAAACACCACAAATACAGAACCAAAACGTGCTTAACAACACAAGGAAGAGAGGTCAGAAGCTCGGGTCAAAGTCGAACCGGATCGGCCACCAACGAAGCTTTCAGAGATTCCCGACGTGAAGGAACAACAAGTTTTCGAAATCAAAACAGGGTAAAAACCAAATTCTCTAACCCTTCTGGTCAAAATACAATTCTGGTTGAAATTGCTAACCGAATTGATTTTTCCTTGCTTCTGAATTAAGGTTTGTTTGTGTTTCTGCCTTCTAACTTGTTCGTTAAGTTTCGCATTAAATTCGATTTCAAATTGAAAACTTTCAATCACTAACGTCTTGTACATCTTTCAGGCTACGCACCCATAAAATTTGAGCCAAAAACACCTTCGGGAACAGCCTCAACGCCGCCGTCCGAGGGCTGTCCGCACCCACGGACGTCATGTCCGGGGTCCCGGACTCACTGTCCGTAAGCCCGGACGCCCACGGACGGCGGCGGGATTTTTAAATTTTAAAAATTTAGGTTTTCTGATAATGTCCGGGCCCACGGACAGCCTGTCCGTGGCCCCGGACTTTACAATTTTCTGTTTTCTGTTTAATTCGACTTTATTTTCATATAGGTTAACTGGGGTCCGTGGTTTCGGACATTAGGTCCGTGGCTACGGACGGAAACAAAATTTGACCTAATTCTGCCTCCGAAACCCTAGTTTAGGTAATTTTAATTTCCACTTTAATTTTCTGTCAAAAAATGCTAAAAACACAAAAAAACAGAAGCTCGCGCACTTAGGTTAAAACGACTCGTAATAAGCCGTAATTAAACCAAGTAGAGGAAAAACGACCTAGGAAGGGTAATGAAAGTAATTGAACCCTAATTAAGTCGAATATCAAGCCCCCGAACCCGAACTCTCCTTTCCTAATTTGATCTAGGTTAAAATTAGGTGGCGACTCGTAATAGGTTCCAGTGAGCTAGCTTAGGTTTTAATAATTATTGTTATATGACATAGTTATTAATCTTAGGCTATAAGTGGACCTAAAACCCGTTTAGATCCCAATCAAGTTAATCCACATAGGATAGGGTTTAAAATCGAGGCTCACAGACTGGCGACTCTGCTGGGGACAAACTTCTTAATTTTAACTTGCTTAATTTTAAGAAAGAGGGCTTAACTCGAAAAATGTTTATTTGTGGCTTTATTACATTGTTTGTTTACCTTTGTGCGCACTTTAATTCCTGCACCTTTGCATCATATGAGTACGAGGGTCCACGCAAACCAGTTTTACCCCGGGACCCGTTTGAGGGTCCCCTGCCAGGGACTCACACCTTTTAGGTGATGTGAATAAGCGGGGGAAAAGAGGAGGGTGTCGTCTAACCACACCCCCTTAATACCTGGGCCTTAGCCCCAAGCGTTTTCCTGGCAGTGCCCTTACCTAGCCCTTTGTTTGGTCAGTCAAAGACCCGACCGTAGACGCATACCTTCAGGTGATGTGAAAAGAGTGGGGAAGCCCAAAGAGAATAGCGTGCAAGCCCTATTCCTTTGTGGTGACCTGGGCCCACGCCCCAAGCACCTCTCCGGATCGATCCATACCCGGTTCAATTTAAACATCTAGTGAGGACATGTTGAATTTGTGTGGGCCTTGCTTGCTTGTGTGGTCGGCCCACTACCCAGCCTAGAGATTGATAGGAATTTCTCCTACATCAACCTAGCCCAACACGAATTGACAGCTCTATTTGTTTGCGGCCCGGAGGCCCTGTTTGGTTTAACATGTGAGTAGTTTGGGTCTCGGCCCAAAAGTTTAGATTTAGGTAATTTCTCTTCTGGCCCAATTTGAATTATCCAATTAGTTCTAGGCCCATAAAAAAGAAATTCACCTGAACTTGAAATAACTCACAAGTCCTTGAAATAAAATCTTTTTTAGAAACCACCTTCTCTGACCCAAAGAAAGTTAGACCCATTCGTGATTTAGGGACCATTCCAGCTCATGTGCTTTACTTCAGGCCCAAACACATTCCGGCCCAAGGGCTCATTCCAATCTAGGTAGACTTCTTGTCATGGCCCTATGCCAAAATCATAGATCCAGGTGTCACCTCTTAGGCACAATCAAAGCCATCCGTTTAGATTTCAGTCCAAATTCCAGTCTAAAAGTACTCCATCCCAAACACCTCATTTTCTGGGCATCCTGGCCCACTTCCTTTCAGTATAAGCCTGTTTTGGTTTTCGATCTACCTTGTGAAACGTCATTTTAGCCCTAGTATCATTCGGCCCACTTCCTTTTGCCAGCTAATAATGGACACCTTGGAAACAGGTAGGCCTATATCCCGAGAATGGCAGAAGGAGGAATTCCAATCAGCACGGATGCTCGGTTAGCCATAGAATTCGATGAGATGCTGAAAAAGATTGAGCGCATGGAGAAGGCCAACAAGCCGGCCGGTTTTGATTACTTTTCCACTGGATTGTATCCCGAGATCGATCTCCCTCCAAAGTTGAAACTGCCAACACTTCCTCTGTACAAGGGTTCCTCCGACCCACAGCTTCATTTGGCAATGTTCGATAGAGAAATGTCTATCCTTTTGCTGAACGATATGCAAAAGGCCAAGGTATTTGCTCGCTATCTTGATGAGACTCCTCAGCGTTGGTACATAACTCGAAGGATGAATACCAAGACATACGAGGAGGTCTGTGAAGCCTTTCTGCATCATTTTGAGTACGCTAGAAGTTTTGGAGTCACCAGGGCTGATCTTGCAAGCACACGACAAACAGAAGGTGAATCAATGACCGACTTCGTCAAGCGTTGGAGGATGAAGGCAGCCGCTATGCTCACAAATATGGACGAACAGGAGCAAATCCGAATGGTAATCAAGAATATGCGAAAGCAATACAATGAGAAGCTGAAACTCACATACTTTCCTAGTTTTGACTTGCTGATGGGACAAGTTGGTGTCCTAGAGGAGTTGATCCATAAGGGAGAATTAAAGCTTGGGGACTCAGAAGACACCGGAAATGGTTCAAGGACAGCAGCTTGCGTCCAAAGAGGCATCCAAAAGAGAACCAGGCAGCATGAGGTAAACACCGTTCGACGGCTAAGAGAATCAGGCTGGGCTATTGGAGCATCAGAGCCACCTAGAAAGAAACTCCGTCAGAGAGAGTTCACAGACATCGGCCGACCGTTGAGCCAGGCTTTTAAAAGGCTCCAAGAGCGAAGCATACTACAACCTCTCACCCCCCGGCCTGGGGTCCCTCAGAAAGGAAGGAATCTAAGTCAGTTCTGCCGGTACCACCAATTACCTGGCCACGACACTGAAGATTGCAAGGCTTTGAGGCACACGATCCAGGACCTCTTTGACCAGGGGTTTCGATGCGACGATATCTAGGAGAATGCTTTTGTTAGAAATCACTTTAAATTCACAGTTCTTAGTTTAGACTTTAGAATATTTCGTTCCCATTCAGTTTTCCTTTTTAGAATACTTTGAGTAACTTTTCGATGTTTGTACTTAGTGTTGTTCAATTTATTTGCCACTAATAAAGCTTTTGCATCCTTCACATCTTTAAGAAAATCATGTACAAATTTTTCGTAAATAAATGCTTTTTTTCTAACAAAAAAAAGGGTTTGAATGCGTGTTTTGATAAAGGCACGTGAAACAATCATCTTCTGGCAATAGAACAAGACGATTCGTTTTTTTTCAAATGGGTGAACATGTCCGTCCAAACACCGTCACAGAACATCTAAAACAATCCACAAAGCGGTCCAAATTCTACATCTGTTTAAGTGTTGTCATAAACCCCAAATCAATACTAGGGGCAATTTGAGCTCAGGTCCGTCGTCTTTAATATTTCGTTTAAGCGTGTGAGCTAGTCTCTGAGTGAAACTCATGAGAGTGTCTCGAGCGGAAAAACCATGAGCGAACGGGCGTGTCATTTTTACACGACTTCGGAAAGACCACATTCAAAGGTGAGGTAAACGGCATAACTCCGACCGAAGGAGACAATTTGTGAATTTACTCTTAGACCTGTGAAAAGTAACAAAGAGCGGATACACAACTATCAGGAATGACGAAGCGCCTAGGTACAGCACCACATAGCCAAAAGCTTGTGAACCCTGACATTAAACCCTAGGTACCCCCGCTGAGCCTTTCGTATATCCCTTTTTGACATTATGAACTCCACAAAATAACCCGGCCAATGATGAATGACCGACCCGGTGACCAAAGGAAGCGAGGAGCCCGACTCTCAGATAACATTCCCATCATTCCAAAGAAGCAATGCCGCTATCAGCATGACAAAGTGATCCGCAAATGGTCCCAAAGTGACACAGGATCAACAGAGCTCACATCAAAACAGCTCTCGAAGCCCAAAACCGGGAAACACAAGAACCCCGAAGGCAAAGCCAAGAAAGATTAAAACAAAAGGCAAACCCGAAGTGCCTCGAAGAAATCCAAATGACAAAAAGAGAAAAGGTGTAAAGGACAACTTCAAAAGTCCAGGTCCAGAAGCTCGAAAGCAACGTCAACATGAAGCAGCTAGACGACTTCAAGACAAGGGAGATGAATCCAAGAGAGATGCAAGGTGCAGCTTTGGTCACCCCTTTTAAGCTCCACATACCTCAAATATCCCTCCATGGTCCCGTTGTCTTTCATCACACCCTATGGCCACGTTATAAGCCTAACGACTTCCGACTTGATAGTTGTGTGTCCAATCACGTGAAAGTAACAGATCGAATGCGTAAATTCATCAAATATCAAATTCAATGGTCAAGAAGTTGTGACCGTAGGTGAGAAACGAGTGCAAGAATCAAACACTTTGAGTGTAAAGCACCACATCAAGACACAATCCTTGACCATGTGAGGATAAGACTTGTTCGCATGTTTAATCAAAGAAAATACTGGGGCAATCGATCGTTCCGATCGATTGCCATGAACTCTAGCTCAGATTGCCTTAAGGAACAATACTGGGGGCAATTGTTGGTTCCAACAATTGCCATGACAACACCAACGGAAACCCAAAGCGTGGGCACCACAAACAACACCACGCAGGCCCACATAAGCCCTTACCACGTAGGCCCACATAAGCCCTTACCCTCACATCATACCACACATGCCCACATAAGCCTTAACCTCCACACAAACACTCTCAGGCCCGTCACTGGTCTTACCTCCACAAAACATCAGCTCATCTTAATCCAAATCACCATCCAAAATCACACCCCAACCCCAGGCTTGTCATAAATCCTGAACACCAGCAAAAGCTTTCAGCACAACAATGAACACCACACATTTCCATTAGTATCGTGTTCATCCTCTGAGAAAAAAATTGCAGGTCTGGAACTCTTAGTCAGGAAATGATTATTTCGCTTTCCTTTCTTAACAGTGTTTTTCTCAAGCATTGCCATGTTTGGCACATTTTCAGCTATTTCTTGCTTTGTGCAAATTTTCGGTTTTCGCAAGCACTTCAATTTCACTTTGCAATACTCGGGTAAACCTTGTCATCTCCATGTTTGGAACCTTAACAATTTGATCACAATGACAATCATTTGCATAAAACGTGTTTTGCATCCTCACATCATCAAGCATACTGCATTTGCCTGGTCAAGTTTAGATGGATCTCAGTCTCCATAAGCAACTGAGTTAGATGGATCTCGGTCTCCATAAGCAACCGAGCAGAATGGATCTCAGTCTCCATAAGCAACTGAGTTAGATGGATCTCGGTCTCCATAAGCAACCGAGTAGATTGGGTCTCGGTCTCCATAAGCAACCGAGTAGAATGGATCTCAGTCTCCATAAGCAACTGAGTTAGATGGATCTCGGTCTCCATAAGCAACCGAGTAGATTGGGTCTCGGTCTCCATAAGCAACCGAGTAGAATGGATCTCAGTCTCCATAAGCAACTGAGTTACATGGATCTCGGTCTCCATAAGCAACCGAGTAGAATGGATCTCAGTCTCCATAAGCAACTGAGTTAGATGGATCTCGGTCTCCATAAGCAACCGAGTAGATTGGGTCTCGGTCTCCATAAGCAACCGAGTAGAATGGATCTCAGTCTCCATAAGCAACAGTTAGATGGATCTCGGTCTCCATAAGCAACCGAGTAGATTGGGTCTCGGTCTCAATAAGCAACCGAGTAGAATGGATCTCAGTCTCCATAAGCAACCGAGTTAGATGGATCTCGGTCTCCATAAGCAACCGAGTAGATTGGGTCTCAGTCTCCATAAGCAACTGAGTTAGATGGGTCTCGGTCTCCATAAGCAACCGAGTAGAGTGGGTCTCGGTCTCCGTAAGCAACCGAGTAGGATGGATCTCAGTCTCCATAAGCAACTGAGTTAAGATGAGTCTCACCCCTAAACCTTAGGCACACATAAGACCTACCCTACATTCTATCCTTTTAGGCACACGTAAGACCTACCCTACATTCAAATCCTTTCAGGCACCCATAAGGCCTACCCTACAGGCACCCATAAGACCTCCCTTATTCATTCACTTTAGGCTCGTCATAAGATAGCACCATCCTTAGGTTCGTCATAAGACCTGGAGTCATCCCTTTAGGCTCGTAGTAAGACCTAACACCACTCCTTAGCTTACCTGCTTCCATTAAAACACATTGCATTATTTCATTCATAGGTAGTCAACGCCTTAGAATAGCTTGACATCATTTCATTATAGGTAGTCAACGCCTTAGAATAGCTTGACATCATTTCCACATTTTAGGTTGTCAACGCCTTAGAATCGCTTGACATTATCTCATTTCCACATTTTAGGTTGTCAACGCCTTAGAATCGCTTGACATTATCTCATTTCAACATTTTAGGTTGTCAACGCCTTAGAATCGCTTGACATTATCTCATTTCCACATTTTAGGTTGTCAACGCCTTAGAACCGCTTGACATTGCTTCATTTCACTTTACTTGCAGGCAGTCAACATCTTAGAATAGTTTGACATCATATCATCATTATAGGTAGTCAGCGCCTTAGAATAGCTCGATACAATTTATCAGTTTTCGATAACATGCAGGGTCTTGGAAACATTTGAAATTTTGGGGTATCACTCAAGCATCAACTAGCCTTCTCACTTTCATTACAAAGTCCAGTTGACGGGGGGCAATCTGTTATACCCAAAATTTCAACCCCCTCGGAGTAGTCTCTAAGGCATACGTGTTACAAAGGGCAAAATGGTCAAAATGCACCGATGCAGGATTTTCCAAGGACATTCTCGGGATTTTCTATTTTCATATGACTTGTTCATTATCTCCAAACACTTCCAAATATCATAGTCATTATGAAAGGTATTTCATGATTTTCTGATAATATTTATTCTGGAAATTAAGCTTTTAATAAGCTAGTTTCTTTAATAATTAACACATGAAATAACCTCAAAATAGAAATAAAAGGGTTTTCAAAATTAAAATAAAATTGTCACATGGTTAGCATGACTACACACAGTCATAAACCTGAAATTATTTTATTTGGAACCTTATCCCAAAATTTAAAAGAGAAATTCAATCATTTTTGCAATTTTCTCTCTCCTCTGGAAAATACCGAAATCAAAACAAAATGTCATGAAATTTTAACACAGGGTAGAGGATGATTATTAGAGACTAATTCCGTTGGAATTTCGTAATTTCGACTTTCCAATAATAAGTTATGAATTTTGGGAGATTCCATATTGTGAGATTTTTATCTAATCGGTTATTTAACAAAATAACCCGATTCCAACTCTCAAAATTCCTAAAAATCATTCTTTACCTTCAGTTAAATTTTCATAATTTTTATCGGCTTGCAACATATTTTAAAAAATCAGATTCTCTTAGAGCACAAAATCAAGGTTTTAGATAAAAATTCTGTTCTATCAACTTGGCCATGCTCTTTCTATAAAAGGCCTTCCAAAAAACGACCTAGGGCAGGGTAGATGATCCCCATAGTCAGAAAACACAGCCGTCTACTTGCCTCCCATGTTTTCAACACTCCCAACACCGAAACTCTACCGAAATCATCCCAAAATCACCAAAAACACATTCTTTCTTCTCCCATTGAACTTCCAAGCATCAAAACACCACAAATACAGAACCAAAACGTGCTTAACAACACAAGGAAGAAGAGGTCAGAAGCTCGGGTCAAAGTCAAACCGGATCGGCCACCAACGAAGCTTTCAGAGATTCCCGACGTGAAGGAACAACAAGTTTTCGAAATCAAAACAGAGTAAAAACCAAATTCTCTAACCCTTCTGGTCAAAATACAATTCTGGTTGAAATTGCTAACCGAATTGATTTTTCCTTGCTTCTGAATTAAGGTTTGTTTGTGTTTCTGCCTTCTAACTTGTTCGTTAAGTTTCGCATTAAATTCGATTTCAAATTGAAAACTTTCAATCACTAACGTCTTGTACATCTTTCAGGCTACGCACCCATAAAATTTGAGCCAAAAACACCTTCGGGAACAGCCTCAACGCCGCGTCCGAGGGCTGTCCGCACCCACGGACGTCATGTCCGGGGTCCCGGACTCACTGTCCGTAAGCCCGGACGCCCACGGACGGCGGCGGGATTTTTTTTAAATTTTAAAAATTTAGGTTTTCTGATAATGTCCGGGCCCACGGACAGCCTGTCCGTGGTCCCGGACTTTACAATTTTCTGTTTTCTGTTTAATTCGACTTTATTTTCATATAGGTTAACTGGGGTCCGTGGTTTCGGACATTAGGTCCGTGGCTACGGACGGAAACAAAATTTGACCTAATTCTGCCTCCGAAACCCTAGTTTAGGTAATTTTAATTTCCACTTTAATTTTCTGTCAAAAAATGCTAAAAAACACAAAAAAAACAGAAGCTCGCGCACTTAGGTTAAAACGACTCGTAATAAGCCGTAATTAAACCAAGTAGAGGAAAAACGACCTAGGAAGGGTAATGAAAGTAATTGAACCCTAATTAAGTCGAATATCAAGCCCCCGAACCCGAACTCCTTTCCTAATTTGATCTAGGTTAAAATTAGGTGGCGACTCGTAATAGGTTCCAGTGAGCTAGCTTAGGTTTTAATAATTATTGTTATATGACATAGTTATTAATCTTAGGCTATAAGTGGACCTAAAACCCGTTTAGATCCCAATCAAGTTAATCCACATAGGATAGGGTTTAAAATCTAGGCTCACACTAAGTATGAAACTTGCAACTTTATTAAATGATCAGAATTGTTTTACAAAGAGAATCATCCCTAACCAAAGATAACAAGGAACTCTACTGCACCATCTACACAAATACAAGAAGAAATACAAAGAGGAGAAGGGAATTGGTCTTAGCCTTAACCCGATAGAGATCTCTACTTCTTCTTCATGGATGACGCGCAGAATTTTCTTGGCAGCAATGGAACAGAATTTATGGAGCATGAAGGCGTGAATATGGAATGATGATGATGTGTAGAAGTACAGACTCTCGACCTATTTATAAGCCTCAAATTCTTCATGTGCCGGGAGTCATGCCGATCAGTAGTACCTGGCACCATGTGTTTTATAACGGTCAATTAAACCGCCAAATTAGCCAAACGATGTTTGTGCCGGACAAGGGATGTCCGGCACCATACCTGGCATCAGATGGTTTGGTAACGGTAATTAACTGCTATCTTCTGATGAATCGAGGTGACTTCTCACTGGTGTCGGCTAAGGAATACCCAGCACTACGTCCGGCAACACCTTTGCCCTGCTCCACAGGGGGTTCACGGTAAGGTTAACCGCATATGGTTTTTAAAATTTGATACCGTTACCATTCCATTTACATCGGTTAACCGCATTCAGGTTAACCATTTAGAGCGGTACAGTAACTCAGGTTAACCGAAACCGGGTGTAGATTTTTTTCTATATGTAAATAACCTTGAGTATTGATAACAAACTAGATAAAAGTTAGCAAATAAAAACAATAAAAAAAGTAGAAAGCATCAAGCATTTCATATCATGTACAAGCATTAGTTTATATACGTAACATATAACAGTAACACAAATATTGAATCCACCATTATACAATGCTCAATCATCTAATAAAATTCATTATATAATATATTACCTGCACATTTATAATCGCAATGACACGAAAAAATCCAAGAATATAAGACAAAATCAATTCACGTAGATTCGAACAACATAATTTACAAGTTGTTTTATCAACTAAGTGATAGCAAAATACATCTCAAAAGATTTAACTAAACATAATTACAATACACACTATCTATAATGCTTACCTTGCTCTTCAATGCACATAATATATTACGTCATACGTAAGGAGTGTCCTTGTTCTAGATTATCTTTGTTCAAGTTATCAAAATATAAGTTAAAGGATATACAAAATACTAGCACATAGCAAATAATATCATAATATCAAAAACCAAAACTGAAGACTATATGTATATATAAATATATAGTTATATTATATATATATATATATATATAACCGGTTAAGTGCGGTTAACCACGGTATAGAAGTTACATACCATTACCTAAACCGCATATGTCTAATAATAACAGTACGGTTAACCGTACCGCCAAAGATGGTACGGTTAACCGGTTAGACGGTACGGTATAAACAGGTTACGGTACAGTACTGCGGTAACGGTTTTTTGGGCACCCCTACTGCTCCATACTCTAGTCGTGAGTTGATCTTCCGGCATTATACCCGGTATTACTTCGATCCTTGGATTAGAATTTTTTTTCGTTGCACAAAAACATAACAAACATAAGTCTTAACTTATAAAATGAACTTTATATGCAATATGATATAAATACTAGCTATTTTATACTTATTTTAACTAATATTTCTACAATTCTAACTACTAAAATATGATAAGTCCGAGGCTTATCACCAGACCATATAGCTTGACACAGCTAAATGAGCTCAAACGCGTCTGGGTCAGTCCAGCCGGACGCTTATCTGGACGCACATACAAACATATAATATTTTTAATTAATTTACAAAAAAAATCAAAGGAAACAACTACACAATAGTTAAGCACACCTCACAAACCCCAATCAAATAATTAATAAGAGGAGAAAAAAGTACTCCCTTAACGTGAATGCGCTAGTCTTCGAAACACCCCCACACTATAGTTCAATTGTCGAATGAAGAGAAATGTTATTGCAAGGTATATGCTACACAGTCATAAGAACTCAAGTATACATAAAACTCAACCATGAGCTTAAAAAGAAAAGAAATAAACAATAAAAGAGTAAGAAAACCGAAAGGAAAGTAAATGAAAAGGAAAATAGAGTGGGTTGCCTCCCAACAAGCAGCCCAGATTTAAAGTTTCTGGAAGGACTTCCCAAGTTTACTGATCAAGAGAGAAAGTGTGGTTAGGAACAGCATCCCAAACTAAGCTTCTTATCCTTACGTGTCACATCCCTGGCGGAAGTCGATGCTACATCAGCTTAATCATCAACTAAAGCCACCACTAGAGCTGCAAGTGGTTCCTCATCAGCTCCAAGATATTTCTTCAAACGAGCCCCATTAACTTTGAAAACTTCCCCTTTAATATTTTACAACTCGTAAGCACCATAGGAAGTAACGACAACCACTCTAAAAGGTCCAGCCCAATGGGATTTCAACTTCCCAGGAAAGAGTCATAGTCTTGAGTTATAAGGCAACACCAAATCTCCCTCCTTAAACTCTCTTCTATCGATCATTTGATATGAATTTTCCTTGTGCGCTCTTTGTCAACCTAAGGGCCCTCAACTCCTAATAAGCCTTATGCTCTAATTCCACTAGGAGATGGAAAGCCTTGCCATAGACGAGCTTGAAGGGAGATGAAATACCCCTAACTGATTAAACGCTATTTTAATATATAAATAGCTATATTAAAGTATAAATAATCAAGCAAGTGATAACCCGCGAACAAACGAACAGTTTATTATTACCGTACTTATGTACATACGGATATATATATAAATGTACATAACGTTACAAGATTATAACGTTGTACTTATAACCTAAACGTGACATAACAGAATAGTCGTATATATATATGTACATACGACTAATAATGTGACATGTTAATACAAGCCACTTGTATGCAATAAATAGACATAATAAGGCTGAAAAAAATAAAAGAGCAAATATGCTCTAGCCGAGATTTGAACCTGAGACCTTTCGTACCTATCCCGAAACCTTAACCGCTCGAGCTGTGCTCGAATTCAGTAATACATATCAACGAATTATACTTAGTATTCTCGCTACTAAGGTTACAGAAAAGAAAAGAATGGAGAATGACATGCATGAAACTCGACATTCTCCTCTGTATTCGATGTCTCAAAACCAGTACTACTCCAAACTTCCATACGACAGAGCTAACTATTCCTTTTTCAGTCGCCCATGAGCCCCATGAGACAGAGAGGATTATTCTTTTCAATCGCCCATAACTTCCTCTGGAAACTTGTAATCACGAACTGCATCCTTTGACGCCAAAAAAAACACCCCGTGCATCAGATTGTCTGCTGGATATTCCCACGCCTGCATACGGAAGCCATCAGCAGGAACCGTGAACGAATAAAGTCACCAGTCCCTGTCCTTTGAGTGAGTGTCTCAGTCTAACCAATCCAAAACTGAGCCACTCCATGCAAGAGCTCGCCTGGAGCCACACGATTCAGTTCTGAGCACAGGTGAGGAGATTATCAGTTGCTCACCCATCGTCCTTCATTTCTGTCTTTGTACTGAAGATCTTCTTCATTTCCTAACTCACTCTTCCCTCAGCCTTTGCATAACGCTGTCTGGAAATGTAAAGAGTGAAGTGTTTCATTCCTCCTCGAGTCCAACTCAAGGTAATACTCCAAACCAGTCCTTCTCATTTCTGTCTTTTGTCTCCGCTCAGTTCTGATCGAGACTGCATAACCCAATTCCTCAGGTCTCTGTAATTGTCGTGCAAGAGCACTGTATGCTAACCAAGGTAGAACTCTGGAGGTCCTGAGATAATTTCCTCCAAGAACTCCTAGTAGGTAAGCCACGAACCATGACAATAAAAAGAAAGGAAAAAAAACTGGTTGTGCAGTTCTCTGGATTCTTGAACTGCTGTTACAAACGTGACCTCCATGACTGAAGTTTTATCTATCTTTCTGGTCTGCATGACATGATGTCCTTCTCCCAAAGATAATCAGTCAAGCAATCCCTCCTCAACACAACAACACTTTCGGGATTGAACTGCAGTGGAAGGTAAATTTATTTAACCTGTTATAGGATCACAAGAGTTCTGTCGATTCTCAAACTCTGTAAAACAGTGTTCTGATTACTAGATGCCTGGAAATATTATAGCTTTAGTGTTGAGGTTGGTCTGAGAGTTAAAAAAAAAACTATGCTAAGACTTTAACTAAACAGCTGATCCATGTGAGGGAGGCAGGAATCTAGGGCCAGTAATGAAATAGAAAGACAAAAGAAAATAGCAAGAGAGAAACACGCATTATCTCCTCAGTTTATCAGGGACACAGTGTCCCGATTATTCTTCAAGTTTCTTTTCACTTTAGTATTAAAACATTATGAGGTGTTAACAGATTTGTCTTGGGGTGTTTGGAAAAAAAAAACTGAGTTAAAATACGTAACTAAACAACTCAACAAGCTGAGGAGACTAGGAGGTAGATTAAATAGCTGGAACAATAACAGAAATGGTATATCAGTCTAGACTCCAGTTCTGTAGTTTTGTTTCGATTTCTGTGTACTAACTTCTCCAGGGTAGTATAAGGTTAGTGTGGAGTTAAGAATGTATCCAAAACATTGTTGATACACATGTCTAAGTCACCAATACGTGTGAGTGATATAAAAAGAAAAGAAAAAAAAATGATCTGATGCACTAAGGGTGGAGAAGGAAACTGAAGTATGTTTCAGTTTTAATTTCAGTGCTACAGTCTGGTGTAAAGAAGTTTTTGAGTTGCTAATACCTTATAATTCTATAATACACCTGAACAGATCTCTATACGTGAGAGTGTTGAAGAAAAGAAGTAAAAACAGATCACAACACAATAAAAGAAAACAAACAGAAAACCAATGTAGCAGTTCTGGTTTTGTTTCTGGTGTAGCTCCAACAGATGAGCCCGTGTCTCGGTGTATCTACCTTGCAGAGGAAATGTGAGGGTAGGAAAGGCTAGACTAGAAACTTAAAACTCAGTCAACCACATAACGATCTAGGTTAGTGGTGAATGGAAACTGAAAAGAAAACCAAAACTGAGGATTCTCAGAAAACAGAAGGAAAATATCAGCTTTGATGCTTCTGTTAGTTTTGAGTTTTGCATTCCTGCATAACGGGCTTGTGATGTGTGTGTATCATTAAACCTAAACCACTTCTAACACACCTGAATAAAGATAAGAATATCTTGAGTAAACAAAAACCCCACCTGTTGCATAATCGCGAAATAAAGAGAAGGGGAAATACAAGAGGCTAGTTTCTGTTTTGGAAACTTTGATTTCAGTAACACTAGGAGTGTGTCTTAGTAACTGTAAACCCAGGATCACCTAAACATCTAGACAACGATAAGAACCAACTAGTGCTTAAGTATTGAAGTCAAAAGAAGAAGAAAAGAAAACGGGTGTAAGAAAGAACTCAAAATCTGAAATTTATACTTCTGTGTAATCGGTTTCCAGAAGCTTTGTAGATGCTGAATTGACAAGTTGAGTATCCTAAGAACTCTGTAACACATTACATTAAGGGTAATAAGCTGAGAAGAAGTTCAGGAACCAGGTGACACGATAAAGAGGGAATCTGTCAATTTCACATTTCTGTTTTCTGTAACAGCCTAGTCCAGTTCTGTGTGGAGAGTTTCTGAGAAATGTCCTGAATGATTGAGGTTTTGTTGTGAGGATAAACTAGGGTATACAACTAGCTGATTGAGTAATAAATTCGGAGAAAGAAATAGGTTAAGTGAGAGATCACAGGAAGATAAACAGAAGAATAAGGAAACACCAGTTTTTGGGATGCAGTTTAAGTTTAAGTTTCAGTTTCTTATCAGATCAGGCTCTGGTTATTTCTATATCTGTAATAGAGCTATTTTGGGTTTTGTTTGGGTTTAAAAAACTTGATGGGATACTTAAACAACTGGATAAATCATTGTGAAGGATTGAGGATCAAAACGTAAGTTAAACAGAAAATTAAATGGAAGAGACAGTCCAACTGATACAGTTTTCTGTTCTGAAATTTCAGTTCAGGGGACACCATTACAGTAGCATCAGTAGGTTGTGTTGGGTTACCTTTGAGTTTAAAAACCTCGATGAATCATTTGCTAAGTGGTTAAAGGGTTAGGAGAAGTGTATCCAGTTAAAAAGGGCAGCCAGGGAAGAAAGCAAGAGCACATATATGTTTCTGTTTTAATTTCAGTTGGGATTTCAGGTCCAGTTTTCTAGTCAGATCAGGTTCTGACCAACTCTGTATCTGTAACAAAGTTTCCTTAGGTGTAGCTGAGCTAGAAATCTGATAGCACACCAAATGTATAGGGTCAACAGTTCAGGGAAGTTTGGGATTTCAAACAAGTGAACAAACAGGAAAGAATCATGTAGCAATTTCAGTCCGTCTGTTTCCTTTCTTTCATTTCTGTTTTCTTGAGTTTTGTGTGAATCTGTTCAGTAGAGGTAACAGCAATAAGTTGGGGTTGTTTAAAGAGGAAAAAAATTACTGAATCATGGAGCTAAGACATAAACTCACTTGAGAATGATTCACCAATATCACAAACTGAATTAGGCAACAGAAGGAAGTAACATCAAGTTCTGTTACAGTTTGATCTTTCTTCTTCTGTTTCAGATTCTTCCAGGGCAAGTATGGTTGTTTATGTGTCTGTAACAGATTGGAATGAAATAGTAGTAACACCATGAACTAAGTAACTAAACAGATTGAGGGAGTGAGGTGAAGCAGAAAACAGATCGTGAAATGAGAAACCAAAACAGAAGAGGAGAGATTTAACAACCTTAATACATCAGTTCTAACTGTCTCTGAAATGAATAACTTTCTGTATAAGTAAGATCATAGGGAAGGTTAAGTGGTGATGCAATCCTAAATCTGTTACTCTGTAGTAGAAATGGTGGGATGGTGAGTTTGAGTTGTGAAAGGAAAATTAGATGTACATATATATATGTAACCGATAATTGAACAAGTATGAAAAGACCTTGGGTTATATTTCACCACAGGGTTTTTGGTGTTATAAAATTAAATACCTACAATATATTATAAGTTATGTGGTAGTTTTGTGAGTGATGGAAGTATATAATAAAGGAGCTCAAATTAGGCACATGTGTATATTATTTTCGATACATTCCTAAGTTGCCAAGCCACATGTAATAAAGTCTAGTGACACATAAAATATCGTACCGTATAACATTATGGAACAAATGTAACACAAATAGTATTATATGGCTAAGGATATAGTTATTCAAACTGTTATGCTAAATGCATACATACAAAGATAAACACGTACCAAGAAATAAAGTTATACACTATAGTTATAATGACATAAAATACTAAGGTTAGTATAAGACTTTGGTTTGATGAATAAACCCTAGTGAAGTATCATAAGTGTATAACGCAAGGGTTCATGCTCTAATGTAAACCAAGAATTAACTCACACAACGAGTAAGGGGTTCATAAAATATTAATAACGATACTTTAATTTGTAACAAATGTTAAGTCTAGGGACATAGTACTAGGATTTCAAACGTTATTCGAAATACCGAATTGTGCTGTCATATGGATTGACGCTTAGTGTTCCTCGTATTACTAGATCGCATTCCCGACGTACGCGCTCGAAAGCTCTAGTGGTCTGCACTGCACGAATCTAGACAACGGTGTACGATATGTAAAGGGATTTGATCCGGGTTGTCCTGAGGAATTCCTCGGGCTCGGATTTGTTTGATAAATAACTTGTGTGAATGTATGTAGGTGATTTATGTGTGTGATGTGTAATTATGCTCCCTGCATTATTTATTTATGCACGAACGTCCTACGGGACTAATACTACGTCGACTATAGATCGACTTATACAAAACTACATATGCGAAATGTGTGATTGTGACCACTGTTGCTTGACCTAATACGCTAAGTATTACAAGTATGTAGTTATAACCTAAGTAAAATACTTAGGAACGGGACACAACATTGTCGGTCTCTAGAGCTTTGACTCCAACGTGAATGTTACCTAGAATAATTCTAGGCATGCGTAAGACCCATAGGGCAGCCAACAAATTAAGTGATGTACTCCATCACCAAAACTGTAACTGACTATCAAACTAACAAAGCTAACAGTGGAGTGTGAATGAATGTGATGATGTAACTTAATCCAGACAGTCACTGGCTGCTGGTCGCGCGTAGAGATCTCTTGGGTTATCCCGTATCGGGTTTTCCCTAGTTAATCCTGATCGAGCCTAGATAGATCGTCAGGCGGAGTGTGCTACCGTTGGCATCAGGCCCTTGGCCACCTAAATGGACGCCTTTACAAAGGCAAAGTGAATAAGTCCTAGAGTCTTCGGATGATCAGGGCAGTGAGCACCTTTGTGTGTACGTGGGACTACTGTCCAAGTGAGTATATTTCAGGTTGTCCTAACTGACGCCCGACTATGCTAACCAAAACAAATGATATGTGAAGGCCCGGAGGGCCGAGTGATGTACTACATGATGATGTTAACATACGATGAATGAGTTCTCAATGCCATTGTATTGTATGATGTATGACAGTAATGTGTATATCCATATATGATTGTTTGGATTGAATGAATGATTATATAATCATGCATGTTGTTACAGTATCTATTATATCTGTAAAATGGTAATGCATGAAATCAATCTAATATCAAGACGGTTAAAAATGACAAGTGACCAATAGGGTCCAGATCCGGCATACTCAGCGTCTATCGCTGAGACTACACTTATTGTGCAGGTTGCTGAGCACGTTGAAGCCGAAGTGCGGGATTGGGTAGTTAGGACGTTGTTGATTTTGGATTTACCGTTCATACCTCGTTATGTATTAAATGATTCCACAGGAAAGATTGTAAGATTTGGATTTTGTTTAGATGCTCACAGTAGTTGTGCTTTTAATACTTAGATAGACATGTAGGTGGTATCTCGCTGTCACCGCGGATTGTATTTGTATGTTTGATTTTATTAAGATGTTGTACTGCTACATCACTCGTATGGGCGAGTGGTGGCAAGTAACACCCATGTGAGTTCTATTACTGTAATTCCTTCCGCTGTGAGACGCCTTTATTTCCTGTTCACGTGAGCGACTATTACGTATTTGTTATGAGGGGTGTTACAAAAGTGGTATCAGAGCGGAGTACCGCTCTGATGACGAGATACTAGGTTACGATAGTGTGCTTAGGATTTGGGAAACTTGGGAAACGTTTGTGAGGTACGAAACGTCTGTGTCTTAATGAAATTATGTGTTGGCAGAGCCTTTGGCCTGCAAGTGTTAGCCTATGGGGCACATAAATGAGTTGATTGTATTATGGTGCGTTATTGAGAAGACGAACGGTGATACCGACATCTAGTGGTGGTGTGAGCCAGGAAGCTGACCAAGGGCATAAAGGCCCGGGAATATTCCCCTGTTAAGGTCCTCAGATACGCTCAGCCAGGAGGATACACAAACGTCAGGGTACATTGGCGACAGTCCACTTTCATGTGGAAGTCCAGTACGAACTACCGCCGACAGTACCCCTCCCGCCACAACCCAATGAGTATAATACAACTAAGAAATATAATCCCCGAATATAGGGAAAAGGGCTACCAAGCCCAACGGTTTGTATAAACACTCTCGCAGCGAATAAATAATTCCTGCCCCTGTAACATTAATACGACCTCAATGTCATACCCCTATTGACGACCAAGCGCCGTATCAATAGGCACTGCCAGAGGCGAGCGTCACTACTACTATAACGTCGTGGAAAGGGTCACCCAAGAACATCAGGGCAAGCGGACCGGGAGCACCATGAACTCCGCGAGACGAGACCGTCGCCCATAATGGGACCTGTAACCACCAAACTGTAAAAAGAAATTATCTTGAGAACGTGAAGGAACCTTGTGAGAGTACCGTCCTGTTATGTACAAACTTCAATCCTAAACTTGTGTGCACACAATACCGTGACACTAGGACCCTGTCGTGGCGGTACCTGTAGGGAGACAAAGTCCAAGCGTTTATGCTATTATAAATATAATGTGAGGAAGGACTTGATTAGTCTAATTACAATGTGGTCAGGAAAATTTCCTAAATCCAAATACCGTCTTATTCATGAACAATCACTCTAACAGTACTTAAACAACCCATGCAGTAGTGAGACAACAAGTCGGAAGCCGACAGCTCTACTTGCATGGTGCGCTTGCCACTGCAAGTGCTGCAAACAATTACTACTGCAGTTACCACTGCTATTACCGTACAAACGAATATGTAAACTGCGTAGACCCATGGTACGACACCATGGCTACCAATAATCACCAAAAAATTGTACACCTCTAGTATAAACTACATAACTACAATTGTTACAATAAACCACTAATATACGAGGCCTACAACCTCTAAAGGGACCGACGAGTCCGAGTAACGCAATAAAAGGGGCACACCAGCCCATAACAAATTATAACTACTAAACGAGAACGAATGCAATGACACAGGCTAAGAGCCAAGATAACTTAATTTAATTATCAAAGCATTCAATGGCTGAATTGGAAGTGGAAGGTGAAACCTGATTCCCGGGGATCAGAGGAAACCAACCACAAATTGGGGTGAAAGGTTAGTGCAACACTGGTGCTGATCACACCAGAGTCGTATCACTCCTGAAACTCTTCACAAGTTTCCAAAATTAATTATAGTAAGGATAAACAAAACTGCAGCATCCTAGTTACAAACAACTAGCAAAGGAAACTTGCGATAAACAGTTACACGGTATATATATTAAATCATACAAATAAAACTATGAAGAGAATACGATCGTATAACGATCGCTGTCGTACAGTTTCTAACTATATCGTATGCGCAATATCTATATTTATTCACTTACATTTATATCTCATGATTTATTCTCTTATATCTTATGTCACATTTTCATCATCATCTTAACGTAAGATGATTATTCGATTTGATGCATCATATTATACAACTTATATTAGGAACCTTATCTTAATATTTTGTAACATTTCAGGACATATATTTATAATTCCTAAGGTCTATTTTATACTAACCTTAGCTTATAAACTCCATTTCCTCATTAAATATTATAACCCATACCTTTAATGAAAACTATATTATTGCCGAAAGGCATATACATCAAAATTCTTATTTCCATCAACTCCTGATATTTTCCCATTATTACAATATTGCCAATACTTAATAAAATGTTATACATATCATATGATATAACATTTTAACTTTATAATAAATGTAACTTATAGTTTACTAACTATATTCATGCATACGCCAACCTGTGATGAACACAAGAGAATTGGTAAAACGTGTCAGTCCACAGATGGACCAAGAGTGAAAAGAACAACTCTACCGTAATACGGACATTACCAGCACCTTCGCAACAATGAATGTGAATCTACACTGTACGCATGGATAACTACCACCTCTGGGCACTACCTTTACCAAGGAGTACCATATACGGTTATGTACAATCCAGAATGAACAAACATCAAAATTAAGTTTTATACGCATCATCAAATCATACTGATTACAAGACAAGTTCTAAGTAAAAGAATGGCTACCGCCATCGGCGTTCTGCCATGTAAAATGATAACTATCAATATGTGAAAAAGACATGGCGGTTACTATTGTGACGATTGTCAACGACAAATGAATGCATAGACCAAAACAATGGCAAACAACTACATCAAATATTACAAAACACTCAACCGAACGCTAAATGGCGCAAATAAGAAGGTACCTAATGTACAAAAAAAGGGCATAAGCCCAGGAGACCGGAAATACCGACTCCAATTACCTTTCGGAGTATATTACTAACATAACCATGTCTAAATTAATATAATGGAGTAAGAGAGATACGGTAAACACCGTAAGCAAGGGACAACAATGATGATTACTTGCAAGTGCAAACCGCACACTTGAAATATAATAAACTGCAGTTTGCAAGTAACTAGCACAAACAAGATTACAACAAGGACATTACTTACTAGCTGAATTCACAGCATGTGATCAATCACTAATAGTGATAAATGTTTACCCTAAAGGACAAACCTAATCTTATGAAAATAGCATACCCTTTGTGATGCAATACCACAATGAGAACGGTCAGGAATGAAGAGTGTTGCTCAACAATCATGCAATCGATAATACACCAAACTAAAAGGACAGGGAACAAATGTGGATACCCAAGTATGGACTTACCCTACGTCGTGCGGGATTCTACGATATGATAATGATTAAAACTGGAAAAAAGGATTATGTATAGTACCCATGGAAATCAAGATAGAAGAACTGACATTGCTAGCTCCGCACGAACAGTACATTGATCGATTACAACCATACAGAAGAACCAGCATCTAACGTTTAACTAGTTAACAACCAAGTGCTACCTCTAGTGTATTACTAAGGACATGAGTCCAGGGAACAAAAATGAGGTTTCAACCACCTTACCACCATACTGCTAGAACATTAGAATCTACGACAAGATAACCAAAATTGCGGACCAATCAACATCGGACTATAACAAGGACATCCATCGAAAGGGAGATTGACAATAGAATACTTCACAATAGTCGTGTGACGACGCTACCAGTTTACTAAATGAGACATGGGACGACCGCACTCCGATAGGAGCATGTAGGCCTGAAAGACTTATTTATAGGTTAGTCAGGTAAGTAGTAATGTATCAGTACGGTACCCCATGCATGTAGACAAGTAGTGTTAGAAACGCGAGAAGTAGTCAACTCCGTGCTACGGACAGTGATACAGATTACCTCAAAATGGACGAGAAGAACCGCAAATCAACCAACGGGCTAGAGGAACCAGGAACCTACGACACAGAGCAGCAGACGATACACAGTGAAGACAAGGAGACCCTTCGAAGATGACGAGGCAGATGACAGAAACAAGAAACCACTATATGGACGAATAATACGAAGAACCCTCATAAGGATCATGCAAGTTCTTGCAATCCAGAGGAATCTACCAAAGGATGTGAACTTAAACGCGTAACTACGCAATAATGGAAAAACAAAGCCAGCATACTAGCAGATGCTTTAACGAGAACATAAACGCGTGACTACGCGATGATGGGAGACAAGCTAAATGCTAGCAGATACCGTAAAAAGGAATAATGGACTTGGAATGTACCACTCACATGATGATTCGCTCATCTTATCTGTTTGGCTCTTTAGAGGTTAGCTGCTGAGAGTTTATGCCTCTACACTCTGTAGGACTGAGTGTTTTGGTATTGCACTTGTGCAGTTATTAATCTAGTGAGAATACAGAAAGATGCAATGGATATCAACAAGAGTGTGTATCAAAGAACTACAACAGTGTATTACTCTGGAACAAAACACCAGGAAACACACATGACAATCATCATCTACGTGGACATGTAGGCGGGTACGTCTTGGTATTACAAAGACAAGTGCAAAGAGTACCAAGTACTAACAAGAGCCAATGTCATATTATACCTCAAACTGAATATCAGTGCCAGAAGACAAACAAATGTATGCTAGTGATCCAAATAAGAGGATACACAGTAATGAAAAGAGGGAAATTGAGCCTCTGTTCATGGGTCTGCACCTCATACAGAGCGAGAGGGCCCATTAGAATGAACTTGGGAGAGAGCACAAATACGTGCCTCACCCTTTATATATTTAAGAGCCCGAAGGGGCTAGAGTCATACCCGTCTCTCTAACATGAGAATAATCTACTCCAAAGGTGAAAACACCACAATAAGAGTTAGAGAACTCTAAAAGAGCCAAGTATCCAGCTCTCCTTGTGGAACGGCTGTTGAATACTTGTGGGGTACGGGGGCGTAACCCTTTTTTAGGGGGGTAGAGCCTCTTGGCTGTGCACATGTTTACACTAAATTCTGTGATTTCGTATGCGGGGCATACGTTGTTTGTGATGTTGTTGTTCATTTTGTTGGTGTTGTTGGGTACGCGGGGCGTACGTGGTTGATTGGTTTGTGTGAGATGTGCACTCGTATGTATGAATTTTATGAAATACTTAATGGCGTGCTTACACCCAGGTGTAGTACTTTCTTTATGATACGGTGATATATATATATATTGTTGTACCTTGTAGATTGATTACTTAGGGTATCGCTTAGATACGAAACGAATAATTAGATACGAAATGTGGAATGATGATATGGTATGACACCTCGGGGAGGTTGTCAGGATTGGTAGAACCGATAGGAAATGATGGTGCTGATGGATCACCTATATCCATATATGTTCGAATTAACGCCACAATTGAGGGCTATGTGCGGTATTAGCACAACACGATATGCGTAAATGATATATCACATAGATATACATTATGGGATTGTAAGGGTAGTTATTAATACACCTATTTAAGTAAAGCGACTTCGGGACATACGTGTACTAATTGATTATCATGTGTGTCTGTATGTGTATTTGTATGCGGGGCATACGTGTTTTGTCTTGTTGGTAGGTTGTTTGCGCATTGCGCATATGTGTATGTTGTGAACATGTACGTAAGTATCCTACGAGATACTCGGATGTATGAATTGCTGGCGCATTGCGCACATGTGTATGTTGTGAACATGTATGAATGGTTGACTATTGTTATATATATATATATATGTGTACACTCCTTATGAATTCAGTTATACTGTACCGCTTAGGTATCGCCACATCAAATAGATGTGCACCATGGCTATATGGGTAGTTGTTATAAATCACTCGAGAAAGACGACTTCGGGACGAAGTCTCCCTAAGGGGGGTAGACTGAAATACCCCTAACTGATTAAACGCTATTTTAATATATAAATAGCTATATTAAAGTATAAATAATCAAGCAAGTGATAACCCGCGAACAAACGAACAGTTTATTATTACCGTACTTATGTACATACGGATATATATGTAAATGTACATAATGTTACAAGATTATAACGTTGTACTTATAACCTAAACGTGACATAACGGAATAGTCGTATATATATATGTACATACGACTAATAACGTGACATGTTAATACAAGCCATTTGTATGCAATAAATAGACATAATAAGGCTGAAAAAAATAAAAGAGCAAATATGCTCTAGCCGGGATTCGAACCCGAGACCTTTCGTACCTATCCCGAAACCTTAACCGCTCGAGCTGTGCTCGAATTCAGTAATACATATCAACGAATTATACTTAGTATTCTCGCTACTAAGGTTACAGAAAAGAAAAGAATGGAGAAAGACACGCATGACACTCGACATTCTCCTCTGTATTCGATGTCTCAAAACCAGTACTACTCCAAACTTCCATACGACAGAGCTAACTATTCCTTTTTCAGTCGCCCATGAGCCCCATGAGACAGAGAGGATTATTCTTTTCAATCGCCCATAACTTCCTCTGGAAACTTGTAATCACGAACTGCATCCTTTGATGCAAAAAAAAAACACCCCGTGCATCAGATTGTCTGCTGGAAATTCCCACGCATGCATACGGAAGCTATCAGCAGGAACCGTGAACGAATAAAGTCACCAGTCCCTGTCCTTTGAGTAAGTGTCTCAGTATAACCAATCCAAAACTGAGCCACTCCATGCAAGAGCTCGCCTGGAGCCACACGATTCGGTTCTAAGCACAGGTGAGGAGATTATCAGTTGCTCACCCATCGTCCTTCATTTCTGTCTTTGTATTGAAGATCTTCTTCATTTCCTAGCTCACTCTTCCCTCAGCCTTTGCATAATGCTGTCTGGAAATGTAAACAGTGAAGTGTTTCATTCCTCCTCGAGTCCAACTCAAGGTAATACTCCAAATCAGTCCTTCTCATTAATGTCTTTTGTCTCCGCTCAGTTCTGATCGAGACTGCATAACCCAATTCCCTAGGTCTCTGTAATTGTCGTGCAAGAGCACTGTACGCTAATCAAGGTAGAACTCTGGAGGTCCTGAGATAATTTCCTCCAAGAACTCCTAGTAGGTAAGCCACGAACCATGACAATAAAAAGAAAGGAAAAAAAAACTGGTTGTGCAGTTCTCTGGATTCTTAAACTTCAGTTACAAACGTGACCTCCATGACTGAAGTTTTTTGTGTCTTTCTGGTCTGCATGACATGATGTCCTTCTCCCAAAGATAATCAGTCAAGCAATCCCTCCTCAACACAACAGCACTTTCGGGATTGAACTGCAGTGGAAGGTAAATTTATTTAACCTGTTACAGGATCACAAGAGTTCTGTCGATTCTCAAACTCTGTAAAACAGTGTTCTGATTACTAGATGCCTGGAAATATTACAGCTTTACTGTTGAGGTTGGTCTGAGAGTTAAAAAAAACTATACTAAGACTTTAACTAAACAACTGATCCATGTAAGAGAGGCAGGAATGTAGGGCCAGTAATGAAATAGAAAGAGAAAAGAAAATAGCAGGAGAGAAACCCGCATTATCTCCTCAGTTTATCAGGGACACAGTGTCTCGATTATTCTTCAAGTTTCTTTTCACTTTAGTATTAAAACATTCAGAGGTGTTAACAGATTTGTCTTGGGGTGTTTGGAAAAAAAACTGAGTTAAAATACGTAACTAAACATCTCAACAAGCTGAGGAGACTAGGAGGTAGATTAAATAGCTGGAACAATAACAGAAATGGTATATCAGTCTAGACTACAGTTTTGTAGTTTTGTTTCGATTTCTGTGTACTAACTTCTCCAGGGTAGTATAAGGTTAGTGTGGAGTTAAGAATGTATCCAAAACATTGTTGATACACATGTCTAAGTCACCAATACGTGTGAGTGATATAAAAAGAAAAGAAAAAAAACGATCTGATGCACTAAGGGTGGAGAAGGAAACTGAAGTATGTTTCAGTTTTAATTTCAGTGCTACAGTCTGGTGTAAAGAAGTTTTTGAGTTGCTAATACCTTATAATTCTATAATACACCTGAACAGATCTCTATACGTGAGAGTGTTGAAGAAAAGAAGTAAAAACAGATCACAACACAAGAAAAGAAAACAAACAGAAAACCAATGTAGCAGTTCTGGTTTTGTTTCTGGTATAGCCCAACTGATGAGCCCGTGTCTCGGTGTATCTACCTTGCAGAGGAAATGTGAGGGTAGGAAAGGCTAGACTAGAAACTTAAAACTCAGTCAACCACATAACGATCTAGGTTAGTGGTGAATGGAAACTGAAAAGAAAACCAAAACTGAGGATTCTCAGACAACAGAAGGAAAATATCAGCTTTGATGCTTCTGTTAGTTTTGAGTTTTGCATTCCTGCATAACGGGCTTGTGATGTGTGTGTATCATTAAACCTAAACCACTTCTAACACACCTGAATAAAGATAAGAATATCTTGAGTAAACAAAAACCCCACCTGTTGCATAATCGCGAAATAAAGAGAAGGGGAAATACAAGAGGCTAGTTTCTGTTTTGGAAACTTTGATTTCAGTAACACTAGGAGTGTGTCTTAGTAACTGTAAACCCAGGATCACCTAAACATCTAGACAACGATAAGAACCAACTAGTGCTTAAGTACTGAAGTCAAAAGAAGAAGAAAAGAAAACGGGTGTAAGAAAGAACTCAAAATCTGAAATTTATACTTCTGTGTAATCGGTTTCCAGAAGCTTTGTAGATGCTGAATTGACAAGTTGAGTATCCTAAGAACTCTGTAACACATTACATTAAGGGTAGTAAGCTGGGAAGAAGTTCAGGAACCAGGTGACACGATAAAGAGGGAATCTGTCAATTTCACATTTCCGTTTTCTGTAACAGCCTAGTCCAGTTCTGTGTGGAGAGTTTCTGAGAAATGTCCTGAATGATTGAGGTTTTGTTGTGAGGATAAACTAGGGTAGACAACTAGCTGATTGAGTAATAAATTCGGAGAAAGAAAGAGGTTAAGTGAGAGATCACAGGAAGATAAACAGAATAATAAGGAAACACCAGTTTTTGGGATGCAGTTTAAGTTTAAGTTTCTGTTTCTTATCAGATCAGGCTCTGGTTATTTCTATATCTGTAATAGAGCTATTTTGGGTTTTGTTTGGGTTTAAAAGACTTGATGGGATACTTAAACAACTGGATAAATCATTGTGAAGGATTGAGGATCAAAACGTAAGTTAAATAGAAAATAAAATGGAAGAGACAGTTCAACTGATACAGTTTTCTGTTCTGAAATTTCAGTTCAGGGGACACCATTACAATAGCATCAGTAGGTTGTGTTGGGTTACCTTTCAGTTTAAAAACCTCGATGAATCATTTGCTAAGTGGTTAAGGGGTTAGGAGAAGTGTATCCAGTTAAAAAGGGCAGACAGGGAAGAAAGCAAGAGCACATATATGTTTCTGTTTTAATTTCAGTTGGGATTTCAGGACCAGTTTTCTAGTCAGATCAGGTTCTGACCAACTCTGTATCTGTAACAAAGTTGCCTTAGGTGTAGCTGAGCTAGTAATTTGATAGCACACCAAATGTACAGGGTCAACAGTTCAGGGAAGTTTGGGATTTCAAACAAGTGAACAAATAGGAAAGAATCATGTAGCAATTTCAGTCCGTCTGTTTCCTTTCTTTCATTTCTGTTTTCTTGAGTTTTGTGTGAATCTGTTCAGTAGAGGTAACAGCAATAAGTTGGGGTTGTTTAAAGAGGAAAAAAATTACTGAATCATGGAGCTAAGACATAAACTCACATGAGAAGGATTCACCAATATCACAAACTGAATTAGGCAACAGAAGGAAGTAACATCGAGTTCTGTTACAGTTTGATCTTTCTTCTTCTGTTTCAGATTCTTCCAGGGCAAGTATGGTTGTTTATGTGTCTGTAACAGATTGGAATGAAATAGTAGTAACACCATGAACTAAGTAACTAAACAGATTGAGGGAGAGAGGTGAAGCAGAAAACAGATCGTGAAATGAGAAACCAAAACAGAAGAGGAGAGATTTAACAAACTTAATACATAAGTTCTAACTGTCTCTGAAATGAATAACTTTTTGTATAAGTAAGATCATAGGGGAGGTTAAGTGGTGATGCAGTCCTAAATCTGTTAATCTGTAGTAGAAATGGTGGGATGGTGAGTTTGAGATGTGAAAGGAAAATTAGATGTACATATATATATGTAACCGATAATTGAACAAGTATGAAAAGACCTTGGGTTATATTTCACCACAGGGTTTTTGGTGTTATAAAATTAAATACCTACAATATATTATAAGTTATGTGGTAGTGTTGTGAGTGATGGAAGTATATAATAAAGGAGCTCAAATGAGGCACATGTGTATATTATTTTCGATACATTCCTAAGTTGCCAAGCCACATGTAATAAAGTCTAGTGACACATAAAATATCGTACCGTATAACATTATGGAACAAATGTAACACAAATAATATTATGTGGCTAAGGATATAGTTATTCAAACTGTTATGCTAAATGCATACATACAAAGATAAACACGTACCAAGAAATAAAGTTATACACTATAGTTATAACGACATAAAATACTAAGGTTAGTATAAGACTTTGGTTTGATGAATAAACCCTAGTGAAGTATCATAAGTGTATAACGCAAGGTTTCATGCTCTAATGTAAAACAAGAATTAACTCACACAACGAGTAAGGGGTTCATAAAACATTAATAACGATACTTTATTTGTAACAAATGTTAAGTCTGGGGACATAGTACTAGGATTTCAAACGTTATTCGGAAATAGCGAATTGTGCTATCATATGGATTGACGCTTAGTGTTCCTTGTATTACTAGATCGCATTCCCGACGTACGCGCTCGAAAGCTCTAGTGGTCTGCACTGCACGAATCTAGACAATGGTGTACGGTATGTAAAGGGATTTGATCCGGGTTGTCCTGAGGAATTCCTCGGGCTCGGATTTGTTTGATAAATAACTTGTGTGAATGTATGTATGTGATTTATGTGTGTGATGTGTAATTATGCTCCCTGCATTATTTATTTATGTACGAACGTCCTACGGGACTAATACTATGTCGACTATAGATCGACTTATACAAAACTACATATGCGAAATGTGTGATTGTGACCACTGTTGCTTGACCTAATACGCTAAGTATTACAAGTATGTAGTTATAACCTAAGTAAAATACTTAGGAATGGGACACGACATTGTCGGTCTCTAGAGCTTTGACTCAAACGTGAATGTTACCTAGAATAATTCTAGGCATGCGTAAGATCCATAGGGCAGCCAACAAATTAAGTGATGTACTCCATAACCAAAACTGTAACTGACTATCTAACTAACAAAGCTAACAGTGGAGTGTGAATGAATGTGATGATGTAACTTAATCCAGACAGTCAATGGCTGCTGGTCGCGCGTAGAGATCTCTTGGGTTATCCTGTATCGGGTTTTCCCTAGTTAATCCTGATCGAGCCTAGATAGATCGTCAGGCGGAGTGTGCTACCGTTGGCACCAGGCCCTTGGCCACCTAAATGGATGCCTTTACAAAGGCAAAGTGAATAAGTCCCAGAGTCTTCGGATGATCAGGGCAGTGAGCACCTTTGTGTGTATGTGGGACTACTGTCCAAGTGAGTATATTTCGGGTTGTTCTAACTGACGCCCGACTGTGCTAACCAAAACAAACGATATGTGAAGGCCCGGAGGGCCGAGTGATGTACTACATGATGATGTTAACATACGATGAATGAGTTCTCAATGCCATTGTATTGTATGATGTATGATAGTAATGTGTATATCCATATATGATTGTTTGGATTGGATGAATGATTATATAATCATGCATGTTGTTACAGTATCTATTATATCTGTAAAATGGTAATGCATGAAATCAATCTAATATCAAGACGGTTAAAAATGACAAGTGACCAATAGGGTCCAGATCCGGCATACTCAACGTCTATCGCTGAGACTACACTTATTGTGCAGGTTGCTGAGCACGTTGAAGCCGAAGTGCGGGATTGGGTAGTTAGGACGTTGTTGATTTTGGATTTACCGTTCATACCTCGTTATGTATTAAATGATTCCACAGGAAAGGGATTATAAGATTTGGATTATGTTTAGATGCTCACAGTAGTTGTGCTTTTGATACTTAGATAGACATGTAGGTGGTATCTCGTTGTCACTGCGGATTGTATTTGTATGTTTGATTTTATTAAGATGTTGTACTGCTACATCACTCGTATGGGCGAGTGGTGGCAAGTAACACCATGGGTTCTTTACTGTAATTCCTTCCGCTGTGAGACGCCTTTATTTCCTGTTCACGTGAGCGACTATAACGTATTTGTTATGAGGGGTGTTACAGGAGACATCCCAATGGGTGTCTTAAAAGCAGTCTTATAGGCCTTCAAGGTGTCATCAAGCTTCTAAGACTAATCTTTCCTTGAATGTAATACCCCGGATCTAAAAATGGCGATTAAATTACTCAATATGATTATAAAAGGCCTAATGGTGCCTAAAGAGTATGGGTAAAAAGAATAAAACCAAAAGAAAAGAGAAAACGCTTGAAAAAGCGAGAAAAAACGCTAAAATGCGCGTTAAATGAGTTAAAGAGATATGATCTCGCGAGAGGGTCCGAGGTGGATTCCTAAGGCTTAGTTAGGCCTAATTAGTATACGGGAATAATTCTCGAAGGAAAACGGATCCAAATAATGGATTAAAAATGCTAACGGAGTTTAAGCACGCTTTCGAGAGAAAACCGAAAAACGCAACTTTAAGTGGTCAAACGGACCCGTAAAAATTATAGTTGATTAAATAACTATAATTAAGTATTAATGGAAGCTTAATAACCATTAAAATTAATTAAACGAGAAAATTCCGGAAAACGGACCCGGTAGTAAATAGTGACAAAACCGGGAGACGAAACGCGTTTAATTCGAAAAGACGAAAAACGACCCGGGCTATTATTAATGTGGGCGGTTTTAATTAATAAGGATCCACACCATTAATGGCTTGCTAGCTATAAGTAATATGGGGGACAAATGAGTAAATAAAGAAAGTAATAAGTGTAAAGTAAAAAGTAATAAATACACATCTCTCACCTTCTCCTTTCATTTCACGTAATGCTTGCCCAGTCCTCTAAACCCCTTCTTCTTCCTCGCGAGACCGAAAGCACCACCACCTTCATCTTCAATCTCCTCTAACTTGTTCGTTCCTTCACCGAATCACAAAATTGCCACCGTTAGATTCGTATCGGCGGAGGGCTACGTTTTCCACCCCTCAAAATCTTGTTTCCTCCACCTTCACTTCCATGGGTGTTTTGGCTTTTGAAGCTTAAGGAGCTGATTTTGAGCCTCCATCATCTTCTTGATGCTTCAAGGTAAAAAGAGTTACAAGCTCTTCACTTCTAGCTAACTCTTCCAATTTGGAAAAAAAATTCCCTCACGTTGAATTTTTCCCCATGTTAGCCGGTGAGCATCTTGCTCTTGTGGAGGGATGGAAACTCTTCCAATGGATTGCCAAGCTGTCCATTTGGTTATTCTAAGGTAAAACCTAAGCTAAACCTTGAAACTAGCTCCTTGAAATATATATTAGGTTTTGTGGAGGAAAAACAAATTGATTGTTGAATGTGTGTGGTGGGCGGTGGTTTGTAGTTGGCAATGAATAGCTTGTTGGTGTGAAAACAAGAAGGGAAAGAGAGAACAAGATAAAGAAGAAGAAGAAGGTGGGTGAAAACCGAAATGAACAAGGTAAAAAGCTTACCTTGTGATAGTTTTATTTTCCTTGTGAAAACTTATGTGGGTGTATAAACAAACTTGAACTTGAGTAGTAATGATACTACAATATTGTTAGTTGAATGAGAATGTTTTAAAGTAGTTTAAGTGTGCAAAACAAACCTAGGAAACTAAGCTAGTCATATGTGAGAACCATGGGAATTTTATGTGTTATTGGTGCCTAAACAAAACAGGGGTGAAGATTGTGTTTGTGAGTACATTAATGTGGTGAAAATGCTAAGGAAAGCAAGTAGGTGCTGTCAAAATTGCCTAGGAATGGATAAGTTTGAGTGTTTTATTATAAGGGATGAAACTAGGTGTTCAAGAGGTGTTAAATGAGTGGTTAAAGATTTGGAAACCAATTAAGGAGAAGTGTGTATGAGGAGTAGAAATAATGTCAATTGAAGTGCTGGGAATGGCACTGTTTGAATGGTAAAAGAAGGTACCAAATCTGTTACAAGAGTTAAGCAAAACAAGAAAACTAGTTTTGATAATGTAAGTGAATTTTAAGTGACATTAACTAGAGTTGGTGAATGCACTTGGTGCTTAGTTTAAGGTGATTAAGAAGGGTATTGAAGTGCTTAATCATGTGGATTTAAGGTGGGGAAGATTGGATAATTAAAGGACTAAGAGAAGACCTTGAACAGAATTGTAAAATGCTAAATTTGCAAAATCTGTAGCAGGGTCCGGGACTTAGGTCTAGGACCAAGTCCCGGACCACCCCCATTTTTACCCCCGAGAGTTGCCTGCTTGTTTGGTCCGGGTCCTAGCTCCATGCCCAAGTCCCGGACCATATACCATTTTCTAGCCGAGAGTACCCACCCATATTGGTCCGGGACTTGGCCTAGGTACAAGGTCCGGACCATGCATTATTTTTGGCGAGAGTTTGTTTGTGATTGGTCCGGGACTTAGGGTATGGACCAAGTCCCGGACCACCCCCAAAAACCTACAGAGAGTGTTTTAAAGGGTTTAAATGATGGGGGTTTGAAGGTTAATGATGTTATAAGATGTTAAGGCCTTGTTTGGTGACATGTTAAGGCCTAGGAAGTATAAGAAGGTGTTAGAAGTGAGTGAGAAGTAAGAACTCAAATTAACAAAAGTAAAACGAGAGATAACGGGATAACGGGGTAAATACGGGAGTAGCATTTAATTATGTACCGTATGAGCTTAGTATTAATAATAATGTTTGAAACTTATCAGAGAATCGTGCGTGACCCGAGCATGGTGAGATGACACGGTAAAAGTAAAACCCCGGTGAAAGGTATGATTTTCTCATGCCCCGTATGCTAACCGAGTTACTCTGATTTGTGTGTATGTGTGCCGGCTTAATCAAGATTAAAGCATGAAAATAATCCCTTGTTTGATTATGCATGCATTGTTGTATGTTGTATGAGCTAACATACTTGTATGCCGGTTGTGGTCTAACGTAGTGCATAGACCGACTCTTAGTGAGTATTTGATTGACTAGAAACCCGTTGAACGGGTAGTCACATAACCAATGGAAGTATGCAAACACACATAAACTATCGATTTAAGTGTAATGATAACGCAAACATATAAACTCCCTAGAATGTGAGGAGATGTACGGGTTGAGTAATACCCGATAACGGTTAGGAAACCTTATTGCAACAATCCACGAAATAAATATGAGTGGAGGGATAAACGAACCTCCATCGAGAGGATCAAAGTTAGTCCAATAATGTAAACATATAAGAAAGGTAAAAGAGACCTAAGGGACTATGTGACTCCCTTGAGATACGGTCGACCTCTTATATGAGGATTTTACCCGGTATAAGAAAATACCGAATGTACAAGCATATGATTGTGAGGGTAACCCTTAAACCTAATATTACCCGAATTTAAGTAAAGTTCCCAAGGTCATTAGAAATATCGAGAATGATGCTTCTAGACTAATATACATGATATTATTATAACTCCGAGAGAGGAGTGTATGGGAACGAGAGTAGTCCGAGAGTAGTCGGACCTAAGTAAAAGAGTTAGGAACTAAGAGAGAGTTCCGTGAGCTAGTTGAACCTTCCCACCATGCTAGACCCAGAGTAGGGTCGAAACCGGGGAAGTAAGACTATGCTAGAGAGCCATGAGTTTTGGCTTAAGTATGTAATAAGAGTAACAAGTGTGACGTAGGAGACCTGTAGTGTCTCGAGAATCTACAAGAGCTTGAGTATGAATAACCCAAGAGTGTGGGTGAGATAATGAGTATAAATAACCCGAGAGAAAGGGGTGAGTATATGTATGAGTAACCCGAGAGAATGGGTAAGTATAAGAATGAGTAGCCCAAGAGAATGGGTGTGTATACGAATAAGTAACCCGAGAGAGCGGGTGAGGTATTGAATAAGTAAACAAGGCATAGTGAGGAATAACCCTCAATGCCTAAGAGTAACCAGTTACCACTAACAACATTGTTATGTTTGTTAGGAATCGTGTTCCGTGATTGGATGTAGATTCCTTGTGTGATATACATATATATTGTATTGCCATGATGCATGTTGTTTGATTAAAATGAACTCCATGTATATCCGACCCAAAGTAGTCGGCGTACCGCGGTTAGCACGCGGTATATGCGAATTTCATATTCAGCGTAAGCTGACCCCCTAGGGGGAACGTTTTTAGTGTGCAGGTACTTGAAGCTGACCACCGTTCGAGAGAGTAGGACGGGGAAACTGCTGTGAGCATGGGTAGTTAGATTGTAATTACTTATGCGTTTGAATGAGGTGTAAGTCCGAGTATGTTTCGGCATCCGTATATTGTAGACTCGGTATAGTAGAGATATGAATTGAGTAATGTGTTGTATGAAGTACTCGGTTGTTCCAGTTCATCAGACCGTTACGGTATGTAAGAAAGGCCTGGTTAGCCACATGGGTGGCTAACGGCGTTGTTCCACCCCTCGTTGTAATTAGAGTTCCGCTGCGTGAGTAGGAGTAATTAGTAACGGTTTAAGAGGTAATGATGAGATTAACGGTTGGGGTGTTACAAAAATGGTATCAGAGCGAAGTATCGCTCTGATGACTGGAAATACCGAGCTTAGGAAATACCGAGTTAGGATATAGAGACTTAGGGCTAAGGGTTGAGTGGTAGCGTGAGAGATGCGCTAGTTAGGAACTTCCAGTATGATCTGGATACCTACAATACCAAACCCGCCCTCCACAACCCCCGTATTAAAAGCTTGGGGAAAGAACGCCAGAGAGACGGGGAAACCCGATCTGGCACCTATTTAATATGTCTACATGAACCAGAACCAGTCATGCGGTAGGTCCCGAGAACCGGAAACCCCGGAGACGGATCCCGCTGGAATGACAATAACCGCACATAATGGCAAGAGATCGAGAAATCCTAACCCAAGGAGACCGAAATCTGTGGCAACTTGGGGCGACATGCTTAGCAGTCGCGAGAACCTAGCTGGCCGAGCAGCAGCAAGAAGAAAGCACCAACCGTGCAACAAGGCGGACTCATGAGAAATAACGAGAACCGGGACACAAGTCTACGGACCGCCATAGTTAACTAATACCACCAATGGTATATGTATTGACTAAGGATCTAGTCAAGAGTAGATGCACCCACCCTGCCACACCCAAAGAGATTGCAATACTTAACGGATACCGCTTAGACAACTACGAGCATAACTACGGGATATACCCGAATAGGACTACAGAAGTAGTACCTAAATAAGTTAAACCTCGGTAACCACAGTAAAGACGTGGGAACGAGCAACGAGGTAAAGCATAAAAAAAAATTAAAGTAATTAAGGAACCCCGAGAGTGGAGGAGCACCTAATGAACGACAGTCATGTCAAGATGAGTGAGAAGCAGCTCTAAGGAGTAGCTATCCAACTAAAGGGTCAAGGAAGAGCCGTCAAGGCTACCAAATACAATGTGAACAATACCGTGACCGGTATGAGTTAACCTAAAAACCACCTGTACCGCGCACTTGCCTCGGCAAGTGCAGTAATAACGGGACCGTTAAGAAGAATCTTAACAAGTGACAAGTACATAGCAAGTACCAAGATGGCGAACAAAGCCAATATAGCCACTTAAACCCTAAGAATTGTGAAACGAAACCTTGAAAAGGCATAACGGCCTGATCATTATATAAAGAACATACCAGTCAGCGAGAAGCTGGACTCGGTAAGGAACAGCCGGCACAGAAATGCCATGAAGAACTTACTTTTAAAACTTGAACTTCCTTTCAGAACATAAAATTTTCCAAAAAACCCCAAAGTTTTAAAACCAAACCAGTGAACCACGATAAGTTATTATAGGACATATAAGAGGAGTTGGCAACAGAATACTTCACTTAGGCGTGACCGACACTACAAGTGTACACAAACGAGACATGGAACGACCGCACTCCAAAGGAGCTTGCGGGCCTGACAGACCAGTTATGAGTTAGTCGGGTAAGTGGTAACGTATCAATAAGATACTCCATGTATGTATACAAGTAGAGTACGGTACACGGGAAGTAGCCCACTCCATACTACGGACGAAAGAGCCAATTCAAACCAAGACAGTTGGACACCTCGAATGATCGAAGAACATAAGGAAGCTTACCAAGATTAAGGAGTCTAGAATCCAGTAAGGTGACGGACCTAAGGATATAACGTTAATAAGCGCGAGAAGCACAGAGTATTAAGCACAGACATTGGATATGTCTCAGGAAATACCTAATAACTGGGTGAATACCAGTGTAAATAATACGGCGAATGCCTAAATGAACTTATTAATGTACGATAAACGGGATAGAATTCCCACTTTACACCTCACTGAAGAGAATAATGACCTGACCCAGAAGGTATTAGAAGGTACCAAGGATCTACCCAATAATGGGAGACATTACAACCCTAAACGGGATAGTCAAGGACATAGCCGCAAGGCGAAGTCACAACTGAACATAACCATGAGTACAAGCCAGATGTAATGGCATTACTCAGTAACACCCAGGAGCAATCCGAAGGGTGCCGGAGTCAACAGTAGTTGAACGAAACATCGTGCTAAGAACACAAGTGTTAAAGAGAACATCGGGTAGAACCCGAAGGGATCCCATGTAACACGGGGTACCCTAAATTGCAGAAAGCATGAATTAATGTCAAGATACTTAAAGGGCCTTCCATGAACGGAAGCGTGATGAAACTACCATATCAAAACCCAGTAATACCTCCAAACCATTTAATGGTATACGGAGAAGCGGAAACCTGTATAAACAGCCCGCAAGGAGCATGGCGAGGCAATGTGGCTTATAAGCCGGTAACTAACTGCAACTTGTAGATCTAAACGTTGTAAACCTATGCATAGAAGCATAAGAGGAACAGTGGAGAATGAACCACTACCTTAGAGTGGGGATACCACTTGTTATTATGGGGCCTATGGAGCGGCATTTGCGTGAATCCTCCAGAGAAAGGCTACCACCTAGGTATGAAATGTGAAACCGCTAGTGCGGTGTAGTAAAACTTGAGCATGTGTATAATGCCAATGAGTATATGAACTATAGTAGAATGTAAAGAGGAACCTCAATTGTAGCAATTCGAGACCGAAGAGTAATCAGTTGAGTAGTAAACACTGTATGTGTGCAATATGAACTGCAGAGCAAGCAGCGCGCAAGTGCGCAGAGAGATTTAAAGAATAACGTATTTCATTGAGCCAAGTGAATGGCAAGCCATAGTATAAATGGCGGGAGTACATGAGCAGAAGCTAAAGTAGTAGCGGATGCCATGTAAACAAATGTTGTTTAATGAGTAAGAACATGGTACGCAGCAAGCGACCATTGTAAGAGTATATTCAGATAATGATACGGAGCTGATGAGAAAATGTGTTAAAGAAGACATGATCATTCCTATCTCATGAGAGATTTACTGTCAAGGGTTTACGCTTCTGCACTCTGTATGACTGAGTGTTTTGGTATTGCACTTGTGCGGTAATGATCAAGTGGGAGAGCCAGGAATTGAGAAATGTCAACGAAGCCTGTTGAGTGAGAATCTAGAGAGATAACCGTGCGGCCATTGGCCAAAGATGCACAAAGAACGTGGGCAGTAACCCACAGGGCCCAGGATCGATATGTGGAAAAATGCACAAGAAACGAACATAATCCATGAGCCACTATTAAACGAGGAAGCACTACATGCTAAGTAGTAGCTTGACCTCAACCGACAATAAGTCGGGAAAAGTAAGCGAATAACCACGAAGGTATACAGAGTTATACAAATAGATTTCCAGAGAGTTGGAGAGAAAATCTATAACTCATCGAATTCGCATACGGTAAGAGATACCAAGCGACGATTGAAATACATTGAGAATACCAAAGAGCGAATTAAGCTCTAGTTATCAGGTCACGCAGCAGAAGCTTGTGGACCGTGATTCAGGGTTAAGTATACCTATGTCATAAACCCCTTGAAGCCTTAGAGGCTAGAACCGAACCCGGTTATGAGTTAATTAACCGTACTGAAGTTAAAACACTTCATAATACTCGAATTAATGAACCAATGTTCAGTGATAACATATGGTTGGTTACGCGGGCGTAACCCCTTTTAAGGGGGGTAGGGCGAGAAACCGCTTAGAGTATGTTTTACGTATTGGTGCGTAAACTACTATGTGCATAGCACAAAAAGAAATTGTTTTGATGATTGGAACTTATGTTACATAAACATATGTACCCATTCACTGTGTAATAATGATTGTTGTGCATGAGTGATGCAAGTAACGAGTATGTAATAAATATGAAAAGAGGAGTAGAGAAACTCCTGGGGAATGAGAATCCCTATAGTATATGTCTAGTGAGATTAGACATGAGTTATGATGAGTATGAATCGGCATGAAACCGATGTGTAACCTAAGGGGGAGTGAGTTCCCTAGGTGATTTTATTTGAGAATGATTGATGGAGTGAGTTCCATCCTTTGGAGTTGTATGTTGCATGTTTTAAGTTGAGTAACAATTTGAGTAAAAGAAGCCATAAGTATGGAATACCTAGGTAAAGTAGTGAAGCAATGAGGATGACAAATGACCTAAGTACTAGGAACTAGAGATTAATTGAAACGAATTGTTTCGTGAATATGACTAGAAAGAGTAAAAGATAGAAAACGAAAATGTTTGTCTATCTGATTGTTTGAAACTGACGTGGGAGGTGGAACTTGGTCTGCTAGCGATCAAGGGAAACCGAACACAAATTGGGGTGGAAGGATAGTTCAACACTGATGCTGATCACATCAGGGTTGGATGATTCTTGAAGCTCCCTATAAGTGGTCACAAGTAATCACGCTAAGAAAAGATACAGCTACCATAAATTTGATTTGGAGTTGTGTGATGTTTTTAAAAGAATTTTCAAACAGATTTTGAAAAAGAATTTTCTTCAAGTATGAAGATGGAAATGAAAACTGGTTTTTAAACCGCTATCACCCGCCGATGGCTGTGGCCTTAAGTCTTGATGACCGGTAGAACGGTGGGCTTGTACAGGTTTTGAAACCATTGCACCGTACGTGCGGCGGTCCTAAGTGACCGGTTGGGGCGGTGTCAGTGTGTGATTTTTCCAAAGGCAGCGGGACGGGGAGAGTACCCTGAGATGTTCCTGTGTTGAGTGAGTCAACCAGAGTGCCTGAGGATATGTATATGTGTAACGTTTTGATCAGAACCGAAGGGACCGTGGGCCAGAGAGAGTAAGTGCCCGTTTGTCATGAAACGGCCGTGGACCAGAGAGCGTAAGTGTCCAACATGACCGGTACCTGAGGGATCAGTAGTATATCACTCAACATGGATTCGAGGACTGTAGTGCCTTCTTGTCTTCGGACCGATTCCATGGAGAGAGAACAAAAGTATTTTTGATTGCTATACATGCTGTGATATGTGTGTGGTATGTGTAGTATGAAATGAGACAGACTTGTGGAGTCTGTAAGGTTATACATGTATTATAACCTTGGCATAGTACGCCATGAGAGTAACCATCTAGATTCACCAACTTTGAGGACAAAGTTCCTAAGGGGGGTAGATTGTAATACCCCGGATCTAAAAATGGCGATTAAATTACTCTAATATGATTATAAAAGGCCTAATGGTGCCTAAAGAGTATTGGTAAAAAGAATAAAACCAAAAGAAAAGAGAAAACGCTTGAAAAGCGAAAAACGCTAAAATGCGCGTTAAATGAGTATAAGAGATATATGATCTCGAGAGGGTCCGAGGTGGATTCCTAAGGCTTAGTTAGGCCTAATTAGTATACGGGAATAATTCCCGAAGAAAACGGATCCAAATAATGGATTAAAAATGCTAACGGAGTTTAAGCACGCTTTTCGAGAAAACCCGAAAACGCAACTTTAAGTGGTCAAACGGACCCGTAAAAATTATAGTTGATTAAATAACTATAATTAAGTATTAATGGAAGCTTAATAACCATTAAAATTAATTAAACGAGAAAATTCCGGAAAACGGACCCGGTAAGTGAATAGTGACAAAACCGGGAGACGAAACGCGTTTAATTCGAAAAGACGAAAAACGACCCGGGCTATTTATTAATGTGGGCCGGTTTTAATTAATAAGGATCCACCCATTAATGGCTTGCTAGCTATTAAGTAATATGGGGACAAATGAGTAAATAAAGAAAGTAATAAGTGTAAAGTAAAAAGTAAAATAAATACACATCTCTCACCTTCTCCTTCTCATTTCACGTAATGCTCTGCCCAGTCCTCTAAACCCCTTCTTCTTCCTCGCGAGACCGAACAGCACCACCACCTTCATCTTCAATCTCCTCTAACTTGTTCGTTCCTTCACCGAATCGCACAAAATTGCCACCGTTAGATTCGTATCGGCGAGGGCTACGTTTTCCACCCCTCAAAATCTTGTTTCCTCCACCTTCACTTCCATGGGTGTTTTGGCTTTTGAAGCTTAAGGAGCTGATTTTGAGCCTCCATCATCTTCTTGATGCTTCAAGGTAAAAAGAAAGTTACAAGCTCTTCACTTCTAGCTAACTCTTCCAATTTTGGAAAAAAATTCCCTCACGTTGAATTTTTCCCCATGTTAGCCGTGAGCATCTTGCTCTTGTGGAGGGATGGAAACTCTTCCAATGGATTGCCAAGCTGTCCATTTGGTTATTCTAAGGTAAAACCTAAGCTAAACCTTGAAAACTAGCTCCTTGAAATATATATTAGGTTTTGTGGAGGAAAAACAAATTGATTGTTGAATGTGTGTGGTGGGCGGTGGTTGTAGTTGGCAATCAATAGCCTTGTTTGGTGTGAAAACAAGAAGGGAAAGAGAGAACAAGATAAAGAAGAAGAAGAAGGGTGAAAACCGAAATGAACAAGGTAAAAAGCATACCTTGTGATAGTTTTATTTTCCTTGTGAAACTTATGTGGGTGCTGTATAAACAAACTTGAACTTGAGTAGTAATGATACTACAATATTGTTAGTTGAATGAGAATGTTTTAAAGTGGTTTAAGTGTGCAAACAAACCTAGGAAACTAAGCTAGTCATATGTGAGAACCATGGGAATTTTATGTGTTTATTGGTGCCTAAACAAAACAGGGGTGAAGATTGTGTTTGTGAGTACATTAATGTGGTGAAAATGCTAAGGAAAGCAAGTAGGTGCTGTCAAAATTGCCTAGGAATGGATAAGTTTGAGTGTTTTATTATAAGGATGAAACTAGGTGTTCAAGAGGTGTTAAATGAGTGGTTAAAGATTTGGAAACCAATTAAGGAGAAGTGTGTATGAGGAGTAGAAATAATGTCAATTGAAGTGCTGGGAATGGCACTGTTTGAATGGTAAAAGAAGGTACCAAATCTGTTACAAGAGTTAAGCAAAACAAGAAAACTAGTTTTGATAATGTAAGTGAATTTTAAGTGACATTAACTAGAGTTGGTGAATGCACTTGGTGCTTAGTTTAAGGTGATTAAGAAGGGTATTTAAGTGCTTAATCATGTGGATTTAAGGTGGGGAAGATTGGATAATTAAAGGACTAAGAGAAGACCTTGAACAGAATTGTAAAATGCTAAATTTGCAAAATCTGTAGCAGGGTCCGGGACTTAGGTCTAGGACCAAGTCCCGGACCACCCCCATTTTACCCCCGAGAGTTGCCTGCTTGTTTGGTCCGGGTCCTAGCTCCATGCCCAAGTCCCGGACCATATACCATTTTCTAGCCGAGAGTACCCACCCATATTGGTCCGGGACTTGGCCTAGGTACAAGGTCCCGGACCATGCATTATTTTTGGCCGAGAGTTTGTTTTGTGATTGGTCCGGGACTTAGGGTATGGACCAAGTCCCGGACCACCCCCAAAAACCTACAGAGAGTGTTTTAAAGGGTTTAAATGATGGGGGTTTGAAGGTTAATGATGTTATAAGATGTTAAGGCCTTGTTTGGTGACATGTTAAGGCCCTAGGAAGTATAAGAAGGTGTTAGAAGTGAGTGAGAAGTAAGAACTCAAATTAACAAAAGTAAAACCGAGATAACGGGATAACGGGGTAAATACGGGAGTAGCATTTAATTATGTACCGTATGAGCTTAGTATTAATAATAATGTTTGAAACATTATCAGAGAATCGTGCGTGACCCGAGCATGGTGAGATGACACGGTAAAAGTAAAACCCCGGTGAAAGGTATGATTTTCTCATGCCCCGTATGCTAACCGAGTTACTCTGATTTGTGTGTTTGTGTGCCGGCTTAATCAAGATTAAAGCATGAAAATAATCCCTTGTTTGATTATGCACGCATTGTTGTATGTTGTATGAGCTAACATACTTGTATGCCGGTGTGGTCTAACGTAGTGCATAGACCGACTCTTAGTGAGTATTTGATTGACTAGAAACCCGTTGAACGGGTAGTCACATAACCAATGGAAGTATGCAAACACACATAAACTATCGATTTAAGTGTAATGATAACGCAAAAATATAAACTCCCTAGAATGTGAGGAGATGTACGGGTTGAGTAAATACCCGATAACGGTTAGGAAACCTTATTGCAACAATCCACGAAATAAATATGAGTGGAAGGATAAACGAACCTCCATCGAGAGGATCAAAGTTAGTCCAATAATGTAAACATATAAGAAAGGTAAAAGAGACCTAAGGGACTATGTGACTCCCTTGAGATACGGTCGACCTCTTATATGAGGATTTTACCCGGTATAAGAAAATACCCGAATGTACAAGCATATGATTGTGAGGGTAACCCTTAAACCTAAGATTACCCGAATTTAAGTAAAGTTCCCAAGGTCATTAGAAATATCGAGAATGATGCTTCTAGACTAATATACATGATATTATTATAACTCCGAGAGAGGAGTGTATGGGAACGAGAGTAGTCAGAGAGTAGTCGGACCTAAGTAAAAGAGTTAGGAACTAAGAGAGAGTTCCGTGAGCTAGTTGAACCTTCCCACCATGCTAGACCCAGAGTAGGGTCGAAACCGGGGAAGTAAGACTATGCTAGAGAGCCATGAGTTTTGGCTTAAGTATGTAATAAGAGTAACAAGCGTGACGTAGGAGACCTGTAGTGTCTCGAGAATCTACAAGAGCTTGAGTATGAATAACCCAAGAGTGTGGGTGAGATAATGAGTATAAAAACCCGAGAGAAAGGGGTGAGTATATGTATGAGTAACCCGAGAGAATGGGTAAGTATAAGAATGAGTAGCCCAAGAGAATGGGTGTGTATACGAATAAGTAACCCGAGAGAGCGGGTGAGGTATTGAATAAGTAAACAAGGCATAGTGAGGAATAACCCTCAATGCCTAAGAGTAACCAGTTACCACTAACAACATTGTTATGTTAGTTAGGAATCGTGTTCCGTGATTGGATGTAGATTCCTTGTGTGATATACATATATATTGTATTGCCATGATGCATGTTGTTTGATTAAAATGAACTCCATGTATATCCGACCCAAAGTAGTCGGCGTACCGCGGTTAGCACGCGGTATATGCGAATTTCATATTCAGCGTAAGCTGACCCCCTAGGGGGAACGTTTTTAGTGTGCAGGTACTTGAAGCTGACCACCGTTCGAGAGAGTAGGACGGGGAAACTGCTGTGAGCATGGGTAGTTAGATTGTAATTACTTATGCGTTTGAATGAGGTGTAAGTCCGAGTATGTTTCGGCATCCGTATATTGTAGACTCGGTATAGTAGAGATATGAATTGAGTATTGTGTTGTATGAAGTACTCGGTTGTTCCAGTTCATCAGACCGTTACGGTATGTAAGAAAGGCCTGGTTAGCCACATGGGTGGCTAACGGCGTTGTTCCACCCCTCGTTGTAATTAGAGTTCCGCTGCGTGAGTAGGAGTAATTAGTAACGGTTTAAGAGGTAATGATGAGATTAACGGTTGGGGTGTTACATTGAAGAACTAGCTGTCTTTTAGAGAATCTACTTAAGCTCTCGATTGAATACTTCAGCTTATCCATTTGTTTGTGGATGGTAAGCAGGGGAAACTTTGACGTACTCCATACTTAGCCATTAGGGCATCGAATGAGCGATTACAGAAATGTGATCCCCCATCACTGATAATGGCCCTACAAACTCCAAAGTGAGTGAAGATGTGCTACTTCAAAAACTTGACCACAGTCTCAGAATCAGCCTGCTTGGAAGGAATAGCTTCTACCCACTTTGACATGTAGTCAACGACCACGAGAATGTACTGGTAACACTAAGAAGAAAGAAAAGTGCCCATGAAATCTATTCCCCAACAGTCAAACAATTCAACTTCTAAAATACCATACTGAGGAATCTCGTGCCACCTCGAGGTGTTGCCCAGTCTTTGAAAACTATCACACTTGGCTACAAATATCTAGAACTCGTTATGCAGTGTAGTCTAGTAAAAACAAGATTCCAAAAATTTTACAATTGTCCTCTACAAACCATGGTCACCTTCAGCCTCTCTGGGATGGCAGAACTCAATGACACTAGAAACCTCATCATCTGGAATACACCTACGAATCAAACCATCTACACAAACTCGAAAAAGATAAGGGTCTTCCTTGAGATAATGCTTAGAATCAGATAAAACTTTCTTCTTTTGAGTATTAGATAAATCATGAGGTACCATCCCGGAGACAAGATAATTAGCCAGGTCAGCATGCCATGGCTCTTTCACTTTCGGTAAAGAAAATATAGTTTCATCAGGAAAGAATTCATTAATAGGAACCCCATGATCAGGAACGACCAACCGAGAAAGATGGTTAGCCACAACATTCAATTTGTCACTCTTAGCCTTTACTTCAATGTTAAATTCGTGTAACAAAAGAATCCAATGCAGCAAGTGAGGCTTGGCCTTTTTCTTAGCAAATAAATATCTAAGAGCGGTGTGGTTAGTATGAGCAATTACTTTACTATCCTAAAGATATGAACTAAACTTGTTTAGGGAAAATACCATAGCCAGAAGTTCATTTTCAATGGTCATGTAGTTCCTCTGAGCATCATTTAGAGTTTTGCTTGCATAAGCAATGACCTTAAGAATTTTGTCTTTCCTCTGGCACAGAGTTTCCCCTACTGCATAATCACTGGCATCACACATAATCTCAAAAGGCAATGACTAGTCAGGTGAAACAACAATGCGTTCAGCTACCAGTTTTTGCTTAATTAAATTAAAAGCAGAAAAATAATCTTCAAAAAATAAATGAGGTATCTTTAAGAAGTAGATCAGTCAACGGTTTGCAATTTTAGAAAAATCCTGAATAAACCATCGATGAAAACCTGTATACCCTAAGTAAGCTCTTACCTCCTTGACATAAGTGGGTGCTTGAAACTTCTCAATTACCTCCTCCTTTGCATGATCAACCTCGATCCCTTTACTAGAAATTTGTGGCCCAGCACAATCTCATCCTTGACAATAAAGTGACATTTCTCCAGTTGAGAATCATATTGGTCTCTTCAAATCGGCCTAGGATTAAATCAAGTTATGCCAAGCAAACATCGAAGCTAGGGTCATAAACAGAAAAATCATCCATAAATACCTCAATGCTCTTCTCGATGAAGTCAACAAAGATAGCCGACATACAATGTTGAAAGGTGGTAGGGGCATTGCACAGTGCAAAGGGCATTCTTCTGTATGCAAAGGTACCATACGAACAAGTGAATGTGGTCTTATCCCAATCTTCTAGCGCAATAGGAATCTGAAAGCACCCTGAAAAACCATCTAAAAAGCAATAATATTCCTGTCCTGCCAACTTGTCAAGCATTTGATCATTAAAAGGGAGATGGAAATGATCTTTCTTGGTTGCAGAGTTCAAATGCATATAATCTATGCACAACCATATAGGGATCTTTCTCTGAGGAATACACTCACCTTTGTCGTTTAGAACAGCTTCAAAGCCCCCCTTTCTTTGGCTCTACCTGTACTAGACTCACCCATGTACTGTCTGATATAGGGTAAATAATTCTGGCATCCAGGAGCTTCAACACCTCTTTCTTGACAACTTCCTTCATGTTTGGGTTGAGCCAACGTTGGGGCTGTATGACAGGCTTGTAATCCTCCTCCATGTAGATGTGATGTGTGTGGAAGGCCGGGTCAATGCCTTTGATGTCAGCTAGATTGTACCCAATTGCCCTCTTATGCCTCTTCAAAACCTCAAGTAACATGCTTTTCTGCCAAGAAGTAAAAAGAGAAGAAACAATGACAGGCAAACAATTATTATCAGCAAGAAAATAATACTTAAGGTTAGAAGGTAGCTCCTTAAGCTCAAGTTCAGGTGGCTGCTCTACAGAAGGAATGGGTCTCTGAACCTCAGCCTCTCCAACTGAGGGTAATAAGCTTAAAAACTAGCCACTCCTGTCTCCACATGAGAAAGCGTTGCATTAACCTTAGAATTGGTAGTCTTCTATTCAACAGAAGCAACAAGAACTTGCTCTGATGGCTCAGAATCAACAAGTGGAGAAGAAGGCAAAGAATAAATGTCCTTATCTGCTAAAGATCACATTCATCCTAATCATCATTTATTACACTTACCAAAATCACAGAATGAGCAGAAGTTGAAGTTGACCGCATCTTCTTCTTCATATTAAACTCAATATTTTCATACTCGTACAGTAAAGTGATCTTACCATCGTGAACATCAATCAAAGATTTAGCAGTACTCAGAAAAGGTCAACCTAGAATAAGAGGAACCTGAACATCATCATCCATATCGAGCACAACAAAGTGAAATACCCCTAACATTTAAATAATTAAATAATGGTAAACATATATTATTTAGGGGATTATTAAACCCTAAGAGAGTATATAAACACTCAGGCGTTAGAAAACGCACCTAAACTCCTTAAGGTAAAAAACGTGCGTTAAAGCCCGACCTTAAGTAAACAAGTTATATAAACTATAAACTTCATATGAAGATAATCAAGAATCATTATATGACCCTTAGAACGCAGGACCCCATCTAAAAAGGTAATAAAAATACAAATGGCTCGGGAGTTCCCTTAAAGGCCCCTTAAGGCCCGAAAGTCCCGGAAATACCTTATTAAATAAAGTAAAGCATTACACCTCATTCTAAATGCATAATAGTACCTTAATGAACATTTAAGATGAAGTTCTCAAGATAAATTCTCGGTTAAAGACAAAGTACTCGGGAGATTTTCTTAACGCTCCTTCTTGCCCGGGTAGCCTGAGAATTGTGTTATGAGTTAGTATAACCCCATATAACTCAATGTAACACCTTAAAATATTATTATGGACTGTAAATAACATTTATAAACACTTTTAACACATATCGACTACTTATTTCCCAGAAAATCCTTAAAGCACAAAAACGCACCTTCGGGTGTCACAAAAATGCGTTTTACGCAATTACCTTGAAGCTTTTGAGGAGCCACGAGTTGATAATCTTTAAAGGGGATAAATTGACCATATAAATCAATTGATGGCAGTACTAAATTCATAGTACTAGTGGGGGCGATTTTAGGATCCAAAAGGTACCTAAAATCAGCATTTTTACCTTAAAACTTTCATCTTTTACCATAATAAAATGTACCATTTAAATGCTGGAACCTATTACACATATTAGTATGATCTTAGTACAATATAGTCTAGCAAAAAGCAAATGAAAAATCAGTCCCATTTGACCTCCATGTTGGGCGAGATTTAAGGCCTATTTTGGCTAGTTTTGCTTCAAAAATTGCCTTATGGAATGGTGACTCACCTTAGCATGTACCATGTGATATTATGTCGAATAATCCAGCATAATAGACCTCTATTAACCGTATGACCTGCTGAGAATCAAGAAATATTAGTTAAATAAGGTTATAGGAATTAGACTACTTAAGATAACAAGCTATAACCTACCTTGTTCAAGTTGTAAATAAGCAAACAAAACAGCCATGTGCTGTCCTAGGGGGCTACCGATTTCTATACAGAAAAGAGGGAGTATGATTGCCTAATATTAATCAAAATAAAACACCACTAATTAAGCTAGTCTTCTTATCATCAAATGACAAAAACAAATACCTATGTACAACACCATTACCAATTGGAAATCATGGTGAAAGGATTAACAAATCAATTAGCTTCCTACACTCCCTTTTAGCCGTAAGTCTACAATCTGGAGCTGGCCATCTTCACAATGTCGAACACCTGCAGGAATAAAGAACAAGGTTAGTGTCATTAATTAACTTAACAAATCTTGAATAATTGCCATGCCTAATATAAAGCAAACTATATTAATCTCCTAAGGCTCCATTCAGCCGTAAGCCTACAAAGGTGGAGCTGCCTAGTTGCTCCATTACAGCCGATCACACCTGCAAGAAGAGACAAGATTAGTGCAATAATTAAGCTAAATGAACATTAAAGAATTACCTTGCCTTGTCATCTACCCATAAGCCATCAACAAGCTTCAATAATTCTTGCTAAAAACAACCGTAGCACTAGTCAAGTGGAGAGACCATTATGGTCAATTTTTGAAATCAAAATAAACATAGACATAACATAAAATAATGACCAATGAGAAGCCAATAATTTCCAAATTTAGCCCATCTCAATCTTTGCCTTAATACTTACGAGACTCCATTCATTTTCCCTTGCATCATTCACGAATGGTAAGCTTCTTCTACATTACTCTCTTTTCTTCATTTCCTAAGTTAAGTCCTAAGTGTTAATAAACTCCATTAATGGTGAACTAGTTCCTAACACCATTTTAATGTAATTTCCTAGTTAATTCTATCAAGTCTTGAAGCAAGAAATCATCCTAGCAATCTCAACAATTTTCGCGAACCATAGGTGTTCCAAGGAGGTTCCTAAATCCAACAACAACACAAGGAACAACAAGATCAAGTTAAGGTATATGTTCATGTTGAAAATTCCTTAAGCAATTTCGAAATTTAAAACCTTCTAAATCCATATTTTCTTCATTATTTCATGAAGGAAACTTGGATCTACAATCATCTCAAGGTGTATCAAAAATACCTTGTTAAATTCCTAAGGTAAACTCTTGTAAATCTACTTCAAATCTTATTTATAAATTCTTGTTAGAAGTCTAACAAATGGATCTCCTAAATATTTATAAGGAGGTCGAATTCTCTTCATCAAAATAGCATTTGGAGAGCTTGGAATTCAAGGAGAAAACAAGTACAAGAATTGTCTTGATTTAAGGAGTAAGTATATATAATTAAGGTTTATTAAGTTTAAGCTTGATTTAAGCATCAAACTTTGGTGTAAAAATTATATAACCTCTAAATAAATTATGGCCGAAAATATTATGGGTTATAATGTCAAGAAAATAATTTATAACATATAAGGTAAGATTATTACCTTATGGTATAAAATTGTGTCACAAAAATTAAATATGATACACATATTATTAAACCAAAATATCTAAGACTAATATGTTCTATTTTGAGTTTATAATCATTCTAAGTCATTAGCATAATTTTTACAAGTGTTATATGGCTTATATACATTTATATGTATTTATTATAAGGTTTAAATCAAGTTTTGGAAACTATATGGTAAAATAAAATTAAAGTCGAGAGTTAAAAGCTTTAATTGGTGATTTTCGAAATATACAAGTATATTAACTTATATTATAAATTTTGGGAATATTAAAAATAGTTACAAGTATTTAAATGGCTAGTATATAAAGTTATGTGGCTAAAATGTAAATTTTGAAAAGTATAGGGTACTAATATTAATTGCCGAGAGTATAAGGGGTTGTTTGGTGTATTTATGTTATAATATAAGGTAAGAATTAATATTGTGAATTTTGGTAAATTTAAATAAGTGTTTAAGTGTTAAAATAACATTTTATTAAGTTTTGGGGCTATTTGGTAATTATTGGAAAATATAGTGAATGTCTGAGAATTACTTATGATTTTAAGGGTTTATTAAAGTATTAATTATGAAATTAAGTCTTGGTCAAAGTGTTGACCAAAAACTTTGGGTTAAAATGATTTATGACATAAAATATTAAGTTTATAAAAGTTTAAGGGTGAATATGTAATTTATGAAAGTATATGTATAATACCGAATTGTTTAAGGGGCACAAATATAATTTGTGAATTTATATGGGTCTTTTCGGAATTAAAGATGATTAAATATTAAAACTATAGTTTATAAGTTAATATGTAACTTATATAAAGTGTAACACCCCAACCGTTAATCTCGTCATTACCTCTAAAACTGTTACTAATTACTCCTACTCACGCAGCGGAACTCTAATTACAACGAGGGGTGAAACAACGCCGTTAGCCACCCATGTGGCTAACCAGGCCTTTCTTACATACCGTAACGGTCTGATGAACTGGAACAACCGAGTACTTCATACAAATACAATACTCATTTCACTTCTTTACTATACCGAGTCTACAATATACGGATGCCGATAACATACTCGGACTTACACCTCATTCAAATGCATAAGTAATTACGATCTAACTACCCACGCTTCATAACTGTCCCCGTCCTACTCTCTCGAACGGTGGTCAGCTTCAAGTACCTGCACACTAAAAACGTTCCCCCTAGGGGGTCAGCTTACGCTGAATATGAAATTCGCATATACCGCGTGCTAACCGCGGTACGCCGACTACTTTGGGTCGGATATACATGGAGTTCATTTTAATCAAACAACATGCATCATGGCAATACAATATATATGTATATCACACAAGGAATCTACATCCAATCACGGAACACGATTCCTAACTAACATAACAATGTTGTTAGTGGTAACTGGTTACTCTTAGGCATTGAGGGTTATTCCTCACTATGCCTTGTTTACTTATTCAATACCTCACCCTCTCTCTCGGGTTACTTATTCGTATACACACCCATTCTCTTGGGCTACTCATTCTTATACTTACCCATTCTCTCGGGTTACTCATACTTATACTCACCCCTTTCTCTCGGGTTATTTATACTCATTATCTCACCCACGCTCTTGGGTTATTCATACTCAAGCTCCTGTAGATTCTCGAGACACTACAGGTCTCCTACGTCACGCTTGTTACTCTTATACATACTTAAGCCAAAACTCATGGCTTTCTAGCATAGTCTTACTTCCCCGGTTTCGACCCTACTCTGGGTCTAGCATGGTGGGAAGGTTCAACTAGCTCACGGAATTCTCTCTTAGTTCCTATCTCTTTTACTTAGGTCCGACTACTCTCGGACTACTCTCGTTCCCATACACTCCTCTCTCGGAGTTATAATAATATCATGTATATTAGTCTAGAAGCATCATTCTCGATGTTTCTAATGACTTTGGGAACTTTACTTAAATTCGGGTAATCTTAGGTTTAAGGGTTACCCTCACAATCATATGCTTATACATTAGGATATTTTCTTATACCGGGTAAAATCCTCATATAAGAGGTCGACCGTATCTCAAGGGAGTCACATAGTCCCTTAGGTCTCTTTTACCTTTCTTATATGTTTACATTATTGGACTAACTTCGATCCTCTCGATGGAGGTTCGTTTATCCCTCCACTCATATTTATTTCGTGGATTGTTGCAATAAGGTTTCCTAACCGTTATCGGGTATTTACTCAACCCGTACATCTCCTCACATTCTAGGGAGTTTATATGTTTGCGTTATCATTACACTTAAATCGATAGTTTATGTGTGTTTGCATACTTCCATTGGTTATGTGACTACCCGTTCAACGGGTTTCTAGTCAATCATTACTCACTAAGAGTCGGTCTATGCACTACGTTAGACCACACCGGCATACAAGTATGTTAGCTCATACAACATACAACAATGCATGCATAATCAAACAAGGGATTATTTTCATGCTTTAATCTTGATTAAGCCGGCACACAAACACACAAATCAGAGTAACTCGGTTAGCATACGGGGCATGAGAAAATCATACCTTTCACCGGGGTTTTTACTTTTACCGTGTCATCTCACCAAGCTCGGGTCACGCACGGTTCTCTGATAATGTTTCAACATTATTATTAATACTAATATCATACGGAACATAATAAAATGTTACTCCCGTAGTTACCCCGTTATCCCGTTTCTCGGTTTTACTTTTATTAATTTGAGTTCTCACCTCACAATCACTTCTAACACTTTCTCACACTTCCTAGGGCCTTTACATGCCACCAAACAAGGCCTTAACATCTTATAACATCATTAACATTCAAACCCCCATCATTTAAAACCTTTAAAATACTCTCTGTAGGTTTCTGGGGGTGGTCCGGGACTTGGTCCACACCCTAAGTCCCGGACCAATACTCATCACAACTCTCGGGTGGAATTTCAACACTGGTCCGGGACCTTGTCCCTATCCCAAGTCCCGGACCAAACACAGCCTGCACTCTCGGCCTAAATAAATGGGGTGGTCCGGGACCTTGTCCTCATCTTAAGTCCCGGACCAAGGTGGGCATTGAACTCTCGGTAAGAAAACAGGGGGTGGTCCGGGTCCTTGTCCATGGACTAGGTCCCGGACCCTGCTAAAACCTGCAACTCACATTATTTTTCAACCCCAATTCAATCCTTAATCCACCCTTAATCTTTCCATAAACTTTCCACAAGTTTTCCACATGTTTAATCACCTTAAAACATGCTCTAAAACTCTTCAAATCATAGGCTCAAACCTTACTCAAACCCTTACTCAAATTCACACATTTTACATTCTCATTTCAACACTTTGCACCCTTGTGCATTTTCTAACCTCTCTTGACACTTGCATTATTGTTCTCTCTTCATTTAACCATTCCAAAACTTCCAAGATAATGCACACCTCATTCCAAGTTCCAAGACTCACTCTTAAAGCCTAAAATCTTCTTTGTTTTCTAAAAACTCCTAAGGCACTTACACAACCTCTTTTGCTACAGATTTTTGCACATCTAACCACAATCATCCTCTCATATTCTTGGGTGATCATTTACCCAGTTCAAACTCCAACAACACCTAGCTAAACCTAGGTCACTCCTCCTATACCATTACTCAAAGTCCTCCGGTTTCCACCGAAATTTCGCCATAACCCGGCTACTTTTCTAGCTTTCCCCAAAGCTCATATTATCACTTAATTCAACCTAAAACTACCAAACCCACAAGGGTTCTACCAGCATACACACAAAACATAAAACTCATCACTTCCACAAATGCATCACAATGCATAATCCAGAAAGTTCATAGCTCATAAACAAACACTTTATTTCACAAATGTTTTCTCACTTGTATTATTTCTATACAAGCACATTATCATCACAATTATCCTCATCTCAACAAATCACCTTTCCACACATGTTTAGGTTCATTCCTTTATTCATTTTCCCTTCCCAAAATACCTAAAGCATTAAGTTAGGCTCCAAGGTAAATTTGTTTACCTTAACTTCACAAGCCTTTACTCTTTTCACTCCTCTTCTTTCTCTTCTCTTTTATCTTGCTTGGAAATCGCCAAAGGTCAAGAAATTGCCCATCTCCCATTCAATATACAAGGCAAGAGATGAGTTCAAGTAGAAACACTTAAGCTCATAAATTAGAAATGCTTAAAGCTCTAAAATGTGTGATTACCTTAAAACCCTAGGATGGGGTTTTGATCAAGAATCAAAGGGGAAACTCCCAACCACCATTGAAGACTTGGAGAATAGCTCAAACAAGGAAAAATCAAGGCATTACAACTTGCCAAAATCGGCCAACACAAGAGGGTGAATAAAGGATGCAATTTCTTTGGATATTTTTACCTTGGGTGAGAGAGGAAGCTTCAAGCTTCAAGATTATGTGCTTTTCTCCTCAAATGGGCAACACCCATGAAAATGAAACTCACCATTTTCGAGTTTTGAAAAGAGAGGATGATAGAGGGTGATGAGAGGATCACAAATATGTGGTTATTTTTGAATTCGGAGCAAGGACGAGACTTGAGCAAGGAGAAGAAGATGGAGGAAGCTTGCTTGGCTCCCATGTCGCTCTGCACCAGAGAGGGAGGAAGGGAAACGTGGAGAAGGGGGAAAAGAAGAAGAAAGGAAAATGAGAGGAAAGAGAGAGAGAAGGAAATGTTTATGGTTTTTACTTTTTACTTTCCTCTCTCCTCCTTTTCTTTCTCTCTTTATTTATTTGCTAGTTTATTATATGAGTGTGTGTGAGAGGCTATTAAAACCGGCCCCCACTACAATATTAAGCTGGAGCGTTTTTCGGATTCTGACAGAAAACGCCCGTTATTTTACCCGGTTTGGCACTATTCACTAACCGGGCCCGTTTTTCGGATTTTTCTCGTTTCTTTATTTTTAATGGCTATTAAGCTTCCATTAATACTTAATTATAGTTATATAATCAACTATAATTTTTACGGGTCCATTTGACCACTTAAAGTCACGTTTTCGGGTTTCCTCGAAAAACGTGCTTTAAAACTCCGTTATCGTTTTAATCCATTATTTGGATTCGTTTTCTTCGGGAATCATTCCCGTATACTTATTAGGCCTAACTAAGCCTTAGGAATCCATCTCGGACCCTCTCGAGATCATATATCTCTTATACTCATTTAACGCGCATTTTAGCGTTTTTCGCTTTTCAAGCGTTTTCTCTTTTCTTTTGGTTTTATTCTTTTTACCAATACTCTTTAGGCACCATTAGGCCTTTTATAATCATATTAGAGTAATTTAATCGCCATTTTTAGATCCGGGGTATTACAATCTACCCCCTTAGGAACTTTGTCCTCAAAGTTGATGAATCTAGGTGGTTACTCTCATGGCATTCAATGCCAAGGTTATAGTACATGTATAACCCTACTGACTCCACAAGTCAGTCTCATTTCATACTACACATACCACACACATATCACAGCATGTATAGCAATCAAAAATACTCTTTTTACTCTCTCCATGGAATCGGTCCGAAGACAAGAAGGCACTACAGTCCTCGAATCCATGTTGAGTGATATACTACTGATCCCTCAGGTACCGGTCACGTTGAACACTTACTCTTTCTAGTTCACGGCCGTTTCATGACAAATGGGCACTTACTCTCTCTGGCCCACGGTCCCTTCGGTTCTGATCAAAACGTTACATTATATATCCTCAGGCACTCTGGTTGACTCACTCAACACAGGAACATCCCAGGGTACTCTCCCCGTCCCGCTGCCTTCGGAAAAATCACACACTGACACCGCCCCAACCGGTCACTTAGGACCGCCGCACGTACGGTGCAATGGTTTCAAAACTAATACACGCCCACCGTTCTACCGGTCATCAAGACTTAAGGCTCAGCCATCGGCGGGTGATAGCGGTTTCAAAACCAGTTTCATTTCCATCTTCATACTTGAAGGAAATTCTTTTTCAAAATCTGTTTGAAAATTCTTTTTAAAACATCACACAACTCCAAATCAGATGTATGGTAGCTGTATCTTTCTTAGCGTGATTACTTGTGACCACTATAGGGAGCTTCAGGAATCATCTAACCCTGATGTGATCAGCATCAGTGTTGAACTATCCTTCCACCCCAATTTGTGTTCGGTTTCCCTTGATCGCTAGCTGAAATACCCCAAACCTTAATATATTGTTTAAACACTTAAATATGGTGTATTAAGACTAAAAAGAGTCTTAGAAACATTAGTAAACAAATTTAAACAAAAGGAAACACAAGATGTGCTTTAAAGTCAATAAGAGCCAAAATGTGCTCTAAGCTTGGGATAAACTTGGTTAAGACCTAATGAACTTACCAAGACCTCATTTATATAATAATGAACATATTAAACCAATTACCAAAGAAAACCAAGCTTGAAAACAAGTTTAAACACAAAATGTGCTTTAAGGAGTCTTAAAGCACATTTTTGAAAAATTGTCTTGTAAATGAGTTTTGAGTGGCTAGATGTCCATCATTACTCTTAAATACATATGTGTACTATATAATATCACATTTGGGTGTCTATATTAATGGGAAATCAAAAATTTCACTTCTATGTGCCTTGTTTTATGAATAGTAACTTTTATAAGCTATTTTGTAACATATGTTTGTATAAGTAATTAAATTGACAAACAAAGACTATATTACCCTCATTATATTAAGGGGGCCGGTTTTCTAAGGTGTGGTGACTCACCACCCTCTTGTTATTTTGTTAAGTAAATAATGATGACTAATGAATGTACTATTTACTTTAAAACTACAAATATCTTCTAAAAGTAAACCAATCTTCATTCTCTCATTTCCTTTCTTCATTCACACGGTTTCCCACCTCTCTTCTTCCTTCTTCTTGCTGTTCTCTCACGGTAATACACACACCTCCATTGAAACTCCACTTTGATCTCTTGTTAAACCTTGCTCACTTGTCCAAATCAAAAACAAACACCACCATCTTCTTCCTCTCCTCAAGCTCTTCATTTCTATCTTCTCCAAACTTCAAGACAACCATTTCGGTGCCATGGAGTTTCTCCATTGAAGGAGCTTGAGCTTGTATTTTTACATATTGTTACTCTCCTTTGCTTCTAGGTAAGGAATCTCAAACAAAAATCAAGTTTCCTCCTTGTTTTTGTCATGTCCGAAAATATATATTGAAGGAGCTCTTTGTGTGACCTTGTTCTAGCTTCATTCCAACTCTTCATGGACTAGGTGGAGTCCTCTCTTGCTAGATATTCAAACTCTCTTCAAAGAGCAAGGTAAAACAACTACATTAATGTTTTTGAAACAATGTAAAACTAGGGTTTACAATGAGATGGAGCTCATAGCTTGAATACTCATTATAATGTGTGTATATTGTTTAGAACTTGTCAAAGAATCAAGTACTCTATCGGTTTTCTAAAGGAAACAAGAAAGAAGTTATTTTGCAAAAGAGGTAAATCTACTAACCTAATGTTGTTTTTAATGCCTTAGGAGAAATGAGCTTATAAATGCTTATTAAAACTACCTAAAGAGCCAATGGTGAACGACTTAGTAAAGTGTTCTCAAGAGCTTAGTAAAGGCATATGTTTGTTGAGTGTATTTGCAGGTTAAAGCAATATATTGTGGAAATTCAGTGTTTATGATTTATGCACCTTAAGGGCCTAAGAGCCATGTCATTTAAGGGCCTAAGTGCCATGCAATTTAAATTATGCACTATATTGTGATGTAGTGCTTTGTGAGTGAAGTTTGTGTATAATAAGTACTTGATGGATTTTTAGTGTTCTTGGTTTTGTTGGTAAAACAAGGTGTTTTGGTTTAGTAATGTTCTAGGAGAACCTATGTCGAAATTTAGGTAACAAATGTGAAGTTCTAGGTGTTAAAATGAGTTTGATAAGTTAAGGAGTATTTAAAATGGTTAAGTGTTCTTGTGTAGGAAACATGCATTAAGGTGATTTAGGATGTAACAAGGACTTAGGCATGAGCTTGAGATTTTAGTATGTACCAAAGTCATTTGGGACTTAGGTAAAGACTTAGGCAAACTTTGGCAAAATAAGGAGAAGTGTACACTAGGAAAAGAGTTTCAAGAAGGATATAAGGAATTAGTGTGAGAGATGATGCTTGGGAGATGATGTTAAGATAAGGAGAAAAACATTTTGGGATAGTAGTTATCATAGGTGAGAAACACCATTTAGAAACCTAGTGAAAAATGTTGTAAGTGTTAGGAATTTTGTGAAGAAATAAGTAAAGGTTTAAGGAATTAGAAAAAGAGTTTGTGAGTGTTTAAAGGATGGTTTAAGTTGTGTTTGAAGTGCCCAAATGAGGTTAGGGGGTACTAGGTTATATGGGGTGAAGTTTGGAGTTGAATGTAAAAGGAAAATAAGGATTTGGGGCAGACCGGACTTGCGACCGGACTTGCAAGCCCGGTCGGGACCTGTTTACCCTACGAGAATTGTCTTCTGGAATGGACCGACCTTGGGACCGGACTTGCAAGGTCGGTCGGACTTGTAAATTGTGTACGGATTGGGTTACTGGAATCGACCGGACTTGGCAAGTCCGGTCGGGCTAAATTTCCGAAGGGGAGAAACTCTCTGGAATCGACCGGACATGGACAAGTCCGGTCGGCAAGTCCGGTCGGACCTAAATTTGTAAAAAAAAAAAAAAAAAAAAAGAAAAGAATGTGACTTATGTAGTTAACCCTAGGGTGTATAATGAAGGTAACCTAGGGTAAGATAGACATTAAAACATGTCATACAATTATGTTAAACACTTAGTAAATTTGGAGGTTAAGTAAGTTAATTAACCGACGTTCTTGAATTATGTATAGGAGTGACCTACGGAGGAAACCAAACGAGGCAAGGACCAAGGTATGGTTTTCTTGCAGTCTGTTGTCTAACGGTTTACACCGGTTTGTGTGTTGTATGTTTTTCTGTGTGTTTACAACGTTATAAGATTTAAACATGTAATGAGTTTACAGTTGTTCATATTATTGTGATGTGTTGTTGTGACTCAATTCCCTTGTGTGTGTCTAACATGACTTACCAACTATTGTGTGTTGGTTGTTAAGTTCCACTATGAACTTCTAACAAGTGTTAACTGGGAAGTGAGGAATCCGGTTATCCGGTCATGCATGTAAGTTAAGAGTAGATATCTGAATCAGATTCGACTCTTATGTTGTTAAGATTGTTCTCCTTAATTTGGCGTTCGATCTCCCGCTAGCTTCTTCCAAAGCTTACCTATTCTGACTTATGATCGGTTTAGTGGGAACCTGTGTTTGTGTGGTGTGTTCGGGTCACTAAATCCGAACCATCTGTGACTTAAGTTACTCGTTCGTCTAACAGAACGGTAATGAGTGTGTTTAACGAGCTTAACATGAGGGTGAACCACTCTCTAGGCTCTTATGTTATTTGACCCTTGTGGTTTGTTATTGGGACGAAGATCCACCGCTGTGTGTTAATGAGCTGTGCACTATTGATGCTATGCTCCATGTTATGTTATGTTATGTATGTAAATGAATGCCATGTTATCATGACAATTAGCTGCGCGTATCCCGGTAGCCGATGGGCTGCGCGTTAGCCATACCAGCCAAGGGTTGCTGACCCCCTCGGGGGATCCATATTTCTTATACTGCAGGATGAGGATCGAAGAAGCGGAGTGGCTTTAGATCCTAGGATGTGATTACTTTTGTATACTTTTGGATGTTGGCCCGGGATGCGCCTGTGCTCCTGTGGCGTTATATACTTTTGGTTGTTACAGTTACAGCGATGTTATACAGTGAAGAATATTTAAACACTCGGTATTGTATATAATGTATTTATGGTTTAGTTTTATGCTCGGGAGTCTGATCATCAGACCGGTACAATGGTATTTATTCTGCCTTGTCAACCACGTGGGTGGCTGACGGCGTTGTAGCACCGAAGCGTTAGTTACTGTTTAGTTATTTTATTCCGCTGCGATTTCATTTAGTATCATGTGCGTACTAGGGGTGTTACACTAGCAGATCAAGTTCCACCTCTCACGTCAGTTTCAAACAATCAGATAGTCAAACATTTTTGTTTTCTATCTTTTACTCTTTCTAGTCATATTCACGAAACAATTCGTTTCAATTAATCTCTATCATGGAACTTAAGTCATCCATTATTCTCTATTTGTTTCACTTACCTTGCCTAGGCATTCCATACTTGTGGCCTCATTAGTCAAATTATTACTCAACTTAAAACATACAACATACAACTCCAAAGGATGGAACTCACTCTATCAATCATTCTCAAATAAAATCACCTAGGGAACTCACTCCCTCTTAGGTTACACATCGGTTTCATGCCGATTCATACTCATCATATCTCATGTCTAATCTCACTAGACATATACTATAGGGATTCTCATTCCCCAGGAGTTTCTCTACTCCTCTTTTCATATTTATTACATACACATTACTCGCATCTCTCATGCACCATACTCATTATTACACAATGAATGGGTACCTATGTTTATGTAACATAAGTTCCAATCATCAAAACAATTTCTTTTTGTGCTATGCACATAGTAGTTTACGCACCAATACATAAAACATACTCCAAGCGGTTTCTCGCCCTACCCCCCTTAAAAGGGGTTACGCCCGCGTAACCAACCATATGTTATCACTGAACATTGGTTCATTAATTCGAGTATTATGAAGTGTTTAAACTTCAGTACGGTTAATTAACTCATAACCGGGTTCGGTTCTAGCCTCTAAGGCTTCAAGGGGTTTATGACATAGGTATACTTAACCCTGAATCACGGTCCACAAGCTTCTGCTGCGTGACCTGATAATTAGAGCTTAATTCGCTCTTTGGTATTCTCCATGTATTTCAATCGTTGCTTGGTATCTCTTACCGTATGCGAATTCGATGAATTTTAGATTGTCTCACCAGTTCTCTGGGAATCTACTTCGTATAACACTGTATACCTTTGTGATTATTCACTTATTTTTCCCGACTTGTCGGTTGAGGTCAAGCTACTACTTAGCATGTAGTGCTTCCTCGTTTAATAGTGGCTCAAGGATTATGTTTGTTTCTTGGTTCTGTACCAGAGTTCTTCATTCATACTACTCTGCATTTTTCCACATATCGATCCTGGGCCCTGTGGGTTATGGGCCCACGTTCTTGTGCATCTTTGGCCAATGGCCGCACGATTATCTCTCTAGATTCTCACTCAACAGGCTTCGTTGACATTTCTCAATTCCTGGCTCTCCCACTTGATCATTACCGCACAAGTGCAATACCAAAACACTCAGTCATACAGAGTGCAGAAGCGTAAACCCTTGACAGTAAATCTCTCATGAGATAGGAATGATCATGTCTTCTTTAACACATTTCTTCATCAACTCTAATCGCTATCTGAATATACTTTTACAATGGTCGCTTACTGCGCACCTTGGTCTTTCTCATTTCTATGGCATCCGCTACTACTTTAGCTTCCGCCCGGGTGTTCTCGCCATTTACACGATGGCTTGCCATTCACTTGGCTCAACAACATACGCTATTGTTAAAATCTCTCTACGCACTTGCGCGCTGCTTACTCTGCAGTTTATATTGCACACATACAGTGTTTACTACTCAACTGATTACTCTACTATAGTTCATATACTCATTGGCAATATACACATGCTCAAGTTTGCTACACCGCTCTAGCGGTTTCACATTACATACATAGGCCCCATAATCACAAGTGGTATCCCCACTCTAAGGTAGTGGTTCATTCACCACTGTTCCTCTTATGCCTTTATGCATATGTTTTACAACGTTTGGATCTACGTATTGTAGTTGGTTTTATCGGCTTACAAGCCACCTTGCCTCGAGTCATGCTCCATGCGGGCTGTTTGTATAGGTTTTTGCTTCCCCGTATACCATTAAATGGTTTGGAGGTATTACTGGGTTTTTCGATAAGGTTGTCTCACCACGCTTCCAAACATGGAAGACCCTTAAAGTATTTTGATACTAATTCATGCCCTCTAGCATTTTAGGGTATCCCGTGTTACGAGGGATCCCTTCGGGTTCTACCCGAGTGTTTGCTTAAACACTTGTGTTCTCAACACGATGTTTCGTTCAACTACTGTTGACTCCGGCACCCTTCTCGGATTGCTCCTGGGTGTTACTGAGTAATGCCATTACATTTGGCTTGTACTCATGGTTATGTTCAGTTGTGACTTCGCCTTGCGGCTATGTCCTTGACTATCCCGTTTAGGGTTGTAATGTCTCCCATTATTGGGTAGATCCTTGGTACCTTCTAATACCTTCTGGGTCAGGTCATTATTCTCTTCAGTGAGGTGTAAAGTGGGGATTCTATCCCGTTTATCGTACATTAATAAGTTCATTTAGGCATTCGTCGTATTATTTACACTGGTATTCAACCAGTTATTAGGTATTTCCTGAGACATATCCAATGTCTGTGCTTAATACTCTGTGCTTCTCGCACTTATTAACACTATATCCTTAGGTCCGTCACCTTACTGGATTCTAGACTTCTTTAGCTTGTAAACTTCTTTGTGTTCTTCGATCATTCGAGGTGTTCAAATATCTTGGTTTGGATTGGCTCTTTCGTCCATAGTATGGAGTGGGCTACTTCCCGTGTTCCGTACTCTACTTGTATACATACATGGAGTATCTTATTGATACGTTACCACTTACCCGACTAACTCATAATTGGTCTGTCAGGCCCGCAAGCTCCTTGGGAGTGCGGTCGTTCCATGTCTCATTTGTGTACACTTGTAGTGTCGGTCACGCCTAAGTGAAGTATTCTGTTGCCAACTCCTCTTATATCATTATATGATAACTTACCGTGGTTCTCTGGTTTGGTTTTTAAAAATTTAGGAGTTTTTGGAAAATTCTCTGTTTGAAAGAAAAATTTGGGTTTGAAAATAAATGTTCATGGCATTTCAATGCCGCAGCTTCTCGCTGGCTGGTATGTTTTCCAATACAGTGGTCAGGCCATTAGGCCTCACCAAGGTTTCGTTTTAGAATTCTTTAGGGTTTAAGTGGCTATATTGGCTTTGTTCGCCATCTAGGTACTTGCTAAGTACTTGTCACTTGTTAAGATTCTTCTTAACGGTCCCGTTATTCCTGCACTTGCCGAGGCAAGTGCGCGGTACAGGCGGTTTTTGGGTTAACTCATACCGGTCACAGTATTGTTCACATTGTATTTAGTAGCCTCGTTGGCTCTTCCTTGATCCCCTAGTTGGATAACTGCTCCTTGGAGCTGCTTCTCATTCCTCTTGACATGACTGTCATTCATTTAGGTGCTCCTCCACTCTCGGAGTTCCTTAGCTGTTTTATTTCTATGCCTTGCCTCGTTGCTCGTTCCCACGTCTTTACTGTGGTTACCGAGGTTTAACTTATTTAGGTACTACTTCTGTAGTCCTATTCGGGTATATCCCGTAGTTATGCTCGTAGCTGTCTAAGCTATATCAGTTAAGTATTGCAACCTCTTTGGGTGTGGCAGGGTGGGTGCATCTACCTTTGACTAGATTCTCAGTCAATATGTATACCATTGATGGTATTAGTTAACTATGGCGGTCCGTAGACATGTGTCCCGGTTTTTGTTATTATCATTGCTTCTCATTAATCCGCCTTCTTGCACGGTTAGTGCTTTCTTCTTGCTACTGCTCGGCCAGCTAGGTTCTCGCGACTGCTAAGCATGTCGCCCCAGGCTGCCACAAATTCTGGTCTCCTTGGATTAGGATGTCTCGTTCCCTCGCCATTAAGTGCGGTTATTGTCGTTCCAGCGGGATCCGTCTCCGGGATTTCCGGTTCTCGGGATCTACCGCATGACAAGTTCTGGTTCATATTGAGATATTAAATAACTGCCAGATTGGGTTTCCCCGTCTCTCTGGCGTTCTTCCCCAAGCTTTCAATTCGGGGGTTGTGGAGGGCGGGTATGGTATTGTAGGTATCCAGATCATACTGGAAGTTCCTATCTAGCGCATCTCTCACGCTACCACTCAACCCTTAGCCCTAAGACTCTATATCCTAACTCGGTATTTCCTAAGCTCGGTATTTCCAGTCATTACCTCTAAAACTGTTACTAATTACTCCTACTCACGCAGCGGAACTCTAATTACAACGAGGGGTGAAACAACGCCGTTAGCCACCCATGTGGCTAACCAGGCCTTTCTTACATACCGTAACGGTCTGATGAACTGGAACAACCGAGTACTTCATACAAATACAATACTCATTTCACTTCTTTACTATACCGAGTCTACAATATACGGATGCCGATAACATACTCGGACTTACACCTCATTCAAATGCATAAGTAATTACGATCTAACTACCCACGCTTCATAACTGTCCCTGTCCTACTCTCTCGAACGGTGGTCAGCTTCAAGTACCTGCACACTAAAAACGTTCCCCCTAGGGGGTCAGCTTACGCTGAATATGAAATTCGCATATACCGCGTGCTAACCGCGGTACGCCGACTACTTTGGGTCGGATATACATGGAGTTCATTTTAATCAAACAACATGCATCATGGCAATACAATATATATGTATATCACAAGGAATCTACATCCAATCACGGAACACGATTCCTAACTAACATAACAATGTTGTTAGTGGTAACTGGTTACTCTTAGGCATTGAGGGTTATTCCTCACTATGCCTTGTTTACTTATTCAATACCTCACCCTCTCTCTCGGGTTACTTATTCGTATACACACCCATTCTCTTGGGCTACTCATTCTTATACTTACCCATTCTCTCGGGTTACTCATACTTATACTCACCCCTTTCTCTGGGTTATTTATACTCATTATCTCACCCACGCTCTTGGGTTATTCATACTCAAGCTCCTGTAGATTCTCGAGACACTACAGGTCTCCTACGTCACGCTTGTTACTCTTATACATACTTAAGCCAAAACTCATGGCTTTCTAGCATAGTCTTACTTCCCCGGTTTCGACCCTACTCTGGGTCTAGCATGGTGGGAAGGTTCAACTAGCTCACGGAACTCTCTCTTTGTTCCTATCTCTTTTACTTAGGTCCGACTACTCTCGGACTACTCTCGTTCCCATACACTCCTCTCTCGGAGTTATAATAATATCATGTATATTAGTCTAGAAGCATCATTCTCGATGTTTCTAATGACTTTGGGAACTTTACTTAAATTCGGGTAATCTTAGGTTTAAGGGTTACCCTCACAATCATATGCTTATACATTAGGATATTTTCTTATACCGGGTAAAATCCTCATATAAGAGGTCGACCGTATCTCAAGGGAGTCACATAGTCCCTTAGGTCTCTTTTACCTTTCTTATATGTTTACATTATTGGACTAACTTCGATCCTCTCGATGGAGGTTCGTTTATCCCTCCACTCATATTTTGTGGATTGTTGCAATAAGATTTCCTAACCGTTATCGGGTATTTACTCAACCCGTACATCTCCTCACATTCTAGGGAGTTTATATGTTTGCGTTATCATTACACTTAAATCGATAGTTTATGTGTGTTTGCATACTTCCATTGGTTATGTGACTACCCGTTCAACGGGTTTCTAGTCAATCATTACTCACTAAGAGTCGGTCTATGCACTACGTTAGACCACACCGGCATACAAGTATGTTAGCTCATACAACATACAACAATGCATGCATAATCAAACAAGGGATTATTTTCATGCTTTAATCTTGATTAAGCCGGCACACAAACACACAAATCAGAGTAACTCGGTTAGCATACGGGGCATGAGAAAATCATACCTTTCACCGGGGTTTTTACTTTTACCGTGTCATCTCACCAAGCTCGGGTCACGCACGGTTCTCTGATAATGTTTCAACATTATTATTAATACTAATATCATACGGAACATAATAAAATGTTACTCCCGTAGTTACCCCGTTATCCCGTTTTCTCGGTTTTACTTTTATTAATTTGAGTTCTCACCTCACAATCACTTCTAACACTTTCTCACACTTCCTAGGGCCTTTACATGCCACCAAACAAGGCCTTAACATCTTATAACATCATTAACATTCAAACCCCCATCATTTAAAACCTTTAAAATACTCTCTGTAGGTTTCTGGGGGTGGTCCGGGACTTGGTCCACACCCTAAGTCCCGGACCAATACTCATCACAACTCTCGGGTGGAATTTCAACACTGGTCCGGGACCTTGTCCCTATCCCAAGTCCCGGACCAAACACAGCCTGCACTCTCGGCCTAAATAAATGGGGTGGTCCGGGACCTTGTCCTCATCTTAAGTCCCGCACCAAGGTGGGCATTGAACTCTCGGTAAGAAAACAGGGGGTGGTCCGGGTCCTTGTCCATGGACTAGGTCCCGGACCCTGCTAAAACCTGCAACTCACATTATTTTTCAACCCCAATTCAATCCTTAATCCACCCTTAATCATTCCATAAACTTTCCACAAGTTTTCCACATGTTTAATCACCTTAAAACATGCTCTAAAACTCTTCAAATCATAGGCTCAAACCTTACTCAAACCCTTACTCAAATTCACACATTTTACATTCTCATTTCAACACTTTGCACCCTTGTGCATTTTCTAACCTCTCTTGACACTTGCATTATTGTTCTCTCTTCATTTAACCATTCCAAAACTTCCAAGATAATGCACACCTCATTCCAAGTTCCAAGACTCACTCTTAAAGCCTAAAATCTTCTTTGTTTTCTAAAAACTCCTAAGGCACTTACACAAACCTCTTTTGCTACAGATTTTTGCACATCTAACCACAATCATCCTCTCATATTCTTGGGTGATCATTTACCCAGTTCAAACTCCAACAACACCTAGCTAAACCTAGGTCATCCTCTTCCTATACCATTACTCAAAGTCCTCCGGTTTCCACCGAAATTTCGCCATAACCCGGCTACTTTTCTAGCTTTCCCCAAAGCTCATATTAACACTTAATTCAACCTAAAACTACCAAACCCACAAGGGTTCTACCAGCATACACACAAAACATAAAACTCATCACTTCCACAAATGCATCACAATGCATAATCCAGAAAGTTCATAGCTCATAAACAAACACTTTATTTCACAAATGTTTTCTCACTTGTATTATTTCTATACAAGCACATTATCATCACAATTATCCTCATCTCAACAAATCACCTTTCCATACATGTTTAGGTTCATTCCTTTATTCATTTTCCCTTCCCAAAATACCTAAAGCATTAAGTTAGGCTCCAAGGTAAATTTGTTTACCTTAACTTCACAAGCCTTTACTCTTTTCACTCCTCTTCTTTCTCTTCTCTTTTATCTTGCTTGGAAATCGCCAAAGGTCAAGAAATTGCCCATCTCCCATTCAATATACAAGGCAAGAGATGAGTTCAAGTAGAAACACTTAAGCTCATAAATTAGAAATGCTTAAAGCTCTAAAATGTGTGATTACCTTAAAACCCTAGGATGGGGTTTTGATCAAGAATCAAAGGGGAAACTCCCAACCACCATTGAAGACTTGGAGAATAGCTCAAACAAGGAAAAACCAAGGCATTACAACTTGCCAAAATCGGCCAACACAAGAGGGTGAATAAAGGATGCAATTTCTTTGGATATTTTTACCTTGGGTGAGAGAGGAAGCTTCAAGCTTCAAGATTATGTGCTTTTCTCCTCAAATGGGCAACACCCATGAAAATGAAACTCACCATTTTCGAGTTTTGAAAAGAGAGGATGATAGAGGGTGATGAGAGGATCACAAATATGTGGTTATTTTTGAATTCGGAGCAAGGACGAGACTTGAGCAAGGAGAAGAAGATGGAGGAAGCTTGCTTGGCTCCCATGTCGCTCTGCACCAGAGAGGGAGGAAGGGAAACGTGGAGAAGGGGGAAAAGAAGAAGAAAGGAAAATGAGAGGAAAGAGAGAGAGAAGGAAATGTTTATGGTTTTTACTTTTTACTTTCCTCTCTCCTCCTTTTCTTTCTCTCTTTATTTATTTGCTAGCTTATTATATGAGTGTGTGGAGAGGCTATTAAAACCGGCCCCCACTACAATATTAATCTGGAGCGTTTTTCGGATTCTGACAGAAAACGCCCGTTATTTTACCCGGTTTGGCACTATTCACTAACCGGGCCCGTTTTTCGGATTTTTCTCGTTTCTTTATTTTTAATGGCTATTAAGCTTCCATTAATACTTAATTATAGTTATATAATCAACTATAATTTTTACGGGTCCATTTGACCACTTAAAGTCACGTTTTCGGGTTTCCTCGAAAAACGTGCTTTAAAACTCCGTTATCGTTTTAATCCATTATTTGGATTCGTTTTCTTCGGGAATCATTCCCGTATACTTATTAGGCCTAACTAAGCCTTAGGAATCCATCTCGGACCCTCTCGAGATCATATATCTCTTATACTCATTTAACGCGCATTTTAGCGTTTTTCGCTTTTCAAGCGTTTTCTCTTTTCTTTTGGTTTTATTCTTTTTACCAATACTCTTTAGGCACCATTAGGCCTTTTATAATCATATTAGAGTAATTTCATCGCCATTTTTAGATCCGGGGTATTACATAAAGTTTTGGAGTTAAAAGTGTAAATATGAAAAACTACATGTTGAAACCGAAAAGCTTATAGGCTTAACTAGTAATTTATAAAAGTTGGTGAGATCAATTTGTAATTACCGAAAATTAGTAAGAGTGTTTGGTAAATTGTAAAAGTAAGATGGTTAATTAATAATTATAAAGGTTAATGTGGATAATAAGTGATTATAAAAGTTATAAGGTTATTTGGCAATTTATAGAAGATAATATAATTGTCTAACAATTTCCGAAAATTAATATGGGTATTTAGCAAATTATAAAAGTATATGGTTATTTGATAAGTTGTAAAAGTTGATGGGTTCAAATTATGATTACCGAAAAATTATATGTGGTTATTTAATAATTTATTAAGCTGTTGGGTATAAAATATAAATACCGATTTAATAAGGTTGGTTTTGTAATTTAATAAGGAAAGGAAGTGAGACTAGGCAATATAATGTATTACGGTATATTGTGGAGTATAATATAAAGTTTATAAAATAATTGTGGTTATAATAAAAATGACCAAGGGATATAATATAAGGAATAAGTAGAAACAATTATGAGTATATAATTAAGGAAGTAGAAATATACTACAAGGTGGAAATTCATTATCATATGTGAATATCACATAAAATAACGAACTATTGAGCTACCTAGAGTCACTGTAAAATAACTGGGGAAAATAAAAGAACATACAAAGTTATTATACAACGAGTATAAACATTACAGTGACAGTACTATAACATTTAATGAATAGTTATATTAATAATACCCGGTATTACATGTTTAAATAACAGCGTACGAGGAGGGACTACTGAACAGGGATTTGTCAAGCTAGCAGTTACTTGGTGAACGGTATGTTAATTGTGTGGTCCGAATGTCCTAAGGATTATCCTAAGGTCCAGACATTATGTGTTAATTGTTTAAGAGCGATATCTATGATTTTATGTGAATGATATTGTATACTGTATTGCTCAACTTCGTTGCGTTTTATTTATACGCGAACGTCTTATGACTGGAAGTTTATACATCTAAACTGGAACAAGACTAACTGACCTAAAGGTATTATTGAACCTAACTGATGGTCAACTGTTATAGTCTTAACTCAAGGATTGGTTATTATGTCACTGACAAAAAGGGCTAACTTATAAAGAGAGGAATCCAGATCGTTTTGACTTTCTGGTTACGCATTGTGATCACTACGAGAGACTTCAATGGAGAGTCACTCAAAGGAAATCCATCAGCCACATTCGGGGATGGCGGAAGGCACTGCCGTTGGTGCACAGGTTCAACCGGATCGGTCAATTAACCAGGGCCATAGGGTCAGCTGGTAAACAGTTCCAATGGAACACAGGGGACATTCGTCCATTAATAAGTTATTAAGGTTTGAATTAACATGACACTTGTGGTGGAAATTAGTTGGGAAAGGTTAAATGATTGGTTTAAAAGATAAGGGTCAGGTGGCTAACTAACAAAGTACAAGGTTAATACGTGTATCTTGTTTGGTGATTGTTATGGGAAATTATTGTGTGACTATTGATTATTGCTATGGATTATTGTTGTGTGGTTATTGGTGTTGTGTGCTATCATACACTGATGTTTACAGGAGAGTTGTTATGTGATTGTTAAATGTTTACAGTTATTACTGTGATCATTGTAAACCGGTATTCCATGTAATGAATCTAATATCAAGATGGCTAAAACGACTTAAGGAATCCAAATGATTTAAGACTACATTTAGCATACCAGCATTTCGATTGCTGAGCCCTTCAATGGGCCAAACATTCCAGGTTATTGAAGAAGACTCAAGCCGGAGTGCGGGACACGGGGGTAGCTGAAGTGTTTTCAACAGACACCGTTGGTCTTATTATGTATTGTATTAAGAAGGTTGTCGTGTTCAGTTAGTTGCTCATGTAGCTGGATTTGGTTTGTAATAATTAGAGTGCTCAGTATCTGTTCATCACAGCGTGAAGAGTTGTATTGTTGGAAAGAGTAAGGTTGCCTTGTTGCTCACAAGGGTGAGTAACAGCGTGTAACACCAAGGTAGTTAGTTTTATTTTCCGTTGCGATTTGTTATTTGCTATGCTACGACATGCGACGATATTACAGGTTTAGGATTAGGGGTGTTACACAAAGTCTGTTGGAAAACTTAAATGGTCTATCCCAAATACAAAATACTGGGCAATACTCATTGGTTTGATCACAGATCTGTCGGCTAGTTGGAGTTTCAAGGGGACTGGTTGTAGCTCTCCACCTCTTCCTTTAAGAAGGTGGCATAGGGCATGATATTGATGCTGGCACCCATGTCACACAAGCAACTTCCACATTTTACATTACCAATGAAACAAGAGATAATGGGACTTACCGGATCCTTCTGCTTAGGAGGAAGTGCTCAAAAGAGAGCAGCTGAGGACTCCTCTATCAAGTGAACTGTCTCTTTATCCTCTCTCTTCTTTTTCTTTGTCATAAGATCCTTCCAAAACTTGGCATAATTAGGCATCACTTGCAAAGCATCAATTAAAGGAATATCAAGAGTTAGTTTCTTAAATATACTTAAATTTTAGCAAACTGCTCATCGAGATGTTTCTTCTTCATCCTATTAGGAAATGAGAGTTCAACATTCTTAGGAGAGGAAGAAGAAGCATCAATAGTAATACAAGAAGAAGGGGAGGGAGTAGGAAGAACATGAGTCTGTATCTCCTCAGATTTTACCACATGAGGAACTGAAGACCCTGATGGTGCATCAATAAAAGAAGGGTTGATCTCTTCACCAGTTTGGTCCTCATTCACTTGTTCTTTTTGCTTATCTTCCAACTATCTCCCGCTCCTTAATTTTACTGCAGCGGATCTAGGTTCATCTGTAAATGCAATCACAGGAGATACAACCTCATCACACACAGTCAACGCTTTTGCGGATTCCTTTGGATTTGGATGAGATTGGGAATGTAATGTGCCTGGTTGTCGTTCTTGTTGTTGATTAAGGAGTAGCTAGTTCATTTGATTCATTTGCAGCTGCATACTCTGAACTGAGTTCTTCAAAGTTTTTTGACCAGCCATCAAGGGTTGATTGAAATTAATCTGAGTCTTAGTGTGAGTCTTCTACGTAATGACCATGGATGCAATCAATTCTTGAAGTTTGTCCATCTATGCATAAGAGGAGGACTTAGCAAGTTGTTGTGGTGTAGCTGGCTGATATGAACCTTGGCCCTGCTGGAACTGGCCTTGCGGGTAGGCTGGATTATAAGATGGTCGAGGGAACCGAGGTGATCCCTTCTGATTGCCTTGAAAAAGCGTAGAATACAAAGCTTTGTTGGAACTAACATAACTGAGATTTGGATGATAATTCTTGTTCCAAGGCTGCTGGTAACTCTCCTGCCCAACCAAGTGTGATTTTTCAGCTTGCCTCATTTCCTCCATGAAATACCCCAAATCTAATTAATATTATAAAACCATTGTTTAATGGAAAATAATCCAAATATAAACCATTTCACGTACGCATGCAAAGACATGCATGAGAACGTTACGTAATAATAGTCGTTTCACCATAAACGCTAAAACGCCTTAGAAACATGCGATTAAGCATGACCTTGTATGACCTTCTAAAACTCAAACCAAATGGTCATACCCTCATTATATGACTATACAAACATAGTCCCTAGGCTATATTTAGTCAAAAACACAAAACGCTCAGGAGTGCTCACACACGCCCCTTAAAGCACGAAAAGCCCAGAGAGGTGCCGAGGCGGCACGAACTCCTATATAATTCATTCTTAGAGTTCCTAACATCATTAATAACCATTATAAAGAGAACCCACGAGCTAGTTTCTCAAAATTCAACAAAATCCTCGGGGAAATTTCTTAACGCTCCTTTTTGCCCCGGGAGTGTCCCGATAGCTCGGGAATTATGTCATGAGTTGATGTAACCCCATATAACTCAATGTAACACCTTAATATATCATTATTGACTATAACAAATGTTTATAAACACTTGTAACTAATAGAGACAACTTATTTTCCAAAATATCCTTAGAGCACAAAAACGCACTTTCGGGTGTCACTAAAACGCGTTTTACACAATTACCTTGTAGTTTTTGACATGCCACGAATTATGAATCTTAAATGGGGATGAATTGACCCTCTAAATCAACTAAAGTCAGTGTCAAACAAGGTGCTCTATAGGGGCCGATTTTCTGCCTAAAAACTAGTATAAAATTTACATTTAAAACTTATAAAAGACATAGAACATGGTGACTCACCTTCCCATGTGTTATAATACTTAAAGGCAGAAGAATACAAGTCTTATTTGACCTCCATGCTGTCGAAATCCTGCAAGAAAACAAGGCCATGTTAGCTTGACAAAAGCAAAAATAATTAAAGCAAAAAGTAGATCTAAATTCTACTTTTTGATTTGTTAAATGCAAGTGACCATCGCATGCTTGTCTATGGCTCTTGACTGCCGATTGAGAGGCTCCAATTAGGCCTAAAAATCGGCCACCTACAAGGGAAGAAGAAGACAAGTTTAACATTGAAAAATCAAACCTTACCTAACTTACCTTGTCCTTTAGCTTCCATAATTTCTTCCACCTTGCCTTGTCTTGTTACATGGCCGAAATCAGCCTTGTTTGGAGGGTTTATGGAGCCTAAAAATCAGATGAGAAACAATAAACATAGTCATGACCTAACATGCCACATGGAGATGTCCAAAATAAAGAAATCAAATCCTATTCTTTCCTAGCTTAACTACACGGCTACATCCATTCTCTTCCTTGCCTTGTGGCCAAATTGGTAAGCCTTCTCTCTTCTTCTTTCATCTTCTTCCTTTGAAGCTCTTAAGTCCATTAATGAAGTTTTAACTTCTATCTTCATCTCTAAGGTAATTTCCTAGCATTTCTTGTCAAGCCTTGAAGCAAAACTCTTCCTAGCATAACTACAAGGGTTCGGCATTAATTAATACTCCAAGGAAGTTTTCTAAATCAACATTAATCCAAGGAGCATCTCAAGGTTACCTTAAGGTATTTTTCATGCTTGAAAATCCTTAAAGCACATTTTTATGTGTAACCGAATTCTACATCTTCTAAGGCTCTTTTCTTCTTCATTTTCGTGAAGGAAAGTTTGTTCTTCATCCATCTTAAGTGTGCCGAAATCCTAAGGAGAAAAGCTTAAGGTAAATCCTTGGAAAACTACTTACAAATCTACTTAAGATCCTTGTTAAAGATCTAACTCCTAAACTCCTTCACCTCTTGCATAAGAACCGAAGTGGAGCATCAATTTCCTTTGGAGAAAGCTTGGGAATTCAAGAGGAGTTCAAGCACTTAACCATCCTTTATTAAGAAGTAAGTTTACTAAGCCAATCTTTATGTTTTAAGCTTGGTTAAGCTTCTAAAAATTATACAAAAATTATGTACACCTTCCTAGGTATCTAAAACCGAAACCATATGGTAAAATATACCAAAAATATAATTTATATCATATATGGAAAATATTTACCTTAAGACACATTTTAGTGTCACAAAAATTACCTAGGTTACACCATAGTTCATACCGAATTGTCATGGACAAATATGTTCTATTTTGAGCTAAGAATCAATATAAGACATTACAATAATTTTTACATGAGTTATATGACTCATAGGAATTTATGTATAGTTATTTTGACTTATAAATCTACTTTTATATACTATATGGTATCCTATTAATTATGGCCAAATGGTTTTGGTGAAGAATAGGTTTTAATGAGCTACTTATGTATATAAACTTATATTATAAAGTTTGGTGAGTTAAAAATATTTTATTAGTGCTTAAATGGCTAATTAATTAAGTTATGTAGCTAAATTGTAAATTTTACAAAAGTTTGGTGTACATATAATAAGAGCCGAGAGTTATGGGTCTCTTTGGAGTAATTATGATATAATATAAAGTTAGGAATTAAGTTTATGAATTTTAGATAATTTAAGCAAGTGTTAAAATAACAATTTATAAAGTTTTGGGCTATTATGTAATTTATAAAAGTTATTATGAAAATTTGGAGTTTAATATGGGGCGAATCCATAATTAAGAGATTTATGAAGTACACTTCCGAAATTTAGAGGAATTAAATATTTAAACTATAGTTTATAAGTTATTATGTAACTATTATAAAGTTTTGGGGTGAAAATGTAAATAAAGGAAAGTTTATGTCAAAGCCGAATTGTTTGGGTTAGATTTGTAATTTAAGAAATTATTTATTTATATATATATATTCGGCAATTAAAGGGAATTAAAATTAAAACTATAGTTTATAAGACATTATGTAAAGGTAATAAGATTTTGAGGTTAAATTGTAATTACGGGAAAGAATATATTAAAGCCGAAAGTTTGAGGGGCTAAGTTGTATTTTTCGAAAGTTATATTATTCAAAAGTTATATACCAAAATATTAAGGGCGGTTTTGTAATATAATTAAATAAGGAATTAAAACTATATAATATAATGATATTAGAGTTTAAATGTAAAGTTTATGAATTATTATGATTGTTTTGTAAATAACCGAAATATAAGGGTAAGACATTAGATTTAAATAAATATAGGTCCTATGTCGAAATTTGGAGGAATTAGAAAAAGAATTTTAATTTATGGGATTATGGAATTAAAACTATGGCTTATATAGTATAAGGAACTTAAAGGTAATCAATAAATATTATTTATGGTTAAAAGGGGAGTAATAAAAACTATAAGAATATTATGTCCATGTATGGTATATAAATATAGTTGAGAAATTATAAAGTTATTATGTCATCTAGACAATTAAAAACATGTAACATAAATAGTACATGAATAAATATATACATATGTGTACATTAAAGGATTTATGAATAAATCAAGAAGGAATAACAAAATAAGTTATACATTAAATCATAAGGTAATTAAAAGAAATTACCACACAATATAAGCTATTCATTAAGACTATATAAATTGGAATATATATAAACACCTTAATTATCAATGAGGTTAAGAGGTTAAAGAAACTATATAAGTATGAAGAAATAAACCTCACATGAAATAATAAATACAAAATTGTTGAATGATCCAATAAAATTATTATACAAGGGTAACATAAATTAACCCTCTCAGTTAATCTTAATATATGACAATACTTGACCCAGACGTTGACCAGGATATATTCAACTGTAATCTACGGTGAACAGTATGGGATTCTTGCAACCTGTTTGCTACCGGATTACACCGGCTTGTGTGCTATCTGTTGTTTGAAATAATGACCAAGATAATTATTGTAAAATAATGTTTTACTCATGTGCACTGTTGTGTTACTTTATGTGCGTGATGCTACTAACTATAACGTGTATGTCCCACGCATACAACACTACATTACCAGTGGATTAAATACATGTGTTTTATTACACCGAGAACTTGTACTCAAGTTTCTCACTAACTTCACTTTATAACAAACGTCGTTATCCTAAAACGTGATAACTGACAATACACATTGTGTTACTATCTAACGTCCTTGGTTGACACTTAACAATTCTATACTACGAGAACGAGGAGCCCAGTTGGATCTGGCCATGCATGCTACAGGAGTTGTACCTGTCTCAGGTCGTCTCCTATTCAATTTACGTCGCGACGGGAGTTTTGGGTGCACTCTATGTCCACTCACCGGCTGCATACCGGAACAGTTCAAGTTGGGAGGAAGACTTTATTTTTTCGAGGGTTCGATACCCACCTCTTTTAAGTACAAGAGTTAACTACGTTATCTTCCGAGGGACTCATTACCCACCTCTTTTAACAAGGTCACTATACCTTCACTATATTGACATACTCTTATACACCTGTCAGTCCCATTGTGTGGACCCGACAACTATTAAAAGATTACATATCACCTAACTCGACCTTCTAAAGTCTTGTTCTATGTGACATTGTTGTCCTTGTATGGATACTTGTGATTATCATGTTATGCTTGTTTACAGCTTTATAAAAATGAACTGCATGTATTCGACCAAGTAGTTGGTGTGGCCCAATAGTCGATGGGCTGCACGTTTTCCATACCAGCATTGTTTGCTGAGCCCCTTTGGGGGAACCCCCATTTTTCAGGTACCTGAAGTTTTAGAGATTACCACACCGAGTTTAGGTGGGGTCTTGGTTTTAAAATGCGCGCATCAGGCGCGCCTGATGTGTTTTGGATGCGATGCGAGCATCAAAACGCATCCATGGCAGCGAGGCGAGTTTATTCAGGATGCGCCCGTGATGCGCTCCGATGCGCCCGATGCCACCCCGATGCGCCCTGATGCGCCTTAAGCTTGTTTTTACCATATTTTCTTCGTTTGAAGTCCGTTTTTATTCCTGTTTGTTCCTACATACTCATATATCAACCTAGTTTGACCCTATGCACTTATTGATTGGTTTAAAGCAATTAAAAACTCAAGAACATCATAAATGACCTTAAAGCTTGAATGAGTCTTGTGTGTATGCTTAATGTCTTTCTTGTGTACAATTGGTGATATGATATGATTATGAGACTCATAGGGGTTAATTATCCAATCTAGAAAAACTATATCATTAAGGAGGGGAAGAGAAAACCCTTCAAGCTCTAAGGAAAAATTGTTGCTTTTTCATCTACTTATACTAGGACGAACTTGAGTGATGAGGAGGAAGAACTTGAAGAGGAAATTGGCTCTCCTAATGTTGAAGATGATTTAGTTGATCTTGTGTTGATGACATCCAACAGGTTCATGTAGTGATATCTAAACGTAGTCTAATCATAATTTTGTTATATTTAAAAGTTAGTATTCTCTTGTGTGGATTGATGACTTTATACTTGTGTTTGGATGTTTTGTTCTCTTATGTTGTTTGGATTGAATACTTTGACACTTGATTACTTTAGACTTGTTTTTGGAAGTTTTTATTCCATTGTGTCATAATATTACTTCATATGTATAAAATGTTGTCTACAAAAATTTAGATGTGATTTTTTAGTAAACATCGCATCATAAACGGGATGCGCTCGCATCGACGCCTCGCGCATCACGCATCACTTATGGAGCCTAATCGCATCGGAGCGCATCACGCATTTTAAAACCAAGGGTGGGGTAGATCAAGCTATGGGAGTTTATTACTAGCTATTTGTTTTACTTAATTATTGTACCTTTGAGTTTGATTCCTAGTATCTCGGATTGTATTCATATTCAGACCGTGACTTTTGTGATTTGTATTTGGAGTTAGCCTTGTCAGTCACATGGGTGACTAACGGCATTGTAATACCACCCGGTTATTGTAATTTATTCCGCTGCAGTTTAAGTTTTATTGGGAGCGATCGTCGTTCAGATTATTAGATTTCGGGTTGGGGTGTTACAAAAAGTGGTATCAGAGCGTAGTTACGCTCAGGATACAAGAATACACCGAGATTAGGATTTTTAAAGCTTTAGGTTATGGGTTGAGAGATAGTATAGAAAAGAGTTTAAGTTAGTTTTACTTAGACTACTATCCAAGACCAAGATTGTGACCATAGTATCTAATATCCATCAACATCCTGTAGATGTTAGGAAGAGGTGGACACCGCGGACAGACAACAGAGGAGTCGCCCGTCAGGCTGGCTGATATTGCCACTTTGATAGCTCAAGCATTTGCTCAAGAGGGAATTGCGCAGCAGCAACCTCCACCACCACCACCCAGAGAGAAGGATTGGGTGAAGAGTTTGGCTGATCTCAGGCCAACTACATTCAAGGGATAGACTGACCCTGCACACTTGGAGACTTATATCATGGATATGGAAACAGCATTTGAGACACTCGCCGTCCCGGCTAGGGACAAGGTAAGGCTCGCTGCCTTTTACTTGAAAGATGCAGCAAGGGATTGGTGGAATATGGTAAAAGCCGACCACATGGACAATCCAGCTTTCACTTGGGGAGCCTACACCGCACTCCTTAGGGGCAAGTACTACCCGGCCCACACCAGGATGGTGAAGACTAGGGAGTTTGACGCACTGGAACAGACTGGAAAGATGACCGTGGATGAATACTATGTAAACTTTACTTCACTACTCCGACTACTACCCAGATTAGGATACTATGACCAGGTTTTGGTCGACCGGTTCTATGGGGGACTGAGTCCTCGGCTCCAATTTGGGATGAGACCAGTCATTCCCACCAGCTTGCAGGTAAAACAGGAGAAATACAAACCAGTTGGAATTTTATTACCTACTATACTCCGTCATGGGAGATTTGGAAACTGATACCTTGAGATTTCAGGAATGTTACCACAATGCCTCCGTTGTGGAGATCACATGCAAGAGAAGGGATGCTTTTAGCTCCCAAAAGAGGAAGGACGGGCCTGGCGGCAACGATGCCAAGCAGGGAAACTCCAACAGAAGGAACAAACCCTTTCAGAAAGGCCAGGGGTCCTATCAGGGGAAGGGGAACCAGACTACTGGGAGCCCCCAGCCAGCAACCCACGGAGCAGCAAAGTCATAGAAAACCTACCCATCTAAGGGTAGGCACTCTAACCAAGCAGTTAAATTTGAAACTTATGTGATTACATCAGTACCGTTGAAATATGTAATTGACCTCGATTGTATTAGGTTTTGGACAAGGCTGAAATATGGGCCAAAGGTTTGTCCGCCACTTCAACTGTAGACAATGTGGAAAGGATCACCCCGGTGTGGACTACCAAGGGAAGAAAGTCCATTGCCGCCACTGTCAGATATGGGGACATCGTGCCTTCGAGTGCATTAAAAACCCAAAGAGCAGAAACTATCGCCCGGGAGCAAAGGCAAACACCGGCCATAACAGTGGAGCCAACGATACTCGCCCTCCACCAACAAACCAAGCTCAGGAAGCTAAGGGCAAGGGCCCAGCATCGGGACCCGCCTTGTATGTTATGGACCACTCTGATGAAGCTGGTACTTCTACCAACCCAGGTATTTCTAAACCCATACAAACATGTCATTGAGCAGTGAATGTTGTGAATGAATGCTTGCATTCCTTAAGTGCCTAATTGAGTAGGAAAGAATTAATAAGACTCGCTAGTAGAATTTTAAACCATGTAGGAAGCTATAAGATATGCTTTCCTATCCCCTCACCGCCTTCCCTGGAAGAAAACACTATCAAAGCACAAGAACCAGCGAACGAACAATGTAAGGTTATCCAACCAGGATTAATACTACTCAAAGGATACCTAACGCCAGAAACACAAATTGCAATCATCAGAAGATGTCAAGAACTGGGAGCAGGACCAGGAGGTTTCTATACTCCCGAATTTCCAGGAGGAGCAAAAATGAAGCTGCAAATAATGTGCTTAGGAAAGGATTGGAATCCTTATTCAAAGACCTACCAGGATACAAGAAATGGAGATGGAGCGCAGGTACCAAAAATCCCAGAAGAATTTTTACAAATTGTGGAACAAGTAGCTAATACAGCTCAACAGCTAGAAGAAGATCTAGTTCCCAATCTAAGGGCTGATCTATGTATCATCAACTTCTATGAAGAAGGAGGCCGCTTAGGACTACACCAGGACAAGGATGAAACACAAGGGTCCCTCGATCAGGGGATACCAGTATTGTCCTTGTCAATTGGAGATGACGCAGAGTTCCTATATGGCGAGCGGAAGCGTGTGGACCTTGCGAAGAAAATCATATTGAAGTCAGGAGATGTTTTAATAATGGATGGAAAGTCAAGATTGCTATACCATGGAATTAAAAGGATTAAAATGAACTCAGCCCCTTCAACAGTGATAAATGCCACCCACATGAAACCAGGAAGATTAAGTTTGACTTTTAGAAAATACTAGCATTGTAATTGTCTTTAGACACCTGAAAGGAGATCATCTCATCAATGAAGCATTATTGTTATGAAAAGTGAATGTCTTTAGACCTCCATCATATGTCAAAGTACTTACCCAGATTCTGTTGTTAGGTTGTGCTGGCAAGGTAAGAATTAGTCATGAGCTGGAGTGAACATTAAATGAAACATTAATGAGCATTTATGTGGCCGCCATCCTAAGGCCATGTTTGGCATGGTTTGGCCGCCTCCGTTTAGGTTACACCATCATGCTTAACAAGATGTTATTGATGTATCTAAAGGAGAAAAGTAGCTATGATGGAATAAAACTAACTATGGGAACAATTTTGGCTATTAGGGTTTTACCGGGTGTCTTGAGGTTTCAAAGGTTTTCCATCCCCAGATACTAGGATTTCCTAGGGTTTCCAAGACCATTTCTGAGATTTCTAGGACTTAGGGTTTCCTCATAACTTGGGGTATTTCAAAATGTGTGCCATGAGCTTAACAATCTAGATGGGGTTAAATGAAAGTCAAAACGAAGGTTCTGGAGAATTTTGGGTATAGTCTGGGTCTTTGTCCTGACCTACAAACCCGGACAAACCACAGAGAAAACGTTCTGCTTAAATTATGGCATAGTTCGGGGATGTGTCCATTTATACAAACCCAAACCACATAAAAAAACTCGCTGTTGCTTTTTAAACCTGGTTCGGGTATCTGTCCAGATTTATAAACCCACACCAGTCGATTGCTCTCATGCTGATGAATTCTTAGGAGTGGTCCGGGTATATAAACCCGGACACAAACTTGCACCAAGCCCTTAAAGCAGCACATCATTTCATTTAAAGGAGAATCATAGTACATATATATCAATGAAACAATCATAATCGAGGACATCATCAATGGGGACTAATTGTGAACCCTAACAGTCACCTTAGAGAGAAAGACAGAGAGAAAGAGAGAGAGATTTCAACAATTCATGGTGGACCAAAGATAGCGGAGCAGGACGGGACCTCGACATCAGTTCTTCAATACAGATTTGATTGTGTTTTCCTTTCTTCTTATTGTTGTTTATGTTTCTACTATATATGAGTAGTCGGGTTGAATTTTAGCTTACTATGGAACTCTAGTTCATTATTTTTTGGATTATACTTTTATTCCTTGTTTAATATTGAATTCTCTTGTGATTTATTATTTTTTGAGTTTATATGGGTAGAATTACTTACAAGTGAGAACTGCGTGTTAAGGATATGGTATATTTACTTAGGTTATAGATTATTGTTACATGTATTAAATATATGGGCCCTGTTGACCAACGGTCGACTTGGTCTTATCAGTCGCTAAGCAAGGATTATAAGTCCTTTAGTTTTAAGGTAGTAAGTTGATTGGATTAAAAGTGTGGTGTTTTTCTTTTCCCCTTCTCCCGCTCTGCGAAGCAACCCTTTCTTCTTCCTTTCCTCTTCTCAAGCATTCCACGTCGATTCCTTTGTCCAGAGTTCATGGTGTTTACATTCTTAATCAAAGTTTGAGGTTTTCTTTCATGGTATCAGAGCAGTGGAAAGATCATCCTCTCTCGATTCGTCTTCCCTTTTCCTCTAACCTTTGTTAACCCTAATTTTCCCGTCTAGCATCGTCGGCTCAAGATCCAAATTCGTCGCCGATAAAAGATGTCTGGAGAAAACATCGTGGATCCGCCTCAAGATGAAAACAAAGAAACCAAAGGTACCGACGAAAATACCATTGCGGTGGGTGACGCTCTTTATCTCGCAATGTAACATCCCATCCAACACTTACGCACTTAATAACAAACTGCAGCGGAAAACAAGTTTCATCACATTACTTAACTCCTTGGTGTTACACGCCGTTAACCACCCACGTGGCTAACAAGGCTATTACATATACATTGTACCGGTCTGATGGACTAGATTCCCGAGCGACTACACATTACCCACCCTTCCATTAACAATAGAAACAACATACACCTTCCAACTGTACCGAGTATTCACAAACTAATACCGATAACAATTTTAGGTCTTACTACGCCTACTGTATATATACAACTTAAATGATTACCCATGTACAACGACTACCCCGTCCTACTCTCGAACGGCTTCCAGCTCCTTGTACCTGAAATAGGAAAAGAAGAGAAAGGGTGGCCCCCAAGGGGCTCAGCACCTTTGCTGGTATGGTAATCCCGCAGCCCGCATGCTACCGGGCTACGCACAACTAATTGTCGTCTTAGCATGCGGTTGATTATATTTAAATCATGCATGTAACTATAAACACACAACACACAACATTCCACATCAAAGAGCTCAACAAACAGATAACACCACCTTACTTGATAAGTCACTCATGGTGTTCATTACCCCTAGAGTGTTTCTCCTCTAGTGGAGCTACTTCCTTAATAGACGACACTTACCCATTAATCGGGTTATCCTTAAACGCCTCTTATCACAAACTAAGATTCATATCCATGATCCACATACTCCACATTTTACAACATATAACATACACTACATAACAACACTTTTCACGTTTCAACGTGCACATAACAACATCGCAATAGAAATTGCATTATAACAACAACACATAACATAACGGGAGCGGTTCTCTTAGGAACCGACCCAAACATTGTTAATTCACTGGTGAGCCTAGAGAATGATGTCACCCTCATGATAAGCTCGTTATACGACACTCATTACCGTCCTAATAGTCGGATGAGTAACTTAAGTTAAGATGGTTCGGGTTTTGTGACCCGAACACACCACACAAACACATGTTCCCCCTAAACCGATCATAAGTCAGAATAGTTAAGCTTTGGAGTAAGCTAATGGGAGATCATAACCCGTGAGGGAAACAACCATAACAGAGAGAAGGGTAAGGCTAAAAAGGATACCCACTCCCAAACAACGCACGACCGGCCTAACCGGATTCCTCACCCCTGTTAGTACATACTCACTTTTAGATACTAGTTAGAACCCCAATATGGAGTCTATCACATCCACACATCATACAGTATTACAACTTGGTTACACATACGAGGGAGGTCCCTACATACACACACAAATATCACACAATTAACACACGCATAGCCATGGTTAGAACGTCCCATGGTTCGGGTCGTTTAATCCGAATACCGAACTCTCATGTGATCCTAGACTCAGTTAACTAAGGTTAACACTTCCGAGGTTAAATGGTATCGGAACTAGACACGTCACATATATGAATTACTGTAAACTCATTACATGTTTTATCTTACAACGTGGCAAACATACAGAAAACACATTGGCATACAAGCCGGTGTAATCCGGTAGGACACAGGTTGCAAGAAAACCATACCTGTCACCGGAGTCCACTCTATCATGTCCACTTATGTTCCTCGAACAATTCTCGAATAACTGGTAACATTACATGTACATTTATTAACACTGGGGTAACATGATTGTTTAAAGTCTAATGCTCATAACTTATCCCCGTTAACTTAGTTAAATAACTTCACATTTTAACTTGTTTTACTTTTACATTTTAATACAACTTTTCCCCCACTAAATTGTCATTATAACTCACTAGGGTTTACTACTTAAACCACACTTAGTTTGTTTTTTTTTACATGTTTTGGGCCGTCCGACCCACAACTGGGTCGGACCGTTCCAGAAACTTTTCCGTCTTTCAAATTCACCTGTCCGACCCATGTCCGACCCAAGACCTATGGGTCGGACCATTCCAGAAACATCAACGGGTGAATTAACAGGGCTGTCCGACCCACCCTGGGTCGGACCACTGGGTCGGACAACATCAGAACTTGTCCAAAACTTGTCAAACTTTCTCCAAACTTTTCCTCAAGCCTCCTAATGTGTTCTAACATCATTTGGCACATTTAACCCTTCATATAACATCCATAAAACTCATTTTATAACTCCTAAAACACTTACTCTTTTCTTACCAAAATTCCTAACACTTATATTGTTTTCTCCTTAGTTTCTCCAAGTGGTGTTTCATAATTATGATAACCACTATGCCAAAAATGTTTCCTTACCATCATAACATCATCTCTCAAACATCTTTTCTTACTAACTAAATCTCCTTTTTCACATCTTACCTAAACATCATTCCTCCTTGTACATCAACATTCCTAAACCTTAAACAAACTTCTCCAAGACTTTAGTACATCCTCAAAAACACACATTGAATTCCTAGAACTTCCAAGATAACACCTAAATCCTTGTATCACTCTAAATCACCTTAATACATGCTTTCTTCCCTAGTAAAACACTTGTTCACCTTTAACACTTCCTAGTTCACCAAAACTTATTTAAAACACTTAGAACTTCTTATACATTTTCCAAATTTTGCCATAGCTTCTCTTGTATATTCTCACATCCAAACACTTAGGTTTTTACCTTATTTCTTTCAAGAACACCTAAAATCCATCAAGAGTATTCTCACACACAACATACACCAAATTTTACACTACATCACAATATAGTGCATTAACTTAAATTGCTTGGCACTTAGGCCCTTAAATAACATGGCTCTTAGGCCCTTAAATTGCATAAACCTTAAACACTGAATTTCCACATAATATATTGCCTTTAACCTGCAATTACACTCAACATCACATATGCCCCTTAATAGTTTCCTTGAGAGCATTTTACTAGGTCATTCACCATTGGTGAAATACCCCTAAATTAATTTAAATTAATTTAGGGGATTTCTTTTATTAAACCTTTAATCATACTATTAAGTATTAAATTAGTATAAGGAATTATGAATATTAAATTATCATATGGAATTATGAGTATTAATATTATATGGAAATATGGAAATTAATTGAGGGGATTCCTCCTATTTAACTCTAAAGAATACAATTTAATACTTAATTATTATATATTATTATAAAGTATTATGAATTTAATAATAAGATTTATAAGTCAATAAATCTTGGGAAAATTTCTAAACACTCCAAGTATATTATAAAGATTTTAGAAATAATTTTTACATTAATTTAAATCATAAAAGTCAAAATAAAATTATAGAAACCTTGAAGCTTATTAAGCCTTTCTGGGGTTGACTTTTTGAGAATGGTCAAACCTGCCCATGAAAACTATATCAATAAAAAGGTTATGGAAAACCAAGAAGATTGATAAAAAGAACGTTGAAAACGGATCATCCTAGCCAAAGTTATGTTAGATTGAAGTTTAGAGCCAAAATTTTAAGAAATGCCGACGTGTCAGTCAGCCAGGCATTACCACTGAACAGTCCCAGGTTTTCGACCGTTTTTGCATCTCAAGGGTCGATTTTCAAACGCCTATATCTCCTTCTCTACTCCACCATTTGGTATGCCGTCTGTTTCATTCGATTCTCCCATCTTTCCTCTTTCCAACCATTACTCACACATCATCTAACTCCTTCTACAATGACCGGAAAATTGATCCAAAGTTGCCTCCTTGCGGTTTCGCAACCCAGAATTCCAGTTTTTCCTGAAATCAGGTAAACTTCGTCTCGTCATAACTTCTTCGTTTCTCATCCAAATTTCGTGTTCTTTAGCTTGTTTTGAAGATCTCAAATCCCTCTACAACTTTCATGTTAATGACCAAGGCTGATTCGCAACCAATAGAGAGAGCGAGTCGTCTAAAGTTACCTACTCGATCACGTCGGTTTTTGCCCAGAATATTTCCAGAAACGACATGGTAAACTCCGATCTTTGTGGATCTATAACTTTCTCCCTAGTTATTCGTTTTCCATGATTCTTCCACCAATGTTTAGAGTTACATGTCTTCTTTAAAATGACGTAGGTTTTATGGATTGAATCCATCTTAGTTATCCCGAGTTGATCCGCGAAGTTGCCTACATGAACAACACATAAAATACTAGTTTTCTAGAAAAACGAGTTCGAATTGCCTTGCCGGCGCATCTCCGGTACGATTCCGACCAAATTATACCTATAATGCTACTCTGTTTTGCATTCCAGTTCATAACCCTCTATCAATTTACCCAATTACGCAACAAATTGAGAGAATTTGGCAAATCGAATTCGAAACCGGAAAAGAAAACCTAACTTCGAAACAGAAATCGAAACCTGATGAATACTGAATTATAATTGGGGAAATTGGTATCATTAGAACCGAAATTTGATTTCGAAACCATAGAAACAACAATCACTCGATTTCGTTCTGTAGATTGTGAGATAATTACAATTTAGTACTCGACTAGGTAGAGGAGGTTGCTGATGAACTTGGCTTTCAGCAGCCGTCCGATCATAGCTATAGGAAACGGACGGCTGAGATTAGATCGTTTCAAATTAAGAGTATAAGTTTTTATTATGATTTCAGAAATAAACCCTAACTTGTTGAATTAATTTAAATACCTTCCCCAATGTATTTTGACTTGAAATTTTAACCATAGATTCCCTATTTAATCTAGCTTATTTTGATGTAAATTAATATGGTTTTAGAGTTGTTAAACGTAAGTTATGATTTTTGAAAGTTACGGGTTTTCTGGAATTATTTGGCTAAATTAAAAAGATATTTTTATGAAATAAAATTTTTATAATGTGTATAAAATGTTATAGTTACTGTATATTAAATTTGGGGATTTTTGGGCAATGGTAAAAGGTTTTAAAAATTGTGTTTATGAGGTTTTCATAAGAATAACTTATAATATATGGTTTTTAATGTAACCAAAAAATTAAAGTATGGTTTGTTAATAAACTTTTTAATCTGGGAAAAATATGGAACACTAAATTAACATTTTATAACAGTAAGTTATAAATGTTTAGGTATTAGTTTTTAATAGAAGTGAAATTATTTACATATATGTATATATACATATTTAAGTGGAAACTTATATAAATCAAGGAATATAATTATTTTTTACGTTTTATTTTTTATTATACGGGAGTTAATATTCTTAATTAAAACTAAGGAATATATATATATATTTACACATATATGTAAAAGAAATAACATAGTAACTTAGGTTAAATCAAGGAGCTAAATTAATCTACATTTATATTAATTATATAATATGGTAGTTAATATACTTAATTGAAACTAAGGAAAATACTTTATTTTATTAACCATATTTTGGATGTAGGTGTGCGTCAAAGTTAATATAAATAATTAAATACAATAAAACTACATAAATAATGTTTTGTACAAATCCTAGTATATATAAATATATACACAGTAAACATAGTAAAATTAAATACCGTATATGAAATATAATACGAAGGAATTAATAAGTTAAACTAAACCTCTACATAATACTAATAGGAGAATATTATATGAGGTGGTATTAAATTATAGTTATGAAATTAAGCTTAAAGAGTTATCTTGGATTTCTAAGATTTATATAAACCATATTAAAATACATGTGTAATATTATTTGTCAAAGACCAGAATGTAAATCTATAATTTGGTTTGGTAATTAATAAGTTGGGACTTAGGAATATTTGTAATTAGATTTTACACAGTAGAACTTACTATATAATTAATAAATAAATGTAATACTTTTACATCTAAATGTTCTTAATATATAAACAATAATGAAATAAATAAAATACTTTTACATCTAAATGTGGGGTGGATTAGTAAGTCTAGATTTAATCATTTCTTAACATTTATGGTATTGAAATATAACTTAATGTTTTAGGATAAAATCATTAAAAGGATTATGGTATAAAACTATATTAAACTATGTTTTGGAAATTTATCTAAATAATAATCCTTAAGTTTCTTGGCGTTAGTTAAGCCATATAAAATACATTAATTGCCAATGTTCGCAATGTGAGCTTATAAATAAGAGTTGTACATAATAGTTAAAGTCTTATAAAAAGGTTTGCAAATAGAAATTAGATACTTAAAATCTTTAAACCTTTAATTAGATGGAACTAAGTTACGTAAGGGATTATATTGATTTACCTTTTGAAACTGGAAATATTAACGTGTCATTGAATATAAGGTATGAGGATTTTTCAGAATAGATTATCTTATTAAGTAATTAACAATTTCACTTATGAATGGGGATTTAATCCTTAGATAAATTTTACCGTATGTTAAGATATAATGTTCATCCTAAAACATAATAAAGGAGATTAATTTATTAAGTTATTCCTTTGAAACCTTAGGTTTTGTAAACAATATGAAAAATGTATTTAAGACATAAGTTTATTAAAATTTAGTATAAAAGGATTATACATAGTCTATAGTGGGAATGTGTGTAAAAATAAAACAGTTACGGAATTAAATAAGGATACGTAAAAGGTTATCTTAAAACAATTTATTATATAGTTAATGATAAAGCAAATAATATACTTTCTACTAAATGTAAGAGTTCGATAAGTCTAAGTTAATTATAATATAGTTATTTCAAGATTGGAAGTAATTTAAACATCTTATGACAAGATTGTTAGACGGTTGTAATAAAATATCATTCTGAATTAAGGATATGATAATTGAGTTTAGTAGCTCAATTAAGTTATAATAAAATGCATCTATAACACTATGATTCCAATATACAGGATGTAGATCTTACTTAAGTTAAGGGGAAAACTTAATCAAAATGAGCTAGTAGATATTGATTAAATACATAATCGTTACATCGTGAAGTAATGGTATAGTATTCTAAGATAAACCCATTGTAAGTCATAGTGCGTTGTTTATCCTGAAGTAAGAATAAATGTATCGAACATAATAATTATTATTGAGATTCTAAGATTAGATGAATAATATAAAATGCACTTATGATATAAGGGTCTCAAAACTCTTGAATGTGGGAGTTATGGCTAAGTATGAGTAAAGTGGATAAGAGTGGAACAATTAACAAGTGTCAATAAAAATACATTCCCTGGTCTTACAACCTTGAGTTATATAACATTCTAAGATAAGTCAACGATTACACATAACATTTAAGTGAGGGCTTAAAGGACATTTGAGACTTAGGAAATAAGAGTGAGGAATTTGTTTAAGTTTAACTTAGGCTACAAGTTATTGATGATATACTACCTTTAATATTCCTCAGAGTGTGTTGAATGTTTGCACGAGTCTACTAGGACTGCTACAGCGCTAATCAGGTACGATTTCTCTTACTCAGATACTTTACTCACGGACTTTATGGAATGTTTTGGAAAATGCCAACTGATCTTGAATGGATTTCAAAAGGAAACTGTTTGTGTGACTAACTCAGCTTGATGTGACTAACTGAGCCTTGGATGTACAACTCACATGATCATTGGTTCCTTTTATCTGGTTATCTCATTAGATATTGACTGTTGAGGGTTTACGCCTCTGCACTCTGTAGGACTGAGTGTTTTGGTATTGCACTTGTACAGTTAATAGTCTAGTGGGAATATGGGAAATGTCAATCTTGGTATTGGGTATGGATTATTTCTAATAAGTGGTGCACTCACTTTTCACCGATGACTGAGAACGGGTCGGTGGCAGCGGAGGTCTGCTATACCTCGTCCATATGGACAACTGACAGCGGAGGTCTGTTTACCTCGTCCTTGTGACAACTGACTGGCGGTGGGACCATCTCTCCCAATTGGTTTTATTCCACTCTTGAGTTATGGGTTCTTGGATATCTTCTTTCATTCCCAGTCCTTGTGACTACTTGGGTCTTTCTAATCCTAATTGGAACTGAATCTAACTTAAGCAATGGATGTTCACTAACTTCTGGCGTGGTTTCTTTTAAGTTGACTCACTTTACTTCTTGTTATTTATCTCTATCCTTGACTTGATATCTTCACTTGGTGATTTTGATGTGCCTTGTTCTTCTGTTTTGTTTTAAGCATTTGACTTCGAGTTATTGTTTGTTTCAAGAGTTATGTTTTAAACTTTTGTTTTGGAGAGTTGTACCAGTTCCATTCCAGGGAACTGACTCACCCCTCCCGGGGTGGGCTGCTTGGTTTCATCTTGCAGGTACGGACTGTTATACAGGTGGCCACGAAGAGTATGAGTGATTGGGATGGGAATTAGGAATTGTGGAGAGTTTTTATATCTTGCACTAGTTATGTTTTTCTCGAGTTCAGACCGTAGCATTTATAATTTTATAAGTTGTAATTGGTGAGATTTGGTGCCGGGTGCTTGGAACCCGATGGTCTGTAATCGCCTTAGTATTTTATTTTTCCGCTGCATTTATGTTAAATAGGGGCGTTACAATTGGCTCCTTAGTTATTTTATTAAGCAAATCAAGCTCATTTTTCCTAAGGCATTTAAACTACATTGAGATAGTTTGTTTACCTCTTTTCCTCTCAAACTTCTTTCTTGTTTCCTTGAACCGAAAATCAGCAAGGAGTTTGATCACTTGTCAACTTTCTAATCAATATACATATAAGGGTAATGAGCTTAAGAATTCACACTTAAACTCATATACAAACCCTAGTTTAACATAAGTGTTTTAATACACTAAAATGATATTTACCTTTGAATTTGAAAGAGAACTTGAATATGTAACAAGAGAGGACTCCTCCTTGTCCCTTGAAGATTGAAATGGTTCTATGAAAGAACAAAAGAAGACACCATCAAAGGTGATTCTCGGTTACACACAAAAACAAGAGGGAATGTTGTTTTTCTTTGATTTTCCTTACCTTGAAGCAAAGGAGAATGACAAGGCATGAAAAGGTGAGCTCAAGCTCCAACAATGGTGAATCTTTATGGCACCGAAATGGAGTTCTTGAATATTTGAAAAGACAAGATTGTAGAGCTTGACTAAACTAAGAGGATGGTGGTCTTAGTTTTTGATTTGGCAAAGGGAGCTAGGAGATATAAAGGTTCAAAAATTGAAGATGGTGTTTGTGCTGTAGCATCACCGAAGAAGAAGGGAGGAGAAGATTGAAGACCGTGTGAAATGAGAAGGAAGGAAAAAAATGAGGAGGAAGCTTACTTTTGGAGATATTTATACTTAAAGTAAATAGTAACCTTGCTTTATTACTTTTCTTGTTTATTTGATTGGTCAAGTGTGGTGAGTCACACATGAAAAACCGGCCCCTTAATGTTTTAGGCCAAGTCATGGTCTTTGTTGACCAATTAACTTACTTATATTGACTTATGTCATAAACTAGCATTTTTTGTTACTATTCAAAAAACAAGGCACATTCTTGTGAAATTTTTGATTTCCCATTGATTTAGACCTCCAAATGTGATACTAAGTAGTACACATGTTAATTAAAGAGTAATGATGGACATTTAGCCATTCTGAAATACCCCAAACCTAAGTATGCTAAGTAAACATCAAATCATGATGTATTAAGGCTAAAATATGCCTTAGAAAGATTGGTAGATAATTTAAACCAAGGAAAACACAAGAAAGTGCCTTAAGGCAATCAGGGCAAAAATGCTCTAAGCTTGGAGAGACTTGGGTGAGTACCCAAATCATGATAAGACCTTAGTAATATTCTAATGGTCATTTTAAATCAATTAGCAAAGAAAACCAAACTTGAAAACAAGTTAAAACACAAAATGTGCTTTAAGAAGTCTTAAAGCACATTTTTGAGAAATTGTCTTAGAATTGAGTTTTGAGTGGCTAAATGTCCATCATTACTCTTTAATCAACATGTGTACTAATTAGTATCACATTAGGAGGTCTAAATCAATGGGAAATCAAAAATTTCAGAAATATGTGCACTGATTAGTGAATAGTGCCATAGTGACTAGTTTAAGTTTTAATCAACACTAATTAGTTGGTCAACAAAGACCATGACTAGCCTCATTTAAGAGGGGGCCGGTTTTTTAAGGAGGGAGTCACCACATAGTCAGTCAAATAGAAGAAAAGAAGAGATAAGTAAAGAAGTTACTATTTGCTTTATTAAAGCAAATATCTTATTAAGCTACCTTTCTCTATCCTCCATTTCTCTCTTTCACACGGTTTCTTCTTCTCTTCTGTTCCAAACCGAGAGTGCTGCCCTCCATGGTTCTCCATCTTCAATCACTTGCCAAATACATCCAAGCTCCAAATCCAAAACAAACATATTTCTTAGTTAGGTCAAGACCTATCTTTCTATCTTTTCAAATCTTTCAAAGCTCCATTTTGGTGCCATGAGAAAACTCCATTGATGGGGGAAAATCAAGTTTGAAGAGCTCATTAGCTTCTCCATTCTCTTAAGGTAAAGAAAATGTAAGAAAAACCATGTTTCCATCATTTCTTGTACATGGCCGAAAATTCCTTCTCATGGGGCTATGTTTTTTATGCCTTGTTCTAGCTTGATTTATTCACCAAGGACTAGTGGAGGTCCTATTTCATTCAATGCCAAAGTCTACCTTGAGACTTCAAAGGTAATCATCCACTTTTATGCCTTAGAACACATTTCTAACCTAGGTTTTTATTCCTTGAGGTTAGTGCATTGTTTAGTACTCATATGGGTCCTTAAATATTGATTAGAACATTGGCAAAAGAAATTTAAGTGGTGGCCGAGATCTATGCAAGAAGAAGGCCTAAGGAGGAGATTAAGATAAGCTTGAGAAAACAAGGTAAAATGCTTACCTAATGGTGGTTTAAGATTAAGGAATGAGTTTTAGATAAATACCAATGTGGCTTAAAGCTTACATTGTGTATTGGGTTATATAACCTAAGAAAAAGAACTTAAACAAGCTTATGAACTTGTGATTAAGGAGCTAATGAGAATGAGTTAGTAATATAAGTTTAAGGATTTTAAGAGCATTATAACTACTATGAGATTGATGAGTGTATTTGCAGGTTGAAAGCTTATATATGTGGGAAATTCAGTGTTTAAGTTTAAGTCATTTAAGGGCCTAAGAGCCATGTCATTTAAGAGCCTTAGTGCTACGCAATTTAAGATTATTGCAATATATTGAGTTTGTTATGAATGAGTTGGTTTGGGTGATGAGATATGATGAGAAGAACTTGAGGTGTGAGATGGTTGAATGAGGAAAATAATGTGTTTGGGCATGCTATGATGCTAGAGGTGCTATGGCAAAATTTGAGTAGAAAATAAGTGTTTAGGCGATGGTGGTGAACTAATATGACCTAGGATTTACTAGGAATCATTATAAGGAATTTGAGTGGAGATTAGTTAATTAAGGAGTCCTTGAGGTTTAGGATGACCTAGAGATGTCTAGGAGGAGTTAGAGGAATGGTGAGTGTTTTGAGCACACCAAAATCATGAGATGAGGAATATAAGAAGTGTGCATAAGATTAAGGAGAAGGTGTAATGATTTAGGTGATTTGATATGTTCTAAGGGAATTAATGACTAAGGAAGTACTAGGAAGTTTTAGAGGTGGTCTTGATGAAAAAGGGGTGAGATAAAGTGTGGTAATGAGTTATAATGACTTAGGCATTACCTTGGAGGATTTAAGAATCAAGAGAATGTAATTGAGCGTGTAGGACTTAGGCAAATGTTGGTAACCAACTAGGAAGGAAATAAGGTGTTGGAGGATGGAAGCTTAAGCTTAGGAAGGAACTTTAAGTAAAGGCATAAAAAGAGTTTTAGATAGTGAGAGATGCTTGGGAGATGATGTTATAGTGGTGAAGGAGAACATTTGGCATGTGGTTACACTAGGTATGAACCACCACCTAGAACCTAGAGGAAAACGTTACAAGTGTTAGCATTATTACAAGGAAAATGCATAATGACTAAGGTGGATCTTGGTGGATGATTTAAGGTATTTAAAGGAGGGCTTAAGGTGTATTTAAGGTGCCCAAATGAGGTTATAACATATTAGAATATATGAGGAGAAGTTTGGAGTTGAAAGAGAATTTTGAAACAAGTTTCTAGAGCCGACCGACCTTAGGACCGGACTTGCAAGGTCGGTCGGGCTCTGTTACAATACCGGAAAATGTTTCTGGAATAGACCGGACATGGGACCGGACTTGTCAAGTCCGGTCGGGCTTGAATTTGTACGGTAATAAGTCTCTGGAATCGACCGGACATAGGACCGGACTTGTAAGTCCGGTCGGTGAATTTTCAAACGGTAAAGGGTACTGGAACGGACCGGACTTGGCAAGTCCGGTCGGTAAGTCCGGTCGAGCCTAAAACAAAAAAAAAAAAAGAAATTTTGAATTCTAAGAATGGCAATGGGTAATAAGGTATGCCTTTGGTAGGGTAGTAATGATTGAGACCCTAAGAACTTAAGAGATTAAGTTAAGTTAAGTATAAACTTGAAAGTTTAAGATTAAGTTTGTAAGATTAAGTGTAAGACCTAAGAGGTGTTAGGTGGGGATCATTAAGGAATTAAGTAAGTTAAACAAGTTAAGTAAGTCATATTAAGTTAAGTGATTAACAACCTAAAACTGAATGAATGTTTTAGGACTTGGGAGTTTGGACTCCGGAAGAGAGTAAGCAGCCGAACGACCAACGGTGAACGGTACAGTTCTCTTGTGACCTGCTTGCTAACGAGGTGTCCCTCGGCTTGTGTGCTATTGTTTTGTGTGCTCACTAAACAAGATAAAGCATGCAACCGGATATTATATTATTGTATTGTTGTGTGATGTTTGAAAACTAACACAACATACCGTGAGAACTTACTAACCAATGTTTAGTAAGGAATTGAGTGAGACTAAGGAACGCCCCCAATAGGGACGATATGAACCGAAAGAGGTTAACCAACAAACATGGTCTTGAGACTATTACTAACTGGAACTTGAGTGAGGAAACCCGGGACCGATCTCCGGTCATGCATGCTAAGGAAAAAGGGGGACGGTATCTGAATCAGATCCGCCCTCCGCTTAAGGACTTGTCTTCGGACTTGTAGCCTAGGGCCGGTTGCCGGCTCAGCTACGCTGGATTCCCGTCCAGGGTAGGTGGCATTAAGATGGTGCGGTGGGATCACCTAAATCCCAGGTTTGGACTTAGGCTACAACCATTCCCCTCCAGGAACGGTTCGTATTCTGAGAATAAGTTAAGGTTGAGATAAGTTACAATCATTCCTTTTTAAAGGGTGATTTGTATTATTAAGATTGAGATAAGTTACAATCATTCCTTTTTAAAGGATGATTTGTATCGTTTAAGATAAGATTAAGTTACAATCATTCCTTTTAAAGGATGATTTGTATGACTAAGATTAAGATTAAGTTAAGATTAAGTTAAGTTACAATCATTCCTTTTTAAAGGATGATTTGTATTATTAAGATTAAGGTAAGTTGCATCCACTCCTTATTAAAGGATGGCTGTTTCTAAGATTAAGATAAGACTAAGATTAGGTGAGATAAGGATGGACTAAGATTAAGGGAACATTACTTAAGGAGTTAAATAGTAACTCTCTAATTAAGGGAACGCGTTTAAGTCGTTCATTGTGTGAACTTTGATTGTTCATAATGGATTGTTGTTTACAGCATTTACTATTATGTTGTGCATCTAATCAACCTCCATGCTATCGACAATTAGTCGTCGTAGCCACGTTAGCTTGGGGGCCATGAGGGGATCGTACCAGCATTCGTGCTGACCCCCTTTGGGGGCTGTTTTTACTACACAGGTACCAGGAGGAGGCCGTCGCGAGGTAAGAAGATACAAGTGTTAAGGTTAAGAGTGGCCTACGAGTTGTGCATGTACACTCGTATGGCAATATGAGTTAGTAAGATGTATAGGATGTGAGGGGGTTGTAAGAAGGATATGTAAATGTTTAAGGTTGTTGCACTAATGTTCGGTATATTCTGTAGTCAGACCGTGGCAAGGTCCTGGATTGTAAAGAATTCCGCTGATATGTTTATATATATACTGTTAAGTTGCGAGACCACATTTGGATTGAGTTGGGGTGTTACAAAAAGTGGTATCAGAGCGTAGTTACGCTCTGAAGACAAGAAATACCGAACTTAGGAGAATGATGAGGTTGAGATTGAGTTATGGGTTAAGGGTTGAGAGATAGAGTGTGAGGTGCGTTAGCCAGGACTCCCCGGTGTTTACCGGATATCCATAGTACCTAGGCCCGCCCTCCACATCCCTAACCCTAAATATGTGGAACAAACGCCAGAGAGAAGAAAGTCTTCTCTTACTCGGGGAAACCCGATCTGGCAGTTAGCTAACGGTAAGCAATACGAGAAACAACTTGTTGTACAACAGTTAAGGAGAATTGGGAGATTTTTAATGGAGCGCATCGGCGAAACAGGCGCTACCAATGGAACCTTACCAGTAAAAGAACGGTAATTACCGGCAACATGGGTCGACATGCTACGCAGTCGAAATAACCCGCAATACCAATGATAAGGAAAGCACTACGCGTGCAATGAAAGGAAATGATAAGCGACATGAGTACCGGACAGCGGTCCGAGTGAGCATAACAGCGGGAAAATACAAAGCATGAGGATTGAGATCACTGGAAGGTCCAGTTAAGAACCGGGAACTCCAAACCCCATACAATGAAAAAGGTTGCAAACCTGCCCGACATAACACGGACAACGGTGGAAACACATATAAATTGTATACCGAAATAGGACTACGATGTAGTGCCTAAAGGAGAATCATTACTTAGTAACCACAACAAGATGTGTGGAGACAAGAGCGAGGATTAAGACATAAGGGAATATTAAGGGATTCTCTCAAAAAGAGGAACGCCCTAATAGATGACAGTACTGTCAAACAACAAGGAAACTGCCCGATGGTCGGTTATCCAAAATAAGAGATTATCGAAGGAGACCCGAGGACTACCAATTACATGGAAATTAGAAGGGAGTATCACTACAGATGCACCTTGAACCAATGACCCATCCTGCATGGCGCACTTGCTATGGCAAGTGCTACCACGGTTAAGCCACACGGGAAGCCATCATGGCAAGATAGGAGAACGCTACAGTTGAAACGCATTTTTATACCGGATTGTAAATCCACGAGAATAGGAAAATAGGACCTTGGAAGGGCCTGACGGCCTGACCATGATAAGATGAACCGACACATCAGCCAGCAGGGAGCTGAGCTTAGATGAAATACTAAACCATATAAATACTAGCAACGGTATAACCCACTACAACAACAACCGACAGTATGGTAAGAACACCAATCTCAAACTTCAAGGGGGAAAACCTAAGAGATTGCTCGGTATCGCGAGCAAAAACACTATATAAGCAATGATATACAAGGGATGTATTATAAGATACTATTGAGACTGTTGAAGCATCGACTTACAACGAAAACGGGATAAGACTCTCAGAGTGACCATTAAGGACACCAATGACAACATTCTTCAATGAAGATGTTGGAAAACCCGGAAATCAAGGATAAAAGAAATAAACATAAGCTATAACCTACTAAGAATTAAAGTCGTACAACCCTGGAAAAGGAAAGCTCAGAGGACTACCCCCACAGAGCGGGCATAGTCGAGCCGAACAAACTGATGAATGACAGCTAGTACTGTTCGTCTAACTCATTAATACCCAAGTATGATTGATCATCAACGGGTGGCGTAGTCAACGGAAGTTGAACAAAGCGTTGAGATAGAAGTATAAGATGCCAGGATGATATCCAACTTGGACACCGTAAGGCAAACGCCTAATACGAACTTATCCTTGATTGCCAAAAGACATAAGTCTAGTAAAATGACAGTATTGTCAAAGACATTAAGTAACCTCAGATCACCTGAACAACTTCCATAGCAGGAAGCAGGATGTAACAACTTACCATAAAATCCGATACTACATTTAGTATGTAACCTAATGATTGATGGTGTTCCAAGGGACCAGAAGTTTATGAGGATAACCTGCAGATGAGTAAGAGTACAAATAATGAACTGAGACATTAAGCATTAAGAGCCTACGAGCCAAGGATGTTAACCACATCAGAGCCCGAGGCGCAGTAAATTATAAGAGAGCTTGTTTAAGCCATGAGAGACTACAATTTGTAGATATGAACGGTTACCAAACCTATAATTTAGATTGGGAAAAACAATACCAAGAAAGGGTACCAATGAGAATATTGAGATAATGCTAAGGACGGGAGCGGAGAACGAACCACGCCTTTTAGGGTGGGGATACCTCTCCTTGTTGTGAGGCCAAGAGTGGGAATGAACCCCTCACAAAAGGGCTTTCACTTGTTAGAGATGAAGTAAACTTTATTTAGAAAATGGAAACTATGAACCTTGAGATTACCTTAGAACATACCAGATACACTTGAGTAATAATGAAGGTGGCACAGATAGACCCCATATCCAACACCCAGGATGTAAGAATTAGTATGGGCAGAGATAAACATTGTGACTGCACATTATGGCACGTCAATTAAACAATGCTTAGAAGAGCTTGTGATTCAGCGGATGACTTCTTCAGTAACCGGTTAAACTACATGGTAAATAACACCTTCATATCAAGAGCCAACTATTTTACAACACGGTACGACAACCGCCAATACCGGAATGAAAGAACTTCCAGTGTGTTTACACCAAGAAGGGATTGAGTATAAGTTAAGAAATTAGAATAAGTGAGTAAGAGATTGCACCATTAATGGGCAACATGGTAAAGGCCAACTACCACGGTAGTAGTGGTCGTTAGTACAATAGTTAGAAAGGTGGATTAAGTCATGGTGCGCGGTAAGGCGACCATTATGTATGAGCCGTCAAATATTGACACTGAGGCAATTAGATTTATGAGTTAAGATTAGCATAAGTAAGAAAATAAGATGGTAGACGAACTGAGCGTTGATGCCAGCAGTCTGGACCTGGTTAGGTAAGATTTCGCAGGAAGCACACTACCCATTCCTTAAGGAACTGGAAGTGCTTCCTAATAGATAAATGAGAAAGAAGATAAGAGGCTCTATGGAAAGAGACCTAAGCTACTAAGAAATAGAATCAATACGGAATACAGAAAGGAGCTGAGCATACCATACCCAAGAACGCAGTAAAGGATTCCCTTGATTAACTTCAAGAAGAACAATAAATGTTATTATGGAACGATGAAAGAGGAGATCGACAACAGAATACTTCATAATTAGCAATAGCTAAACGTGCGACGGACACTATGAGTTACTAAAACGAGACGTGGGACGACTGCACCCCACGGGGCTTGCAGGCCTGACACGCATTTATGAGTTAGTTGGGTAAGTAGTAATGTACCAGTAAGGTACCCCATGCATGTGACGAGTGGTGTAAGGAACACGGGAGTAGTCGACTCCGTACCACGACAACGACGCAAGATCACACAAGAGCAGCTACTACCACAACAGTCGAAGAGAAGAATTCAGTTGAACCAGCAACACAGAGGAACCAGAGAACAATAATTAAGACTATGAAGTGCGAAGAGCACGGATTGTTAAGTACAGACATTGACATGCTTAAGATGTAAGGGATTAAGACTGTAAAGCGCATATGCACTAAACAGTAGTTTCAGACTAAGAATCATCCTCAGACCAAAGGTCAGTTGGGGAGAACAATTTAGATTCGAGAAAATACTAAGAGTATGAGCGTAAGATCTTCAAGGAGAATGGATAGACGAGTTACAACTCATTAAGGCCGTGTATATATAAAGATAACACGTGTCCATTGAGACAATTAGGCCTAAGATTATCAGAGTGGTGCAGCGGAAGCTAGCAGATCACTACCTTTGAGATTAGACCAAACTAAGTTAAGGAAACGGTATAAGTACCGTTAAGAATCCTCGATACAGAGACTAAGTCATTTCTGATCGAATTATAAATAAGATAGATGACGTGGAAGCTAGAATGCTTGGTGAGAATTAGACATCTTGAACTTATGTTTAAAGATGATGTAACGCTGATTATGTGGGCGTAATCCATTTTAAGGGGGGTAGAGCGAAAACCGCTTAGCGTATGTTTGTGTACTGAGTACATAAACTACGGTGTGCATAGCACAAAATAATTTGAGAATATGTTTTACATAAACATTTTGAGATAAATCATGGTTATTGCACACAGAAGATGTGAATACCATACATATTAAGTACCTATCTTGTTAACTCCAGTGTGAGTACAAGTTAAGAGAATTAAGGAAGAGGATTAAGGAGACTTAAGAAATAAGAATATATGAGGTATGAGTCGATATGAGACTATGTGTGAGATAAGAATAAGATAACACTATGAGATATTATTTGATATGAGCATGAGTTAGGATGTAGTAATGCTATGTGGTATGAGACAGTGGAAGTTGGTATGAGACTGATATAGAATTTAGTAGGAATTTAAGTCTTGAGGTGATTACTAAGAGATGAATTGGGAATGCTTGATGGAATGAGTTCACACTTTGGAGATGTATTGATTATGATTAGAATAACTAAAAAGATAGAAAATTGGGCATGAGTGAATTATTTGGATGTTTGAAAATGACGTGGGAGGTGGAACTTGATTTTCTAGGGATCAAGGGAAACCGAACACAAATTGGGGTGGAAGGATAGTTCTACACTGATGCTGATCACATCAGGGTTGGATGATTCCTGAAACTCCCTACCAGTGGTCACAATTAAATCACACTAAGGATAGAGACCTTGGATAAAATGAAATTGGAGTTGCTTGTATTTTTAATTAGAGGAATTATTCCTCACATGACCTCGTAAAAAGGATTACCTTTTTACTGAGTCTCGCCCATGAAGTCGAGGACGCACGAGCCTTTGTCTTCGGACCGGTGACATGGGGAGAGCAGCGTGTTTTGTATTCTGGCCCATGGTGACGAGGACGAATGAGCCATTGTCTACGGACCGGTGACATGGGAGAATACGTTGGAAGTTATGTGAATGTTTTAATCATCAAAAGGAACAAAAGGAATTTTGAGTGCTGCACATGCTTAAGCATGTTGTGTGATATTTAAGTATGAGAATATGGGGGATCCAATGATCCAATGAGATTAAGTATACATAAGTATGATCTATATGATCTAAGGAATGAGGTAAGACATGCATTCTAATAAGAAAAGATGCATGGGAACTTTGGGGACAAAGTTCTTTTAAGGGGGGTAGATTGAAATACCCCAAACCTAAGTATGCTAAGTAAACATCAAATCATGATGTATTAAGGCTAAATATGCCTTAGAAAGATTGGTAGATAATTTAAACCAAGGAAACACAAGAAAGTGCCTTAAGGCAATCAGGGCAAAAATGCTCTAAGCTTGGAGAGACTTGGGTGAGTACCCAAATATCATGATAAGACCTTAGTAATATTCTGGTCATTTTAAATCAATTAGCAAAGAAAACCAAGCTTGAAAACAAGTTAAAACACAAAATGTGCTTTAAGAAGTCTTAAAGCACATTTTTGAGAAATTGTCTTAGAATTGAGTTTTGAGTGGCTAAATGTCCATCATTACTCTTTAATCAACATGTGTACTAATTATATCACATTAGGAGGTCTAAATCAATGGGAAATCAAAAATTTCCCGATATGTGCCTGTTAGTGAATAGTAAATAGTGACTAGTTTAAGTTTTAATCAACATAAGTCAATTAATTGGTCAACAAAGACCATGTAGCCTCATTTATGAGGGGGCCGGTTTTTATGTGGGGAGTCACCACATGAGTCATCAAATGAGAAAGGAAAAGAAGAGATAAGTAAAGAAGTTACTATTGCTTTATTAAAGCAAATATCTTACCTTAGCCTACCTTTTCTTCATCTCTCTCTTCATTTCTCTTCTTCACACGTTTCTTCTTCTCTTCTTTTGCTCCAAACCGAGAGCTTCATTCATGGTGCTCCACCTTCAATCACTCACTAAGTCATCTTTGCTCCAAATCAAAACTAAACACATATTTCTTAGTTAGGCAAGACCTATCTTTCTATCTTTTCAAATCTTTCAAAGCTCCATTTTGGTGCCATGAGAAACTCCATTGATGGGAAAATCAAGTTTGAAGAGCTCATTAGCTTCTCCATTCTCTTAAGGTAAAGGAAATGTAAGAAAAACCATGTTTCCATCATTTCTTGTACATGGCCGAAAATTCCTTCTCATGGGGCTATGTTTTTATGCCTTGTTCTAGCTTGATTTATTCACCAAGGACTAGTGGAGGTCCTATTTCATTCATGCCAAAGTCTACCTTGAGACTTCAAAGGTAATCATCCACTTTTATGCCTTAGAACACATTTCTAACCTAGGTTTTTATTCCTTGAGGTTAGTGCATTGTTTAGTACTCATATTAGTCCTTAAATATTGATTAGAACATTGGCAAAAGGAATTTAAGTGGTGGCCGAGATCTATGCAAGAAGAAGGCCTAAGGAGGAGATTAAGATAAGCTTGAGAAAACAAGGTAAAATGCTTACCTAATGGTGGTTTAAGATTAAGGAATGAGTTTTAGATAAATACCAATGTGGCTTAAAGCTTACATTGTGTATTGGGTTATATAACCTAAGAAAAAGAACTTAAACAAGCTTATGAACTTGTGATTAAGGAGCTAATGAGAATGAGTTAGTAATATAAGTTTAAGGTGGATTTTAAGAGCATTATAACTACTATGAGATTGATGAGTGTATTTGCAGGTTGAAAGCTTATATATGTGGGAAATTCAGTGTTTAAGTTTAAGTCATTTAAGGGCCTAAGAGCCATGTCATTTAAGAGCCTTAGTGCTACGCAATTTAAGATTATTGCAAATATTGAGTTTGTTATGAATGAGTTGGTTTGGGTGATGAGATATGATGAGAAGAACTTGATGTGTGTGAGATGGTTGAATGAGGAAAGATAATGTGTTTTGGGCATGCTATGATGCTAGAGGTGCTATGGCAAAATTTGAGTAGAAAATAAGTGTTTAGGCGATGGTGGTGAACTAATATGACCTAGGATTTACTAGGAATCATTATAAGGAATTTGAGTGGAGATTAGTTAATTAAGGAGTCCTTGAGGTTTAGGATGACCTAGAGATGTCTAGGAGGAGTTAGAGGAATGGTGAGTGTTTTGAGCACACAAAATCATGAGATGAGGAATATAAGAAGTGTGCATAAGTTAAGGAGAAGGTGTAATGATTTAGGTGATTTGATTATGTTCTAAGGGGAATTAATGACTAAGGAAGTACTAGGAAGTTTTAGAGGTGGTCTTGATGAAAAAGGGGTGAGAAAGTGTGGTAACGAGTTTAATGACTTAGGCATTACCTTGGAGGATTTAAGAGTCAAGAGAATGTAATTGAGCATGTAGGACTTAGGCAAATGTTGGTAACCAACTAGGAAGGAAATAAGGTGTTGGAGGATGGAAGCTTAAGCTTAGGAAGGAACTTTAAGTAAAGGCATAAAAAGAGTTTTAGATAGTGAGAGATGCTTGGGAGATGATGTCATATGTGGTGAAGGGAACATTTGGCATGGTGGTTACACTAGGTATGAACCACCTAGAAACCTAGAGGAAGCATTACAAGTGTTAGCATTATTACAAGGAAAATGCATAATGACTAAGGTGGGTCTTGGTGGATGATTTAAGGTATTTAAAGGAGGGCTTAAGGTGTATTTGAGGTGCCCAAATGAGGTTATAACATATTAGAATATGTGAGGAGAAGTTTGGAGTTGAAAGAGAATTTTGAAACAAGTTTCTAGAGCCGACCGACCTTAGGACCGGACTTGCAAGGTCGGTCGGGCTCTGTTACAATACCGGAAAATGTTTCTGGAATAGACCGGACATGGGACCGGACTTGTCAGTCCGGTCGGGCTTGAATTTTGTACGGTAATAAGTCTCTGGAATCGACCGGACATAGGACCGGACTTGTAAGTCCGGTCGGGGTAGAATTTTCAAACGGTAAAGGGTACTGGAACGGACCGGACTTGGCAAGTCCGGTCGGTAAGTCCGGTCGAGCCTAAAAAAAAAAAAAAAAAAGAGAAATTTTGAATTCTAAGAATGGCAATGGGTAATAAGGTATGCCTTTGGTAGGGTAGTAATGATTGAGACCCTAAGAACTTAAGAGATTAAGTTAAGTTAAGTATAAACTTGAAAGTTTAAGATTAAGTTTGTAAGATTAAGTGTAAGACCTAAGAGTGTTAGGTGGGGATCATTAAGGAATTAAGTAAGTTAAACAAGTTAAGTAAGTCATATTAAGTTAAGTGATTAACAACCTAAAACTGAATGAATGTTTTAGGACTTGGGAGTTTGGACTCCGGAAGAGAGTAAGCAGCCGAACGACCAACGGTGAACGGTACAGTTCCTTGTGACATGCTTGCTAACGAGGTGTCCCTCGGCTTGTGTGCTATTTGTTTTGTGTGCTCACTAAACAGATAAAGCATGCAACCGGAACATATTATATATATATTGTATTTTGTGTGATGTTTGAAAACTAACACAACATACCGTGAGAACTTACTAACCAATGTTTAGTAAGGAATTGAGTGAGACTAAGGAACGCCCCCTAATGAGGGACGATATGAACCGAAAGAGGTTAACCAACAAACATGGTCTTGAGACTATTACTAGCTGGAACTGAGTGAGGAAACCCGGGACCGATCTCCGGTCATGCATGCTAAGGAAAAAGGGGGACGGTATCTGAATCAGATCCGCCCTCCGCTTAAGGACTTGTCTTCGGACTTGTAGCCTAGGGCCGGTTGCCGGCTCAGGTACGCTGGATTCCCGTCCAGGGTAGGTGGCATTAAGATGGTGCGGTGGGATCACCTAAATCCCAGGTTTGGACTTAGGCTACAACCATTCCCCTCCAGGAACGGTTCGTATTCTGGAATAAGTTAAGGTTAAGATGAGTTACAATCATTCCTTTCTAAAGGATGATTTGTATTATTAAGATTAAGATTAAGATAAGTTAAGATTAAGATAAGTTACAATCATTCCTTTTTAAAGGATGATTTGTATCGTTAAGACTAAGATTGGGTTAAGTTACAATCATTCCTTTTAAAGGATGATTTGTATCGTTAAGATTAAGATTAAGTTAAGATTAAGATTAAGGTGAGGTTAAGATAAGTTGCAACCATTCCTTTTTAAAGGATGGTTCGTATTATTCAGATTAAGGTAAGTTACATCCACTCCTTATTAAAGGATGGCTGTTCCTAAGATTAAGATAAGACTAAGAGTGAGGTGAGATAAGGATGGACTAAGATTAGGAGGGAACATTACTTAAGGAGTTAAATAGTTAACTCTCTAATTAAGGGAACGCGTTTAAGTCGTTCATTGTGCGTGAACTTTGATTGTTCATAAATGGATTGTGTTTACAGCATTTACTATTATGTTGTGCATCCAATCAACCTCCATGCTATCGACAATTAGTCGTCGTAGCCACGTTAGCTTGGGGGCCATGAGGGGATCGTACCAGCATTCGTGCTGACCCCTTTGGGGGCTGTTTTTACTACACAGGTACAACAGGAAGCGGCCGTCGCGAGGGTAAGAAGAGGATACAAGTGTTAAGGGTTAAGAGTGGCCTACGAGTTGTGCATGTACACTCGTATGGCAATATGAGTTAGTAAGATGTATAGGATGTGGGGGGTTGTAAGAAGGATATGTAAATGTTTAAGGTTGTTGCACTAATGTTCGGTATATTTTGTAGTCAGACCATGGCAAGGTCCTGGATTTGTAAAGAATTCCGCTGCGATATGTTTATATATATACTGTTAAGTTGCGAGACCACATTTGGATTGAGTTGGGGTGTTACACATTCAAAACTCATTTACAAGACAATTTTTCAAAAATGTGCTTTAAGACTCCCTAAAGCACATTTTGTGTTTTAACTTGTTTTCAAGCTTGGTTTTCTATGGTAATTGGTTTAATATGTTCATTAACATATTTATAAGGTATAGGTATGACCTTTAGGTCTTATACAAATTTATCCCAAGCTTAGAGCACATTTTTGCTCTTATTGACTTTAAGGTATTTTCTTGTGTTTTGTTTGGTTTAACTGTCTACCAAAGTTTCCTAAGGACTTAATTAGACTTATTAAATCATAATTGAATATTAACAAGTCTTGGTAGGTCCTTTGGGTCCCAACCAAGTTCACTCCAAGCTTAGAGCATGTTTTTGCTCAAGCTGTGTTAGTGCTTTATTGTGCTTTACTACCGTTTAAATTGTCCACTGATGTTTCTAAGGCACTTTTTAGCCTTTAAATACCATGTTTTAACATTTAAACAACATATCAAGGTTTGGGGTATTTCAATCTACCCCCCTTAAAAAGAACTTCATCCTCGAAGTTCACACATCCCACACATCATTGGATTAGAATATGGGGATTACTTATAAAAATACAACTTCCATAACCAAACACACTTTACATCACACCCTCGGACTTAATGGTCCGGGTAACACATTCACATCCATACATAACATACTCACATGATAACCTCAGACTCAATGGTCCGGGTATCTTAAAATATTTGCACATACATAACAACCCTTAGACTCTCTGGTCTTGGGTAACATAACAACATTTAGACACATAGGTCTTGATAACATAACAGCCTTTAGACACGTAGGTCTATGTAACACAACAACATTTAGACTCATAGGTCTTGATAACATACACTTTTGGAACTCAAGGTCAAGATAATATTTATTACACATACCACACAACATGTCATAGCATGTATAACAATCAAAAATATCTTTTATATACACTGTGATCCCGCAAAACCCGGTCGCGATGGACACCTTCTGGTCCCCGTTCCTTTGGGAGATCAAAACATTCACTTAATTTTTAACATATGTACTTCTCATGTCGCCGGTCCGAAGACAAAGGCTCATACGTCCTCAGATCGTGAGCAAGTACTACAAAAATATTCTTTACTAGGTTAAGTATAAGAGAATCCTTTATTCAAAATATTAATCGATTGTTTTGAAAACACCAATTAAAAATCCTTTTGAAAACACAACACAACTCCAAGTCCAACTTATGCTCTTCGCTTCTTTTCTTAGCGTGGTTAATTGTGACCACTTAAGGGGAGCTTCAAGAATCATTCAACCCTAATGTGATCAGCATCAGTGTCGAACTATCCTTCCACCCCAATTTGTGTTCGGCTTCCCTTGATTGCATGCAAATCAAGTTCCACATCCCACTTCATTTTCAAGCATCAAATAAATCACTCATTTCCAATTTTCTATCTTTTTAATCATTCTAATCATGATCATAACATCTCCAAGGGATAGAACTCCGTCTATCAGTTACCTCCATTCACCTTAATCCTGTTGCCTAGGGAATCTTATTCTCGCTAGGTTCTATGTCGGTTCATACCCTTTCATGAATCACTATATAGTATATATACACATATATTTTATCAAAATACAGCACACAGTTTCACATTTATACACTGTCGGGGTTTTGTTCTCCGGGAGTTTCTCTACTCCCCACACCTGTACTATCACACACAACTGTTAACAAATAAACACACTTATCACAATGGTATTCGCATCTTCTGTGCGCAATTACCACAATTAAACCATGAATGAATGCGTATGTTTACGTAACACACACACCAATCATCAAAACAAATTATTTTGTGCTATGCACAACATAGGTCACGTACACTTGTACGGTAATACACACTAAGTGGTTTTGTGCTCTACCCCCCTTAAAAGGATTACGCCCATGTAATCAATCACTTAATCATTGGTTTAAAAAGTTCTACCGTCGTGAAGTGTTTCAACTTCCACGAGGTCTGTTATACAATGTGTTCCGGTTAGAGGATCTTGACCATATTGGCGGTTTAGTCCCTAAACCAAGAATTCTCATTGGAGTTTGCTTTAACTCTTAACTGGTTTCGGTTCTGGCCTGTGAGGCTTCTAGGCATTAATAATTAGCCATTTATTCGTATTCACCATGCATATTCGGTATCTGAAGCATGGGTTCACTGGCCTCTGCTGCACAACTGTGATAGGTGTAGAGCTTAGTTTGCCCCACTCGTTATTCTTACTGTATTATACTTCTCCTATTATCACCTTTATCTTGATAATAACGGTTTCTCAACCGATGCGTGGTATCTCTTACCGTGAGCGAATTCGGTGAGTTTCAAGACTTTCCATCGACTTCTCTAATAACTTACTGTGTATACAGCTATGTATTTCACAATGATTGACTTGTTTCCTTCCGACTTACTTTCAGTTGAGGTTGAGCTACTACCTAGTGTGTAGTGCTCTCTCAGCTATTTCCCACACTTGAGGTATATTCCATACCGATATCTAGTATTCCGTGTTACTGCAGTCACTTGTTGCTAATCATGCCTCCACATTTGGTTTTGTACATGTATTCTTTCATTGGTGCGGCCTTGCATTTCCTATGCATCGGCCATTATAACATTATTCCTCCACAATTAACATGTTTCCAATTCCTAGCTATCCCACTTGATCATTACTGCGCAAGTGCAATACCAAAGCACTCAGTCATACAGAGTGTAGAGGCGTAAACTCTTGACAGCAAATCTCTCATGCGATTCGCAACGGAATTCACACTGTGTTTCATTGAGATTCTGATCTCGTAATACTGGCCACTGGCTTACTGCCTAGTTTGTTTGGTATCACTTACTATGCATCTCCACTGAGTTTAACTCATAACTGGTCTTATCTGCCACATTATTATTCAACAACACTTATACAACGGTCGCTTACTGCACACCGTGCTTATTGTATAACACTAACTTACATGGTATTTACTGTCACATTAACTTCCACACATATACTTACATCATTCATATTATGGTTCATCATTCATTTGGATGACTACTGAATGCTCCTTGAGCATTGATCATTCGAGTCACAAGCCGGCATTATTCAGCTCGGTGCTTCACTTTATACACACATACTACTAAACTAACTGCTCTCAAATAATAATAATATTGTCCATCCTTAACATATTTCTTGAGCTTGGTTCACATAACTACCGCTCCAGCGGTTTCACAGTATCGAGAGGTATCCCCACTCTTAATGAAGTGGTTCGTTTACCACTTTATTCACTTATACAACGTAAACTTCTACAATCAATCTAATTTACGTAACACATTTTATTTGTGGCTTATGAGCCTTACTGCTTCGAGCTCTGTCCATTGTGGATGGTTCACACACATTTATTTGTCCGTACAACATTACATGGTTAGAGGTTGTATTGGGCTCCATGACAGGGTCGTTGCATCACGTTTCCTTTCATGGGATGCCCCTTAGGATTGTCAGTCCGTCTCCTGACAACTTATGTCTAAACTGGGTGTTAGTTTCTACCCTTGTGCTTCTATCATGTGATTTCGTGCAACACTTGTTGATGCGAACACCCTTCAAGGATGGCTCCTGGGTGTTGCTAAGTTATGCCATTACCTCAGGTTCGCACTTATTGGTATACTCAGTTAGCCACGCCGTTTGCGTTCTAAACTGGCTTATTATCTTCTCCTGTGAAGATTAACATTTCCTGGTAGTGTAGGTACTCATTCTGGGAGTTTCATCCCGTTCATTGCACACTAATGTGTCCACATTAGGCATCTGCTTGCCATGTACAGGTTGGGTCACCGTTCCAGCTATCATGTTTATCCCTGAGGATCCTTAAGACATATGCGATGTCTTTACATTATGGTTAGCGCACTTCGCACCTCCTGACTCTTAAACATTTCCTTGAAAGGAATTCACTAATTCCTTTTGTCTCGTTAACTTAACTGAGTTCCTTTACTTCCACCATTCCTGGTAATCCGTTGCTCTTGCTTGACTTTTACTGCTGACTGTAGTATGGAGTCGACTACTTCCCGTGTTCCGGACTCTACTTGTATACATATGTGGGGTACCATGCTGATACATTGCTACTTACCCAACTAACCCATAAGTAGGTCTGTCAGGCCCACAAGCTCCTCACGGAGTGTGGTCGTCCCACATTACAGTTGGTACACTCGTAGTGTCTATCACACGCCTAGGTGAAGTATTCTGTTGTCAACTCCCTTATTTGTCCCGTGACAATATGCATTCTGTGCTTCCCGAACTTAATCAAGGGAAAGTCTATCCACTGTTGTATTACCATGAACTCAATCCATTCCCTCGGGTTGTTACCCTTGGGTTTACCGGTTTCCTTTCCGGTTATTCAAAAGTAAACTGGGTATAACTTACCTACCGTGCGGCACTGAGGCCGGTGTAGGTCCTCTGGTTTGGTTTTTTTTTAAGAAGGTAGAAAATGAGTATGGGTTGGAAAGAAAATTTGGTTTTGAAAAGAAAAGAGTTTGAATAAATCTTGGTTTGAAAGAAAAATTCTCGTGGTTCACAACGTCTTCTTGCCTTAACCAAATCTAGCTTCTTGCTGACTGGTGTACTTCTAATTACAAGGGTTAGGCTGTTAAGCCCTTCCACAGTTATAATGATCGCACTTAACTTCGTGGTACTTTACCAAGTACTTGTAGTTGTTAAAACTTCCCCGAACAGCCCTGTTATAGCAGCACTTGCCATGGCAAGTGCGCCATGCTAACTGGCAATCGGTTCAACACATACCGGTTGTGGTACTGTTTTTTTTACCCATACTATCATCAGTGACCTTGTTGGCCCTCACTTGATCCTACATTCTTGACAATTAACCCTCTGGGCGACTTCTCACTGTATTCACATGATAATTATTAACTGGGGTGTCTCCCATTCTTGGAGACCCCTTTTTACTTAGTATTGTTTCCTCTTCGTAGCCCGTTCCACGCATTTGTCGTGGTCACTCAGACTTGTCTCTTGTTTGGGCACTACGTTGTAGTTCCCTTGTCGGTTGGTATACCGTTGGTGTATCATTTAACAACTGTGGTTCCGTAGACACTCGTCTCGGGTTTCATTAATCCATTTCTTGCCTGTTGCACGGTCGGTGCGTTGCAAGCTGGTTATTCTTGACTGCTCGGCATGTCGACCCAGGTTGCCGGAAATTCTATTCTTCTATACACTGATTCTTCACTTTTCGCTATGAAATGCGGTTAACATTGTTTAGATGGGAACCGTCTCTGGGATTCCCAGTTTTCGGGATCTACCGTATGACAGGTTCTCCGTACCTTTAGAGGTGTTTAATAACAGCCAGATCGGGTATTCCCGAGTAAGAGAGGACTTCCATCTCTCTGGCGTTCCTTCCCAAGTTATAAAACAGGGATTGTGGAGGGCGGGAAGGATATAGTAGGTTTCCAGTACACACTGGTTACTCCTAACTAGCGTATCTCTCACGCTATCACTCAACCGTTAACCCAAAGTACTAAAATCCTAACTCGGTACTTCCTAAGCTCGGTAATTCAGTCATCAGAGCGATACTTCGCTCTGATACCACTTTTTGTAACACCCCATCCAACACTTACGCACTTAATAACAAACTGCAGCGGAAAACAAGTTTCATCACATTACTTAACTCGTTGGTGTTACACGCCGTTAACCACCCACGTGGCTAACAAGGCTATTACATATACATTGTACCGGTCTGATGGACTAGATTCCCGAGTGACTACACATTACTGACCCTTCCATTAACAATAGAAACAACATACACCTTCCAACTGTACCGAGTATTCACAAACTAATACCGATAACAATTTCGTTCTTACTATACCTACTGTATATATACAACTTAAATGATTACCCATGTACAACGACTACCCCGTCCTACTCTCGAACTGCTTCCAGCTCCTTGTACCTGAAATAGGAAAAGAAGAGAAAGGGTGGCCCCCAAGGGGCTCAGCACCTTTGCTGGTATGGTAATCCCCCAGCCCGCATGCTACCGGGCCACGCACAACTAATTGTCGTCTTAGCATGCGGTTGATTATATTTAAATCATGCATGTAACTATAAACACACAACACACAACATTCCACCTCAAAGAGCTCAACAAACAGATAACACCACCTTACTTGATAAGTCACTCATGGTGTTCATTCCCCCTAGAGTGTTTCTCCTCTAGTGGAGCTACTTCCTTAATAGACGACACTTACCCATTAATCGGGTTATCCTTAAACGCCTCTTATCACAAACTGAGATTCATATCCATGATCCACATACTCCACATTTTACAACATATAACATACACTACATAACAACACTTTTCACGTTTCAACGTGCACATAACAACATCGCAATAGAAATTGCATTATAACAACAACACATAACATAACGGGAGCGGTTCTCTTAGGAACCGACCCAAACATTGTTAATTCACTGGTGAGCCTAGAGAATGATGTCACCCTCATGATAAGCTCGTTATACGACACTCATTACCGTCCTAATAGTCGGACGAGTAACTTAAGTTAAGATGGTTCGGGTTTTGTGACCCGAACACACCACACAAACACATGTTCCCCCTAAACCGATCATAAGTCAGAATAGTTAAGCTTTGGAGTAAGCTAATGGGAGATCATAACCCGTGAGGGAAACAACCATAACAGAGAGAAGGGTAAGGCTAAAAAGGATACCCACTCCCAAACAAACGCGCGACCGGCCTAACCAGATTCCTCACCCCTGTTAGTACATACTCACTTTAGATACTAGTTAGAACCCCAATATGGAGTCTATCACATCCACACATACAGTATTACAACTGGGTTACACATACGAGGGAGGTCCCTACATACACACACAAATATCACACAATTAACACACGCATAGCCGTGGTTAGAACGTCCCATGGTTCGGGTCGTTTAATCCGAATACCGAACTCTCATGTGATCCTAGACTCAGTTAACTAAGGTTAACACTTCCGAGGTTAAATGGTATCGGAACTAGACACGTCACATATATGAATTACTGTAAACTCATTACATGTTTTATCTTACAACGTGGCAAACATACAGAAAACACATTGGCATATAAGCCGGTGTAATCCGGTAGGACACAGGTTGCAAGAAAACCATACCTGTCACCGGAGTCCACTCTATCATGTCCACTTATGTTCCTCGAACAATTCTCGAATAACTGGTAACATTACATGTACATTTATTAACACTGGGGTAACATGATTGTTTAAAGTCTAATGCTCATAACTTATCCCCGTTAACTTAGTTAAATAACTTCACATTTTAACTTGTTTTACTTTTACATTTTAATACAACTTTTCCCCCACTAAATTGTCATTATAACTCACTAGGGTTTACTACTTAAACCACACTTAGTTTGTTTTTTTTTACATGTTTTGGGCCGTCCGACCCACAACTAGGTCGGACCGTTCCAGAAACTTTTCCGTCTTTCAAATTCACCTGTCCGACCCATGTCCGACCCAAGACCTATGGGTCGGACCATTCCAGAAACATCAACGGGTGAATTAACAGGCTGTCCGACCCACCCTGGGTCGGACAACATCAAAACTTGTCCAAAACTTGTCAAAATTTCTCCAAACTTTTCCTCAAGCCTCCTAATGTGTTCTAACATCATTTGGCACATTTAACCCTTCATATAACATCCATAAAACTCATTTTATAACTCCTTAAACACTTACTCTTTTCTTACCAAAATTCCTAACACTTATATTGTTTTCTCCTTAGTTTCTCCAAGTGGTGTTTCATAATTATGATAACCACTATGCCAAAAATGTTTCCTTACCATCATAACATTATCTCTCAAACATCTTTTCTTACTAACTAAATCTCCTTTTTCACATCTTACCTAAACATCATTTCCTCCTTGTACATCAACATTCCTAAACCTTAAACAAACTTCTCCAAGACTTTAGTACATCCTCAAAAACACACATTGAATTCCTAGAACTTCCAAGATAACACCTAAATCCTTGTATCACTCTAAATCACCTTAATACATGCTTTCTTCCCTAGTAAAACACTTGTTCACCTTTAACACTTCCTAGTTCCCCAAAACTTATTTAAAACACTTAGAACTTCTTATACATTTTCCAAATTTTGCCATAGCTTCTCTTGTATATTCTCACATTCAAACACTTAGGTTTTTACCTTATTTCTTTCAAGAACACCTAAAATCCATCAAGAGTATTCTCACACACAACATACACCAAATTTTACACTACATCACAATATAGTGCATAAACTTAAATTGCTTGGCACTTAGGCCCTTAAATAACATGGCTCTTAGGCCCTTAAATTGCATAAACCTTAAACACTGAATTTCCACATAATATATTGCCTTTAACCTGCAATTACACTCAACATCACATATGCCCCTTAATAGTTTCCTTGAGAGCATTTTACTAGGTCATTCACCATTGGCTCCTTAGGTATTTTATTAAGTAAATCAAGCTCATTTTTCCTAAGGCATTTAAACTACATTGAGATAGTTTGTTTACCTCTTTTCCTCTCAAACTTCTTTCTTGTTTCCTTGAACCGAAAATCAGCAAGGAGTTTGATCACTTGTCAAATTTCTAATCAATATACATATAAGGGTAATGAGCTTAAGAATTCACACTTAAACTCATATACAAACCCTAGTTTAACATAAGTGTTTTAATACACTAAAATGATATTTACCTTTGAATTTGAAAGAGAACTTGAATATGTAACAAGAGAGGACTCCTCCTTGTCCCTTGAAGATTGAAATGGTGCTATGAAAGAACAAAAGAAGACACCATCAAAGGTGATTCTCGGTTACACACAAAAACAAGAGGGAATGTTGTTTTTCTTTGATTTTCCTTACCTTGAAGCAAAGGAGAATGACAAGGCATGAAAAGGTGAGCTCAAGCTCCAACAATGGTGAATCTTCATGGCACCGAAATGGAGTTCTTGAATATTTGAAAAGACAAGATTGTAGAGCTTGACTAAACTAAGAGGATGGTGGTCTTAGTTTTTGATTTGGCAAAGGGAGCTAGGAGATATAAAGGTTCAAAAATTGAAGATGGTGTTTGTGCTGTAGCATCACCGAAGAAGAAGGGAGGAGAAGATTGAAGACCGTGTGAAATGAGAAGGAAGGAAGGAAATGAGGAGGAAGCTTACTTTTGGAGATATTTATACTTAAAGTAAATAGTAACCTTGCTTTATTACTTTTCTTGTTTATTTGATTGGTCAAGTGTGGTGAGTCACACATGAAAAACCGGCCCCTTAATGTTTTAGGCCAAGTCATGGTCTTTGTTGACCAATTAACTTACTTATATTGACTTATGTCATAAACTAGCATTTTTTTGTTACTATTCACAAAAACAAGGCACATTCTTGTGAAATTTTTGATTTCCCATTGTTTTAGACCTCCAAATGTGATACTAAGTAGTACACATGTTAATTAAAGAGTAATGATGGACATTTAGCCATTCAAAACTCATTTACAAGACAATTTTTCAAAAATGTGCTTTAAGACTCCTTAAAGCACATTTTGTGTTTTAACTTGTTTTCAAGCTTGGTTTTCTATGGTAATTGGTTTAATATGTTCATTAACATATTTATAAGGTATAGGTATGACCTTTAGGTCTTATACAAATTTATCCCAAGCTTAGAGCACATTTTTGCTCTTATTGACTTTAAGGTATTTTCTTGTGTTTTGTTTGGTTTAACTGTCTACCAAAGTTTCCTAAGGACTTAATTAGCCTTATTAAATCATAATTGAATATTACCAAGTCTTGGTAGGTCCTTTGGGTCCCAACCAAGTTCACTCCAAGCTTAGAGCATGTTTTTGCTCAAGCTGTGTCTTAGTGCTTTATTGTGCTTTACTACCGTTTAAATTGTCCACTGATGTTTCTAAGGCACTTTTTAGCCTTTAAATACCATGTTTTAACATTTAAACAACATATCAAGGTTTGGGGTATTTCACGCAAGCTCCGACCAGCCAGGGCAGATCTTGGGGAGCAAGTTCGATGGAACCGGTTTCCCGTGTTGGAAACAACAGGTCGAGATTGCTCTCGGTGCTAAAAACAAGACTGGGTTCATAAATGGAACTATTACCAAACCCGCTAGTCCTGCGCACAAAACGCAAGCCTGGGACAGATGCAATAAAATGGTCATGTCCTGGCTTCTCTCGAGTCTGGAGAAAACAATAGCGGAGACAGTAATTTTCAGCACCACTTCAACACAAATCTGGAAACAGCTATGTGGGAGATATGAGCACCAAGATGCCACCAGAATCTATGATCTTGAGCAGCAGCTGAGTTCTCTCTCCCAAGGCGGAGACTCGGTAAGTGGATACTTCGGGCGTATCAAGAAACTCTGGGATGAAATTGACGCCACAGATTCAATCCCAGCTTGCGAATGTAGCGTTTCTGAAAAGTTCCGTACCTATATCCAAGAAAGACGACTAACCAAGTTTCTCATGGGGCTTAACGAACGCTACTCAATAATAAGAGGTAACATTTTGATGATCACCCCCCTTCCAAGTGTGGAGCAAGTCTTCTCTCTTCTAATACAAGAAGAATATCAAAAAACCCTAACTACGGGAAACCCTACAGAAGGAACGTCGCTGTCTTTTGCTGCTGATAATTCCAGATTCGACAGTTCAAGGCCTGCTAGTGACAATCCGAGAAGACTCACGACGAAAAATCAGAACGGAAACTTTGTCAAACGTCCGAATCTGGTCTGTACTTTTTGTGGAAGAACGGGACACCAAGTAGAGAAAGGTTTCCACAAGCATGGATTTCCCCAGAATTGGAGAGGAAACAGAAACAAGAAAGGGAGCGTGAATGCCTGTGTGGAGGACCCAAGGCCAGAAGCACCACAAGATCCATTCAAAGGAGGATTGACCAATGAACAAGTCAACCAGTTGCTAGAATATATCAGTAGGTCTCAGAACACCACCAAGGATGAGCAGGTTAAAGAAACCAACTGTGGTTTCGTAGGTATGACTTTCCCTTCCTCTTCTAAATTATTAGAGTTGCGAGTTTCTGTTAATAATTTAGACAGAAATTCTAGAACAGAAGGGAAACTGAATCGCTCTGTGTGGTTGATTGATTCGGGTGCCTCAGATCATATGTGCTGCAATTTCTCCATGTTTTCTTCATATCATGTTCTTAATTGTGTCAAAGCATAACCATGCCTGATGGGCACCCACAATATGTTAGAATCATTGGAAAAGTAAAAATAAACTCAATGATAACTTTAAATGATGTCCTATATGTCCCTAGTTTTCAGTTAAATCTTGTAGCCATGAGTAAATTATCTGAAGACATGGGAGGAAAGTTTTACTTTGACTCTAAATCTTGTCTATATCAGGACTCTAAGTGGAAGAATGAGGTGCAAATAGGACAGTGCTACCGTGGTCTCTATCTTCTTGACAGTCACTGTGACAAGAAAGACACACATGTTTCTTTTAGAGAGAAAACTGTATGTGCCAATTCTGGAAATAGGGTTGTCATAGGCTTTGATTGTAATGACAATTTTTCTCTTTGGCATCATCGGTTAGGGCACCTGTCTAGAAAAAGCTTATTGAGTTTGAATTTGTTAGAAGGAAATGAACAATGTAAACAGTTTGTTTGTGAACCCTGTTTTAGAGCCAAAAGTCACAGATTAGCTTTTGATAGCAGTAAGTCCACTTCCAAGGTTGTTTTTGATCTTATACATGTAGATTCATGGGGGCCTTACCCCAAAAAGACACATGATGGTTTCCAGTATTTTCTAACAATTGTGGATGACAGAAGTAGGGCCACATGGGTCCACTTGTGTTCAAACAAATCTGATGCTTTTCAAATAATTATAGATTTTACTGAGATGATTGAAAGGCAATTCAGTAAAAGAATTAAGTGTATAAGATCTGACAATGCCTATGAATTGGGAAGCTCAAAGATTAATGCCAATTTTCTTAAGGAAAAGGGAATAACACATCAAACCACCTGCCCTCACACCCCACAGCAGAATGAGATTGTTGAGCGCAAGCATAGACACATTATAGAAACTGCAAGAGCCCTCATGTTTCACTCAGGGTTACCTCTGAAATTCTGGGGGATAGTGTACTAACTGCCACATATCTCATAAATAGGATGCCCTCAAGCTCAATTGGAGGTAAAATACCATATGAAATTGTTTTTGGGAAGAAACCTGATTTCAGTTTTCTAAGATGCTTTGGGTGTTTATGTTTTGCAAATGTAAATTTCAATCAACATGACAAGTTTGCTTCTAGATGTGTGAAGGGAGTATTTATTGGCTATCCCAAGGGTAAGAAGGGATACAAGGTTTATGACAATGATAGAATCATCTATAATAGAGATATAAATTTTCATGAAAATATCTTTCCTTTCAAGGAAGCCACTGGCAATAGTAAATATGATAGCATAGAACATGAATTGCCTCTGTATTCTGATGAAGATGATTTACATTTTCCTACTGAAAGTACTAACCAAGATGACTAGATTGAGAGTTCCAATGAAGAGACTTCCCCAGTCAATCAAGAAGAACAAGAAACCCCTGTTGGACAGCAGCCCAATACTGAACCAGAAACACATGAGGATGACCAGTCAACCGAGGAGAACTTCCCTAGAAGGTCTCAGAGGCAAAGGCGTGCGCCAGAATACCTGAAGGACTATGAGGTCAACCAAGCTACTAAATCACAAAAAGATAAGTTAAATTGTTGTCCTTTCACTGCTATTCTTTCTGATAGACTTAGCTTTGCAACAACTATGGTATCAAATGTTGATAGGATTAATTCGTTTTCTGATCAACAAGATGATGAAAACCATGTATGTGTTGATGACAGTGATTCCTTGATCTCATCTGTTGCTCCTCCCTTTTCCCTTTGTTTGCTTGCAAAGAGTCAGTTACACCAGCAAACCAAAACTGATAGAGAAATAGAACCTTTAGATTATCATAGTGCTGTAAAAGATGCTAGGTGGAGAAAGGCCATGGTAGAGGAATTTTGTGCTTTAAATAGGAATAAGACATGGATAATTACTGATCTGCCAAAGGGCAAAAGGGCTGTAAAATGCAAATGTGTATTTAAATATAAGTATAAATCAGATGGGACCCTAGAGAGGTGTAAGGCTAGACTGGTTGCGAAGGATTTCACACAGAGGCATGGCATAGACTATCAGGAAACCTTTTCTCCAGTAGTCAAATTCACAACCATTAGAGCCTTAGTAGCTGTTGCAACAAAAAAGGGGTGGAAAATAAATCAGCTTGACGTCAATAATGCATTTTTACATGGGGATCTCTTAGAAGAGGTATATATGGAACTTCCTGAGGGTCTGCCTACTGATAATACAAATAAAGTCTGCCTTCTCAAGAAATCTTTATATGGCCTTAAACAGGCATCTAGACAGTGGCACCAGAAACTCAGCATTTTTCTTAAGAATCTTGGTTTTTCACAGTCTTTAAATGATTATTCACTCTTCTGTCGAAACAGTGATGAGGGAGTTTGTTTTCTGGTAGTATATGTAGATGATATTCTCTTGACTGGTAGTGACACTAAGATGATTCAGATTGTAAAAGACAGCATGAATGAAAAATTTCAAATTAAAGATTTGGGTCAGTTAAGCCTGTTTCTTGGAATGGAGTTTCTGCATACAACGCAAGGAGTGATTCTAACACAGAAAAATTATGCAGAAGATTTGCTAAAAGAATTTGATTGCTGGAACAGTAAGAGTGCTGTAGGTCCTTTAGAACTTAACACTAAACTTGTCAAGGGTAAAGGACATCCATTACCTGATGCTTCTGTTTATAGAAAGCTGGTAGGTAAGATTGGTTTTCTGGCTCATAGCAGGCCTGACCTAAGTTTTTCTATCCAAGTGCTAAGTCAATTCTTAGAGAATCCTACTGATCTGCACCATGCTGCTGCTCTGCATACTCTGAGATATATCAGAGGTACATTAAACTATGGTCTGTTCTTTAATAATGAAAGCTAACTAAATTTGTTGGCTTTCTGTGATGTAGATTGGGCCGGTTGCCCAAACACAAGAAGGTCAGCCAGTGGTTACTTTGTGCAGTTAGGAGGATCACCTCTGTCATGGAAGTCGAAGAAGCAGTCAACTATAGCGCTTTCATCCGCTGAGGCTGAGTATCGGTCCATGAGGCAAGTGACCGCAGAACTGAGCTGGATTACACGCTTGCTATCAGAACTTGGAGTAGAAGGCATAGTACCGATTCCTGTGAAGTCCGACAGTCAATCAGCTATTTATATAGCCAGGAATCCTGTGCTACATGAGCGCACCAAGCACATAGAAGTGGACGTGCATTTTGTGAGACAGAAGTTGGAAGAGGGACTGATTAATGTTGAGTTTGTCTCTACAAGTTCACAACTTGCAGATGTGCTTACAAAAGTTCTGCCAGGAAGGAGCTATCCCAAGATTCTGAAGGATATGGGTCTGTTGGAGGCTGAGTCCAGTAGATCAAAACAGGCCCTACACGCCTGTTTTGAGGGGGCCTGTTAAGGATATGGTATATTTACTTAGGTTATAGATTATTGTTACATGTATTAAATATATGGGGCCTGTTGACCAACGGTCGACTTGGTCTTATCAGTCGCTAAGCAAGGATTATAAGTCCTTTAGTTTTAAGGTAGTAAGTTGATTGGATTAAAAGTGTGGTGTTTTTCTTTTCCCCTTCTCCCACTCTGCGAAGCAACCCTTTCTTCTTCCTATACTCTTCTCAAGCATTCCACGTCGATTCCTCTGTCCAGAGTTCATGGTGTTTACATTTTAATCAAAGTTTGAGGTTTTCTTTCACTGCGGCGTTCATTAGACCATAGGAATAGTACCAATGAAACTAGAGATGGTAATACCTCAGGATTAGCTGACTAGGAACTAGATGAATCTTGAACGCTACTAGTTAATTAGTAAATTTGAAATGAGAGTTTGGATTTAGGAATTGCTACTAAGAATCTATTTTGAGGGAGACCGATTTTAGATTAATTTAGATCTAAAGTTGCAATATAGAATTAAGAAACACTCGGGAAGGGAAATGATGAACTAGAGAGAAGTAGTAAACCAGGATTCCCTTTTAAAATTGTCAAAATATCACTTTTTAATCATTTTTATTTTCATTATTCATTAGTTTGTGCAATCAAAACCCCCAATTTAATATTGTTATTTTTCTTTAGTTTATTAGTTAGGTTATAATAGAGATTCAAACTAGACACTATCTCCTTTGGTTTGATAACCCGAAGGGATACTTTAGGAAAACTAACTACCATAGACCGGTACACTTGTAGTATTTGGTTTACCCCGGACACATTAACAAAATTTAGGAACAACATGAAATAAATCTTGGATACACACATTCCAAAAAATTGACCAATAAGTATCGTTTATCGTAACAAAGATGATGTTGCAAAGAGGGTAAACCAATAAAAAATCGGTAAGTTGTATTAACATTGTTTTATTATATGATTTCCATTGAACAACTAATCTTGAATGTTTTAGCAGATTAGAAATAATAGTTGAACATATGGTCCACAAAATTGAACAACTAATATTGCATTTCTAAACATGAACGTGTAACTTGAATATTTTAAACTTGAACATTAAAAAAATCAACATTGCGGAGTTTTATTTAACAAAGGATCCAAAAACTTGAACAACCAGTGTCCCTTATTTAAACACTAACCTGATTAAAGAATGGCAAGAGAGAAGAAGAGTGGCAAGAATTACTACGAACGTACTTGTAGAAATTGGGTTGATTTAAATTAAAAATAATTGAAAACTTCAATCTAAGTTTAATTTGGACTGATCAGGAGTGAAGAGAGAGGTGAAGAGAAAAAGAACAACGACCAACGTGTTTGTAGAAATTCCAGTCAAAAGAATTTTTTTTAAATCATAAATTGTTATGATATTTCTAAATTAGTGGAACACTTATAAAAAGTGATTTATTTTGTACAACTAAAAAAAATATAAACCACTATTTCCACATACAAAGAATGAAAAATTACATTTCCACCCATAATGTTCAAAGAAATTACACACTACACCCATGAGGTTTCCCATGTGGTCTCCTCATTTTACATCTGGCAAGTTGGTTTTTATATTTTTCGTTCAATTTAGGATATACTTAAACATTGTCCGAAATTAATGAAATTTTACATAAAAGATGCTAAAGTGTTATATTTTGATTCGATGTCAAACCTAAAGTTTTTTAAGCTCACATGTGACCTGTTGGACCCAATGAAAACATATTCTAAGTAAATTTTTTACGGATTCTGGCGCAAGTTGGTTTTGTCTAATTTTGATTCAATTTAGGAGATGCTTAAACATTGTTCAAAGTTGAAGAAACTTTACATGAACAGTGTTAATGTGTTATATTTCGTATCTATGCCAAGTCCAAAGATTTTAAATCTCTCATGTGACTTGTGGAACCCAATGAAAACACGTTCAGAATAAGCTTAATTTAGAAAAACTAAAAAATATAAGCATCATATTGACTGGGATGTTATGGCTAGTTATATCTACTGGCATGAGTGATTTGACGCGCATTGTAACACCCTAACTCATAAAGCCATACTTATCTCATAAACCTCATTCACTTATTGTAACACTCCGTCCTAAGCCAATCATGGTTATTGCAAACTTAACAGCTTAATCATAAACATCGCAGCGGAATAAACTAACACCGGGACCTTGCCACGGTCTGATCAACGGAACATACCGAGCTTACTTACTTACAAACGCTTACCCAAAAGGAATATACCAACAATCCAAAACATTCACCAACCGAGTTCATAGTATCTCCGTTAACAACATAACTACTATCAATTTTAATATCAACAAACGGGAGCACAAGCGCAACCCGTATTCAAAATAAAAGTCCCACCTAAGTCTACCCACTCCTACTCTCCGGGTGACTCTTCATGGGCCGCTTACCTGCAAAAGTAAAAACAGCCCCCATAGGGGGTCAACAAGAATGCTGGTACGACCCTCTCATGGCCCCCAAGCTAACGGGGCTACGACAACTAATTGTCGATAGCATGGAAGTTGATTAGAATCACAATCATAATATGAAGTGCAATAAAACAACAATCCACAAATGAACATACATAGTTCACACACAAATGAACGACTTAAAGCGTTCTCTTAGTAAGAGAGTTAGTAAGTAAACTCCTTAAGTTCCAACTCCTCTTTTCCTCAGTCCATCTTAACTTACCTCAGTCTTAGCCTTATCTTAATCTTAGTATACAAATCGTTCTTTAAATAGAAATGGTCGTAGCTTATCTCATTGTTTTTTTTGTCGGGTCAAAAGCAACCCTAGCCAATGAGCTATTAACTCCATTGGTTGAATAAATAACTTATCTTATAATTTGGGATTTAGGTGATCCTACCACACCATCTTAATGCCTCCTACTTTGGACTGGAAATCCAACGTAGCTGAGCCGACATTCGACCCTAGGCAACAAGTCCGAAGACAAGTCCTTAAGCGGAAGTCAGATCTGATTCAGATACCGACCCCCTTCCCTTAGCATGCATGACCGGAGTCAGTCCCGGGTTCCTCACTCCCCCCTTAAGTTCCTGTTAGTGAAAATCTTACAAACCATGTGTTAGTTAAACCTTAACGGGTATTAACCAACTGTTACCAATATATAATTCCTCTCCTTAATTCAATAGGTACTAAGCTTAGTTAGTAGCTAACCTCAAGTCTCGTGGGTTAGTTTGAAGAAAACACACACACACAACGAGAGCAATAAAAACCAGTTGCATGCTTTATCTTGTCTTAGTCATAGCAAATAAACAGATAACACACAAGCCGAGGGACACCTCGTTAGCAAGCAGGTCACAAGAAAGACTATACCGTTCACCGTCGGTGGTCGTTTGCTTAATCTCCTTCCGGGTCCCAATTCACAAGTCCTAAAACATTCATTCAGTTTTAGGTTATTAGTTACTTAACTCATCCTATGTTAGTTAACTTGCTTAACCACTAGTGTTTAGCCACTAAAAATCACTAAGTCCTTATAGTTTAACCTTAACCTCAAAAGTCACTTACTTCTCATTAATTCTTAAGCTTGTTTATGCCCCTAATGACCATTACATGTCTTTAATTATGTCCCAACAATCTTATAATATCATTACCAAACAAGTCCCAACCTTAAAACCCCATTTTTCAACATTTTGTAGCTTCTTTTGATTGGTCCGGGTTTGTGTCCGAGGATGTAAACCCGGATCAATACATCGCATAAGTCGCTGGACAGTTTTGTGACTGGTCCGGGTTTGTGTACTTAGATGTAAACCCGGATCAAGTCACGGCATTACTCTCTGGACAGTTTTTGATGTGGTCCGGGTTTATGTACTTGGTTACAAACCCGGACCAAGGCTAGACTTGTACAGAAATGCAATTTTTGACTTCTTTTGAACCTCAAATCTTGCCCAATCTTTTCCTAACCTTTCCATAAGTATCCTAGCATGTTTTAACATCATTTTAGCACCTTAAAATCCTCCTAATCCATCCACCATCTCATACCTAATTCCTTGATCATTCACTCAAGTTCTTACAAAAATTCTTAACACTTATGCTTAGTTTCCTACATTTCTAACATGTAAACTTGCCTAAAACCTCAACTAACCAAAGTGTTTCTCCATAAGCATTATCACCACTCCTAAAGCTTTACTACTCATTCCCATTTCCTTTACACAAACGTCTAAACTCCCTCAAGCTTATACTTAGATTTTCACAAGGCATTATTTTTCCTTTGTTTATCAATACTTGCACAAGACTTAATCAACCTCCCACTATAACCCTAGAACATCAAACACACTCATTTAAACTCTAATTCCTTCAAGACAACCCCTAAGTCCTTTAAACACTCAAGAACATTCTAGTTCACTTACTTTCACCAATTTAAGCCTTAAGAATTCCTAGTATCTTCTAGGTCATCAAACATCATTTACACACCTTAAACTCCTTGTTTTCTCTCCAAATTTTGACATGGCTTCTTTAGTATATTTCTACATCCAAACACTTGGTTCTTACCATTTAACAATCTTGAACACCCAAATTCTTTCCACACATTCTTAACACTCAATTTACACCAAAACTACACTACATCACAATATAGTGCATAAACTTAAATTGCTTGGCACTTAGGCCCTTAAATGACATAAAGCTTAACCACTGAATTTCCACATATATTAGCCTTTGACCTGCAAATACACACAACAAGGATCCCATTGAAATATAAATGCTCTTGTAATTCACCTTTTTAATTGTCTAACTATCTCATTTCCCTTTTGCTCTTTAATCACAAGTTCTCAAATATAATCATTGTTTCTCCTAAGTTATATATAGCCCTTTTCTTATGTAAACTCTAAGCTAAGCTTATCATATATCTAGATCCCATTCCCTTAAACAATAAAACACCTTAAGGTAAGGAATTTACCTTGTTCTTTTACAAGCTTTACCAACTTTCTTACTTAGGCTTTTCCTTGCACAATCTCGGCCACCAACCAAATTCTCCTTGCCAGTGTTCTAATAAATATCGAATGACTCTAATGAGTGCTAGACAATACACTAACCTTAAGGAGCAATCCCTAGGTCAAAAATGTATTTTAAGGTATTAAAATGAGTATTTTACCTTGAAGTCTTAAGGTAGGCTTGGATATGAATCAATAAGGACCTCCTCTAGCCCTTGGAGAATAGAAAACAAGCTAGAACAAGAATAAAAAGGAAGCCCCATGAGTAGAAATTTTCGGACATGTAAAGAAATGATGGAAACCTTGTTTTTCTTACATATTCTTTACCTTAAGAGAATGAAGAAGCTAATGCACCCTCCAAGCTTATTTTTCCTCCTTCAATGATGTTTTCCCTTGGCACCAAAATGAAGCTTTTGAATTTTTGGAAAGATAGAAAGAAGGAGCTTGAGATAACTAAGAGATATTTGTGCTTGGTTTTGATTTTGGAGCTAAAATGAGCAAGATATGGTCAAAGGAAGATGGAGCTAGCATGGAGGCTGCTCTTACGTGAAGGAAGAAGACAGAGAGCAGGAGAAATCGGTGAGAAGAAGAAGAAATGAAGAAAGGATGAGAGAGGGAAGCTAAAAGGAAGTTTTTTCTTAAAAGGTGAATAGAACTCTACTAACTTTCCCTCTTCTTTTTTCTTAAGTTGCTGTCTCATGTGGTGACTCACCACCACAAAAACGTCCCCCCTTCCTAAATGAGATATTTATGGTCTTGGTTGACCAATTAATTAGCTTATATTGACTTAATGCTATACTTGCACTATTTGGTTACTATTCACAAATTAGTGCACATATTTGTGAAAATATTGATTTCCCATTGATTTAGACTTCCTAATGTGATACTAACTAGTACACAAGTTAATTAAGAAGTGATCATGGGCATTTAGCCACATAAACCCCTTTCTAAGACAACTTTTCAAAAATGTGCTTTAAGAGTCCTTAAAGCACAATTTATGTTTTAACTTGTTTTTGAGCTTGGTTTTCTTTGGTAACTGATTTAATATGACCATTAGGATGTTACTAAGGTATAAGAAAGATATTTGGGTGCTAACCCAAGTTACTCCAAGCTTAGAGCATGTTTTTGCCTAAATTGCTCTTATGGTGTTTCCTTGTGTTTTCTTTGGTTAAAATTGTTTCTTAATATTTTTAAGGCATTATTTAGCCCTCTTATACCTTAGTTTATCATCTAAACACCATATCCAGGTTTGGGGTATTTCAGTCTACCCCCCTTAAAAGAACTTTGTCCTCGAAGTTCACATATATACTTAATCATTCACGATACTCAGTTTCCTTAATCTTAATTCCATATCTTACATTCACATTCACACACCTCAAGACTCAAAGGTCTTCCTCAAGTACAATACATAAGTACTATATATATCTTAAACTTACCACAAAGTGTAGCAACTTACACAAAATCACATCTTAAACAAACCAACAAACCAAACAAACGACAAACATGTTCGTTTACTAGCTCAAAAGCGAGGAAGCTCTACCTGTAACACCCCAACCACTAATCCTTCCATTATCCTCTAATCATCCTCATACTTACCTTACTCGCAGCGGAATACTTACTTACTTACTCCCGGCGGGTGATACAACGCTGTTAGCCATCCAAGACTAACAAGGCTACTACTACTTACAGTAACGGTCTGACGATTAGAATAACCGAATACATACTACTTACTTTACAATACCAAATACTTACTTACATATGATTACCGAGTATCCAATTATACGAATTACATTCCAATACTACTTCCCAAAATCAAGAGTTTGTACATTTACTCATTTCTATCCAATCACAATTCATTATCAAAAAGGTGTACCACATGGTACACCGGCTACTCAAAAGGCCTTAGCCGTGTACAACTCGGTACACCATTCAATCCTACTAACTACCCAAGAAGAATTCAGCAAGGTCCTTACTCGACCGTCACGCCTCGGGGTACCTGTAGAATAAAAACATTCCCCCTAGGGGGTCAGCTTACGCTGAATATGATAACGCATACCCGCGTACTAGCGAGGGTACGCCAACTATTTGGTCGAGTACATGCGGTTCGTTTCATTCATACATACATACATACATGCTTTATACAATACAATACAATTCAATACATTCCATACACAAGGCATACATTCATTCAATACCTGCAAGGAAGACATTACAAGTCAACCGTTCTTACTTACCGAATACTCACCGCATTACGGAGATACAATTCTCCATTCCATACAGAAGTCATGTTAGCTTCATTACACACCCGGGTTAATCGGGTGTTCGATACTTCTTACTCCAGGTTAATGACTTACAATAGTCAAGACCGATACACATACAATACTTACTTCTTACATACTTTACTCCAGTTAAGTCGGTGTGACCTCCGGGCAGGGATTACTACATCCCACCACTGGGCTTTAGGGTGGCCCACTAATCCAGGATGCTACCCATTCAAGGGATTTGGTCCATGGAAAAGATTACAGCCAGGATTCGGATCCAACCTCTTGTGTCTCCTTATCCTCACGCGTGGCCGAAACTATATCGGACTTCTACTCATTCCATTTTACTCATTACTCAAGTTAGGAGTTAGAATGTTAGGAATTAGTAGAAGTCAATACTCCTTTTCCATACATCGATACAATACACAAATATTCATCATGTACACATACACTTCATTCTCAATCATTCATTTCATGAATTATACAAACTAATTGTTCAAGAAGATACAACAAGAACAAATAGTTCAAACACATTTATGTGCAATATAAATCTGATTCGTGCATTTATCTTGTTGGTGATCACATATGCACACAAATCGGGGTAACCAAGTTAGGATACAGGGCATGAAGGAATCATACCGTTCACCGTCGTATTCGCACTACCGGTTCCTTTGGAGATCAACTATTTGATTCCTATACATACATGGAGTAGTATGATCAATGGTCTATTATTGATCTATCTTACTCCTTCATTGATACTTTCAATGTATACTTACTACTTCATTACTTTCTTACTTGATTATAAAACCATTCTTTTCTTTACTACTTCTTAAATTTGTTGCATTACTCATTTACTTACTTTCTTACCATTACCACTTCATTCATGCTGTGCTACTACATATATATGCTTATATGTATATAGGCATATATATATACATATATATACATATGATTACTATAATCATATAATAAAAATATTTTTTTATTTTATTTTTTTTACTCGACCGGACTTGCAAGTCCGGTCGCAAGTCCGGTCGATTCCAGTAGCTCACATTACGGGAAAATCTTCTGGTCCGACCGAACTTGCATGTCCGGTCGCAAGTCCGGTCCATTCCAGAAGGTTTCTGCCGGGGAATTTTCTGGTCCGACCGAGCTTGCATGTCCGGTCGCAAGTTCGGTCTATTCCAGAAGGCTTCAGACGGGGAATTTTCCTGGTCCGACCGAACTTGCATGTCCGGTCGCAAGTTCGGTCTACTCCAGTAGGCTTCAGACGGGGAATTTTTCTGGTCCGACCGAACTTGCATGTCCGGTCGCAAGTTCAGTCTATTCCAGAAGGTTTCCGTCTTTGTGATTCTGGGCTCGACCGAACTTGCAAGTCCGGTCGCAAGTCCGGTCCGGCCCAGTACTTCAGTTTAAAAACCTGTTTTCTGTTGGTTTCTTTACCCATTGCTTCCCCAATCTTTACCAATACTTCCCCACATGATTTAGCACTAATTAAGCCCTCTAAATCACCTTAATTCATCCACCAAGCTTATTACTCAATCCTAGATACACTTGTACAATTTTTCTCATTCCATTCCAACCCTTACACTAGTTTTCCTCACACCAAATGCTACAGATTTTGGTTTTCTTCATTATGCTACAGATTTTTTTTCCCTCAACTCTTAACCTCCATTACTCCCTCAACTAATGCTACTCCTATCATCCAAAATACATTACTTTACATCCTAACACCATCCCACTTACAAGCTCCTTTCCAAATCTGTTTCAAACTACAAAACACTCCCATTACACTCCCCAAATACACCTAGTTATCACCTAGGTTACTTCCTCTTCTTAAACAACTTAAGTCCTCTCATTCCTAAGTAAAATTTGACATAGTCTCCCCTATATTTTTAACATTCTCCACACATTATTTCAGTTCACATATTCTCATTCTCACAACCTATTTACTCAAGCCATTATGCTCACGTTTCAACACTACTACAACAGCATAAAATTCCTGCACATACACATATACTACCCATGGTTTTTCCCAAGCTTTTAAACATCATTTAAAAACTTCAAAACTGTTACAATTACATTCCTCATTATACTACAACATACTTACTACTTAGTACTCAATACATTACTCATTTCACTACTCAAAAACTGTTACAATACAATATACAAACTAATCCAAGGTGAGAGTATTTACCTTGTCTTGCTAGTTTTTCTTTCTTTCCTTTCCTTCTCTTCTTTTCCTCTTTCTTCTCCTTGTTCTCGGTTTTTGCTCAAGGAATGGGCAATGCTACAGCACCCCATACTAATACACACAACTACTTAGTACTCATTTTACACTAACCCTAGAATTTATATGGTTTAGGGTTTTGAAATAAGTATTACCTTCCAATGGATGAATGAAGTTCTTGACTAGCAAGATAACACTACTAGAAAAACATAAAATAGTGACGAAAATTACCGACTACCATTAGCGGTCGGTAATTACCTACGAATTACCGACTACATACCGACCATAAATTAAGCTTCATCCTTGGGAAAGAATTAACAACCATTTACCGACCAATTTCCGACCAACATTTTACCGACGACCAATTTCATCGGTAACCGTCGTCGGTAAATTTGCGGGAGCATTGGCGCCAAAAAACATGAAATACCGACGGATTACCGACCAGAAAAATGGTCGATAATGTAAATTATTTTACCGACGACTGCTAGTGGTCGGTATTTCCACTAACAAAACGCGGTGTTTTATGTTCTTATATTCCCGACGGATTACCGACCAAAATAACGGTCGGTAATGTAAATTAGTTTACCGACGACTGCTAGTGGTCGGTATTTCCACTAACAAAATGTCGTGTTTTATGCTCTTATATTACCGATGGATTACCGACCAAAATTTATAGAAATATAAATATGGTTAGGAATATGAATATGAATATAATATATAATATAATTAATTATATATACAATTTACATCAATAACAATTATATTATTTATATTGTATAATTAAAAGATACTATATATAATTATTATTTATATTTTAGATACTATAAAATTCACTAATATTAATATATATGATTAATAAATTTTTTAAAAAATATTATTATATATTATATATAATTTATATATATAATGATATTACTTAAATAAATTTTAACAAATATATATAATATATAATATATTTTAATATTTTATTAATAATTTAAATACTATAAAAATATTTATATATATTATTTGTAAATTTAAATAAATATAAATATATATTATGTAAAAAACATAGTGTTTAATGACCTCGTATTACCGATTACTAGTGTAGTTGATATTCCCCTTACCAAAACGCGCGGTGTTTAATTTTCTAAACATTCTTTTTAATTAAGCTGGCGCCTTAATAAATTTTTTTCCCTCTCGTTCTCGATCTTCCCCGATAATCTGAAAACAAAATTCTTCATAGCTTCACCTTCATATTTTTGTTTTCCACTCTACACGTGACGCTCTCCCTCTAGAGTGCTACCAAGGTCCCTGTTGATGAAGTCGTGACCTAGAGTGGTGCTATCTGTCGTCTCTTGGTGGTAGTCCCAGTCGCCTGGTGGTCGTGGCCGTCGCCTGGTGGTCGCTGCTGTTGGCTAACCAAGCACAGGTTAATTAATCTCTAATTCCCAAATTCTAGTATTTAGGGTATGAACTCCATTGCTGCATTTCAGTCATTACTTGGTTTCTAATTCTGTCGTGACCTAGTGTGTATTTTTTAATTGCTTTTGCTGTTAGTTTCTGATTATGTATCTAATCCTATTAGTTTCTATTTCTGTCAGTTTCCAATTCACTAATTTTGTAGCCGATTTAGGTATGAACTCCTTCGTTAAATTGCTTTTGCTGGAAACAAAATAAGGAAACCGACAATATGTTTATTTGACTATAAATTAGTATAACCGTGTGTGCTAGATTCCAATATAATACAACTGTATATTAGTACGATATAGAGTCTATATATAATACAATTCTTATATTGTAAGTGACGTCCCCTTACCTGTAGCAGATAGCGGGGGATTAGCTCCTGGCTATATATATATATATAAGCAGCGGTGTAATACAAAATACAAAGAACTACACTATAAAGTGAATAAGGACAAAGGTTACAGAGTGCAAGTATATTTTTCTCATTAATCGAAATGGTATTAGCTTGTATTTGACTATGAATCGTAGTAAAAGGGAGGATTTTGCCATTTTTTAATTGTTTAGGAGTTATCTGTTTGTATAGATAGTTTGGCTATATATATATGTAAGCAGGATGTGGTGAATTGGCAGGACGTAGCTATGTCGATAAAAATTCAGATCTTGGAATGGTGTAACCATGTGTGGTACAATCATCTGTCGGCAACCTCCCTAGCTAGTGTTACGAATTTGAAAGATTTCTTTTGATAGTTAGTTCTGTGATGCTGTATACTATGCTCTACTGTTGAGTTATGCAGTTCGCTTTGGACTGCTATACTTCAGATTCTATCACTGTTAAACGGTTGTAATGCACTACATTGATAGCCCCCTGATCAAAAAAAATATATATGTAAGCAGGATGTATGTATAATGTGTGTGTGCAGAGTACAATCAATCATTCTCACGTTCTCATTGTATTCAGAACAGAACCCCACATGGAGTCCTCATAGCTAGCACATAGAAAAAAAAAGGAAGTTCAGAACAGACATTAATCTACTACCTTTGGTTTTATGGTGTTTGATATTATTAACAGTAGGGTTGTTTCTCTACATCGGCATTGCTCTCCAAGGGTTGTATTCTGGTTCGGAGATCTTAGAGCTCAAGCATTGCGACAGTTGCAGATATATCCAGTGTTTATTCACAAGCATTTGTATCAGGAGGTAGCTTTTTTATTTTTGCTTTATGTTAGTATATTAGTTATCTTAAGAATATTTCTCATAAGATTCAAAGTTAACGTGTTGCATTGATTTTCTCTTAAAGAGGAAAACCTGCTATGTAGCTTACGTACACAGGAAAATTGTGGCTAAAACATTTATACCTTTGAAGGACTATGGAGATGTAACTAACGGGGAAGTGTAAGCATATTGAAATGTTAGATGATTAAAGAGATGAGGTTGGAGTTTTGTTTCTAATAATTGGTATATAGTGAGAGAAGATGCTTCATAAATGCTCTTTCCTTCTCTATGTTATTTTCTCTTCTTGTCTATTCATATTTCTTTTCTGGGAGGTTGGGTTGTCTAGTTTTTTTTAAACTCTTCTTTTGGTTGAGACAGTGGCCATTATAGCAATAGGGGTTTGCAGGTTCCTGCAATTTTGGTTCACATTTCAAAAGTGACTATATATAATTAATTAGAGTGTATGGTTTTATTGATATTTTGTCATGCTGTCCTTAATTAACGGTAAGTTAAATCCACCAATACTGATAAGTTGGAACTTGGAAGTGTCGTTGCACTTGCACCTTCCTTTAACCAAAATCAATTATAGAAAATATTCCCTATTAATTGGAGTGGTTTCTTTTTTTGTTAACTATGTATTTATCATGCATGATTCAACAAGTGTGTGTATTCTATTGGGTTCACTTTGATTTTTTTTTTGTTTACTTGGCTAACACTAGCGGTAGAGATATGAGTTTAGATTGACGATGGATGTACGAGATGGTAAGGTGGCGACATGGTAGACCAACACAAGAATGGTTGGAGAAGGTTTCTGAGTTTGTTGATTCTGCATTGGCACATCCTGAATGCGTGAGGGATGGTAATAAAATTAAATGCCCATGCCCTGCGACTAAGTGTATGAACACCCGCTTCTATGATGCCGATGTAGTCAAAGTGCATTTGGCGAAACAAGGGTTTATGTATGGGTACTTTGTGTGGAACTTTCATGGTGAGGATACACAAAATTATGAACCTATTCCCTCTCAACATGTTGATGAACCCCTCGGATGAAGTGAACAACATGGAGAGATTAGTATTTGATGCCCTCCAACCAAATATAGGGAATATGGATGATAATGTGGACTTTATGGTCGACAACAATGATGACATCGAGGAGTATCCTAACCCTGATGCTAGAAATTTTTTTGAGTTAATGGAAGCTGCAAAGAAAAAGCTCTTGAATGGAAAACTCACCCTTTTGTCGCTTACTACTGAGCTAATGTCTATTAAGACAGACCATCAAACTCCTCAAGTAGTAATAGATCGAGTATGTAAAACATATCATGATCTATGGCCAGGCGAGGAGAACCCCATTCCAAAAGACTTTTATGGTGCTAAAAAACTTGTCAATGGTCTTGGTCTTCCAGTTGAAGTCATACATAGTTGCATCAACCACTGCATGATTTACTGGCAAGACGATAAAAATCTCGATACATGTAAGTTTTGCAGTGAGCCGAGATACAAGCCTGTTAAAGAGGGGTCTAAAAGAAGGAAAACTAAGGTGCCACGTGCAAAAATGCACTACTTTCCTATTACACCGAGACTTCAAAGACTTTATGCTTCTACGGCCACCGCTAAAGAAATGAGATGGCATGCTGAACATGATATAGAAAATGGGAAGATGTGTCACCCATCCGACTCCAAGGCGTGGAAACATTTTGATGAATTGTATCCTGATTTTTCCCAAGATTCTCGCAATGTGCGTCTAGGTTTAAGTACTGATGGTTTCCAACCTTTTGGCACTTCAGGTCGCCCTTACTCATTGTGGCCAATCATTCTTACACCGTATAATCTTCCTCCTAGGATGTGCATGAAGGATGAGTTCTTTTTCCTTACGTGTCTAGTTCCCGGACCAAAAAATCCTAAAGGAAAAATTGATGTTTATCTTCAACCTTTGATTGCTGAGCTACAAAGATTATAGGATGATGGGGTTGACACATATGATGTTTCAAAGAAAAAAAACTTCAAAATGCGGGCTGCATTGTTATGGACTATTAGTGATTTCCCTGCTTATGCCATGTTATCCGGGTGGAGCACAGCAGGCAGACAGGCATGTCCTTACTGTATGGATGCAAGTGATGCTTTTACGCTCCGCTTCAGCAAGAAACAATCATGGTTCGATTGTCATCGATGTTTTCTGAAAGCGGGACACAAGTTTCGCAATGACAATAAGTCTTTCAAGAAAGGTAGGAAAGTGTTTAAGAGAGCTCCTCGTGTCAAGACTGGTGAAGAAATATTAGTCGAGCTCAATCGTTTGGGTCTTAAAAAAGTTACTGAAGTTGGTCATGAGTCAATAAATGCAACAATCGGAAAGACTTGTGGGTGGAGCAAAAGAATATTTTATGGGACCTACCATATTGGAGTAAGCTACTTATAAGGCATAACTTAGATGTAATGCACATTGAAAAAAATGTGTTTGACAACATTTTCAACACAGTTCTTAATGTCAAAGGAAAAACGAAGGATAATGAGAAGTCTAGGAAAGAGTTGAATGATTATTGTGATCGTCCAGAGTTAGCGTATGATCCCATAAAAAAGTCATGGCCAAAGGCATCATATGTATTGGACAAAGATTCCAAACAAATATTTTGTGATTGGGTTAAGGATGTAAAGTTCCCAGACGGATACGCCTCTAATATTGGAAATTGTGTTGACATGACTAACAGAAGGGTGTTTGGAATGAAGAGTCATGACTGTCACATCTTTATGCAAAGACTAATGCCGATAGCCTTACGTCATCTTCTTCCACCCAAAGTGTGGGAACCTATTACCGAGCTTTGTCTATATTTTAGGGAGTTGACCTCAACATCTTTGCATCAAGAAAGCCTGTATCGGATGCAGGAGAACATTGCCTTTATTTTATGCAAACTGGAGAAGATCTTTCCACCTAGTTTTTTTGACTCCATGGAACATCTTCCTGTCCATTTGGCATACGAGGCAAGTATAGCAGGACCCGTGCAGTATAGATGGATGTACCCATTTGAGAGGTACTTGTAGAGCATATACCTGAATTTCATTATGTATTTGTTACGTTTAGCAACCCAATTAAGCTGCATATGTGTTTTATTATTAATCATCATTGCACAAATAGGTATATGGGGAAACTGAAAAGAAAGGTGACAAATAAAAATCACGTTGAAGGATCAATATGTAATGGATACATATTAGAAGAGATTACCAAATTCTCATCTTTCTATTTTACTGATGATGAGCCAACTTTCCCTCAAACATTGGGACGTAATGAAGTGCTTGTAGATGATTCAGATGATGATCACATGAGAATCTCGGTGTTCAAAGACATTGGGCAGCCTATTGGTAAAGGAACTTCCACAAATCTGTCAGGGATTGATTTAGTTGCTGCACAAACTTTTGTTTTACTGAACACTCCTGAAATCGAACCATATGTCGAGTAAGTATAAACACAGTACATGAACTTTCTTATCCATATGCTAGGGTTTATATAGTTGAATAATGAGTAATACTACCCTATTTTCTCGAAATAGCTTGTACATAAAGCAATTGCAGGAGCATGATCCGTTAATCAGTAGTGAAGAGATTGACAACAAACTGCAGAAGGAATTTAGGGAATGGTTTCAATCATATGTGAGTGTCCTCTAAGATTTTTATTTTAATTCAAAGTACTAACACTAAAATATTTTAATATGGTGTTTTTTTTTTGCAAAGCAGTCAAGTGCAGAAACAATTCAAAATCATTACATACGCTGCTTAGCGCAAGGCCCGTTGAATATTGCCACATCATATGATGGATTTTATGTAAATGGTTTTAAGTTTAAGAGTAGATCACATGAACAAGATTGTGCAACAGTCAATAGTGGCGTATGCATATCAGGGTGTGTGATAGTGGAACCCAGAGAATGATTACTATGGTATGTTGGATGAGATCGTTGAACTAGAGTATCCATCATATCCTTTAAAAAGGGTTACCTTGTTTAGATGCACATGGTTTGATAATACTACCAACCAAGGTATGGTAGTTCATCCTAGATACAAGATGGTAGACATAAAACACAACCGAAGATTCAAGAACTATGAACCGTTTGTCCTTGCTAATCAAGCCATTCAGGTTTACTATTGTTCATATCCTTCAAAAAAGAAGGATATAAAGTCATGGTGGGCAGTATGTAAGACAAAACCAAGGGGTGCCCTAGACATGCCCGAGTCATCTTCAATTGACGAAGCAAATCAGCCGTTGCAGGATGAAGTCGATATTGATAATATATTTTCTCCGACTGATGAAGACGGACCTATTGATTTAGTTGACATGAATATCACTGAAAGTGAAATGCATACTACTGAAGATGTGGACAATGATGATGACGATATGAATAATGAAGATATAGATGACAATGATGTTTTCAGAGTAGTGTAGTCAAGTAAACATTTTTATGATCCTTCATAATTGTTTATTATTGTTTAACCAATTGTGTTATTAATTTATTGTTTAAAAATCCGTTATTTGTTAAATCATACTTTTGATGTTAATAGGTATGCCAAGATCCATTAAAAACCTGTATGGCGGGGAAGTCAAAGACAGTTTGCTCCCAGCAACCTCTAGCCTCTAGTGCGGAGGGAGATGAAGTTAATGAGCCAGCACGTCAGCAGAGACGTCGACGGGCACCTATGGGTACACTGCACTATATTGATCAACCCGCCACATCACAGTTGCTGACATCGCCCTCCTCCCCTGAAGGCTCACCTCCATCTGAATCACCTGCAAGTGACAATAGCCCGACCCAGATGGATTCCGAGCCTGTTACACTCCCCAATTCATCAGGGATGTCAGACACTCCTAGCGGGTTGAGTTCCACCGACCCTCACATTCTCCTGACATTTCATGCGCAGACTGGGTATGTGTTGCATATTCTGAAAAATATTGTTTTGTGTTATTATGTATTTATTTACTAGTTTGTATATAATCAACTTGTTAACTTAATAGAGTCCCATGTATGCAATAATTGTATTGATTCTTCATCTTACTGTTTTTTAATTCTAAAAGCTTCCTCCTAGTGTTTGAATCATACATTTATCAATACCACTAGTTTGATTCTCCAAATAAACTAGTTTTGATAGACAAAAGCACATATGCTATGTGATTTTGACAACTCTAAATTGTTTAAAGATGTTGTCGACCATGTGTGCAGTCCCAATGAAACTGATAGGTACCTGTGTGTCTACATATATGCTTGACAACTAATATTATTTTCATTATTTCAACAGTGCAATGCTACCTGTGAACAATGTCAGCCGGACTTTCATGAAACTTTTTAACAGGAAGTGGTTTCCCAGTGGGTACCAGTGGGCGGCATTGACAGAAGCAAATAAGAGATTTTACTTCGCTGAGTTTAAGGTATGTATATATAAATCTAATTATTTGACATAATTTGATTAAAATTTTTTGGTAAGATATTTTAATAATGTGCTTTATTTATGGATTTTGTAGAATAGATTTCGTTGGGAGTGTGATGATGAGATCGTCTACACCAAGTTCTGTCAGAGAGCGGCAGAAAGATATAAAGATATCATGTGTGATATAAGGGGTGGGAAGGTGCGGGTTACTGTCGAAGATGAGATTCTTCAAGCTTGGCAGGAGAAGTTGAATGAACCACAATATGAACAGCGTCGAAAGGTCAACTCTCAGAATCATCGATCAGAGCATGCCCCGGGGGCAGGAATGTCGGTACATACATGTGGTTCTCGTTCCATGTCGGAACACATTGATGCTATGGTAACTTAGTACAAACTATTAACTGTCAATATCTTAGTCATACTTTAATTCTTAATAAAATTTTAATGAAATAGTTGATAATTGATCTAATAAGTTGCAATTGAGATGATATTGTGTTATCAACTCGTGGCAATTGGATACATGTTTGTTGAATGGTTGATGTTGGCTTACAAAGTTGTTACAAGGTAACACTGGTTGAAATTGTGTTGTGTATTGTTTGATTTGATATTTGTATTCAGGTGAAGTGAAACTTGTGGTGTGATATGTTAAAAAACAGGGGAGACTCTGTCAAAATTTATGGAACATAGTACTTGATGTGGTGTTGTGGTGTGAACTATAAGGTTGTTTTCTTTGATTTTGAATGTTGTTTTATTATACTTGGTTATTGGTGTTATTTCTATTGCAGACCAAAAAGAATGGTGGCAAAATGCCAACTGCTTTTGATGTGTTTAAGAAAACTCATACCAGAAAGAACGAGCAAGGAGAGAATGTATACGTGTGTAAGAAGGCAGAAGAAGTGGCTGTAAGTAACAATTATAACTAATTTGAGTTATACATATATTAAAGTTATATTATTGATTGATTTATATTTGTCATGGTGTAGGATGAGTATCATCAAGAAATTGAAACCGAACAATCACAATGTAACAATAATCAGGAGGGTGGTGATGAGAACTCCTCTCAAGCACCAAAAGCTGATCCCAATGAAGTCTTTTACAAGACTGTGAAGGGAAAGTCAAAGAAAAGGCAGAAGATATATGGCCTTGGACCATGCGCCTCACAATACTACTCGGATTCAGTCACCAACATTGGTACATCTTCTAAAACTTCTGCTTATGATCATGCTGCAATTGAGAAGATCAAGGAAGAGTATGCGATTAAGATGCAGACTGAGGTTGAAACTCTTAAGAAGACTCTATGCAGCAAAAATTCCAACAAATGTACATGCTCGGTCCTCCACCGCCGTGGGCATATCCCCCTTCTTCACAGGGTGCTACTGAATATTGGAGTGGTCCACCTAATAGCATGGGAGCAGTTGGGAGTAGTTCAGGTCCACCTGGTGGTCCATTGTGGGGTGGTCCTTCTAGTGCCGGTGCTGCGGGGGGTAGCTCAGGTCCACCTGTTGGTCCATGGTGGGGAGGTCCTCCTTCTGGTGCGGGTGCTACGGGCGGTAGCTCAGGTCCGCCAGCTAGTTCGTGGTGGAGCGGTCCTCCTGGTTGGTGGTCTACTTCTACGCCAGCACCAAAGGATACTAATGTTGATGCTAGTACTGATGTTGGTGTTGATGTTGGTACTGATATTGATGCTGGTACTGATGTTGATCCTTGAGGATAGTAACATTGTTGATCCAAAATTTTATTGTAGTATTACTCTAGCTATGTTAGTTAGCAACTCTTTTGGGTACAAACATCGATCTATATGTGTTTAACAACTCTTTTGGATAGTTACCAACTCTTTTGATGTTATAAAATAGTCATTATATTAGCTATATTTTAATTTCTAATTATTTCTAGTAACTTTGGTATTTCATGGTTTTTTTATTAATAATAACAACATTTTAAAAGTTGTCGGTATTTAGTCGGTAAAATAGTAGGTTGTCGGTAAATAGTCGGTAATATCAACCGTAACAGTGGTCGGTAATTAGTCGGTAAAATAGCAGGTTGTCGGTAAATAGTCGGTAATAGCAACCGTAACAGTGGTCGGTAATTAGTCGGTAAAATAAAAGGTTGTCGGTAAATAGTCGGTAATACCAGCCGTAACGGTTGTCGCTATTTTGTCGGTAAAAAATAAATACCGACAACTTGTATAGGTCGGCAAGTCGTCGGTAATTACCGACGACGAGCACTCTTTTGGTCGGCATTTAAATTACCGACGAGGGGATTACCGACGACCAAATTAGTCGGTAAGTCATCGGTAAATTCTTTTACCGACGACTTACCGACCAATTTGGTGGTCGGTAAATAGTGTTTTTCTAGTAGTGTAACAAGATTCCTAGCCCAAAATAGAAGCCAAAATCGGCTGGAGCAAGAAGAACCAAGAGTTCAAAATTTGGAAATTCTTATAATGCAAACAAGGGCTAGAAATGATGGATTTTCGAATTTCTTTTTACCTCAAGATGATAAGGACGTGAAGGTGCTTCTAATGGTGGACTTGAATCTTCAAATGGAGAATACCCATGGAAATGAAAACGGTCGTTTTCGATTTTTGAAAGGAGGAATGTGTTCTCCTTTGCGAGGGGGTTACAATGGTATAATTTTTGTTGAGTTTGGAGAAGGTTTGAGTGTTCAAAGAGAGGAGAGAAGATGAGGGCTGTGGGGGTTTCTTCACATCGCCATGTCCATCGCATGAGGAAGAAGAGAATGGAGAAAATAGAGAAGGAGGGGGAAAACTTGAGAGAGAGGGATGGGTAGAGGAGAGAGAGTTTTATTTTGCTTTTTACTTATGTCTTTTGTCCTTTAGTGAATTAGGAACAATAAAGAGAGGGGGGGCTAGGTAATCGACCCACACACACCCATCCTATAGATTTTTGACTTTTTATTACAAAAGTGGAGACACTAAGTTTCTTTATTTGCATTCTCACCCCACAACTTCTCGGTTTTGACAGTTTTACTAACCGGAACCCATTTTCCGGAATTTTCTCGTTTATTAATTTTATTGGTTCTAAAGCTTCACTAATATTTATTAGTGACTCTTTAGTTGACCAAAATTGTTACGAGTCTATTTGACCCACTTAAAGTCGCGTTTTCCCGGTTTCCTCGAAAAACGCGCTTTAAGGTTCGTTTATGCTTTTAACCCATTTTAAAGGTCCGTTTTCTTCGGGATTTGTTCCCTTATGTTTATTTAAGTGTAATTAAGCCTTTAAAAATTATAATTAGCCTAATTAATCACTGTTTTTATTTACGGGGTATTTCAATCTACCCCCCTTAAGGAACTTTGCCCTCAAAGTTGCTCAAGGCTTACGGTTTACTATTCTACTCATTTGGTAAACCAATTGCCACAATGCATTCTACTACCACCTTACAAGGTCTTCACAGTTCTTACACTACAAATACACAATTCAAATACCATACCCCATACTCAGTTCAATTGCCATACACAATACTAAATTCATACTCAATACTCCATTCAAATACCATACACAATACACCATCCAATTTGCACATTTCACAATACCTTCACAATACACTTCACAATGTCATTCGTGTCATATACCGTACAACAAAATGCATTACTGATTACATACATACCATACACATACCATACTCATCGTACTACATACCGAATACTACTAGCACTACTTTGTGCCAATAAAATACAATTAGCACTACATGTGCCAACAAATACAATTACAATACATACATACTACGCAATGCTAACCCGAAGCAATGCAAAAGTAAAAAGGCTCTACCCCCTTAAAAAGGGGTACGCCCCGTACCCTCCGTGCTATACGGATACTAGACATCTAGTCTACAAATAAGTTCAGGTACTTCGCCTTCATGACGTCCTCTAATTCCCAAGTCGCTTCCTCGACATCGTGGTTAGACCACAAGACCTTCACCATTCATACAGATTTATGGTGAGTGTCTCTTGTCTTTGTATCAAGGATTCGCAATGGAGTCTCGACATATCTCATCGTCGGCTCTAGGGATAGATGTTCGGGTTCTAATACATGAGAGGGATCGGCTATGTATTTCTTGAGTTGTGATACATGAAAGACATCATGAACACGCCCCAATTCTTCAGGTAATCCTAGCCTATAAGCCACGGCTCCAATCCTCTCGGTAATGGTATACGGCCCTACAAATTTTGGGCTCAGCTTGCCCTTTTGGCCAAATCGAAAGACGCCCTTCATAGGTGAGACACGCAAGAACACTTGGTCGCCCACGGTGAACTCAAGGTCGCGTCGTCGCACATCCGCATAGGATTTCTGTCTATCTTGGGCTGCTTTCATGTTTACTCGGATTTGTTGTATCTCAGCTTGTACTTGTTCCAGATACTCCGGTCCTATGATGACCGCTTCACTTGACTCATCCCAACACAACGGGGTACGGCAAGGTCTACCATACAAGGCTTGGAAAGGCGACATCTTAATCGAAGCATGATAGCTATTGTTATACGAAAACTCGATAAGATGAAGCTTGTCAATCCAGCTCCTCTGGAAGTCTAAGGCACATGCCCTAAGCATATCCTCTAGTGTTTGGATGGTCCTTTCTGTCTGACCATCGGTCTGTGGATGGAAGGCGGTGCTAAGTTTCAATTCAGTACCAAGCGCTTCCCGTGTTGCTCTCCAGTATCTCGAAAGAAATCTGGTGTCGCGGTCAGATACAATGGTTTTCGGGACTCCGTGGTGTCGGATGATCTCCTTGTCGAATAGCTCCGCGAGCTTCGCCACCTTCCAGGTGTCCTTCATCGGTATGAATCGGGCAACCTTGGTGAGGCGATCGACTACTACCCAGATCATGTTGAGTCCTCCCCTGGCAGGTGGGAGTCCAACAACAAAATCCATAGAGATATCACGGAATTTCCACTCCGGAATGGGCATGGATTGCACCATTCCTCCTGGTCTTCGGTGCTCGAACTTCACCTTCTGGCATGTGAGACACCTCAGAACATACTCAGTCACGTCGGATTTCATTCCTGACCACCAGAAGTACCTCTTCATGTCTTTGTACATTTAAGAGGCTCCCGGGTGGACATGCAATGTCGAACAATGTGACTCGCGCAGGATGCGATCCCTTAGCTCAGCATTGCTTTAGGGGACGTATAATCTGCCATTCAATCGGATCAGACCATCTGCATGCAATTTGAAGTCGTACTTTCGGTTCTGGAAGGTACCTTCTGTGATTTTCTGTCTAATCTCTGTGAAGTAAGGGTCGCTCAACTGAGCGTCTCGCACCTCGTCAACCAAGCTAGAAGAAGCGAGTAGCGAATGGAGCGAGTGTGCTCGACGACTCAGGGCGTCGGCTACAACGTTTGCCTTCCCTTCTTTATACTGGAGGTTGATGTCGTAATCTGAGAGGAACTACATCCACCTCCTCTGTCTTAAGTTCAATTCCTTCTGTGTGAATACATACTGCAAACTTTTGTGGTCGGAGTAGATGGTGATGCTTACCCCATAGAGATAGTGTCGCCATATCTTCAAGGCAAAGACAATGGCTCCTAACTCTAGATCATGTGTCGGGTAATTCTCCTCATGCTTTTTCAGCTGGCGAGAGGCGTATGCTACTACCTTGCCATGCTGCATGAGTACGCATCCCATGCCCTTGCCCGATGCATCACAATACACCTCAAATCCCTCTATGCCCTTTGGAAGTGTGAGAACTGGCGCTGAGGTCAATGAGTCTTTTAGGCTCTGGAAGGATACCTCGCACTCGTTTGTCCATACAAACGGTGCATCTTTCTTCATCAATGACGTCATGGGCTTAGCGACTTTTGAGAAGTCTTTTACAAACCTCCGGTAATAACCGGCTAAATCAAGAAATCTCCGAATGTCGGTAACAGTCTTAGGTCTAGGCCATGATCACACTGCATCGATTTTGGATGGATCTACTGAAATACCCGCGCTCGAGATGACATGACCGAGGAATGATACCTGATCTAGCCAAAACTCGCATTTGGAGAACTTCACATTGTTGGAGAAATATGTGACTACTTCTTCAACCTAGGCAGTGTACCTAATCGTTTTGCGGAATAGTGGAATTGTGGGGTGTCGAACTCTTGGGGACCTTGTTGTGGTTTAACTGAAAGTGCAATTTAATTGAGAATTCTAATTAGTGTAACTGAAATTGTGGTTTAGAACTTAGTGTAAACAAAACAGTAAAAAGAACAATTAATTAAAACAGATTAAAAATAGCAGTTATGAAACTCTTTTATTTTTAAGGAAGCACTCCGGGTTGTTCTGCTCACCTATTTTACTCAATTATATTATTGTAGACTTCCCCACTTTAGCAATAAACTTAAGAATCTTAATTAGTTTATTGACCGTTTCCTGTCTAATAAACCCTGATTAACTTAAACAACAAGTGCAAATCTTGCTCAAGTTATTAATAAATTAATCGCATTATTAATAATTCCTATTGGAGACTGGTTAACCTATAGGCGAAATCTCACTTCTAGTCGTTAACCTGTTTTGACTTCTCTTGTCTAGAATCTTGTCTCAGCACTGCATTTTGACAAGAAACTACAAATATCACTTTAATAAATGGCCTAAATATTAAAGCGCATAAGGAGGGGAATCAAAATATTGCTTGAACAGATTATATTAGAAAGTCTACATAACACAGTTTAGTAAAATAAGCTTGCTTCTCAACCCGGGAGCTAAGGTTTTTACTCAGACATAATTATACAAACAGACGTCGTAAGCACAACAACCATTAAAACAAAGTACAGTTAGAGAAAAGAAAGAGCTCTCCGCATTCGTACGCACTATATAGAATTTTGTGGAAGAAGTGTGATTTGGGAGAGAACGTGAATATTACAGAGAGTTACTTTAGGCCAATGTGCGTAGGTTTTTCTGATGAAGTGGTAGTGTTTAAATAGAGGAGAAGAAGAAGAAAACAGAAGAAGAGCTGGAGCATGCGTGCTAGTGGATTAACAAGATAAGGGAGGTAGATGGATTGGGTTTACAGACGCGTGAGGATTTTCAGGACTGTCGGCAGCCCCTTATCTTGTTGTCTGTAGGCGCCGCAAGAAGACCGAAAAGAAAACTGTTTCGCGTCGAATTCAGTCTCGTCCGCCCCTGTGTCCGCCCTTCTGTCCGCCTAAAACTCACGCGGACGTCTCTGCGTCCTCGCCTCCGTCCCCGCCCAGAACTCACGCGGACACAGCTGATGTCCGCGCCTCTGTCTTCCGTCCGCGCCTCTGTCCGCCTAATGCTCATGCGGACGTCTCTGTTGTCCGCCCTCCTGTCCGCCCAGAATCATGCGGACGCAGCTGACGTCCTCACGCGGACAGAATAAAATGTTTTCTATTTTCACGCGATCTTCAACCGGCTCCAGATTCTTCGTTATAAGTCCGTTTTACTCGCCGTTTGTTGCGTTGGAAAGCTTGTGAAATAAACTATTTGATTCCAACACTTTTTCCTGTATTTGATACATAAAATATATCAGTCCATATCAAGACATAAATCTTAGGAAAAACATACGATAAGTGAGAAATATTATCCTGAAATGAGTAAGTATAGGGTAAATTAAACCCTTAAATGTCTATGTATTTCTCACTTATCAAACTCCCCCATACTTATCTTTTGCTTGTCCTCAAGCAAATCTTTCTGACATAATGTTTAAACAAGTTAAACAGACAATAATCAAGTAAGGAGAGCACAGAAGAGGTAATTGCCAATCTTTTCAGATTTTAAAAGGGTACTAATAACATTAATTTTATTAGATATATTTCTCTATTTCAGAATAACTCTGTAGTCCTACAAAAAAGAGAAGTAATACCATGAGAATTCTGCTTTTAACCCTGAGCCAATCCACCATTTTCTTTCACATTCCTTGAACGACAAGGGGCATGAAGTAAAATCTTATTCCATTATACCTTTCAATGCCACATACTCATGATCCATAATGATGATTTTTTTCATTTTTCATTTAGTACCGAATGCACAGATACTTCAATTTTGAAGTTCATTTTTCTTTCACCTCAGACTTTTCTCTCCACCCTTGTAGCGTTTTGGGTCTACTATCCCAGATACCGAGTACCTTAGGTAGCCGGGTGATGAAGCACCCCTAAGAACTTAATAACCGAGTGGACGAGGCCTGTTTAGGATCAGAATATGCCTGTTTGGATCAGAGGAGTACCTTGCCTTGTTCTTTTTCCACCGTTTCATTCCAATTCAAATCCAGGCTCAAATCAAAACAAAATTCAAATGATAATTTCCTCAGAATTTTTTGAGTAAGGAGCAGAGTGTTTTTTTTTTGTGTACCCTTTAAACCTGTTAATACCAGCATTACTCCCTCTATGGCTCCTTCTTTGATTATTAATCACTTAACAAATTTAAACACAGTGTCGAAAAAAAAAACTTAAGAGCAAGCTTTTGATTATTATCTCTCCCCCACACTTGAACCAAAGCAATGCCCTCATTGCATAGAAAGAATTAAAATAACAGGGCATGCAAACTACCTGGGTAATGATCAAAAAGCATGGTAATAAGAGATATTTAAATTTAAAGAGCAAGGTATGGATAGTGTACTCCCTATTTGCAGAATATGTAGTTAGCTCCCCCACACTTGAGTTCAGCTGTCGAATGCGTAAGATGTACCTGGAATAAATATTCTAAACAGCCAGAAGAACTCAAGTTAATTCTCCTCGTTCTCTCTTCTTTCTTTTTTTCACTCTTTTTTTTGGCATAAATAAAATACAGAATATAAACACAATACAGATTAAAAAGATAGATAGTAGGGTGCCTCCTACCAAGCTGCCCATCTTTAAGGTCTTTGGCTAGACCGTACCTCAGTGATTCAAGTTGTAACTGGTTCTTTGAAAAAAGCGCAGAAGCTTCTTCGTTTCCAACGTGTTTCCCATATATAACTTGATACGAGCTCCATTGACTTTAAATGATCCCCTTCTTATCTCCAATTCCACCGCTCCATAAGGAGGTGGATATTATTTTAAATGGTCCAGACCAGAAGGATTTTAATTACCTGGGAAGAACTTTAGTCTGGAATTATAAAGGAGGACATAATCTCCCACTTTGAAGTCTCGCTTGGCAATCATCTTATCGTGCCAACGCTTGGTCTTCTCCTTATAAATCACTGCATTTTCATATTTGTACCTTAGTTCTTCCAGTTCTGTCAACTGGAACTTTCTTTTTTCACCGGCTTGTTGTAGATCGAAGTTCAACACCTTTAGAGCCCAATAAGATTTATGCTCTAATTCCACAGGCAGGTGACATGCCTTCCCAAAAACTAGTTTGTAGGGAGACACGCCGATAGGTGTTTTGAAGGCGGTACGGTACGCCCAGAGCGCATCATCCAATTTAATGGACCAATCTTTTCGAGAAGAGCTCACCGTCTTCTGTAGAATCCATTTAGCTCTCTATTTGTTATCTCTGCCTGACCATTCGTTTGAGGATGGTATGGTAGAGCAACCTTATGTCGGACTCCATATTTCTTCAGGAGAGCATCAAACTGGCGATTGCAGAAGTGAGATCCACCATCGCTGATGATTGCTCTTGGAACACCGAATCGAGAGAAAATGTATTTCTTGATGAACTTCATCACAACTTTACCATCATTAGTAGAGCAAGCAAGGGCTTCCGCCCATTTAGAGACATAATCGACTGCTACTAAGATGTATAAATTTCCAAAAGAATTTGGGAAGGGTCCCATAAAATCAATCCCCCAAACATCAAATAATTCGACTTCTAGCATATTGTTCAAGGGTAGTTCATTACGGCGAGAAATATTACCTTGCCTTTGACACCGATCACAAGTAGATACAAAGGCATGATAGTCTTGTGAAGGGTGTTCCAATAGAAACCGGATTCAAGTACCTTTGCAGCTGTACGGGTTGCACCGTGATGTCCGCCGGTTTCTCTAGAATGGCAATGGAGAAGAATATTTCTGATCTCTGTCTCTGGGACACATCTTCTGATAATACCATCTGCACAGATTTTGAAAAGAAATGGATCATCCCATAAATAATGTTTGATAATAGAAAAGAACCTTTTTCTTTGCTGATAAGTCATATCAGCTGGGATGATCTTTGTAGCCAGATAATTTGCAATATCGGCAAACCAAGGGTCTCTTGCCGTTTGAATTGTGAAAACTGCCTCGTCCGGGAAAAATTCATTGATGGGTCTGTCGTCTTCTGGTCCCTCCATTCTTGATAAGTGGTCAGCCATACATTCTGGATACCTCTCTTATCCCTTATCTCGATGTCGAATTCTTGTAAAGAAGTATCCATCTTATCAACCTTGGTTTAGCATCTGCTTTGGCAAATAAATACTTGAGGGCAGAATGATCAGTATGAATAATGACCTTACTACCCAATAAATATGAACGGAATTTATCCAAAGCGAAGACGACTGCCAGTAATTCTTTTTCGGTGGTGGCATAATTTTTCTGAGCATCATTAAAGTGCGGCTTGCATAATAAATTACTCTCAGAACCTTATCCAATTTCTGGCACAAAACAGCACCCACCGCATAATCACTGGCGTCACACATATTTCAAAAGGTTGTGACCAGTCGGGTGATACAACAATAGGAGCAGAGACAAGTTTTTCTTTCAAAATTAAAAGCTGCTAAACATTCATCAGAAAAATGAAATTTAGCATCTTTTGTCAGTAAAGTGCAGAGAGGCTTAGAAATCTTGGAAAAGTTTTTAATGAATCGTCTGTAAAAACCAGCATGTCCAAGAAAACTTCGGATACCTCTGACAGTAGTAGGAGGGGGAAGTTTTTCTATTACCTCAATTTTAGCGCGGTCCACCTCAATACCTTTGGAAGACACATTATGTCCAGCACGATCCCTTCACGAACCATGAAGTGACATTTTTCCCAGTTCAGGACTAGATTTGTGTCTTCACACCTGGCCAAAATAAGATCAAGATTCTCCAGGCAAGTATCAAATGTCGAACCAAACAGAGAAGTCATCCATAAAGACTTCTATACATTTTTCAATGTCAGAGAAAATAGCCATCATGCACCGTTGAAAAGTAGCTGGTGCATTACATAATCCAAACGGCATTCTTTTATAAGCGTATGTTCCATAAGGACAGGTAAAAGTAGTTTTATCCTGATCTTCTGGAGCAATTGGGATCTGAAAGTATCCTGAATAGCCATCTAGAAAACAATAATAGTCCTGACCTGCTAACCTTTCCAGCATTTGGTCAATAAAAGGTAAGGGAAAGTGATCCTTACGTGTGGCAGTATTCAATTTCCTGTAGTCTATACAGACTCTCCAACCGGTAGTGGTGCGTTGAGGAATCAACTCACCTTTCTCGTTGGGAACTACAGTTATTCCGCCCTTCTTGGGTACCACCTGCACTGGGCTTACCCATTTGCTGTCTGAAATTGGATAGATAATGCCAGCGTCAAGTAGTTTTATTACCTCTTTCTTGACCACCTCTTTAAGAACGGGGTTGAGACGCCTCTGTGGTTGTGCTAAAGCCCTGAAATCATCTTCCATGTAAATTCGATGAGAGCACAGAGATGGGCTTATTCCTTTGATATCCGCTATTGACCAACCGATAGCGGTTTTATGACGGCGTAGCACCCCTAAAAGTTCCTCCTCCTGCACATCTGTCAATTTAGAAGAGATAATAACTGGTAGATCAGATGGCTTTTTTAGAAAGGCGTATTTTAAATGAGGAGGAAGAGGTTTCATTTCGACTGTAGGTGCTTTTTCGATGGATGGCTTTGGTCTGTCTGCGTTTTCTTTCTACTGGCTCGAATCTTTGTCGGTAGGAAGGAAATATGGCTTATGTTTGTTTAACTCTTCAGCCATGAGAGCAATATCGGGATTTTCGTCTTCAGCTTCACAAGATGCCATAAGACATCTTTCCAAAATTGTTTCTTCATCTTGCTGAGGAACGTCTCCTGTACTAAAGAGTCAATAGTGTCAATAGAAAAACAGTTTGTGTATCAGAAGGATGCTTCATGTTCCGGGTCATGTCGAAAACTACCTGCTCATCATGAAGCCTTAAAATTATTTTTCCTCCTTCAACATCAATTAAAGTTCTCGCAGTTCTCATAAAAGGTCTACCTAAGATTAGTGGGACATCTTTATCTTCCTCAATGTCTATAACAATGAAATCAGCGGGGAAAATAAACTTGCCAACAGAAACCACTAAATCTTCAATTTTTCCTTCGGGGTGAATTATGGAACGATCAGCTAGTTGGAGCTGAACAGGAGTAGGAGAGCATTGACCTATGCCCAATTTCTTGAATATAGATAAAGGCATTAAGTTAATACTTGCGCCTAAATCGCATAACCCGTTACCACAATTTATGTCTTCAATTGCGCAAGGAATGATAGGGAGACCTGGATCTCCCAACTTCGGTGGTAGCTTCTTTAAGAGTACTGCAGAAACTCTTTCGGTTAGTTTCACCGTGTCATTTCCTGTAAAGATCGCCTGTTAGACAAGATATCTTTCATAAATTTTGCATAAATAGGCATTTGTGTTAAGGCATCAGAAAAAGGATATTAATAGTTAATTTCTTAAAAATGTTAAGAAATTTTCCAAATTGGTCGTCCAAATTCTTTTCTTTAATCTATCAGGAAATGGGATTGGAATATCATATGAAACCTGTGACGGTTTAATAGTAAGGGATGCAGGAGACTCCTTCTCCTTGGAAATTGTTACGTCTTCTTTGTCAGATTTTTGTTCATTAGATTTCTCCTCAGTTTCAGGGGCATCGGATACCAGCTCTTTCCCGCTCCTTAGGGTTATTGATTTTGCATGCTCCCTGGGATTTGGATCCGTTTGGCTCGGGAGTGACCCTGCTGGTCTTTGAGCCAACTGTTGGGAAATCTGACCTATCTGTCTTTCTAAATTCGTGGTTATGGTAGCCTGATCAGCAACTTTGGCTTCTATCTCAGAAAATTTTGAATTCATCGCCTGACCTTGTTTCAGAAGCTGATTCATCATGCCTTTTAATTCGCCCATGTCTCCTTGTGAGTTGGTTGGCTGTTCCTGTTGTCGGTTGTACTGCGGTTGTCGGTTTTGGTTTAAACCTTGGTTACTCGATTGTGGGTCATAATTCCTCCATGGTTGTTGATTGCTCCTCCAATTATTTTGGTTGTAGGAGTTCAGATAAGGATTTGGTGGTCTGTTGTTAATAAGACTTACCTCCTCAAGGGTCCTGTTGCAACCTGAACCATCACAGTCTGTGGTTTCATGAGCTCCTCCACAACTTTCGCAACAGGGAGTCAGATATGGGGAAGTGGCTACTGTTTTCACAGCTTTTTGTTGTGGTTGACTAAGAGTTAGTTACCCAACTTTTGTGAGTGCAGCTAGTTGAGCAGACACATGATCCTGCGGGGGAATACTGTAGATACCGGTTTCTTTCTTTACTTCACCTCTCCCCTTATTTTTACACCATGTCTGGTGCTGGCGGTCATCTGGTCCAGTAGATCAACTGCTTCTTCTCCGGTCATTTTCATAAAATTTCCTCCAGATGAGGAACTTAGCAACAATTTGTTAGAATCATTTAAGCCTCTAAAGAATGATAAAACAAGCTCCTGGCTACTCATACCGTGATGTGGCCCATAATATCTGTAATTCTTTGAATCTATCCCACGAATCATAAAGAGATTCACCTGGTTCTTGACAGAAGTTTGTGATCTCAGCAATTTTCTCTCTTGTTTTGGACGGGGGATAGTATTTTGCCAGAAATTTGTTTGCTAACTCAGCCCAACTGTGGATGCTGCTGGGTTGTAAACTTCTCAGCCACCTGGAGGCGCCATCTTTCAATGAATAGGGGAACAATTGCAGACGGATGCGTTCGTTCAGACTTCCTGTTTTGTTAAAAGTGTTACAAAAATCAAGAAATGCAGATATATGGTGTGGAGCATCATCTGAATCTAGCCCGCTGTATTGGCCCTGGTGGTAGAGTGTGGTAATGAAACTGGTTTTGAATTGCCAGGCATCTAGTTCAGCCTGAGTGACCTGAGGAAGGACAATAGCAGAAGGCCTCCCTTCAACTGACGGTTGCTGGTACTGGCAGAGAGTTTGTCGAGTTGCCATCTCTACACGTTGTTGTCGTCTTTCTCTGTGGAGAAACCTTTCAATCTCAGGTTCAAAATCGTTTTGAGGACTACCTGCAGATCGAGTATGACGCATATATAGAAACAATAAAGTGTTAATGTTAGGAGTTAGTATACTGGAAATTATAAGTTAGTTACTGAAATTAAATGACAGAAACTTTAAAGGACAGAAATTTGAAGTTAGTAGTTAAGGACAGAAATTTGAAGTTAGTAGTTAGAGACAATGGAAAGAAATGACAGAAATTTGAAATGACAATGGAAAGAAATGATAGAAAATTAAATGACAATGGAAAGAAATGACAGAAAATTAAATGACAATGGAAAGAAATGACAGAAAATTAAATGACAATAAAATAAAGAGTTAGTAATTAGATGTTAGTAATTAGATGTCCGAAGTCCGATGTCCGTAGTTAGATATCCGAAGTCCGATAGTTAGATAGTTAAATAGAAAACTCAATAAAATTAAAAACTGTCAGTTAACCGTGCCGGAGGTCCCCGACAACGGCGCCAAAAACTTGTTGGAGAAATATGTGACTACTTCTTCAACCTAGGCAGTGTACCTAATCGTTTTGCGGAATAGTGGAATTGTGGGGTGTCGAACTCTTGGGGACCTTGCTGTGGTTTAACTGAAAGTGCAATTTAATTGAGAATTCTAATTAGACTACTGAACAGAAACTTATCATTTTTGAGAGAAATTATGGTTTAGAACTTAGTGTAAACAAAACAGTAAAAAGAACAATTAATTAAAACAGATTAAAAATAGCAGTTATGAAACTCTTTTATTTTTAAGGAAGCACCCCGGGTTGTTCTGCTCACCTATTTTACTCAATTATATTATTGTAGACTTCCCCACTTTAGCAATAAACTCAAGAATCTTAATTAGTTTATTGACCGTTTCCTGTCTAATAAACCATGATTAACTTAAACAACAAGTGCAAATCTTGCTCAAGTTATTAATAAATTAATCGCATTATTAATAATTCCTATTGGAGACTGGTTAACCTATAGGCGAAATCTCACTTCTAGTCGTTAACCTGTTTTGACTTCTCTTGTCTAGAATCTTGTCTTAGCACTGCATTTTGACAAGAAACTACAAATATCACTTTAATAAATGGCCTAAATATTAAAGCGTAATAAGGAGGAGAATCAAAATATTGCTTGAACAGATTATATTAGAAAGTCTACGTAACACAGTTTAGTAAAATAAGCTTGCTTCTCAACCCGGGAGCTAAGGTTTTTACTCAGACATAATTATACAAACAGACGTCGTAAGCACGACAACCATTAAAACAAAGTACAGTTAGAGAAAAGAAAGAGCTCTCCGCATTCGTACGCACTGTATGGAATTTTGTGGAAGAAGTGTGATTTGGGAGAGAACGTGAATATTACAGAGAGTTACTTCAGGCCAATGTGCGCTGGTTTTTCTAATGAAGTGGTAGTGTTTAAATAGAGGAGAGGAAGAAGAAGAAAACAGAAGAAGAGCTGGAGCATGCGTGCTAGTGGATTAACAAGATAAGGGAGGTAGATGGATTGGGTTTACAGAACGCGTGAGGATTTTCAAGACTGTCGGCAGCCCCTTATCTTGTTGTCTTTAGGCGCCGCAATGAAGACCGAAGAAGAAAACTGTTTCGCGTCGAATTCAGTCTCGTCCGCCCCTGTGTCCGCCCTTCTGTCCGCCTAAAACTCACACGGACGTCTCTGCGTCCTCGCCTCCGTCCGCCCAGAACTCACGCGGACACAGCTGATGTCCGCGCCTCTGTCTTCCGTCCGCGCCTCTGTCCGCCTAATGCTCATGCGGACGTCTCTGTTGTCCGCCCTCCTGTCCGCCTAGAATCATACGGACGCAGCTGACGTCCTCACGCGGACAAAATAAAAATGTTTTCTATTTTCACGCGATCTTCAATCGGCTCCAGATTCTTCGTTATAAGTCCGTTTTACTCGCCGTTTGTTGCGTTGGAAAGCTTGTGAAATAAACTATTTGATTCCACCACTTTTTCCTGTATTTGATACATAAAATATATCAGTCCATATCAAGACATAAATCTTAGGAAAAACATACGATAAGTGAGAAATATTATCCTGAAAATGAGTAAGTATAGGGTAAATTAAACCCTTAAATGTCTATGTATTTCTCACTTATCACACATACAGCTGGTTCTCGCGCAGTGTCTCAAGTACTTTTCTCAAGTGGTTTTCATGCTCTTCTGCTGACTTCAAATATACAAGGATGTCGTCGATGAATACTACTACTGAAGTGTCCAGCTGATCACTGAATAACCGATTCATGAGGTCTATGAATTTGGCTGGTGCGTTAGACAAACCGAATGGCATCACTGTGAATTCGTAGTGGCCATATCTTGTTTGGAATGCTGTTTTCTCAATGTCTTGCTCTTTGATAGCAATTTGGTGATATCCGGATCGGAGATCAATCTTAGAAAAGACTGAAGCTCCCTTTAACTGATCGAACAGGTCATCGATGCGTGGCAATGGATATTTGTTCTTTACGGTGACCGCATTTAATTTGCGGTAGCCGATGCAGAGGCGGAGACTACCGTCCTTCTTCTTCACGAAGAGGACCGGTGCTCCCCAGGGTGATACGCTCGGGCGTATAAACCCTTTGTCGAGTAGTTCACGTAGTTGCTCCTTCAGTTCTGTCATTTCTACTGGTGTCATACGGTATGGTGCCCTGGCAATGGGACCAGTACCAGGTACAAGGTCGATTTCGAACTCTACTGCTCTCTGTGGTGGCATACCAGGTAGCTCTTTCGGGAATACATCAGGGAATTCCAAGACTACTGCTACATCATCACTGAACTCTGGATCTCTCTCCAGGTCTTGCACGTGGCATAAATACACTTCATGTCCTTTTCTGAGCTCCCGATACATTGCCATAGCGGAGATGACTATAGTTGAAGGCTCTCTCGGTCTTGACGGTATGAAACAGTGACCCCAGATGGACTCTTGAACAGCAGTTGATGCTCGGCGCATTGGATTCTCCCCTTGTGCCGCTCCAACCAGTTCATTCCAATTATCAAGTCGAATCCCAACCCGTTGAATTCAATGAATGAGATGGGAAACGCTTCACCTTTGATTTGAATTGTGGCGGTGTGGTAATACTTAGTACACTTTACCCGCTCCTTCGACGGGAGAGTAACCAAGAAATTTGGTAGCTCATCTGCGTCTAGCCCCAACCTTGTAGCGAATGATGGCGATACAAAGTTGTGAGAGGCGCCGGAGTCGAATAATACTGAGGCTTTGATGCCGTTTACCGGAAATGTTCCCGTTAGAATGGTGCCGCTTTTGTCGGCTTGTGCTTCGGTGAGGATACTCAGGTTACCTTCGGTACCGAGTCCACAACCTATTGATTCATAAGATTATAAGTAACGATGGTGGAACGCAAGTGGAATTTAATAACCAACACTACTTTTATTGAATAACCAACCATCATACATACTGTGTCTCTAATACACGTTACTACTGGATTACATGCTACTACAAGATTAATACTTCCTAAAGGTAAGGTTCAGGCGTCCTGGTTTCATGTGTGTGGCATTGACTATTGCCGGTGGTGCCGTATTCCACTTGATCTTCTGGATCCCGTGATACAGCAACCTCGATTTTCCACCCATGATTAGGACATCTCTTGATCTCAATACCAATTTCTCCACGAGGTCCACACGCTTCTGCTCGCTATACAAAAATATGGCGTCATCACCAATGGACCAAGACACTACGGGCACTCCCAGTTCAAGAGATTCCGTTGTCTCGTCCTTGTCTTGGTGTAAGCCAAGTCGTCCTTCTTTCTCATAGAAGTTGACGATACATAGGTCTGCCTCAAGTGCAGGGATTGGTTCATCTTCACATCGTTGTGCAATTTCTACAGCTTGCGTGACAAGCATTTAGAATTCAGGAGGTATTGCTGGAGGTGTGGCTCCATCTCTTGTTCGCGTTGTTTGGTATGTCTTGGTATAAGGGTTCCAATCCTTTCCCAAGCACATCATTTCCAGCTTCATTGTAGCTCCACCGGGGAATTCGGGTGTATAAAATCCTCCTGGACCCATTCCTAACTCGTTGCATCGTCGGATGATTGAAACTTGTGCTTCGGGTGTCAGGTATCCTTTTAATAAGATCATACCTGGGCGGATGACTTGACACTGATTGTTGTCGAAGTGGTGAGTGGCGATGTCGGTCTCTTCATGAGGTGAGTTCAAAGGTATTGGGTAACAGATAAGGAATTTCCCTAAGGTCGTAAATTATATCTAGTGTGAGTTCTAGGCTTACTAATTCACTTCATGCTCAATACGTATTTCCATGTTACTTACTCATACTCATTTTCATACTTCAAGTACTTACGCATTCATGCTTCCATTCATACAATTACTTTGATACTTAGACATGCTCTTCAAGGATTAAAGGTTACGGTAGTTACCTGGGCCGGACTTAGTCCCGGTCCCGTCACGGTCAATGATGTGTAAGGCCGGCTGCCTCTGCGGTGCGCCCTTCTGTGGACCTCGGGATCCATGTCCCTGCGAGGTGTGCTAGGCATGAGCATCGCCAGATGCAACCTCCTTGCCCTCACGCTGCTTGTAGCCCTAGTAGTTGCCCTTGGGCTTAGAGTTCTCTGGGCATGCATTAGCATGGTGGCCCGGTTTCTAGCAAGTGAAGCAGCGGATCTCCCTTCCTTGGCAATCTGTGCCGGGATGATCCTTGGTCCAGTTTCGGCATATGTAGCTGCGGCCATCAGATTGGTTCTTGCCCTGGCCAAATCCAGAACCTATAGCTTCCAAGTTAGCAAGGTTCGGTATACTTACAATGCTCTATATACATACGTTTTCACAAGTGTACTAATTCTGTTTCGGGTTCTTACCCCTGTAGGGCTGAGACCTCAGTGGCTTCGCTGCCACTGGTGCGGTGTAGGCAAGCTGCAATGGCTCGGCTGCCTTGCCCTTCTCAGTATGGGCACCGCCGTCTCCTGAAGTGTTCTTGTGGTGGGAATGCTTCCCCTTCTTCTTCTTCCAAGGTCTGGCTTGGTTTTGGTCGTCGGAGGTGTTACACTTGCTGCTCACCTTGCACTTCAGCGCTTGCTCCTCATCTCTTAGCTGGCAGGTGATCTCAACTCGAGATGCAGCGTGGTAACACTCCTGAATTAGCTAGGCATTAGGTTACTCATTTACATACGGGAATACTTGTTCACATTACCCATGGCTTTTATGGGTTCAACGACGTTTACCTGAAGGGAGGTAAACCGTGTGAAGCCCATGCCATACCGGAGTCGATGGCTCAATCCGCCATAGAAGCGGTCGACCAAGACTTGGCCGGTATACCCAAGGTAGGGTAGGAGTCTGAGAAGAGAGGTGAAGGTGCGGTAATATTCATCAACCGTCATCTTCTCGGTCATTTTCAGGGCATCGAGCTCAAGCCGTTTCTTGGTCTTGACATGCTCGGGATAGTACTTAGATCGGAGGAGAGAGGTGAATGCTTCCCAACCGAATGCGGGGTCGGCTACGTGCTCGGCCTTAACGAGCTTCCACCAGTCCATAGCCACGCCTTTGAGGTAGTACGCAGCTATCCTCACTCGAACTCCAGTGGGAGTCTCAAGTGTCTCGAATGCCGTCTCCATCTCGGAGAGATAGGCCTCGAGCTTGGCGGGGTCGCTCTCACCTCTAAAGCATGGAGGTCAAAGGTCGGCGACGGCCTTTACCCAATTTGTTTCACGGGGTTGAGGCGGGTCGGGCTGCTGCTGTTGTTGTTGCTGCTGGTTTTGTTGGGTTGCTAGTACTGCGGTGATTACTTGTGGTAGCATCTATGCTACCGTGGCGGCGACGATCTCAGCTATCGTCTACGCGCCTGGTCCATCAGATGTCTCTCCTCTAGGTCGGCCTCGACCTCGTCCTAACATCTGAACAAGTGTGGATTACATTAGATACGGAGAAACTATGACCACATGGTCTTGATTCAAGTAATGGTATCGCCTTTGCAGACGTAAAGGGTATCCGTTAGTGCTAACGGTAATTCCTAGTTAGGTTTTCTAATTTTCCGTTGTAACACGGTTTATAACCTAACTCGGTAATCACTACACTCGGTAGTCTAATCATCAGAGCGAGACTTCGCTCTGATACCACTTTTTGTAACACCCCAACCGCTAATCCTTCCATTATCCTCTAATCATCTTCATACTTACCTTACTCGCAGCGGAATACTTACTTACTTACTCCCAGCGGGTGATACAACGCCGTTAGCCATCCAAGACTAACAAGGCTACTACTACTTACAGTAACGGTCTGACGATTAGAATAACCGATTACATACTACTTACTTTACAATACCAAATACTTACTTACATATGATTACCGAGTATCCAATTATACGAATTACATTCCAATACTACTTCCCAAAATCAAGAGTTTGTACATTTACTCATTTCTATCCAATCACAATTCATTATTCAAAAAGGTGTACCACATGGTACACCGGCTACTCAAAAGGCCTTAGCCGTGTACAACTCGGTACACCATTCAATCCTACTAACTACCCAAGAAGAATTCAGCAAGGTCCTTACTCGACCGTCACGCCTCGCGGGTACCTGTAGAATAAAAACATTCCCCCTAGGGGGTCATCTTACGCTGAATATGATAACCGCATACCCCGCGTACTAGCGAGGGTACGCCAACTATTTGGTCGAGTACATGCGGTTCGTTTCATTCATACATACATACATACATGCTTTATACAATACAATACAATACAATACAATTCAATACATTCCATACACAAGGCATACATTCATTCAATACCTGCAAGGAAGACATTACAAGTCAACCGTTCTTACTTACCGAATACTCACCGCATTACGGAGATACAATTCTCCATTCCATACAGAAGTCATGTTAGCTTCATTACACACCCGGGTTAATCGGGTGTTCGATACTTCTTACTCCAGGTTAATGACTTACAATAGTCAAGACCGATACACATACAATACTTACTTCTTACATACTTTACTCCAGTTAAGTCGGTGTGACCTCCGGGCAGGGATTACTACATCCCACCACTGGGCTTTAGGGTGGCCCACTAATCCAGGATGCTACCCATTCAAGGGATTTGGTCCATGGAAAAGATTACAGCCAGGATTCGGATCCAACCTCTTGTGTCTCCTTATCCTCACGCGTGGCCGAAACTATATCGGACTTCTACTCATTCCATTTTACTCATTACTCAAGTTTAGGAGTTAGAATGTTAGGAAGTAGAAGTCAATACTCCTTTTCCATACATCGATACATACACAAATATTCATCATGTACACATACACTTCATTCTCAATCATTCAGTTCATGAATTATACAAACTAATTGTTCAAGAAGATACAACAAGAACAAATAGTTCAAACACATTTATGTGCAATATAAATCCGATTCGTGCATTTATCTTGTTGGTGATCACATAAGCACACAAATCGGGGTAACCAAGTTAGGATACAGGGCATGAAGGAATCATACCGTTCACCGTCGTATTCGCACTACCGGTTCCTTTGGAGATCAACTATTTGATTCCTATACATACATGGAGTAGTATGATCAATGGTCTATTATTGATCTATCTTACTCCTTCATTGATACTTTCAATGTATACTTACTACTTCATTACTTTCTTACTTGATTATAAAACCATTCTTTTCTTTACTACTTCTTAAATTTGTTGCCTTACTCATTTACTTACTTTCTTACCATTACCACTTCATTCATGGTGTGCTACTACATATATATGCTTATATGTATATAGGCATATCTATATATACATATATATACATATGATTACTATAATCATATAATAAAAATATTTTTTTTTACTCGACCGGACTTGCAAGTCCGGTCGCAAGTCCGGTCGATTCCAGTAGCTCACATTACGGGAAAATCTTCTGGTCCGACCAAACTTGCATGTCCAGTCGCAAGTCCGGTCCATTCCAGAAGGTTTCTGCCGGGGAATTTTCTGGTCCGACCGAACTTGCATGTCCGGTCGCAAGTTCGGTCTATTCCAGAAGGCTTCAGACGGGGAATTTTTCTGGTCCGACCGAACTTGCATGTCCGGTCGCAAGTTTGGTCTATTCCAGAAGGCTACAGACGGGGAATTTTTCTGGTCCGACCGAACTTGCATGTCCGGTCGCAAGTTCGGTCTATTCCAGAAGGTTTCCGTCTTTGTGATTCTGGGCTCGACCGAACTTGCAAGTCCGGTCCGGCCCAGTACTTCAGTTTAAAAACCTGTTTTCTGTTGGTTTCTTTACCCATTGCTTCCCCAATCTTTACCAATACTTCCCCACATGATTTAGCACTAATTAAGCCCTCTAAATCACCTTAATTCATCCACCAAATTATTACTCAATCCTAGATACACTTGTACAATTTTTCTCATTCCATTCCTACCCTTACACTTGTTTTCCTCACACCAAATGCTACAGATTTTGGTTTTCTTCATTATGCTACATATTTTTTTCCTTCAACTCTTAACCTCCATTACTCCCTCAACTAATGCTACTCCTATCATCCAAAATACATTACTTTACATCCTAACTCCATCCCACTTACAAGCTCCTTTCCAAATCTGTTTCAAACTACAAAACACTCCCATTACACTCCCCAAATACACCTAGTTATCACCTAGGTTACTTCCTCTCTTAAACAACTTAAGTCCTCTCATTCCTAAGTAAAATTTGACATAGTCTCCCCTATATTTTTAACATTCTCCACACATTATTTCAGTTCAAATATTCTCATTCTCACAACCTGTTTACTCAAGCCATTATGCTCACATTTCAACACTACTACAACAACATAAAATTCCTACACATACACATATACTACCCATGGGTTTTTCCAAGCTTTTAAACATCATTTAAAAACTTCAAAACTGTTACAATTACATTCCTCATTATACTACAACATACTTACTACTTAGTACTCAATACATTACTCATTTCACTACTCAAAAACAGTTACAATACAATATACAAACTAATCCAAGGTGAGAGTATTTACCTTGTCTTGCTAGTTTTTCTTTCTTTCCTTTCCTTCTCTTATTTTCCTCTTTCTTCTCCTTGTTCTTGGTTTTTGCTCAAGGAATGGGCAATGCTACAGCACCCCATACCAATACACACAACTACTTAATACTCATTTTACACTAACCCTAGAATTTAGATGGTTTAGGGTTTAGAAATAAGTATTACCTTCCAATGGATGAATGAAGTTCTTGACTAGCAAGATAACAAGATTCCTAGCCCAAAATAGAAGCCAAAATCGGCTGGAGCAAGAAGAACCAAGAGTTCAAAATTTGGAAATTCTTATAATGCAAACAAGGGCTAGAAATGATGGATTTTCGAATTTCTTTTTACCTCAAGATGATAAGAAGGTGAAGGTTCTTCTAATGGTGGACTTGAATCTTCAAATGGAGAATACCCATGGAAATAAAAATGATCATTTTAGATTTTTGAAAGGAGGATTGTGTTCTCCTTTGCAAGGGGGTTACAATGGTATAATTTTTGTTGAGTTTGGAGAAGGTTTGAGTGTTCAAAGAGAGGAGAGAAGATGAGGGTTGTGGGGGTTTCTTCAAACCGCCATGTCCATCGCATGAGGAAGAAGAGAATGGAGAAAATAGAGAAGGAGGGGGAAAAACGTGAGAGAGAGGGATGGGTAGAGGAGAGAGAGTTTTATTTTGCTTTTTACTTATGTCTTTTATCCTTTAGTGAATTAGGAACAATAAAGAGAGGGGGGGGCTAGTTAATCGACCTACACACACCCATCCTACAGATTTTTGACTTTTAATTACAAAAGTGGACACACTAAGTTTCTTTATTTGCATTCTCACCCCACAACTTCTCAGTTTTGACAGTTTTACTAACCGGAACCCGTCTTCCGGAATTTTATCGTTTAATTAATTTTATTGGTTCTAAAGCTTCACTAATATTTATTAGTGACTATTTAGTTGACCAAAATTATTACGAGTCTATTTGACCCACTTAAAGTCGCGTTTTCCTGGTTTCCTCGAAAAACGCGCTTTAAGGTTTGTTTATGCTTTTAACCCATTTTAAAGGTCCGTTTTCTTCGGGATTTGTTCCCTCATGTTTATTTAAGTGTATCTAAGCCTTTAAAAATTATAATTAGCCTAATTAATCACTGTTTTTAATTACGGGGTATTTCACTACCCCCCTTAAAAAGGGGTACGCCCCATACCTTATACAGACAATCTAGTCGGTAAACAACGAAGGGTACTTCGACCTCATCTTATCCTCTAATTCCCACGTGGCCTCTTCGACATCTTGGTTAGATCAGAGGACCTTCACCAGTCGCACAGACTTATGGCGAGTATCCAGTCTTACTATCCAAGATCCTCTGAGGAATCTCCACTGATCTCATATTTGGTTCCAACGTCAACCTCTCAGGCTCTAACACATGAGAGGGGTGGTGCATGTATTTCATTAGCTGTGAAACATGAAAAACATCATGCACTTTACCCAGCTCAGCAGGTAAATTAGACCTGTAAGCAATTGGGCCCACCCGCTCCGTAATCTCATAAGGACTAACAAACTTCGGGCTCAATTTGCCCTTCTGCCCAAACCTAAATACACCTTCATCGGTGAAACCCACAGAAATACCTGGTCGCCCACTGCGCACTCTAGGTCTCCTCGTCGAACATCAGCATACGACTTCTGTCTATCTTGAGCAGATTTCATGTTATCCCTGATTTGCTGAACTTCAGCTTTAACCTGTTCTAAGTATTCTGGTCCTATAATGACCGTCTCACTCGACTCATCCCAGCAGAGTGGTGTACGACATGGTCTACCGTACAACGCTTGAAAAGGTGCCATCTTGATCAAAACATGATAGCTATTGTTGTATGAAAACTCGATCAGATGCAACTTGTCAATCCAACTGCCCTGGAAGTCTAAGGCATATGCCCTTAGCATGTCCTCTAGTGTCTGAATAGTACGCTCAGTCTAACCATCTGTCTGAGGATGGAACGCGGTACTCAACTTCAGTTCTGTACCCAACGCTTCTCTGGTAGCTCTTCAGTACCTCGAAAGGAATCTGGTATCTCTATCTGACACTATGGTCTTCGGTATCCCGTGATATCTCATAATTTCCTTCTCAAACAACTCAACTAATTTGGTTACCTTCCAAGTATCCTTCATCGGTATGAATCGGGCTACTTTGGTAAGGCGATCCACCACCACCCAAATCATGTTCAGACCTCCCCTAGCAGGTGGGAGTCCGACTACGAAGTCTATCGAAATATCATGAAACTTCCACTCCGGAACTAACATCAACTGTACCATTCCTCCCGGTCGTCGGTGCTCAAATTTCACCTTCTGGCATGTGAGACACCTCAAGACGAACTCGGTAACATCTGTCTTCATCCCCGACCACCAGAAGTATCTCTTCATGTCTTTATACATCTTAGAGGCTCCCAGATGGATGGAAATTGAAGAACAGTGTGATTCTCTAAGTATACGGTCTTTCAAATCTGTGCTGCCTCGTGGTATGCATAACCGACCCTTAAGTCTGATCAGATCATCATCATGAAGTCTGAAGTCGTATTTCTGACTCTCAAAGGTACCCTCTGTCAGCTTCTGCCTGACCTCTCTCATGTACTCATCTGTCCTCTGAGCCTCTCGCACCTCATCAACCAAGCTGGGGAAAGAAACTAGCGAATGGAGTGAGTGTGCTCGACGACTCAGGGCGTCCGCTACAACATTGACCTTCCCTTCTTTGTATTGGAGGTCAATATCATTGTCCTTCAAGAATTCTAACCATCTCCTCTGTCGAAGATTCAACTCCTTCTGAGTGCATATGTATCTCAAGCTCTTATGATCGGTGTAGATCATGACACTAACCCCGTATAATTAGTGGCGCCATATCTTCAAAGTGAAGACTACAGCTCCCAGCTCTAAATCATGCGTGGGGTAGTTCTCCTCATGTTTCTTCAACTGGCGTGAGGCATATGCCACCACCTTGCCATGTTGCATGAGCACGCAGCCCAGCCCTCTGCCAGATGCGTCACAGTAAACCTCAAAGCCCTCCGTACCGTCTGGAATAGTCAGAACTAGTGCATTGGTCAGTGAGTCCTTCAAACTTTGAAACGATAACTCACAATCATCCGTCCAAACGAACGGTGCATCTTTCTTCATCAGACTGGTCATTGGCTTTGCGACCTTGCTGAAATCCTTAACAAACCTCCGGTAGTAACCTGCCAAACCAAGGAAGCTCCGAATGTTGGTAACTGTCTTCGGTCTTGGCCAAGTACGCACGACATCAATCTTTGATGGATCCACCGAGATCCCAGCATCTGAGATGACATGACCTAGGAAAGAGACCTGGTCAAGCCAAAACTACACTTGGAGAACTTAGCCTATAGCTGGTTCTCCCTCAGTATCTCTAATACCTTCCTCAGATGTTCCTCATGCTCAGCTTCGATTTTGAATATATCAGAATATCATCGATGAATACCACAACCGACTTGTCCAGCTGCTCCCAGAACAAGCAAATCATCAGATCCATAAATTTCACCGGTGCGTTCGACAAACCGAACGGCATCACTGTAAACTCATAGTGGTCGTATCGTGTCCGGAATGTCGTCTTCTCAATATCTCCATCCTTAATGGCTATCTAATGATACCCCGATCTCAGATCAATCTTGGAAAACACGGATGCCCCCTCAACTGATCGAACAGATCATCAATGCGGGGTAGTGGGTACTTATTCTTCACAGTCACTGCATTCAACTCTCTGTAGACGATGCAGAGGCGGAGACTACCATCCTTCTTCTTCACGAAGAGAACTGGCGCTCCCCATGGTGATACACTCGGTCTTATGAATCCCTTATCTAGCAAGTCTTTTAACTGATCTTTCAACTCTTTCATTTCTGCCAGAGCCATGCGATATGGTGCTTTGGCTATCGGCCCGGTTCCAGGTAGCAGCTCGATGGTGAACTCTACCTCCCGAGTGGGTGGCATGCCGGGCAGTTCCCATGGAAATAGATCGGGGAACTCCGACACTACCGGTAAGTCGGTGTCAAACTCGGGGTCCCTCTCCATGTCCTGGACATAGCAGAGATGTACTTCTTCCTTCCTTCTCAACTCCTTATACATTGCCATAGCGGTGATGATTTTAGTCGAAGGCTCTCTGGGCCTCTGGCGGTACGATATTGTTACCCCAGACGGACTCCTAAGCAGCAGTCTATGCTCGGCGCAGAGGATACGACCCTTGTGCCGCTCCAACCAGTTCATCCCAAAGATAACGTCAAATCCCAACTCCCTAAACTCAATAAAAGTGACTGGAATGTCTTCCCCCTTAATTCTGACGATGGATCCTCGGTAGTAGCGAGTGCAACAAACCTTCTCCTTAGACGGGAGCGTAACTGTGAAGTCGGGTAGCTCATCAGCGTCTAGCCCCAACCTTCTCGCAAAAGATGCCGAGATAAAGGTGTGCGAGGCCCCTGAGTCGAAGAGAACTGATGCCTCAATCCCATTAATCGGAAAGGTGCCGGTGAGGATAGTACCGCTGGCGTCGGCCTGTGCCTCTGTAAGTATGCTTAACACACCTTCCGTACCGAGTCCATAACCTAATTGTATTCACAAGCTTCATGAGTAATGATGGTATAACAAGAGTCGTAACAATTAGCATGAACAACACTATTATTTCATTCATAACCATCTTGTTTACAACATGTGCTTCTTTCTTACATCTCATTCCTTACATCATACTTAAAACATTACATGGCTAATATTGTCTAAAGGTTAGGTTTAACCGCCCTGGTCTCATATGCGTTGCATTGATTACTGCTGACGGTGATGTATTCAGCTTGATTCTCTTAATCCCATGGTATAACATCCTTAATTCTCCTCCCAGAACTAATACATCCCCTAACTTAAGTATTAACTTATTTGCACAGTCCGCACGCTTCTGCTCCCCATATAGGAACTCTGCATCGTCTCCAATGGACCAAGACACTACGGGTATCCCCCTTTCGAGAGACTCCGTTGTCTCATCCTTGTCCTGATGTAGTCCGAGTCGCCCGTCTTTCTCGTAGAAGTTCACAATGCAGATGTATGCTTGTATGTCTGGAATCGGGTCAGCTTCCAACTACTGAGCGATCTCCATGACTTGTGTAATAACTGGATGGAACTCTTCGGGTATCCCCAATGGTGAGACTCCATCATGTGTTCTCGAGGTCTGGTAAGTCTTGGCATACGGTTTCCAATCCTTGCCTAAGCTCATCATCTTTAACTTCATCCTTGCTCCCCCTAGGTACTCCGGTGTATAGAAACCTCCCGGTCCCACTCCTAACTGACTGCATCTCCTGATGATGGCTATTTGTGCTTCTGGTGTCAGGTATCCCCTTAATAAAATCATACCTGGGCGGATAACTTGACATTGTTCGGTTTGATAGTCTCGGGTCTCGATGTCGGTCTCTTCCAGGTTAGGTGTTGAAGGTATTGGGTAGCAAATGTTGAAGTTCCCTAAGGTGGTAATAGGTCATATCTTACTTAAGGTCTAATCCTATCTTATTCTCATCTAATTCATTTATTCACCAAACATGCATGATAATGCGGTAAGCAAGCAATTTTATCACTTAAAGGTTTATAGCGGTACCTGGCCTCGATGAGGGTTCAAGCTCATCATCCCGGTCCACCATGTGTAGTGTGGGTCCAGACTTCTGGACTACCCGTGGGTTCTTGTCTGCAGCTTGTTGTCCTCTCTTCTGACTGTCAGATCCAGCTCCCTGATCGGTCCTGCCCTTGCCCTTCATTTCAGGTCTAAAGGCTCTACTCTGGGGGTTCCGGAAGCACTCATAAGCTTGGTGCCCGTACACCCCACAAAAATTACACTCACCTTATTCCCCTTACAATCAACCCCGGGGTGGTCCTTGTGACAGGGGTGACAGTAGTAGCGTCGTTGGTAGCCACCACCGGCCTCCTTCCCAGTCTCAGGTCCTGATCATTTACAATATTAGTACTCATATTCTTAACGGTTTGCTGAATGTCTCTCAACTCCCTCAATATTAATTTCCTTACCCTTTGGCGCCCTTGAGCGCAGGGCTTAGCAGCATATGCATAAGTCAATTTCAATGGCTCTTCAGCGGCCTTCTCAGTTCCTTCTTTTCCTTTCTGGTTCTGATTCTTCTGGGCTTGGGGCTGGTACTTCTGTTTATTGTACCCAGCTTGCCCTTGCTTCTTTGTGCTCTTCCCAGCGTTCTTTCTCTTGGCATTGTCGTCGTCCCTTAGCTGGACGGTTATCTCAACCTTAGCAGCGGCATGATAGCACTCCTACTTTCCAAAGTATTAGTTTTTCTTATTTCTCACAATCTAAATCTTACTCACTTATTAATATCTCAATTTTTCTCATTACCTACAAGGTAGTATAACTCGTCGACCCCATGTCGTAGCGGAGTCGATGGCTAAGCCCGCCATAGAAGCGGTCCACCAGAATCTGGTATGAATATCCAAGACCCGGCAGAAGACGAAGCAAGACGGTAAACTCTAAGTAATACTCGTCTACCTTCATCTTGTCCGTCTGCTTAAGCTCGTCCAACTGTAAGCACTTCTTCGTTTGGGCATGGGCGGGGTAGTACTTTTCTCGTAGTAGTGCGGTATACTACTCCCAGCCGAACTCTGGATTGGCCACATGCTCGGCCCTCACCAGGTTCCACCAATCGCCCGCTGCCCCTTTCAGATAGAATGCAGCCAGGCGCACCTTGATCCCAGCAGGGACATCAAGGGTCTCGAAGGCGGTCTCCATCTCGGAGATGTACACCTCAAGCTTGGCGGGATCAGTCTCCCCCTTAAAGTGTGCAGGTCAAAGGTCATCCAGACTCTTCACCCAATTCGGTTCCCGGGGCTGTGGCGGTGGAGGTGGTGCACCCACACCAAGTTGATAACCCATATGCCCTAATGTGGCAGCCACAATCTTCGCGATTGTCTGCCCTCCCGGTATCTCAGTAGCATCATCGCTTTGGCCACGACCTTGGCTTCCTCTAGGACGTCCTACCATCTGAACAAGCACAACTCACATTAGGTCTGTATTCACCACGGTTTTGGTTCAAGAATTTATAACGTCCGTAGAAGGTAAAGACGATCCACACTTAATAGTGGTCATCTGACTCTACTCACTCTAACTTCTCACACCCTTAGCCCATTACTTATATCTGAACTCATATCTTAACTCGGTGGTCACCTATGTCCGGTATTTCTTGATCAGAGCGTAACTACGCTCTGATACCACTTTTTGTGACACCCCGTCCTAAGCCAATCGTGGTTATCACAAACTTAACAACTTAATCATAAACATCGCAGCGGATTAAACTAACACCGAGACCTTGCCATGGTCTGATCAACGGAACATACCGAACTTACTTACTTACAAATGCTTACCCAAAAGGAATATACCAACTATCCAAAACATTCACCAACCGAGTTCATAGTATCTCCGTTAACAACATAACTACTATCAGTTTTAATATCAACAGACGGGAGTGCCCTTTTCGGTGACATTTTGTGCTTAAATGTTTAATCTCTCTCCTTATCATGCGTTTGTCCAATTCAAATATTATGGACCCTTTATATGTGGGTTGTACTCTTTAAGAATAAATATTGTTATGAATTGTAGGATAAATGGTACAAATTTTAAAATTTTGATTACTTTTGAGGAGCATTTTATATGCGGTGTGACCAAATAATCTGCAAATGGTTGGATTTTATTGCTCAGGGTTTCTTTCTGTCTTCTCTCTTAGGGATTGCTAAGGGGTGCTTCTCTGTTAAAAAAAAAAGAAAGAAAGAAAAATACAAAATAATAAGGGACTTGCGAGACACCATTGGTAACCAACAAAAGAGAGTTGAGCGTTCTTAAATACAAAGGCGTGATGCTTACATTTTCTCATTCCTTATGCAAAAGTGAAACAAATACATGAATCTATTTTTCCTTTTGTTTTCTCCTAAATGCCTATTCTTGAGAGAAGTTGGCCATGGTAAAAGTTCTCAGAGTCACACAAAAGAAACATTGAAGTACCTTAGATCATACCCCGAAACTCTATATTTTATTTTTGCCCTGAGCACACCTATGCCACCAGCAGTTAATTTTTCACACTCCTCAATAAGTTTAAAGATCATGTTTATCCTACCCTTCATAATAATATTTGTTAGTATTGAGCATTCCCTACTTACTTGGGTACGTGGTTTTGCTTGAGGACAAGCAAAAAGATAAGTGTGGGGGTGTGATAAGTGTCCAAATGAGCATGATTTATAGGTGTATTTCATATATAATATTAGCACTTTTCTTGCTCATTTCTCCACTTCGGTTAGTTTTCCTCTAGTTTTTGTTTTATTGTTTACCTCACAAAATTATTGGTTTAACATGAGGAAAACCAATCCGGGAGTGAAGTAGACGAAGAGACGAACGCATAGACGCAAACGGCTCAGAAAACAAAGTCCAAACGAAGAATGTAGAGCAAGTCGAACTTCGTAGAAGAAAATAGGTAGACACATGCACACAGGACGTGAGACAATGCATGCAACCGCTTCAATCTTAGGCGGTCTGGGAGGCGGACGACTCAGTGGAGTCTGCATGATATTGAGGCGGACGCAAGAGAGGACAGTTAGGCGGACAAGGAACGTACAACGCATGAATTAAACAGGATACAACCGCATGGCATTTGGGCGGTAGTGAAGGCAGACGGCAAGAGAAGTCCGCATGCTTCAGAGGCGGACATGGAGGCGGACAGCAGCAGTTAGTCAGTCGCGCCAGTTTTCTTCTTCACGTCGACTTCATCCGTCGACTTGTCTTCGCCGACTTCTGCAACTCGTCCACTCGTCCACTGTCTGCAATTATCCATCTACTCTGCACACGTTCTGTCCCCTGCAATAAATGATCAATCAGTCTGCAAATCTTATCCAGCTTCTTCCACCGCCTCAATCAACTTGCTCACGCGTCTGCCTATCTTCATTTACTCCTCTTCCTTTCCCTATATAAACCAACGAGCCTTCTGCTCAAACACACACATCCACGACCCAACATACCACATACCACACACGTCCATCCCATTTCTCTTCTTCCGCCTTCTCCATTTTATTTATTTTACATTCCATCGTATCCACCTCTAGCCCTACGTATACAAAATAGCAGAGCGAGCTGGAGTGATTACGGATGATTTCTATTACTCTTGTCTCTGTTTATCTATTTAATATGTTAGGCTAGTTACGTATACTCTGGGAATGGTTATTATGTGTTTGTATTCATTATGCATTATTTTTACTAGTTTATTTAAATACAGTTTGTTACGTTTTAAAGGTTATCTCGCACCTTTTTAATAAATGTCATGAGTTTATTAAATTGCTTTCCTAAGTCTATTTTGATCAGACCGTTGATAAATAGATAGGTTAATTAAGACGTAAAACTGGAGGAAACTTGTTATGATTTAATAAGTTAGTATTCAGTTGCAAATGTAATTCCTCAACACTCCTCTGCCGTTTGCAGGCTTTTGCTTGAGTTTTCATCGGATCTTGCATTACAGGTGAACGAGTTCTTATGAGGCTATGACTTAGTCCTTAAGATAATTACAGGAACCTTGCCAAATTATTAAACCAGTAGAGATAGCTTAATTATGCAGATTATAATAACCTGACCCAGAGTTCCATTTAATTTATCTGTCAATTTAGTTTATTTTATCTGTCCTTTTTATTTATATTACAAGTCAATTAATCCCCCCTCTTGTGACACGCTTAGGTACTATTATATGTATATTAGTCCCACGGTTCGACATCCGGTCGCTTACAATTCGCTATACTACCACGACCGGGATTTGTTTGCAGGCCGACGTTTATTTTGAGTTTTTAATTTATTTTCTTTTAATTTTACACCAGTTTTACCACTCACGATATAACGTCTGCAAAATGGCGCCGTTGCCGGGGACTAGTTTATTCTAGTCCCTAAGCCCCGGATTATTCACTTGTTATATTAGAATATTTTGTTTATATTATTTTGTTTGTTGTTTATATTAATTATCTTTTATATTTTGTTTATATTATTATTATGTTTGTTTCTAATTATTTTATTTTCTAATCTGTTTTAGTAGTTTTGTTTTATTTACAAAAAAAAAAAAAAAAAATCTATACGTGGCAAATGGAACAGGTGTTCGAAGAAGAGTTTTGTTATTTATACTGCTCCGTATGTGGGGGAGCTCATGATTATGAGGATTGTCTCATATTCCAAGAACAACTCTGGTTAGAAGATCAACCAGATTACCTGGAGAGACTCGCTCAACAAAAACAGCAACCAAAGAGCGAAATAGTTCATGAGATAGAGCAACACCCCACTACGGATGTAAGTTATTCTCTTCCCTCTACAATCGCCTACCGCCAGTTTCCATCCTTCTCTGTACTCTATCCAGAAGATGAGGATATTTACATCCTCAAAAATGAAGAGAAGGAATTGCCATCACCTCCCACCAAAATATCCAAACAAAACGCCACTATCACCTTTAAAGAATTAACTTTCTCTGAAGATGATTTTAATCAGCGTTCTTTCTACCAGCCTCACCTACAAAAGGATGATGTTTACATCCTCCAATTTGAGGAAGAAAAATCATCACCACCGGGTCTTCTGTTAGAACTACGTTCCCGGCAGTACCTCCTCAAACACCAGATTTTGTGGAGTATTAATTTTCTTATTTTATATGCCGAGGTAACGTTTTGTTTTGATCCAGGATAACGAAGCAGGCGTCTAGCCAAAGACGTTAAAGAAGGGAAGCTTCCCGAAAGGCAACCAGGGTGTATTTTTATTTTATTTACTTTATTGCTCTTTTTAATTTTCAGGTTCTCTTTAAATTTTATTTTTGCTAACTTTTAACTCCGTTTATAGTATGGTTGCTTCTAGTGTCTTATGCAGGTGCACCTTCATATCCACACCGCAACCAAGCTACGCTACTTGAGGCTGAAGCTCAAGTGTGGGGGAACTCCTTTAACGACAAGCAAAAATAATATCAGGGGAGTATCATTTCCTTTAATTTTGCTTTTATTTAAATAAAAACTGCAGAGGAGCGTTTATGTGCTTAAATGTTTAATTGTGACCTTTGTGTTATCTCTGTTTTATCTACTTACCGAAAAGGTCTTCTGAAACCTTCCCTTGTTTTTCTGGTGAACAATGAGGATATTGTTCAATTTAAGTGTGGGGGAGTGTGCCCTTTTCGGTGACATTTTGTGCTTAAATGTTTAATCTCTCTCCTTATCATGCGTTTGTCCAATTCAAATATTATGGACCCTTTATATGTGGGTTGTTCTCTTTAAGAATAAATATTGTTATGAATTGTAGGATAAATGGTACAAATTTTAAAATTTTGATTACTTTTGAGGAGCATTTTATATGCGGTGTGACCAAATAATCTGCAAATGGTTGGATTTTATTGCTCAGGGTTTCTTTCTGTCTTCTCTCTTAGGGATTTCTAAGGGGTGCTTCTCTGTTGAAAAAAAAAGAAAGAAAGAAAAATACAAAATAATAAGGGACTTGCGAGACACCATTGGTAACCAACAAAAGAGAGTTGAGTGTTCTTAAATACAAAGGCGTGATGCTTACATTTTCTCATCCCTTATGCAAAAGTGAAACAAATACATGAATCTATTTTTCCTTTTGTTTTCTCCTAAATGCCCATTCTTGAGAGAAGTTGGCCATGGTAAAAGTTCTCAGAGTCACACAAAAGAAACATTGAAGTACCTTAGATCATACCCCGAAACTCTATATTTTATTTTTGCCCTGAGCACACCTATGCCACCAGCAGTTAATTTTTCACACTCCTCAATAAGTTTAAAGATCATGTTTATCCTACCCTTCATAATAATATTTGTTAGTATTGAGCATTCCCTACTTACTTGGTTGTGCTTAAAATTTGTACCATTTATCCTACAATTCATAACAATATTTATTCTTAAAGAGAACAACCCACATATAAAGGGTCCATAATATTTGAATTGGACAAACGCATGATAAGGAGAGAGATTAAACATTTAAGCACAAAATGTCACCGAAAAGGGCACACTCCCCCACACTTAAATTGAACAATATCCTCATTGTTCACCAGAAAAACAAGGGAAGGTTTCAGAAGACCTTTTCGGTAAGTAGATAAAACAGAGATAACACAAAGGTCACAATTAAACATTTAAGCACATAAACGCTCCTCTGCAGTTTTTATTTAAATAAAAGCAAAATTAAAGGAACTGGTACTCCCCTGATATTATTTTTGCTTGTCGTTAAAGGAGTTCCCCCACACTTGAGCTTCAGCCTCAAGTAGCGTAGCTTGGTTGCGGTGTGGATATGAAGGTGCACCTGCATAAGACACTAGAAGCAACCATACTATAAACGGAGTTAAAAGTTAGCAAAAATAAAATTTAAAGAGAACCTGAAAATTAAAAAGAGCAATAAAGTAAATAAAATAAAAATACACCCGGGTTGCCTCCCGGGAAGCTGCCCTTCTTTAACGTCTTTGGCTAGACGCCTGCTTCGTTATCCTGGATCAAAACAAAACGTTACCTCGGCATATAAAATAAGAAAATTAATACTCCACAAAATCTGGTGTTTGAGGAGGTACTGCCGGGAGCGTAGTTCTAACAGAAGACCCAGTGGTGATGATTTTTCTTCCTCAAGTTGGAGGATGTAAACATCATCCTTTTGTAGGTGAGGCTGGTAGAAAGAACGCTGATTAAAATCATCTTCAGAGAAAGTTAATTCTTTAAAGGTGATTGTGGCGTTTTGTTTGGATATTTTGGTGGGAGGTGATGGCAATTCCTTCTCTTCATTTTCGAGGATGTAAATATCCTCATCTTCTGGATAGAGTACAGAGAAGGATGGAAACTGGCGGTAGGCGATTGTAGAGGGAAGAGAATAACTTACATCCGTAGTGGGGTGTTGCTCTATCTCATGAACTATTTCGCTCTTTGGTTGCTGTTTTTGTTGAGCGAGTCTCTCCAGGTAATCTGGTTGATCTTCTAACCAGAGTTGTTCTTGGAATATGAGACAATCCTCATAATCATGAGCTCCCCCACATACGGAGCAGTATAAATAACAAAACTCGTCTTCGAACACCTGTTCCATTTGCCACGTATAGATTTTTTTTTTGTTTTTGTAAATAAAACAAAACTACTAAAACAGATTAGAAAATAAAATAATTAGAAACAAACATAATAATATATAACAAAATATAAAAGATAATTAATATAAACAACAAACAAAATAATATAAACAAAACATTCTAATATAACAAGTGAATAATCCGGGGCTTAGGGACTAGAATAAACTAGTCCCCGGCAACGGCGCCATTTTGCAGACGTTATATCGTGAGTGGTTAAACTGGTGTAAAACTAAAAGAAAAGAAATTAAAAACTCAAAATAAACGTCGGGCTACAAACAAATCCCGGTCGTGGTAGTATAGCGAATTGTAAGCGACCGGATGTCGAACCGTGGGACTAATATACATATAATAGTACCTAAGCGTGTCACAAGAGGGGGGATTAATTGACTTGTAATAAATAAAAAGGACAGATAAAATAAACTAAATTGACAGATAAATTAAATGGAACTCTGGGTCAGGTTATTATAATCTGCATAATTAAGCTATCTCTACTAGTTTAATAATTTGGCAAGGTTCCTGTAATTATCTTAAGGACTAAGTCATAGCCTCATAAGAACTCGTTCACCTGTAATGCAAGGTCCGATGAAAACTAAAGCAAAAGCCTGCAAATGGCAGAGGAGTGTTGAGGAATTACATTGCAACTGAATACTAACTTATTAAATCATAACAAGTTTCCTCCAGTTTTACGTCTTAATTAACCTATCTATTTATCACCGGTCTGATCAAAATAGACTTAGGAAAGCAATTTAATAAACTCATGACATTTATTAAAAAGGTGCGAGATAACCTTTAAAACATAACAAACTGTATTTAAATAAACCAGTAAAAATAATGCATAATTAATACAAACACATAATAACCATTCCCAGAGTATACGTAACTAGCCTAACATATTAAATAGATAAACAGAGACAAGAGTAATAGAAATCATCCGTAATCACTCCAGCTCACTCTGCTATTTTGTATACGTAGGGCTAGAGGTGGATACGATGGAATGTAAAATAAATAAAATGGAGAAGGCGGAAGAAGAGAAATGGGATGGACGTGTGTGGTATGTGGTATGTTGGGTCGTGGATGTGTGTGTTTGAGCAGAAGGCTCGTTGGTTTATATAGGGAAAGGAAGAGGAGTAAATGAAGATAGGCAGACGCGTGAGCAAGTTGATTGAGGCGGTGGAAGAAGCTGGATAAGATTTGCAGACTGATTGATCATTTATTGCAGGGGACAAAACGTGTGCAGAGTAGATGAATAATTGCAGACAGTGGACGAGTGGACGAGTTGCAGAAGTCGGCGAAGACAAGTCGACGGACGAAGTCGACGCGAAGAAGAAAACTGGCGCGACTGACTAACTGCTGCTGTCCGCCTCCATGTCCGCCTCTGAAGCATGCGGACCTCTCTTGCCGTCCGCCTTCACTACCGCCCAAATGCCATGCGGTTGTATCCTGTTTAATTCATGCGTTGTACGTTCCTTGTCCGCCTAACTGTCCTCTCTTGCGTCCGCCTCAATATCATGCGGAGTCCACTGAGTCATCCGCCTCCCAGACCGCCTAAGATTGAAGCGGTTGCATGCATTGTCTCACGTCCTGTGTGCATGCGTTTTGCATGTGTCTACCTATTTTCTTCTACGAAGTTCGACTTGCTCTACATTCTTCGTTTGGACTCTGTTTTCTGAGCCGTTTGCGTGTATGCGTTCGTCTCTTTGTCTACTTCACTCTCAGCTTGGTTTTCCTCATGTTTAAACCAATAAAATTGTGAGATAAACAATAAAACAAAAACTAGAGGAAAACTAACCGAAGTGGAGAAATGAGCAAGAAAAGTGTTAATATTATATATGAAATACACTTATAAATCATGCTCATTTGGACACTTATCAGGGAGCACAAGTGCAACCCTTATTCAAAATAAAAGTCACACCTAAGTCTACCCACTCCTACTCTCCGGGTGACTCTTCATGGGCCGCTTACCTGCAAAAGTAAAAACAGCCCCCAAAGGGGGTCAGCAAGAATGCTGGTACGACCCTCTCATGGCCCCCAAGCTAACGGAGCTACGACGACTAATTGTTGATATCATGGAAGTTGATTAGAATCACAATCAAAATATGAAGTGCAATAAAACAACAATCCACAAATGAACAACTTAAAGCGTTCTCTTAGTAAGTGAGTTAGTAAGTAAACTCCTTAAGTTCCAACTCCTCTTTTCCTCAGTCCATCTAAACTTACCTCAGTCTTAGCCTTATCTTAATCTTAGTATATAAACCGTTCTTTAAATAGAAATGGTCGTATCTTATCTCAGTGTTTATTTTGTCGGGTCAAAAGAAACCCTAGCCAATGAGCTATTAACTCCATTGGTTGAATAAACAACTTATCTTATAATTTAGGATTTAGGTGATCCTACCGCACCATCTTAATGCCTCCTACTTTGGACTGGAAATCCAACGTAGCTGAGCCGACGTTCGACTCTTGCCAACAAGTCCAAAGATAAGTCCTTAAGCGGAAGTCGGATTGATTCAGATACCGACCCCCCTTCCCTTAGCATGCAGGACTGGACTGGAATCAGTCACGGGTTCCTCACTCCCCCCTTAAGTTCCAGTTAGTGAAAATCTTACAAACCATGTGTTAGTTAAACCTTAACAGGTATTAACCAATTGTTACCAATATATAATTCCTCTCCTTAATTCAATAGGTACTAAGCTTAGTTAGTAGCTAACCTCAAGTCTCATGGGTTAGTGTAAAGAAAACACACACACACAACGAGAGCAATAAAAACCGGTTGCATGCTTTATCATATCTTAGTCATAGCAAATAAACAGATAGCACACAAGCCGAGGGACACCTCGTTAGCAAGCAGGCCACAAGAAAGACTATACCGTTCACCGTCGGTGGTCGTTTGTTTAATCTCCTTCCGGGTCCCAATTCACAAGTCCTAAAACATTCATTCAGTTTTAGGTTATTAGTTACTTAACTCATCCCATCTTACTTAACTTGCTTAACCACTAGTGTTTACCCACTAAAAATCACTAAGTCCTTACAGTTTAACCTTAACCTCAAAAGTCACTTACTTCTAATTATTTCTTAAGCTTGTTTATGCTGCTAATGACCATTACATGTCATTAATTAGTCCTAACAATCTTATAATATTATTACCAAACAAGTCCCAACCTTAAAACCCCATTTTCAACATTCTGTAGCTTTTTTTGATAGGTCCGGGTTTGTGTCTGAGGATGTAAACCCGGACCAATACATCGCATAAGTCTCTGGACAGTTTTGTGACTGGTCCGGGTTTGTGTACTTAGATGTAAACCTGGACCATGTCACGGAATTACTCTCTGGACAGTTTTTGATGTGGTCCGGGTTTATGTACTTGGTTACAAACCCGGACCAAGGCTAGACTTGTTTAGAAATACAATTTTTGACTTCTTTTGAACCTCAAATCTTGCCCAATCTTTTCCTAACCTTTCCATAAGTATCCTAGCATGTTTTAACATCATTTTAGCACCTTAAAATCCTCCTAATCCATCCACCATCTCATACCTAATTCCTTGATCATTCACTCAAGTTATTAAAAAAATTCCTAATACTTATGCTTAGTTTCCTACATTTCTAACATGTAAACTTGCCTAAAACCTCAACTAACCAAAGTGTTTCTCCATAAGCATTATCACCACTCCTAAATCTTTACTACTCATTCCCATTTCCTTTACGCAAACTTCTAAACTCCCTCAAGCTTACACTTAGATTTTCACAAGGCATTATTCTTCATTTGTTTATCAATACTTGCACAAGACTTAATCAAACTCCCACTATAACCCTAGAACATCAAACTCACTGATTTAACTCTAATTCCTTTAAGACAACTCCTAAGTCCTTTAAACACTCAAGAACACTCTAGTTCACTTACTTTCACCAATTTAAGCCTTAAGAATTCCTAGTATCTTCTAGGTCATCAAACATCATTTACACACCTTAAACTCTTGTTTTCTCTCCAAATTTTGACATGGCTTCTTTAGTATATTTATACATCCAAACACTTGGTTCTTACCATTTAACAATCTTGAACACCCAAATTCTTTCCACACATTCTTAACACTCAATTTACACCAAAACTACACTACATCACAATATAGTGCATAAACTTAAATTGCTTGGCACTTAGGCCCTTAAATGACATAAAGCTTAACCACTAAATTTCCACATATATTATCCTTTGACCTGCAAATACACACAACAAGGATCCCATTGAAATATAAATGCTCTTGTAATTCACCTTTTTAATTGTCTAACTATCTCATTTCCCTTTTGCTCTTTAATCACAAGTTCTCAAATATAATCATTGTTTCTCATAAGTTATATATAGCTCTTTTCTTATGTAAACTCTAAGATAAGCTTATCATATATCTAGATCCCATTCCCTTAAACAATAAAACACCTTAAGGTAAGCAATTTACCTTGTTCTTTTATAAGCTTCACCAACTTTCTTACTTAGGATTTTCCTTGCACAATCTCGGCCACCAAACAAATTCTCCTTGCCAATGTTCTAATCAATATCTAATGACTCTAATGAGTGCTAGACAATACACTAACCTTAAGGAGCAAACCCTAGGTCAAAAATGTGTTTTAAGGTATTAAAATGAGTATTTTACCTTAAAGTCTTAAGGTAGGCTTGGATATGAATCAATAAGGACCTCCTCTAGCCCTTGGAGAATAGAAAACAATCTAGAACAAGGCATAAAAATGAAGCCCCATGAGTTGAAACTTTCGGGCATGTGAAAAAATGATGGAAACCTGGTTTTTCTTACATATTCTTTACCTTAAGAGAATGGAGAAGCTAATGCACCCTCCAAGCTTATTTTTCCTCCTTCAATGACGTTTTCCCTTGGCACCAAAATGAATCTTTTGATGTTTTGGAAAGATAGAAAGAAGGAGCTTGAGCTAACTAAGAGATATTTGTGCTAGGTTTTGATTTTGGAGCTAAAATGAGCAAGATATGGTCAAAGGAAGATGGAGCTAGCATGGAGGCTGCTCTTACGTGAAGGAAGAAGACAGAGAGCAGGATAAATCGATGAGAAGAAGAAGAAATGAAGAAAGGATGAGAGAGGGTAGCTAAAAGGAAGTTTTTTCTTAAAAGGTGAATAGTAGTCTACTAACTTTCCCTCTTCTTTTTTCTTAAGTTGCTGTCCCATGTAGTGACTCACCACTACAAAAACGTCCCCCCTTCCTAAATGAGATATTTATGGTCTTGGTTGACCAATTAATAAGCTTATATTGACTTAATGCTAAATTAGCACTATTTGGTTACTATTCACAAATTAGTGCACATATTTGTGAAAATTTTGATTTCCCATTGATTTAGACTTCCTAATGTGATACTAATTAGTACACAAGTTAATTAAGAAGTAATCATGGGCATTTAGCCACATAAACCCCTTTCTAAGACAATTTTTCAAAAATGTGCTTTAAGAGTCCTTAAAGCACAATTTGTGTTTTAACTTGTTTTTGAGCTTGGTTTTCTTTGGTAACTGATTAAATATGACCATTAGGATGTTACTAAGGTCTAATAATGATATTTGGGTGCTAACCCAAGTTACTCCAAGCTTAGAGCATGTTTTAGCCTAAATTGCTTTTGGTGTTTCCTTGTGTTTTCTTTGGTTAAAATTGTTTCTTAATATTTTTAAGGCATTATTTAGCCCTCTTATACCTTAGTTTATCATCTAAACACCATACCCAGGTTTGGGGTATTTCACTTATATTAACTTGCAGTGGATTTCTTACAACATTTGGTGTTATCGCCGTTAGCCACCCACGTGGCCAACTAGGCATACTAAAATCTCCAAGATCTAGCTACGGTCTGATGGACCCAAATATACCGAACATTAGTACTTACAAGCCTTAATCATTTACATAACAATCTTACAATCTCCTTACATCCTATACAACTTACTAACATCTCATACCATTCACTAAATGAGTGTACATGCACAACTCGTACAACTAAAAGAAGACCACCCGAAGTAGTTCTACCCGATCCTACTCTCAGGACTATCGTCTTCTGTCATTCACCTGCAAAATATAAACAGTAGCCCCTGAGTGGGTCAGCACCTTTGCTGGTACGATCCTCTCATGGCCCCCAAGCTAACGTGGATACGACGACTAATTGTCGATAGCATGGAGGTTGATTAGATGCACAACATAATAGAATGTGCAATAAACAACAAGACACATATGAACAATCAAAGTTCAAACACAATGAACGACTTAAAGGCGTTCCCTTAATTAGTGAGTTCATTATTTAACTCCTTAAGTTATGTTTCCTCTTAATAATAGTCCAACCTTATCTTACCTCAATCTTAATCCTTATCACAGTCTTAGAATACAAACCATTCATTAAATTGAAATGGTTGTATCTTATCTCAAACCTTATCTCAGTTCTTATCTTAATTGAGTCAACCATTCTTTAATTTGAATGGTAGTTCCTTAATTCATTGTTTATCTTGTCGGGTCGAGTAACCCAAGCCAATGAGTTATCAGCTCCATTGGTTTACATAAACAATATTCGTTAGAATTAGTTGGAATTTAGGTAGATCCCACGACACCATCTCAGTATGCCTCCCTCCTAAAACAATAAGTCCGAGGAGGTCGAGTCTATATGTCGACTCTAGGCGACGAGTCTGAAGACAAGTCATATTTGGAAGACGGTATTTGATAAGGATAATGACTTCCTCCAATACACATGTGCCGATACCATTCCGGATTCCTCACTCCCCCCCCCCCAAGTTCTAATTAATAGAAGTCTCAATGTTAATGTTTGTTAGTTAACCTCTTTTGGTTACTAAATAAACAATATTTGGGAGTGTTCCTTAATCTCACACAATTCTTTTCTAAGCATTGTTAGTATGTTCTCACAGTAAGTTGTGTTAGTGCATCACAATCACACAACAAACATAATATTTCGGTTGCATGCTTTATCTTGTTTAGTCGGCACACATAAACAAATAGCACACAAGCCGAGGGACACCTCGTTAGCAAGCAGGTCACAAGAAAACCATACCGCTCACCGTGGGTCGCTCGGTTGCTTACTCTCCCCTGGAGTCAAAATTCTCAAATCCTAAAACATTGATTGAATTGGGTAGTTAATTTCTTTTAATTAACCTAACTCATATCATCACTAATGATCTCCACCTTATTACCACTAAATCATTGTAGTTCAAGCTTAACCACTTATGTTATTTACTTCTCATTTTACCTCACACGTGTTCACACCTCCAATGGCCTTAAAACTCCACCAAACAACTCTTAAAAATCATATAATAACATTACCCAACTAGCCCCCTTCATTTACTACCTAAAAATCACATTCTCTTTGCAAATTGGTCTGGTCCGGGACATGGTCTGGACCTAAGGTCCCGGACCAATGTATCTGATCACTCTCTGCTACATTTTATGGGTGGTCCGGGTCCTTACCTAGCCTAGGTCCCGGACCACCTCTGAAACAGATTCTCGGCAAGTTTTTGGTGCTGGTCTGGGACTTTATCCAAGGACCAAGTCTCGGACCACACTTTAAACTGTCAAATTTTACAGTTTTGAACCTCTTTCCACCCTTGTTGTTTTGCCCAATCTTCTTCTAATCTCTCCCCAAGTATCCACACATGTTCTAACACCATTTTAGCACTTAAAATCCTTCTAACTCATGGATCAACTCACCTCCAAATTCCTTGATCATTATTCAAGTTCTTACTAAACTCTTAACACTTATAACTTAATTCATTACACTTCCAACATGTAAATCTTGTCTAAAACTTCAACTAACCCAAGTGTTTCCTTTCAACCAATATAACTGAAACTATATACTGTACCTCAAACATAACCCGATTTGATTTACTATCCTACGTTACCTGGTTTCGGTTACAGAATCTCGTAGGAAAGTGAGAGAGAGAGAGTCTTTTTTATGAGTCAAGTGCGAGTTTGATTGCCCAGTGTTACGTGTCTCACTTCATGGGGGTACACTCCTATTTATAGAGTTTTGGGGCCTGGTCTTATGTTGCCAGCCTGTATTTTACATGTATAAGTACGATTTTGCCCTCCCTAACATCTTTGACCAACCACAGGCGGCCGGCCACACTATACTTCGTCTTGCCTAAGTCCTACTTTCGTCCGGCCGGAGACGGCCGGATGTCTTATGTATTCTTACCCCCATCCGACTGGAAGCGGCTGGATGCTCCATATGTCTTGTTTGGCTTGGTACCATTTCTTCCCTTCTCATCAGCCCCACAAGTTCTATCTTTCTAAATTTTTGGTGAAGAAAATAGAACTTCTGTGTCTTGTGTTTCGGCGAAAAATTTTGCGACTGCGGCCATCCCTGAGGTTCTTTGGTCTGCTTATGCTTCGTCTTTCCTTTATCCCAGTCCCACAAGTTCTTTTTCTTCATATCTGGAGAGAAAAGAACTTTTTATTGGCCATGTGCGAAGCTCATGACCCGAACTCGTTCTTTACCGCTTTCTTGAATTTTCCGCCTATCTTTAGCATGGAATTCGCTGGGTCCCCCTTTCGACCAAACGTTTGAACCGTCTTTAGGAAGCGTGTGGCTCCTTCTTTTTCCCTGCAGAAAGGTGTTTTTTGTTTGCACATGCATGTATATATTATTTATTTGAGCGGGAGAAAACTTTCCTTAAAGTCGAGTTTTTGAGCTTCTTTCTCTTTCTTCCTCTGGCCTCTCTCTTCGACTGTCTTCTCCTCTCGCCACTCTGTTATCACGCTCTTGTCTAGCCTTTCATTGCCTTTGTCCCTCGATTTTGTGCTAAGCTCAACAATGTCTACCTCCGCCGCAAAAAAGAGTAAGCTTGCTGCAAATTTTCCGCCTGCTATTGAGGCGATTCAGGGCTCTCACTCCCCTAAAGGCTTTCGCCCCACGTTCCTTAAGTCGTTGAAGCCATTTTTGTCCGGGCGTGAGCCCTCTCCTTCCTCTCTTGACTTCTCCACCCTTTGTGATTGCCTTGGGGACGTTGAAGCTCCACGTGGTACCCAAATTTACCTACCGTCCCCTGATTCTCACCCCAACGACGACTTTGGCCGTAGGTATGTGGTCTACGCCGATTTTTTCTGCTCCGGCCTGACCATTCCCCCACACCCTTTTGTTCTAGGCTTCCTTCTCCATCGTTGCTGTTCTCTTGCCCATCTTCACCCAAAGGCCATTTCGCATCTCCATGCCTTTGTTTCTCTCTGTGAAGATGGCAAGATTTGGCCGGAAGGTACTGACATCGCCCGCTTCTTTACGGTTAGGGTTGATCCTGACAGTTTAACCCTAATTGCAAAAGTCGGATATTCCCTTTTTGACTACAAGAAGGTTCATGAATGGAGTTCGCGGTGGTTCGTCATCGTCCCTCCATCCGGCCGAATCTTGGGTGTCCCATTCTATGCTGAAGTCGCCAAAGGTCAATTGATCTGTTCCGCAATCCCTCCGACCAAGCTGCCTATTTCGAGGATTCTGAGGGCACAAAGCAAAAAGCCACCAACCGTCGAGGTGTTTTTTACAAAAGCGTGTCTATCTTCCTGAAGACCTATCACAGTAAGTGCTTTAAATTTTTAGTACAAGCTTTGTTGTCTTCACTGGTTCTCTTATCGCTTTGGTGTGCTGTATGTAGATTTCTTCCAGAAGGGGGATAAGATTGGTCCCTTCTACAGCTGGAACCTCATCACCTTCAAGAACGGGGATGAGAAAATCAACTATTACGACACAATGGATGCGGCTGTCGATGCGGCTGAACAGCTCTTGGGTGATGCTTCTCCTTCTATGAAGCGCTCCAGGCAAGAAGCCAGAGATGACCAAGCTGGTCATTCGAAGAAAAGGAAAAGGTTAGAATCTCCTGAACGTGCTGACGCCGGATTGTCAGGTACATGGCATGTGAACCCTGAGTCTGGGCGCCGTGTCTTTCTTCCCCTCACCCCTGGTTTGGGTCTAGACCTTGGTTCTCGCTAGGGGCGGGAGTCTGGTCATCCGACTCCGATTTGCGAGTAGTTTCCTGACTTGTTGGGTTACTTTTCTTCAGATCCTACCCAAGGGAACACTCTGGAGGCGACCAGACTCCACACTGATCCTCCGGCCAAACAAGGTTTTGTTTGTTCCCCCGTTTTCCCTCGCTCTTTCTTTTTTCAGTACCCTTCTGCTTCCGGCTTTGCATACACTCGAACCTTCTGGTACTGACATGGTGTTTATTTTTATTACTGCGGCAGCCCCTGTTCCTGTCAAGCAAAGACTTAAAAAGAAAACTACATCAAAGCCGAAGGCCCCACAGCCAGGGACATCGGGAGAGGGACAGGCGGGGACATCGGGAGAGGGACAAAACTCCGACAACCCTGAGGCTTCGGCCTCACTTTCTATTGACGTTGCTGCGGCCAAGGGTGCGGCGTTGGAAAGAGCGACGGAGTATCGGCAGGTGCCTGAAGATCCCGAGTTTCGGAGCAAGCAAAGAGAGGACTCCATGGCCTCTTCTTCCTCGCCTCCTCCCTGCCCAGGAGTCCTTTACTGGTCCCTCCCAAAAGGACGGATGGTTCTACCACCGCGGGCATCCTCTTCCCCTGATCTCTTGTGAATCCGCCAAGTATTCCACTGTCTGGAAGGAAGCAATAAAGAGATCCGATCATCCGGACGGGATCTTCGCTCCTCCGGCAACTGTTAGAGCTTCGACTCCGATATTCTCAACTATATTCTAGTTGGGCAATACCCCCTGCTGCTGCCGTTGAAGTGAAGGAAGAAGGGCTACTATGCTACTAAACAAAGGCTGCGGAGGGGAGATGGGGGGCAGATGCCATCATGCGGCACTCCCTCCCAATAAAAGGTGTGTTCGACTTCATGTGGGAGGGCATTTTCCGGGTAAGCATACACCCTTTTTAAGTACCCTTCTTTGTGTTCCCTTCTTGATTCGCTTTGCTTTCTTCTTGACTTTGTGAACTGTGCCACTTACCTTAGGTGATGTCCATGGCCCAAAGCGCTGAGGTTCACTTCGGCAACCTCTAGTCCAGGCTCCGCTATGAGGAGAGCCGAGCCAATAATGCTCAGGAGGAGTTGAAGTTGAGCCACTCTTCTCATGATACTTATATTGATCAAATTCACTATGAGATCGACCTCAAGGTGAAGGAGAGGACTGAGGCAATAAACAAGGACCTGCAGCTGTCTCGGCAGGAATGTGTCCATCAACGTGACGAGTATGAGTCACAACTGAAGAAGCTCCAAGAAGAAAATTTTTCTTTAAAAGGCAGGATCCTGGAAGCTGACAATACTTTGATAGAGGTACGCAACCACCTTGTTTCTAGGAAAGATACGCTGGCTCGGGCCTTCTTTGACCTAGATATTTTGCTGGATCAGGTGCGCTCTGCTCACAGAACGAGGTAAATTCCCTCCAGGCCGACAAGGCTTTCTTCTATGTAGAGAGGAATTCATTTAAGTTGGAGGCCGAGGCGCTTGAACTGGATAAGCAGGCCCTTCAATGAGAAAATGAGGCCCTTGTAGGGGAGAAGGAAAAGCTCATGCAGGAGCTTAATTGCTCATTGGAGGAAAGGGCCACACTAGAAGAGCAGTCAAAGGCTTCTTTCAAACAAGAGAAGCAGTCTCTGCTCCGGGATCTTGCTACCTTAGAAGAGGAGAAGAAAGCCCTCACCGCAGAAAATGTTGCTTTGACAAATGAGAAAACCAGGTTGGAAGAGAGGGTGAAAGACTTGGAAAAAACCACATCCCGTCCCCAAGTTGAGAATGTTGGGTTGTCGAGCCACGGTGAGTCTTCAGATCTCAATTTTTCCTTTTCCTCCTTTCCTTTCTTTTATTCCTTACCTTTCTTGTGTTCCGGTCAGACCTGAGCTCCACCAATATTTTGGAGCATGTCCAGAAGCTGAATGGTCTGGTGAATAGCGCTAAAGAGGAGTTGTCACTAGCAAACTCTGAACGTGACAAGTACCGAGCCCAAGTCTTGACCCTCGAGTCTCAAGTGGCCAGGTTCATGTCATTTTCACGGCAATCTCAGGAGGAGATACAGAAGCAAGGTACCATTAATGCTCATTTAAAGGAGTCATTCGCCTCTCAGTGCTGCAGGATAGTTGATATCTGCCAACAGATTGTCTCGGAGCACTTTCTTGAGAAAGGGGAGTTATTAGATGATGACCTGTACAACAAGCTAGAGTTCAAAGTTGTTGCCCAGAAGTCTAACTTCTTTTTGGAGCTTGAGAGGTTCTGCCGCAGTCTCGGAGAGACATGCTTCGGCGCTGGCCAAGCCTCTTTTGTCCTGGCTGGAAGCAACATCCAGCCGTCCGCCGGAGGGGTGCAGCGTCTCTCTAAGAGATCCAAGTCTTCTGAAAGCGTTGCTGGTAGTGGTGATAGATTAGCTGCAGAAAAAACAGAATAGGAGTTTTCTCTATTTTCTAGAGGGATTTTTCAGTATGTACCTTTTGTGTTTTACCGAATCTTTTGTAATGACCACACTTTGTAATTGTTTTTACCTGTCTTGGGAAGAATATAAGTTATATTTTTCACCATCTTTACTAATTTTCTACTGGAGTACTTCTTTTTAACCAATTTGTTTATTACTTCGGCATTTTCCCCCTTTTTTGGATGGTGCCTATATGGTCTTCTTGTGCAAGCCATGTTAGTTAAGTGTTTGCTCTTACCACATAAGAAGCTTGTGGCTTATTGACTGAACTTTTTGTTTTTAGTAGCCGAATGTTTTTCTTTCAAAGTATGGCCGTCTGGCCGGATTTTTTCTTTCAAAGCATGATAGCCTGCGGCCCGTTGGCCGGTGCTTCTTTTAAAGCATGATAGCCTGTGGCTCGTTGGCCGGTGCTTCTTTTACTTTCAAGGCATGATAGCCTGCGGCTCATTGGCCGGTGCTTTCTTTCAAGGCATGATAGCCTGCGGCTTGCTGGCCGGTGCTTTCTTTTACTTTCAAGGCATGATAGCATGCGGCTCGATGGCCGGTGCTTTCTTTTACTTTCAAGGCATGATAGCCTGCGGCTCGTTGGCCGGTGCTTTCTTTTACTTTCAAGGCATGATAGCCTGCGGCTCGTTGGCCGGTGCTTTCTTTTACATTCAAGGCATGATAGCCTGTGGCTCGTTGGCCGGTGCTTTCTTTTACATTCAAGGCATGTAGCCAGCGGCTCGTTGGCCGGTGCTTTCTTTTACTTTCAAGGCATGATAGCCTGCGGCTCGTTGGCCGATGCTTTCTTTTACTTTCAAGGCATGATAGCCTGCGGCTCGTTGGCCGTGCTTTCTTTTACTTTCAAGGCATGATAGTCTGCGGCTCGTTGGCCGGTGCTTTCTTTTACTTTCAAGGCATGATAGCCTGCGGCTCGTTGGCCGGTGCTTTCTTTTACTTTCAAGGCATGATAGCCTGCGGCTCGTTGGCCGATGCTTTCTTTTACTTTCAAGGCATGATAGCCTGCAGCTCGTTGGCCGGTGCTTTCTTTTTACTTTCAAAGGCATGTATCCTGCGGCTCATTGGCCGGTGCTTTCTTTTACTTTCAAGGCATGATAGCCTGCGGCTCGTGGCCGGTGCTTTCTTTTACTTTCAAGCATGATAGCCTGTGGCTCGTTGGCCGGTGCTTTCTTTTACTTTCAACAAGGCATGATAGCCCGCGGCTTGTTGGCCGGTGCTTTCTTTTGCTGTTTTTCAAAAAAATAATGCCTCTTTATTAAACAATCTTAAATTTTACACATAGAATTTTTTCAAGACCTTCATGCCAAGAATGCGGCAATTCGTACCCTTCACCATTTTTCAGGCGGTATGAAGCTCGTCCCGTCCTTTGGTGTATGGTGTACGGTCCTTCCCATTGGGGGTTCTAGCTTCTTAGGCTGCTTAACTTCTTGAAGAACCAACTCTCCTGGGGCAAAACTTCGCTCCTTTATTCTTTGGTTGAAATATCATTCTACCTTGGATTTATCTTTTGCCATCCTCACTACAGCGGCCACCATAGTCTCTTCGAGGAGGTCTAGACGATCCGTATTCCCTGATTATTGACTTCTTCATCATATGATTCCCACCTTATTGACGGTACCACAATTTCCGCCGGAATGACAGCCTATAAACCATATGTTAATCTGTAGGGTGTTTCTCCTGTCGGACCCCTTTCTGTTGTTCTGTATGACCAGAGGACCTGGGTAACAACTCCGCCCACTTTCCCTTCCTTTCATCGAGTTTTTTCTTTATCGCCTTTACAATCTGACCAGTTACATTCTCGACTTGCCCATTTGCCCGGGGGTGTGCCACTGATGCAAACCTTAAGTCGATCTTCCATTCTTCACAGAATTCCCGGAAGCTCTTGCAATTGAATTGTGTCCCGTTATCGGTTATTATCGCCTTTGGTATGCCGAACCTGCATACTACATATTTCCAGATGAACTTCTGTGACTTTCTAGCTGTGATAGAGACAGTGGGCATTGCCTCGACCCAATTTGTGAAATAGTCAATGGCAACATATATGAACTTGAACCTCCCTGGTGAAGCTTCTGAATGGTCCCACAATATCCAACCCCCACATAGCAAAGGGAATTGCCAGAGGATAGATTTCTGTTCCGCCGCGAGGTTGTATTTTATTTTGTTTCCGGGTTCCTGACATTTAAGGCACTTTTGTATATATTCTTTGCAATGTTCCATCATTTTTGGCCAAAAGTATCCGAGCCTCAAGATTTTGCGTTGTGGTTCTTTCTCCTTGATGGTTTCCACAAAGCCCACCATGCATCTCTTTTATTCAGCTTTATCCCTTCGGTTATGGTAACACATTTCAGTGTCGGTCTTGTCAAAGATCGCTTATACAGTTGGTTATTCTCGATGAAAAACGATGCGGCCCGCCTTTTTATTATCTTAGCCTCCTTCTCTCTCCCCTTCTGGTAACTTTTCTTGCCGTATGTATCTATGATTGGAGTCATCCAAGATTCTGCCTCATCACTCGATTCTACCGCAAACACTTGAGCCTCGTCTATGCTTGACGATGTTTTGACCTCTAGCCATATTTCATTGGGCACCCTGTCAGTCATACTTGCCAATTTTGCCAAGGCATCAGCCTCGACATTCTCCTCGCGAGGAAGGTGTTTTAGTTCACATCTTTGGAAATTTGCTTTTAGCTCCTGGACTTTGAGCAGGTACCTCCATAGCTTTTCCTCTTTGAATTCATAGATGTTGTCATTCTGTCTTGCTACCAACATAGAGTCAGAGTATACCTCTAATTCTGTTGAAAGTAGGTAAATTTTTATAAGCTTTATCTCTAATAGGATTTTTTAAGAAAGAAAGGATAGAGAAGGTATCTTTTTATGGAACCTGTTGCCCCTGGGGCAGTAGCCACTTCCAAACCCTGGATAAGGGCCTCGTACTCAGCTTCATTATTGGTGACATCAAATTCCAGCCGGAAGGCGTAGTTCAAACTTTGCCCATCCGGCGCCTATACTACTATTCCAGCTCCTGCCCCACTTCTGCATCGGGCTCCGTCGACCAAAATGACGTATGGATTCAGGGTCTGTTTTTCTTCTTTTGCAAAGTTTGTTTCTGTTATGAAGTCTGCCAAGGCTTGGGCCTTGATCGCCGTCCTGGGCAAGAAGTGAATCTCATATTGTGTTAGCTCCACTGTCCAGCTCACCATCCGGCCGGAAGCATTTGGATTGCTCGCTATTTGTTTGAGCGGCCAATTGGTCCTGACAAAGATCCGATGCGACTGAAAATAGGGCCACAATTTCCTTGACGCCACCACTAATGCAAATAGGATTTTCTCTATGTTAGTATATCGTCCTTCTGTTGGGCTCAAAATTTTGCCGGTATAGTAGACTGGTATCTCCCTTTTCTCCTCCATGATCAAGACAGCTGCAACTACCCAATCTGTTACGGGTAAGTAAAGGTAGAGGTCTTGGCCAGGGGCCGGCACGCCCAGCTTAGGCAGGTCCCGGAGCATTTCCTTGATTTTTTCGAACGCATCCACACATTCTTGTCCCCACTAGAATTTACTGTTCTTCCTTAGAATATTGAAGAACGGGATTGACTTTTCTTGAAGTTTGGAACAAAACCTGCTCAATGCCGTGAGTCTCCCGTTCAAGGCTTGAACATCTTTGATATTTTTCAGAGGAGAAAGGTAGAGGATTGCTTGAAATTTTTTCCGGATCGACTTCGATACCTCGTTGCCCAACAATGAAGCCAAGAAACCTCCCCTTGGTTACACCAATTACACACTTCTCCGGGTTCAGCTTGATTTGGTATTTGTCCAGAGTATCAAACGTTTCTTCTAAATCCTTCATGTGTTGCTCTTTTGATGAACTTTTTACGACTATATCGTCAACATAGGCTTCTACATTTCGGGTAAGTTGCTGACAAAATACTTTGTCAATCATTCGCTGAAAAGTAGCCCCTGCATTCTTCAGACCGAAAGGCATTACTTTGTAACAGAATGTTCCGGCTGAAGTGATAAATGATGTTTTTTCCGAATCTTGTTCTTTCATCTTTATCTGATTATAGCCGGAAAATGCATCTAGAAAACTTAACACAGAGCTTTGGGCAGTTGAAACCACCAGTCTATCTATTGACGGTAGAGGATAGAAATCTTTAGGACATGCCTTATTCAAATCTGTGAAATCTACGCACATTCTCCATTTTCCATTTGCTTTTTTTACCATGACAACGTTAGCCAGCCATCGTGGGTATGCTACTTCCCTGATGAATCCGGCTTTGAGGAGTTTCTGGACCTCGGTTCGTGCAGCCAAATCTCTTTCTTCCCCTATTACCCATTTCCTTTGCCTAACCGCCGGATGTTTTGGGTCTACTCTGAGCTCATGCCGGATAACGCTTGGGTCTATTCCAGGCATTTCGTCCGTGCTCCAGGCGAATGTTGTCCTTCTTTTTTCCAGGAACCGCATTAAGTGAGTTTGCTCTCCACTGTCAAACACAGTTCCTATTTTAAAAAATTTAGAAGGGTCAGATTTTAAATGTACCTCTCTAGGGGAGTTTTGAGTTGTTTGACATCCTCCCTCTTCTTGACTTGGCTCCGTGGGTAGAAGGTAACTTTCCCTTGAACTCCTTTTGTGACCCTACAGTTTTGACCATCTCCTCACTAGGGAGGTTGTCCATGATGCGGACTTCACACATTCGGGCCATCTTTTGGTTCCTCTTATCGTAACCACCTTCCCGCTTGTGGTTAAATATTTCAATTTTAGTGATGAGTGTTGTGTATGGCCTTGAAAGCATTGATGCCTAGCCTTCCAAGGTACATGTTATATCCAGACAGACCCGTACTATAAAAGCCGTGAGTTTGTCCGTTCTCCTTTCGTCCCCTTGACCCAGGGTCATTGTAAAATCTATACTGCCGGAAGACGGTAGAGAACCCTCCTACAAATCCTCCCGAACCGCCGAATATGGCTTGATCCGGTCCTCAGGCACTTCCAACCTCCTAACCGCTTCGGATGATATGACATTCGCTCCAGCTCCACTATCGATCAGGATTCCTTCCATCATTCGATCGTTTTACTTGTGCACGAATGACAAGTGGATCGTGTGTGGATACAACACTCCATCTTCATCTTTGTCGGAGAAAAATTGGAGGAAAACTTTCTTCTTGGCGATCTTCCTTTCCGGTAGTTCCTGGATGCACTTGATGAATGTGCCTTTTCTTTCATTAGGGGTTAGTGGTCCTACCTCCGAAAAAATCCTGTGAGTTTCCTTAGAAAAGTTTTGTTAGCCTTCTTTTTCGGGAGAAAAGGGTGTTCGCTTGTAAACAAAAATGCAAAAATGGAAATTCTATTCCCCCTTTTCTTGGTAACGTGATACTTGACAATTTACTCCTACGTGCTCAATTTTGGGAAGACAGGTGATATAAGATTTTTAGCTTAAAGCAGATTGCAAAAGGCTATAAGAATGAATCTACTTGGAGTAATACAAAAGCAAATTGCCTGGGTTTGTAATTCCGAATGCTATCCGAATGAAAAGAGAAAGAACTTTTACTTCCCTTCCTCACAGACCTGTATCATACCCACCGACTTGCCAGGGTCAAGCCTGGGGTGAACCTCCTCCTCTTGCCGTCCGCGTGGTGCATTCTGGGCACCGCCCTACTGACCGCCGTATTGCCTTTGTGCTCCAGCCGATTGCTTTCCTTTCTTCTTATTATCCTCAATGATTCGAAGCTCTTTTGCCAGGGTTACACAGTTTACAGTCCGGTGGCTGCGGTTCCCATGGTACTCATAGAATGCAACCGGAATTTCTCCCTGCGGCGGCATTTCCTCCATGCCCCACCTTCTTTCTGGTGCTGCTGCACTTTTAAAGCTATCTGCTAGCTCCTTAGCCTTGTTCTCTGCTATCTCAGATTTCAAAAAATCATGGATCATTTCAGCTAACTCTCCATGAGTCTTTGGCGCTTTTGTTGCAATCTTTCCAGCATGTCGAGGCTGGGCCAAACCATTTCCAAAGGCTTTAATCAAGATTTTCTCGTCAATATCATCAATTTCTAGAACCTTCTTATGGAAGCGTTCACTATACTCCTTCACAGTTTCTCCCTTTCGTTGCTTGACATCCATCAGTTCTATTGTCTCCTTATTCACCCTCTTGCTTGTGGTGAAATATTGTTGAAATTCTTCAGTCAGCTGTTTGAAGCTGGTGATGGACTGCGGCGGCCTTGTGGAGATCCATCCCAATGCTCTCTTCGAAAGCGTTCCCGGGAATAAATTGCAGAGAGCGAGGGAGCTGATCCCTTGAGTATTCATGGCAAACATGAATTTCTTAATATGTTGGGCGGGGTCTCCTGTTCCATCGTATTTCTCAATCGCCGGAGCAATAAAATGCGGCGGGAGTTTTGCTTTTCTTATCTTCTCTAAGAAGGGGTACAAGCTCATGTCTATCTGGTCGTCCTCTTCCACTTCCTCCTCACTAACGACTGAATTATGCTTCCGATCTTTACTTTCTTCTCCATTACTGCGTTTGGAATCCTTATTTCTCAACTGTTCTTGAAATACCCCAACCTTAAATATAGTGATTAAAACCATTCTAATCCGTATTTAAGAGCCTAATAATGCTTAAGAAATATTGGTAAGGAAAAATAAATCCAAAGGAAATAAATAAACGCTTAAAAAGCGTAAAACGTTAAATAAGCGTTAAGTAACCATAGGAGGTATGAGACCTCGGTTAGCATGTTATATGGATTCTAAAGCCTTGTTAAGGCCTAAATTAATATATGGGAACAACTCCCGAAGAAAACGAATCCAAATAATGTATTAAAACGCTAATAGAGCTTTAGCGCACGTTTTTCGAGAAAACCCGAAAACGTGATTTTAAGTGGTCAAACGAACCCGTAAAAATTATAAATCATTGAATAACAATAATTAAGCATCAATGGAAGCTTAATAGCCAATAAAAAATAAATAAATGAGGAAATTCCGGAAAACGGGCCCGGTTAGTGAATAGTACCAAAACCGGGTAAATTAACGAGCGTTTTCTGTAAAAGATGAAAAACGCTCAAACTAGTAATACTGTAGGGGGCCGGTTTTAACAGTTAAATACAAACCCCCTCTCACACACACACTAGCTAAATAAATAATGAGTCAAAAAGCAAAAGAAGAATAAAAGGTAAAAGCAACTTACCTTTTCTCTCACCTCCCATTCCCTCATTTCTCTATTCTCTCACCTCCCTCCTCCTCTCCCAGCGATTTCTCTCTCCTTCTCCCCATTTCTGCTGGCGATTTTGGAGCCCCAAAGGAGCTTCAATGGCTTCCCTTCTTCTACCTCATGCTCAAGCCATATTAAAGCTCCAAATGAGAAAAAAAAGTACATATTCTTGCTCCTCTCTTCAAGCTCTACATTCCTATCTTTTCAAAATCCGAAAATGAGCAACTTCATCTCCATGGGTTTTGAGCATTTGAAGAATAAATGACACCATTTCGAAGCATGGAGTCTCCTCTTCCTCCTAAGGTAAAAAGTTTCAAGAAAAATCCATCTTTTCTTCATTCTCTAGAGTGGCCGTTTTTGCTCCTTCTTGTAATGCCTTGTTTCCTTCTTTGTTTGAGCTTGGTTCAACTCTCCAATGGTGGAGGAACTCTCCTTTGTATTCAAGGCTTGAAAACCTCTCTTAAAAGCTCCAAGGTAAAAACCCTAACTAATGGTAATTTAAACCCTTCATTGAATTAGTGAAATTTTAAGAGATTAGAAGTTTAATTATATTCTCTTTATGTAATTTGGGTGTTGGAATGGAGTTTGGAAACTCCATCCCCCACATGGCCGATTTTCGCAAGAAAAAGAGAAGGAGAAGAATTGGAAAAGAAATGAAGGGAATATAAGCTCAAGGTAAGAGCTCTTCCTTAATGCTAAGTTTTAATGCATTAGAATAATGGGAATGGGTAAACCAATTTAAAGAAACAAAATGATGTATTAGAATTGTAGTTGTGAAAGTTTGGGTATTTGTGGACAAATATGGGGATCGTAGGCCTTAGAGCCAAAGAATTGTGTATGTGTATTGATATTGTGTTTTGAGGAAGTAATGATGTATTAAGATTGTTTTTTATTGCTGGTAGGACCCTTGTATGGGTGTGGCTAGAATAGGAATGATTTTGGTGAGAATGTGTATGTGTGGCTAGGTAGGAAAAGTAGATGAACTATGGCAAAATTTCGGTAGGAATATGTACATGTATGAATGACTTGGTGAATGGGAGAACCAAGGTGTGTATTGGGAATAGTAGAGATGCTAATGACCATAGAATGGTAGTTGGAGTATGAGGGTAGAGCATATAAAAATCTGTAGCAAAGAGGCATCAAAATGCATTGTGGAACTAGAAAGAATTAGTGTGCAAGATTTGGTAAGAAGAGAGTTGGACTTGGGTATAGGTAGTGTAATGACTTGGAAATGTATTTGGGATGCTAGGAGTGACATTGGTAGAGGAAGTATTGAATGGTAGAAGTTGTAACAAAAATCTGTAGCATTAGAGAAATGAAAAACTATTGTAAGGGTTGAAAGGAAGTGAGGAAATTGTGTAAATTGGTTGATGGATTTAGTAATGGAATTAGTGGATGAATTGAGGTATTTTAGGAAGCCTAAATGGCACTAAGACATGTGGGATTACATGTAGGAAGATTGGGGAGGTAATGGGTAAGAAGAGGGACTGAAAACAGAAATAAAAATGCAATTACTGGGCCGGACCGACCTTGGGACCGGACTTGCAAGGTCGGTCGAGCCCAGATTTACAAAGAATGGAAAACCTTCTGGAAATGGACCGACCTTGGGACTGGACATGCAAGGTCGGTCGGCCAGAAGAATTTCCCGTAATGTAACCTACTGGAATAGACCGACCTTGCGACCGGACTTGCAAGTCGGTCGACTCAAAAATTTTCCGTCCGTAACTCACTGGAATGGACCGACCTTGGGACCGGACTTGCAAGGTCGGTCGGCCCTGGAATTTGCCAGCGCATTTCCCTACCGACTTCGACCGACCCTGGGACCGAACTTGGGTAAGGTCGGTCGAGTCAAAAAAAAAATTTAATTACAATAAGTATATATATATGTATACCTACATATACACATGTACATATATAAGTATACCATTACTAAGTAAGTAAATGAACTTAAAGTAATAAAGAGTAAGTAAACAATTTGTAACTATACGAATTGTAAGGACTTAATAAGTATGAGTTAGGGAGTGTAAAGATATCGAGTTAAGTTAATGATAGTTAGATTAATCACTCGATTGCATGTATATCATAGGATTTGATTTGTGAACACCGGAGGAACGTCGGATACAAGTACAACGGTGAAAGTTATGATTTCTTCATGCCCTGTATCCTAATCTGGTTACCCCGATTTGTGTGCTTATTTGATCACCTAATAAGATAAATGCATGAATCGGACTATTTTGCACTTACTTGTGCTTGTTTACATTGTTCTTGATATTGTCTTGAACAATAGTTTGTATAATTCATGAAATATATGAATGATGATGGAGTGTATTGTATTTCGTAGTGTACTTGTATATTGTAATGGATTTTGTGCGGATGTGTATTGAAAATACATAATTTGGTTCCTCCACTCTCACAAACTAATAGGACACCGGGAGTTATAGTGGTTCGGCCAATAATCAAGCCTACATCCACTTATTGACAATATCTTTATTACTTTCTTTGGTATTACAACTTTAGAGAGCTTTCTAATGTTTTTCTCTCTTCTAATCTTGTGTCCCCTTACAAATGAGCCTCTCATCTCTATTTATAGACTTTCTAGGGTGAAGTCTATCTCTTAATCCTTGTACATGTGGTATTACTTTATTGGAGTAACCCTCCTTATTTTGGTACTTCTCTCCTTGTAAAGCCTTCCGGTCCCATAGTGTAGGATGCGGGATTTGGTCATAGAGCTCGGGGTCGGAATACGGGGCCCGGTCATAGAGTGCGGGGCCGGAATGCGGGACGTAGTCATAGGGCCTAGGACCCGGATTTGGTGCTTGGTGCCCGAATTGGAGCCTGAACAGGGTCCTGAAGGAGGCTTAGGGTCTGGGCCGGGGTCTAAGGTCCGGACCGCTTTGACCTTTTGTCTTCGTCACATTCTTGCCCTTCTCATCAGTCCCACAAGTTCTACTTTTGGTACTTAAAAAGTGGAACTTACAAAAAAAGAGAGATAGAAATTTACATTTTTCTCCTATCTCCTAGTCCCACAAGTTCTTTTTCTTTAGTTTTTACAAAGAAACATGAACTTACAAAAAATCGGTACAATTAGTACAACCAAAAGTCCCACAAGTGTTTTTCTTCTGAATCTGACAAATTGGTAATTTTGGGTCATAAATCTTTGAGATAATATATCTTGATGGACGGATCCCATAATATCTTGATGGATGGATCCCATAATATCTTGATGGATGGATCCCCTGATATTCTGATATATAATATTTAAGAAGGCCAGAAATCCCGAAGTCCAGAAGTCCATAATAAGATTTTCATAAAGAAGACCAATGGTTCTTTTAATAAGAACCATTCCCTTTTTGAAAGGGTGAAATAATATGATGATGAAATCTTTGCTTATACTAGCCAAAGGATGATAATTCCCTTAAAGAGAGAATAAAGATAATATATTTTCCCAACTTTGCTTATGCTAGCCAAAGGATGGTACTTGTGATTCAAGTATGGTGCAGCGTCCTACACCTAACAATGCACCCATTACAGGCGACCAGAGCTCCTGATGGGTCCAGATATGGGTTTTTTTGTTGGCTCGATGGTCGGGTTTCATTTCAACTCAAAGTGTTACTTTTCAAGACACGAGTGCCTGCGGCTCATTGGTCGGTGCTTTTTTTTTACTTTCAAGGCATGATAGCCTGCGGCTCGTTGGCCGGTGCTTTCTTTTACTTTCAAGGCATGATAGCCTGCGGCTCGTTTGCCGGTGCTTTCTTTTACTTTCAAGGCATGATAGCCTGCGGCTCGTTGGCCGGTGCTTTCTTTTACTTTCAAGGCATGATAGTCTGCGGCTCGTTGGCCGGTGCTTTCTTTTACTTTCAAGGCATGATAGCTTGCGGCTCGTTGGCCGGTGCTTTCTTTACTTTCAAGGCATGATAGTTCTGCGCTGTAAAGAAGTAAAAATTGCTCATCCTGCGTAACCAAGGGAAATTTCAACACGCCAGAAGCAGCTAAGAGCTAAAATCAAACAGTTTCTCATAGTAGAAAAACAGATATACTTTTCGGTCGATGGGCGCCATCATTAATCAACCAGAAGCAATTATTGTGTATCCCAACAATAAGTTTCCTATGTGTGCACAGACAGATTGTTTGCAACAGTGCTCAGACTTGAAAGATGTACAACGACTGAATTAGGTAGAAGGTTGAGCAAAATTTGTGGTATTAACGGTCAAGCCTATGTGGATCCTAACAGTGTGACCTCAAAACAGATCTATGTAGTGGTTACGACAGATTTAGTATATGGGAATGCATCACTTCTAGATGAAGTACCTACTAGAGATAAAGTTGAGCATTAGAAATTGAATAAAGGTGTGAAAGGGAGTATGCAAACAGGTGTGAACCTATTCCAAGAATCGTAATCGAAAACGTTATTTCGAATGTCTGAATAGAAATCAGAAGCAATCTAGGTGGCCCACTATGCCGTTTTAATAGTGTTGGATGGTATTAAGCACTGAGATAAAGAACTTCTTATAAACCCAGAGAATTTAGTCTTTAGGATCGATGGACTTATCTTTAGTGATTGGCTTTGGAAGTTCGTGGCATGTTCCGGATGCTTTTCTCTAGATTGAGGTCGACGTCCAAGCTTGACTTTAAGAGGAGACGCTTATACCTTCAAGAGTTGTGTTGATTCTACGACTTCTAGCTCTTTCCTTCTTTGATTTAATCGGTCCCCAATTCTGCCTGGAGGGAGGACGCCGTTCTGTGTTGAGTCGAAGACATCATCTGATTTTGCACTTGAGAATGCGGTCAAAGAAGTCAAATTGTCTTCCGGTCCGGCCGAAGACTGAGGTGCGGCCAAGGAGGTCCGGCCAAAGACTGAGATGCGGCCAAGGAGGTCCGGCCAAAGTCTGAGATGCGGTCAAGTAGGTCCGGCGAAAGACTGAGATGCGGCCAACATGGATTGAATTGCCAGAGTCACTAGGGGTTGAAACATTGCCCGCATCAACATGGATTAAATTTCCGGAGTCACTGGGGGTTGAAACATCGCCCGCACCAACTTGGATTGATTTGCCGGAATCCCTGGGGGTTAAAACATCGCCCACATCGACATGGATTAAATTGCCGGAAGTCACTGGGGTTGAAACATCGCCCGCACCAACTTGGATTGATTTGCCGGAGTCACTGGGGTTGAAACATCGCCCCCACCACTTGAATGATTTGTCGGACTCACTGGGGTTGAAACATCGCCCGCACCAACTTGGATTGATTTGCCGGAGTCACTAGGGGTTGAAACATCGCCCGCACCTCCCGTTCCGGAACTGGTCACGACTTGAAATCGTCCTCCCAGAAAATCTGGTATTTCTTCAAACTTATCAATCGCCTACCTGGTGTCGCTTTGAGGCCGATGAAACATCGCTTCCCCCCGCGGAACTGGTTTTATGAAACGTGTATGTCTCTTGATTTTGGAATCTCTTGATTTCCTCTTTGTTGGCAGAGCTCTTCGTCCCCCGCGTCGAAGTGGTATTGAAACGTGTATGACATGCATATTCCTTTTTCCCAGCTCCCCGTGAACGCATCGATCTTACTTGGTCAAAACTGGGACTGCCGCTTATTGCCTGGTGATTAAGTCTTCCTAGTTATTTTGTTGCGGAAGACAGTAATTTTTGCTTGACATAACCAGCTGATTAGTGAATCTGTCTCCAAATTATCAATCCTTCAGGTGGAGACACAGTCGGCTCTTAGAACTCGTCCGCCTTTTAAAGTTTGTTTGCTACCAAGCTTTCGATTTCCCTGGCATTAGACTAAAACGCCTTCAGAGTTCATCGATATTCTTGGCTTTGGACCTGATTGATGTCACCTGGACTAGTGCCTGAAGAGACCATTCGAAACTGCCTTGACGCATCGCCCGGTCGTCTTCTTTTGGTCGTTGAGCTTGCACATCTAAATCTTCCTTGCCTAGCCTCCGGCTTGGCGATTGCGGAATCTCCGTGATTGCATGCTCATTTCTTTGATCTTTGTATGTATGCTTCCAGTCGTTTTCTACCTCAGAACAAGCAAAATTAGTGTTAATCCTTGATTACTTTGAATAGAATGTAATTATCGCAAGATTGATGATGCGTGGTATATCAGATAGTAAGGAAAAAAGGACAGATATTTTCTCAATTTGCTTTTGTTGCTGGCGTTTGATTGCTGCTTCTCTGTTGATAAGCCTCTTATTTTTCTTCGATCTTTGAAATAACTGGTGGCTCGTGGTGCCTGATTCTTCCTCCAGTTTTGAGAATAGCGATCGATTAGTAGATCTCTGATTTGCTGTTTTAGGGATAATTTTGTCGATTATGCCTTGACGAAGGGACAAAGCCATTCTTCTTGAGTGTTGCTCCCGATCTTCTAGTGAATCGAATGATTGTTTTTGTAAAATGCTCCTTGGCTTCTTCGTTCTTCTTGTGATCGATGTTTCCGATATCGAGTGCGGCTGCCTCTGTTGAGTCGAAAGTTGACTTTGGTGATAACGCGAAATGCCGGAGCGTCCGGATTTAGAATTTCGTCCCGAATTTGATTGCTGTCATTGTCTCCTGTGACGGTTTTGTTTGATGAAATCTCACGTACACTGATCCATAAGATCTTTAGTTCTCTATTCGTCGTGGCTGAATCGTGGTCACCATTCTTGGTTGTTCGTTTCCCACAAACGGCGCCAAATGAAAATACATAATTTGGTTCCTCCAATCTCACAAACTAATAGGACACCGGGAGTTATAGTGGTTCGGCCAATAATCCAGCCTACATCCACTTATTGACAATATCTTTATTACTTTCTTTAGTATTACAACTTTAGAGAGCTTTCTAATGTTTTCTCTCTCTTCTAATCTTGTGTCCCCTTACAAATGAGCCTCTCATCTCTATTTATAGACTTTCTAGGGTGAAGTCTATCTCTTAATCCTTGTACATGTGGTATTACTTTATTGGAGTAACCCTCCTTATTTTGGTACTTCTCTCCTTGTAAAGCCTTCCGGTCCCATAGTGTAGGATGCGGGATTTGGTCATAGAGCTCGGGGCCGGAATACGGGGCCCGGTCATAGAGTGCGGGGCCGGAATGCGGGACGTAGTCATAGGGCCTAGGACCCGGATTTGGTGCTTGGTGCCCAAATTGGAGCCTGAACAGGGTCCTGAAGGAGGCTTAGGGTCTGGGCCGGGGTCTAAGGTCCGGACCGCTTTGACCTTTTGTCTTCGTCACATTCTTGCCCTTCTCATGTATATGTACAATGTATTGTGTATGTGGCTTGAATGAATGACTTCTGCTAATTCCTAACTACTAACTCCTAACATAAGTAAGGAATAAATTAGAATGAGTAGAAGTCCGATATAGCTTCGGCCACGCGTGAGGATGAGGAGACACAAGAGGTTGGATCCGATTCCTGACTCTTAAACTGGTCCGCGGCCCAAACCCCTTAAATGGGTAGCATCCCGGATTGGTGAGTCAAGTAAATCCCGGTGGTGGGACGGAGTAGTCCCCGGGCCAGAGGTCCCGACGACTTAACATGAGTAAGAGTAAGTAAGTAAGTATGTATGAGTATGAGTATGTATGCGTAAGTACTGTGGAACGAGTAAAAGAGTAATCTCCACCCGATTAACCCGGGTGACCAACATGAGCTAACAAGTATGGTGGATTGTGTATGTATTGCGTATGTGTTGTACATGTATTGTGTATTGTGGATTTCGGAAAGGTAAGTATATATCTGATGGCCTGTATGATTTACCATGTGTGTATTGAAGAGTATGTATTGAAGTGTATGTATGTATTCCTTGCGTAATGTATTGTAATATTATGTATAAGAGCATGTATGCATGTACGTTTGAATGAAATCAATCGCATGTATTCGACCAAGTGGTCGGCGTACCCTCACTAGTATGCGGGGTATGCGGTTATTATCATGCTCAGCGAAAGCAGACCCCCTCGGGGGAACGTTTTTAGTGTGCAGGTACTCGAAGAGGATATGGTCAAGGCACGAGACCGGTGACTACATTTTGTTAGTTAGTAGTAGAATGTAGAGGTGTACTAAGTAGCACACCCCCTACACCTAGGGAGCAAGTAGTTTGTGAGGAATGGGTAGTAGTTAGACTCTTGATGAGCATGTATGGGATTGAAAGAGGTATTCTACTTGTATAAGGACCTTAGTAAACTCGGTATATTAACATGTATTGAACTTATGGTATTATATTGAATGGGAAGTTGTAATACCTAATTGGTAATTGTAGTGAAGCTTGTATTTGTGTAGCACTCGGATATTCTGGTCCATCAGACCGATGTTGTATGTAGAAGTAGTAGCCTTGTTAGTCACGTGGGTGACTAACGGCATTGTATCACCCTGTATGTAAGTAAGTATCCGCTGCGTGACTCGGAAGCACGAGGAGATTGGACGGTAATGACAGTATTAGCAGTAGGGGTGTTTACAGTTCTATAGCCTCAGTCATTTCGTCCCACTTCCTTTGATACTCCTCATCTCTTTGCATTAATTCCTGCTGCAGTGTCTTGTTTCCCTCCACAATCTTCTCGTCAATTGATCTGACCAGTCCCTTCAGCATGTCCTCGAGATCTTTCTTGGAGATGGCTTCTGGCATCTCTGAACTCATTTCTTCTTCAACGCAATCGTTATTCTTGGTAGTGCTCTTCGGTGTCTTCTTAGATCTTGGTGCCATTTTGCGTATTCAGATCTTGCAAAAGATATCATTAGCCATTTCAGGATTTCCATTACAAATCGTTACAGATCACTTCCCTGTTCCTATGTGGTCTCGTGGTTGCTTCTTGTTGTTCGTTTCCCACAGACGGCGCCAAATGATACTATAGACTGTACCTCAAACATAACCCGATCTAATTTACTATCCCACGTTACCTGGTTTCGGTTACAGAATCTCGTAGGAAAGTGAGAGAGAGAGAGAGTCTTTTTTATGAGTCAAGTGCGAGTTTGATTGCCCAGTGTTACGTGTGTCACTTCATGGGGTACACTCCTATTTATAGAGTTTTGGGGCCTGGTCTTATGTTGCCAGCCTGTATTTTACATGTATAAGTACAATTTGCCCTCCCTAACATCTTTGACCAACCACAGGCGGCCGGCCACACTATACTCCATCTTGCCAAAGTCCTACTTTCGTCCGGCCGGAGACGGCCGGATGTCTTATGTATTCTTACCCCATCCGGCTGGAAGCGGCTGGATGCTCCATATGTCTTGTTTGGCTTGGTACAATTTCTTCCCTTCTCAATAACTACTCCTCAAACATCATTATTCATCCATCTTTCCTTTGCTAAACTTTCCAAAGTTATCTTGCATCTCCATGCACAAATCTCTCTCCTTTCCATTTGTTACTCATCACTCCTAAACTCTTGAACATGCCTATACATTTCTTTCCATCCGCTTAGCACCTTAACATTGTTCTTCATTTACCTTGACGATGCTACACCCTCCTTAGACATTTCCACCTCTTTTACTCAATTTACTCAACATTCTCATGATCATACCCTCTTATACATTCCTAGTCATTTCCTTGACAATTTACAACAATCTCCCACAATTTTCACTTCCATCACCCAAGTCCACTCATTACAATCCAAACTATAACCTTATTAATCCACCACTAGCATCTTCACCACTTACACAAGCTACCCAAAATTCTCATTGTTATATTCTCTAGTTCATACCTAATTCATCTTAAAACATCGTACACCATTTCCTCCAGATTTTTGCTCAAGTCTTAACATTCCTCATACCATGATCTTGGGGTGTTTAATACACCCACCTAACCTTTAATTCCTCCTAGACAACTCAAGGCCATTCTAAACCTCAAGGACACCTTTGTTAACTCATTTCCACTTAAATTCCTTTTAATGATCCCTAGAAAATCCTAGGTCTTATTAGTTCACAACCACCGCTTAAACACTTTGTTTTCTACTCAAATTTCACCATAGCTTCTCTAGTATATTATCATGCCCAGATGCATTGTTTTTCTCATTCAATCATCTCACACACATCAAATCCTTTCTCATCATATTTTCTCACCCACATCTACTCATTCACAACAAACTCAATATAGTGCAATTATCTTAAATTGCATAGCACTAAGGCTCTTAATGACCTGGCTCTTAGGCCCTTAAATGACTTAAACTTAAACACTGAATTTCCACAATAATAGCTTTCAACCTGCAAATACACACAACAATGCTCCCATAGCAATATAGTGTTCTCATAATTCACCTTAAGCTTGTCTTACTAACTCATTCCCATTGGCTCCTTAGTCACAAGTTCACAAGCTTGTTTAAATTCTTTTTCCTAGGTTATATAACCCATTACATAATGTAAGCTTAAAGATACATTTAGTACTTATCTAAACCACATCCCTTAAACCTTAAACCACCATTAGGTAAGCAATTTACCTTGTTTTTCTCAAGCTTTTCACACTTTTTCTCCTTGGATTTTCTTGCTTGATTTTTGGCAATGACTTTAATTCCCTTTCCAATGTTCTAATTCACATTCAAATAATCTAATGAGCACTAAGCAATATGCCTAAACTCATAGAACTCATTCTTAGGTCAAAAAATGTGTTTTAAAGCTTAAAAGTGGATATTTACCTTGGAGTTTCAAGGCGGGCTAGGTAATGAGTCAATGAGGACCTCCTCTAGCCCTTTAGATATTGGAAACAAGCTAATTCAAGGCACAAACAAGACCCTGTGAGAAGTTAATTTTCGGACATGGGTGAAAAATGAAGGAAAGTTGATTTTTCTTTCACTTTCATTACCTTGGATGAATGGAGAACCAAAGAGCTCTTCAAACTTGATTTTCCTCCATCAATGGAGTTTTCTCATGGGACCAAACTTGAACTTTGAAAAGATAGAAAGGTAGGTCTTGCTCCAACTAAGAGAAATCTATGCTTAGTTTTTTATTTTGTGCTAAAATGAACATTTGGTGGACAATTGAAGATGGAGCATGAATGGAGGCAGCTTGGAACGGTTTTGGAACAGAGAAGAAAAGAAAAAATTGGTGGAAGAAGAATGAAATGAAGAAGAGAGGAGAGCTAGGCTAAAAGAAGATATTTTGTCTTAAAAGGTAATAGTACTATTCTCTCTTTTCCTCTTCTTTTCCTTGTGCTGGCTCCTCATGGTGAGTCACCATTTAAAACCGGCCCCCCTTACTAATGAGTTATTTATGGTCTTGGTTGACCAAATTATTGACTTATGTTGACTAAAACTTAAACTAAACTAGCTACTATTTGGCACTATTCATAAACTAGTGCACAAATTTGTGAAATTTTTGGTTTCTCATTGATTTAGGCTTCCTAATGTGATACTAATTAATAAACATGTTGATTAAGTTGTAACAATGGGCATTTAGCTACTCAAAACTCATTTCTAAGACAATTCCTTAAAAGGTGCTTTAAGGAGTCTTAAAGCACATTTTGTGTTTAAGCTTATTTTTAAACTTGGTTTTCATTGGTAATTGATTTAACATGTCCATTATCATGTTAATAAGGTCTTATAATGATATTTGGGTGCTAATCAAAGTCACTCCAAGCTTAGAGCACATTTTTTCTTAAACTGCCCTTATGGTGTATTTCTTGTGTTTTCCTTGGTTTAATTGTCTACCAATGTTTCTAAGGGCATGTTTTGCCTTATTACATCATAAATTGATGTTTACGTAGCATATAGTTTTGGGGTATTTCACGCATGGTATTAGATCAATGAAGATTTGAAGCTCACATCATAGGACTCCATTGTTGTAAAATGACGATGCTCTAGGTTGAAGATGGCTCACTTTGAATTATTTTCTCCTCTTTTCTTTTGAAGTGGGCGACCCTCTAATGTTTGGTTCACATTGTAGGACTCCAAAGTTTCAACGAAGTTGTCCTTTTTCATTTCTCATATGTAATAAAGTGTGATGAGCCTTAATGCAATGTGAATATTATGGTAACCTAATTATATAACAGAATCCACATGTAATTATCTTTGGTTACATTAACTGTACATGTGAGGATACAAAGCTGTACATTCCATGTAGAATAAGAATGTACATGAGAATTATACTTACAGTAGATAGTTCATTGTACAGTTTTTCTTATGCAATGTACATATTTGCATTTTTAGGTTTACAGTAAATGTAGCTATCTTTATCTACATATGGATATAGGCAAGAATTTGCATTATATAAGTTGTTGTTCATTAATACTAAAGCTATAAAAGATGTACTTTGATTAGAGTAAAAGTTATTTACAAATGAAATTAATCTTTTATTAGGCCCAAATAATTGTAAAATTTTGTTAAAAAAGTTGAACTATTTATACAATGCAAGGCGGACTATTTGGATAGTTTTTTTTTGTTAGGGTCTACTCCCTCTCTCACAAGCGGACCAATTCAAACGCACGAATATCGGTGTTTGAAATTTTAAGTAGATTAATCTCACTACAAAACGAACCCTTAGTTTTCCGCTCAACTTATAAGTCAATACATGAAGCACCCCTATCACCAGCATCTTGGTACACACTGCCTACATGCGGGTACATTTGGCTATACATAATCTATTTTTACTCAGAATTGAATTTACACAGCAGAAGTCTTACAACAACTCTACTTATTGACTTGTCCTGATACTAGTGTATTTGTTTCTAGTTATGTCGTAATTTTTTGAGAGACGGAAGTATAGGTCAATGAAAAGGATAACATTAAATTGACATGGTCATATGGTAATCGATCAACAGTCAAACTAGTTAATAGTTTTATTTTTCATGAATGAATAAAGAATACTCATACATGATATCCCCAACTCGGATAGATTGTGGATCCAAAGACTATAGTTCTTACTGGTACATAATAGGACAGTCTGCAACACATGTTAAATGTCGAAATTGACTAAAGCATGATTTTGCAACAGCTTGGTCGAGAAACAGGTTCTTTTTGGTACCACGATTGCTCTTGCAATCTAAATAGCATCTCCTTACAAACCTTGATGGGGTATGGGAGCTAATGTGAAGCTACTATTTTTGAAATACCCCGTAATTAAAATAGTGATTAATTAGGCTAATAAGTATTTTAGAAGCTTAATTATGCCTAATATAATAGGGGAACAAATCCCGAAGAAAACGGATCCTTAAAACGAATTAAAAACACAAACGAACTTAAAGCGCATTTTTCGAGGAAACCGGGAAACGCGACTTTAAGCGGGTCAAATAGACTCGTAATAATTTTGGTCAACTAAATAGTCATTAATAAACACTAATGAAGGTCTAGAACCAATAAAATCAATTAAACGAGAAATAGTAAAACTGTAAAAAACGGGAAGTTAAATAAACTAAACTAATGTGTCCACTATTAGAAATAAAAATCTTAAAACCCCTGTGAGGGAGTGGTGTGCCGGCTGCTTTTCTTCCCCCCTCTCTCACTTGTTTAATTTTTCTAATATGCTACATGACAAGGCAATAAAGTAACGCAAAAAGCAAAAATTACACTCTCTCTCATACTCCCTCTCATTCCCCGTGCTCTCTCTTTTTCTTTGATTTTCTTCCTCCTCGAGCTGCCTCTAATGGCGATTTTGAACACCCCATACAACCACCACCTTCTCTCCTCTTGTTGAGCACTCAAACCTCCACCAAAATTACAAAATTGGTACCATTGAAATCCTCTCATCAAGGAGATCATTCCCCTCTTTTCCAAATTCAAAAATACCCATTTTCATCTCCATGGGTATGGATGTTTTTGAAGATGAAGACCACCATTAGAAGCTCCTTCTTCACCTTGTTGGTTTAAGGTAAAAAGAAATCCAAAAATACTAGCATTTCTAGCTCTTATTTGCAAAATAGAAATTTCTAAGTTTGGAGCCTTTTATTCCTTGTTCTCCAGCCGATTTTGGCTTCACCATTGGAGTGGGAATCTTGTTCTTGTTGCTGTCCAACACTCCTTCTATATTCTTGCAAGGTAACACCTTTTCCAAACCTTAAAAACATGCTCTAAGCTTTAGGTTGAATTAAGGGCTGATTTTGGAATTTAAATGGTTATGTATTAATGGGATGTAGCATTAGAACATTGAACTTCCATAACCAGTTGGTCAAGAAGAGAGGAAAGGAAAGGAAGGAAGAAGGAAAGAAGAAATAAGAAAGAAAGAGAAGCTAGAAAGAACAAGGTAAATTGCACTCACCATGTGTAGTTTTGTAATGCTTTATGTAACAGATTTTTAAACACTTGAAATGAGTAGTGTACATGTCTTGAGTAGTGGTATAATGTAGAAGAGAACCAAACTGTTTTAATGCTTTAAAAGACACTTAGAAGCTTGTATAAACCTAGAGAAAATAGATGTAGTGTGCAAGAATTAAATGAGTGATTAATGCCTAGTAATTGTGTTGGAGAATTGTGTATTAGTGCTGTTAATAAACAGGTTATATGAGTGACATTGTGTGAGCAAAAAATGTGGTTAGAATGTAAAATTTTAGGGGAGGCTATGTCAAATTTTACCTAGGAAATATAACACTTAAGAGTTAAAAACAAGTAGAAAAACACTTTAAAAACAGTTTGTGTAACACCCCAATTCCAAATACAATGATCATCGCCCTAAGTCCATCTCATTCATTAACAACGCAGTAGAAAAGTTCTACTAAATTGGTGTTACCACCGTTAGTCACCCACGTGACTAACTAGGCCTATTCTCTTTACAAGTTACGTCTGACTAACCGGATAATTACTCGAGCATCTAAAACATTACAATTCATAAACCATAACTTATACCGAGTATCTCATATCCTAATACATCATACTAACATCTCATCAACTTACTAAACGAGTGTACATGCACAACTCGTGTAACAAATGTAAAAGCGACCCGAAGTACTCTACCCCCGCTCCCCCACTCTCAGGTTGAGTCCTCGTCTGGCACCTACCTACAAAGTTTAAATCACAGACCCCAAGGGGCTCAGCATATTGCTGGTATAGAAAACATGCAGCCCACAAGCTAGCCGGGTTACACACGACTATTTTGTCATATACATGCAATTGTTTATTCATACAAATAATAATAAAGTACGATAACAAACAACACATTTATGTGAAACATTCACAGCTCAAATAAATCGAACATCGTAATGGACGCCCATTAATGAATAACTTAGATTTCTAACTCCTGAGGCCTGAGAATTGTTTAGTTCTCGTGTTTGACCATACCTTATAAGTGTCAACTGTTCTCTTAATAGAACTGGTTGTTGTCTAACTGAAATGTTTATTTTTGTCGGGCCAAAGTAACCCTAGCCAATGAGTTATTAGCTCCATTGGTTTAATAAACATTAATTCTTAAGTTATGAGGGGTGTAGGCTTGACCCTCCTGCGCCTCCTGAATTTGCCTCCCACCTCGAACTGTTCACTCGAGCTGGTCGGGTCAGTTTGTCGACCCTAGGCGACAAGTCGTAGACGAGCCATATGCGGAAGACAGATCTGATACAGATGCCGACCTCCTATCCTAAACATGCATGACCGGAGTCAGTCCCAGATTCCTCTTCTCCCAAGTTCCAGTTAGCTGAAGTCTCATTGACAATTTATTAGTTAAACCTCTCTCGGTATTAACCAACTAATAACAGGGAGTATTTATAACCTTATACAATTGTTTACTAAACACAGTTAATGAACAGCTCTGAATCAATTCGTGTTGGTGTGTAATGGACACATAATAACGATACAATAAATCAATTTTATGCTTAATCCTGTTGGTCGTATCACAACAACACATAGCACACAAACCGAGGTAGACCTCGTTAGCAAACAAGCTACAAGAATCCCATACCGTACACCGGAGACTGGCTAGCTCTTAATCCCTCGTTCGCCTGATCCGCCAGACGCCTCTGACTTAACTAGATCTGTAACCAGAACTAGTATTAGTATCGTGTGTCTTAGAACTAATTTGGTTCTCTTTTCAACTTAAACCTCTTCCTAGGTTAACCCGGGTATAATAGTATACCGTTAAATGGGTTCGTTCATTTAGGAGCGTTTTCAAGCTCAATTCTACTTCATCAACATACTAACGTCGTTAGCAGTTATTTAGTTGCACAATTAGCAACTTTAGACTTATAGGGACCTTGTATTAGATTTTAGTATTTTTCACTATTCATCTGTATTTCACTATTCATTTATACAGTCTCGTATTCTACTATTCATTTATACGGCCTCGTGTTTTACTATTCACCGTACTTCACTATTCACATATACGTATTTTACTATTCATGAATACGTCTCATATTTGACTATTCATATATACGTAGTTACTATTCATGTATACGCATTTTACTATTCAAGTATACATATACTATTCACGTATACGAGTACTATTCATGTGCACTAAAACTTTTCGTATACGTCCGTTTACTTCTTTTCCCAATATAACTTGGATTTTCATTAAAAATACCTTAAGTAATGATTTCTCCTATACTTATTAAATTACGGGTATACCCTCGTATACCTTATTTATATACGGGTCTCATTTAAACCCGTCTTAACTCTGTTTCTTCTACAACTTGTTTCTAAATTCTTTATTTAATTTCCTTATCCTTATAAACACATAAAAATGTGTTATTTACATTACTTACCCATAGTTTTCTCATAATCTCTATTTATCTCATCTCATAACAAGTTCTAAACTTGTTATTTTTATTTCTAATTTCTTCCAAAGTCTTACTTAATTAATTTCTTTAATACTTTTGGTCAATTACCAAAATATACCTAAGTTTGACCAGTCCTTTATGGTCAAACCCCCTAACTTTCCATAATTTACAATATTACCCCTAAAGTTAATTTAACTTAACTTTTTATTCCTTTATCCTTTTAATATCTAATCTTTTGCTACAATTTTATTCTAGCTTCTCTAAACATTTTATAAACTATCATTGACCAAGTTTGACCATGTTTGACCAGGGAAATTACCATTTTACCCTTGTGGTCTTTTCTTTTATCCTAACTCATTTATTAACCAATTTAACTCTAATTAATTTCTAATTTTAGTAACTAATTTACCTACAGATTTTTGAATATCAAAAATCATCTTAAACATCTCTAAACCACCAGATTTAATTATCTAATGTTATAGTATATAAATACCATCTTTTATTATCTTTAAGCATACCAAAAATCTTATAAATTCCTTACAACACTTATAAACTCTTTATAAATTGTAAACTTAATTATACAATTATTTTCTCATCACTTAAACTCTCAAAATTCCATATTGACCTCGCATATTTTCGTTAATCACCATTAGGTACTAAAACTTCTTAAATTTTACATATTACTCTTAATTATACTAATTCCTTTAATTTAACTAAGTTAGATATTTTTTTCTAACTCAATTAATACCCTTAATTTTCAGCCATAATATAAACCATAGTTTATGAATTTTTCTTGTATATTATGATAGCTTATATGGAGCTTAAATCATAAGGAGTATAAATCTATTCTTAGATTTCATAAACATTAACTTTTAATAAGCTAAAACTGAATATTAATCACCACAATTTTCGGCAATAAATAATAAGATGAACAATATGTTAGATCATATATAGATCAACAATTAGAACCTTGAAATAGGTAGTTGTAGGATTTACCTTGTATATTACCATTAGCTTAATATTTAAGCTTGATTTCCATAGAAATTTTGACAGCAATTTGCTAGAGAAATTGGCTCCAAAATTATACAACAAGATGAAGAATAAGATGGGTTAGTATCCCATGCCAATCAGCTGTAACAAAAACCAAAGAACAAGAAGTTTTCAAGAAGGCAATGTTTTACCTCGAGAATCAAAGGCACTTCCTTGTGGTTTTTCCTGAGAATATGGGGGCTCATGAGCTATGGTTGTAAAGCTCTTGCAAAGAGGATTCCAACGAGCTATCAAGCTTGATTTGGAGTTGGGACGAGAAAGTTATGATTTCTACAAGGCTTGGTGTTCTTTAAGGCTCAAAACTAAGAACATTGAGTTTTTTTGTGTTGTTTCTTCAAAGAGAGGATGAGCTACGAATTTGGGAGCTCTCATATGACAGGTAAGTGTCAGATTAATGATTCACTCAGGGGACAAGATGATTTGGCAATTAAAGAAAGTCTTGGTGTTGTAATAGTAAAAAGTAAGCAAATTGAATTTTTAACACCTTTAATGACTCACCATGAAGTAGACAGCCTTAGTCACGATTTTGTCTGATTATTTTTTTTATTTTTCCTTGTATTTATGTAACATTTTATGTATTAAACTCGTTCCTAATGACTTATACCATGTGTTAGGTATGTTACATAGCCAAAAATGCCTTAAAACACATTTTATGTGCTTCCGGGTTCACATTGATTATGCAATTTGTTTTGGCTAGTTTAAATGTTTCCTTAATATATTTACAACCTTTAGAAACTTTGTTCATGAAATAGCATGTTGCTAATTCCAATTTAAACCAAGTCGTTTAGTGGTTTCTTCTCCTGGCTTTCGTCAGTTTAGTACCTGTTTACTGTGGACTTTGTATACTTAATTTTTGTGTATACGCTATGGCTCCTTTGACCATTTAATTGTTGTTACCTTATTTCTTTGTGGTATTTAGGCTCATTAGCCTTTTCTTACATGTATACATGCTTAACATATTTTTCTTTAAAGCACATTTTCTTTAAAGCACATTTTGTGCTCTAAGGTGCGTTTCCGGTTTAAACGCTTATTCTGCTTAATGTGTATTACTAATCTTAGAGGTATTTCACATTTGAAATCTCTTGGTAACTTATTGGTAGTTCCCTAATTTATTTGTGTTCTTTAAAACACCTTTTTGCTCTAATTGTTCTTAAAGCATGTTTTGGGTATAAATTGTTGTTTAACACTTCTCTAATGTTTCTAAGGAACGTTCTAGCCTTAGTATATCATAATTAGATAGTTCATTAGTATATTAAGGTTTGGGGTATTTCAATCTACCCCCCTTAAAGAACTTTGTCCCCAAAGTTCCTATGTATCTATATCTCTTAGAACACACAGGTAACTTCGCACTAAAAGATCATATAGATCACTCAATATTTGCATAGGCATTCTGACTCATAAGGTCTGCCATATATATATATATATATTTTACCACACTTGTCACATAACATGTCTTTTGCATGTTTTAGTAATCAAAATACTCTTTGTATATTCTTTGATGTATACTCCTCAAGTAACCGGTCCAGAGACAAAGGTTTTCATGTCCTCGAGTTCATGAGCGAGTAATACAGAAAATACATGTCCAACTCCAATTCCACTTTATTCTACTGCATCTACTCTTAACGTGGTTAATTGTGACCACTTGTAGAAGTTTCAGGAATCATCCGACCCTGATGTGATCAGCATCAGTGTTGAACTATCCTTTCACCCCAATTTGTGTTCAGTTTTCCTTGATCTGGCCAAGATCAAGTTCTACCTCCCACGTCAACTTCAAACAATCAAATAAATATTCATGTAGCATTTTATATCTTTTAGTCTTCTAGTCATAATCATAAATCAATACATCTCCAAATTATGGAACTCAGTCCATCAGTCATTCTTAATTCACCTCTAAGCAATTCCATAAAGAATTTAATTCCTACTAGGTTCTACATCGGTCTCATATCAATTCATACCTCATAACATTACCATATTGGGTCTCATATCAATACATATCATAGGGATTTTAATTCCCCTGGAGTTCCTACTCCTCTTTTCCTGAATTCTCGCACCGAAGTTAACGAGGTCGTCCTCTAATACATCTGGTATTCGCATTTAATTGTGCGTAATAACCACAACCACATAAGAATGAATACATGTGTTTATATAACATATGTATCAAACATCACAACTAATTGTATTGTGCTATGCACACTGTAGTTTACGTACTCAATACGTGAAATATAGGCTAAGCAATTGTACGCTCTACCCCCCTTAAAATGGATTACGCCCACGTAATCAACATTATATCATCCTTGAACATAGGTTCAAGATGTTTATGTGTCATGGAGCATTCAAGGTTCCATGTAGTTTATCTCACATTATGATTGGGTCAGAGGGTCTTCACCATGGTAATGGCTTAGTCTCTGTATCAAGGATTCTTATTGGTGTTTATACCAATCTACAACTGGTTCAAGTGTAGTCTCTAAGGCTCCAAAGTACTTGTAGGTAAGTCGTATATTTTATTCGACTGGAAGATGTGAGACACATCCTTCCTTCTCCTCTCTTCTTAGGTATATCAATCCTTTAAGATACGGTCCACTAGCTTCTGCTGCGCGACTCTGATAATCTTGGGGCTTAGTTTGCCCTTCCTATCCTCTTCAATATGTTTTACAACTGTTTGTATCCTTATAATTTAGGAATTAAGGTCTCTTAATGGACACATGGTATCTTTATCTATACACGGCCTTTATGAGTTATAGCTTGTCTATCCAGTTCTCTAGAGATCTGATGTTCATGTTTTTTTACGCCTTTCAGCGTCTGAATTGTTTCCTACTAACTGACCCTCAATCTGAGATTCCTATGCAACCTAGACTTACTGTTTAGTGCTTATTGCTCTTCACAGTTTCCTCGAAAATCTTGAGACATATGAAATGTTCATACTTAGTATTCAGTGCTCCTAGCACTTCATAACTCTTAATTGTTTCCTCCTGGAATGAGTTCTCTAACTCTTTTAATCTCATTAGTTTAACTGAGTTCTTCCTCCTCAACTGTCCGCGATAAATTGTTGTTCTAGTGTGAGTTTGCATATCGCTGACTGTCGTACGGAGTCGACTACTTCTCGTGTTTCTTACACTACTCGTTTACATATATGGGGTACCTTACTGATACATTGCTACTTACCCGACTAACTTATAATTAAGTCCATCAGGCCCACAAGCTCCTTTGGGTGCGGTCGTCCCACATCTGGTTTAAGTATACTAGTAGTGTTCGTCACACGCTTGATTATAGCTAATTTGTGAAGTATTCTATTGTCGATCTCTTCTTTCATCATTCCATGATAACGCACATGTCGTTCTTCTAGAACTTAATCAAGGAATATCCATCTATTGGGTTCATAACTACATTATACCTTCTGTATTTAGTACAGACTCGATCCCTTAGTAATTTGAGGTCTCTTTCCTTAGAGCCTCTTATCTTATTTCTCAAGTCAATCCACTAGGAATGCACTTCCAGCTCCGTACGGAATGGACAGTGTGCTTCCTGTGCAACCTTTCATCACATGGTCTAGCCTACTGGCGTTACTACACATAGTTTGTCTCCCATTTCATCACCCTACTTACATCGTGGTTTAATTCATAAATCTGATTGCTTTCGTGTCAATATTTGATGGCTTATATATAGTGGTTGCTTTGCTGTGCACCAGAACTTAATCTACCTGATAGGTATTATTCTCATGGCCTCCACTATCGAAGTAGCTTTAGCTGTCTTATATTGCCCATTGATGGCACAATTCTTCAATTTTGACTTCAACGTCTTGTCTTATTTTCAATCCCTTTCATTGTGTAACCACACTAGGAGTTCTCTAATTTCGATGTCTGGCGGTTGCCGTATCGTGTTGTAAAATGGTTATCTCTTAATATGAAGGTGTTTTGCTTCAATCTCAGGTTCATAAGTAGGCTAATTTCTCTCACATTCTTTCATCCTTTATGATGTTATTTACCATGTAATTTAACCGGTTACTGAAAAGTCATCCGTTGAATCACAAGCTCTTTTGAGCATTGGTCACTTGACGTGCCATACTGCGCACTCACATTTTAATCTCTAACGATTGCTGATTCTTAAATCGAGGGTTTTGGGTATGAGGTCTGTCTCTGCAGCCTTCCATATTATTTATGTGTAACTGGAATGTTCTAAGGTAATTACAAGGTCTACGGTTCCCATTCTTCAATAGAGAGTATTCAATCTCTAAGAAGTGAAAGCCCTTTTTGAGGGGTTTATTCCCACTCATGGCCTCACAACAAGGAGAGGTATCCCCACCCTAAAAGGAATGGTTCATTCTCCACCGCCGTCATTGTATCATCTCTGTATTCTCATTGGTGCTCCTTTTTCTGGCAATTCCTCCTCAACTTAGTATAAGTTTTCATAACCACTCGTATGTACGAGTTGTAGTTCATTCATGGCCTAGATCAGCCTTTATTCTTCTCGTGCCTCGAGCTCTGATGTATTTTAACATCCTTGGCTCGTAGGCCCTTAATGCTTGATTAGTCTCCAGTGATAGCCGGTGTTCGGTTCACTGTTGTATTCTTAATCATCTGTAGGTTATCCACATAATTCTCTTGTTCTTTGAACTCTGTCAATGTTGGGTCACATCATTGGATGTACTTGGGTTTCACAATAAGTTGTTGTATCTCGCTTCCTGCTGTGGAAGTTCGCTTAGGTAATCCGATGTTAATCAGTGTCTGTGACAATACTTTCGCTCTCACAGACTTGCGTCTTTTAGCAATTAAGGATTAGTTCTCATTAGGCCTCTGCCTTCAGGTGTCTAAGTCAGATATTTACTCTGGATATCATGTGCTGCCACGTCAATACTTTGTTCAACTTTCGTTTACTACGCCACCCGTTAATGACTAATCATACTTGGGTGTTAATGAGTTAGGCAAGTAGTACTAACCATCATTTATGGGTCCTTTTCTGTTCAACTATACCAACTCTATGGTGTAGTCCTTTTAAGGTTCTCTCTTCCGTGATTGCACGTTTTTTTGATCCTAGGTACGTCATTGCTTAAATTTGTTTTCTCTGATAGTGTTTCTAGGTTTATCAAGATCTTCAATGAAGAGTACTTGTAATAGTATTATTCTGGGAATTCATCCCGTTTTTATTGAAAAGTTGTTATGTCCTCCATCTTCTGTTGTGTCGTAATACCTTCCTTGTAGTTTATTACTTACATCTGGTCTTCTCACACATTGTTGAGTAATCTCTTTGGTTCTTCTATTCAAGGTTAGGCTTGGTTTTGGGTTGATGTTCTTACCTGTAGTGTCGGTTGTCTGTTGCTGATGCTCACGTCGTTTAGTTTCCTGACCAAGTTCACCTCCCTGCTGACTGGTGTATTGATTAGTGGTCATGGTCATGGCCGTCAGGCCCTCCCAATGTCGCTCTTTCAGTCTTATGATTTTGTAATCCGGTGTTAATAATGTATTATATCCGTGGTTTTTATCATTTGGTCTTCACGGCTTCCTATAAAGCTTTATTGCAGCGGCACTTGCTAAGGCAAGTGCGTCATGCAAGATGGGCTATCGGTACTGTGTACATCGACAATGGTACATTATCCTAAACTCCATGTAGGTGGTAGTCCATGGGACTCCTTCTTTGCCCTTTTTGGCTTTGGTTTATTTATTATCTGGGTAGCTTCCTCACTGCTTTTGATTGTATAATTACTATCAGGGTATTCCTCTTTCTGAGGGAACCCCTTTTTCTTTTGCTTTCGCCATGGTTCTCACTCTCGTTTCCACACCTTCGTCGAGGTTATCGAGTATTGACTCTGCTTAGGCACTACGTCGTAGTCCTATCTTGGAGTATGACTTTCATATGCATTCGTAGTCGTCTAGGCTATTGCAGTTAGGTCTTTGCAACCCCTTCTTTTCTTTGTAGGTTCGGAGTTACCCACTTCAGAATTGACTTTTAGGTAGTCCCTATGCTTTTGCGCGGTATTATCCCGTTGTTATTGCTTCCTTGGACTGTTGTCTGGTGCTTCTTCTCGCTTCTCTTGTCCTTTCATTGCACTCGTAGTGCTTTTCTTCTTACTGGTATGGTGGGGTTATATCGACTGCGTAGCATGTCGACCCATGTTGCCGGTAATTATTATTCTCTCATTAGTAGGATTTCATGGTAGCGCCTGTTTCAACGTTGCGCTCCAATTAGGACCTTCAAGTCTTGAAGACTATTGCATAACAAGGTGTTCTCTCGTATTGCATAATACTAAGTAACTATCAGATCGAGTTTTCCCGAGTAAGAGAAGGCTTGTCATCTCTCTGGCGTTCATTTCTGGTACCTTAAAACCAGGGGCGCGGAGGGCGGGCCAGGTATTACAGATATCCGATACACATTAGGGAATCCTAACTAACGCACCTATCGCATTAATACTCAACCCTTATCCCAAAGTCTAAAGTTCCTAACTCGGTAATTCCTAAGCTCGGTAATTTCCAGTCATCAGAGCGTAACTACGCTCTGATACCACTTTTGTAACACCCCAATCCAAATACAATGATCATCGCCCTAAGTCCATCTCATTCATTAACAACGCAGCGAAAAGTTCTACTAAATTGGTGTTACCGCCGTTAGTCACCCACGTGACTAACTAGGCCTATTCTCTTTACAAGTTACGGTCTGACTAACCGGATAATTACTCGAGTATCTAAAACATTACAAATCATAAACCATAACTTATACCGAGTATCTCATATCCTAATACATCATACTAACATCTCATCAACTTACTAAACGAGTGTACATGCACAACTCGTGTAACAAATGTAAAAGCGACCCGAAACTACTCTACCCGCTCCCACTCTCAGGTTGAGTCCTCGTCTGGCACCTACCTGCAAAGTTTAAATCACAGGCCCCAAGGGGCTCAACATATTGCTGGTATAGAAAACGTGCAGCCCACAAGCTAGCCGGTTACACACGACTATTTTGTCGTATACATGCAATTGTTTATTCATACAAATAATCTTAATAAGAAGTACGATAACAAACAAACATATTTATGTGACAACATTCACAGCTCAAATAAATCGAAAGTCGCATAATGGGACGCCCATTACTGAGTAACTTAGATTGTAACTCCTGAGGGCCTTTGAGAATAGTTTAGTTCTCGTGTTTGACCATACTTATAAGTGTCAACTGTTCTCTTAATAGAACTGGTTGTTCTCTAACTGAAATGTTTTTTTTTATCGGGCCAAAGTAACCCTAGCCAATGAGTTATTAGCTCCATTGGTTTAATAAACATTAATTCTTAAGTTATGAGGGGTGTAGGCTTGACCCTCCTGCGCCTCCTGAATTTGCCTCCCACCTCGAACTGTTCACTCGAACTGGTCGGGTCAGTTTGTCGACCCTAGGCGACAAGTCGTAGACGAGCCATATGCGGAAGACAGATCTGATACAGATGCCGACCTCCTATCCTAAACATGCATGACCGGAGTCAGTCCCGGATTCCTCTTCTCCCAAGTTCCAGTTAGCTGAAGTCTCATTGACAATTTATTAGTTAAACCTCTCTCGGTATTAACCAACTAATAACAGGGAGTATTTATAACCTTATACAATTGTTTACTAAACACAGTTAATGAACAAGCTCTGAATCAATTCGTGTTGGTGTGTAATGGACACATAATAACGATACAATAAATCAATTTTATGCTTAATCCTTTTTGTCGTATCACAACAACACATAGCACACAAACCGAGGTAGACCTCGTTAGCAACAAGCTACAAGAATCCCATACCGTACACCGGAGACTGGCTAGCTCTTAATCCCTCGTTCGCCTAATCCGCCGGACGCCTCTGACTTAACTAGATCTGTAACCAGAACTAGTATTAGTATCCTGTGTCTTAGAACTAATTTGGTTCTCTTTTCAACTTAAACCTATTCCTAGGTTAACCCGGGTATAATAGTATACCGTTAAATGGGTTCATTCATTTAGGAGCGTTTTCAAGCTCAATTCTACTTCATCAACAAACTAACGTCGTTAGCAGTTATTTAGTTGCACAATTAGCAACTTTAGACTTATACTGACCTTGTATTATATTTTAGTATTTTTCACTGTTCATCCGTATTTCACTATTCATCCATATTTCACTATTCATTTATACGGTCTCGTATTCTACTATTCATTTATATGGCCTCGTATTTTACTAATCACCGTTTTATTTCACTATTTTATTGTATACGTATTTTACTATTCACATATACGTCTCGTATTTGAATATTCATATATACGTAGTTACTATTCATGTATACGTATTTACTATTCATGTATACGTATTTACTATTCATGTATACGTATTTACTATTCATGTATACGTATTTACTATTCATGTATACATATACTATTCACCTATACGAGTACTATTCATGTACACTAAAACTTTTCGTATACGTCCGTATGATACTCCGTATCATACATATTTACTTCTTTTCCCATATAACTTGTATTTTCATTAAAAATACCTTAAGTAATGATTTCTCCTATACTTATTAAATTACGGGTATACCCCTCGTATACCTTAATTTATATACGGGTCTCGTTTAAACCCGTCTTAACTACGTTTCTTCTACAACTTGTTTCTAAATTCTTTATTTAATTTCCTTATCCTTCTAAACACTTAAAATGTGTTATTTACATTACTTACCCATAGTTTTCTCATAATCTCTATTTATCTCATACAAGTTCTAAACTTGTTATTTTTATTTCTAATTTCTTCCAAAGTCTTACTTAATTAATTTCTTTAATACTTTTGGTCAATTACCAAAATATACCTAAGTTTGACCAGTCTTTTATGGTCAAACCCCCTAACTTTCCATAATTTACAATTATTACCCCTAAAGTTAATTTAACTTACTTTTTATTCATTTATCCTTTTAATATCTAATCTTTTGCTACAAATTTTATTCTAGCTTCTCTAAACATTTTATAAACTGTCATTGACCAACTTTGACCATGTTTGACCAGGGAAATTACCATTTTACCCTTGTGGTCTTTTCTTTTATCCTAACTCATTTATTAACCAATTTAACTCTAATTAATTTCTAATTTTCGTAACTAATTTACCTACAGATTTTTGAATATCAAAAATCATCTTAAACATCTCTAAACCACCAGATTTAATTATCCAATGTTATAGTATATAAATACCATCTTTTATTATCCTTAAACATACCAAAAATCTTATAAATTCCTTACAACACTTATAAACTCTTTATGAATTGTAAACTTAATTATACAATTATTTTATCATCCCCTAAACTCTCAAAAATTCCATATTGACCTCATATATTTTCGGTAATCACCATTAGGTACTAAAACTTCTTAAATTTTACATATTACTCTTAATTATACTAATTCCTTTAATTTAACTAAGTTAGATATTTTTTTCTAACTCAATTAATCCCCTTAATTTTCGGCCATAATATAAACCATAGTTTATGAATTTTTCTTGTATATTATGATAGCTTATATTGAAGCTTAAATCATAAGGAGTATAAATCTATTCTTAGATATAATAAACATTAACTTTTAATAAGCTAAAAACTGAATATTAATCACCACAATTTCGGCAATAAATAATAAGATGAACAATATGTTAGATCATATATTAATCAACAATTAGAACCTTGAAATAGGTAGTTGTAGGATTTACCTTGTATATTAACCATTAGCTTAATATTTAAGCTTGATTTCTTTAGAAATTTTGACAGCAATTTGCTAGAGAAATTGGCTCCAAATTTATACAACAAGATGAAGAATAAGATGGGTTAGTATCCCATGCCAATCAGCTGTAACAAAAACCAAAGAACAAGAAGTTTTCAAGAAGGCAATGTTTTACCTCGAGAATCAAAGGCACTTTTTTGTGGTTTTTCCTGAGAATCTGGGGGCTCATGAGATATGGTTGTAAAGCTATTGAAAAGAGGATTCCAACGAGCTAGCAAGCTTGTGATTTGGAGTTAGGACGAGAAAGTTATGATTTCTACAAGGCAAGGTGTTCTTTAAGGCTCAAAACTAAGAACATTGAGTTTTTTTGTGTTGTTTCTTCAAAGAGAGGATGAGCTACGAATTTGGGAGCTCTCATATGACAGGTAAGTGTCTGATTAATGATTCACTCAGGGGACAAGATGATTTGGCAATTAAAGAAAGTCTTGGTGGTTGTAATAGTAAAAAGTAAGCAAAATTGAATTTTAACACCTTTAATGACTCATCATGAAGTAGACAGCCTTAGTCACGATTTTGTCTGATTATTTTTTTTGTTTTTCCTTGTATCTATGTAACATTTTACTTATTAAACTCGTTCCTAATGACTTATACCATGTGTTAGGTATGTTACATTGCCAAAAATGCCTTAAAACACATTTTATGTGCTTGCGGGTTCACATTGATTATGCAATTTGTTTTGGCTAGTTTAAATGTTTCCTTAATATATTTACAACCTTTAGAAACTTTGTTCATGAAATAGCATGTTGCTAATTCCAATTTAAACCAAGTCGTTTAGTTTAATACCCCGATCTAGAAATCGTGATTTAATTACTCTAATAAAATTATTAAAGGCCTAATGGTGCCTAAAGAGTATTGGTAAAAAGAATAAAACCAAAAGAAAAGAGGAAATGCGGTAAACATGAAAAATGCTAAAATGCACATTAAATTTAAATAAGAGATATATGATCTCGAGAGGGTCCGAGATGGATTCCTAAGGCTTAGTTAGGCCTAATTAGTATACGGGAATGATTCCCGAAGAAAACGGATCCAAATAATGGATTAAAACGCTAACGGAGTGTTTAAGCACGTTTTTCAAGAAAACCCAAAAACGTGACTTTAAGTGGTCAAACGGACCCGTAAAAATTATAGTTGATTAAATAACTATAATTAAGTATTAATAGAAGCTTAATAACCATTAAAATTAATTAAACGAGAAAATTCCAGAAAACGGACCGGTAAGTGAATAGTATCTAAACCGGGAGACGAAACGCGTTTAATTCGAAAAGACGAAAAACGACCCGGGCTATTAATTCATGTGGGCCGGTTTTTATTAGTACACACACACATTTAATTAGCTTGTTAGCTTGTTGAGTCACAAGATGACAAATAAGTAAAGTAAAAAGGGGAATAGTAAAAAGGAGACTTTACTACTCTCTCTCATCTCCTTCTTTATTCTTTCACGATCGTTTTCTCCCCCTCCAACTAAGCTCCTTCTTCTTCCTCTGTAATTACCGATTCGAGAAGAAGCTCACAAGCCCCATCTTCCTCTTCCTCTCACTTGCTCATTTCTTCACCGAATCGCACGAAATTGCCACCGTTAGATTCGTATCGGCGAGGGCTACGTTTTCCACCCCTCAAAATCTTGTTTCCTCCACCTTCACTTCCATGGGTGTTTTGCCTTTTGAAGCTTAAGGAGATGATTTTGACTCTCCTTCACCACCTTGAAGCCTTAAGGTAATAATAAGCAAGAGTTTCACTCATTTCTAACTAGTTCTTCCAATTTTGGAAAAAAAATTCCTCCACGTTGAATATTTGCTCCATTTCAGCCGATTGCACCTTGCTCTTGTGGGGTGTTGGAAACTCTTCCAATTGATTGCCAAGCTCTTCTTTTGGATACTCTAAGGTAATATCTATGCTAGAGCCTAAAAACTAGTGTTTGAAATACTAGTTTTTGTGTGGAGGATTTGAATTAATTAAGCTTGAAATGTGTGTATGGGGATATGGTTGTAGATGGCAAACTAGACCCCCTTGTGTGTTGTGAAATCAAGAAGAGAAAGATGGAACAAGAGAAAGAGGAGGAAGAGAAAGGAAACCGAAACCTAAAAGGTAATAAGCTCACCTTGAGTTAGTTTTGCTTGCTTGCAAAACAGATTTTAGAGTTGAATTAATGCTCTTGAATGGGGTGTAGTTGTGATACTACAATGATGTTAGTTGAATGAGATTGTTTTTAATGTGGTTTAAGTGTGCAAATAAACCTAAAAGCTAAGCTAGTGCATATGTGTGAACAAGAGGGAATTTGGTGTATTGTGGTTGTTGATGCTTGATGAAACAGGAGTGAAGATTGTGTATATGAGTTGATTTAAGTGTGGTGAATATGCTAAAGAAGTAGGCAAGTGCTGTCAAAATTTCCTTGGGTGTTTCGTTTAAAGGATGAAATAAAAGGAGGTTTAAGTGAGTGGTTAATGGTTTGGAAAACCAAACTTGGAAGGAGAGTGGGTTAGGAGTAAAAATAATGCCATGTGAGTGCTTAGAATGGCATCAGTAAGTGAGGGTTGAGTGGTTTAATGAAGAAGAAACCAAATCTGTTACAATCTGATAGAAAACAAGAGAAAAACTAGTTTGTAAGTGAACTTTCAAGTGAAATTAACTAGAGTTTGTGAGTGCACTTGGTGCTTGGTTTAAGGTGGTTTAGATGAGTAATTAGGTGCTAAAACTTGAGGATTATAGTTGTTGAAGATTGGGTAATCAATGGGCTAAGAGAGGACCTTGAACAGAGAGGGAAACTGTCAAATTTGTAAAATCTGTAGCAGGGTCCGGGACCTAGTCCATGGACAAAGTCCCGGACCACCCCCTGTTTTCATACCGAGAATTCATCCCAGCACTTGGTCCGGGACTTGAGAGATGGGTAAGGTCCCGGACCACCCCATAAATTTAGGCCGAGAGTAAAGCCTGTGTTTGGTCCGGGACTTGGGATAGAGACAAGGTCCCGGACCAATGTTGAATTCCACCCGAGAGTTGCGATGAGTATTGGTCCGGGACTTAGGGTAGGGACCAAGTCCCGGACCACCCCCAGAAACCTACAGAGAGCATTTTAATGATTGGAAATGATGGGGGTTTAAGTGTTGATGATGTTATAAGATGTTAAGGCCTTGTTTGGTGACATGTAAAGGCCCTAGGAAGTGTAAGAAAGTGTTAGAAGTGAGTGTGAAGTAAGAACTCAAATTAACAAGAGTAAAACCGAGATAACGGGATAACGGGGTAAGTACGGGAGTAGCATTTAATTATGTGCCGTATGATCTTAGTATTAACAATAATGTTTGAAACATTATCAGAGAGTCGTGCGTGACCCGAGCATGGTGAGATGACACGGTAAAGTAAAAACCCCGGTGAAAGGTATGATTTTCTCATACTCCGCGTGCTAACCGAGTTACGTTGATTTGTGTGTTTGTGTGCCGGCTTAATCAAGATTAAAGCATGAAAATAATCCCTTGTTTGATTATGTATGTCTTGATGTATGTTGAATGAGCTAACATACTTGTATGCCGGTGTGGTCTAACATAGAGTAAAGACCGACTCCTAGTGAGTAACGTTTGGCTAGAGACCCAAAGATCGGGTCGATGCTTAAGATAACGAAAACGTGCAAACACACAAACTATCCGTTAAAGTATAACGATAGCGCAACATATGAACTCCCTAGAATGTGAGGAGAAGTACGGGTTGAGTAAATACCCGATAACGGTTAGGAAACCATATTGAAACAATCCACGAAACTAATGAGAGTGGAAAGATAAGTGAACCTCTTCAAGAGGATTAAAGATAGTTCGAAGATGTGAACTAGTAAGGAAGGTAAAAGAGACCTAAGGGATTAGTAACTCCCTTGTGACATGGTCGACCTCCTATATGAGGATTTTACCCGGTATAAGAAAATAACCGAAAGTATGAGTAAGTGAAATGCATGGGTAACTCTTAAAACCTAAGATTAACCGAACTAAAGTAATGTTCCCAAGTCATTAGAAACATCGAGAGTGATGCTTCTAGACTAATATACATAATATTATTAAAACTCCGAGAGAGGAGTGTATGGGAATGAGAGTAGTCCGAGAGTAGTCGGACCTAAGTAAAAAGAGATAGGAACTAAGAGAGAGTTCCGTGAGCTAGTTGAACCTTCCCACCATGCTAGACCCGGAGTAGGGTCGAAACCGGGGAAGTAAGACTATGCTAGAGAGCCATGAGTTTTGGCCTAAGTATGTATTAAGAGTAACAAGCGTGGCGTAGGAGACCTGTAGCGTCTCGAGAATCTACAAGAGCTTGAGTATAAATAACCCGAGAGTGTGGGTGAGATAATGAGTATAAATAACCCAAGAGTATGGGTGAGATAATGAGAATAAGTAACCCGAGAGTGTGGGTGAGTATAGTACGAGTAGCCCAAGAGAATGGGTGTGTATATGAATAAGTAAACAAGGCATAGTGAGGTATAACCCTCAAGGCCTAAGAGTAACCAGATACAACTAACAACCTTGTTATGTTAGTTAGGAATTGTGTTCCATGATTGAATGTAGATTCCTTGAGCATTACATGTACTTATTGTATTGCTAAGATGCATGTTGTTTGACTAAAATGAACCCCATGTATATCCGACTAAGTGGTCGGCGTACCCCGGTTAGCGCTCGGGGTATGTGAATTTCATATGCAGCGTTAAGCTGAGCCCCTAGGGGCGATGTTTTTATTTTACAGGTACACCGAAGATGTTACCGTTCGAGAGTAGGACGGGGTGGTCGGGGTTGCATGGGTAGTAGTTTTAATTACTTATGTATTGAAGGAGGTGTAAGACCGAATATGTTGTCGGCATCCATTTATTGTAGACTCGGTATAGTAGAGAAATGATTTGAGTATTGTATTTGTATTGGGTACTCGGTTGTTCCAGTTCATCAGACCGTTACGGTGTGCAAGGAAGGCCTGGTTAGCCATATGGGTGGCTAACGGCGTTGTTTCACCCCTCGTTGTAATTAGAGTTCCGCTGCGTGAGTAAGAGTAATTGGTGACAATTTAAGAGGTAATGACGAGCTTAACGGTTGGGGTGTTACAAAAATGGTATCAGAGCGAAGTATCGCTCTGATGACTGGAAATACCGAGCTTAGGAGATACCGAGTTAGGAATTAGAGACTTAGGGCTATGGGTTGAGTGGTAGCGTGAGAGATGCGCTAGTTAGGAACTTCCAGTATGATCTGGATACCTACAGTACCAAACCCGCCCTCCACAACCCCCGTATTAAAAGCTAGGGAAAGAACGCCAGACAGACGGGGAAACCCGATCTGGCACTTGTTTAATGTTTCAATATAAACCAGAATCTGTCATGCGGTAGATCCCGAGAACCGGAAACCCCGGAGATGGATCCCGTTGGAACAACAATAACCACACTTAATGGTGGGAGATCGAGACATCCTATTCAAAGGAGACCAGAACCTGAGGCAGCATGGGGCGACATGCTTAGCAGTCGCGAGAACCCAGCTGGCGAGCAGCAGCAGAAGGATGCACCAACCATCCAACAAGGCGGATATATGAGAACTAACGAGAACCGGGACACATGTCTACGGACTGCCATAGTTAAATAATACCACCAACGGTATACCCATTTACTAAGAATCTAGTCAAAGGTAGATGCACCCACCCTGCCACACCAAAGAGATTGCAATACTTATTTGATACAGCTTAGACAGCTACGAGCATAACTACGGGATATACCCGAATAGGACTACAGAAGTAGTACCTAAATAAGTTAAACCTCGGTAACCACAGTAAAGACGTGGGAGCGAGCAACGAGGTAAAGCAAGAATTAAAGTAATTAAGGAACTCCGAGAATGGAAAAGCACCTAAATGAATGACAGTCATGTCAAGAGGAATAAGAAGCAGCTCCAAGGAGCAGTTATCTAATTAAAGGACCAAGGAAGAGCCGACAAGGCTACCAAATACAATGTGAACAATACCGTGACCGGTATGAGTTAACCCAAAAACCGCCAGTACCGCGCACTTGCCATGGCAAGTGCAGTAATAGCGGGACTAATAAGAAGAGCTTTGACAAGCGACCAGTACTTAGCAAGTACCAAGACGGCAAGAGAAGCCAATATAGCACCACAAACCCTAAGAATTCTGAAACGAAACCTTGGAAAGGCCTAAAGGCCTGACCACTGTATAAAGAACATACCAGTCTGCAAGAAGTCAGACTTAGTAAGAAGCAACCGGCATTGAAATGCCGTGGAGATTTTATTTTCAACTCAAATTTTTCTTTCAAACAGAGAATTTTCCAAAAACTCCCAAATTTTAAAAAACCAAACCAGAGAATCACGGTAAGTTATCATAGGACGATATAAGAGGAGTTGGCAACAGAATACTTCACTTAGGCGTGTGACCGACACTACGGTGTACTAAACGAGACATGGAACGACCGCACTCCGAAGGAGCTTGCGGGCCTGACAGACCAATTATGAGTTAGTCGGGTAAGTGGCAGCGTATCAATAAGATACTCCATGTATGTACACAAGTAGAGTACGGAACACGGGAAGTAGCCCACTCCATACTACGGACGAAAGATCCAATTCAAACCAAGACAGTTGGACACCTCGAATGATCGAAGAACATAAGGAAGCTTACCAAGATAAGGGAGTCTAGAAACCAGTAAGGTGACGGACCTAAGGACATAGCGTGGATAAGTATGAGAAGTACAGAATATTAAGTATAGACATGGGATATGTCTCAGGAATCAAGGAGGAAATACATAATGACTGGAATGAATACCAGTGTAAGCTATATGGCGAAAGCCTAAAAAAAACATATTAATGTTCGATAACGGGATAGAGTTCCCACAGTATACTTCACTGAAGAGAATGACAACCTGACCAAGAAGGTAAAGGAAAAGTACCAAGGATCTACCCAATAATGGGAGACATTACAACCTTAAACGGGATAGTCAAGTATATAACCGCAAGGCGGAGTAAGGAACTGAATATACCCATGAATTCAGGCCAGATGAGATGGCAAAACTCAGTAACACCTAGGAGCAATCCGAGAAGGGTGCCAAAGTCAACAGTAGTTGAACGAAACATCGTGTTGAGAACATTAGTGTAAACTGAACACTCGGGTAGAACTCGAAGGGATCCCACGTAACACGGGATACCCTAAATTGCCAGAGGGCATGAATTAATATCAAAATGCAAAAGGGCCTTCCATGTACGGAAGTGTGATGAGACAACCATATCAAAGAGCCCAGAAATACCTCCTAACCATTTAATGGCATACGGAGAAGAAAAGACCTGTTTGAGCAGCCCGCATAGAGCGTGGTGAGGCAGGTAGTGAGGCTTGTAAGCCGATAGAACCAACTACAATTCGTAGATCCAAACGTTGCAAAACTTATGCATAAAGGCATAAAAGGAATTGTGGAGTACGAACCATTACCTTAGAGGGGACACCACTTGTTATTATGGGGCCTAAAAAGGGCAATTGTGTGAATCCTCCAGAGAAAGGCTACCACCTAAGTATGTAATGTGAAACCGCTAGAGCGGTGTGATGATACTTGAGCATGTGTTTATTGCCAAGGAATAATTTGAACATAAATGGTATGTAGAAAGGCTTTGATAGCAGTGGAAACAAACCGAGAGAGTAATCGGATTAGTAGTAAAACACAGTATATGTGCAGTATGAATTGCAGAGTAAACGATACGCAGTAAGCGTAAAGAGTTTGGAGTTAGTAATATATATTTATTGAGCCAAGTGAATGGCAAGCCATAGTATAAATGGCGGGAGTACATGAGCGGAAGCTAAAGTAGTAGCGGATGCCATATAAGTGAATGTTGTAATGAGTAGAGCATGATACACAGTAACAGATAATAATACGGAGCTGATGAGAAAATGTGGTAAAGGAGACATAATCAATCCTATCTCATGAGAGATTTACTGTCAAGGGTTTACGCTTCTGCACTCTGTATGACTGAGTGTTTTGGTATTGCACTTGTGCGGTAATGATCGAGTGGGAGAGCCAGGAATTGAGAGATGTCAACGAAGCCTGTTGGGCGAGAATCTAGAGAAGTAACCGTGCGGCTGTTGGCCAAAGATGCACGAAGAATGTGGGTTGTAACCCACAGGTCCCAGGACCGATGAATGGTTAATGCAGAGTAGTATGAGGAAGAATTCTTGTACAGAAACAAGTAAACAAACATAAAATTAATCGAGGAAGCACTACATACTGAGTAGTAGCTTGACCTCAACCGACAATAAGTCGGGAAAAATATGTGAATAATCACGAAGGTATCCATAGTTATACAAAATAGATTTCCAGAGAGCTGGAGAGAAAATCTATAACTCATCGAATTCGCATACGGTAAGAGATACCTAGCGACGATTGACTAACCTTTATTCCCAAGTCAAAAGGGATAGAAAGGGAGTGGATAATACATTGAGAATACCAAAGGGCGAGTTAAGCTCTAGTTATCAGGTCACGCAACAGAAGCTTGTGGACCGTAACTCAAAGGTTAAGTATACCTAGCAATTGTGAGTAGTTGGCTAATCCTAAATGCTTTGAAGCCTTAGAGGCTAGAACCGAACCCTGTTATGAGTTAATTAACCACATTGAAGTTAAAACACTTCATCATATTCGAATTAGTGAGCCAATGTTCAGTGATAACATATGGTTAGTTACGCGGGCGTAACCCCTTTAAGGGGGGTAGGGCGAGAAACCGCTTAGAGTATGTTTTACGTATAGGTGCGTAAACTACTATGTGCATTGCACAAAAGAAATTGTTTTGATGATTGGAACTCATGTTACATAAACATGTGTATCCGTTCATTATGTAATTATGGTCATTGTGCATGTGAGATGCGAGTAACACGTATATAGTATTAAGAAAAGAGGAGTAGAGAAACTCCTAGGGAATGAGAATCCCTTTAGTGTATGCCTATTGAGATTAGACATGAGATATAATGAGTATGAATCGGTGTGAATCCGATGTGTAACTTAGTGGGAAGTGAGTTCCCCAGGTGATTTGATTTGAGATTGATTGATGGAGTGAGTTCCATCCTTTGAAGTTGTATGATGTTTGTTTTAAATTGAGTAACAATTTGAGAAAAAGAGGCCATGAGTAAGGAATACCTAGGTAAAGTAGTGAAGCAATGAGAATGACAAATGACCTAAGTACTAGGAACTAGAGATTAATTGAAATGAATTGCTTCATGAATATGACTAGAAAGAGTAAAAGATAGAAAACGAAAATGTTTGACTATCTGACTGTTTGAAACTGATGTGGGAGGTGGAACTTGATCTGCTAGCGATCAAGGGAAACCGAACACAAATTGGAGTGGAAGGATAGTTAACACTGATGCTGATCACATCAGGGTTGGATGATTCTCGAAGCTCCCTATAAGTGGTCACAAGTAATCACGCTAAGAAAAGATGCAACTACCATAAATTTGGTTTGGAGTTGTGTGATGATTTAAAAGAATTTTTCAAACAGAATTTGAAAAGGATTTTCTTCAAGTATGAAGATGGAAATGGAAACTGGTTTTGAAACCGCTATCACCCGCCGATGGCTACGGCCTTAAGTCTTGATGACCGGTAGAACGGTGGGTGTGTATTAGTTTTGAAACCATTGCACCGTACGTGCGGCGGTCCTAAGTGACCGGTTGGGGGGGCGGTGTCAGTGTGTGATTTTTCCAAGGCAGCGGGACGGGGAGAGTACCCTGAGATTTCCTGTGTTGAGTGAGTCAACCAGAGTGCCTGAGGATATGTATATGTGTAATGTTTTGATCAGAACCGAAGGGACCGTGGGCCAGAGCAGAGAGAGTAAGTGCCCATTTGTCATGAAATGGCCGTGGACCAGAGAGCGTAAGTGTCCAACGTGACCGGTACCTGGGGGATCAGTAGTATAATACTCAATATGGATTCAGGGACTGTAGTGCCTTCTTGTCTTCGGACCGATTCCATGGAGAGAATACAAAGAGTATTTTGATTGCTATACATGCTGTGATATATGTGTGGTGTGTGTAGTGTGAAATGGGTCGGACTTGCGGAGTCTGTAAGGTTATACATGTATTATAACCTCGGCGTAGAGTGCCATGAGACCAACGATATAAGTTTCACCAACTTTGAGGACAAAGTTCCTAAGGGGGGTAGATTTTAATACCTGAATCTAGAAATCGTGATTTAATTACTCTAATAAAATTATTAAAGGCCTAATGGTGCCTAAAGAGTATTGGTAAAAAGAATAAAACCAAAAGAAAAGAGAAAATGCGGTAAACACGAAAAACGCTAAAATGCGCATTAAATTTAAATAAGAGATATATGATCTCGAGAGGGTCCGAGATGGATTCCTAAGGCTTAGTTAGGCCTAATTAGTATACGGGAATGATCCCGAAGAAAACGGATCCAAATAATGGATTAAAACGTTAACGGAGTGTTTAAGCACGTTTTTCGAGAAAACCCAGAAATGTGACTTTAAGTGGTCAAACGGACTCGTAAAAATTATAGTTGATTAAATAACTATAATTAAGTATTAATGGAAGCTTAATAACCATTAAAATTAATTAAACGAGAAAATTCCAGAAAACGGACCCGGTAAGTGAATAGTATCTAACCGGGAGACGAAACGCGTTTAATTCGAAAAGACGAAAAACGACCCGGGCTATTAATTCATGTGGGCCGGTTTTTATTAGTACACACACACATTTAATTAGCTTGTTAGCTTGTTGAGTCACAAGATGACAAATAAGTAAAGTAAAAAGGGGAATAGTAAAAAGGAGACTTTACTACTCTCTCTCATCTCCTTCTTTATTCTTTCACGATCGTTTTCTCCCCCTCCAACTAAGCTCCTTCTTCTTCCTCTATAATTACCGATTCGAGAAGAAACTCACAAGCCCCATCTTCCTCTTCCTCTCACTTGCTCATTTCTTCACCGAATCGCACGAAATTGCCACCGTTAGATTCGTATCGGCGAGGGCTACGTTTTCCACCCCTCAAAATCTTGTTTCCTCCACCTTCACTTCCATGGGTGTTTTGCCTTTTGAAGCTTAAGGAGCTGATTTTGACTCTCCTTCACCATCTTGATGCCTTAAGGTAATAATAAGCAAGAGTTTCACTCATTTTTAACTAGTTCTTCCAATTTTGGAAAAAAATTCCTCCACGTTGAATATTTGCTCCATTTCAGCCGATTGCACCTTGCTCTTGTGGGGTGTTGGAAACTCTTCCAATTGATTGCCAAGCTCTTCTTTTGGATACTCTAAGGTAATATCTATGCTAGAGCCTAAAAACTAGTGTTTGAAATACTAGTTTTTGTGTGGAGGATTTGAATTAATTAAGCTTGAAATGTGTGTATGGGGATATGGTTGTAGATGGCAAACTAGACCCCCTTGCGTGTTGTGAAATCAAGAAGAGAAAGATGGAACAAGAGAAAGAGGAGGAAGAGAAAGGAAACCGAAACCTAACAAGGTAATGAGCTCACCTTGAGTTAGTTTTGCTTGCTTGCAAAACAGATTTTAGAGTTGAATTAATGCTCTTGAATGGGTGTAGTTGTGATACTACAATGATGTTAGTTGAATGAGTTTGTTTTTAATGTGGTTTAAGTGTGCAAATAAACCTAAAAGCTAAGCTAGTGCATATGTGTGAACAAGAGGGAATTTGGTGTATTGTGGTTGTTGATGCTTGATGAAACAGGAGTGAAGATTGTGTATATGAGTTGATTTAAGTGTGGTGAATATGCTAATGAAGTAGGCAAAGTGCTGTCAAAATTTCCTTGGAGATTATGATCTTGGGTGTTTCGTTTAAAGGATGAAAAAAGGAGGTTTAAGTGAGTGGTTAATGGTTTGGAAAACCAAACTTGGAAGGAGAGTGGGTTAGGAGTAAAATAATGCCATGGTGAGAGTGCTTAGAATGGCATCAGTAGTGAGGGTTAGTGGTTTAATGAAGAAACCAAATCTGTTACAATCTGATAGAAAACAAGAGAAAAACTAGTTTGTAAGTGAACTTTCAAGTGAAATTAACTAGAGTTTGTGAGTGCACTTGGTGCTGGTTTAAGGTGGTTTAGATGAGTAATTAGGGTGCTAAAACTTGAGGATTATAGTTGTTGAAGATTGGGTAATCAATGGGCTAAGAGAGGACCTTGAACAGATAGGGAAACTGTCAAATTTGTAAAATCTGTAGCAGGGTCCGGGACCTAGTCCATGGACAAAGTCCCGGACCACCCCCTGGTTTCTTACGAGAATTCATCCAGCACTGGTGTCCGGGACTTGAGATATGGGTAAGGTCCCGGACCACCCCATAAATTTAGGCCGAGAGTAAAGCCTGTGTTTGGTCCGGACTTGGGATAGAGACAAGTCCCGGACCAATGTTGAATTCCACCCGAGAGTTGCGATGAGTATTGGTCCGGGACTTAGGGAGGGACCAGTCCCGGACCACCCCCAGAAACCTACAGAGAGCAATTTAATGATTGGAAATGATGGGGGTTTAAGTGTTGATGATGTTATAAGATGTTAAGCCTTGTTTGGTGACATGTAAAGCCCTAGGAAGTGTAAGAAAGTGTTAGAAGTGAGTGTGAAGTAAGAACTCAAATTAACAAGAGTAAAACCGAGATAACGGGATAACGGGGTAAGTACGGAGTAGCATTTAATTATGTGCCGTATGATCTTAGTATTAACAATAATGTTTGAAACATTATCAGAGAGTCGTGCGTGACCCGAGCATGGTGAGATGACATGGTAAAGTAAAAACCCCGGTGAAAGGTATGATTTTCTCATACTCCGCGTGCTAACCGAGTTACGTTGATTTGTGTGTTTGTGTGCCGGCTTAATCAAGATTAAAGCATGAAAATAATCCCTTGTTTGATTATGTATGTCTTGATGTATGTTGAATGAGCTAACATACTTGTATGCCGGTGTGGTCTAACATAGAGTAAAGACCGACTCCTAGTGAGTAACGTTTGGCTAGAGACCCAAAGATCGGGTCGATGATACTTAAGATAACGAAAACGTGCAAAACACACAAACTATCCGTTAAGTATAACGATAGCACAACATATGAACTCCCTAGAATGTGAGGAGAAGTACGGGTGAGTAAATACCCGATAACGGTTAGGAAACCATATTGAAACAATCCACGAAACTAATGAGAGTGGAAAGATAAGTGAACCTCCTTCAAGAGTTAAAGATAGTTCGAAGATGTGAACTAGTAAGGAAGGTAAAAGAGACCTAAGGGATTTGTAACTCCCTTGTGACATGGTCGACCTCCTATATGAGGATTTTACCCGGTATAAGAAAATAACCGAAAGTATGAGTAAGTGAAATGCATGGGTAACTCTTAAAACCTAAGATTAACCGAACTAAGTAATGTTCCCAAGTCATTAGAAACATCGAGAGTGATGCTTCTAGACTAATATACATAATATTATTAAACTCCGAGAGAGGAGTGTATGGGAATGAGAGTAGTCCGAGAGTAGTCGGACCTAAGTAAAAAGAGATAGGAACTAAGAGAGAGTTCCGTGAGCTAGTTGAACCTCCCACCATGCTAGACCCGGAGTAGGGTCGAAACCGGGGAAGTAAGACTATGCTAGAGAGCCATGAGTTTTGGCCTAAGTATGTATTAAGAGTAACAAGCGTGGCGTAGGAGACCTGTAGTGTCTCGAGAATCTACAAGAGCTTGAGTATAAATAACCCGAGAGTGTGGGTGAGATAATGAGTATAAATAACCCAAGAGTATGGGTGAGATAATGAGAATAAGTAACCGAGAGTGTGGGTGAGTATAGTACGAGTAGCCCAAGAGAATGGGTGTGTATATGAATAAGTAAACAAGGCATAGTGAGGTATAACCCTCAGGCCTAAGAGTAACCAGATACAACTAACAACCTTGTTATGTTAGTTAGGAATTGTGTTCCATGATTGAATGTAGATTCCTTGAGCATTACATGTACTTATTGTATTGCTAAGATGCATGTTGTTTGACTAAAATGAACCCCATGTATATCCGACTAAGTGGTCGGCGTACCCCGGTTAGCGCTCGGGGTATGCGAATTTCATATGCAGCGTTAAGCTGAGCCCCTAGGGGTGATGTTTTTATTTTACAGGTACACCGAAGATGTTACCGTTCGAGAGTAGGACGGGGTCGGTGGGTTGCATGGGTAGTAGTTTTAATTACTTATGTATTGAAGGAGGTGTAAGACCGAATATGTTGTCGGCATCCATTTATTGTAGACTCGGTATAGTAGAGAAATGATTTGAGTATTGTATTTGTATTGGGTACTCGGTTGTTCCAGTTCATCAGACCGTTACGGTGTGCAAGGAAGGCCTGGTTAGCCATATGGGTGGCTAACGGCGTTGTTTCACCCCTCGTTGTAATTAGAGTTCCGCTGCGTGAGTAAGAGTAATTGGTGACAATTTAAGAGGTAATGACGAGCTTAACGGTTGGGGTGTTACATTAGTGGTTTCTTCTTAACTTTCGTCAGTTTAGTACCTGTTTACTTTGGACTTTGTATACTTATTTTTGTGTATACGCTATGGTTCATTGACAATTTAATTGTTGTTCCCTTATTTCTTTGTGGTATTTTGGCTCATTAGCCTTTTCTTTACATGTATACATGCTTAAAGCACATTTTTCTTTAAAGCACATTTTCCTTTAAAGCACATTTTGTGCTCTAATGTGTGTTTCCGGTTTAAACGCTAATTCCGTTTAATGCGTATTACTAATCACATTTTCCTTTAAAGCAATTTTTGTGCTCTAAGGTGTGTTTCCGGTTTAAACGCTAATTCCGTTTAATGCGTATTACTAATCTTAGAGGTATTTCACATTTGAAATCTCTTGGGAACTTATTGGTAGTTCCCTAATTTATTTGTGTTCTTTAAAACACCTTGTTGCTCTAATTGTTCTTAAAGCATGTTTTGGTATAAATTGTTGTTTAACACTTCTTCTAATGTTTCTAAGGCACGTTCTAGCCTTAGTATATCATAATTAGATAATTCATTAATATATTAAGGTTGGGGTATTCAGTCTGAAAAGGAGCTAAGTAGTGGGTAGAGTTAGAAGTGAAAGATAATGCATTATAAACCTTAGAGAATGGCATTAGGAGAGGAAACTATGAATGGAGGAAGTGAGAATCAAAATTTGTAGCATAGCTAGACTAGGAAGAAAATAATGTAAGTGCTGAAATGAAAATCTAGAAAATAAAGTGTGAGAATTAGTATAAAAAGAAGTAATGAGTTAGTATGGATTTAGAGATGTTTAGAAGGTTAATTAAGTGTGTAAACATGTGGGATTTAGTATAGGAACAATGGGGAATTTATTAGGCAAAGTATTGAATGTAACAGATGAAGAAAATTTCTATTCTATAGAAAACAGCAGCAGGTCCGGGACTTGGTCCCTATAAGAAGACCCGGACCATGCTGAAATTCAGGCTGAGAGTAACACTGTAACTCTGGTCTGGGACTTGGTCCCATGTACAAAACCTGGACCACCCAGTAAAAACCGTCCGAAAGTTTGCTAATGTCCTGGTCCGGGAATTACCTTATGTATAAGGACCCGGACCACTTGAAAATTATGTTCGAGAGTTCAGGCCACTTCTGGTCCGGGACTTGACCCCTGTACAAGAACCCGGACCATGGAGAAAAATGCTTTGAGAGTTTAGACCACAGGGTGGTCCGGGACCTAAGACCCGGACAAGGTTCTGGACCAACCCAAAACATTAAAAATAAGTTTAAAAAAAGGCATATAAGATAAGGTAAGGTATGGTAATGATAGTATAAGATACTTAGTACTTGATTAATGATGTTTAATGGTCATTAATGGTATAAACAAGTTGTAAAAGTAATAAAGAGTAAGTAAACAATGTGAAAGTGTATGAATTGTAAAGACATAGTAATTATAAGTCGGGAAACGTAAAAGATAAAACTAGTTAAGTTAATTATAGTTAATTAACCTGTCGATCGCATGTATGTGATAGGATTCGAATAGTCGAACACCGAAGGGAAGTCGGTGAGTCCAAGTCAACGGTGAATGGTATGAACTTGTCATGTCCTGTATGCTACCTTGGCTACTCTGATTTAGGTGTTGTGTGCGAATTGACCACCTAATTAAGATAAAACGCACGAATCGGATTTATTGCGCTTACTTGTGCTTATATGATATTGTTCCTTGTTGGTGCTATCTTAAACTCTAGTTTGTATAATCATGAAATGAAATGAATGAATGGAAATGAAGTGTGTGTGCTTGTTGTGCATTGTATTGACCGAGTAATGTGGTATAGGACTTCTAACTGATTCCTAACAAGCTAACCATTCTAACAAAAGAAATTGGTAAATTGGAATGAGTAGAAGTTCGATATAGTTTCGGCCACGCGTGAGGAGGAGGAGACACAAGAGGTTGGATCCAAATCCTGGCCTTAATCTTTTCCATGGACCAAACCCCTTAAATGGGCAGCATCCTGGATTAGTGACCCACCCTAAAGCCCGGTGGTGGGACGGTGTAGTCCCTGCCCGGAGGTCATACCGACTTAACATGAGTATAAGTAAGTAAGTAAGAGTAAGTAAGTAAGTATGGGAAAGTAAGTAAGCATTGTATGAGTATGATTGAGTAAGTAATGTGTAACGTTTAAAAGAGTAAAGAACATCCGATTAACCCAGATGTGTAACTGGCTAACCATTGAAGAAGTAAGTATTTTGTATGGTATTGATATACTGTTTGGCTTGTGTGTATTGCCTTCGGTTGTGTGTATTGTATTGTGTTTGAATGTGTTGTATATGTAAAAGCATGTATGCATGTCTAAATCGGACTCCATGTGTAGTCAACCAATTAGTCGGCGCACCTAGTTAGCACGCGGTATATGCGAAGTTTATATGCAGTGTTTTTGCTGAGCCCCTTGGGGCACTGTTTTTAATTTTACAGGTGCTCGTGAAGGGTGAAGAGTGTGATGAGATCAAGAAGATTTCTTTTTGTGTAATTAATGGATTATGAATGGTGTACCAAGTTGTTCATGGCTATAGGCCTTTTTTACTAGCCGGTGTACCATGGGGTACACCCTTTTGGATGATGAAAGAATTGTGAATTGATAGGATAAGTAGGTTGTTTAAACTCATTATGTTGGTATCTTGGAGTAGGGATGTAATGGTTTACACTTTGATACTCGGTAATCACTATTGTAAGTAAATGGTATTTTGTATTTGGTAAGTAATGTTAGTAGCTCGGTATTTCTTAAACATCAGACTGTTACGTATGTAGTGTAAGCCTTGCTAGCTATATGGGTGGTTAGCGGCATTGTATCACCCGCCGTAGTATTAGTATTTCCGCTACGTGTAATAGGATAAACGGGACAATTAGACGGTATGTAACACCCCATCCAAAGCTAATCGTGGTTATCGCATAACTGAACCCTTAATCGAAAACGTCGCAGCGGAAATAATAAACACCTGGACCTTGCCACGGTCTGATCGTTAGAAAATACCGGCCTTAACATTTACAACACTTATCCAAAGTACATAACCAACCCAAAACATCACCAACCATAATACCGACAACCAACCGAGTACAAGTAACTAACTAACCACATCCTTACATCAGTTTAAGTATAAACAGCCGGGTGCACAGGCGCAACCCGAACTCAAAATAAACATCCCATCCTAAGTCTAACCGCTCCTACTCTCGTAGTGCGTCCTCATGGGTCTCTTACCTGCAAGTGTAAAAACAGCCCCCAAGGGGGTCAGCACGAATGCTGGTACACCCTCTCATGGCCCCCAAGCTAACGGGGCTACGACGACTTATTGTTGATAGCATGGAAATTGATTACATACACAAGCATAATATGAAGTGCAATAACAATAACCACAGATGAACACATTTAGTTCACAAACAATGAACGACTCAAGCGTTCCCTTATCAAGTGGGTTAGTAACCCCCCTCCTTAGTCCTCATTTCCTTAATCTCAGTTCCTTACCTTACCTTAATCTTAATCTCAACTTATTCTCAGTTTACAAACCGTTCCTGGAAGGGAATGGTTGTAGCTTAATTCAAACCTGGGATTTAGGTGATCCCACCGCACCATCTTAATGCCACCTACTCTGGACGGGAGTCCAGCATAGCTGAGCCGGCAACCGGCCCTAGGCTACAAGTCCGAAGACAAGTCCTTAAGCGGAGGGCGGATCTGATTCAGATACCGTCCCCCTTTTTCCTTAGCATGCATGACCAAAGATCGGTCCCGGGTTTCCTCACTCAAGTTCCAGTTAGTAGAAATCTTAATCACCATGTGCTAGCTAAGCCTTAACGGGCATTAACCAACAACCACCAAACTTAACTCTTATTCTTAACTCAGTAAGTACTAAACTTGGTTAGTAACAATCTCAAGTCTCGCGGGTTAGTGTAAATATAACACATACACAACGAGAACAAATATAACCGGTTGCATGCTTTATCTTGTTTTAGTCATAGCAATTAAACAGATAGCACACAAGCCGAGGGACACCTCGTTAGCAAGCAGGTCACAAGAAGGATTGTACCGTTCACCGTCGATCGTTGTTTGATTAACCTTCTTCGGGGTCCCAATTCACAAACCTAAAACATTCATTCATTTTTAGGTCATCAGTTATTTGCACCTTACTTAACTCACTTAGTCCCTAAAGATCCCCATTCAATACCCTCTCAAATCTTTACCACTTAGCTTACAAACTTAACTTTAAACATTAATTTATACTTAACTTAACTTAATCCCTCAAGTTCTTAGGGTCCTAATCATTACCTCTCTACCAAAGGTATACCTTATTACCAATACCATCCTTAGAATTCAAAATTTCTCTTTTTTTTTTTAGGCTCGACCGAACTTCCGACCGACCTTACCCAAGGTCGGTCCATTCCAGAACATATTACCGCTTGAAATTCTACCCCGACCGACCTTGCAAGTCCGGTCCCTAAGGTCGGTCCATTCCCGAGAGTTTTCCCGAGGAAAATTTAAGCTCGACCGAACTTGCCAAGTCCGGTCCCATGTTCGGTCGATTCCAGAGACTTAATTCCTTCACAAAATACAAGCCTGACCAAACTTGCAAGTCCGGTCCCCATGTTCGGTCGGTTCCAGAAACTTTCTCCGGCAGTGTAAACTGAGCTCGACCGACCTTGTAGGTCTGGTCCCTAAGGTCGGTCGGCTCCAGAACCTTGTTTCTAAATTCTCTTTCAACTCCAAACTTCTCCTCATATATCCTAATATGTTCTAACCTCATTAGGGCACCTCAAATACACCTTAAACCCTCCACTAAACACATTAAATCACTCACCAAGATCCACCTTAGTCATTATGCATTTTCCTTATAATAATGCCAACACTTGTAATGTTTTTAACTAGGTTTCTAGGTGGTGGTTCATACCTAATGTAACCACTATGCCAAATGTTTCCCCACCACTATAACATCATCTCCCAAGCATCTTTCACCATCTAAAACTTTTTATGCATTTACTTAAAGTTCCTTCACAAGCTTAAATTTCCATCCATCCACACATTATTTCCTTCCTAGTTGTTTACCAACATTTGCCTAAGTCCTAAATACTCAAATACATTCTCTTGACACCTAAATCCTTCATAGTAATGCCTAAGTCATTATAACTCATTAAAACACTTTATCTACCCCTTTTTCATCAAGACAACCTCTAAAACTTCCTAGTACTTCCTTAGTCATTAAATTCCCTTAGAACATCTTAAACACCTAAGTTCTCCTTTAAATTTTGCCATGGGTTCTCTAGTATATATCACATCCTAACACTTGGTTTTTCTCCATCAATCACCCAAATTCTCATCACAACACCTTAACACACAATTTACACCAAAACTACACCACATCATCATATAGTGCATAAACTTAAATGCTTGGCACTTAGGCCCTTAAATGGCAATAATCTTAACCACTGAATTTCCATATATATTTGCCTTCAACATGCGAATACACACAACAAGGCTCCCATTGAAATAAAATGCTTCTTATAATTCATCTCAACATTGTTTTAACTATCTCTTCTTCTCATTTGCTCTTTAGTCACAAGTTCACAAGTATAGTCATTGTTTCTCCTAGGTTTTATATAACCCTTTTCTAATATAACTCTACACTAAACTCATTACATCTCTGAATCCCATTCCCTTAAACAATAAAACACCTTAAGGTAAGTAATTTACCTTGTTCTCTCACAAGCTTCACAAGCTTTTCTCCTTAGATTTTTTCTTGCACAATCTCGGTCACCAATATAATTCTCCTTGCCAATGTTCTAAACAATGTCCAATGATTCCAATGAGCACTAAACAACACACTAACCTTAAGGAATAAAACCTAGGTTAAAAATGTGTTTTAAGGTTTTGAATTGATTGTTTTACCTTAGTTCCTCAAGACAAGCTTGGATTTGAAGCAAGAAGGACCTCCTTTATCCTTTGAAGAGTAGAAAACAAGCTAGAACAAGGCATTAAATGAAGCCTCATGAGCATGTATTTTCGGTCAAGAAGAAAAGTGATGGAAAGCTAGATTTTCTTACACTTTCTTTACCTTAAGAGAATGGAGAAGCCAATGGAGTCTCCAAACTTGAATTTCCTCCTCTAATGGTGGTTTGACTTGGCACCAAAATGAAGCTCTTGAAGTTTTGAAAAGATAGAAAGGAAGAGCTTGAGCTAACTAAGAGATATATGTATTTAGTTTTGTTTTGGAGCTAAAATGAGCAAGATGTGTGCAAAGCTAGATGGAGCTAGCATGGAGGTTGAGTTTTACGTGAGAGAGAAGAAAGAGAGCAAAGGAAACCGATGGAGAAGATGAAGAATGAAGAGATGAGGAGAGAGAACTACTAAAGGTGAGATATTATGTTAAAAAGGTGAATAGTTAACTTACTTACTTTTGCTTTCTCTTTACTTAGCTAGATAAGTGTGGTGAGTCACACTTAAAAACCGGCCCCCTTGGTCAAATAAGGTAGGTTGTGGTCTTTGTTGACCATTTAATTGACTTACTTGACTAATGTCTTAAACTAGCTTAATTTAGTTACTATTCACAAAACAAGGCACATTGTTGTGAAATTTTTGATTTCCCATTGATATAGACTTCCAAATGTGATACTATATAGTACACATGTTAATTAAAGAGTAATGATGGACATTTAGCCATTCAAAACTCATTTACAAGACAATTTTTCTAAAATGTGCTTTAAGACTCCTTAAAGCACATTTTGTGTTTTAACTTGTTTTCAAGCTTGGTTTTCTTTGGTAACTGATTTAAAATGACCATTAGGATATTACTAAGGTCTTAGAACAATATTTGGGTACTCACCCAAGTCTCTCCAAGCTTAGAGCACGTTTTTGCTTAAACTGCTCTTTTGGTGTTTCCTTATATTTTCTTTGATTAAGAATGTTTCTTAATGTTTCTAAGGCATTATTTAGCCTTCTTATATCTTAGTTTGTCATTTAAACACCATATCTAAGTTTGGGGTATTTCACGGTAAGTAAAGGATTAGCGGTAGGGTGTTACAAAAAGTGGTATCAGAGCGCTCTGATGTCTAAAGATTACTGAGCATAGGGATTACCGAGTTTGGATTACAACCATTTTAAAAGGAAAATTAGAAACCTAACTAGGAATGACCGTTGATAACAATGGATACCCTTAACTTCCGTATGGACGATACCATTGCTTAGATTCAAGACCAGTTGGTCATAGTGTTATAGCGTCATGGTGTTACAACGCCTAATGTAAATGTTACATGTTCAGATGTCAGGACGAGGTCCAGGCCGACCCAGAAGAGGGGCTGCCGATGAACTGGCACGCAGACGATAGCCGAGATCGTCGCTGCCACGGTAGCACAAATGCTACCTCAATTAATCACTACAGTACAACAAACTCAACAAAATCAACAAACTCAAGCGGGACCAATCCCTCCCCCTCCACCTAGAGATGTAAACTGGGTAAAATCTGTCGCTGAACTCCGACCTCCATGCTTTAGAGGCGAGAGTGACCCAGCAAAACTTGATGCCTATATCTCCGAAATGGAGACAGCCTTTGAAACCCTCGAAGCTCCTGCTGGAGTTCGAGTGAGAGTAGCAGCATACTACCTTAAAGACGCTGCCATGGATTGGTGGAAGTTAGTAAAGCACGAGTATGCCAACGAGCCCACCTTCGACTGGGAATCCTTCACCGCCATCCTCCGATCCAAATACTATCCAGAGCACATCAAAACCAAGAAACGACTAGAGCTTGACGCTCTGAAGATGACAGACAGAATGTCAGTGGACGAGTAGTACTACCGCACCTTCACCTTCATTCTACGTCTTCTACCCAACCTTGGGTACACCAGCCAGGTGTTGGTCGATCGCTTCTATGGCGGTCTAAGCCATCGCCTTCGGTACGGTATGGGGTACACCATATTTACCTCCCTTCAGGTAAATATTGGTTTGAACCCTTAGTACCATTGTAAATACTTGAACCTTTATCTTTATGAGTAAAAGCACCATCTAATACCTGAAACTTCAGGAGTGCTATCACGTGGCATCTCGCGTTGAGATTACTTGCCAATTAAGGGATGAGGAGCAGGCGCTTAAGCGCAAGGTCAATAGCAAAAACACTAGTGCTGAGGAGCAGAACCAGTGCAAGAGCTGGAAAAAGAAGAAAGAGAAGTTCTTTCAACAATCCCAAAATAATTCCCCTAGTGAGAGCAGTGCCCATGCTGAGAAGGGCAAAGCAGATGAGCCTCTTTAGCTAGCTTATTCTGCGTCGGTGGCAGCGAAGCCACTGAGATCACACCCGCCTAAGGGTAAAACCTCTAAATTCACACTCGTACATGTAAAATTATCATAACTAGTATTTCGCACCAATGTGCTAACACTCAAGCCTCAGGTTCTGGCTCCGGGTACAACAAAAACTACTCCAACGGCCGTAGTCCGTTTGAGAAGAGGTGTAATCAGGATCATCCCGGCATGGATTGCCAAGGGAGAGAAATCAGATGCTACAACTGTTAGAAACCGGGACACCGAGCTAATGTGTGCCCAGTAAATGCAAAGCCCAAGGGAAATTTCCAGAGCTATAAGCAGAGGGAAGGCAAGGAGGTTGCATCTGGTGATGCTCCATCTCAATAGGCCTTGTAGGGACAGGGGTCCTAAGGTCCTCAGAAGGTCGCACCCCAAAGGCAGCCAGCCTTGCATATTATCGATCGTGATGGGACCGGTTCTAAGTCTGGCCTAGGTATTAACTTAAACCTTAAATCCTTTTGAAGCATGTCTATGTATTGGAGTAATTGTTTGAATGGATGCATGAGTAAATGAATTAAAGTATGTATTGAGTATGAAATGCATTAGTTGAGACAAGAACTCACCGTAGATGAAATTTATAACTATAGGTAGATTTAATATCATCTAACCGATACCATCAAACCCAAATCATGAAGACGACGACATCACCACTTACCACTACTCCAACGAGCAGTGTCAGGTCATCCGACCAGGTATGATTTTATTAAAGGGATACCTGACACCCGAAGCACAAATTTCAATCATCCGACGATGCAATGAACTAGGAAAGGGTCCAGGAGGATTTTACACACCCGAATTCCTCGGTGGAGCGAAGATGAAGCTGAAGATGATGTGCTTGGGAAAGGATTGGAATCCTTATACCAAGACATACCAAGAGAAGCAGATGCAAGACGGAGCGACGCCACCAACAATACCCCTTGAATTTCAGACGCTTGTTACACGAGCTGTAGAACTTGCACAACAATGTGAAGATGATCCAATCCCCACACTTGAAGCGGACCTCTGTATCGTCAACTTCGATGAGAAAGAAGGACGACTTGGGTTACACCAGGATAAGGACGAGACAACGGAATCTCTTGAACAAGGAGTGCCCGTAGTGTCTTGGTCCATTGGTGATGATGCCGTATTTTTGTATAGTGAGCAGAAGCGTGTAGACCTCACAGAGAAACTGGTATTGAGATCAGGAGATGTCCTAATCATGGGTGGAAAGTCTAGGTTGCCGTATCACGGTATCAAAATGATCAAGTTGAATACGGCACCACCGGCGATAATCAATGCCACACACATGAAACCAGGACACCTGAACCTTACCATTAGAAAGTATTAAATTTGTAGTATCATGTAATGTATTAGTAACGTGTATTAGACACACGGTATGTATGATGGTTGGTTTATCAATAAAGAGCAGTGTTGATTATTAAATTCCACTTGTGTCCACCATCATTACTTACGAACTTGTGAATCCATAGGTTGTGGAATCAGTACCGAAGGTAACCTAAGTATCCTCACCGAAGCACAAGCCGGTAAGAGCGACACCATCTTAACGGGAACCTTCCCAGTGAACGGCATTGAAGCCTCAGTATTATTCCACTCCGGCGCCTCTCACACCTTCGTTTCGCCATCTTTTGTGAAGAGATTGGGGCTAGATGCGGTTGAGCTACCGAACTTCTTGGTTACTCTCCCGTCGAAGGAGCGAGTACGATGTACCAAATATTACAGATCAGCCACGATCCGAATCAAAGGCGAAGAGTTTCCCATCTCCTTCATCGAATTTAACGGGTTGGGATTCGACTTGATAGTCGGGATGAACTAGTTGGAGCGGCACAAGTGGTGAATCCTCTGCGCCGAGCATAGACTGCTGATCAAGAGTCCTTCTGGGGTTACAGTATCTTAGCCAGAGACCGAAGAAGCCTTTGACTACAGTCATCTCCGTCAGTCTATGTACCGGGAGCTCAGAAAGGGGCACGATGTGTATCTTTGCTATGTACAAGACCTGGAGAGAGATCCAGAGTTCAATACCGATGTACCGATTGTATCTGAATTCCCTGATGTATTCCCGAAGGAGCTACCTGGTATGCCACCTCAGAGAGCTGTTGAATTTGAGATTGATCTCATGTCTGGTACTGGTCCCATTGCCAGAGCACCGTACCGTATGGCACCAGCAGAAATGACAGAGCTCAAGGAGCAGTTGCGCAATTTACTCGACAAAAGGGTTCATGCACCCGAGTGTATCACCCTGGGGAGCACCCGGTCTCTTCGAAAGAAGAAGGACGGTAGCTTCCGACTCTGCATCGACTACCGCGAATTAAATGCGGTTACTGTCAAGAATAAATACCCATTGCCACGCATCGACGACCTATTCGACCAGATGAAAGGAGCTTCATTCTTATCCAAGATTGTCCTTCGATCTGAGAATCATCAGATTGCTATCAGAGAGCAAGACATAGAGAAAACGGCATTCCGTACTAGATATGGCCACTACGAATTCATAGTCATGTCATTCGGTTTGTCAAACGCAACAGCTAAGTTCATGGATCTAATGAACCGTTTGTCCAGTGAACATTGGGACACTTGTATACCAAAAATTTTAACCCCCTTGGAATAGTCTCTAAGGCATACGTGTTTACAAGGGCAAAAGGGGTCAAAAAGCACCAAGGCGGGATTTTCCAAGAACATTATCGGGATTTTCTATTTTCATATGACTTGTTCATTATCTCCAAACACTTCCAAATATCATACTCATTATGAAAGGTATTTCATGATTTTTTTTATAATATTTATTCTGGAAATGTAGCTTTTAATTCATATTATAAGCTAATTTCTTTAATAATTAACGCATGAAATAGCCTCAAATAGAAATAAAAAAGGATTCCAAAAATTTAAATAAAATTGTCACATGGTTAGCATGACTACATACAGTAATAAACCTGAAATTATCTTATTTGGAACCTTAGCCCAAAAATTTAAAAGAGAAATTCAATCATTTTGCAATTTTCTCTCTCCTCTGGAAAATACCAAAATCGAATCAAAATGTCATGAAATTTTAATATAAGATAGAGGATGATTTTTAGCGACTAATGCTGTTGGAATTTCGTTATTTTGACTTTCCAATAATAAGTTATGAATTATGGAACATTCCAGATTGTGACATTTTTATCTAATCAGTTATTTATCAAAATAACCCGATTCCAACTCTCAAAATTCTTAAAAATCATCCTTTACCTTCAGTTAAAATTGCATAATTTTCTCAGCCTGCAGCATATTCTAAAAAATCAGATTCCCTTAGAGCACAAAATCAAGGTTTTAGATAAAGATCTTGTTCTATCAACATGGCCTTGCTCTTTCTATAAAAGGACCTTCCAAAAACGACCTAGGGCAGATGATAGCACTTCCAAAGTCAGAAAACACAGCCACAAATCTTCTCCCCACGTTTTACACCTCCAAGCCTCAAATCAATACCGAAACCCTGCTGTGAAATCACCCCGAAACCACTCAAAACACAATATTTCCTTCCCCTTCCAATTCCAAACACAAAACCACCTGAAAAACAGAAGCAAACCGTCCTTAACCATACAAGGAAGAAGGGGTCAGAAGCTCGGGTCGAAGTTTGAACCGGATTAGCTATCAACGAAGCGTACGAAGTTTCCCGACGTGAAGGAACAACCAAATCTCGAAGCCAAAATAGGCTCGAAATCAAATTGTCTAATGCACTTATCTCAATACACTTTTGGTTGAAATTCCTATTCAAATGACTTTTTCTTTGCTTTTAGATTAAGGTTTGTTTACGTTTCTGTCCACTAAATTATTCAATAAGCTTCGTCCTTAATTCGTAGTCAAATTAGAAACTTTTGATCACTAAATGTTTAGAATCTTTCAGGCTACCTACCCATAAATTTTGAGCCAAAAACACCGTCAGGAACCACCCAAAACGCCGCCGTCCTGGGGCGGTCCGCACCCACGGACGCCATGTCCGGAGTCCCGAACACCCTGTCCGTAAGCACGGACACCCCCGGACCGCGGCAGGAATTTAATTTCAAATGTTTTAGGGTTTTTTCAAACTATGTCCGAGCCTATGGACACCCTGTTTGTGGCCCCGGACTTTTCAATTTTTTGTTTTTGTTTTAATTCGACTTTTATTTCCACATAGATTAACTAGGGTCCTGGGTACGGACATTAGGTCCATGGCTACGAACGGAAAACAAAATTTGACCTAATTCTGCCTCCGAAACCTAGTTTAGGTAACTTCAATTTCACTTTTAGTTTTTGTCAAAAAATGTTAAAAAATAAAAAACAAATCAGATGTTCGCGCACTTCGGTTAAAAACGACTCATAATAAACCGTAATTAAACTAAGTAGAGGAAAAACGACTTCTAAGGGGTATGAAAGTAATTGAACCCTAATCAAGTCGAATATCAAGCCCCCGAACCCGAACTCTACCTTTCCTAATTTACCCTAGGTTAAAATTAGGTGGCGACTCATAATAGGTTCCAGTGAGCTAGCTTAGGTTTTAATAATTATGGTTATATGACTTAGTTATTAAACTTAGGTTATAAGTGGACCTAGAATCTGATCAGATCCTAATCAACTTAATCAACATAGGATAGGGTTCAAAAATCGAGGCTCACAGAATGGCGACTCTGCTGGGGACAAATTCTTAATATTAACTTGTTTAATTTTGAGAAAGAGGGCTTAACTCAAAAATGTTTATCTATGGCTTTATTACATTGTTTGTTTACTTTCGTGCTACTTTAATTTCTGTACCTTTGCATCATATGAGAGCGAGGGTCCACTAATAAGTGTGAAATTGATATGGTTTTATAAGTGCTTAATTCCTATTTTTCGTAACTTTTGAGACGTTTTCTCATACTTATCCTATGCTTTTCATGATTCTTACTTTGGGCAAGAAATGATGCCAATTTTATCTGTTAAAGCAGAAAATAATTGTGGAAATGCATAGATCTGATCATGAGCTTCCAACACCACAAACGGGGATCAAATCGGAGTTCGGACGAAGGTTTTAGAGGCATTTCAAGTTGTGTCCATGATGTGTCCGAACTTGTGTCCGAACTTCCAAGTTCGGACACAACTCGAAGAAAACCTGTATGTGCAATATCGATCTGTCCAAACTTGCATGTTCGGACGCAAGTTGGAACAGGGCAAAATCGACAATTTCTGGACCACGAACGTGATGAAAAAGCAAAGTTTAACTTATTAAATCTCACGAAAACCACCGCTCCATTACTAGAATTCCTTTCCAGCTCTTTCATTCCCTTCCAGCCTTAAACCCATGTTATTCTTTTTTCTTTCCAGCTTAATCACCACCTCCAATCATCATTCAATCCACCATCTACACATCCAAATGAACACTACAAATAGACCAACTCCAATACGTAGACAAGGGCATCAGATAGACTACCACTCCATCCCAGACCACAACACACCATTCATATACCACTTCCATTCATCCATTCCACTCCATCTCACCCTATCCATCCATTTCCATTAAACCACCAGTACGTACACCCCCATACTGCATCATACACACCACCACCACCACACCAAGACCACCGTACACACTACATCAGACACAACACCCACACCACTACCATCTCCATTTCATTTAAACCATCTGATTACCTCCATTCCCATACATACAATATCTCATACGTAAACCAACACCACCGTACACCACTCCATCCCAAACCAACATCGCCATTCATGTACCACCTCCATCCATAACACTCCATCTCATTTCATCCCATCCATTTCCATTAACCACCGGTACGTATACCCCCTTACTACTCCATACACACACATAAACCTTCACCAGTCCATTATCACATATCACATCTACATCTTATTATTATCCAACCATTAAACCGATATATTACCAATCCAAATAACAACACGAATTCGGGATGGCAGAGAAGATGATTTCTTACTCTGTCTATTTATTTAATATGTTGGGTTAAGGGAATTTACTCTAGGGAACGGTTTATTTCTGTTTGTTTTAATTATGTAATTTATTTTTATTGATTAATTAATTACGGATTGTTACTATTAATGTTTTCTTGCGCTTTTCAATAAATGTCATGAGTTTATTGAATTGCTTTACTAAATCTATTTTGATCCGATCAAGTGAAAAAACAGATCGGTTAAATTAATTCGTATATCTGTGGAAAGCTTGTTTTAATCAGACAAGTTAGTACTTCAGACGCAATATTATTATTCTTTTACTTAGCCGTTTACATGTGTTTTGCCTGAGTTTGGATTAGACCTAGCATGTTCTGGTAGACGAGGTCTTTAGGTTCCATTATTTAGCCCTTAAGACTATAAAAGGAATTTTGCCATTCCATTCTTAATTAACCAGTAGACCTAACATAGTTAATCAAACGGTTTTAACCTGAACCCAGAGTCCCGCTCAATCATATCATCAATTATTTTAATTTATCTATTATTTTATTTATCCGCATTTTATCAGTTTCATTTACCGTTCAATTAAAAATCCACTCTTTCATGCTTTTGTGACATCGCTAGGAATTAAACAATTTCGCTTAAGTCCCACGGTTCGATTACTCGGTTGCTTCTATCCTGCTATACTACTACGCCCGGGATTTGTTTGTAGCCAGATAGATGTTTTGATCCAAGCTTTATTATTTTTAACAGGTCAAAATTCTTGTCTGCATCCACGCAAACCAATTTCACCCCGTGACCCATTTAAGGGTTCCCTGTCAGGGACTCACACCTTTTAAGGTGGTGTGAATAAGCGGGGAAAAGAGGAGGATGTCGTCTAACCACATCTCCTTAATACCTGGGCTTTAGTCCCAAGAATTTTCCTGGCAGTGTCCTTACCAACCCATGTTTGGTCATTCAAAGACCCAACCGTAGACACACACCTTTGAGGTGATGTGAAAAAAGTGGGGAAGCCCAAAGAGAATAGCGTGCAAGCCCTATTCCTTTGTGGTGACCTGGGCCCATGCCCCAAGCACCTCTCCGGATTGATCCATACCCGGTTTGATTTAAACGTCTAGTGAGAACATGTTGAATTTATGTGGGCTTTGTTTGCTTGTGTGATCAGCCCATTACCTATCCTAGAGATTGATAGGAACTTCTCCTACATCAGCCTAGCCCAACCCGAATTGGCAACTCTATTTGTTTACGGCTCAGCGGCCCTGTTGGTTTAATATGTGAGTCGTTTGGGCTTCGGCCCAAAATCCTAGACTTAGGTTATTTCTTTTCCAGCCCAATTTGAATTATCCAATTAGTTTTAGGCCCATAAAAAGAAATCCACCTGAACTTGGAATAACTCACAAGTCCTGAAAATAAAATCTTTTTCGGCTTAGCAACCATATTCTCTGACCCAAAGAAAGTTAGGCCTATTTGTGATTTAGGGACCATTCCAGCCCATGTGCTTTACTTCAGGTCCAAACACATTCCGACCCAAGGGTTCATTCTAGTCTAGGTAGACTTCTTATCATAGCCATGTCCCAAAACCATAGATCGAGGTGTCACCTCTCACGCACAATCAAGGCCGTCCAGTCCAAATTCCAATTCACAGTCTAAAAAATACCCCGACCCAAACACCTCATTTTCTGGGTATCTTAGCCCACTTGCTTTCAGTCCAAGCCTGTTCCGGTCTTCGATCTACCTTGTGAAGCGTCATTCTCACCCTAGTTCATTCAGCCTCTTGTTAGCTAATAATGGACACCTTGGAAACAGGTAGGCCCGAATCCCAAGCATGGAAGGAGGAGGAAGTCCAATCAATATGGATTCCCAGTTAGCCGTAGAATTCAATGGGATGCTGAAAAAGATTGAGCGAATGGAGAAGGCCAACAAGCCAGCCGGTTTCGACTACTTTTCCACTAGACTGTATCCCGAGGTTGATCTCCCGCCAAAGTTGAAGTTGCCAACACTTCCCCTGTACAAGAGTTCCTCCGACCCACAGCTTCATTTGGCAATGTTTCGATAGAGAAATGTCTATCCTTATGCTGAACGATATGCAGAAGGCCAAGGTATTTGCTCGCTATCTTGATGAGACTCCTCAGCATTGGTACATAACTCGAAGGATGAATACCAAGACCTACGAGGAGGTCTGTGAAGCTTTTCTACATCATTTTGAGTACGCTTGAAGTTTTGGAGTCACCAGGACTGATCTTGCAAGCACACAACAAACAGAAGGTGAATCAATGACCGACTTTGTCAAGCATTGGAGGACGAAGGCAGCCGCTATGCTCACAAAGATGGACGAACAGGAGCAAATCCAAATGGTAATCGAGAATATGCATAAGCAATACAATGACAAACTGAAATTAACATACTTTCCTAATTTTGACTAGCTGATGGGACAAGTTGGTGTCCCAGAGGAATTGATTCATAAGGGAGAATTAAAGCTTGGGAACTCAGAAAACACCGGAAATGGTTCAAGGACAGCAGCTTGCATCTAAAGAGGCATCCAAAAGAGAACCAGGCAGCATGAGGTAAACACCGTTCGACGGCTAAGAGAGTTAGGTTGGGCATTGGAGCATCAGAGCCACCTAGAAAGAAATTCGTCAGAGAGAGTTCACAGACATTGGTCAACCGTTGAGCCAAGCTTTTAAAAAGCTCTAGGAGCGAAACATACTACAACCTCTCACCCCCCGGCCTGGGTCTCTCGGAAACGAAGGAATCTAAGTCAGTTTTGCCAGTACCACCAATTTCTCGATCACAACACCGATGATTGCAAGGCCTTGAGGCACACGATCCAGGACCTCTTTGACCAGGGATTTCAATGCGATGGTATTTAGGAGATATTTTTGTTAGAAATCACTTTAAATTCACAGTTCTTAGTTTAGACTTTAGAATATTTTGTTTCCATTCTATTTTCCTTTTTAGTATACTTTGAGTAGCTGTTCGATGTATGGACTCAGTATTGTTCAATTTATTTGCATTAATAAAGCTTCAGCATCCTTCACATCATTAAGAAAGTCATGTACAAATGTTTCGTAATAAAATGATTTTTCTCTAACAAACAAAAAAATGGTTGAGTATGTCTTTTGATAAAAGCACATGAAACAATCATCTTCTGGCAATAGAACAAGACGAGTCGCCTTTTTGCTTCCAAAAGGGTGAACATGTCCGTCCAAACACCATCACAAAACATCCAAAACAATCCACAAAGCGGTCCACATTCTACATCTGTTTAAGTGTTGTCCTAAACCCCAAATCAATACTGGGGGCAATCTGAGCTCGGGATCGTCGTCTTTAATCTTTCGGTTAAGCGTGTGAACTAGTCTTTGAGTGAAATTCACGAGAGTGTCTTGAGCGGAAAAACCATGAGTGAACGAGCATGTCATTTTTACATGACTCCAGTGAGACCACATTCAAAGGTAAGGTAAACGGCATAACTCCGACCGATGGAGATATATTGTAAATTTACGCTTAGACCTTTGAAAAGTAACAAAGAACAGATACACAACTATTAGGGATGACGAAGCACCTAGGTACAGCACCACACAACCCAAAGCTTGTGAACCCTGAAATTAAACCCTAGGCACCCACGCTGAGCTTTCCGTATACATCCTCTTTTACAACATTACAACTCCACAAACAAGCCAGCCAATGATGAACAACCGACCCGATGACCAAAGGAAGCAAGGAGCCCGAAATCTGAACAGCAACTTCACAAGTCCAAAGAAGCAACGCAGTTACAAAGACAATGAAATGATCCACAAATGGTCCCAAAGCAACACAGGATCCCATGAGCTCACATAAAAAAATAGCTCTCAAAGTTCAAAACCGGGGAAACACAAGGACCCCAAGGAAAAAGAGATTCAAAGAAAGGCAAATCTAGAAAGCCTCGAAGTAATCCAAAATCAGAAGAAAGAGAGTAGGTGCAAGGAACAATTCAAAAGTCCCAAGTTCCAAGCTCACAAGCGAAGTCATCACGAAGTAGCCAAACGACTTCAAGACAAAGAAGGCAAGTCCGAGAGAAGGTGCAAGTTGCAGCTTTGGTCACCCTTATAGCTCCACATATCCTAAACATTCCTCCATCATCCCATTGTCTTTCATCACACCACATAACCACGTTATAAGCTTAAAAGACTTCTGACTTAGTAGCTGTGTATCCAATCACGTGAAAGTAGCAGGTTGCATGCGTAAATCTCATAAATGTCAAATTCAATGGTTGAGATGTTTTGACCAAAAGGAGAGCACGAGTGCAAGCATCAAACACTTTGAGTGTAGGATAGAAAGCACCACATCAAGACATAATCCTTGACCATGTGAGGATAAGACTTGTTCGCATGTTTAATCAAAGAAAATACTGGGAACAATCGATCGTTCCGATCGATTGCCATGAACTCTAGCTCAGATTGTCTTAAAGGAAAATACTGGGGCAATTATTGGTTCCAACAATTGCTATGACAACACCAATCGAAACCCAAACATTTAGCACCACCGACATTGTAAAACCCCTACCACTAATACCGTCATTACCGTCTAATCACTTCATACTTACATACCTTTGCAGCGGATGCTTACTTACACAACGGTGGGTGATACAATGCCTTCAGCCACACACGTGACTAACAAGGCCTACTACTACTTACAGCATCAGTCTGATGGACCGGAATACCCAAGTACTACACACTTACAATACATACTCCAATTACTAACCAAGTACTACAATGCTCCATTCAATACAATACTCCATAATACAATACATTATAATACACCGAGTTTACTAAGATCCTAAATCCAAATACAATAATTCTTTTGAGTTTATACATTCTCATTACAAGTCTAGCATCTACACATTCTCACAACTACATACTTTCCAAATACATATGGTGTACCCCTTGGTACACATCTACATCAAAGGCTACAAGCCTTATACCATTCTCTACTATCTACATTTCATTCCTAGCTATCTAGGCATAGCCGCTGGTCTCTTACTGTGACCATAACCGCTTCGGGTAAAAACAATGCCCCAACGGGCTCATCTTACGCGGCATATGACTTCCGCATACCCCGCGTACTAGCGAGGGTACGCCGACCACTTAGTCGAATACATGCAATCCATTTTACTCATACATACATACATACATACATGCTTCATTCATAATACTATAATACATCACAAGAATACATACATACATTTCAATAAATACAAGGAAGACATTACAAGTCAACCATACATACTTACCTTTACGGAATACGCTGCTCCAATACATACACAATGCTTGTTAGCTTCTTTTACCCACCCGGGTTAATCGGGTGGTCATTAATCTTTTACTCAGGGTCAATGACTTACACCAGCCAAGACCATTACTCATACAATACTTTACTTACTTACCACTTACTCAAGTCAAGTCGTGGTGACCTCCGGGCAGGGACTACACCGTCCCACCACCGGGCTTTATTGTGGCTCACCAATCTAGGATGCTACCCATTTAAGGGGTTTGGTCTATAGAAAGGATTCAGGCCAGGAATCACATCCAACCTCTTGTGTCTCCTCATCCTCACGCGTGGCCGAAACTATATCGGACTTCTACTCATTCCAATTTACTCAATACTTAAGTTAGGGGTTAGGTAGTTAGGAATTAGTAGAAGTCAGCACATCCATACCAAGGAATAATACACTACACACATACACATCCATACCAAGGTATAATACATTACACAAGTACACTACAAGGTACATATACACTTCTTTCTTATCCATTCATTTCATGAATTATACAAACTAAATGTTCAAGACGATATAACAAGAACAAATATAAAACAAGCACAAGTAAGTGCATTAAAGTCCGATTCGTGCATTTATCTTATTTAGGTGATCAAATAAGCACACAAATTGGGGTAACCAGGTTAGGATACAGAGCATGAAGAAATCATTCCTTTCACCGGGATTTACTTTACCGGGTGTTCCCTTGTTCCTTAGTTCACACTTGTTCCTCGAGTCTTATTCTCAAACCACCGACTACATGCCAAATGGTTCTATTAATACTAAGCATTACGGTATATATATAATTGCTACTCCCGTACTTACCTTGTTATCCTGTTATTTCGGTTTAACTTAATGTTCTTAAATTCACAACTTCCTTAATCACTCCTCAAACTTGTTTACACTTCTTAGGGCCTTTAAAGGTCACCAAAAAAGGCCTTAACAACTTCTAAAACCATTACCAATCAATCCCCCATCATCTAAAGCCTAAAAACCACTTTCGGCAACTTTTTTAGGGTGGTACGAGACTTGGTCCGGACCCAAGGTCCCGGACCATTCAAGAAAAATACTCTCGGCTGAATTTTACTATTGGTCCAGGACTTGGTCCTGGACCTAGGTCCCGGACCACCTGCTGGAATTACTCACGGGCTTATTTTCGTTGCGGTCCGGGACTTGGTACATATCCTAGGTCCCGAACCCTGCTAAAAACTGCTACTAGGATGATTTTCAACCCCAAATCAACCCTTAATCCACCTCCAATCATTCCATAATCTTCCACATGTTTTGTACATGTTTAAACACACTTAAACACTCACAAAACTCCTTAAATCTATGGTCCAATACTTACTCAACTTCTTGCTCAAATTCTATTAATTTCCATTCTCATTTTCACACTTTGCACACTTGTGCATTCCTACACTTCTCTTTGCATTTTGCACTTGTTTTAATTCCATTTTACCATTCCAATTCATTCCCAAGCAACTACACTATCAATACACAAGTCCAACTCTCATTTTACTAAATCTTGCACACTAGTTCTTCCTAGATTTTACAAGGCATTACTACGCTTCTTGCAATAGATTTTACCCTCTTTTATTCTCACATTACAACTACCACTTCATGGTTACTAAACCTCTCTACTCAATCCAATACGTACCTAGGTTCTCCCATTCACCAAGTCATCCATAAATGCACATTTCCTACTAAAATTTTGTCATAGTTCACCTACATTTCTAACTTAGCCACATTCATTCTTCTCACCAAATTCATTCCTAAACTAGCCACACCCATACAATGGTCCTACAAGCAATCAAAGCAATCTCAATTCATCAATACTCCATCAAACAACAATACCAGTACACATACATAATTATTTGGCTCTAAGGCCTACAATCCCAATACTAGTTCACAAATACTCAAACTTCCATATACTACAATTCTAATACATGTTTTGGGTTCTTTAATTAATTACCCATTCCCATTGCTCTATGCATTAAAATTTAGCATTAAGAAGGAGGTCTTACCTTAAGCTTATTATTCCTTCTTTTCTTTTCCAATTCTCCTCCTTCTCTTTTTCTTGCACAAAATCGGTCATATGGGGGATGGAGTTGCCAAACTCCATCCCAACACCCAAATTACATAAAGAGAATATAATTAAATTTCTAATCCTTTAAAACAACACTTATCCAATGAAGGGTTTAAATTATCACAAGTTAGGGTTTACCTTTATGAATTTCCAAGAGGGTTTTAGCCCTTGGTTCAAGAAGGTGATCCCACCACCATTGCAAGGTTGGAATTATGCTCAAAAGAGAGAGAGAGAGAGAGAGAGAGAGAGAGAGAGAGAGAGAGAGATAGAGAGAGAAATAGAGAATGTACAAAGGGGAAAAATGGTTACAAAGGAGAATGGAGGAAACATGAGTTTTCTTGGGGATTTTTACATTAATGGGGAGAGGAGACTCCAAGCTTTACATTGATGCCATTTTCTCTTCTAATGGGGAAAACCCTTGGAGATGAATTTCCTCATTTTTGGATTTTTAAAAGAGAGAATGGTAGAGAATGATGAGAGGAGCAAGAATATGCACTTATTTTTTCATTTGGAGTTCAAATGAGACTAGAGCATGAAGGAGAAGTGGAGAAGCTATTGGAGCTTTCTTTTGAGCATCAAAATCACCAGCACAAGGGGGAGAAGGAGAGAGAAATCGGTGCGGGAGAAGGAAGGAAGGTGAAAGAATAGATAAATGAGGAATGAGAGGTGAGAGAAAAGGTAAAGTACTTTTTACTTTTCTTTTGCTTTTTGACCTCTTATTTAATTAGCTAGTTATGTGAGTGTGTGTGAGTGAGTTATTTGACTCTTCAAAACTGGCGCCCCTACAGTATTACTAGTTGGAGCGTTTTTCGTCTTTTACATAAAACGCTCGTTAATTTACCCAGTTTTGGTACTATTCACTAACCGCGCCCGTTTTTCGGAATTTTCTCTTTTCTTTAATTTTATTGGTTATTAAGCTTCCATTAATGCTTAATTATAGTTATTTAATGAACTATAATTTTTACGGGTTCGTTTGACCACTTAAAGGCACGTTTTCGGGTTTTCTCAAAAAAAGTGCGCTAGAGCTCTATTAGCGTTTTAATACATTATTTGGATCCGTTTTCTCCGGGAATCATTCCCATACACTAATTAGGCATGAATAAGCCTTAAGAATCCATATAATACGCTAACTGAGGTCTCATACCTCCTATGGTTATTTAACGTTTATTTAGCGTTTTTTCATTTCTTTTGGATTTATTTTTCCTTATCAATATTACTTAGGCATTATTAGGCCCTTAAATACATATTAGAATTATTTTAATCGCTATATTTAAGTTTGGGGTATTTCAATTTACCCCCCTTAAGAAACTTTGTCCTCAAAGTTGCTCAAGGTTATAGGATTACTATACTTACTCATTCATACATGTCTAATGCCAAAGTCATACATTCCTCCTCCTTACAATTCCCCAATCCATTACTCAAGGTCTCTACATACCATACCATGCAAGTATACTACAATCATCCGATCCGCATGACTACCAACCATCTGGTTCCACATTACAAGGTTTACATATACATATAGTGCAAAGCTATCCCCAAAGCAATGCAATACACATTACAATCCCGTAGGCACTCAGGTCATCTAGACACAGGACTTCTCTATGTCCCGCTGCCCTTGGAATAATACAACATGATACACTACCATCGTTCTCCGGTATAAGCTTCCAACAAATCCTGAATCTCCAGTCTAAGGGAAATCCTTTCACAACCGCTAATTAGAAATCCTCCTAACACACAACAACTCTAAATTCCCAATTTATGTTCATTACATCTATTCTATGCGTGATTCTTGTGACCACTTGAGTGGAGCTTCAAGAATCATTCGACCCTGATGTGATCAGCATCAGCGTTGAACTATCTTTCCACCCCAATTTGTGTTCGGTTTCTTTGATCTAATCAAGATCAAGTTCGACTTCCCACATCAGTTTCAAACAATCAAATAATTCAATTATTTCAATTTTCTATCTTTTTACTCTTCCTAGCCATGATTACAAATTCACACATCTCCAAAGGATGGAATTCAGTCCATCAGTCATCCTCAATCTACTTCCAAATACTTTACTTCTAGATTCAATGCCTAAGTGCTCATTTCATCGACCTTCGCTACCTTCATCCATTACTCTCCATCATCCCCAATGATCTAGCTAGGAATTACAACATTTCTAGAATTTAATCGTCCTCAATTTTCTTCCAATGACTTACCTATAAATACACTACTCATGGGCTCCATTCATCTACTACTCTCAATCAATTCATACTATTTCTTGCAGGATACAATACGTGTGGAGCTCCGTCCACTACTCATTCTCAATTATCTCAGAACATCTTCTAGGTTCTACATCGGTTTTATACCGACTCATGCATCGTAATGCCATGTATAACTTCAAATAGACATACACTATAGGGATTATTATTCCCCAAGAGTTTCTCTACTCTTCTTTACTAACATTCTCATACAAGAGTTACAAGATAGGTACATTCATCCTATGGTATTTGCATCTCTCGTGCCTAATTACCACAATTACAATACGAATGAATACGTATGTTTATTTACCATAAGTATCAATCATCAAATCAGTTATCATTTATGCTATGCACATTATAGTTTATGTGTTTAATTCATGAAACTTACATTAAGCGGTTTTCGCTCTACCCCCTTAAAAGGGATTACGCCCACGTAATCTACCATATGTTATTATTATTGCACATTGGTTCATTCGATTCGGGCACTCTGAAGCATTTTAGCTTCTTCACGGTCTATTATATAATGTACTCTGGTCAAAGGGTCTTAACCATGCTAATGGTTTAGCCCTTGCACCAAGAATTCCTATTGGAGTTTATTTAACTCCTAATTAATTTGGTTCTTGCATATCAGGCTTCAAGGCATTAATAGCCATTCTCTCATACTTACTAGGTGTATTAAATTCTTAGCTAGGGTCCACTAGCTTCTACTGCGCGACCCTGATAGCTTTAGTGTTTAATTGGCTCTTTTTTTATTCAAAATGTACTACGCATCACCTTTTTATCCCTCTATTGTAGGAATAAGGTTTATTAGACAAGTGTGGTATTCTTTTACCTTGCTTGAACTCAATGAGTTTTAGATTTGTAACCAGCTCTCTGGCAATCTATTATACATACTATTCGTACTCCCATGATTATTCGCTAAGTTCCTCCGACTTATTGTCGGGCGAGGTTAAGTCACTACTTAGTTATAGTGCTTCCTTTGTTGTCAATAGCTTCTGAATTATACCAGTTCTTCTGGTTCAGTACAAGTGTTCTTTACACTCTTTGTGCTTCTTTGGCCTCAGGCCGCAAGGTTTGTTTCTCAGCTTTTGCTTACCTAGCTTCTGCCCTGATCATTGGTGAGGATTTACCACGATTTACATTTTCCATATTCCTAGCTATCCCACTAGATCATTAGCTGCGCAAGTGCAATACCAACACACTCAATCATACAGAGTGCCGAGGCGTAAACGCTTGGCAGTAAATCTCTTATGTGATAGGAATGAATATTTTTGCATATCCTCTTGCACTTACAACTCTGTATCATTGTCTAACTACTTCCTCATAGCGGTCGCTTGCTGCCCACCATATTCTTACTCTTTATACAACATCGTTTTTGCGCTCTCCGTTATTGTGGTAGCTTATCTTTACTCATTGACATTGTCATTGGCACCATTCCCTTGTGGTGTGAATACTCTGAGGGTTTCCTATGCTCGTGTGTATGACGGTTGTCGTAGCATACCGCAATGTTATTATCTTCCCAATGTGGAGATGTTTTATTTCAATTTAGGATTCATTTGTAGGTTAGCTTACCTCACATTCCTTCATCATTCATGATACAATTTACCAAGTATCTTGGTTGACCAAGGATGAAATAATTTATCGGGTTACAAGCTCTCTTGAGCGTTGGTCATTGTGGTGTCCAATGTGCATTCACATTGATTGTTGACAATTACTGTCTTCCAAATCCTGGCATTGGATATAAGGTCTAGCTGTGTGGTTTTACTTTGCATATACATCACCGGGACATCCCAAGAACTTCAAGGGTTTTCTGGTCCCGTTCTCCCATTGAAGAGTAATTTATCACTGATAGGTGAAAGTTTTGTTGAGGGGGGTGTATTTCCACTCATAAGTCTCATGACAAGGTTTACCATGTTCTTGGTTGTACATGGAGTATACTTACTTCTTCGAGTCTCTATGCTATGTAAGTGATGTGCTTCTACAATTTGCATTATACACATTCTGTGTTTGCTTCTAAACCAACTCATCTTTGGTTTTCACAGTTGCTCCCAAAGCCTCTTTTAGGCGTAGTGGTTTGTAAATTTCATTTTCCTTGTTCAATCATCTCTTGGCAATATCTACATGCACAAGCTTTGTTGTTAGGGTAGATGGAAGCCTTTCTAAGGGTTCACATCATCACCGCATTGATGGTCTTTGGTTAACGAAAGGTACCTTTCCTCGAGTTTCCCGTAGTGTCCAAGTGTGGACTAGGCCATTGTTAGCATTATTGCGATTCTTGTGCCTCTGTGCTACCATTGCTACAGAAGGCATGAAGGGCAATTAAAAGCTTCGTCAACTGTATACAAGACTGATGCTCTAGTGCCAGTGACACTGAGGTAGCCATTACTCCAAGCCACTTTGTGTTGAGCTCAAATGGGGTTTTTCCGTTGTCGATCTATTTGTCGTATGAAGTAGTATCTCTTGCAAGTCTTGTTATTAAATGGCGTGAGTTTTGCAACCGTTTAAGTTTACATAACGTAATTGGTTATGGCCTTTGAGCCTTATTGCTGCGAGCTATGCTCCTTGCAGGCTATTTATACATGTTTCCACCTCCTTGTATGCCATCATAGGATTGAAGGTAATTACTGAGCTCCATGGCAAGTCGTGGCATCACGCTTCCGTTCATAGGTGGCCCCTTTAGGTATTCTTATGTTAATCATTGCTTTTCGGTGGTTGAGGGTATTTCCTGTTAAGTGAAATCTCTTCGGTGTCCTAACCGAGTGTTCGTTCTAGTTCCCGTGCTCTTATCAGGACGCTTTGTTCAACTGTTGTTAACTCAGACACCCTTCAAGGATTGCTCCTGGGTGTTGTTAGGTTACGCCGTTACATCCGGCTAATGTTTATGATATGTGTGTCCACTATACCGCCTTGTGGTATTGTATTCGAGTTATCCCTTGTAGGGTTATAACGTCTTCCGTTCTTGGGTAGACTGTTTATACCTTCTCCTAGCATTTTAGACTAGGTTTAATATCCTCTCCAACGACGAATTATACTTCGTGGTAGTCGTTGCAATTGTTCTTGGGAATCCAGTCCCGTTTGTTGATCATCATTGTGTTCTCGATAGGCATTTGCCTTACTGTGTTTAGGCTGGGTATCCCTTCCAGCTGTCATGTATTTGCTTAAAGTCTTTGAGACATATCCAATGTCTATACTTACTAGCATGCGCTCTTTACGCTTCCTAATTCTCATTCCTTATCTTCAGATGGATTCTCTGAGTTCTTTTATGCTTATTACTTAGTTGAGTTCCTTCTCCTTAATCGTCTGAGGTGTCCAGCTGTTCTGGTTGACTTACTCATGGTCCGTAGAACGGAGTTGACTACTTCCTGTGTTTCGTACACTACATGTATACATACGTGGGGTACCTTGCTGATACGTTACCACTTACCTGACTATCTGTCAGGCCCGCAAGCTCCTTCGGAGTGCGGTCGTCCCTCATCCCTTATTTGGATACACTCGTAGTGCTCGTCACACACCTAGGTGAAGTATTCTATTGTCAACTCCTCTTGTATCATTCTATGATACTCACCGTAATTCTGTCGGTTTGGTTTTAAAATTCGGGGGTTTAAAAGAAAGGTTGTGGTTTTGAAAGAAAAATTTTGGGTTTTAAAAATTATAGTTCGGTGTTAAAAGAAGTTCTTCATGGCGTGGCCATGTCTGAGGTCTTGACCAAGTCCAACTTCTTGCTGACTGGTATGTCCTTTAGTGCAATGGTCAGGCCGTCAGGCCCTCCCAAGGTTTCATTCTTCCAGTTTTTAGGATGTGTGACCCTGTAGTGCTTCATTGCGGTCACGATACATTACTAAGTACTTGTGGTGTGTTAGGGTTCCTCTACATGTTTCCGTTCTTACTGCACTTGACGTGGCAAGTGCGTGGTACTGGTGGTTTTTTGGGAAAACCTATACCGGTCACGGTATGGTTTCCACTCGAATTTGGTAGTCTTGTTGACTCTTCCCTTGATCTTATTGATCTATGTTTGGGATACTCGATCTTTTAAGTAACTTCTCCATGATCTTGACGTGACTGTCATTGATCGGGGTACTTCTCCATCCTTGGAGATCCTTATCTATTTGGTTTTGCGTCAATCCTTATTGCTCGGTTCCACACATTTACCGTGGTTATCGAGATTCAGCTTGTTTAGGCACTACTTCTGTAGTCCTGTCGGATTATATCCCGTGAATGTTCTCGTAGTTGTGTAAGCATACTGGCCAGGTATTGTAACCTCTTTGCATTATAGTTTTGGAGTTAACCACTCCCGACTATGTCCCTAGTCAGCTAGCATACCGTTGCTGGTGTTATTTGGCTATTACTGTCCCGTAGACGTATGTCTCGGGTTTGTTATTGTTTGTTTTTCCGCTCTGTTGCACGCTTAGTGCTTCTTTTCCTGCTGCTGGTTATCTAGCCAGGTTCTCGCGACTGCTAAGCACGTCGCCCCATGCTGTTGTAAGTTACAACCTCCTCCTGGTTGGAGTACTCGTTCTTCTACCGCTATTAAGTGCGGGTATTGTTGTTCAACCGGGAACCATCTCCGGGACTTCCAATTCTTGGGGTCTACTATATGTCGGTTCTTGTTTACCGTGCGGTGATTTCACAACTGCCAGATCGGGTCTTCCCGAGTATGAGAGGACTTTCCTTCTCTCTGGCGTTCTTTCCCAAGTTATTCAATGGGTTTGTGGAGGGCGGGTCTGATATTGTAGGTATCTGGTACACACCGGTGGTCCTAACTAGCGTACCTCTAACGCTATCACTCAGCCCTTAGCCCTAAGCTTCTAATTCCTAACTCGGTATTCCTAAACTCGGTTATTCCAGTCATTAGAGTGATACTTCGTTCTGATACCACTTTTAACACCCCTCGCTAATACCGTCATTACCGTCAATCACTTCATACTTACATACCTTCGCAGCGGATGCTTACTTACACAACTGGTTCCCGCCCACCCGTACTCACTTACACTTACCACTTACACCATACAGCCTACACACACACACACACTACTGCTAATACAGCATCAGTCTGATGGACCGGAATACCCGAGTACTACACACTTACAATACATACTCCAATTACCAACCAAGTACTACAATGCTCCATTCAATACAATACTCCATAATACAATACATTACAATACACCGAGTTTACTAAGATTCCAAATCCAAATACAATAATTCTTTCGAGTTTATACATTCTCATTACGAGTCTAGCATCTACCCATTCTCACAACTACATAATTTCCAAATACATATGGTGTACCCCTTGGTACACTTCTACATCAAAGGCTACAAGCCTTATACCATTCTCTACTATCTACATTTCATTCCTAGCTATCTAGGCATAGCCGCTGGTCTCTTACTGTGACCATAACCGCTTCAGGTACCTGTACAATAAAAACAATGCCCCAAGGGGCTCAACTTACGCTGCATATGACTTTTGCATACCCCACGTACTAGCGAGGGTACGCTGACCACTTGGTCGAATACATGCAATCCATTTTACTCATACATACATACATACATGCTTCATTCATAATACTACAATACATCACAAAGAATACATACATACATTTCAATACATACAAGGAAGACTTTGCAAGTCAACCATACATACTTACCTTTACGGAATACGCTGCTCCAATACATACATAATGCTTGTTAGCTTCTTTTACCCACCCTGGATAATCGGGTGGTCATTACTCTTTTACTCAGGGTCAATGACTTACACCAGCCAAGACCATTACTCACACAATACTTTACTTACTTACTACTTACTCAAGTCAAGTCGTGTTGACCTCCGGGCAGGGACTACACCGTCCCACCACCGGGCTTTATTGTGGCTCACCAATCTAGGATGCTACCCATTTAAGGGGTTTGGTCCATAGAAAGGATTTAGGCCAGGAATCGGATCCAACCTCTTGTGTATCCTCATCCTCACGCGTGGCCAAAACTATATCGGACTTCTACTCATTCCAATTTACTCAATACTTAAGTTAGGGGTTAGGTAGTTAGGAATTAGTAGAAGTCAACACATCCATACCAAGGAATAATACACTACACACATACACATCCATACCAAGGTATAATACATTACACAAGTACACTACAAGGTACATATACACTTGTTTTCATCCATTCATTTCATGAATTATACAAACTAAATTTTCAAGACGATATAAAATGAACAAATATAAAACAAGCACAAGTAAGTGCATTAAAGTCCGATTCGTGCATTTATCTTATTTAGGTGATCAAATAAGCACACAAATCGAGGTAACCAGGTTAGGATACCAGAGCATGAAAAAATCATACCTTTCACCAGGATTTAATTACGGGTGTTCCCTTGTTCCTTAGTTCACACTTGTTCCTCGGAGTCTTATTCTCGAACCACCGACTAATGCAATGGGTCTCTAAATTCTAAGCATTCACGGTATATACATAATTGCTACTCCCGTACTTACCCCCGTTATCCTGTTATTCGGTTAACTTAATGTTCTTAAATTCACAACTTCCTTTATCACTCCTCAAACTGGTTTACACTTCTTAGGGCCTTTAAATGTCACCAAAAAAGGCCTTAACAACTTCTAAAACCATTACCAATCAATCCCTCATCATCTAAAGCCTAAAAACCACTTTCGGCAACTTTTTGGGGTGGTACGGGACTTGGTCCGGACCCAAGGCCCGGACCATTCAAGAAAAATACTCTCGGCTGAATTTTAATTTTACTTGGTACAGGACTTGGTCCTGGACCTAGGTCCCGGACCACCTGCTGGAATTACTCTCGGGCTTATTTTCGTTGCGGTCGGGACTTGGTACATATCCTAGGTCCCGGACCCTGCTAAAAACTGCTACCATGATGATTTTTCAACCCCAAATCAACCCTTAATCCACCTCCAATCATTCCATAATCTTTCCACATGTTTTGTACATGTTTAAAACACACTAAACACTCACTAAAACTCCTTAAATCCATGGTCCAATACTTACTCAACTTCTTGCTCAAATTCTACAAATTTCCAATCTCATTTTCACACTTTGCACACTTGTGCATTCCTACACTTCTCTTTGCACTTGTTCTAGTTCCATTTTACCATTACAATTCATTCCCAAGCAACTACACTATCAATACACAAGTCCAATTCTCATTTTACTAAATCTTGCACACTAGTTCTTCCTAGATTTTACAAGGCATTACTACACTTCTTGCTACAGATTTTACCCTCTTTTATTCTCACATTACAACTACCACTCCATGGTTACTAAACCTCTCTACTCAACCCAATACATATCTTGGTTCTCCCATTCACCAAGTCATCCATAAATGCACATTTCCTACTAAAATTTTCCATAGTTCACTTACATTCTAACTTAGCCACATACATTCTTTCACACCAAATTCATTCCAAAACTAGCCACACCCATACAAGGGTCCTACCAGCAATCAATCATTCTCCATTCATCCATACTCCATCAAACAACAATACCAATACACATACATAATCATTTGGCTCTAAGGCCTACAATCCCAATACTAGTTCACAAATACTCAAACTTCCATATACTACAATTCTAATACATGTTTTGGGTCTTTATTTAATTTACCCATTCCCATTACTCTAATGCATTAAAATTTAGCATTAAGAAGGAGCTCTTACCTTAAGCTTATTATTCCTTCTTTTCTTTTCTAATTCTCCTTCTTCTCTCTTTCTTCCATAAAAATCGGTCATATGGGGGATGGAGTTGCCAAACTCCATCCCAACATCCAAATTACATAAAGAGAATATAAATTAAACTTCTAATCCTTTAAAACAACATTATCCAATGAAGGGTTTAAATTATCACAAGTTAGGGTTTACCTTTAGGAATTTCCAAGAAGGGTTTTAGCCCTTGGTCCAAGAAGGTGATCCCACCACCATTGCAAGGTTGGAATTATGCTCAAAAGAGAAAGAGAAAATAGAGCATTACAAAGGGGGAAATCAGTTACATAGGAGAATGGAGGAAACATGAGTTTTTCATGGAGATTTTTACCTTAATGGAGAGAGGAGACTCCAAGCTTTACATTGATGCCATTTTCTCTTCAAATGGGGAAAACCCATGGAGATGAACTTCCTCATTTTTGGATTTTGAAAAGAGATAATGGTAGAGAATGATGAGAGGAGCAAGAATATGCACTTATTTTTGCATTTGGATTTCAAATGAGACTAGAGCATGAAGGAGAAGTGGGGAAGCCATTGGAGCTTTCTTTTGAGCTTCAAATCACCAGCACAAGGGGGATAAGGAGAGAGAAATCGGTGGGGGAGAAGGAAGGAAGGTGAGAGAATAGAGAAATGAGGAATGAGAGGTGAGAGAAAAGGTAAAGTACTTTTACTTTTCTCTTTTGCTTTTTTGACCTCTTATTTAATTAGCTAGTTATGTGAGTGTGTGTGAGGAGTTATTTGAATCTTAAAAACCGGCCCTCTACAGTATTACTAGTTGGAGCGTTTTTCGTCTTTTACAGAAAACGCTCGTTAATTTTCCCGGTTTTGGTACTATTCACTAACTGGGCCCGTTTCCGGAATTTTCTCGTTTATTTAATTTTATTGGTTATTAAGCTACCATTAATGCTTAATTTATAGTTATTAATGAACTATAATTTTACGGGTTCGTTTGACCACTTAAAGGCACGTTTTCGGGTTTTCTTGAAAAACGTGCGCTAAAGCTCTATTAGCGTTTTAATACATTATTTGGATCCGTTTTCTCCGGGAATCATTCCCGTACACTAATGATGCATGAATAAGCCTTAGGAATCCATATAATACGCTAACTGAGGTCTCATACCTCCTATGGTTATTTAACGCTTATTTAGCGTTTTTCGCTTTTTAAGCGTTTTTTCATTTCTTTTGGATTTATTTTTCCTTACCAATATTAATTAGGCGTTAATAGGCCCTTAATACATATTAGAATTATTTTAATCACTATATTTAAGTTTAGGGTATTTCAGGCGCCATCACATCATAGGCCCATATAAGCCTATACCTCCACATCATACCACACAGGCCCACATAAGCCCTTAGCTCCACATCATATACCACGGGCACCTCATAAGCCTTCACCTCCCACATAAATTTCATGGCCCTTCATAAGCCTTGATCACCACTCAAGAGATCTCCACATCACACCACACCAGTGGCATGTTCATCTCCTAGGAGATAAATTACGAACCTAAAATCTTTAGTCAGGAAACGATAATTTCACTTTCCTTTTCAGTAGACAGAATTTTCTTTAAATATTGCCATGTTTGGCACCTTTTTTAGCAACTTCTTGTCCTGGACAATTTTCCTTCAACACTTTCGGTTTCATAAATCTCATCATGGTCGTTTTGGCATATTTCCAGCAATTTCTTACTTTGGACAATTTTCACTCTTTTCAAGCACTTCAATTTCATTTTGCAATACCCACGTAAACCTCTTCATTTCCATGTTTGGAACTTTGACAATTTGTTTTTTGCCACAATCATTTGCATAAAACATACTTCACATCTTTGCATCATCAACCATACTGCATTCCTTAATTAGCCTAGTTAAGAGTAGAACGGATCTCGGTCTCCATAAGCAACCGAGTAGAACGGATCTCAGTCTCCATAATCAACTGAGTTATAATGGATCTCGCTCTCCATAAGCAACCGAGTAGAACGGATCTTAGTCTCCATAAGCAACTGAGTTAGATGGATCTCGGTCTCCATAAGCAACCGAGTAGAACGGATCTCAGTCTCCATAAGCAACTGAGTTAGATGGATCTCGGTCTCCATAAGCAACCGAGTAGAATGGATCTCAGTCTCCATAAGCAACTGAGTTAGATGGATCTCGGTCTCCATAAGCAACCGAGTAGAACGGATCTCAGTCTCCATAAGCAACTGAGTTAGATGGATCTCGATCTCCATAAGCAACCGAGTTAGGTGGGTCTCGGTCTCCATAAGCAACCGAGTTAGGATGGGTTTCACCTCCAAACCTTAGGCACACATAAGTCCTATCACCACAAAAACAACCTCAGGCACCCATAAGACCTACCTTACATTCAACCATGTTAGGCACCCATAAGACCTCCCTTACATTCATTCACTTTAGGCTCGTCATAAGACCTAGCACCATCCTTAGGCTCGTCATAAGACCTAGCACCATCCTTAAGCTCGTCATAAGACGTAGAATCATCCCTTTTGGCTCACAGTAAGACCTAGCACCACTCCCTAGTTTACCTGCTTCCATTAAAAACATTGCATTCATTTCATTCATTATAGGTAGTCAACGCCTTAGAATAGCTTGACATCATTTTCACCATTTTTAGGTAGTCAACGCCTTAGAATAGCTTGACTCATCACTTTCACCACTTTTAGGTAGTCAGCGCCTTAGAATAGCTTGACATAATTTTCATCACTTTAGGTAGTCAACGCCTTAGAATAGCTTGACATCATTTTCATCACTTTAGGTAGTTAGCGCCTTAGAATAGCTCGACAACATATCATCATTTCAGGTAGTTGGCACCTTCGAATAGTTCAACAACATCTCCTTCTCCTTTAGGTGGTCAGCGTCTTCAAATAGCTCGACACAATCCACTAGATTTCAAACGGCATACGAGGTCTTTTAGGATCCAAAATTTTGGGGTATCACTCAAGCATCAACTAGTCTTTTCATCTTCATTTTAAAGCCTAGTTTATAGGGGGCAATCTGTTATACCCAAAATTTTAACCCCCTCGGAATAGTCTCTAAGGCTTACATGTTATAAAGGGCAAAAGGGGTCAAAAAGCACCAAGGCGGGATTTTCCAAGGACATTATCGGGATTTTCTATTTTCATATGACTTGTTCATTATCTCCAAACACTTCCAAATATCATAGTCATTATGAAAGGTATATCATGATTTTTTTTATAATATTTATTCTGGAAATTTAGCTTTTAATTCATATTATAAGCTAATTTCTTTAATAATTAACACATGAAATAGCCTCAAAATAGAAAAAAAAAGGTTTCCAAAAATTTAAATAAAATTGTCACATGGTTAGCATGACTACATACAGTCATAAACCTGAAATTATCTTATTTGGAACCTTAGCCCAAAATTTAAAAGCGAAATCCAATCACTTTTGTAATTTTCTCTCTCCTCTCAAAAATACCGAAATCGAATCAAAATGTCATGAAATTTTAATATAAGATAGAGGATGATTTTTAGAGGCTAATGTCGTTGGAATTTTGTTATTACGACGTTCCAATAATAAGTATAATTATGGGAGATTCCAGATTTGAGATTTTTATCTAATCGGTTATTTATCAAAATAACCCGATTCCAACTCTCAAAATTCTTAAAAATTATCCTTTACCTTCAGTTAAAATTTCATAATTTTTTCGGCCTGCAGCATATTCTAAAAAAATCAGATTCCCTTAGAGCACAAAATCAGGGTTTTAGATAAAGATCTTAATCTATCAACATGGCCTTGCTCTTTCTATAAAAGGACCTTCCGAAAACGGCCTAGGGCAGAGGATACACTTCCAAAGTAAGAAACACAACCACAAAGCTTCTCGCCACATTTTTACACCTCCAAGCCTCAAATCAATACCAAAACCCTACTGAAATCACCCTGAAATCATTGAAAACACAATATTTCCTTCCCCATTAGACTTCCAAACACAAGGAAGAAGGGGTCAGAAGCTCGGGTCGAAGTTGAACCGGATTAGTGTTGGGGTAAAACCTAACGGCAAGTGTACCGGTCGATTATAGCAAGTTTAAATCTCGGAGTATTCCCTGAGTATCAAATCCAAGGAGGCAATGGCTAGTTTAATTTCTACTTACACATAAAACAAGAAATACTATAAATAACAGGAAATTGGGGATTTTTGTGTGTGATGTGTGTTTGTTGTAAAAGAGTTCGCTAAGCAATAAATAATAGGTAAATGATTGTTTTGGATTTGTTTGATAAAGGAAATTCTGGTTTACTACTTCTCTCTAGATTTGTAATTTCTTCCCCTAAGTGATTTCTACAGTATGTTGAATAAAACCCTAGAATAAGGATAACTCGTATTCGGTCTCCCGTTCCACGAATTCTAATTAGCAAAGACCGAATCCTAACTCTCGTTATGAATCCACTGTTTACTAATTGCTTTAAATGTAGCCTAGATTAATGGTCACTAGTGTTTAGAGGAATTACCATCTCTATACTATCTGGTTCTTTCCCTGTAGTCAATTGATAGCCGCAGTTCTCACTTATAAGCTAACAAAACTGATAAACTCATTTAATTGATCAGATTAACAAGTCTAGGAATTCATAAGGAAAAGAACTTGATTCTATTGTACTGCAGAAAATCACAAAGGTTCAGAAATAATTTATTCTAGAGATACATAGTAAACCGAAATTAAAAGCGACTACTCAGCCATAGACAAAATAACAATGCTCAATATTAACAGCATAATGATAAAGGGTTTTAGCAGAAAAATTGATTTCAGAAGCCGTGGTGGATTCTGCAATTTCCACACTCGTCCGTGTCACGTCCGGCTGTCTGGGGTCGGACATAGATCCGGACGCGTTCTTCTGGTTGTGTCCGGATCCGGACGCCAAATCCGGACGCGGGTAATTGAAGCGCTGTGAGCAAGGTTCTGTTTGGGAGTGAGGGTCAAGAGTTACGGAGGAAAGTTTTGTGAATGGAGATGGAGCGAGTCGTGGATGAGAGGATATGTAGAGAGGAGGAGAGTGTATCGCTTAGACTCTGAGAGTCTGGGACGAATTGAAATGAAACAGGAGCTGGGTTTATATAGGTTTAGAAATGAAACAAAGGTTAGTGATAGTTAGGTACGAGCATGGACATAGGCTTAAGATATTGAGTATGGGTGTGTGTTTAATTAATGTTGAGGATGGGCATAACTTGCTTTCAGCTGATAATTGCGCCGAAAGCCCGATTATCAGCGCGTTAGCGTTTTTATTTTTCATCTCTGTGTGACGTCCGGATCTGTGTCCGGATCCGGACGTGACACGGAACCTCTAGATCTGAAACTCGAAATATGTCCGGATCGCTGTCCGGATCCGGACAAGACAGAGAACTCTCGGATCTAGATTTTTAGGTCACGTCCGGTTCGCGTCCGGATTTGCGTCCGGCCAAGTTGACCCGGACGTGACCAATTTTTGTGTCTTTTCTCCTGATTTGTTCCCGGTTTGTTGTGTTGTAATCCTTATGATGTAAAATCTTCATTTCCTGGGTTTTTCCTATATTTAGCATATAAAATACATCAGTTCTTATCAAAACATCAATCTTAGGAAAAACACATAATAAGTGGGAAACATTGCCTGAATTGTTACAATTATAAGGTGTTTAAACCCTAAAAAGCCTAATGTTTCACACTTATCAACTTCCTCACACTTAAGCTTTTGCTTGTCCTCAAGCAAATAAGGAATAAGAATATCTCTAAAACCGTCAAATAATCGCAAAATTAAACAAGTGCAGGGCGAAATCAAACAAAGTGATAAATGAAAGAATTAATCTTACTCTCTAGAGGTAGGTTTTCACAAGCAGTGAAGCAAGAAGAATTTTGTAAAGCATAGAGAAACTAGATTGTAGAAAACAAGTTAACTTATCTTGGGACTTTCCACCAATTTTCATTCCTCTAACCTTTGGATGACAAGGGGTGTGAAGTAATGCCTTATTCCGTAATACCTTTCAACACCACGTACTCGTGATCAAAAACAAAAATTAAACTGCAATTAATTTTTCTTTCACATGCAAAAACATTCTTCTTCCAAGAACTATATACAAAACAAACGAATAATTGTGAATTGCAGAGTTATTCTATAACCCAGACTTTTCTCTTTATCCTTGTAACGGTGTTGGGCCAACTATCCCAGATCCCGAGACCTTAGGTAGATAGGTGTTAAGGCACCCTTAAGACTTAATAACCGGATAGACGAGGCCTGCTATTGTTAGGAAAAAAATTTTGATCAGTGGAGTACCTTGCCTTATCCTTTTCATTCCAAACATTCACTTCATTTCCAAGATCCCAAGCTAAAATAATTTGGTTTCCACAACTAGCCAATCTACCATATTTTAGTGAAAAGAGAGTATTTTTAAATAAAATTATTTATACAAACCTCATCAAGCAAAAAGATTCCTACGGTTTTCACTTGGTTTAATTTCACTCGGTGTGCATAGGCATTAGAGCAGCAAAAAGCAAGTGTGGCATTAAAGAACAATTAGCATGTTTTCAGGGAAAGGTCTTTCCTTCCTCACACTTAAGAGGAGCAATGCCCTCATTGGTCATAGAAGAAAAGCAGTGAAAAGAGCTTTCAAAACATGCTATACTCATAATAGATGCATGTGCAATAATTAGCCCGCAACGCAACAAAGGTGGAACATTAATAAGTTAAATTAGGAACTGAGACTCCCCTGGTGTTTATAGATTGAGGAAGATGTTCTTCCTCACACTTGAAGTTTTGCAGGGGTCGAGATATTCCTCATGAGTCACAGACATTATGCGCGTTGTGCAGAGTAAAAGTTGCTAATTTTCCACTGGCAAGTACGACCACAGAATGAAGTGCATTAACTCCAACAACAGGGAATATTTGAAGTGTATGAGTAATGTGAAAGAAAGAATACTCCCAGAATGCAAGCTTACTAGACGTTCAAAAGTAGTGTGGTTCCAGTTCCTGTACTTATAGCCATTCGTTTCGTAGTAGGCGGGATATGTAAATAAATCATTGACGAATGCTGTACTGCTCAGAGAAACAAGAAATTTAGCAATTCAGAATTTAATCACTTCCAAATAGAAACACCATCACTTCACCTGTCAGTCTCGTGTTGCACCGTTAGTTTGAACAGAAACAAAAGTAAAGCAATTCAGAAAAAAAAAAAAAAAAGAAAGTGCAGAAAAATAAATAAAAATAAAATAAAAGAAAGCGGTAAAGATAGGATGGCGATCACTGAGGCAGTGGTGGTGGTGTTTGCGTGAGGGTGTCGCGGTGGCGGAGTGGTAGGGCGCAACGGTGGTGTTCTGGTGGTGGCGATAATGGAGGAGGGAGTGTGGATGTGTTGCGGTTCTGGGTTTTGAGTTCGTCGGGAGGAAGAAGAAAGAAAGAAGAAAAGAAAGAAAGAAGAAAAAAGAAAGAAAAGAAATCGCGCCCCGCGTCTGTTTTAGTGACGTCCGGATTAGACGTCCGGATCCGGACGTGTTTAGATGTGTGAGTCCGGTTGTGAGTCCGGCTGGGTTTAGCCGGACGCGTTGTAATACTCCTTTTTTATATTAAATTAAATTAAAACCATTAATCTAAAACACTTCATTTATTTAATTAAAATTTTAAAGGAAACATTAACAAAAAAATAATCAAACAAACATAAAACAAAAATGCAGAATTAAAATAGCAGAGTGTTCTCCCTGATCCGTAATGAAACACTGCCACTATCTTCCTCAGTATTCGGTAGAATGAAGATTAATGAATACCAAAAGAAAACTGTGGAACCAGTAGTGAGAATAAGGGTCGGGGCTCGTGCTTAATAGATCGTCTCTCGTCTGTAAAATAAAAAAATTCTATAAAAAATAATAGAGGAAAGTGTAAAAGAAAGTAGGAGATTTTTTACTGGTGGGTTGCCTCCCCCCCAAGCTGCCCGTTTTCGGTCTTTGGCTAGACCTTGGTGCATCAGTTTGAAGAGTCAGGATCCCGGAGCCTAAGTGTTGAATGAATCATATCAACATCGCTCCCTTGGTACAACTTCAGCTGTGATCCATTAACCTTGAATGCTTCCCCTTTCTCGTTGACCACACCAATGACTTCATAAGGGGAAACATCTATAACTGTGAATGGACCGGACCAGCGAGATTTCAGCTTTCCCGGAAATAGTTTTAGTCTTGAATTGAACATTAGCACTCTGTCACCAATTTGAAACTCTCGCTTCACAAGCAATTTATCATGCCATCTCTTAGTCCGTTCCTTGTACCTCTTGGCATTTTCGTAGGCCTCTTCTCTGAATTCATCCAGTTCACACAGCTGTAGTTTCCTTCCCTCACCGGCCTTCTGAAGATCACAATTCAGAACTTTAAGTGCCCAAAAAGAGTTATGTTCCAGTTCTACCGGAAGATGACACGCCTTTCCAAAAGCCAACTTTAAGGAGACATTCCCAAAGGTGTCTTATAAGCTGTCCGGTAAGCCCACAAGGCATCATCCAATTTCATAGACCAATCCTTACGGGATGAACTAATAGATTTTTATAGAATCCACTTAATCTCTCTATTAGTCACCTCTGCCTGCCCATTGGTCTGTGGATGATAGGGTAAGGATACCTTATGTCTCACTCCATACTTTTGCAACAGGGCTTCAAACTGCTTGTTACAAAAGTGAGATCCTCTGTCACTTATGATTGCCCGTGGTACCCCAAACCTAGTGAAAATATTTTTCTTCAAAAATCTCAGCACAACCTTTGCATCATTAGTAGGCGCAGCCACTGCTTCAGCCCATTTAGTCACGTAATCTACAGCTACCAAAATATAGAGGTTCGAATGTGAAGAAGGAAATGGCCCCATGAAGGCAATCCCCCATAAATCAAATGGCTCGACCTCCAAGATGTAATTTAAAGGCATCTCAAGCTTACGTGAAAGGTTACCCTGGCACTGACAGCTATCACATGTGGACACAAATGCATGGCAGTCTTTATGTAGTGTTTTCCAAAAGAAACCTGCCTCCAATACCTTAGTTGTTGTCCTAGTCGGACCAAAATGACCTCCTGCTTCTCTAGAGTGACAATGTAATAGGATGTCTCTAGCTTCCTCCTCAGAAACACACCGACGAATCATACCATCTGCACAGACCTTGAATAGAAACGGTTCATCCCAAAGGTAATGCTTGACCGTGGAGAAAAACTTCTTCTTCTGCTGATATGTCAATTCTGGGGGGATGATACCCTTAGCTAGGAAGTTCGCAATATCAGCATACCAAGGGTCCGTAGAACGACTGATCATGTAGACAAACTCATCAGGAAAATTTTGTTAATCGGCCTGCCATCATCTGGAACTTCCATACGGGATAAGTGATTTTCCACTCCGTTCTGCACTCCAGGTCTGTCCTTAATCTCAATGTCGAATTCCTACAGAAGTAAAATCCATCTGATCAAACAAGGTTTAGCATCAACCTTTCCAAGAGATACCTGAGAGCGGAATGGTCAGTGTGCACAATGACTTTGCTGCCAATAATGTATGGTCGAAACTTATCACATGCAAAGACAATTGCCAGTAGCTCCTTCTCCATTGTTGCGTAGTTCTTTTGTGCCTCATTCATAGTCTTACTAGCATAGTAGACTATCCTGAACACCTTGTCATGCCTCTGACCCAAAGCTGCTCCTAATGCGTAATCGCTGGCATCACACATTATCTCAAAAGGTAATGACCAATCAGGAGCAACAATAATAGGTGCAGAAACCAATTTAGCCTTGAGCAAATTAAAAGCATCTAAGCACTCTTTTGTAAACTCAAATTTAGCGTCCTTAATTAACAAATCACAAAGAGGCTTAGAGATCTTGGAGAAATCCTTAACAAAACGCCTATAAAAACCCGTGTGACCAAGAAAACTCCGGACATCTTTTACCGATGATGGTGGAGGCAGCTGCTCTATTACTTCAATCTTTGACTTGTCTACCTCGATTCCTTTCTTAGAAATCTTATGTCCGAGCATGATGCCTTCCTGCACCATAAAGTGGCACTTCTCCCAATTGAGCACCAAGTTAGTTTCCTTGCATCTGGCTAAGATTAAATCCAAGTCTCGCAAACATGAATCAAAAGTAGGTCCAAAGGCAGAAAAATCATCCATAAAGATTTCGATGCATTTCTCAATAAAATCAGCAAAGATAGCAGTCATGCATCTTTGAAATGTAGCTGGTGCATTACACAAACCAAAGGGCATGCGTCGATAAGCATAAGTACCACACAGACATGTAAAAGTGGTTTTCTCTTGGTCTTCCTTAGCAATTGGAATCTGAAAATAACCGGAGTAACCATCTAAGAAACAGTAGTATTCTTGTCCTGCAAGCCTCTTTAGCATCTGGTCAATAAAAGGAAGGGGAAAATGGTCCTTCCTAGTGGCGGCATTTAATTTCCTCTAATCAATGCAAACTCTATGCCCGGTAATAGTACGCTGAGGAATTAATTCACCTTTATCATTAGGCACCACAGTTAAACCTCCTTTCTTAGGTACGACCTGTGTAGGACTTACCCATTCACTGTCAGAAATTTGGTAGATGATACCTGCATCCAAGAGCTTGATAACCTCCTTCTTAACCACCTCTTTCATGTGCGGGTTCAGTCTTCGTTGAGGCTGTCTCGATGGTTTGTCATCCTCCTCGAGGTAAATGCGGTGAGTACAGAACGTAGGGGCATTGCCTTTGATATCAGCAATGGACCACCCTGGTGCCTCTTTGTTTCTTTTTAGAACCTGCAACAAAGCTTCCTCCTGTTCATTGGTTAAGCTATTAGAAATAATGACAGGCAAATCAGATGGAGGAACTAAGAAAGCATATTTAAGGTGACTAGGAAGAGGGTTAATTTCAAGAGAAGGTGGTGATTCCACAGAAGGAGCTAGCGTCTTTGGAACTCGGTCTAGCGGTTCCTCTTCGATTCTGTAGTTCTTCCTATATGGTCTCCCAGCAGCAAGCTGAAATGCTGCAGCAGACACCTTAGAATCATCATGAACTGTTTCTATGGATTCTACCAAGCACTTCTCCAATGCATCCAACTCCGTGGGGCTGTAAGAATAGTCCTGCATTAAAGTATCAATACAATCTAAACTGAAACAAGCATGAACATCAGAAGGGTGGGTAGTAGCCTTGGTCATATCAAATACAAGCTGTTCATCATGTAACCGAAGTATAATCTTCCCTCCTTCGACATCAATGAGGGTCCTTGTTGTACGCATGAATGGTCAACCTAAGATAAGCGGTACTACCTTGTCCTCCTCCATGTCTAAAATAACAAAGTCAGCAGGGAAAGCAAAAGTACCAACTGAAACAATTAAATCCCTTACCACCCCTTTAGGTAGGATGATTGACCTATCAGCTAATTGCAAAGTAATTCGGGTAGGTTCACATTCTCCTAAACCAAGCTTCAAATACATTGATAAGGTCATTAAATTAATACTCGCACCTAAGTCACATAAACCCTTACCACAGTTCACATTACCTATCGCGCAAGGTATGACCGGAGTACCTGGATCATCAAGCTTAGGCGGAAGCTTTTTCGAAAGGACGGCTGAAACGCTCTCGGTAAGCTGCACAGTGTCTTTCTCCACTAAGGACCGTCTATTGGATAGGATGTCCTTCATGAACTTCGCATATATCGGCATCTGCTTCAAACGCCTCAGAAAAAGGAATGTTAATGGTTAGTTTCTTAAAAATACTTAAGAACTTACCAAATTGTTCATCCAGGTCTCTTTTCTTCAACCGGTTTGGGAAAAGAACTGACGCTTCATCAACTGCGCGGCATGGGGGTGGGGAAATCTTAGGAGTCTTGCTAATCGCCACCTCCTCTTCAACTGGTTCCTCTTGAGAACCTGCTGGTGTAGTTTCTTAATTTCGCTCGACATTAGGAAGAGGGGCCTCAGCTTCAGGGACCACTGGGTCAAGCTGTGTACCACTCCTCAATGTGATTGCCTTGGCATGCTCTCTTGGATTATGCTCTGACTGACTGGGCAAAGAACCCAAAGGACGCTGAGCCAGCTGCTGCACTATCTGAGATAGCTGAGTCTCGATGTTCCTATTGAATGTCCTTTGATCATTGTTGAAGGTCCTCTGCTCCTGATTGAAAGCTTCCAGCTCATTGAATTTCTTGGTGTTGACAGTGATGAAATCATTCATTCTGGCCAGAACTTCATCCATGCTAGAGGACGCACCAGCACCTGTATTTTGCACTTGCTGATTCTGCAGTGGCTGCTTCTGATAAGAGGAATTATATTGCTGATGAGGTCTTTGGTTGTAATTGCTGTTACCGCCAGCTTGGTAACAATTCTGCTGCTGAGAATGGTAGCCCATGTTGCTTTAATTTCCGAAATAATTACCTGGTTTGTTACCAACATAGTTTGCTACCTTTTCTTGTGGTGGAAACACTGGCATATGTTAGAACTTCTACCACAATACTCACATTGAGGGAATGAATCAGTGATAGCCGATGCGTTTGATTTTGGGTTCATCAGTGTGCACATCTTCTCAAATTGCTTAGAAATGCTGTCCATCTTAGCAACTAAGAGGGTGTTCGAGTCTACCTCATAAATTCCTGCATTCTTCTTGGGGAAGATCTCAGTGGCAGCTCTAGCACCTCCCCATTGGTTAGCTGAATTGGAAAGAGTTTCCACACTCCTTTATCCTGGTGATCAGAAGCTCCATAAGACTTCCTCCTGCACAGGTATCAACTAATAGACGACTCTGGGGATCTAGATCCTTATAAAATGATTGCAATACAACTTATTCTCCCAGATCATGATGTGACACTCTTCTTACAATTCCCTTGAATCGCTCCCAAGCTTCAGAAAGAGTTTCACTGCTATACTGTTTGAAGTTCGTGATCTCACCTCTCATTGCCAGCATTCGGGACGGTGGAAAGTATTTTGCTAGGAACGTATTTGCTAGCTCGCTCCAGGAAGTGATACTGTTTGGAGATAGGGAGTTCAGTCACTCTGCAGCCCTGTCCCTGAGTGAAAAAGGAAACAAAGTTAGCCTGGCTACCTCCTGAGAAGCTGGTGTTGAGCATGCTCCAACCAATCGTAGGAAGGATGTAAGGTGAACATTTGGATCTTCAGTGACTACTCCACTGAACTGTGGAGCATTCAGGACCATCATGACATAATGGGTCTTGAATTGCCATTCTACCCCTTCCGGTAGTGCAGGGATTACTATTGGTGATGTGAGTCCCTCCACGTTCGGACGAGTGTAGTCGTTCATCCTTCTTTCTCTGCTGATACCGTCCATAAGATACTCTTCTTCTGAAATAAAGGTATCCCCTGGAGAGTCCTTGAGAAACATCTCTGGTTCAACTGTAGGCTCCAGTACCAATCCCAGACGACCTCTTCTTGTAAGTCGTTCTATCTCATGTTCCAGCTCAAATTCAGGATTTCCTTCAGAACGAGTTTTAACCATAAACCAAAATCAGATAACTGACAGTAATGTAGTTTTAAAAGTAAACTTAATCGGGTAAAACCAAAATAAAATAGAACAAATAATAAGAAACAAATTGTACAAAACTAAGAAAATGAACAAAAGAAAATAAAATAAAATAAAACAAAATAAACTAAACTAAAAAGCAAAAATAAAAAAAATAATACCAATAAAAAATTAAACTAAGCAACCGTGCCTCCCCGGCAACGGCGCCAAAAACTTGTTGGGGTAAAACCTAACGGCAAGTGTACCGGTCGATTATAGCAAGTTTAAATCTCGGAGTATTCTCTGAGTATCGAATCCAAGGAGGCAGTGGCTAGTTTAATTTCTACTTACACATAAAACAAGAAATACTATAATAACAGGAAATTGGGGATTTTTGTGTGTGATGTGTGTTTGTTGTAAAAGAGTTCGCTAAGCAATAAATAACAGGTAAATGATTGTTTTGGTTTTGTTTGATAATGGAAATTCTGGTTTACTACTTCTCTCTAGATTTGTAATTTCTTCCCCTAAGTGATTTCTACAGTATGCTAAATAAAACCCTAGAATAAGGATAACTCGTATTCGGTCTCCCGTTCTACGAATTCTAATTAGCAAAGACCGAATCCTAACTCTCGTTATGAATCCACTGTTTACTAATTGCTTTAAGTATAGTCTAGATTAATGGTGAGCTAGTGTTTAGAGGAATTACCATCTCTATACTATCTTGTTCTTTCCCAGTAGTCAATTGATAGCCGCAGTTCTCACTTATAAGCTAACAAAACTGATAAACTCATTTAATTGATCAGATTAACAAGTCTAGGAATTCATAAGGGAAAAGAACTTTATTCTATTGTACTGCAGAAAATCACAAAAGTTCAGAAATAATTATTCTAGAGATACATAGTAAACCGAAATTAAAAGCGACTACTCAGCCATAGACAAAATAACAATGCTCAATATAAACAGCATAAGGATAGAGGGATTTAGCAGAAAAACTGATTTCAGAAGCCGTGGTCGATTCTGCAATTTCCACACTCGTCCGTGTCACGTCCGGCTGTCTGGGGTCGGACGTAGATCCGGACGCGTTCTTCTGGCTGTGTCCGGATCCATACGCCAAATCCAGACGCGAGTAATTGAAGCGCTGTGAGCAAGGTTCTGTTTGTGAGTGAGGGTGAAGAGTTATGGAGGAAAGTTTTGTGAATGGAGATGGAGCGAGTCGTGGATGAGAGGATATGTAGAGAGGAGGAGAGTGTATTGCTTAGACTCTGAGAGTCTGGGACGAATTGAAATGAAACAGGAGCTGGGTTTATATAGGTTTAGAAATGAAACAAAGGTTAGTGATAGTTTGGTACGAGCATGGACATAGGCTTAAGATATTGAGTACGGGTGCGTGTTTAATTAATGTTGAGGATGGGCTTAACTTGCTTTCGGCTGATAATTGCGCCGAAAGCCCGATTATCAGCGCGTTAGCGTTTTTATTTTTCACCATCTCTATGTGACATCCGGATCTGTGTCCGGATCCGAACGTGACACAGAAACCTCTAGATCTGAAACTCGAAATATGTCCAGATCGCTATCCGGATCTGGACAAGACAGAGAACTCTCGGATCTGGATTTTAGGTCACGTCCGGTGCGCGGATCGGACATGGAGACTCCGGATTCCGTACATGAGACGTCCGGATTTGCGTCTGGCCAAGTTGACCCGGACGTGACCAATTTTGGTGTCTCTTCTCCTGATTTGTCCCGGTTTGTTGTGTTGTAATCCTTATGATGTAAAATCTTCCTTCCTGGTTTTTCCTATATTTAGCATATAAAATACATCAGTTCTTATCAAAACATCAATCTTAGGAAAAAACACATAATAAGTGGGAAACATTGCCTAAATTGTTACAAATTATAAGGTGTTTAAACCTAAAAGCCTATATGTTCACACTTATCAATTAGCTATCAACGAAGCATTCGAAGTTTCCCGACGTGAAGGAACAACCAAATCTCAAAGCCAAAACAGGCTCGAAATTGAATTCTTTAACTCCACTGATCTCAACACACTTCTGGTTGAAATTCCTATTCAAATTGACTATTCTTTGCTTCTGAATTAAGGTTGTTTACGTTTCTGTCCACTAATGTTCAATACGTTTCGTCCTTAATTCGTAGTCAAATTAGAAACTTTTGATCACTAACATGTTTAGAATCTTTCAGGCTACCTACCCATAAATTTTGAGCCAAAAACACCATCGGGAACCACCCAAACGCCACCGTCGAGGGCGGTCCGCACCCACGGACGCCATGTCCGGGTCCCGGACACCCTGTCCGTAAGCACGGACACCCCCGGACCGCAGCGGGATTTAATTTTTCAAATATTTAGGGTTTTTCAAACTATGTTCGGGCCAACGGACACCTTGTCCGTGGCCCCGGACTTTTATTTTTTCGTTTTCTGTTTAATTCGACTTTTATTTCCACATAGATTACTAGGGTCCGTGGTTACGGACATTAAGTCCATGGCTACGGACGGAAACAAAATTTGACCTAATTCTGCCTCCGAAACCCTAGTTTAGGTAACTCAATTCACAATTTCACTTTAAGTTTCTATCAAAAAATGTTAAAAAATAAAAAAAAATCAGATGTTCACGCACTTAGGTTAAAAATGACTCGTAATTAGCCGTAATTAAACTAAGTAGAGGAAAATGACTTATAAGGGGTAATGAAAGTAATTGAACCCTAATCAAGTCGAATATCAAGCCCCCGAACCCAAACTCTACCTTTCCTAATTTACCCTAGGTTAAAATTAGGTGGTGACTCATAATAGGTTCCAGTGAGCTAGCTTAGGTTTTAATAATTATGGTTATATGACTTAGTTATTAGACTTAGGTTATAAGTGGACCTAGAATCCGATCAGATCCTAATCAACTTAATCAACATAGGATAGGGTTCAAAAATCGAGGCTCACAACACTTCTGTAGTAGTATTCATCGATGGCATCCTTGTGTATTTTGAAATCAGCAGAAGAGCATGCCAAACATCTCAGAAAAGTACTTGAGACACTGCGCGAGAACCAGCTTTATGCGAAGTTCTCCAAATGCGAGTTATGGCTAGATTCAGGTATCATTCCGGTCATGTCATCTCGAGCGCGTGGTATTTCAGTTGATCCATCTAAGATTGAAGCTGTACGATCATGGCCTAGACCTAAGACTGTTACCGACATCCGGAGCTTTCTTGGTGTAGCCAGTCACTACCGGAGATTTGTAAAGGACTTCTCGAAAGTCCTAAGCCCATGACTACATTGATGAAGAAAGATGCATCGTTTGTGTGGATAGACGAGTGCGAGGTATCCTTCCAGCCTAAAAGACTCATTGACCTCAGCGCCAATTCTCACACTTCCAGAGGGCACAGAGGATTTGAGGTATATTGTGATGCATCAGGCAAGGGAATGGGATGCGTACTCATGCAGCATGGCAAGGTTGTAGCCTATGCCTCCCGCCAACTAAAAAAGCATGAGGAGATTTACCCGACTCATGATTTAGAGTTATGAGCATTGTCTTCGCCTTGAAAATATGGCGACACTATCTCTATGGGGTAAGCATCACCATCTACTCCGACCACAAAAGCTTACAGTATGTATTCACACAGAAGGAATTGAATTTGAGACAAAGAAGGTGGATGGAGTTTCTCTCAGACTATGACATCGACCTACGGTAAAAGGAAGGGAAGGAAAACATTGTAGCCGACGCCCTGAGCCGTCGAGCACACTCGCTCCATTCACTACTCGCTTCTTCTAGCTTGGTTGACGAGGTGCGAGACGCTCAGTTGAGCGACCCTTACATGACCGAGATCAGACAAAAAATCACCGACGGTACCTTCGAGAAGAAGTATGATTTTAAGTTACATGAAGATGGTCTGATCCGGTTGAATGGCAGGTTGTGCGTCCTCCGAAGCAATGCTGAGCTGAGGGATCGCATCCTGCGAGAGTCACACAGTTCTACACAATCCGTCCATCCAGGAGCCTCCAAGATGTACAAAGACATGAAGAGGTATTTCTGGTGGTCTAGAATGAAATCCGATGTGACAGAGTATGTTTTAAGATGCTTTACATGCCAGAAGGTAAAGTTTGAACATCGTAGACCTGGCGGAATGGTACAATCTATGCCAATTCCGGAGTGGAAATTCCATGATATCTCAATGGATTTTTTTGTAGGACTCCCACCTGCCAGGGGAGGACTCAACATCATCTGGGTTGTAGTCGATCGCCTCACCAAGGTTATCAAATTCATACCGATGAAGGACACCTGGAAAGTGGCGAAGCTCGCGAAGCTATCGACAAGGAGATTATCCGACACCATGGAGTCCCAAAGACTATAGTATCTGACCGCGACACTAGATTTCTTTCGAGATACTGGAGAGCTACATGGGAAGCGCTGGGTACAGAGTTGAAGTTGAGTACCGCCTTCCATCCACAGACCAACGGTCAAACAGAAAGGACCATCCAGACACTGGAGGACATGCTTAGAGCATGTGACTTAGACTTTCAGGGGAGTTGGACAGATAAGCTTCATCTTATCGAGTTTTTTCATACAATAACAGCTATCACGCTTCAATTAAGATGTCACCTTTCCAAGCTCTATACGGTAGACCTTGTCGTACCCCCTTGTGTTGGGATGAGTCGAGTGAAGCGGTCATCATAGGACCGGAGTTCCTTGAACAAGTCCAAGGGGAAGTGCAACAAATTCGAGCTAACATGAAAGCAGCCCAAGATAGACAGAAATCCTATGCGGATGTGCGACGACACGACCTTGAGTTCACCGTGGGCGACCAAGTGTTCTTGCGCGTTACACCTATGAAGGACATGTTCCGATTTGGCCATAAGGGCAAGCTGAGCCCGAAATTTGTAGGGCCGTACACTATCACTGAGAGAGTTGGATCTGTAGCCTATAGGTTAGCTTTACCTGAGGACTTGGGGCGTGTTCATGATGTCTTTTCATGTGTCACAACTCAAGAAATACATCGCCGATCCTTCTCATGTTCTAGAGCCCGAGCAATTATTCATTGAGCCGACGATGAGATATGTCGAGACTCCTGTTAGAATTCTTGACACTAAGACCAGACACACTCGCCATAAGTTAGTGCGAATGGTGAAGGTCTTATGGTCCAACCATGATGTCGAAGAAGCGACATGGGTTAGAAGACGCCATGAAGGCGAAGTACCCACAGTTGTTCATAGACTAGATAGTCTAGTACTTAGCGGGTAAGGGGCGTACCCCTTTTTAAGGGGGGGTAGAGCCGTTTTGCTTTTGCATTGCTTCGGGTTAGCATTGCATAGTGTGTATGTATTGTAGTATGTTTTGATGGCACATGTAGTGCGATGTGTATTTGGTATGTATGTCTAATGTGTAATGTATTGGGTGTATGTACAATGTGTGATGTATCGGTGTTGTATGGATTGACTCAATAGTAATGTGTATTGTGGAATGATGTGTATTGGAATTACGTACTGAAATGAAACAGTATATCAATCCTAGTATCCTTCGATCTGATCCTAATGAGGCAGTGCATTTATCCTAACATGATCCGATCCGATCTTCTATCCTACATTACCTGGTCTCGATTACTGAATCTCACAAGCGTAGAGGGAGAGAAAGAGAGCTTTTACTGGAATTGAATGTAAGTTTGATTGCCAAATGTTGCGTATCTTATTTCATGGGGGTACACCCCTATTTATAGTATTTCGGGCCTGGTTTTTATGGTGCCAGCCTGTATTTTAACATGTATAAGTACGGTTCTACCCTTTCCCAGTATCTTTGGTTGACCACAGGCGGTCAGTCATACAGTATTTTGCCTTGTCTAAATCTTATTCTCATTCGGCTGGGGACGGTCGGATGCTCTATGTGCTTCTACTTTCATCTGGCTGTGATAAGTGTCTAAATGAGCATGTTTTATGGGTGTATTTCATGTATTATATCAGCACTTTTCTGCTCATTTCTCACTTATCGTATGTTTTCCTCTAGTTTATGTTTTATTGATTATCTCACAAATTTATTGGTTTAAACATGAGGAAAAGCCAAGCTAGGACGAAAGTACACGAAGAGACGAACGCATAGGCGCAGACGGCTCGAAAAACGGAGCCCAAATGAAGAATCTAGAGCCGGTCAAAGTTGGAAGGAAAATAGGTGTCGTGACCACATGGGCAACCGCCTAAACTAGGCGCGGACGACTTACATTGCAACCGCGGGGCGGACGTGCAGGTGGTACCACAGGCGGACACAAGTGTGCAACCGCCAGGTAATTAGGCGGACACAATGAGGCGACGTGAGTCCAACCGCATGAATCTCACGCGGACAGAAGAGGCGGTCGTGACTAATTTTCAGTCGCGACCGGTTTTCTTCGCCCGTCGTCGTCTGCAACTCGCCCAACTCGCCCACTGTCTCTGCAACTTATCCATCTACTCCCATCACGCGTTCATGTTGTCCCCTGCAATAAATGAAGCAATCAATGCTCAATCAAGCTCTTCTGTTTTTGCCTCCTCCAATCCTCTATATAAACCAACACCATAACTGCAAAACAGACACACCACGTACGTGCAGAGGCTGAAGAATTCACACAAACACCAAACTCCATTCTCTTCCATAAATTCCTCCCGTAACTCCACAATTCTCCATCTTTATTTATTTCACCACTTCGCCTCATTTACTCACGTACGTACTCACGCAGTAAAAAAAATAGAAAGAAGAGCAGCAGTGAGAGCGAGAACAGACCAGTTCTTCCTCTGAATTAATGTCAAAATCTATCTGTGTAATCTTCTTATCTCCGTTAATGTCTGAGTAATTTTCATTTGTATCCTAGGATGGGGGTTTGATTTCTAATATTACGTAATTAATATTTATCACCTGTTTCTCTCATTTAACTTGTTTTAATTCCTTTCAACTAATATTGCTAAATGCTTTGCGCGACAAACGACTGCATTTATTTGGTAACTATCAACATATGATTTTGAGATAGTCTAGGTACCACAAAGGAATTAATCTTAGTATTTACACTCCGGACTGAGCAGGAAAATATTAAGGCTTTATTAAGAGTTCGTAACTGACAATTATTAACTCTAATAGGCAATAAATAATTGAGACAGGTTATAAATATGTTTAAGTAATTTAGGAAATTCCCCCGCTATCCTAGGATACATTTTTCCATTCACATCAATTAATTCACCTTTTTACTGTTATTATTCTGTATTAATTTAACAACAAATCAAGCTTGCCTCCGGCTAACCCCCTTTTTACAGTTTTTAAGTAACTACCAAGACTAGGGTAAATTGAACAATCTCCCTGTGGATACGACACTCGTTATACTACTACGACCGGGAATTGTTTGCAGCCCGACGTTTATAATTTGAGTTTTTAATTTCTTTCTTTTATGTAAATTACACCTGTTCTAAACCACTCAGAAATAAACAGTCTGCAAATTGGCGCCGCTGCCGGGGAGATTGATTCCATCAATTTCCCTAGTTTCCGGTAGTTCACCTGTTTTATTATAATAAACTGTCAATATTATCTTGTTAATAATCTAACCTTGGACATCGGACTTATAATCTGACTTGGACATCGGACTTCTGACCTGACTTGGACATTGACTTCGGACTTTGGACATCTAACTCCTAACTTCTTAATATTATTGTCATTTCGTTCCATTGTCATTTCGTTCCATTGTCATTTCGTTCCATTGTCCTTTCTTTCCATTGTCTCTAACTACTAACTTTAAATTTTTGTCATTTCGTTTCATTGTCATTTCGTTCCATTGTCCTTTCTTTCCATTGTCTCTAACTACTAACTTTAAATTTTTTGTCATCTCGTTCCATTGTCATTTCTTTCCATTGTCCCTAACTACTAACTTATAATTTCCAGTATACTAACTCCTAACGTTTTTCAGCCTAACCAATATTTCTGTCTTTCTATATTTATTTACTAACTAATTTTGCAGTTTCTGACGAACCACAAAGTTATCTTCTGTGCATGCCAAATACTCGAACTCGAGGCTCTCCACCAATCAGTCCGAGCCCCGAACCCGAGCGTACTTTATTTCAAGCGCAGAGAAACCTGAGAAATCAAGTCATGGCCAATAACGAAGTTATAAATGAAATTGACCATGCAATTCAACCAAACACCGTGCCCTATCTGATTACCACCAACCGGATACCGAAGGGAGAGCATCAGCTATAGTTCTCCCGAGCTAACACCGCAAGAAGCCGGACGATGGGGTTTTCAAAACCCACTACATCACCGCCGTCCGGGATTTAGGTAAGTTTAGTGGAGCGAACCCAGATGAAGCCCCAAATCATCTGAGTCTCTTCCTAGACTTCTGCAATTCTTTTGGTCAGACCGGCAACGTCAAAGAAAGAATTCGACTCCAACTATTTCCTCACTCATTATCGGATTCAGCAAAACCGGTGGTACCGAAGCCTTCCCTCCCGATCAATCCACATGGCTTCAAATGGCCCAAAAATTCCTTGCCAAATACTACCCAACCAGTAGAACGAGGCAATTGATCGGTGAAATCAACACTTTCTGTCAGGAGCCGGGAGAAACGTTGTACGACGCATGGGATAGATTCAAAGATATGCTAATGAAGTGTTCCCACCATGGTCTTGACGATCAATCCCTCTGCCTGTCATTCTTTAACGGTGGATGATGGGAACCGACTACTCGTCAATTCCTCTGCAGGAGGAAGTTTCATGATGAAATCTCCTAAAGAAGGAATGGATCTCCTCGAAACCATGACGAGCAATACCAGACAGTGGACGAGATCCAAAGGACGAACGCCACGAGCAGCAGGCCTACTCCATGTTGAGCCTACAGATCATTTATCAGCTCAGATCTCGTCCCTTGCAAAGATGGTGGAAAAGCTAACAACATCTCAAAACGAAATTGTAAAAACAATAGCTTCTCCACCTACAAGTTCACCACCAGCTCCACCTACAGAAGGATGTGTCATATGCGCCGGTCCTCATGAAACTCATCAATGCGAAGGCAAAGGCCAGTACGAGGAAGTACAATTCATAGGAAACCGCCCCGGTAATTCCTACAACAACAACTTCAACAACAACTATCCATGGAGAAATCACCCGAATTTCTCATGGAAAAATAATGATCAGAACCAAGGAGGCAGAACAACAATTCCAATACCTATCAGGGAAGCCGACCCCAACCAAACTCTAATATGGGTTATAGAGCACAAGGTGCCCCTCCAGGTTTCCAACACAACAACAACAACCATCTTCATCCTCTTCTGATCCAAATGCAGAACTCAAAGAGATGATGAAGGATTCATGTCCATAACTCAGAACCAGCTCTCTGCACAAGAAGCCTTCAACCAGAAAATCGAAGGTAAATTCAATCAACTTGCAGAACATCTTGCTCGAAGACCGCCAGGGGCTCTCCCCAGCCAAAATGAACCAAATCCAAGAGAGCAAGCCAAGTGCATCTATGTGAAGGAGCACGATGAAGAAAAGACGGAGGTGGCTAAAACAGCTAAAGTTCCAGAACTACACCCTTCCCTCCAAGAGTGGGTTGTAGCAATCGAAACTTCCAAAAGGAATGTAGCTGAACTTGAAAGCACCGCCAAAGTCTATAATAATCGTATTCAATCTGAGAATACCTACCTTGAGCACTTGGTGGCTGGTTATGAAAACGAAAGCTCGACTTCGAAAAAGACGAAGAAGAGGTTAAGGCGATAACCTTGAGAAGCGGTAAGAAAAACCGACGAGATTCACATCTCTCAACAATCAGAAGAATCCAAAGAGGATAATGAAGGAAAAGCTGAGGCCCCAGTAGAAAAAGACATCTCCAGTGTCCTCACTATTCCATCAGCTTCAGAACCTTCTTCACAAGAACCGCCTATACCATTTCCTCGCCGACTCCAGAAGCAGAAGTTGGATAATGAATATGGTAAGTTTCTGGCAATGCTGAAGCAGCTAAACGTCAATGTACAGTTTGTAGACCTCATTGCCAAAATGCCAAACTATGCCAAATTCCTCAAACACCTCATATCCAACAAAACTAAATTGGCCGAAGTCGGTACGGTACCTCTCAATGTAGCTTGCTCAGCTACTCTACAACAACCACTACCATCAAAATGCAATGATCCGGGCAGCTTCACCATTCCAGTCACAATTGGTAGCACCTCATTTCCATACTCCTTATGCGATCTGGGTGCCTCCATTAATTTGATGCCCCTCTCCACTTTCAAAAAGCTGGGAATTGGAGAGATGAAAAAGACCAAGATGACCCTGCAACTGGCAGATGGTTCGGTAACATACCCAAGCGGAGTGGTGGAGGATGTTATCATAAAGTGGAGCACTTATACTTCCCATGCGATTTTGTCATTCTAGACATCGAAGAGAACTCCACTACACCTCTCATCCTTGGACGACCATTCCTTGCCACAGCCGATGTGCATATTTGGGTAGCCCAGGGGAAATCACCCTTCAAGCTTATAACGAAAAGCTGGAGTTTGCATCAGGAAGATCTCCAGATAGCAAATCCAAAGATCTCAAATTTGTGCGGGACACTCAATCACCATCATCCCCACTTCTGTTTATTACCCTTCCAGACGGCATGTCTATTACAGAGATACCACCACCAATCCTGACGAAGAGCGGGATAAGAAAAGAAAACATGCATCCCGGTGGACTCTCAAAAAAACCATCGAGTCATGCTTTGGATCTCCTCCTCATAACCACCCCCCATGATCGATCTAACGAAAAGCGTCTAGCTAAAGACGTTAAAGAAGGGCAGCTTTCCGGGAGGCAACCCGGACGAACTTATCTTTTATATGCTTTTATGCTGTTTTAATTTTCAGGTTCCCTTTAAATTTGTTTTTGCTAACTCTTAACCCCGTTTGTAGTATGGTTGCTTCTAGTGTCTTATGCAGGTGCAATTTCATGTCTACACCGCAACCAAGCTACGCTACTTGAGGCTGAAGCTCAAGTGTGGGGGAAGTCCAAAACACGCTAGCAAAAATAAAATCAGGGGAGTACTAGTTTCTTTAATTATGCTTTTATTTAAATAAAATATGCAGAGGAGAATTTATGCTTCAATGAATATTCGTGAGCTTCGTGTTCTCTCTATTTTATCTACTTACCGAAAAGGTCTTCTGAGGCTTTCCCTTGTTTTTCTGGTGAACAATGAGGACATTGTTCAATTTAAGTGTGGGGGAGTGTGCCCTTTTCGGTGACATTTTATGCTTAAATGCTTAATCTCTCTGCTTATCTTGCGTTTGTTCAAATTCAATATCGTGGACCCTTTTTATGTGGGTTGTTCTCTTTAGGAATAAATATTGTTATGAATTGTGGGATAAATGGTACAAAAATGTACAAAAATTTTAAAATTTTGATTACTTTTGAGGAGCATTTTTATGCGGTGTGACCAAATGATCTGAAATGGTTGGATTTTTATTACTCAGGGGTTCTTTCTGTCTTCTTTCTTAGGGATTGCTAAGGGGTGCTTCTCTGTCAAAAAGGAAAAAATAAAATAAATAAGGGACTTGTGAGACACCATTGGTAACCAACAAGAGAGTTGAGTGTTCTTAAAACGAAGGCTTGATGCCTACATATTATCTTCTCATCTCTTATGCAAAAGTGAAACAAATGCATAAATATTTTTCCTTTTGTTTTCTCCTCAATGCCCATTCTTGAGAGAAGTTGGCCATGGTAAAAGTTCTCAAAGTCACCTTAAATCAAGAAGCATTGAAGTACTCCGGATCATACCCGAAACTCTAATTTTTATTTTTGCCCTGAGTACACCTATGCCACCAGTAGGTGATGGATCACACTCCTCTTAAAAGTTTAAGATCATGTACTATTGACTTTTTTATCCTACCCTTCATAATAGTATTTGTTAATATTGAGCATTCCCTACTTATTTGGGTACATGGTTTTGCTTGAGGACAAGCAAAAGGTAAGTGTGGGGGTGTGATAAGTGTCTAAATGAGCATGTTTTATGGGTGTATTTCATGTATTATATCAGCACTTTTCTGCTCATTTCTCACTTATCGTATGTTTTTCCTCTAGTTTATGTTTTATTGATATCTCACAAATTTATTGGTTTAAACATGAGGAAAAGCCAAGCTAGGACGAAAGTACACGAAGAGACGAACGCATAGGCGCAGACGGCTCGAAAACGGAGCCCAAATGAAGAATCTAGAGCCGGTCAAAGTTGGAAGGAAAATAGGTGTCGTGACCACATGGGCAACCGCCTAAACTAGGCGCGGACGACTTACATTGCAACCGCGGGGCGGACGTGCAGGTGGTACCACAGGCGGACACAAGTGTGCAACCGCCAGGTAATTAGGCGGACACAATGAGGCGGACGTGAGTCCAACGCATGAATCTCACGCGGACAGAAGAGGCGGTCGTGACTAATTTTCAGTCGCGACCGGTTTCTTCGCCCGTCGTCGTCTGCAACTCGCCCAACTCGCCCATGTCTCTGCAACTTATCCATCTACTCCATCACGCGTTCATGTCTGTCCCCTGCAAAAATGAAGCAATCAATGCTCAATCAAGCTCTTCTGTTTTTGCCTCCTCCAATCCTCTATATAAACAACACCATAACTGCAAAACAGACACACCACGTACGTGCAGAGGCTGAAGAATTCACACAAACACCAAACTCCATTCTCTTCCATTAAATTCCTCCCGTAACTCCACAATTCTCCATCTTTAATTATTTCACCACTTCACCTCATTTACTCACGTACGTACTCACGCAGTAACAAAAGAAATAGAAGAGCAGCAGTGAGAGCGAGAACAGACCAGTTCTTCCTCTGAATTAATGTCAAAATCTATCTGTGTAATCTTCTTATCTCCGTTAATGTCTGAGTAATTTTCATTTGTATCCTAGGATGGGGGTTTGATTTCTAATATTACGTAATTAATATTTATCACCTGTTTCTCTCATTTAACTTGTTTTAATTCCTTTCAACTAATATTGCTAAATGCTTTGCGCGACAAACGACTGCATTTATTTGGTAACTATCAACATATGATTTTGAGATAGTCTAGGTACCACAAAGGAATTAATCTTAGTATTACACTCCGGACTGAGCAGGAAAATATTAAGGCTTTTATTAAGAGTTCGTAACTGACAATTATTAACTCTAATAGGCAATAAATAATTGAGACAGGTTATAAATATGTTTAAGTAATTTAGGAAATTCCCCGCTATCCTAGGATACATTTTTCCATTCACATCAATTAATTCACCTTTTACTGTTTTTATTATTTCTGTATTAATTTAACAACAAATCAAGCTTGCCTCCGGCTAACCCCCTTTTTACAGTTTTTAAGTAACTACCAAGACTAGGGTAAATTGAACAATCTCCCTGTGGATACGACACTCGTTATACTACTACGACCGGGAATTGTTTGCAGCCCGACGTTTATAATTTGAGTTTTTAATTTCTTTCTTTTATGTAAATTACACCTGTCTAAACCACTCAGAAATAAACAGTCTGCAGGCTGGAGCGGCCGGATGTTCTATGCATCTTATTCTCATCCGGCTAGAACTGGCCGGATGCTCTCCGTGTCTTGTCTGGCCTGGCACTATTTCTTCCCTTCTCATCAGTCCCACAAGTTCTATCTTCTGAATCCTTGGAGAAGAAAAATAGAACTTCTGTGTCTTATGCTTGCGCTTCGGTGAGAATTTTTGGTGACTACAGCCTTCCTGAGGTTTTTTGGTTTGCTCTATGCCTCGCATGTTCCTATCTCAGTCCCATAAGTTCTTTTCTTCATTCTTGGAGAAAAGGAACTTCTTATTGGCCGCGTGCGAGGCTCGTGACTCGAGCTTGTCGTGTACTGCTCTCTTTTTTTTTTGAATTTCCCGCCTTTTTCTAGTGTTGGACACGTAAGGTCCTTCTCTTAACTATTCGTCGGAAGTGTCTTTAGGAAGCGGGTGGCCCTTTTTTTCCCCTGCAAAAAAGGTTGTTTTTGCTTGTATACACATATATATATTTATATTATATTTTTTCGGAGCGAGGGAAAACTTTCCTTAAAGTTTGGGTTTTTAAGCTTCTTTCTCTTTCCCCTCTGCCCATTCGCTTCAACTGCTTCTGCTTCGCATCCCTGTTATCGCGCTTTTGCTTCCCTTCACTGCTACTACCTCCAATTTCGCGCTAAGCCCAACAATGTCTTCCTCTTCCGCAAAACAGAGTAAGCTCGTTGCCAAATTTCCGCCCGCCATCAAGGCGATTCAGGGCTCTCGCTCCTCTAACGGCTTTCGCCCTTCGTACCTGAAATCCACAAGACCCTTCCTATCTGGGCGTCAACTCTCTCCTTCTTCTCTCGATTATACCTCCCTTTGTGATTGTCTCAGGGATGTTGAAGCCCCGCTTGGCACGCAGATTTACCTGCCATCCTCCGACTCTCACCCCACGACGACTTTGGCCGTGGGTACGTTGTTTTCGCTGATTTTTTTGCTCCGGCCTGACCATTCCCCTGCACCCCTTTGTGCTGGGCTCCTCCTTCGCCGCTGCTGCACTCTCGCTCACCTTCACCCAAGGCCATTTCGCACCTCCATGCCTTGTTTCTCTCTGCGAGGGGAACAAAATTCGGCCGGAGGGTACCGACTTCGTCGATTCTTCACAGTTAGGGTTGACCCGGATAGCTTAACCCTCATCGCGAAGGCCGGATACTCCCTCTTCGACTACAAGAAGGCTCATGAGTGGGGGTCACGGTGGTTCGTTATTGTTCACCATCCGGCCGAGTATTGGGCGTCCCATATGTGCTGAGGTTATCAAAGGTCAGCTAACATCAGCCCCCAAACCCTCCGGCTGAGCTGCCCATTTCGAGAGATTCTGAGGGCACTAAGCAGGAACCGCCGACTGTCGAGGCGTTCTTTACAAAGGCAGTTTGTCTTCTTTGAAGACATATCACAGTAAGCATCTTTAACTCTTAGCACAAATTCTGTCATTCCTATCGGTCTTCCATTGTTTGGCATGTTGTATGCAGATTTCTTCCAGAAGGGGGACAAGATCGGCCCCTTTCATAGCTGAATTTTGTCACCTTCAAGAGTGGGACGGAAAAATCGACTACTACGACACGCTGGATGCGGCTACTGATGCGGGCCGAGCAGCTTTTGGAGAGTGCTCCTCCGGCAAAGCGCTCCAGGGCGAGGAGTTGGGGATGACCAAGCCGGCCATTTAAAGAAAAAGAAGAGGCTAGAGTCTCCTGAACGTGCTGACGCCGGGGTCAGGTACATGGCACGTGAGCCCCAAGTCTGGGTGTCGTGTCCTCTTCCCCTCACCCTGGTTCGGGTTTAGACCTTGGTTCTCGCCTATGGCGGGAGTCCGGTCATCCGATCCTATTTGCGAGCAATTTCCTGATTTGACGAGTTACTTTTCTCAGATCCCGCTCAGAAAAACACCTGGAGGCCACAGACCTCCGCGTTGGTCCTTCGGCTGAAGAAGGTTTTGGCTGCTTCGCCGCTTTCTCCTATTCTTTACTCTTCTTACTTTTAGTATCTTTCTATTTCCAGTTTCAACCTTCTAGTCCTAACTGTTTTTTATTATTGCGGCAGTCCCTGCTCCTGCCAAGAAAAGACTAAAAAGAAAACTACATCAAAGCCGAAGGCCGCAGAGCCAGAGGGGATTAGGAGAAGGACAAACCTCTAGTGATCCCGAAGCTTCAGGATCATTCTCCATTGATGTTGCTACAGCCGTGGATGCGGCAAGGGATAGAGCAATGGAGTATCGTCAGGTGCGGAGGATCTTGAGCTCCGGAGTAAGCAAAGAGAGGACTACACAGCTTCTTCTTTACCGGAGGGTCCTGAGCTCCGGAGTGAGCAGAGAGAGGGCTACATATCTTCCTCTTCTTCCTCCCCTCCCCCTCCTGCTCAGGAGTCCTATACTGGACCCTCCCAAAAGGAAGGGGTGGTTCTACCATTGCGGGCACCCTCTTCCTTTGATTACTTGTGATGCTGCCAAATACTCCTCTGTCTAGAAGGAGGCAATAAAGAGATCTGGTCATCCAGACGGGATCTTTGCTCCTCCGGCAACCTTTACTGCCACCAAAAAAGGCTGCGGATCGGAGACGGGGGGCAGATGCTATCATGCGGCATTCCTCCCAATAAACGAAGTGTTGACATGATGTGGGGGGAGTTTTTCAGGTTGGCACGCGTATTCCTTTTGTGTTGTGTTTCTTTTTTGTTCTGGCTGGGTTTTTTTTCTTAATTTTATGCATTGTGTTGTTTTTAGGTGATGTCCATGGCCCAAAGTGCTGAGGTTCACTTTGGTAACCTCCAATCCAGGCTTCGCTATGAGGAAAGCCGAGCCAAAAGAGTGAAGAGGAACTGAAGCTGTCCCGCTCTTCTCATGACGATTACATTGACCAGGTTGAGTATGAGATCGACCGCAAGGCAAAGGAGAGAACTAAGGCAATAAACAAAGACCTGCAGTTGTCCCGGCGAGAATGCGAGCGTCAGCATGATGAGTATGAGGTGCAGCTGAAGAAACTCCGGGAAGAGAACTTTTCTCTGAGAGGCCGGATCAAGGAGGCTGATACACTTTGATAGAGGTATGAAACCATCTCTTTTTCCCTTGTTAAAGATAAGTTGGTTCGGCCCTTCTTTGACCTAGATATTATGCTGGATCAGGTGCGCTCCATGCACCGGAACGAAGTGAACAATCTTCAGGCCGAGAAGGCCTTTTTCTATCAGGAGAGGAACTCTTTCAAGCAGGAGGCTGAAACGCTCGAGCTGGAGAAGCAAACTCTTCAACGGGAGAATGAAGCCCTTGTGAAGGAAAAAGAGAAGCTTATGCAGGAGCTTGATCATTTGTCAGAAGAAAAGGCTGCGCTGGAAGAGCAGTCGAGGTCCTCCTTTGATCAAGAGAAGCAGTCTTTGCTCCAAGATTGCTCTCTTTTGGAAGAAGAGAAGAAAACTCTTGTTGCGGACAAAGCTGCCCTGATAGAAGAGAGGACCAGGCTGGAGGAGAAAGTAAAAGAGTTGGAGGAGGCCAAGTCTCGCTCTCAAGCCGAGAATACCGAGCCATCGGGCCATGGTAAACTTTCAGGCCTTCAATTTTGTTTCTCCTCTTGCCCTTTCTTTTTCTTATTCATTTTTTTTTTGCTCCGGCTAGGCTTGAGTTCTGCCAACTTACTGAAGCATGTCACTCAGTTGAGTGGTCGGATATCCGTGCTAAGGAGGAGCTGTCATCTGCCAACTCTGAACGTGACAAGTACCGAGCCCAAGTCCTGACCCTTGAATCTCAAGTGGCCAGGCTCAAGTCATTCTCCGGCAATCCCATGAGGAGATACAGAAGCAAGGCACCATCAATGCCCATTTAAAGGAGTCATTTGCTTCTCAGTGTCACCGGATAGTTGATATCTGCCAGCAGATTGTCTCATATCACTCTCTCGAGAAAGGAGAGTTACTGGACGATGACCTGTACAACAAGCTGGAATTCAAGGCTGTTGCCCAGAAATCCAACTTCTTCTTGGAGCTCGAGAGATTCTGCCGCAGTCCCGGAGAGACATGTTTGGCGCCGGTGAAGCCTCATTCCTTCCAGCTGGAAGCAACATTCTGCCGTCCGCCGAGGGATGCAGCGTCTTTCCAGGAGGTCCAAGTCCTCCGAGAGTGTAGCTGGTAGCGGCGATAGATTATTAACTGCCGAAAAAGAAGCCGTCGAGAAAGAAGCTGCAAAGAAAGTAGAATAGAAGTTTTTATCTCTAGAGGAGTTTTTGTTGCAGCATATTTTCTGTGTTCGCCGAATGATCATATGTTGTAATTGTTTTTACCCCACACTTTTGGGAGAAATATAGCTATATTTTTACCATCTTTAGTTATTTGTCTACCGGAGCAACTCTTTTGAGCCAAGTTTTCTATTGCCGTGATATTTCTCCCTCTTCTCTTCTACTTTTTTTTAAGTGGTGCATGTGTGGTTATCTTATGCAAGTTATGTCGGCGTGGTTTGCGGCTTTGGACTTTTGTTCCGGCTGGCCCTTTTTTTTTTAAAGCATGGTTATCTATGGTTTTTAGCCGGATCTTTTAGGATATGGAGTATCGGAACCTGCGGCCTGTTGGCCGACGCCTATTTCAAGGTAATACAGCCTGCAGCTTATTGGTCGGTTTTTTTAAGGCATGACAGCCTGCGGCACGTTGGCCAGATGTTTTTTTTTTAGGCATGATAGCCTACGGCTTATTGGCCGGATGTTTCTTTCAAGGCGTGATAGCCTGCGGCTCGTTGGCCGGTACTTCTTTTTCTTTCAAGGCATTAAAGCTTGCGGCTCATGGCCGGTGCTTTCTTTTTCTTCAAGGCATGATAGCCTGCGGCTCGTTGGCCGGTGCTTACTTTTTCTTTCAAGGCATGATAGCCTGCGGCTCGTTGGCCGGTGCTTACTTTTTCTTTCAAGGCATGATAGCCTGCGGCTCGTTGGCCGGTGCTTACTTTTTCTTTCAAGGCATGATAGCCTGCGGCTCGTTGGCCGGTGCTTACTTTTTCTTTCAAGGCATGATAGCCTGCGGCTCGTTGGTCGGTGCTTACTTTTTCTTTCAAGGCATGATAGCTGCGGCTCGTTGGCCGGTGCTTATTCAAGGCATGATAGCCTGCGGCTCGTTGGCCGGTGCTTACTTTCAAGGCATGATAGCCTGCGGCTCGTTGGCCGGTGCTACTTTCAAGGCATATAGCCTGCGGCTCGTTGGCCGGTGCTTACTTTCAAGGCATGATAGCCTGCGGCTCGTTGGCCGGTGCTTACTTTCAAGGCATGATAGCCTGCGGCTCGTTGGCGGTGCTTACTTTCAAGGCATGATAGCCTGCGGCTCGTTGGCCGGTGCTTACTTTCAAGGCATAATAGCCTGCGGCTCGTTGGCCGGTGCTTACTTTTTCTTTCACATTCCAAAAATAGTACTTTTTATTGAAGAGTTATAAATTTTACACATAGAACTTTTTCAAACATTCTCCATGCCAAGAATGCAGCAATTCATATCCTTCAGCATTTTTCAAGCGGTATGAAGCTTGTCCCGTCTTCTGGTGTATGATGTATGGTCCTTCCCATTGGGGCTCCAGCTTCTTGGGTTGCTTAACCTCTCGGAGGACTAATTCTCCTGGGGCAAAACTTCGTTCTTTTATCCTTCTGTTGAAATACCTTTCTTCCTTGGATTTATCTTTCGCCATCCTTACTACGGCGGCCATCCTGGTTTCTTCAAGGAGATCTAGGTGATCCTGTACTCCCTGATTGTTGACCTCTTCGTCATATGATTCCCATCTTATGGACGGCACCACAATTTCCGCCGGAATGACGGCTTCCAAACCATATGTCAATCTGTAAGGCGTTTCTCCTGTCGGCCCTCTTTCTGTCATTCTGTACGACCAAAGGACCTGGGGTAACAATTCTGCCCACTTTCCTTTTTTCTCATCGAGTTTCCTCTTTATCGCTTTTACTATTTGCCCATTCGCATTCTCAACCTGCCCATTTGCCTGAGGGTGGGCTACTGATGCAAATCTTAAGTCGATCTTCCATTCTTCACAGAATTCTCGGAAGCTTTCGCAATTGAACTGTGTTCCATTATCAGTTATTATTGCTTTTGGTATGCCAAACCTGCATACCACATATTTCCAAATGAATTCTTGTGACTTCCTAGCCGTGATGGAGATAGTAGGCATTGCTTCGACCCACTTTGTGAAGTAGTCGATAGCAACGTACATGAATTTGAACCTCCCTGGTGAAGCTTCCGGGAATGGGCCCACAATGTCCAACCCCCACATAGCAAAGGGAATTGGGCATAGAATAGATTTTTGCTCCGCCGGAGGAGTATGTATCTTGTTTCCATGTTCTTGACACTTGCGACATTTTCGTATATATTCCTTGCAATGCTCCATCATTTTCGACCAAAAATATCCGAGTCTCAAGATTTTGTGAGTTGTGGTCCTTTCTCCCTGGTGATTTCCACAGAGCCCATCATGTATCTCTCTTACTAATTCTGCTCCTTCAGCTATGGTAACACACTTCAGAGCTGGTCTTGCAAAAGATCGCTTATACAGCTGGTTATCTTCAATAAAAAATGATGCGGCCCACCTTTTTACTATCCTGGCCTCCTTTTCTTCTTCCGGCAGCTTTCCTTGCCGTATGTAATCTATGATTGGAGTCATCCAGGATTCTTCTTGGTCACCTGTCTCCACCGCAAACACCTGAGTTCCTTCTATACTTGGGGAAGTTCTGATTTCTAGCCATATCTCATTGGGTACCTTTTCGGCCATACTTGCCAATTTGGCTAAGGCATCAGCTTCGACATTCTCTTCACGGGGGAAGATGTTTTAGCTCGCATCTCTGGAAATTTGCCTTTAGTTCCTGGACCTTGAGCAAGTACCTCCATAGTTTTTCCTCTTTGACTTCATAGATGTTGTCATTTTGTCTCGCCACCAACATAGAGTCCGAATACACCTCTAATTCTGTTAAAAATAGGTTATATTCTCATAAGTCTTACTTCAGACAGGATTTTATAAGAAATGAAAAGATAGAGAAGGTATCTTTTCTATAGAACCTGTCGCCCCGAGGGCTGTAGCTACTTCCAAACCTTGGATAAGAGCTTCGTATTCGGCTTCATTATTAGTGACATCAAAGTCCAGTCGGAAGGCATAATTCAAGCTTTGCCCATTCGGCGCCTGTACCACTATTCCAGCTCCTGCCCCATTTTTGCATCGAGCCCCATCAACCAAGATGACATATGGACTTTGAGTTTGTTTCTCTTCTTTTGCAAAGTTTGTTTCTGTTATGAAGTCTGCTAAGGCCTGAGCTTTAATCGCCGTTCTGGGCAAGAAGTGAATTTCATATTGTGTCAGCTCCACTGTCCAGCTTACCATCCGGCCAGAGGCATTCGGGTTGTTCGCAATTTGCTTGAGCGGCCAGTTGGTCCTGACAAAGATTCGATGTGACTGGAAGTAGGGTCGTAGTTTTCTTGACGCCACTACCACAAGTGCGAACAAAGATTTTCTCTATGTTAGTGTACCGTCCTTCTGTCGGGCTCAAGATTTTGCCCGTATAGAAACTGGTATCTCCTTTTTCTCCTCCATGATTAAGACAGCTGCAACGCCCCAATCTGTTGCGGACAAGTAAAGGTATAGATCCTGTCCCGGTGCAGGTACACCCAATTTAGGTAGACCCCGAAGCATCTCCTTGATCTTTTCAAATGCTTCTATGTACTCTTGTCCCCACTGGAATTTACTGTTCTTCCTTATAATATTGAAGAACGGGATTGATTTTTCTTGAAGCTTAGAACAAAACCTACTTAATGTCGTGAGTCTTCCGTTCAAAGCTTGGACATCTTTGATATTTCTTGGAGGAGAAAGGTCGAGGATTGCCTGACTTTTTTCCGGATCGACTTCAATACCTCATTGCCCAACAATGAAACCAAGAAACCTCCCTTTGGTTACACCAAACACACACTTTTCTGGATTTAGTTTGATTTGGTATTTATCCAGAGTGTCGAATGTTTCTTCTAAATCCTTCATGTGTTGTTCTTTTGATGGACTTTTTACAACTATATCATCAACATAAGCTTCCACATTTCGGGCAATTTGCTGACAAAATACTTTGTCAATCATTCGTTGGAAAGTGGCCCCTGCATTCTTTAGGCCGAAAGGCATTACCTTGTAACAGAATGTTCCGGCTGAAGTAATAAAGGATGTTTTTTCCGAATCGTCTTCTTTCATTTTTATTTGATTATAGCCGGAGAAAGCATCCAGAAAACTTAACACAGAACTCTGGGCAGTTGAGACCACCAATCTATCTATTGATGGCAGAGGATAGAAGTCCTTAGGACATGCCTTATTTAAATCTGTGAAATCCACGCACATTCTCCATTTTCCATTCGCTTTTTTTCACCATGACAACATTAGCCAACCATCGTGGGTACGCAACCTCCCTGATGAATCCAGCCTTGAGGAGTTTTTGGACCTCGGTTCGTGTGGCTAAATCTCTTTCTTCCCCTATTACCCTTTTCCTTTGCCTGACCGCCGGATGTTTAGGGTCTACCCTGAGCTCATGCCGGATAACGCTTGGGTCTATACCAGGCATCTCGTCCGTGCTCCAAGCGAATGTTGCCCTTCTTTTTTCCAGGAACCTCATTAAGTGAGTTTGCTCTCCACTGTCAAACGCAGTTCCTATTTTAAAAATTTAGAAGGGTCAGATTTTAAATATACCTCTCTGGGGGGATCTTGGGCTGTTCGACATTCTTCCCTTTCTTGACTCGGCCCCGGGGAAGGAGGCAACTTTCCCTCGAATTCCTTGTCCGATCCCACAGTTTTGACCACCTCCTCACTAGGAAGGCTGTCCATGATGCGGACTTCACACATTCGGGCCATCTTTTGGCTTCCTCTTATCGTAACCACCTTTCCGCTTGAGGTTAAGTACTTCATTTTTAGGTGGTGAGTGTTGTGGATGGCTTTGAAAGCATTGATCCCTGGCCTTTCAAGGTACATGTTATATCCAGAAAGACCTGGCACAATGAAAGCCGTGAGCCTCTCTGTTCTTCTTTCGTCTCCTTGACCCAGGGTCATTGTGAAATCTATACTGCCGGAAGATGTGGTAGAAACACCTCCTACAAATCCTCCTAGAACCGCCGAATAGGGCTTGATCTGGTCTTCAGGCACCTCCAACTTCCTAACCGCTTCGGCTGATATGACATTTGCTCCGGCCCCACTATCGATTAAAATTCCCTCCATCATTCGATCATTTACCTGTGCACGAATGACAAGTGGATCGTTGTGCGGATATAGCACTCCATCTTCATCCTCGTCGGAGAAGAAAATTGGAGGAAAACTTTCCTTTTTGGCGATTTTTTTCTCCGGGAGTTCTTGATGTACTTGATGAATGTGCCTTTTTCTTTCATTAGGGTTAGTGGTCCTACCTCTGAAAAAAGTCCTGTGAGTTTTCTTAGAGAAAGTTTTGTTAGCTTTCTTTTTGGTAAAAGAAGGGGGTTGCTAATAGTAAAGAATGCGAAAAGAATGGAAATTTTATTTCTCCTTTTGGCAACATGATCTTTGACAATCTATGTGACACAAAATTTCATCTTAAAGCAGACTACAAATTGTAACTCCGAATGTTATCCTGAATAAAAGGAGAAAAAACTTTTACTCTCCTTCTTCACAAACCTGTTATCATCCCCACTGATTTGCCGGGATTGAGCTGGGGTGAACCTCTTCCTCTTGTCGCCCTCGAGGTGCATTCTGGGTACTACTTTGTTGGCCGCCGTATTGCCTCTGTGCTCTGGCTGCCTGCTTTCCTTTCTTCTTATTTTCCTCGATGACTCGAAGTTCTTTGGCCAAGGTAGCACAGTTTACATTCCGGTGGCTGCGGTTCCCGTGGTACTCACAGAATGCAACCGGAATTTCCCCCTACGGCGGCTTTCTAGGTTGGGGAAGGTATCCTTCTCTTACCGCTGCGGCATACTTCCCCGGGTCAATGTAGACAACGGTTCTTGCCCCCTGGTGTTGTGCCCCCTGAGAGGAAGATCCGGCGGTAGACTTGCCATAATATGGCTTGTACCTTGATCCTCCCCTTCCGGCATTTCCTCCATGCCCCTCCTTCTTTTCCGGCATCCCTGTAGTTTTGAAGCTGTCTGCTAGCTCTTTAGCCTTGTTTTCCGCTATCTCAGATTTCAAAAAATCATGGATCATTTCAGCTAATTCTCCATGAGTTTTGGCGCCTTCGTTGCGATCTTTCCAGCTAGTCGAGGCTGAGCTAGGCCGTTTCCAAGGGCCTTAATCAAGATTTTCTCGTCGACATCATCAATCTCCGCGACCTTCTTATGGAAGCGCTCGTTGTATTCCTTCACGGTCTCTCCTTTTCGCTGCTTAACGTCCATCAATTCTATTGTTTATTTTTTAACCTTCTTACTCGCAGCGAAGTATTGCTGGAAATCCTCGGTCAGCTGCTTGAAGCTCGTGATGGACTGTGGTGGTCTTGTGGAGATCCATCCCAACGCTCTCTTCGAAAGCGTTCCGGGGAACATATTGCAGAGGGCGAGGGAGCTGATCCCCTGAGTGTTCATGGAAAACATGAACTTCTTAATATGTTGGGCGGGATCTCCAGTCCCATCATATTTCTCAATCGCCGGGGCGACGAAGTGCGGCGGGGAGTTTTGCTTTCCTTATCCGCTCTGAGAAGGGATATAAGCTCATATCTATCTGGTCATCCTCTACCATCTCTTCTTCGTCAATGATTGAATTGCGCTTCCTATCCTTGCTTTCCTCGCCATTACTTCCTCTGGAATCTCTGTTTCTTAGTTGTTCAATGGCCTTAGTCATTTCGTCCCATTTCTCTGGTACTCTTCGTCCCTTTGCATTAATTCCTGTTGCAAAGTCTCATTTCCCTCTACAATTTTTTCGTCAATGGATCTGACTAGCCCCTTTAGCATGTCCTCAAGATCTTTTTTGGAGATGGCCTCTGGCATCTCCGAACTCATTCCTTCTTCGGAGCGGTTGTTATCTTCAGTAGTGTTCTTCAGTGTTTTCTTTGATCTTGGAGCCATCTTTCGTGTTCCGATCCTGCAAAAAATGTCATTTAGTTATTTCAGAACTTTTCGCTATAAATCGTCACATATTACTTTCCTGTTTCTAGGTGGTCTCGTGGTTGCTTCTTGCTGTTCGTTTCCCACAGATGGCGCCAAATGAAATGAAACAGTATATCAATCCTAGTATCCTTCGATCTGATCCTAATGAGGCAGTGCATTTATCCTAACATGATCCGATCCGATCTTCTATCCTACATTACCTGGTCTCGATTACTGAATCTCACAAGAGTAGAGGGAGAGAAATAGAGCTTTTACTGGAATTGAATGTAAGTTTGATTGCCAAATGTTGTGTATCTTATTTCATGGGGGTACACCCCTATTTATAGTATTTCGGGCCTGGTTTTTATGGTGCCAGCCTGTATTTTACATGTATAAGTACGGTTCTACCCTTTCCCAGTATCTTTGGTTGACCACAGGTGGTCAGTCATACTGTATTTTGCCTTGTCTAAATCCTATTCTCATCCGGCTGGGGGACGGCCGGATGCTCTATGTGCTTCTACTTTCATCCGGCTGGAGCGGCCGGATGTTCTATGCATCTTTATTCTCATCCGGCTAGACTGGCCGGATGCTCTCCGTGTCTTGTCTTGGTCTGGCACTATTTCTTCCCTTCTCACGTACTGTGCTTGATTTGTGTATGCTTGTAATGTAGAGGAAGTGAACACCCGTAGGTGGTAGTAGGATACGTTATGGCAATTGGTTTGCCAAATGAGTATGGATAGTAAACCATTAACCTTGAGCAACTTTGAGGGCAAAGTTCCTTAAGGGGGTAGATTGAAATACCCCGTAATTAAAAATAGTGATTAATTAGGCTAATAAGTATTTTAGAAGCTTAATTATGCCTAAATAATCATGAGGGAACAAATCCCGAAGAAAACGGATCCTTAAAACGGACTAAAAACACAAATGAACCTTAAAGCGCGTTTTTCGAGGAAACAGGGAAAACACAACTTTAAGCGGGTCAAATAGACTCGTAATAATTTTGGTCAACCAAATAGTCATTAATAAACACTAATGAAGGTCTAGAACCAATAAAATCAATTAAACGAGAAAATAGTAAAAACTGAAAAAATGGGAAGTTGTGGGGTGAAAGTGTAAATAAACTAAACTAGTGTGTCCACTATTAGAAATAAAAATCTTAAAACCCCTGTGAGGGAGTGGTGTGGCCGGCTGCTTTTCTTCCCCCTCTCTCACTTGTTTAATTGTTTCTAAGATGCTACATGACAAGGCAATAAAGTAAGGTAAAAAGCAAAAATTACACTCTCTCTCCTACTCCCTCTCATTCCCACCGTGCTCTCTCTCTTTCTTTGACTTTCTTCCTCCTCAAGCTGCATTTAATGGCGATTTTGAACACCCCATACAACCAACTACTTCTCTCCTCTTGTTGAGCACTCAAACCTCCACCAAAAATTACAAAATTGGTACAATTGAAATCCTCTCATCAAGGAGATCATTCCCCTCTTTTCCAAATTCAAAAATACCTATTTTCATCTCCATGGGTATGGATGTTTTTGAAGATAAATACCACCATTAGAAGCTCCTTCTTCACCTTGTTGGTTTAAGGTAAAAAGAAATCTGAAAATACTAGCATTTCTAGCTCTTATTTGCAAAATAGAAATTTCTAAGTTTGGAGCCTCTTATTCCTTGTTCTCCAGCCAATGTTGGCTTCACCGTTGGAGTGGGAATCTTGTTCTTGTTGCTGTCCAACACTCCTTCTATATACTTGCAAGGTAACACCTTTTCCAAACCTTAAAAACATGCTCTAAGCTTTAAGTTGAATTAAGGGCTGATTTTGGAATTTAAATGGTGTATTAATGGGTTGTAGCATTAGAACATTGAACTTACATAACCGGTTGGGCAAGAAGAGAGGAAAGGAAAGGAATGAAGAAGGAAAGAAGAAAGAAGAAAGAAAGAGAAGCTAGAAAGAACAAGGTAAATTGCACTCACCTTGTGTAGTTTTGTAATGCTTTATGTAACATATTTTTAAAGACTTGAAATGAGTAGAGTACATGTCTTGAGTAGTGGTATAGTGTAGAAGAGAACCAAACTGTTTTAATGCTTTAAAAGACACTTAGAAGCTTGTATAAACTTAGAGAAAATAGATGTTTGCGTGCAGGAATTAAATGGGTGATTAATGCCTAGTAATTGTGTTGGAGAATTGTGTATTCAGTGTTGTTAATAACATGTGATATGAGTGACAATGTTGTAAGCAACAACATGTGGTGAGAATGTAAAATTTTAGGGGAGGCTATGTCAAATTTTACCTAGGAAACCAGAACACTTAAGAGTTAAAAACAAGTAGAAAAACACTTTAAAAACAGTTTTGATGAAAAGGAGCTAAGTAGTGGGTGAGAGTTAGAAGTGGAAAGATAATGCATATAAACCTTAGAAATGGCATTAGGAGAGGAAACTATGAATGGAGGAAGTGAGAATCAAAATCTATAGCATAGCTAGACTAGGAAGAAATAATGTAAGTGCTGAATGAAAATCTAGAAAATAAAGTGTGTTAAATTAGTATGAAAAGAAGTAATGAGTTAGTAATGGATTTAGAGATGTTTAGAAGGTTAATTAAGTGTGTAAACATGTGGGATTAAGTATAGGAAACATAGGGAATTAATTAGGCAAAGTATGGAATGTAACAGATGAAGAAATTTCAATTCTGTAGAGAAAACAGCAGCAGCCCGGGACTTGGTCCTTGTAGGAAGACCCGGACCATGCTGAAATTCAGGCAGAGAGTAACACTGCAACTCTGGTCCGGGACTTGGTCCCATGTACAAGACCCGGACCACCAAGTAAAAACCGTCCGAAAGTTTGCTAATGTCCTGGTCCGGGACTTACCTATGTATATAGGACCCGGACCACTTGAAAATTATGTTCGAGAGTTCACGCCACTTCTATCCGGGACTTGACCCCTGTACAAGGACCCGGACCATGGAGAAAAATGCTTCGAGAGTTCAGACCATAGGGTGGTCCGGGACCTAAGACCCGGACAGGTCCCGGACTAACCCAAAACATTAAAAAATAAGTTTATAAAATGGCATATAAGATAAAGTAAGGTATGGTAATGATAGTATAAGATACTTAGTACTTGATTAATGATGTTTAATGGTCATTAATGGTATAAACAAGTTATAAAAGTAATAAAGAGTAAGTAAACAATGTGAAAGTGTATGAATGTAAAGACATAGAAATTATAAGTCTGGAAACGTAAAAGATAAAAACAAGTTAAGTTAATTATAGTTAATTAACCTCTCGATCGCATGTATGTGATAGGATTCGAATAGTCGTCGAACACCGAAGGGAATTCGGTGAGTCCAAGTCAACGGTGAACGGGTATGAACTTCTCACGCCCTGTATGCTACTTGGCTACTCTGATTCGTGTGTTGTGTGCTAATTGACCACCTAATTAAGATAAAACGCACGAATCGGATTTATTGCGCTTACTTGTGCTTATATGATATTATTCCTTGTTGGATGCTATCTTAAACTCTAGTTTGTATAATTCATGAAATGAATGAATGGAAATAAAGTGTGTGTGCTTGTTATGCATTGTATTGACCGAGTAATGTGGTGTAGGACTTCTAACTGATTCCTAACAAGCTAACCATTCTAACATAAGAAATAAGAAATTAGTAAAATGGAATAAGTAGAAGTCCGATATAGTTTCGGCCACGCATGAGGAGGAGGAGACACAAGAGGTTGGATCTAAATTCTGGCCTTAATCTTTTCCATGGACCAAACCCCTTAAATGGGTAGCATCCTGGATTAGTGAGTCACCCTAAAGCCCGGTGGTGGGACGGTGTACTCCCTGCCCGGAGGTCATACCGGCTTAACATGAGTATAAGTAAGTAAGTATGGGAAAGTAAGTAAGCATTGTATGAGTATGATTGAGTAAGTAATGTGTAACGAGTAAAAGAGTAAAGAACATCCGATTAACCCGAATGGGTAACTGGCTAACCATTGAAGAAGTAAGTATTGTGTATGGTATTGATATACTGTTTGGCTTGTGTATTGCCTTCGGTTGTGTGTTGTATTGGGTATGAATGTGTTGTATATGTAAAAGCATGTATGCATGTCTAAAACGGACTCCATGTATAGTCGACCAATTAGTCGGTGTACCCTAGTTAGCACGCGGTAATGCGAAGTTATATGCAGCGTTTTGCTGAGCCCCTTGAGGCACTGTTTTTAATTTTAGAGGTGCTCGTGAAGGGTGAAGAGTGTGTGATGAGATCAAGATGATTTATTTTTGTGTAATTAATGGATTATGAATGGTGTACCAAGTTGTACATGGCTATAGGCCTTTTAACTAGTCGGTGTACCATGAGGTACACCCTTTTAGATGATGAAAGAATTGTGAATTGATAGGATGAGTAGGTTGTTTAAACTGATTATTTTTGGTATCTTGGAGTAGGGATGTAATGGTTTACACTTTGATACTCGGTAATCACTATTGTAAGTAAATGGTATTTTGTATTTGGTAAGTAATGTTAGTAGCTCGGTATTTCTTAAACATCAGACCGTTACGTATGTAGTGTAAGCCTTGCTAGCCGTATGGGCGGTTAGCGGCATTGTATCATCCGCCGTAATATTAGTATTTCCGTGCGTGTAGTAAGATAAACAGGACAATTAGACGGTAAATAAAGAATTAGCGGTAAGGGGTGTTACAATTTTAGTGTCTTGGTCCTCTATGGGAGGCTGATATTGCTAACGTTGTCAGCCGTTCAATACTGCAGAGGAACCCGTCAGACTTCTTTTCATTTCATGTTCTTACTTCACTCTGTTATTTCTGCTCACATGTACTGATACAGCATCTACACAACCATCAATCAGATTGGGTGCATCAAGCAGGTCCCACAGTTTCTTCTCCTCTCATCGTGGATATAGTCTAAGGATTAGTGTTTTGTGAATCGAAAGACACAAGCATACCCGAGAGTTGCTGTCAATCCATAATGTTAGTCAACTTGGATGCTAGTAGGTCGGTCAATGCTCAACTTCACTGCAGACTAATATGTGTAGCCGGTTAGGGTCCAATACGGGGTGACTACTTTCCACCATAATCAGGGGAAAGATTTCTTACTCCACCTTTGCGGGATTTTAACCCGTACAGCTTGTGTGAAACTTAATTACAGCGACCAACAATTGCCAATCAGAACTGAGAACAAACCAAGATTAAAAACCCAGAGTGGCCCGAATACACAAGATCAAGGGGACTTGAAATATATTTGCATAATTTTTACCAGAAGACACCGAAACATTAATCACTGAAACTCCTTCACCTATTCTTTCCAAGTGTACTGGCTACTTAGCGTACAGAGTATAGACAGTAACTACTAAAACCAGACATTCTCCGAAATTGGAGGTTCATCAAAATACTAAAACTCAGTCATTCTGGGGAGGTGGGGGTTCATCACCGTCTGAACCATCATCATCCTTGTTGCTATTATTACCCTTTCTTTCTTGCCACTTGGCCCAAGCCCACCTCACGATCAAGAACCCTCCAAGTGCATATACCTGTAAATTCGGGGGAAACAAGAGAGAACAACTACCTAAGAGCAAGAACATATACATAAATGCTTTTATTCAATGGAATAGATATTGACACTAAGACAGAGTTATCCAGTTGGTTCCCGGGAATCATGCACGCGATGTGCATCATAAAACATGACGAAGCTTAAACATATTCATCAGAAAATGTGTAGCATCAGTGCAGAAATCAGTGAAACCAAGACTTGAGTGAACAAAAGCATAACCTTTCAAACCAACATAACACAGAGCACAATGAAAAACTGCTTTATTTGTCTAACCAATTTCATATCACTTTCAAAAACAACAGAATGGCGATCAAACAGTACCAAAGGCAACCAGAGCACAATGACAAACTGCTTTATACAAGCATTTACATTTCCCCGAGCACTAAGGCAACCAGTAACCCAATTAGGTGAAAGAAGCAAATATGACCTATTAACTCGCATAAAAACTTCATACAAAAAGCAACAACGTTTTATGGCAGTTTCTAATTTGCCACTATAATTTACCCCACTTCCAAACTTCTGTAAAAAAAAAAAAACTCAAAAGGCTATATGATGCTCGCATAAAAAATTCATACAAAAAGAAACAATAGCCATAATTCTAACGTTTTATGGCAGTTTCTAATGTGTCACTGTAATTTACACCACTTCCAAGCTTCTGTAAAAAAAAAAAAAAAAAAACTCAAAAGGCAATATGATGCTCTCAGCATCAGTACAGCCATCTATCAACTCCTTCATACTACCAAACTACAAGATAGTTCCACGCCTCCATGATACAAATATATAGAGATGATGAACACACTGTAGAATGTCAATAAGAAAAAACCGCGTTGAGCAGAAGCTTTTACTTCCAACTAACTGCAAGTGTCGAAGCATTTATAATATGTGTCACTGATGTCAAAGAGAATTCATCATTACATGAACTCAAGCATCTGTATTATCCGTATTACTAACAGCAAACATGATCGAATATATTTCAAATAAGCATCTCACTCGAAGAAACCTCAAGAGCCTTGATTTACATTTTTCACGCAACCTCCATAGCACGGAAGTGGCAGCTTCACCAACCTCGGAAAATATTCAAAGCGGTTTTATAGATTCAAGCGAGGGAATGGAGCAGCAACTGCCATTCCCCTAATTAATTAATCCTATAAAATGCAAATGAAATTATAAGATATATTCATGTTTGTATCATTTGGTTACTTTGGGTCTTTTAAATGGATGATTTCATCAGCGAAAAACGGGAATTTCAGGAAGGTTATCATGCGTACCCACCAGACCCCTTTACCTCCACAAATAACCGATAAGTAACAAATGTTTGGATTCAGACTAAACGCGTAAAAGCTCTTCAGATATCAGATAAGGCCCAAAAGCTACTCCGTACCATTAAAGCCAAAGCACATCACACTACAACGAGAGAAGTAGTAGAGCAAAAAATGGGGGACTCCAAACCTGCCAGAGCACAAGAGGGTTAGAGTTGTTCTCGGAATCCTCAGATTCAAGCTTCAAGGGTTCAGCTACAACTGAAGGTTCTTTAAGCCGAAACCGCACAACATCAGTCTTCTTCTTCTGTGAGCTTGTGGTTGACCCGTTTCCTGCTCCTTCTGTAGCGGCCAGATTATCGGCATCATCATGCCCAGCGTTTTCGGTTTTATCGGCTGCTCTTTCCGGGAAAGTTGAATTTGGGGAGAGAGAAGAGAGAAGGGGAGGGGAATTGAACGGTGCCGATGAAGCGGTGGGCTCCGGGGATTCCTTGGTCACGGTAATCGGCGGGGTATCACTCGAAGACATCTTCGCGCAGTAAAGGGTAGAAAAGTTTTCGGAACTCAGGCTGGGTGTTCGAAGAAATAAATAGAAACAAAAGCGAGTTTTGTTTTGAACTGGCTGTTTGTATCATGCGGCGCCAACGCCGAAGGTCGTAGCGCAAGAGAGCACGCTTGCGAGGTGGAGCGAAGTTTCTTGTGGTGTCGGGAGTGGCGGTTCAGTTGCTTCTAGAACCTATTAAACCCAACTCGGTTGTAAAAAGTCTGAAAAATTGGGTTTGAAAAAATCTTCAAACGGTTTTGGATAAAAAAAACTACGTTTAAATTAGAAATTGGGTCAGACTTTAATAAAATTTTGGGTCTGAAACAAAACCCGGTTCAACCCGAATTTAAATATACATTATTATTTAAATATATATTTAATATATTTATTTAATTTTTATGTGATTTATATAAAATTTTATTTAGACTTTTATTAATTATTTAATCTTATATGAATAATTTTATTATTTATGTAAACTTTTATTTAGAATTTTATTATTTATTCAAATTTTTATTAATTATTTATAAACAAATGAAAAAACCGGGCCGAGTAGCGGCAGAGTTAAAAAAAATCAGGTCTGGCCTGTCCAGCCCAAAAAAAAAAAAATCGGGCTTGGGCATTAGAAACAGGCCTGACAGATCTAAAATTCTTTCTAGACCTAGCCCGCCCCACCCATTTGATCACCTCTAGTTGCTTTCAAGATCATGTAATTTATATGGGTCTTTGGGGCCCTTAGATAGGTTCAAAAAGGAGGTGTCAAAATTGATGGTGTGTTGAGAAAATCTCAAGCAGTGGGATTCAGTCCAGGTTTCTTTTCTAGGCCTATCAGTTAGTTGTGAACATCGAAGTGAATAAGGAAAAAATTATATTGCCCACACATGACCTTTAGCGAATTACACTGCCTACCATTGATCTTTGAAGTATACACTGCCCGCCTATGAGATTTTACTAATATTTTTTCATCACCGTTTTTCTCTCATTTCCGTCACTGTCTGTTATGTTTGACTATTTAACTTTTGTTGACCAAACAAAAAAGCAGCAGACACTTTCAGTCCTTTGTTAATATCTAGGGTGTTAAGCGTTCTAGTGGAGGCTCATCTCCTATAAGTTCTGAAACTGGAACCCTGTTTCTCTTCTTCACCGGTGGAATTGTTTCTTGACACTGATATTGAATGGATCTACTGTACAATTTCTATTACGTCTTTTGGGAATGAATAAGTGTCTGCAGCAAAGGTGAAGTTTTTTGGTTTCAAAGATTTCTTGTATGAGCGTTGTTTAATGATCTGTAGCTTTTAGTTTTCAATCACAATACTCAAACAATATGTGAAGTTCTCTTGTCTTATTATTTGTTTTGACAAATTATTTTTAATTTATTTGCTCATTACATGCTTCTTCTGCCAGATACATGTTTTAGAATTTACAAAATATGAGATGCACCAAAAAGCTTTGGAGGCGTTTGGTGATCTTGGTGAGATGAAGACCTGGGACCTGCTGAGTGGTCTAATGTAAAGAAATATATAAAAAAAAAATAATCTAGGGTTGGGAGACAAACCCCACTAGTGCAGCTCCCTTCGTATCTAGGATTTAAAATTGGGTGAAAAAATTCATCTAGCCCTAGTCGCGACCTATTTATACTTTTGCTGGTGTTTTCTCCTGTAACACCCCTAAAACCGGCCTAAGAGTTAAGGGTATTACACGCCGCGTATTACTACCTAATAATGCAAGGCTCTAAAACGCTCAAATGCAATTAAGGCCCAAAACAGAGTTTCCATAAACATTGTAAACCAGAGTACTCAAATACGGCAGAAGTAATACAAAATCCCAAACACATGTTCCAAACCGAAACAGAAGTCAAAACAGTGTAAGGCCTGAAGGCTACAACATCATAAATACTAGTCTGAATGAACAACAAGCCAAACACTATAGCTCAAGAAACTTAAGACAATTCTCGCTGATCAATATGCAAAAATGTTAAAAGTAGGGGAGTGAGCACACAACCATGCCCAGTAAGCAGCGACCGTCATCAGTAAGGTCGCTCAAAACAATTGAAATCAGAAGAGGAGAAGATAAACATTATATCCACAATTCTCAAACAGTCAGAAGTTTTCAGAAGCAGTAGTAACGGAGACAGAGGGGAACACAAGAGTTCAATTCAGAAACAATCAGAGTTCTTAAACAGAAAGGGACAAGACACAATGCACACACTCAGAAGGGTCGAAGACCCATAGCATAATAGGTCTCTCGACAACGCAGAAATGACTCTAATGAGCCAAAGGGTTCGTCAACCCCACAAAACAGAAAGGGAATGACCCACACTTAGAACGACGTCTACATGGTATACCACGGAATAGCTCGACCCAGCCATTCACGGCTCAGAAACAAAGTGTAATGTCCCAAAACAGAAGGATGATTCAAAGAAGAAAAATTGTATTTAGATATGCCAAAACACTCGTAAATCAGTAGTACAGTTCATAGGGAATCCAACGCCGCAAACGGCACTCAAATCGGAGTTCGAACGAAGAAGTTACGCTGAAAACAGTGAGGTGTCCGAACTTGGGTCCAGACGTCGAAGTTCGGACGCAAGTCGAGACCCAGAAAACTAGAATAGCCAAATGTCTGAACTTGTGTCCGGACATCAATGTTCGGACACAAGTCGATTTGAAATCATACAAGAAAATTTCAGACCGTCCGAACATCAAGGTTCGGACTGATGTTCGGACATGTTTTACGAGAAAAATCACGTGTGGAAGGTCCGACCTTGTGTAGGTCGAACTAAAATCAGAAGAGAGAAACTAAGCATGTGTCCGAACATCTAAGTTCGGACAGATGTTCGGACAGATGTTCGGACATACCCCGAACTTAGAAAATCAAAAAGGCCAAAACACACTGTCCGAACTTCAAAGCTCGGACGGAAGTTCGGACAGTGCGAAAAACTGCAGATTTCAGAAGACGAACAGAGCAGAAAGAAAAACAACGCGATTCGACACCACGAATCGCCAATTCAGAACACACACCAAAACAGTCATAAATACAGGAGACCATGGGGGTTTAGCCATTCAGAAACACGATTTAAACAGACAACAACAATCGCAATCCGCACACAAATCGAACGACAAAACCTTGCAAACCCCATGGCTGAACTTCCAAACCAAATCGAGTAACCCACCCCACACAACAATCGCAAATACGCACACAAAAGAACGCGAAAAACAATTGACAACCCAATGGATGAACTTCCAACCAAAAGAGGAACCCCTACCTCGTTAGCAGACAAGTCCTGAATCAGAAACAGCAGGGCCCAACCACGCAGAATCTCGAAACGAAAGCCGACGATGCCACCCAAACACTGAATTCGCAGAGAAGAACAGCCCCCAAATCAGAACATCGAAACGTAAATCTGAACTGTCAAGATAATGGATGCCAACCTTTACCTGAATACAAGCTTCCGAGGAATCCAAAAGGTGCAGTAGCGTAGCTCAAACATCCGAACTCCCAACGCAGAGTTGTCGTCGCTGAATCAATACATTCAGAACCCCAGAGAATCAGAGAGACAGGGAGAGAAGAAAACCACAGCGGAATCCAGAATTCTGTAGACAAACCTGATCGAAGAGGAGAACCACCGCAGCAACGAGGTCTTCAATCCGATCGCAATGACAGCAGCACAATTCTCACAGAGGAGGAATCTCGAGAGAGAGAAAGAGAGAGGAGAGGCGCTCGTTCTGACTTCAGGAAACTGACAATGCTCCACGACCTATCTGACGTGATTACCAATGATCAGAGAATGAATGTAAAAATAAGGAAACCTTTTCCTTATAAAACTAGATAATTAATTACCTTAGTTAATTAACCGAATGACCTCCTTGTCCTTGACAATGAAACAATGTCGCTGACGTCCCAACTGACAGCATGGGATTTAAATCCAACTTTAGAATAACGTTGCAGCAGATATAATACAAGGTATGAATTGTGGGTTATAACATCACCTCCCCCTTAAAAGAATTTCGTCCTCGAAATTGACTAACCTTACTGCTCGAATAGGGAGGAAACTTGGCACGTAGCTCATCCTCGAGCTCCCAAGTCGCTTCACTCTCTGACTGATCAGACCATTGGACCTTAACCATAGGCAGGGTCTTACTACGAAGCCGACAGACGTCTCTGGCTAAAATACGGGGTAGGCACCGCCTCGAAATGCAGTCCTTCCTCAGCTGAAGCTGGCTGTAGTCGATCACATGAGACGGATCATGCAGGTACTTCCTCAACATCGAAACGAAAACACTGTGGACAGCAGACAAGGATGGAGGCAAAGCTAGACGTAAGCCACAGGGCCAATCCTCTCTAGAATCTCAAATTGTCCAACGAACCTTGGGCTAAGCTTCCCACGCTTCCCAAAACGGACAACTCCCCTGACTGGAGAAACTCGCAGATAGACATGATCTTCAATCTCAAACTCAAGCGGCATGCGCCTCTGGTCTGCATAACACTTCTGCCTACTCTGAGCAACAAGCAAACGCTTTCGAATCATTCTAATCTTCTCTACTGCACACCTGCACCAGCTCGGGCCTAACCAAGACCCTCTCCTTCAGGTCATCCCAACAAATGGGAGACCTGCACCTCCTGCCATACAACGCTTCAAACGGAGCCATACCAATGTGAAATACCCCAAATCTAATTAATATTATTAAACCATTATTTAATGGAAAATAATTCAAATATAAATCATCTCACATACGCATGCAAACCCATGCATGAGAACGTTACGTAAAAATAGTCGTTTCTCCATAAACGCTAAAACGCCTTAGAAACATGTGATCAAGCATGACCTTGTATAACCTTCTAAAACTTAAACCAAATGGCCATACACTCATTATATGAATATATAAACATATTCACTAGGCTATATTCAGTCAAATACGCAAAATGCTCGGGAGTGCTCACGCCCGCTCCTTAAAGCACGAAAAGTCCGGAGGAGTGCCGAGGTGGCACGAACTCCTATAAAATTAATTCTTAGAGTTCCTAACATCATTATTAATCATTCTAAGAGAACCCACGAAGTAGTTTTCAAAATTCAACAAAAAACCTCAGGAGTTTCTTAGCGCTCCTTTTTGCCCGGGTGTGTCCCGATGGCCCGTAAATTATGTCACGGGTTGATATAACCCAATATAACCCAATGTAATATTAATATATGTTTATTTACTATAATAAGTGTTTACAAACACTTGGAACTTATAAAAACAATTTGTTTCCCAAATTTCCTTAGAGCACAAAAACACACCTTCGGGTGTTACGAAAACGCGTTTTACGCAATTGCCTTGTAGTTTTTGGCATGCCACGAATGGTAATCTTAAATAGGGTAAAATGACCTTCTAAATCAGTTGGAGAGACTAGTCAACAAGGCTCACTATAGGGGCCGATTTTGAGAGCAAAAACTAGTATAAAAATTGCCTTAAAGTTTAAAACGTAAAACTTAATACATGGTGACTCACCTTCCCATGTGTTGTATTACTTAATGTCAAAGTATGTAGGTCTTATTGACCATCAAGCTGTCGAAATTATGCAGACGAATAAGGCCATGTGAGCTAGGAAGAAAACAAAATGCAAAAAGGCAAAAGTGGATCTAGATTCCATTTTTCAATTCTTAAACTTCAAGAGACCTTCCAAGCTTCTTCCTTGGCTCTTCATCACCGATTGAGACCCCTCATTCAGCTTGAAATCGTGCACTATAATGAAGAAGAAGACAAGGCATTAACTTAGAAAATCAAAAGAACAAACTTACCTAAATTTCCTTGTCTTCTAGCTTACATTATTTCTTCCACATTCTCTTGCCTTGTCACACCACATGGCCGGTTTTAAGCTGTAAAGAAGGGCATTTATTGAGCCAATAACTCTTGAAATAAACTAAGGAAAAAGTATAGTCAATTGACATTAAAAATTAACAAAACAAAAATCAATTCCAAAGGCATTCTCTAACCTTATACGTGAGTTTAGTGCCATTTCCTCTCTTGCACTCCACACTTCCGAATTGGTAAGTTCTAAACTCTCTCTTCTAGCTTCATCTTCTTCCTTTGAAGCTCTTAAGTCCATTAATGGAGTTTTAACTTCTATCTTCATCTTTAAGGTAATTTCCTAGCATTTATTGTCAAGCCTTGAAGCAAAACTCTTCCTAGCATACCAACAAGCATTCGACATCAATTAGTTCTCCAGGAGGTTGTCCAAACCAACATTAAACCAAGGAGCATCTCAAGGTTATCTTAAGGTAGTTTTAATGCTTGTAAATCCTTAAAGCACATTTTTATGTGTAACCAAGTTCTTCTTCTCTAAGGCTCTTTTCTTCTTCATTTTCATGAAGGAAAACTTGTTCTTCATCCACCATTAGTGAGCCGAAATTATAAGGAGAAAAGCTTAAGGTAAATCTTGTAAAACTATTTACAAATCTACTTAAGATCTTTATTCAAGATCTAACTCCTAAAACTCCTTCACCACTTGCATATAACCGAAGTGGAGCATCAAAATTTCCTTGGAGAAAGCTTGGAGATTTAAGAGGAGTTCAAGCACTTAACCACCTTTGTTAAGAAGTAAGTTTATTAAGTAAATCTTTATGTTATAAGCTTTATTAAGCTTCTAAAAATTATACAAAAATTATGTACATCTCCTAGGTTAATTAAAAACCAAAACTATATGGTATTAAATGCCAAAAATGTAATCTATAACATATATGGAAAATATTTACCTTAAGACACATTTTTGTGTCATAAAATTTATTTATGTTACAAATAAATTAGGGCCGAATTATCAAGGGCAAAAATACTTCATTTTGAGCTAAGAATCAATATAAGACATTACAATAATTTTTACATAAGTTATATGACTCATATGAATTTATGTATAGTTATTATGATATATAAATCCACTTTTATATACTATATGTTCTCAATTAAATTATGACCGAATGGTCTATGTGTTAAAAAGTTTTAATGAGCTACTTAGGTATATAAATTTATATCTTAAGGTTTGTTGAGTTAAAAATATCCTATTAGTGCTTAAATGACTAATTAATTAAGTTATGTGGCTTAAATGTAATTTTTACAAAGTTTAGTGTGTTTATTATAAAAGCCGAGAATTAAGGGGCTGTTTTGTGTTATTATATAATATAAGTTAGGAATTAAGTTTATGATTTTAGATAATTTAAACAAGAGTTAAGATAACATTTTATAAAGTTTTGGGCTATTATGTATTTATAAAAGTTGATATGAAAGTTTGGAACTTATTAGTGGGCGAATTCATAATTAAGAGATTTAATAGTTCACCTTCAAAATTTTTAGGAATTAAATATTTAGACTATAGTTTATAAGTTATTAAGAAGTTATTATAAAGTTTTGGGATGAAAATGTAATTAAGGGAGAATAAATGACAAAGCCGAAATTCTTTGGGTTAGTTTGGTAATTAAGAATTATATATATATATATTCAGCATTTATGGAGAATTAAAATTAAAACTATAGTTTATAAGGCATTATGTAAAGATTATAAGATTTTGTGGCTAAATTGCAATTATAAGGAATATATATATATTGGCCGAGACTTAAGAGGGGGCTAGTTGTAATTTTCAAAAGTTACAATATTTAAAAGTATATACCAAAATATTAATGGTAGTTTTGTGATTTAATTAAATAAGGAATTTAAACTATGATATATAGAGAGATTAGAATTTAAATGTAAAGTTTATGAATTAATATGGTTGATTTATAAATAACCGAAGTATAAGGGTAATAATTTAGATTAAATAAGTATAGGTCCTATATGGATATTTGGAGGGATTAGAAGAAAGAATTTTAATTAAAGGAATTATGGAATTAGAACTATGGCTTATATAGTTATAAGGAAGTTAAAGGAAAAAATAGATATTATTTATGACTAAAAGGAGAATAATGAGATTATAAGAATATTATGTCATTGTAAGACATTTAAATATAGTTAAGAAAATTATAAGTTGTTATGTCACTTAGCTTTATAAGTTGTAGTCCCTTGACAATTAAAATAAACAAACAAATATAGTATGAATATATGAATACATATATGTACATTAAAGGATTATAAAATAAATCGAAAAGGATATAACAAATAAGAATACATTAAATCATGAGGTAATTAAAAGAAATAAACCTCACATGAAATAACAATACGAGATTTGTTAAAAGATCCAATAAAATTATTAATAAGGGTAACACAAATAACCCTCTCAGTTAATCCTATTCTAGGACTTTGTTTGACCAGACGTTGACCAGGGTATAATCAACTGCAACCTACGGTGAACGGTATGGGATTCTTGCAACCTGTTTCTACCGGATTACACCGGCTTGTGTGCTATCTGTTGTTTGAAATAACGACCAAGATAATTAATGTAAAATGCTGTTTACTCTTGTGCACTGTTGTATTATTTTATGCGCGTGAATGATGCTGACTACAACGTTATGTCCCACGCATACAAAACACTATAACCAGTGGATTAAATACCTGCGTTTCAGTATACCGAGGACTTGTACTCGAGTCTCTCACTAACTTCACTTTATAACAAACGTCATTATCCTAAACGTGGTAATTGACAATACACATTGTTCTTGTTTAACGTCTTTATATGACACTTAACAATACTATACTACGAGTACGAGGAGCCCAGTTGGATCTGGCCATGCATGCTACAGGAGTTGTACCTGTCTCAGGTCGTCTCCTATTCAATTACGTCGCGACGGAACATTTCAGTGGAGAGAAGACTTTATTCCTCTCGGGGGTTCTAATGCCCATCAGTTCAGTGGAGAGGAGACTTCATTCCTCTCGTGGGTTCTATTTCCCATCAGCTCTCAGTACAGGGTTTAACTACGTTATCTCCTGGGGACTAACTGCCCAACCTTTCTCTATAACGAGGTCACTATACCTCCACTATTGATATACTTATACATCTGTCAGTCCCACTGTGTGGACTCGACAACTATCAAATGAATCAGTTCAGCTAACTTGACCTTCTGAAGTCTTGTTCTATGTGACATTATTGTCCTTGTATGGATACTTGTTATTATCAGACTATGCTTGTTTACAGCTTTATAAAAATGAACTGCATGTATTCGACAAAGTAGTTGGTGTGGCCCGGTAGGCGATGGGCTGCACGTTTTCCATACCAGCATTGTTTGCTGAGCCCCTTGGGGGCACCCCCATTTTTCAGGTACCTGAAGTTGAGAAGATTACCACACCGAGTGTAGGTGGGGTAGATTCAAGCTATGGGAGTCTCCTCCTAGTTATTTGTTTTCTTAAGTATTTTACATTTGAGTTTGATTCCTAGTATCTCGGATTGTATTCGTATTCAGACCGTGACTTTTGGAGATTGTATTTGGATTTAGCCTTGTTGGTCACAAGGGTGGCCAACGGCATTGTAACCGCCCGGTTGTTGTATTTATTTCCGCTGCAGTTGTATTTTATTGGGAGTGATCGCCGTTCCGGTTATTGGATTTGGTTGGGGTGTTACAAAAAGTGGTATCAGAGCGTAGTTACGCTCTGGATACAAGGATACACCGAGATTAGGATTTCTAAAAGCTTAGGTTATGGGTTGAGTGATAGTATTGAAAGGAGTTTAAGTTAGTTTTACTTAGACTACTATCCAAGACCGAGATTGCGACCACAGTATCTAATATACCTCAACATCCTGCAGAAATGTCAGGAAGAGGAGGACGCCGTGGACAGGCCGATGAGGAGCCAAACATCAGGCTGGCAGACATTGCTACTTTAATCGCTCAGGCATTTGCACAGGCGGGGGTTGGCAGCAGCAGCAGCTACCTCCACCACCACCACCCAGGGAGAGAGATTGGGTGAAGAGTTTGGCTGATCTGAGGCCAACTGCATTCAAGGGGCAGACTGACCCTGCTCACTTGGAGACATACATCATGGAGATGGAGACAGCGTTCGAGACGCTTGCAGTCCCAGCTAGGGAAAAGGTAAGGCTTGCTGCCTTTTATCTGAAGGATGCAGCGAGAGATTGGTGGAACATGGTGAAAGCCGACCACCTGGATGACCCAGCATTTACTTGGGACACTACACTGCACTACTACTTAGGGGCAAATACTACCCGGCCCACACCAGGATGGTGAAGACGAGAGAGTTTGATGCCCTGGAGCAGACGGGAAAGATGTCAGTGGATGAGTACTATACGAAGTTCACTTCGCTACTCCGACTATTACCCGGTATAGGATACTCGGACCAGGTGTTGGTCGACCGTTCTACGGGGGACTGAGCCCTCGACTCCAGTTTGGGATGGGACCAATCATCCCACCAGTTTACAGGTAAAACAGGAGACATAAACCAGTTAAAAATTTATTACCTACTATACCCCGTCATAGGAGATTTGGAGATTAATACCTTGAGATTTCAGGAATGCTATCATGCTGCCTCCGTGGTGGAGATCACTTGTAAGAGAAGGGATGCTTTGAGCTCCCAAAAGAGGAAGGACGGACCTGGTGGCGAAGATGCCAAGCAGGGGAACTCCAACAAAAGGAACAAACCTTATCAGAAAGGCCAGGGGTCCTACCAAGGGAAGGGGAACCAAACTACTGGGAACCCCCAGTCAGGAACCCACGGAGCGACAACATCACAGAAAACCTACCCACCTAAGGGTAGGCACTCTAACCAAGCAGTCAAATTTGAAACTTGTGTGATTACTTCAGTACCGTTAGAATGTGTAATTGACCTTGATTGTATTAGGTTCTGGATCTGGCTCAAACACGGGCCAGAAGTATGTCCGCCGTTTCAACTGTAGACAGTGTGGAAAAGATCACCCCGGCGTGGACTGCCAAGGGGAGAAAGTTCAGTGTCGCCACTGTCAAATACTTGGACATCGGGCCTTCGAGTGTATCCGAAACCCGGAGAGCAAGAACTACCGCCCGGGAGCAAAGGCAAACACCGGCCCTAAGAATGGAGCTAGCGATACTCGCCCTCCGCCAACAAACCAGGCTCAGGGGTATAAGGGCAAAGGCCCAGCATCGGGACCCGCCCTGCATGTCATGGACCGCTCAGATGAGGCTGGTCCTTCTACCAACCCAGGTATTTCTAAACCATGTGAACCTATTATTGAGCAATGGATGATGTGAATGAGTGCTTGCATGCCTTGATTGCCTAATTGAGTAGGAAAGAATTAGTAAGACTCACTAGTAAAATTTAAACCACGTAGGAAGCTATAAGATATGCTTTCCTATCCCCTCACCGCCCTCCCTGGAAGAAAACATTATCAAAATACAAGAACCAGGGAACGAACAATGTAAGGTTATCCAACCAGGTTTGATATTACTCAAAGGATACCTAACACCGGAGACACAAATTACAATCATCAGAAAATGTCTGGAATTGGGAGCAGGACCAGGAGGGATTCTACACTCCAGAATTTCCAGGAGGATCAAAGATGAAGCTGAAAATTATTTGCTTAGGAAAGGATTGGATCCTTACACAAAAAACCTACCAGATACAAGAAATGGAGATGGAGCACAAGTACCAAAAATCCCAGAAGAATTTTACCCAATTGTGGAACAAGCAGTTAATACAGCTCAACAGCTAGAAGAAGATCCAGTTCCCAATCTAAGGGCTGATCTATGTATCATCAACTTCTATGAAGAAGGAGGCCGTTTAGGACTACACCAGGACAAATGATGAACAAAAGGGTCCCTTGAACAGGGGATACCAGTATTATCTTTGTCAATTGGAGATGACGCAGAGTTCCTTTATGGCGAGCAGAAGCGTGTGGACCTTGCAAAGAAAATCATATTGAGTTCAGGAGATGTTTTAGTAATGGGTGGAAAGTCAAGGTTGCTATACCATGGAATTAAGAGGATCAAACTAAACACAACACCTTCGACAGTGATAAACACCACTCACATGAAACCAGGAAGATTAAGTTTGACTTTTAGAAAGTACTAGTATTGTAATTGTTTGGACATCTGAAAGGAGATCATCTCATCAATGAAGCATTATTGTTATGAAAGTGAATGTCTTTAGACCCCATCATATATCAAAGTACTTACTCAAATTCTGTTATTAGGTTGTACTAAGGAGACGGAAGGTGCCTTAAGTATTCTTACTGAGGAGGAGGCCAGCAAGGGCGGCGCGATCCTCACTGGTACCTTTCCTGTTAATGGAGTGGATGCACTAGTACTGTTTGACTCCGGAGCCTCACATACTTTCGTTTCGCCTTCGCTTGCGGGAAGTTGGGGCTAGACGCTGTAGAGTTACCTGATTTTAAGGTGGCACTCCCGTCTAAGGAGAAGATCAGTTGCACTCGTCTTTATAGAGAGCCACTATCAGTATTAAGGAGGAGGATTTTCCCATTGACCTTATTGAGTTCAGAGGTCTAGGATTCGACGTTATAGTCGGGATGGACTGGTTGGGGCGGCACAGAGGCCGCATTCTTTGTGCAGAGCGCAGACTGTTACTTAAGAGTCCATCAGGAGTGACAGTATCATACCGCCAGAGCCCTAGAGCACCATCAATAAAAGTTATATCTGCTATGTCTATGTACAAGCAAGTCAGGAAGCAGAAGGAAGTATACCTATGCTATGTTCAGGATGTAGAGCACGACCCTGATTTTGATCCAGATATGCCAGTGGTGTCGGAATTTCCAGATATTTTTCCAAAGGAACTTCCAGGCTTACCGCCATCCAGAGAGGTAGAGTTCTCCATTGAATTACTACCAGGTACCGGTCCCATAGCTAAGGCACCGTACCGTATGGCACCAGCAGAGATGGCTGAGCTGAAGGAGCAGCTGAAAGATTTACTGGACAAGGGATACATACGACCTAGCGTATCTCCTTGGGGAGCACCAGTTCTGTTTGTGAAGAAGAAGGATGGAAGCCTTCGGCTATGTATTGATTACCGGGAGCTTAATGCAGTGTCGGTGAAGAACAAATATCCACTACCACGGATTGACGACTTGTTTGATCAGTTGAGAGGAGCAAAAGTGTTTTCGAAGATCGATTTGAGATCAGGATACCATCAGATACCTATCAGGGAGCAAGACATAGAAAAGACAGCATTCAGAACACGATATGGCCACTATGAGTTTACAGTTATGCCTTTTGGCTTGTCTAATGCACCTGCAGTCTTTATGGATTTGATGAACAGATTATTCAGAGAGCAGTTGGATAAGACCGTGGTTGTATTCATCGATGACATCCTCATCTATTCAAAGTCTAAGGAAGAGCATGAGAGTCACCTCCGACATGTACTTGAGATCTTAAGGGAGAACCAGCTTTATGCTAAGTTCTCCAAATGTGAATTTTGGTTAGACAGAGTTTCCTTTTTAGGACATGTTATCTCAGACGCTGGGATCACAGTGGATCCAGCAAAGATAGAAGCAGTTCGCAGTTGGCCTAGGCCAAAGACAGTGACTATATCAGGAGTTTCCTGGGGTTAGCCGGTTACTACAGAAGGTTTGTCAGAGACTTCTCCAAATTAGCAAAACCTATGACCAGTTTAATGAAGAAAGATGCACCATTCACATGGACTACAGAGTGTGAATCATCATTTCATTCAGTTTTTGAAGAACGCTTTGACATCAGCACCAGTTTTGACAATACCTGAAGGCACTGAGGGTTATGAAGTTTACTGTGATGCATCAGGAAGGGGATTAGGGTGTGTACTCATGCAGAATGGGAAGGTAGTCGCCTACGCTTCCCGACAGTTGAAGAAACATGAGGAAAACTATCCCACACATGACTTGGAGCTCGGAGCTATGTTTTTGCCTTGAAGATCTGCCGCCACTACCTGTATGGTGTCCAGATGACCGTCTATTCGGATCATAAGAGTTTGAAGTATGTATTCACCCAGAAGGAGTTAAACATGAGACAAAGAAGATGGGTTGAATTTCTTAAGGATTATGATATTGATTTGCAGTACAAAGAAGGGAAAGCTAATGTTGTAGCAGACGCACTGAGTCGACGAGCACATTCTCTAAATGCCATTGTGGCTAGCTCGAGTCTTATGGACGACATACGTAGCGCACAGCAGAGTGATCAGCGAATGATGGAGATCAGTCAGAAGTTGTCTGACGGTACAATTGAGGGTGGAAAGTATGAGTTTCAGCTACATGATGATGGATTAATCAGATTGAAGGGCAGATTGTGTATACCCAGAGACAGCACAGATATAAAGGAGCATATTCTTCGAGAGTCCCACACTTCTTCCACATCTGTCCATCCAGGAGCTTCTAAGATGTACAAAGATCTAAAGAGGTATTTCTGGTGGAGTGGTATGAAGGGCGACGTGACAGAATATGTGATTCGATGTCTCACTTGTCAGAAAGTGAAATTCGAACATAGACGACCAGGAGGTATGGTACAGTCTATGCCAGTTCCAGAGTGGAAGTTTTACGATATCTCCATGGACTTCGTGGTGGGACTACCACCTACGAGAGGAGGACTTAATATGATTTGGGTTGTTGTTGATCGACTGACTAAAGTTGCTAGGTTTATTCCGATGAAAGACACTTGGAAAGTGCCAAAGTTAGCAGAACTATTTGAGCAGGAGATTATCAGACATCATGGAGTACCAAAGACTATTGTTTCAGATCGAGACACTAGATTTCTCTCACGATATTGGCGAGCTACTCGCGAAGCACTTGGCACTGAATTGAAGCTTAGCACAGCATTTCATGCTCAGACAGATGGTCAGTCAAAGAGGACTATTCAGACCTTAGAGGACATGCTACGAGCATGTGCCTTGGATTTTCAGGGTAGCTGGATAGATAGATTACATCTCATCGAGTTTGCATACAATAACAGCTATCACGCCTCTATACAGATGTCACCTTTTCAGGCATTATATGGCAGACCATGTCGCACACCATTGTGCTGGGACGAGTCTAGTGAGACCGTCATCATTGGGCCTGAGTACTTGAGCAAGTTCAGGCAGAAGTACAACAAATCCGAAATAACATGAAAGCAGCAAAAGACAGACAGAAATCATATGCTGATGAGAGGCGACGAGACCTTGAGTTCGCGGTTGGCGACCAGGTATTTCTACGAGTATCACCCATGAAGGGTGTATTCAGATTTGGGCAAAGGGCAAGCTAAGCCCGAAATTTGTAGGACCCTATGCTATCATAGAGCGGGTGGGCCTTGTGGCATATCGACTTGATTTGCCAGCAGAGTTGGGCAAAGTACACAATGTTTTTCACGTGTCTCAGCTTAAGAAATACATGCCTCATCCTTCTCATGTTCTACAACCAGAGACACTCTCATTAGAACCAACCAATGCGGTATGTGGAAACACCGCAACGAATCTTAGACAGAAAGACACGAGATACTCGAAACAAATCTGTGAGCCTAGTAAAAGTTCTTTGGTCAAACCACGATGTGGAAGAGGCCACATGGGAACTAGAAGCGGATATGCGAGCGAAGTTTCCCTCATTATTTACCGACTAGACACTTTAGTCTAAGGTACGTGGGCGTACCCCTCTTTTTTTGGGGGGTAGAGCCTTTTTCGTTTGTGAGTTCAGAATGCATTTTGTTGCACTTTAGTGCATTTCAGTGACACTTTGTCTTGTATGTGTTCTTGTGTAACACTGCTCAGTATACATTTTGTTGCACTTTGGTGCATTTCAGTGACACCTTGTCTTGTATGTGTTCTTGTGTAACACTGTACTTGAATGTACTTTGTACTTCTACTTGTTGGTGTGTACTTTGTTACACTACAATGAAAAGTGTATGTGCACTACTCTGCACTATTAAGATATGAAAAGTGACTGTGTTATTACATTACACTATATTGTTCCAAAGTATTCCTGTTGTGTTTGATGTACACTGTGAACTTAGGAATATAGAGACTTGGGACTTGATCCCTACTAGATTGAGTTGTGGATACTTAGTGGAACTTGATTCCCCACAACCTTATAATTTAGATATAAGACTTCGGGGCGAAGTCCTTTTTAAGGGGGGTAGATTGAAATACCCCAAATCTAATTAATATTATTAAACCATTATTTAATGGAAAATAATTCAAATATAAATCATCTCACGTACGCATGCAAACCCATGCATGAGAACGTTACGTAAAAATAGTCGTTTCTCCATAAACGCTAAAACGCCTTAGAAACATGTGATCAAGCATGACCTTGTATAACCTTCTAAAACTTAAACCAAATGGTCATACACTCATTATATGAATATATAAACATATTCCCTAGGCTATATTCAGTCAAATACGCAAAATGCTCGGGAGTGCTCACGCCCCCCCTTAAAGCACGAAAAGTCCGGAGGAGTGCCGAGGTGGCACGAACTCCTATAAAATTAATTCTTAGAGTTTCTAACATCATTATTAATCATTCTAAAGAGAACCCACGAAGTAGTTTCTCAAAATTCAACAAAAACCTCAGGAGTATTTCTTAGCGCTCCTTTTTGCCCGGGTGTGTCCCGATGGCCCGTAAATTATGTCACGGGTTGATATAACCCAATATAACCCAATGTAATATCTTAATATATGTTTATTTACTATAATAAGTGTTTACAAACACTTGGAACTTATAAAAACAATTTGTTTCCCAAAATTTCCTTAGAGCACAAAAACACACCTTCGGTGTTACGAAAACGCGTTTTACGCAATTGCCTTGTAGTTTTTGGCATGCCACGAATTGGTAATCTTAAATAGGGTTAAAATGACCTTCTAAATCAGTTGGAGAGACTAGTCAACAAGGCTCACTATAGGGGCCGATTTTGAGAGCAAAAACTAGTATAAAAATTGCCTTTAAAGTTTATAAAAGGCTTAATACATGGTGACTCACCTTCCCATGTGTTGTATTACTTAATGTCAAAGTATGTAGGTCTTATTTGACCATCAAGCTGTCGAAATTATGCAGAAGAATAAGGCCATGTGAGCTAGGAAGAAAACAAAATGCAAAAAGGCAAAAGTGGATCTAGATTCCACCTTTTTCAATTCTTAAACTTCAAGAGACCTTCCAAGCTTCTTCCTTGGCTCTTCATCACCGATTGAGACCCCTCATTCAGCCTTGAAATCGTGCACTATAATGAAGAAGAAGACAAGGCATTAACTTAGAAAAATCAAAAGAACAAACTTACCTAAATTTCCTTGTCTTCTAGCTTACATTATTTTCTTCCACATTCTCTTGCCTTGTCACACCACATGGCCGGTTTTAAGCTGTAAAGAAGGGCATTTATTGAGCCAATAACTCTTGAATAAACTAAGGAAAAAGTATAGTCAATTGACATTAAAAATTAACAAAACAAAAATCAATTCCAAAGGCATTCTCTTCTACCTTATACGTGAGTTTAGTGCCATTTCCTCTCTTGCACTCCACACTTCCGAATTGGTAAGTTCTAAACTCTCTCTTCTAGCTTCATCTTCTTCCTTTGAAGCTCTTAAGTCCATTAATGGAGTTTTAACTTCTATCTTCATCTTTAAGGTAATTTCCTAGCATTATTTTCAAGCCTTGAAGCAAAACTCTTCCTAGCATACCAACAAGCATTCGACATCAATTAGTTCTCCAAGGAGGTTGTCCAAACCAACATTAAACCAAGGAGCATCTCAAGGTTATCTTAAGGTAGTTTTAATGCTTGTAAATCCTTAAAGCACATTTTTATGTGTAACCAAGTTCTTCTTCTTCTAAGGCTCTTTTCTTCTTCATTTTCATGAAGGAAAACTTGTTCTTCATCCACCATTAGTGAGCCGAAATTATAAGGAGAAAAGCTTAAGGTAAATTCTTGTAAAACTATTTACAAATCTACTTAAGATCTTTATTCAAGATCTAACTCCTAAAACTCCTTCACCACTTGCATATAACTGAAGTGGAGCATCAAAATTTCCTTGGAGAAAGCTTGGAGATTTAAGAGGAGTTCAAGCACTTAACCACCTTTGTTAAGAAGTAAGTTTATTAAGTAAATCTTTATGTTATAAGCTTTATTAAGCTTCTAAAAATTATACAAAATTATGTACATCTCCTAGGTTAATTAAAACCGAAACTATATGGTATTAAATGCCAAAAATGTAATCTATAACATATATGGAAATATTTACCTTAAGACACATTTTTGTGTCATAAAATTTATTTATGTTACAAATAAATTAGGGCCGAATTATCAAGGGCAAAAATACTTCATTTTGAGCTAAGAATCAATATAAGACATTACAATAATTTTTACATAAGTTATATGACTCATATGAATTTATGTATAGTTATTATGATATATAAATCCACTTTTATATACTATATGTTCTCATTAAATTATGACCGAATGGTCTATGTGTTAAAAAGTTTTTAATGAGCTACTTAGGTATATAAATTTATATCTTAAGGTTTGTTGAGTTAAAAATATCCTATTAGTGCTTAAATGACTAATTAATTAAGTTATGTGGCTTAAATGTAATTTTTACAAAGTTTAGTGTGTTTATTATAAAAGCCGAGAATTAAGGGTTGGTTTGTGTATTATATAATATAAGGTTAGGAATTAAGTTTATGAATTTTAGATAATTTAAACAAGAGTTAAGATAACATTTTATAAAGTTTTGGGCTATTATGTAATTTATAAAAGTTGTTATGAAAATTTGGAACTTATTAGTGTGGCGAATTCATAATTAAGAGATTTAATAGGTTCACCTTCGAAATTTTTAGGAATTAAATATTTAGACTATAGTTTATAAGTTATTAAAAAGTTATTATAAAGTTTTGGGATGAAAATGTAATTAAGGGAGAATAAATGACAAAACCGAAATTCTTTGGGGTTAGTTTGGTAATTTAAGAATTTATATATATATATATTCAGCATGGAGAATTAAAATTAAAACTATAGTTTATAAGGCATTATGTAAAGATTATAAGATTTTGTGGCTAAATTGCAATTATAAGGAATATATATATATTGGCCGAGACTTAAGAGGGGCTAAGTTGTAATTTTCAAAAGTTACAATATTTAAAAGTATATACCAAATATTAATGGTAGTTTTGTGATTTAATTAAATAAGGAATTTAAACTATGATATATAGAGAGATTATAATTTAAATGTAAAGTTTATGAATTAATATGGTTGATTTATAAATAACCGAAGTATAAGGGTAATAATTTAGATTTAAATAAGTATAGGTCCTATATGGATATTTGGAGGGATTAGAAGAAAGAATTTTAATTAAAGGAATTATGGAATTAGAACTATGGCTTATATAGTTATAAGGAAGTTAAAGGAAAACAATAGATATTATTATGACTAAAAGGAGAATAATGAGATTATAAGAATATTATGTCATTGTAAGACATTTAAATATAGTTAAGAAAATTATAAGTTGTTATGTCACTTAGACAATTAAAATAAACAACAAATATAGTACATGAATATATGAATACATATATGTACATTAAAGGATTTATAAATAAATCGAAAGGAATAACAAATAAGATATACATTAAATCATGAGGTAATTAAAAGAAATAAACCTCACATGAAATAACAAATACGAGATTTGTTAAAAGATCCAATAAAATTATTATATAAGGGTAACATAAATTAACCCTCTCAGTTAATCCTATTCTAGGACTTTGTTTGACCAGACGTTGACCAGGGTATAATCAACTGCAACCTACGGTGAACGGTATGGGATTCTTGCAACCTGTTTTCTACCGGATTACACCGGCTTGTGTGCTATCTGTTGTTTGAAATAACGACCAAGATAATTAATGTAAAATGTTGTTTACTCTTGTGCACTGTTGTATTATTTTATGTGCGCGTGAATGATGCTGACTACAACGTGTATGTCCCACGCATACAAACACTACTATACCAGTGGATTAAATACCTGCGTTTCAGTATACCGAGGACTTGTACTCGAGTCTCTCACTAACTTCACTTTATAACAAACGTCATTACCCTAAACGTGGTAATTGACAATACACATTGTGTTCTTGTTTAACGTCTTTATATGACACTTAACAATACTATACTACGAGTACGAGGAGCCCAGTTGGATCTGGCCATGCATGCTACAGGAGTTGTACCTATCTCAGGTCGTCTCCTATTCAATTACGTCGCGACGGAACATTTCAGTGGAGAGGAAGACTTTATTCCTCTCGGGGTTCTAATGCCCATCAGTTCAGTGGAGAGGAAGACTTCATTCCTCTCGTGGGTTCTATTTCCCATCAGCTCTCAGTACAGGGTTTAACTACGTTATCTCCTGGGGACTAACTGCCCAACCTTTCTCTATAACGAGGTCACTATACCTCCACTATATTGATACTTTTATACATCTGTCAGTCCCACTGTGTGGACTCGACAGCTATCAAATGAATCAGTTCAGCTAACTTGACCTTCTGAAGTCTTGTTCTATGTGACATTATTGTCCTTGTATGGATACTTGTTATTATCAGACTATGCTTGTTTACAGCTTTATAAAAATGAACTGCATGTATTCGACAAAGTAGTTGGTGTGGCCCGGTAGGCGATGGGCTGCACGTTTTCCATACCAGCATTGTTTGCTGAGCCCCTTTGGGGGCACCCCCATTTTTCAGGTACCTGAAGTTGAGAAGATTACCACACCGAGTGTAGGTGGGATAGATTCAAGCTATGGGAGTCTCCTGCTAGTTATTTGTTTTTCTTAAGTATTTTACATTTGAGTTTGATTCCTAGTATCTCGGATTGTATTCGTATTCAGACCGTGACTTTTGGAGATTGTATTTGGATTTAGCCTTGTTGGTCATAAGGGTGGCCAACGGCATTGTAATACCGCCCGGTTGTTGTATTTATTTCCGCTGCAGTCGTATTTTATTTGGGAGTGATCGCCGTTCAGGTTATTGGATTTCGGGTTGGGGTGTTACACAATGCTCGCCTGAAAGCTGTTGTTGTAGGCGAACTCAATCAGAGTCACATGCTGGTCCCAGCTAACTCCAAAATCTAGGACACATGCGCGAAGCATGTCCTCCAGAACCTGATTAGTCCTCTCTGTCTGGCCATCTGACTGCGGATGGTAGGCTGAACTGAATGCTAAACTCGTACCCAAGGCCTTATGCAAACTGCGCCAAAACCTCGAAACAAAGCGCGGGTCACGATCAGAAACTATAGAAGCAGGCACCCCGTGCAGCCTCACTATCTCATCGAGATACATACGAGCCAAACGCTCCAAACTGAAAGTCTTCTTCACTGGCAGGAAATGGGCAGACTTAGTCAGTCGATCAACTATCACCCACACAGCGTCACAACCTGAAGGAGTCTTGGGCAAACCCATGACAAAGTCCATCCCTACACTCTCCCACTTCCACTCAGGAATGGGAAGGGGCTGAAGCAAACCCGCTGGCCTCTGGTGCTCAGCCTTCACCTGCTGACAGGTCTGGCACTTAGAAACAAACTCAGAGATGTCACGCTTCATCCCAGACCACCAGAATGACTCTCTGAGATCTCGATACATCTTCACCCCTCCTGGGTGAACTGAATATGGCGCTCCATGAGCCTCCTGAAGGATCTCCCTACGCAGAACTGCATCATCCGGCACACACACTCGACCCCTGAAGCGCAGACAACCATCACTGGAGACACTGAAGTCCGAACGCTGCTATGAAGGCAGTCCCTCTCTAATCCGACACAAAGCTGAATCTGACTCCTGACCAACTCTGATCCTGTCGACCAATGAAGACTAAACCTGAAGCGCTGCTATCATACTGGCACTGGCTGGTCTGACTACCCAAACGCCCAAACGCTGAAGCTCTAAGGCGGACCTCTGAACTCCTGTCAAGGCACAAGCTACTCCCGGAGCACCTCTCCGACTCAAAGCGTCCGCTACAACGTTCGCTCTACCCGGGTGGTAGAGGATCTCCAAATCGTAGTCATGAAGTAACTCCAACCACCTCCTCTGTCTCAAGTTCAGCTCCTTCTGAGTGAACAAATACTTGAGACTCTTGTGGTCCGTGTAAACCTTACACGACGCCCCATACAGATAATGCCTCCAAATCTTCAGCGCGAAAACCACAGCTGCCAACTCCAGATCGTGGGTAGGGTAGTTCTTCTCATAGGGCTTCAGCTGCCGAGAGCCATAAGCCACTACCTTACCCTGCTGCATCAGAACACATCCTAGTCCCTTATGGGACGCATCACAGAAGACCTCAAATCCCTCGGTCCCAGATGGCAGAGTCAGAATTGGTGCTGTCGTCAGCCTCTTCTTAATCTCCTGGAAGCTCTGCTCGCAAGCCTCGCTCCACTCATACTTGATCTCCTTCCTCAACAGACGGGTCAGTGGGGATACAATCTTAGAGAATCCCTTAACGAACTTCCTGTAATACCCAGCTAACCCAAGGAAACTACGGATCTCAGCAACATTCGTGGGCCTCGCCCACTCCATAACTGCTCTAATCTTCTCAGGATCCACCAAGATACCGTCCTTCGAGACCACATGTCCCAAGAACACTACACGATCGAGCCAGAAGTCACACTTTTTCAGCTTAGCATACAGCTCACGATCCTTCAGCGTCTGCAGAACAATCCTCAGATGCTCCTCGTGCTCCTCTGCACTCTTGGAATACACCAAGATGTCGTCTATGAAGACCACCACAAACTGATCCAGATAGGGTTTGAAAACCCGGTTCATCATATCCATGAAGACTGAGGGAGCATTAGTCAAACCAAACGGCATGACCAGGAACTCGTAATGGCCATAATGAGTCCTAAAAGCGGACTTAGGCACATCTTCGGCCTTAATCCTCAACTGATGGTAGCCTGAACGAAGGTCGATCTTCGAGAACACTGTGGCGCTCGCCAACTGGTCAAACAAATCATCAATACGCGGAAGGGGATAGCGGTTCTTGATGGTCACCTTGTTCAGCTCTCTATAGTCGATGCACAATCTGAAAGTCCCATCCTTCTTCTTCACAAATAGCACTGGCGCTCCCCAAGGCGAAACGCTAGGGCGAATGAAGCCCTTATCCAGCAACTCCTGAAGCTGGACCTTCAGCTCCTTCAATTCCGCCGGACTCATACGGTACGGGGCCCTAGAGATGGGCTGAGTCTTTGGCGCTAAGTCAATCGTGAACTCCACCTCCCTCACTGGTGGAAGTCCGGGCACGTCATCCTGGAAGACCTCAGGAAACTCTCTGACGATCGGGATGCTCTCCAAGCTAGATCCCTCACGCACCTCTGGCAGATAACACAAGAATCCCTGGCTGCCCTTCCTTAAGAAGCTGGCTGCCTGCATCGCTGACACAACTACAGGCGCACATGGAACTGCATTCCCGAGAAAGCAAAGCGAGTACCGTCTGGCAGGTCGAATGTCACCCTCCTAGCTGCACAGTCTATATAGGCATGGTGCTCCGCTAGCCAGTCCATGCCCAGGATCACATCAAAACTGGCCATCCGCATCGGGATGAGGTCAGCATAAAAAGTCTTGTCCCTAACTACTATGGGACACGTCTTACACACAGAATTCAGCACACAAGGGGCAACCCCACCTACTGGACTACTCACACACAGGTCTACCTCACTAGGTATAGCAGTCAGTCCAAGGTCACCCAACAAATCAGAACAGATAAAGGAGTGCGTAGCTCCGGAGTCAAACAAGCAAAACACATCCTGAGAATGGATCTGGAGAATACCTGAGACGACACGATCACCAGCTCGATCACGCTCTCCTGCCATAGCATACACTCGAGCCTGAGTCTGAGGCTTCTTCTGGTCCGACCTCGCCCCTGAGTCTGAGCCGGTGCCTCTATCTCCTGAGCCTCTACCGGATGCCTAAGGGCACTGAGCAATCCGGTGCTCCATCGACCCGCACTTAAAGCAGGCACCGGTCTTCTTGTAGCACTCCCAACCAGGATGGGAGTGACCACAAGACCCATACTTTGCCCCAGCTGACGAAGATGACGAAGCTCCCCGACGATCTCCATAGGACTGCTTCTTCTGAGGAGGAGCAGCCTCCTTCTTCTAAGGCTCTTCAGCACGCCTCTTCCCCTTGTGGTCCTTGCCAGCCTGTCTGCCCCTGATGTCGGCCTCTACCAGCAGAGCGACATCTGCCACATCTCTGAAGGTCCGGTGACAAAGGGGTGTCATTGCGGACCTGATGTCTGGTCTGAGCCCACTCTCGAACTTACGGGCCTTCCTATGCTCATCTGGCTCTGGGGCATACTTCGAGAGAGTCACAAACTTCCTCACGTACTCCTCGATTGTCATATCTCTCTCTTGGCGCAGCCGGTTATACTCGTTGATCTTCTGATCCTTGTAAACATCCGGATAGAACTGCTTGTTGAACTCCAAGCAGAACTGATCCCAGGTCCAAGGCTGGGGGTGTCTACCCATCACCATGCGCCACCACTCTTTCGCCCCCCCTTAAAGAGGAACGTGGCGAAGTCGACCTTCTAGTCATCCTCTCAGCCCATCACTCTCAGTAGATCCTCCACCTCTGTAATCCAGTGGCTCGCCTCCTGAGGGTCGCCACAGCCGTCGAAGGAAGGCGGCTTCAGCTTCATAAACTCTTGGAGGGCTCTAACTCGGCCTCCCACAGCATTCGCCCCTACTGGGCCTGCTCCACCAGCTCCCCCATCTGCTGCAGCCACCGTCTGCATCAACTGCGTCACAAACTGCTGCACTGCATCCGCAGCATCTCCCTGAGGGGTCACTGGTGTTCTACGAGGAGGCATTCTGAGATTCACAAATCCAAAACTTGTCAGAACTGACTCAGACTTCAAAAAACTGCCACAACTGAACCTCACACAAGCAAACACAACCACAGACCCTAAAGAAAGCACAACCTGGCTCTGATACCACTAAATGTAACACCCCTAAAACCGGCCTAAGAGTTAAGGGTATTACACGCCGCGTATTACTACCTATTAAAACAAGGCTCTAAACGCTCAAATGCAATTAAGGCCCAAAACAGAGTTTCCATAAACATTGTAAACCAGAGTACTCAAATACGACAGAAGTAATACAAAATCCCAAACACATGTTCCAAACAGAAACAGAAGTCAAAACAGTGTAAGGCCCGAAGGCTACAACATCATAAATACTAGTCTGAATGAACAACAAGCTAAACACTATAGCTCCAGAAACTTAAGACGATTCTCGCTGATCAATCTGCAAAAATGTTAAAAGTAGGGGAGTGAGCACACAACCATGCCCAGTAAGCAGCGACCGTCATCAGTAAGGTCGCTCAAAACAATTGAAATCAGAAGAGGAGAAGATAAACATTATATCCACAATTCTCAAACAGTCAGAAGTTTTCAGAAGCAGTAACGGAGACAGAGGGGAACACAAGAGTTCCCAATTCAGAAACAATCAGAGTTCTTAAACAGAAAGGGACAAGACACAATGCACACACTCAGAAGGGTCGAAGACCCAAAGACCATAACAGGTCTCTCGACAACGCAGAAATGACTCTAATGATCCAAAGGGTTCGTCAACCCCACAGAACAGAAAGGGAATGACCCACACTGAGAACGACGTCTACATGTATACCACGGAATAGCTCGACCCAGCCATTCACGGCTCAGAAACAAAGTGTAATGTCCCAAAACAGAAGGATTGCATAAACAGAAGCAAAATTGCATTTAGATATGCCAAAACACTCGTAAATCAGTAGTACAGTTCATAGGGAATCCAACGCCGCAAACGGCACTCAAATCGGAGTTCGAACGAAGAAGTTACGCTGAAAACAGTGAGGTGTCCGAACTTGGGTCCGGACGTCGAAGTTCGGACGCAAGTCGAGACCCAGAAACAATAATAGCCAAATGTCTGAACTTGTGTCCGGACATCAATGTTCAGACACAAGTCGATTTGAAATCATAACAGGAAATTTCATGACCGTCCGAACATCAAGGTTTCGGACTGATGTTCGGACATGTTTTACGAGAAAAATCACGTGGAAGGTCCGACCTTGTGTCCGAACTTCGAAGTTCGGACACAGGTCAAACTAAAATCAGAAGAGAAACTAAGCGTGTGTCCGAACATCTAAGTTCGGACATACCCCGAACTTAGAAAATAAAAAAGGCAAAACGCACTGCCTGAACTTAAAGCTCGGATGGAAGTTTGGACAGTGCGAAAACTGCAGATTTCAGAAGACGAACAGAGCAGAAAAACAACGCGATTCGACACCACGAATCGCCAATTCAGAACACACACCAAAACAGTCATAAATACAGGAGACCATGGGGTTTAGCCATTCAGAAACGCAATTTAAACAGACAACAACAATCGCAATCCGCACACAAATCGAACGACAAAACCTTGCAAACCCCATCGCTGAACTTCCAAACCGAATCGAGTAACCACCTACCTCGATTAGCAGACAAGTCCCGAATCAGAAACAGCAGGGCCCAACCACGCAGAATCCCGAAACGAAAGCCGACGATGCCACCCAAACACTGAATTTGCAGAGAAGAACAACCCCAAATCAGAACATCGAAACGCAAAATCTGAACTGTCAAGATAATGGATGCCAACCTTTACCTGAATACAAGCTGCCGAGGAATCCAAAAGGCTGCAGTAGCGTAGCCTCAACAATCCGAACTCGCAACGCAGAGTTGTCGTCGCTGAATCAATACATTCAGAACCCCAGAAATCAGAGACTATGAGAGAAGAAAACCACAGCGGAATCCAGAATTCTGTAGACAAACCTGATCGAAGAGGAGAACCGCCGCAGCAATGAGGTCTTCAATCCGATCGCGATGACAGCAGCACAATTCTCACATAGGAGGAATCAAGAGAGAGAGAAAAGAGAGAGAGAGAGGCGCTCGTTCTGACTTCAGGAAACTAACAATGTTCCACGACCTGTCTGACGTGATTACCAATGATCAGAGAATGAATGTAAAAATAAGGAAACCTTTTCCTTATAAACCAGATAATTAATTACCTTAGTTAATTAACCGAATGACCTCCTCGTCCTTGACAAATGAAACAATGTCGCTGACGTCCCAACTGACAGCAAGGGATTTGAATCCAACTTTAGAATAACGTTGCAGCAGATATAATACAAGGTTTGAATTGTGGGTTATAACATCTCCTCTCTGGGTATGTTACCTAGTCGCGATTTTCCTTATTGATTTGGTTGTGATTTGTACTCCCCCAATTCGAATTGTGTTAGGGTTCTAAATTGCTTGTTAGGCGTCTTGCGATTTGTGCTCCCCCAGTCGTGGTTGCTACCTATTGGTTGCTTCCTGGAACAAGTGTTCGATGTTTCTAATTTGAGCTAATCTATTCCGATTTGAGCTTGGTTCCCTACGATTTCTAGAAATCTTGTTGGATTGAAGTGTGCTTAGACCTGTTGTCGATTCCTGGAACAAGTTTTCGTCATTTCTGATTTGAGCTCTTCCATTGCGATTTGAGCTTGGTTCCTTGCGAATTCTAGAAATTTTGTTGGACCTTTGTCATAACTATTGTTGGAGGTTGCTGATGATTCTTGCACTTGTACAGTTTAAGCTTCCTGGCTGTTGTCGTGACTGTTATTGGAGGTTACGGATGATTCTTGGAATAGTTGGATTTAAGCTTCCTTACTGATGATTTGGGGACACTTGTTTCTGATGATTTGTGGGACTCTTGTTTCTGATGACATTATTCAGTTGCCACCAAAATGGCCTACTTTTCAGTTGGTTATGACTTTACGTGTATAGATTTGTGTAGAAGCGACACTTCATCTAATTGCTTCGCTTGAATGTGTTGAAGCGGTTTATGATAGGGTTGCTCCCCAGTTAATCTAGTTGTGCATACAGAAACATAACCTTCCTGAAAAATGATGATGAAGGCCATACGGATCAATCTGAGCTTATTTTTGTATGCACACTTGAGTTTGTATTTCTATTTTCTATCTTATGCAAAATGTCTTCTTCAAGTGGGTATAGTTTCACCTCTGTCCCTAAGAAGGATGTGAAATGCCACTGTAACTATAGTGCTGAGTTACAAGTTGCCAATACTACAAAAAACTATCAAATACCATTTTTCGATTGTGCAGCCAAGAGGTGCAATTTTTTGTATGGTGAAGAGACTTCAATTCGCTTAAGTATTCTACATCAAAGGCTTCTTCTTCAAATGGAGGCTTCAAAAGGCATGAAAGGAACAAATGTGTTGGTGGCATTGAATCTATGTTGCTCAAGTTGAATAGTTTGAATATTGGTCTAGTAGCCGAACTTTAGGAGATGGAAAAGCTAGACTAGATGAGCTGAAGAATATGAAAATAATGTTTGCATTGTGTATTGCAATGTTACTAGCTCTATTTTTAGTTATGGTTTCTCTTATGTAATTGTTGGGTACGAATTATGCACAGGGTAGGGCGTATGACCTAAATCACTAATGACTGTTATACATTTCTGTAATGACACTTATTTATGCTTGGTTCTATAAATTGTATTGTATTCGTGCTAATCGGTAGCAACTAACATTTGATGACAATATTGCTTCTGTTTATTGTCTTACATTTGTGCTAAGTTTCTGTTACAGATGACGACAATATTGCTTAGTTGTCTGGACAAATAATTAGCAGCTTAGGTGTATGTATTCATCTAAGTCTGTCGATTTGGTAGAGCATATCAGATAGGGCAATGTCAAGAGAAAAGAAAACATACAAATGTGCAGTTCTGTTTTCAATATACTGAAGAAGAGGATATTCATAGTTAAGGTAAATGAAATGAAACGAATCAAAAGTCTCACAAGTCCAACTTCTTTCGTGTTTAATTTATATCATCGTCAAGACTCTAACTAGCCAATTTTCTGGCGTAACAAAATTGCCAACGATGATAGAGTCACATAGGACAGAAAGTAGTATTTTGAAACTTTAACGCATGCTCAGACAATAAGCATAAACTAACACAACAACAATATTCACACGAGACCTACAAGCTATGACTAGCAAAACCCCGATTCATGCACTTGTACAAGAACAACAACCTTGTTTTGGGGTTACAAGTAACATAGTTGTTTACTACTCTATTGAAGTGCTTTATTTATTGGGGTATTTTTAATTGAGAAACAAAAGCAATTGACAGTTGGTTCCCCTTAACATACAATACAACTTCAAAGTTGTACTAACAGGCCTGATCGAAAGTACCCGCATCCACTTCACTAAATAAAATACCCAACTGATGATTTTCAACCAACACCAGCCATTGTAGGTAATTAGTTTCCCTCTCTAAATTCTCTTTGCATCTAATCCACCCATTGTATGTCATTGAAGAAAAGAGAGAATCAATTACTACAGGTACACATATGATGAAATTTGTATCATTCAGTTCTAATTTTCTATATCTAATAGTGAAATGCATAGAATAGAGAGGAAAGCTTGACATCAATACGATTCGTATGCAACCATGAGAAGATTGTTATGTTGAAGACAATAAGAAATCACCAATTAGATGGCAAAGGATTTTGCACATTTAGAAACTTCATCTGTTGCTTGGTCGGTAGAGGGGTGGTACATAGGAACCAAAGGTTCTGAGTTCGAAACCTACCCACATCGTAACTATCAAAAAATTTTCACCTGAACCAAAGGCTACGCTTTTGATCACAAAGTAACTGGCTTGGGTGTTGTACATACAGCTCAGTAGTAGAACAAAAACTAACAACAACAACAACCATCACTAAAATGCTACCCGATCTGAAGTCATTTGATGATCTTGGTTCACCAGATAAACACACTCCCAGAAACATTCAACAACAGAACAGAAACTGGAAGACCACATTGAATAGTTACTACACACTTCCTGAAACATACAATGGTGCAGGTACAACTCATGAAAACATACATATCATATAAATAAACAAGCATAGATAGATTAAAAACAATTAATTAAAATTGTGCAACATTGCACACCAACTGCCCACATGGCCCCATAAAAATGACATCAACATTTAAGTAAGTAACTAGAGTTGTGCAACATTACACACCAATACAACTTGTAACACCCCTCTCAGTAATTCGTAGTAACAATGCTCGTAGCATAAAATAATTACAATCGCCCTCACCCGGGTGTCTTATGCCATTACTCACCCATGTGAGTAAAGAAGCAAACATATAATAAAACAAATGAATCGATAACCACAGTGATGAACAGAGATATTCCATATTTAATACAAACAAAATATTTCCATAAGTCGAATACATGGACCAGTGAGCATCTAAAACATCCCCAACATTTACAACGTAGTGTATAATACAAACTAAAATCTGAAAGGCGCGGGATAACAAAAGATGACGTCAACTACCCAAAGACCCGCACTCCGGCTTTATAGCTCGATCATGTTCCTGTAATCGGTTGCCGTATAGGCTCAACAAAACGCTGAATATGCTTAAGCATGATCCCAGACCCATTAGGTCACTTAAGACAATTAGTCATCTTGTCATGGGATTAATTTCATGTTGTTCTAGTTTACAATTTATATTTAAAGCTGTAAATAACATATGCAAACACCAAATTATTCAATCAACACATTCACTACATTTCACGAGCAATCATTTGCATAAACAATAGATAACGAATAAGTGCGGTAAAACGTGTAGTCGCTTTTAGTGAACGGTATTCGTATTCATAATCACATCCGGCCTCCCAGGCCCCATTGTACATCATCACTTTTATTATTGTCATCAGTTGGGTGTCATGTTAGGACAACCCGAGTTAACTTTCAATGGACAGTCATCCCACGTCCACACAAAGGTGCTCATATTGCTAGGGGTCCGAAGGCCTTAGGACTTCCACTTTGCCTAATAACGGCATCCACAAATGGTCGGAGCCAGATACCAACAGTAGTACACTCTGACCAACGATCTATGTAGGTTTGTTGGAATATAACAAGAGTCGACCCAATCCGGGTGTTATACTCTAGTGATCACTATGCGCAACCAGTAGTCGAAGACTAAACTGGATTTCCATCTCATACACCAACTCTCCATCATAGGATAAATTATGTAATCAATTACCTAAAGTACAATCTTAGATTGGAGAATTCATTTTAATACAGCTGCCTTCAAGGCCTTACACAAATACCTAGAAGTAGTATAGGTCATATTCATGTTCGAGATCCAAGCTCTAGAGATCGGTATAGCCGAGTCTCGTTCCTAAGTGTTTTACTTAGGTAAGTTTTTGAAGTAATATTCGTCGTACTTTGATAAGTAACGACCACATTGTTGTTCGTATATACATATAAGTCGAGTGATATTCGTATTACTCTAGTCCGGTGGACATTCATGCACAATCAAATAACGCGAGAAAAACAAACAAGTTAATCATTTAATTTCACACGTACATGCAATCACACATATCATTCTTAGGCAATTAAGCACATAACGTCTAAACCCAAGGAAGCCCTCAGGATGTTCAAACCACACCAGTCACATATCGTACACCGTAATAAATGCTAGCATATAAATTTACGCTCGTCCGGCACTCCTCGTTGCTCTACGATCCGGAATATACATATCACTATAAGTTAATCCCTAAGATCAACTAAATTCGGATTTTCGAATAAATGTCATACCTAGACAGTTAACCCCCCGTATCTCGTTAGTTGAGTTGGTTCGGGTTTTCGTATGTTCGAGTTTAGTTAGCTTCTTCGGTCTCGTTACGATACTCGTAACTCGTAGTACTTCCTACTACTTAAGTTAACTCTATATAACCCATGATATTATTCATAGGTTAGTAGCTTTGATTATATGTATACATTTTTATACTTAATTGTATATTATGTGTGTACATTTACATATATATATATATATATATATATATATATATATTTATATATATTCACGAGTGTATAACATATAGTTTATGTTTATATGTTATAAATGACCATACAATGTTATTATTTCATGAACCCTCATTTATGTGTGAGTTGGTCAACTTGGTTACTTGGTTAGTTTGTCCAAGTACACAAGTATATATGTATACTTCACATCATAACACTTATATTATATAATTCTCTTACCAATTAAAGTGTTATACTTTTAACATTAGAACTTTGACTAATGTTTTATAATTTTTCGTCCCACCTTATAACATCTCTCATTTAATATTATATGGTTTGCAACCATATTATATAATCCATTTCATTTATACACGCTTATTTTATATATACATATGAACTATAAACTCCATTTATTAAATGATACATTTCATCATTTTATGTGAGATAGTTATTCTCATTAGTTTGAATTATTTGTACAAACTCACATTAAGATTTTTGTCCTAATGTTATGTAACATTTCATATAACTCCTTAATAAACTTCTAAAGTTTATTTAATACCCACATTATCTCATAATTCCATTTATTCATTATTGTCACATTTATTCATGTGATTATTCTTACTTATACTAGTTTCATTTTAGTCACATCAATACCATATAATTATTATAACACTTATAACATTATAGACTATAGTCTAAATTTCAATCCCATCACATATTATTCTCGTAACATCCCATCTTTTTTTTCAATAATTACCATTTTACCACATAACATTATATAATGTTATATTTATACTCTCACATCATATAATATGATATTTCTATCATAGAATATAATTAACCTATGTTTGGTACAACCTTATTTAATGCCGAACATACCCCGTATGTCATAGCATAATTCCTTCAATTCCACACACTCACTTTTAAATATCAAATGACCCCACAGTAAAGACAAAACGGTATGGCACTAGTAGTGCAATAGCTGTCTAGCGGGTTTGAAACGAAAAAGTCTTGCACTAGTAGCGCAATAGCTGTCTAGCGGATTTGAAACGAGAAAAATTCTTACACTAGTAGCACAATAGTTGTCAAGTAAAGAAAAAATGTGATCGCACTAGTAGCACAATAGCTGTCTAGCGGGTTTGAAACAAGAAAAATTACAACACTAGTTGCACAATAGCTGCCTAGTGAAGAAAAAATGCGACCACACTAGTGGCGCAATAGCTGCCTAGCGGATTTCAAACAAGAAAATTGTTGCACTACTTGCGCAATAGCTACCTAATGAAGAAAAAATGTGACCATACTAGTAGCGCAATAGCTGCCTAGCAGGTTTGGAATGAAAAATCTTGCACTTGTAGCACAATAACTATCTAGCGGGTTTGAAACGAAAAAAATTCTTGCATTAGTAACACAATAACTGCCTAGTGAAGAAAAATGCAACCGCACTAGTAGCGCAATAGGTGTCAAACAGGTTTGAAACAAGAAAAATTCTTTCACTAATAGCACAATATATAGCTGCCTAATGAAGATAAAATGTGACCACACTAGTTGCGCAATAGCTGCCTAGCGGAGAAACAAGAAAATTCTTGCACCAGTAGCGCAATAGCTGCTTAATGAAGAAAAAATGCGACCCCACTAGAAGCGCAATAGCTGCAAAGCGGGTTTGAGTTGAAAAATTCTTGAACTAGTAGCGCAATAGCTGCCTTGTGAAGAAGAAATGGTACCGCACTAGAAGCACAATAGCTGCCTAGCGGGTTTGAAGTGAAAAAGTCTTGCACTAGTAGCGCAATAGCTGCCTAGTGAAGAAGAAATGGTACCACACTGGTAGCGCAATAGCTGCCTAGCGGGTTTGAAACGAAAAAGTCTTGCACTAGCGCAATAGCTGCCTAGTGAAGAAAAAACATAACCGCACTAGTAGCGCAGGAGCATCCTAGCGGGTTTGAAACGAGAAAATTCTTACACTAGTAGCGCAATGGATGTCTAGCGGGTTTGAAATGAAAAAGTCTTACACTAGTAGCACAATAGCTGCCTAGTGAAGAAGAAACGGTACCGCACTAGTAGCGTAATAGCTGCCTAGCGGCTGTGAAACAAAAAAGTCTTACACTAGTAGCGCAATAGCTCGCTAGTGCAGAAAAAACACAACCACACTAGTAGCACAATAGCTGCCTAGCGGGTATGAAACGAGAAAATTATTGCACTAGTAGCGCAATAGCTGCCAAGTGAAGAAAAAATGGTACCGAACTAGCAGCACAATAGCTGTTTAGCGGGTTTAAAATGCAAAAGTCTTGCACTAGTAGCGGAATAGCTGCCTAGCGGGTGCGAAAAAAAAAAATCTTAGGCTCTGTTCGGCATGGCTGTTTTGGCAGCATAAATGCAACATGTTTGGCAGCATAAATGCGCTGGCCTTGATGCAGCATATATGCAACATGTTTGGTTAAGTTAGTTATATGTAGTGCGTTTACCGTTTTCGTATTACAATTACAATTTATTATATTACACTACGTAACTTTTTTTTTAGTAAATATAAATAGAAAAATTCATAAACAATATATTACTATGAGTATTTAATTGACAGTAAAAACTTGAGAAACCAAAGAAAATAAAAATATTTATATAACCAATAAAACTTTATTTTTATTATTTAAGCAAAACTTGTAACTTCTAAACAATATATTTTTATTATCAAAATTTATAATTCTTACAAATATAAAAGCGTAAAAAAAGAGAACAAGCGTTTCAAATTTTCTGATAATGTTAAGTGAATTTAATTAGTGAAATTGCAACTTTTAATAATATATAATATTTTTGTAACTTTGTATGTTAATAAATTTATATGCATTCATATTTCTATATACTATTTTAATATTTTAATTTATATATCAACAAGTGTGTATATTTATTGGTTTTTTTAGTTTTATTAATATATGTGGTATTACAAATAATATATTATAGATTTGTATTATAAATGTGGTTTTTTTTTTAAATTGGTTAAAGAAGTAGTACTATTTTTTATAATTTATTTGAAGCATTATGTAATATGTAACAAATAAAGTAACTTGTAAAAAGTTTTGTTTGTTGTTAAATCAATTGTCACAATAATTGCGTTATGAAGTGAGTAAAGAAACGGAAGTGAAAGCACGGAAACGAAAAAGTAGCATTTGCTGCGGGCATTTATGCTGACAATTATGCTGTCATTTATGCTGACATTTATGTTGACATTTATGATCTTTTAGCTGAACAACAAAAACAAATAAAGGAGTCCAAAACAACATATGTTGTACATTTATGTTGTCCATAAAATGCATGCCGAACGCCCCTACACAAGTAGCGCAATAGCTGCCTAGTGAAGAAAAAACACCGACCGCACTAGTAACGCAATACCTAATAGCGGGTTTGAAATTAAAAAGTCTTGTACTAGTAGCGTAATAGATGTCTAGTGGATTTGAAATGAGAAAAATTCTTGCACTAGTAGCACAACAGCTACCTAGTGAAGAAAAATTACGACCGCACTAGTAGCACAATAGCTGCCTATTGAAGAAAACTGGTCTGACACTAGTAGCACAATAGCTGCCTAGTGAAGAAAAACGGTATGGCACAGTAGCGCATACAGAACGATATGGACAAGTAGCGCAATAGCTGCCTAGCGGGTTTGAAACGAAAAAGTCTTCCACTAGTAGCGTAATAGCTGTCTAGCGGATTTGAAACTAGAAAAATTCTTGCACTAATAGCACAATAGCTATCGAGTAAAGAAAAATGCGACCGTACTAGTAGCGCAATAGCTGTCTAGCGGTTTGAAACAAGAACATTTCTTGCACTAGTTGCACAATACCTGCATAGTGAAGTAAAAATGCGACTGCACTAGTAGCGCAATAGCTGCCTAGCAGATTTCAAACAAGAAAATTCTTGCACTAGTTACGTAATAGCTGCTTAATGAAGAAAAAAAGCGACCGTACTAGTAGCACAATAGCTGCCTAGCGGGTTTGAAACGAAAAAATCTTGCACTGGTAGCGTTATAGCTGCCTAATGAAGAAAAATATAACCACACTAGTAACCTAGCAGCATCCTAGCGGGTTTGAAACGAGAAAATTCTTGCACTAGTAGCGCAATGGCTCCCGAGCGGGTTTCAAACGAAAAAGTCTTGCACTAGTAGCACAATAGCAGCCTAGTGTAGAAGAAACGGTACCGCACTAGTAACACAATAACTGCCTAGCGGGTGTGCAACAAAAATGTCTTACCCTAGTAGCGCAATGGCGGCCTAGTGAAGAAAAAACACGACCGCACTAGTAGCACAATAGCTGCCTAGCGGGTTTGAAACGAAAAAGTCTTGCACTGGTAGCGTTATAGCTTTCTAGCAGATTTGAAATGAGAAAAATTCTTGCACTAGTAGCACAATAGCTGTCAAGTAAAGAAAAAAAGCGATCGGACTAGTAGCGCAACAGCTGTCTAGCGGGTTTGAAACGAGAAAAATTCTAGCACTAGTTGCACAATAGTTTCCTAGTGAAGAAAAATGCGACCACACTAGTAGCGCAATAGCTGCCAAGCAGATTTCAAATAGGAAAATTCTTGCACTAGTTACGCAATAGCTGCCGAATGAAGAAAAAATGCGACCGTACTAGTAGCGCAATAACCGCCTAGCGGGTTTGAAACGAAAATGTCTTGCACTAGTAGCGCAATAGCTGCCCAGTGAAGAAAAAATATAACCGCACTAGTAGCGCAGCAGCATCCTAGCGGGTTTGAAACGAGAAAATTCTTGCACTATTAGCGTAATGGCTGCCTAGCGGGTTGAAATGAAAAAGTCTTGCACTAGTAGCACAGTAGCTGCCTAGTGAAGAAGAAACGGTACCGCACTAGTAGTGTAATAACTGCCTAGCGGGTGTGAAACAACAAAGTTTTACACTAGTAGCGCAATAGCTGCCTAGTGAAGAAAAAACACAACCGCACTAGTAGCACAATAGCTACCTAACGGGTTTGAAACAAAATTTCTTGCACTAGTAGTGCAATAGCTGCCTAGTGATGAAAAAACGGTACGACACTAGTAGCGCAATAGCTGCCTAGTGAAGACAAAATGGTATTGCACTACCAGCGCAATAGTTGCCTAGCGGGTTTGAAACGAAAAAGTCTTGCACTAGTAGTGCAATAGCTGTCTAGTGGATTTGAAATGAGAAACATTCTTGCACTAGTTGCACAATAGCTTCCTAGTGAAGAAAAAATGCGACCACACTAGTAACGCAATAGCTGCCTAAGAGATTCGAAACAAAAAAATTGTTGCACTAGTAGCGCAATAGCTGCCTAATGAAGAAAAAATGCGACCGCACTAGTAGCGCAATAGCTGCCTAGTGAAGATAAAATATAACCACACTAGTAGCGTAGCAGCTTCCTACTGGGTTTGAAACGAGAAAATTCTTGCACTAGTAGCGTAATAGCTTCCTAGCGCATTCGAAATGAAAAAGTCTTGCACTAGTAGCGCAATAGCTGCCTAGTGAAGAAGAAACAGTACCGCACTAGTAGCGTAATAGCTGCGCATCGGGTTTGAAACAAAAAAGTCTTGCATTAGTAGCGCAATAGCTGCCTAGTGAAGAAAAAACGGTACCGCACAAGTAGCGCAATAGCTGCCTAGCGGGTTTGAAACAAAAAAGTCTTGCACTAGTAACATAATAGTTGCCTACTAAAGAAAAACGTTACCGAACTAAAAGCACAATAGCTATCTAGCGGGTTTGAAATGCGAAAGTCTTGCACTAGTAGCGGAATAGCATCCTAGCAAGTGCGAAACGAAAAACCTTACACAAGTAGCGCAATAGCTGCCTTGTGAAGAAAAACACTACCGCACTAGTAACGCAATAGCTACCTAGCGGGTTTGAAATTAAAAAGTCTTGTACTAGTAGTTTAATAGGTGTCTAGTGGATTTGAAATGAGAAACATTCTTGCACTAGTAGCACAACAGCTACCTAGTGAAGAAAAATTACGACCGCACTAGTAGCACAATAGCTGCCTAGCGGGTTTGAAACGAAAAAGTCTTGCACTAGTAGCACAATAGTTGCCTAGTGAAGAAAAAATGGTACGACACTAGTAGCACAATAGCTGCCAAGTGAAGACAAAACGGAATGGCACAAGTAGCGCAATAGCTGCCTAGCGGGTTGTAACGAAAAAGTCTTCCACTAGTAGCGTAATATATGTCTAGTGGATTTGAAACTAGAAACATTCTTGCACTAGTAGCACAATAGCTATCGAGTAAAGAAAAATGCGACCGGACTAGTAGCGCAATAGCTGTCTAGCGGGTTTGAAATGAGAACATTTCTTGCACTAGTTGCACAATAGCTGCCTAGTGAAGTAAAAATGCGACTGCACTACACTGGTGGAACGCGAGCCTTTAATGACGGTGGTTTAATCACGGCTTTAACATACACCGTGATTAATAGGAAGGCCGGAATTAATTAGCGACGATGATTGAATTAACCGTAATCAATAATCGATCGGAGGTAGTCGCGCCTTTTTAGGACGGACTTTAGATGACGGTTATTAGTGAAACCGTAATCTAAAGTCCCGTGTTGACGCGCGCTTTACGGTCAACGGACTTTAGATTACGGTTTCACTAATAACCGTCATCTAAAGTCCGTCCTAAAAAAGGCGCGCCTACCTCCGACTGATGGTCAACGACGTCGTTTTGACCTGACACCAAATATTTCCCGTATTATTTGATTTTTTTGACTCTGCGCGTAATCTAAATTACAGTTAATGACGTCGTTTTACCAGTGTATTTTAGATTAATAAAAACTTTATATTAATGTGTTACCTATGTTTGAAACCCAACATATGCCAAATAATTATCGCGCTATTTTTTTAATTTCGTTACACTTTAGATTACGGTAAACGACGTCGTTTTACCAGTGTATTTTAGATTAATAAAAACTTTATATTAATGTGTTACCTATGTTTGAAACCCAACATATGCCAAATAATTATCGCGCTTTTTTTTTTAATTTCGTTACGCTTTAGATTACGGTTTTTTGGGAACCGTCATGTAAAGTGTGACTTTAGTTTACGGTTTACATGTAAACCGTAATCTAAAGTCCATTTAAACATTTGCCTACACTCTGCACACTCTACTCACAGTAACTCTTCTTCTCTTTCGCGCTATCTTCCTCACTAAAATCGCCTCCTCTCTCCCGTCACCTTGCTAACGGCCATCGCCGCCGTCGCTCCCACCACCTTTGTCACTCCCATCGCCGCCGGTCACCACCCATCTACCACTGGTCTCACCGTCGACGTCTCTATCGCGTATTGGGTATGCGATCGATTGATTGTCGTTTTTTTCTAACTTTGTTCATATACATGCATTTCGATTGCAAGTTCTAAGCTCGTTTGTATCGAATCATGAGAGTGTAATGGCAAATGTTCTAACCTTGTTCATATATTTGTGCCCAGATTCACAGTTAATTGCGACCTAGTTCGTGGGCTGATTTCTACACTACTTGCCCACTTCGGTGCTTAGTTACGGTAACTTTGCAAACCAATCTGTAAACTGCTGTATTTATTTATTCTTAGCATTTAGTATTACAATTAATACATAATAGTGTAGTTTTAAAAATGCTACTACTTAAAACTGCCACTGGAAAGAAAGTAAGTTCAAGTATATTACCGATTCCTGAAAAATGAATGGAACAAACTGTAGCATATCTCAGTTTCATGAATGGAACAGAACTGTAACAAGTTGTTTGAGTTTTGGTCTGGATTTTAAAGCTTAATGGAATATTTAGTAACTGGGTAAGGAGTTAGGAGAAGTACAATAATCAGTTGAAAGAAAAAAAACAGTCAGGGAAGAAAGCAAGAACACAACTCAGTTTCTGTTGATTTCAGTTTGGATTTCAGCTTCAGTTTCCTAGATGGTGCGTGCGAAATGACTTTGATACTGATTTGGAGACGTTAGAAATATAGGGGAGATGCTGTCGATTTTTTTCCGCGTTTAGCTAGCATTTAACCTTGATTTTTTGATGAATTCTAATGTTGTCGTTTTCATTTATGCATCAGGACTACGACTTTATTTAGGCTTCCGACCTCAACCGTTAGTATCGGCTAATCGTCTACCAGAGGTAAGATTTATATATGTACAAATTAATATTTGACAAACTACCAAACATGGTTATCCGCCAAGATATACCTAATAGAGGTATATCTTCGGCAGTCCCTGTCGGGACTGTCCACGATTGTTAAATCAACACCTAGGGTGTGAATGTGCTTTTAATATGTACTTTATTGATTATTTCAGCAGTATCTCTTTATTGTTCTTCGAATGCATATATTATTGATTAATATCATAATATCGTGCATTTGAAGAACTGTAGGGAGATGCTGCCGAAATTTTCAATAAATTCATATTAAAACACGTCACCGGTGGGATTTAATACTCATGGATGGATTTAGGTTGATAAGATACAAAAGTGTAAAGACTCTGCCACGGGGGGACGGTATGAAATGGCTGCCTTCATATAAATAGCTAGAAGGAGATGGAACGTTCGTGGATTTACAGCGGAAATTTGGATGACAAGTTTTTAGAAGGAGTTGATAAGTTATGCACGGTGTTGGCGAACAATCTGAAACCTATAGACAAGGGATACATATTTTGTCCGTGTATCGACTGCCAAAACAATCTGAGATATCGCAGCGTTGAAACAATTAAGGAACATCTGATCCGCCGCGGTTTTACAAAAGATTTCCAAGACATAAATCCGATGGCATGGTCAGAGTGCGTCGATGTTATTAAGCCTGATGAAGGGGATAATGGTCAGGCAAACACAGAAACAGAACTTGGAGATGATACATGCTGGTGATCTAGAAGACGTTACAGCGAACGTTGAGCCAGATTTCTCGGATGATGACATTGAGACTATGCTCGAAGATGTGGAACGACATTACCTCTACACGCCAGACAAGCATGAAAATTTGTTGGATTCATCCAAAACACCGTTGTACCCGGGTGTGACCCTACAAAGTTAAGCAAGTTGAGTGTCGTCCTCAAGCTATCAACTTGAAAGCGAACATGGCTGGAGCGACGTAAGTTTCACTGACCTCCTGGAACTATTGAAATACGTTCTTTCGGTGGACAACGTTTTACCACGACTACGTACTCCGTAAGCTTTTGGTGTCCCGTTTTGTGTGGTTGGTTCTCAGCCAAAAAAATGATGTGCCCATGGGTATGGGGGACCAGAAAATTCATGCTTGTCAAATGGTTGCATGCTATTTTGGAAATCGGATGAATTGCTGAAAGCTGGTCAGCATGTGGAGCATCACGGTATAAGAAAACAACAAACTCACATCAGCGGTAGTAAGAAAGGTTCACAGCTAAGGTACTGTGGTACCTGCCCATCATTCCAAGGTCAGACGTTTGTTCTCCATTGAGAAAGACGCAGAGAATCTTCGATGGCATTCAGTTCACAGGGAAAAGGATGGCAGATTGAGACATCCCGCTGATGCACCACAGTGGAGAACATAGACGTAAAATTTCCTGAGTTTGGTAACGAACCGAGAACCTAAGGCTAGGCTTGTGCACAGATGGGATGAACCCTTACGGTACTTTGAGTAGCATACATAGTACCTGGCCTGTGCTTTTGGTTATTTACAATCTACCGCCGTGGTTATGCATGAAACCAAGACACATCTTGTGTCTTGTAATATCTGGTCCAAAGCAACCGGGCAAAAAAATGGAGGTATTCATACAACCTTGATAGAGGATCTACACTCTTGTGGAATGAAGGGGCTACGGTTACGACTCATTCAGTAAAGGGACTTCAATTTGCGTGCTATTTGTACTACACAATCAATGATGTCCCCGCCTATGGAATCTTTCAGGCTATTCAATCAAGGGGCGTTGGCGTGCCGATTTGTGGTGAAAACACTTGTAGCATTCGCTTGAAACATAGTGGGGAAAACCGTGTATATGGGCCACCGAAAAATGCTTCCAAAAGGAATAAGTCTCGAAAGATGGCGAAAGGTTCGATGGGAAAACTGATCAAGCATGGACGCGCCAGCCTTTCGACAGGTACAGAGTTTACAAACAGTGGATAATATTGGAACAAGCTTCGGGCCGTGATAAGTGGTGAAATAATGCTATTTTGAGAGCTTCATTTACTTCTATTCTATTGCATGCATGACTTGTTTCACCACTTAAGAGAGTGTTTTAGTGATTAATAGTTAACTAATGGAGTTTAATCTCTTGTTAGGTAAAAGCTCATTTTGAACATACTTACGAGCTTCCTTGGAGTTAGTAGCATGCATCAACGGATCCCTCATCCTTCAAGCTTTCCGACGCCGCAAACGGGGAGCAATTCCGAGCTATAATGAAGATTCTAGGCCCCGTGCAAGTTAGAGCAGTAACTCTGGAACAGGACCGACCCACAGGACCGACCCACACTGGGTCGGTCGTTTTGTTTTTCCGGATGCCAAGTTTCGGGAATCGACCGACCCATAAGCCTGGGTCGGATCTGGGTCGGTCATACTTAAAATGACTCACGTGCCTTCTTCGAAGACCGACCGACCCACGGGACCGACCCAGTCTGGGTCGGTCGGGCAGAAAATTTGCCCAGATCTGCGTTTTTAAAAGCTGATTCTGGGGCTTCCTTCCTGATTATCAATTCCACCCGACTCCCAACCCTAAACAGACAGAGAAGAGGCGAAAATAAGAGAAAGAAGAGGAGAAAGAAGAAAGGAGGAAGAAGAAGTGAAGATTTCTACCTCCATTGAAGCTTGGAAGCTCCTCTAATGGCTAATTCTTCCTTTTCTGTGCTCTTACCTCTAGCTATGTCTGAGTATTCCATTTGTATCTTAGGATGAGGGTTTGAACCCATTTTGCTCTTTGAATGCTAGAAACCTAACTCATTAATTACTCTTGTTTTTCCCTTCAATATTAATTAATGCACTAAATTGATCTCTTACTGCATTTATGGTGGTTCCATTCAATATTTGAGCTTGAGTTTGGAACTAGACCAAGAAGGGAGTAAACCCTACCCTTTGCTTTCTTCTCTCGATTGGAAGTAAATGCTTGGGGCTATTATTTAAAAGTGCTTGCTTAATGCTATTTGATGACTTGAACCTCCTTTAATTAAGGGTTTGATTATTTAGTAAGAATTGGATTTCCCATGATTTGGGAATTCATGAGCTAAACTCTTGTAGGCATTGAGATGATGAGTTATGGTTTTGAAGTTCTTTGAGTGAATTGGGTGATTCCCACTGTCCTAGGGTACTCTCTCTCCATCCATTCCATTCACAAACATTCATTGTTTTTACTGCATTTTAGTTAACAAAAAACAACCAAGCTTGCCTCTGGCTAAACCCCCATTTAACTGTTATTTTGCACTGAACTTTTATACCGAAGCTTGGGATTTAGAAACCAATTTCCTTGTGGATACGACACTTGTTTTACTGCAACGAATTGGGTGCACTTGCCCATTTTAGCTAGGTTCAATTACTATGTATGTAATTTTCCCAACAAGTTTATGGCGCCGTTGCCGGGGAAATTGATTATTCAATTTCCCTTGACTCGGTACTTTAGTTTTGTGCGTTTAGTACTCTTTTCTATTTTAATTGTGGTATTTGTGTTTTTTAGTTGTTGTTTATATTTTTACATATCCATCTACTTAAGAGCAATTGGTGTTGGTGCAGTTTAGGTACCTTCTCTGTTTCTCGGTGTATGCCAAACACTCGAGCCAAAGGATCTCCACTTGTTAGTCCGAGACCCGAGCTCGAGCGTTCATTGTTAAGGGCTATCCGAACTGTGAAAAGTTCGATCATGAATGAACCAGACCCACCGGTGGTTGAAAACAACGGGAACCAACAACGAATGGCTCTCAAAGACTACAACCAGCCGGACACCGAAGGGAGACCTTCAGCCATAGTCCTACCAGAATTGACACCTCAAGAGACCGGACAATGGGTATTCAAGACCCATTACATCACTGCTGTCCGGGATTTAGGGAAATTCAGTGGAGCAAATCCTGATGAGGCTCCCAACCACCTAAGTCAATTCCTCGACTTCTGCAATTCATTTGGTAAAACTGGAAATGTTGATCAGAGGATACGCCTGCAGCTCTTCCCTCACTCACTGTCCGACGCTGCTGCATCAAGATGGTATAGGAGCTTACCGTCGAAATCAATCCATACTGGGCACAAATGGCTCAACAATTTCTTGCCAAGTATTACCCCACTAGTAGAACAAGGCAATTAATTGGAGAGATCAATACCTTTTGCCAAGAACCGGGAGAGACGTTGTACGATGCATGGGATAGATTCAAAAACATGTTGATGAATTGTTCCCACCACGGTTTGGACGACCAATCACTATGTCTATCATTCTTCAACGGTCTCGATGATGCGAATAGACTACTTGTGAACTCCTCATCTGGAGGAAGCTTTATGACTAAGTCACCTCAAGAGGGGATGGCACTCCTAGAGGAGATGACTAGTAACATAAGGCAATGGTCTAGGCAAAAGGGGAGAGCACCAAGAGCAGCTGGTCTCTTACATGTTGAACCCACCGACCACCTTTCTGCTCAACTATCTTCACTCACCAAGATGGTGGAGAAGCTAGCTATAGCTCAAAAAGAAACAACAAAGTCTATAGCTTCTTCATCATCTCCCTCTCCATCTACCTCTACTCCAATCCAAGAGGGGTGTGCAATTTGCGCGGGTCCTCATGAGACCCACTTTTGCGAAGGCAAGGTTTATACTGATCCACGTGAGGATGTAACTTTGTAGGCAACCGCCCCGGATACAATTACAACCAACAAACGCCCCATGGAGGAACCATCCAAACTTCTCATGGAGAAGTAATGACCAAACCCAAGGGGGAGCTAGCAATGCTTCCAACAACTCCACGGGCTACCGGTCACAAGGGTCGACTCAAATGTCTAACCCACAAATGGTTACCGACCACAAGGAGCACCTCCGGGCTTTCAGCAACAACAACAACACAGCAACAACATCCTCCTCCACCCACGGATGCCAATGCCGAGCTAAGAGACATGATGAAAAATCTTGTCTCGGCTGTGCAATCTAAAGCGGCTGACTTGGATGCTTTTAAAGCAAGTCAAGACGCCACCAACAAAAGGGTTGAGTCCCAACTTGAGAGCATCTCTCAACAACTTGCTCAAAGACAACCGGGTGTTCTTCCAAGTAAAACGCAGCCCAATCCAAGAGAGCAAGCAAAGGCGGTAACGCTAAGGAGTGGGAGACTCCTTGATCCGTCATACTCACATGAGGACATAGAGTCCCAAGAAGATGAAGCTCAAGAAAAAGAGCAAGAGATTGTTGAGAACCTACCACCTCCACCTAAGGAAGTTTCCAAGGAGAAGGAGTCTCCTGAACCTTCTACTTCTACTACTCTTGCAAAACATCTTCCCCCTCTCTCCTTTTCCCAATAGACTCAAAAAGAAAAATTTGGATGAGCAATTTGGGAAGTTTCTAAGCATTTTCAAGAAATTAACAATTAATATTCCTTTCTCTGATGCTTTGAAACAGATGCCGATCTACGCTAAGTTCATGAAGGACATCATAGCGAACAAGAGATCGCTGGAGGAAACAGAAACCGTTCACCTCACTGAAGAAGTGTCGGCGGTTCTACAAAGAAGCCTACCTCCAAAGCTTGGAGATCCCGGTTTACCTATCGTCCCCTGCTTTATTGATGAAATTGACTGTGGGAGTGGGTATGTGATTTAGGTGCTAGTATCAATCTTATGCCTCTCTCAACTTTTAATAAGCTTGGAATTGGTAAATGCACTCCCACTCCCATTCAATTACAACTAGCGGATAGATCTTTGGTTGTCCCTAAAGGGAAGGTAGAGGACTTGGTAGTGACTGTTGGTTCATTTGTCTTCCCAGCTGATTTCATTGTAATAGACATGGAAGAGGATCAGAGAGTGCCACTAATTTTGGGCAGACCTTTCATGAGGACTGCTCGAGCCCTTATAGATGTAGAGAAGGGCAAAATAATTCTGCGACTTCATGATGAAAATTAGAATTTGACATGTCTAAAGTAGTGAAGAGACCCTCACAGGCTGAGGCTGTTTTTGCTGTTGATGTCATAGATTCAATTGTGCAGGATCACTCTCTCTCTCTTGTTAAAACTGATGCTCTTGAATTAGCTTTGTTTGAAGCTTGTTGTGAACAGGAATTCCACCCCGATATGCTTGAAATGGTGGCTGAGTTGAACAGCAGATCTTCTGGCTATAGACCCCGCTATCCACCACCCGAACCATTGGAACGAGCTGCTCAGAAGCCGTTGCCGTCGGTTGAAAGCCTCCCACTGTGGAGATGAAACCTCTACCCTCTCACCTTAAATATGCTTTTTTGACTGATCCGTGTGTTCTACCTGTTATTATTTCTTCTTCTTTGACAGGTGCACAAGAGGAGAGTCTGATGAGGGTGCTTAGAGACCATAAACGGGCTATCGGGTGGACTATAGCCGACATCAAAGGGATCAGCCCTCATTTCTGCACCCACCGGATATTCATGGAAGATGATTACAAGCCGTTGGTTCAACCTCAGAGGAGATTGAACCCCAATATGAAGGAGGTTGTCAAGAAGGAAGTTCTTAAACTCTTAGATGCGGGGATTATCTATGCCATCTCCGACAGCAATTGGGTAAGCCCCGTGCAGGTGGTCCCAAAGAAAGGGGGCGTTACCGTCGTCCCCAACGAAAAAGGTGAGCTGGTGTCTCAGAGGACTACCACTGGTTGGAGGGTCTGCATCGATTACCGGAAGCTGAACACCGCCACCAGAAAAGACCACTTCCCTCTCCCATTCATTGATCAAATGCTCGAGAGGTTGGCGGGACAAGACTATTACTGCTTTCTAGACGGATATTCGGGGTATCTCCAAATCCCCATAGCTCCTGAGGACCAGGAGAAGACGACATTCACATGCCCATATGGGACGTTTGCTTACACCCGGATGCCTTTCGGGCTTTGCAACGCCCCGGCCACATTTCAGAGATGCATGATGGCGATCTTCTCCGACTTCCTAGAAAAAAGTATTGAAGTCTTTATGGATGACTTCTCCGTCTTCGGTACCTCCTTCGACATCTGCTTGGATAATCTCGAGGCTATTTTTGATTCGGTGTGAGGAGACCAATCTTGTGCTCAATTGGGAAAAATGCCATTTTATGGTAAAAGAAGGAATTGTCTTGGGGCACAAGATCTCTTCAGAAGGTATTGAGGTAGACAAAGCAAAAATCGAAGTAATTGAAAAGCTACCTCCTCCAACATCAGTGAGAGACATTCGAAGCTTCTTGGGTCATGCCGGCTTCTACAGAAGGTTTATAAAAGACTTCTCCAAAATTTCAAAGCCTCTCTGTGACCTTTTGGCCAAGGATGTAAAATTTGAATTCACTGAGGAGTGCCTTAATGCCTTCAACACCCTCAAACAGTGCCTTATCTCTGCACCTATCGTGGTCTCCCCCGATTGGAGTCTACCTTTTGAGATCATGTGCGACGCCAGCGACTATGCAGTAGGGGCGGTCCTTTGTCAAAAGAAGGAAAAGATACTGAGGAGTATCTACTACGCTAGTAGAACCCTCAATGATGCTCAAAAGAATTACGCCACCACTGAGAAGGAGCTATTGGCTGTGGTCTTCGCCCTCGACAAATTCCGATCCTATCTCTTGGGCAGCAAGGTTGTGGTGCACACAGACCACTCGGCACTTAAATATTTGTTCAACAAGGTGATGCAAAACCTAGACTTCTCCGATGGATTCTGCTCCTGCAAGAGTTTGAGATAGAGATCCGGGATAAACCGGGTGTACAGAATGTGGTAGCTGATCATTTATCAAGAATGGAAGTCCCTGATGATGGTGTGCCCATCAATGAATATTTTCCAGACGAGAGCATCTACATGATTGCAGAGACCGGGGACCCTTGGTATGCGGACTTTGCAAATTATTTGGCGAGGGGAGTGGTCCCACCAGAGATGACTTATCAACAAAGAAAGAAATTCTTCTCCGACGTCAAGAGGTATTTCTGGGAGGACCCTTTTCTTTTTAAGGTTTGTGCTGATGGGGTAATCCGGATGTGTGCCCATGAGTGAAGTGCAGGAAATTCTGATTCACTGTCACTCGGGTGAAGCCGGAGGACACCACGGTCCGGCACGAACAGCAGCAAAGATTCTTCAAGCCGGGTTTTTCTGGAAAACCCTTCATAAAGACTGTCACTCGTTCGTTGCCTCCTGTGACCAATGTCAGAGGCTTGGAAACACCTCACGCAAGCATGAGATGCCGCTCAACATAATGATAGAGGTTGAGCCGTTTGATTTGTGGGGTATCGATTTCATGGGCCCCTTCCCATCTTCTTGTTCCAACTTGTTTATTCTAGTGGCGGTCGACTACGTCACCAAATGGGTTGAAGCAATTGCAACCCCAACTAATGATGCCAAGGTTGTGATTAAATTTCTGAAGAAAAACATTTTCACCCGGTTCGGGGTACCAAGAGCCATATTGAGTGATGGCGGATCTCATTTTTGCAACAAACAATTCGAAGCGCTGATGAGTAAATATGGTGTGAGACACAAGGTTGCTCTTCCTTATCACCCACAATGCAATGGCCAAGCTGAGGTCACCAACAGAGAGCTCAAATGGATCCTTCAAAAAACAGTCAGTTCCTCAAGGAAGGATTGGTCCATGAAGCTCGATGATGCATTGTGGGCATATAGGACCGCCTACAAAACGCCAATCGGTATGTCCCCGTTCCGGCTTGTTTATGGGAAGGCTTGTCACTTGCCGGTTGAATTAGCGCATAAGTCATATTGGGCAGTTAAGGCCCTTAACTATGATCTCAAGAGCGCCGGTGATAAAAGACGGTTCCAATTGACCGAGTTAGAAGAGATTCGGGAGGAAGCCTACGAAAATAACCGCATCTATAAAGAAAAGGCCAAGAAATGGCATGATAAGATGATTATGAAGCGGGAGTTTCACGAAGGTGACCGGGTTCTTCTCTACAACTCAAGGTTGAAGTTATTCCCCGGGAAGTTAAAGTCGCATTGGGCTGGCCCTTTTACTGTCACGAAGATCACCCCCTATGGAGCTTATGAGCTGAAGAATGTCAAAGGGGAGACTTTCATGGTAAACGGTTCCCGGCTAAAGCATTATCAAGGAGGCGACATCCAAAAGGTTGAAGCTCGGGCTCTTTACTTAAGAGACCCTCCAGGTTCATTCTAACCCTCACTATGGTCTAGCCAAAGACCTTAAAAAGACGGGCAGCTTTTCGGGAGGCAACCCGGACTCCTTTCCATCTCTTTAAGCAAGTTTATTGTATTAACGTTTGTAGTTCTTTTTGGTGTGTGTGGTTGTTTATTTTAGCTGTTTTAGCTTGTTTTTCTGGTTTATATGGTCTAGAGCTGACTGATAATGTTTTGAGGAACGAAACAATAGGATTTGGGAATTTTTGTCCCGACCGACCCAACCGACCGACCCACTATGGGTCGGTCCAGCTAAAAAAATTCTGAAACCAAACTCTCGGGAATGGACCGACCCAAAGCACTGGGTCGGCCCTGGGTCGGTCCGGCGCAAAAATTTTGAACCTAAACTCTCGGCAATGGACCGACCCATAGCTCTGGGTCGGCCCTGGGTCGGTCCGAAGAAAATTTTGAAACTCAACTCTCGGCAATGACCGACCCACAGCTACTGGGTCGGACCTGGGTCGGTCCGATGAAAAATTTTGAAAAAAAAAAGACGGAAACGCAACGTTTCCTTTTCTTCCTTCTTCTTTCCTTTCTTTTCTTTCTTTCTTTCCTTCTTCTTCCTTGCGCTTCTTCTTCCCCGACTCCCTCCTCCCTCTCGCCTTACCACACCTTCTTCACACCTTCTTCTTCTCCCTGCGTCGCGCGCCTCACACCCCAGCACCACCACGCCTCCGACGTCGCACCCAGCACCACGCCAGTCGCGCCGCACGCCCCCTGTCGCCCCTCCTTCATCCCTCGCGCACCACCAGAACCCCAACCTCCCACTTCGAATCCCTAAACCCAAACCGAATTTACTTTCGGTTTCAGCCCCCAACTTTCTCAAATTGTAACCCTAATTTCACCATCTACACACTTGGTATGTGACTCTGCTTCTATTTTTATCTTTATCTTTCTACAAATTTATTTTGAGCAAGTTGCATTTAGGGTTAAATTATTTGTAACCAAACGGACCTTGGGTGATAAATTGTGCTTTTGGGCAAAGTGTGGATTTTGGATGGTGTGAATGCTTAATTAGGAACTATGTGTGGGATGGAAATTCACCAAGTGGAATTAGGCAACATTGTAGCAATTTGTTGGTTCTAGCATCATTTTGTGATTTTGGTCTACATTTGCCTTAGGCCATGTTTTAGTGTTATTCAACTCTGCTTCAATGTGGGTTACTGATTTGTGGGACTCGCTAGATGACGTTAGTGCTTTATTTGATAATGGGCTAGGCTAGTGCTTGATCGTTGTGAGTGGGAGTAACTCACATGTGTTTAAACTTAATCAATTGTCATAATTGCTTGGTGCACTTTGACCTCGTTGGTGCGACTGTGCTGTTGGGATGTTTGTCTACTTGAACGATAGCCTTCGGGCTAACTTGTGGAGGTTCTTAGAACCGGGAAAAGTGTAGAAAAACGGGGAAACTCTGCCCAAATTTTCAATTTCCGTTACACTTATCTCTTTTAATTCTCTGGATTTTTAACTTTTCTTTTAACTCTTTCTTGTCTGTTTTTGTTCTTTCCTTTTGTCGTGTGTTCTTTATTTGTTTGTGATTTTCAGTACCATGAGTGGACGACCTCGACGCACCCAGAAGCGCAAGGGTAGCGCCAGTACTTCTCAGGCGATTGAGCTCGCCCCTGTGCCTACCGGTCCACCAGAGGGCCTTCTCGATGGGCTTTCATCAGTGAGGAGGCGCGAAGCTGGTACAACAACCCGCGCACTCGGGAATTCGTACGCGAGCGCACGGTCGATGCCGAGCTCATCTCTGACCTCAGCCTCCAGGAGGTGATGGAGCGCACCGGCTGGGGGTGTGTCCTGACCATGGGCGGCCAATACTGCCCTCGATTGGTCAAAGAATTCTATGCAAATGCGACAATGAATGGAGTACGGGACACCGACTATTATCTCCCATGTAAAAGGCCGGCGCATCAGACTCAACGCGGAGACCTTTCTCCGCTACTTCCGCCTCCCTCTCGAGGATCTCCAGTACACCACATTCATCTCCGTTGGCGATCTTACCGCACACCGGAGGCACTACTTGAACACCCTCCCTGTCCAGCGCCGAAAGAAGAATCAAGCGGGGACAGAGGTTCGGGTCACCATGACCCTGAACATGGTCCCTGACCCAGTGAGGAGGGTCATGCTCGCACTCCTTCGCCACAATATCCTCCACGCGACAGCAAGGATCTAAATGCCATGGACTGCTATATGATGGATTACCTGGTCGCCCCGGACCCCGATCACCCCCTCTCTCTCTCTGGGCTAATGTTCCGCCATCTGCAGCAAATAGTGACAAAGAAGGATTCCCACCATCTGGGCTTCCCCCATTTCTTGCACAGTCAGCTTGTCCGCCAGGGCGTCTCGGCTGCTGGTGAGCCGGTGTCCGACCCCATGGACTACATTCATGGCTACGCCATGCAGAGGATGGGTTTTTCTTGGGACGGGACCACTTGGGTGAAGGGGCTTGTCGACGACGAGCAGCCGAGTGCCGGTTCCTCCTCCTCCGGGGCAGCAGCCACTACCCGCCCCACTCCTTACTCTGCCCCCGCCACCGCCAGACACCATTTCTAGGCAGGAGTTCGAGGAGCGGATGGCAGCGTATCAGCGTCAGCTGCAGGCCGAGATGGAGGCCCAGATGCAGCGCATGCGAGACGAGTTCCGCTCTGGTGCCCCCCCACCTCCTCAGTAGCCGGTTGTTTCTACCCCCCCCTCCCCCTGACTTGTATTTCAAACTACATGGTGTTAACTTTGGAGTTTGGTTGTGTTTTACTTTGACATTTCTTTTTACAACTTACCTTTCTTCATTTCTTTAGTTTGTATCGTTTTATTTTGTTGTATGATCGAGACATTTCCATGCTTTTGTTATTCTTGTTTGATTTGTTTTCTTCTTCTATTGTTTCTCTTTTTTTCTTATGTCTGTTCATTCTTCAATTATCAATTTCAATCGTATAATTATACAATATTATCACTATGCAAGCATTTTCAACGCAGCATACGACAATTCAAGAGGCGATTTCACATTTTTCCACGGTCTCCGGCCACTCTCAAGTGTGGGGGAAACCTTTACCCACTCCACGTCTAATCAGGGGAGTACTAGTTCGATATATATTTCTCAGTTGCTTTACACTTTTTGTACAATATTTTTCAAAAATCGAAACGGTCCTCTCTTTATTTCCTATTGGGTTCCGCATTGACAAATGAGGACATTGTCCTACTCAAGTGTGGGGGACGTGACCGTTTCTTATTGATGCACTTCGCAAGCTCCCCATACATACTTATTACTGCCATAAAGTAGTTTCATTTATAGTAAGCAAGTCTTTCCATGAATGCTTCGAACTTTCCACCTAAATTTTTTCAAAAATGCTCTCTTGAGGAGCGATTAATTGCGGTGCTTCCATAAATCCCTTTCTTGGTGAATTTTAATGCTTAGGGGTCCTTTCTAATCTTCTCATCTAGGGATTGCTAAGGGGTGTTTCCTCGTGGAAATTTTTACAAGGACTTGAGAGGCACCATCGGTAACCAACAAATGAGAGTTGAGTGCTCTGTAAAGCAAGGCAAAATGCCGAAATTACTTCTTCTCATCTCTTGTTGCAAAAGGAAACCCAATGCAACTTTCTATTTTTCCTTTTGTTTTTCCTCAATGCCCATTCTTGAGAGAAGTTGGCCATGGTAAAAGTTCTCCAAGTCCAAAGATCTTTAAGCACGTGGAAACACTCTGGATCATACCCCGAAGCTCTATATTTTTATTTACCCTAAGCACACCCATGTCACCATGAGAAGGTTGGTTGCACTCCTCTCGAGATTTTTCCACAATTTTGCTCGCCAAAGTTCAAGAATTCATCTAAATACTTGTTTGCTGTAAATGTTCCTTCTTACTATGGGCTCCTATCAATTTTGCTTGAGGACAAGCAATTAGATAAGTGTGGGGGAGTTGATAAGTGGTGAAATAATGCTATTTTGAGAGCCTCATTTACTTCTATTCTATTGCATGCATGACTTGTTTCACCACTTAAGAGAGTGTTTTAGTGATTAATAGTTAACTAATGGAGTTTAATCTCTTGTTAGGTAAAAGCTCATTTTGAACATACTTACGAGCTTCCTTGGAGTTAGTAGCATGCATCAACGGATCCCTCATCCTTCAAGCTTTCCGACGCCGCAAACGGGGAGCAATTCCGAGCTATAATGAAGATTCTAGGCCCCGTGCAAGTTAGAGCAGTAACTCTGGAACAGGACCGACCCACAGGACCGACCCACACTGGGTCGGTCGTTTTGGTTTTTCCGGATGCCAAGTTTCGGGAATCGACCGACCCATAAGCTTGGGTCGGATCTGGGTCGGTCATACTTAAAATGACTCACGTGCCTTCTTCTTCGAAGACCGACCGACCCACGGGACCGACCCAGTCTGGGTCGGTCGGGCAGAAAAATTTGCCCAGATCTGCGTTTTTAAAAGCTGATTCTGGGGCTTCCTTCCTGATTATCAATTCCACCGGATTCCAACCCTAAACAGACAGAGAAGAGGCGAAAATAGAAGAGAAAAAGAAGAGGAGAAGAGAAGAAAGGAGGAAGAAGGAAGTGAAGATTTCTACCTCCATTGAAGCTTGGAAGCTCCTCTAATGGCTAATTCTTCTTCCTTTTCTGTGCTCTTACCTCTAGCTATGTCTGAGTAGTTCCATTTGTATCTAGGATGAGGGTTTGAACCCATTTTGCTCTTTGAATGCTAGAAACCTAACTCATTAATTACTCTTGTTTTATTCCCTTCAATATTAATTAATGCACTAAATTGATCTCTTACTGCATTTATGGTGGTTCCATTCAATATTTGAGCTTGAGTTTGGAACTAGACCAAGAAGGGAGTAAACCCTACCTTTGCTTTCTCGATTTGGAAGTAAATGCTTGGGGCTATTATTTAAAGAGTGCTTGCTTAATGCTATTTGATGACTTGAACCTCCTTTAATTAAGGGGTTTGATTTATTTAAGTAAGAATTGGATTTCCCATGATTTGGGAATTCATGAGCTAAACTCTTGTAGGCATTGAGATGATGAGTTATGGTTTTGAAGTTCTTTGAGTGAATTGGGTGATTCCCACTGTCCTAGGGTACTCTCTCCATCCATTCCATTCACAAACAGTTCATTGTTTTTACTGCATTTTAGTTAACAAAACAAACAACAAGCTTGCCTCTGGCTAAACCCCCATTTAACTGTTATTTTGCACTGAACTTTTATACCGAAGCTTGGGATTTAGAAACCAATTTCCTTGTGGATACGACACTTGTTTTACTGCAACGAATTGGGTGCACTTGCCCATTTTAGCTAGGTTCAATTACTATGTATGTAATTTTCCCAACAAGTTTATGCGGCTTGACAGGTACAGAGATTACAAAAAGTTGGATAATATTGTGAACAATCGGGCCGCCAACCAAAAGTGGTGAAAAAAGTGTCTGGAAAAAGAAATCAATATTTTGGGAACTACAGTACTGGCAGCATCTGGAGGTTAGACATTGTATCGATGGGATGCATGTCGAGAAGAACGTGGGTGAAAGTATCACTAGCACCCTTTTGAACATAAAAGGAAAGACAAAGGATCATTTGAAAGGAAGAAAAGATTTAATTGAGTTGGGCATACACACAGAGCTTGGCCCGCAAGAACGTGGAAAACGCACATTCTTGCCTCCTGCCTGTCACACTCTGTCTAAAGAAGAGAAACATAGTCTATGCAGTACCCTTTACAACATCAAGGTGCCATCAGGTTACTCCTCAAAAATAAGAAACCTAGTGTCCATGACAGATTTCAAATTAGTATGAATGAAATCTCACGATTATCATGTCCTACTTCAAGAATTTTTGCCAATTGCACTACGTGGGATCTTGCCGGATGCTGTTAGACACATAATCACAAACGTCAGTGTCTTCCTCAAATCCATTTCGTCTAAGGTTCTTGATGTGGACACTCTGTCTAAATTACAAAAGGATCTTATTGTGACAATGTGCCAGCTGAAGATGTATTTTCCTCCATCGTTCTTCGACATAATGATACATCTCCTCGTGCATCTTGTAAGAGAGATTCTGATGTGTGGTCCTTTATACCTTCGCTACATGTATCCGTTTGAAAGGTACATGGTGTCCTGAAGAAGAAAATGAAGAACCGTCGTCACCCAGAGGGGTATTATAGAGGGCACTATCACAGAGGAAGTTGTAGACTTCTGCACCAATTACCTAGAAGGTGTCGATACCATTGGACTTCCACGTTCTAGACACGAGGGAAGATTGAAGGGTGTTGGCACGGTTGGAAGGAAACTGAAAAGAATTGACATAGACACTCTTAACAAAGCTCATTTAGTTGTGCTAAGTCATCTTGAAGATGTTGAACCATACTTTGATGAACACTTGTGTGTTTTAAGAGCACAATATCCAAACATGAGTGACGTTAGACTACAAATGAGCAGAATAGGACATTTGTCCGATGGTTCAAAGAGAGAGTGTTGTCCGATCAGTCCACGAATGTGCCTGAACTGATTAAAGTAGTGCATTTGGACCAAATCTGGATGTAATTTCTTATGAGGGGTACGATGTCAACGGATTCACCTTTTTCACAGAACGTCAGGATCAGAAGTCAACGAATCAAAACAGTGGTGTAGAGCTTGAAGCTTATCAAAACTTATATGACATCGGTGTCGTGGGTCATAGTCCTGTCTCAGTACAACAATCATATTTCGGTGTTATACAAGACATCTGGGTATTGGACTACAACAGCTACGAAATGTGTGTTTTCCGCTGTAACTGGGTTAACAACAATCATGGCTACCGTGAGGAGGAGCATGGTATGAAACTGGTTGATCTGTCTAGAGCTACTCCCACGGTTGAGCCATTCGTTGTTGGACGAAGGTTAAGCAGATATTTTATGTTACTGATCCCTGTAATCCTAGATGGTCTGTTGTGCTTAAAGGGAGAAGAGGAATAGTTGGTGTGGATGGTGTGGTTGATGAGGATGAGTGATGTAGAAGATGAACCTCCAACTGTTCCTATTTCATTGGAAGAGGCTGAGGTCACTGGTCATCGTGAGTATATACGATCAGACCATAACGAGGGAATGTGGGTTGAGAGATAATGGTGTATGTAAGTTATTACTATAAAAATTTATATGAAATTAACTCTTTTATTTATTGCTTGTTTATGACCATTATGAAATGCTTAATTTAATTCAAATTGTATTTCAATCCTTGCAGGCATGGCTGATCCGGACATAGCTGATGAAGAGTTCGATTTATTTTGTCGTCAGGAGGAGGAAAATGAGCAGCAAATGGTACCGGTCCCATCTACATCTGCCGCTGCTGCTGTTGCCCTATCTACATCTGCCGCTGCTGCTGTTGGCCCTTCCATGAGTGCACCTTCTACGTGTGCTACTCAGAGACCTAGAGGTAGAGGTCCGACCCGTGGGTTGAAACTGCAGAAACCGGATCAGATTAGTCTTCTGTGGGACAAGTATGGGAGGTATGGTGGGGGCAGCAGGTCAGAGTTCGCTAGTATGCTAGGGACTCTGGCCAGATCACATTGCTGCATCAACCACACATGGAAACAAGTCCCGGAAGAAGTTAAGGAGACCATCTGGAGAAGGTGCAAGAACGATACAAGATCCCAGAAGAAGTGAAGAAGACCGTTCTTTCTTGGTGTCCGGCAAAGCTAAATCATTCCGCCACTACTTGGTTGAGCATTGGATCAACAGGGTGCCCCCACGTGAGCCTCCGCCGTATGTTGTGTACAATGGCATGATCACTGAAGAGGAGTGGAAGGAGTTCGTTGAGCGGCACGCCACCTCCGAGTTCAGGGTATATTTGTGTGTACTCTTTTCTTAATTAATGCTCATAATGCTTTATCCCTGATTTTATAATTAATTTCCTGTTGTACTTTCTTAACAACAAATACAAGAACAAGCATGGCAAAACCGTGAAGCTAATCTCTACCCCCACACCATGGGACGAAGGGATATGTGGGCAGCCTCGAGGGATGGAAAGAAGCTGGTTTGCTGACACGGAGGAACGAGGATGGAAGTGAATGCCCGATCGAGGATGTCTCTGAGGCGAGGAGGGTGCAGATGTACATACTGGGACGCCAGAAAATGACCAGCGAAGGTCAGACGATATTTCCTAATGCTGCGATGGAACAACTGGCTAACCAAATTGTAAGTATTTGAAAGTAGCTGTTAAATAATTTACTTATATAATGAAGTGTTTGTTGATCTTAAATTTAGTGTTAACTTCTTTGAAAATTGGACAGTACGAAGCGGCACAGAGAGGAGAAGTAGACTTACACGCTCCTCCTTCTCAAGACGACGCGCTCAATCAAATGCTTGGGAAGAAGGATCTTCCAGGGCGTGTTAGAGGATTTGGGGGAGAAGTACGTCAGAAGAACGTATTCTCGCCATCTGCTAGGAAGGGTCAGCTGAGTGCTGCTGAAGTCGAGGCGATGGTAGAGCGTAGGTTCGATGCTGAGCGCCAAGCTAATGACGAGAAACAGGCTGCTGAGCGCCGGGCTATCGAGGAGAGGCTGCAGGAAGCGTTGAATGCGATTGCACATGCGACTACTCAGCAGCAGCAGCACCAACTAGATCCTCCTCGACTGTCTTCCTCGTCTAGTTGTGCTCCGGCCGCTGACCCGTACCCTTTTGCCAACATCCAGGTTAACTTTGTTTAACTATTTTTCTCCTAAAATAAAGTTATTTAAATAGTATTAGATTGGACTCACTTATTTATTTCACATATTATCTCTGTTTATTAAAGGAGCAAAAAAATGTCGTCTCCAAATACCATTAGAAGGGCACCCTGTAGATGCGGCCTACGGGACGGTGTTGCCATCAGGTCCACTCACGCTCATCAGTTTCGTACGTCTACCCCCATTCTACGCACGTGTGACCTTGGACCTGATAGTTGATGGATTTGAGCATGCATACCTTCCGATGGCGTTTGACAACAAATGCACGCTGATCGAAGCGAAGGGAGACATATTGCCCTGGCCAGCATGTTATATTGTTGTCACCGATGAGGTAAGACTGTTTGACAACCATGTAGTATCTAATAAAATGCATTATTTAGCATTAAGTGTCTAATCTAATCTATTATAGATCCCTGAGCTTCCTCGCCGCGTAACCCGACCCAGACTAGAAGAGACCAGCGCGCCGGCGAATCCTGAGATCCCTGAGCTTCCTCGCCGCGTATCCCGGCCCAGAGAAGAAGAGATCTGCGCGCCGACGAATCCTGTCAGAAGTACAAGGGTATGTTCTAGATAAATGTTTAATGTTACTATAATAATCAATTAGTAATTATCTTTACATTTATGCTTTACTGTTTGTGTGTGAAGGGTAAGAATACAGTGAGTCGGGGTGCGAAAGGTAAGAATCCAGCGCCCGTCTGGGGTCGCACCAGGACTTCTGAGGCGCCTAAAAATAAGCTCGCACTTCCACAAAAACTTGTTAATGTTTTGGGGGCCAAGCAGATGAATCTCTACGACAAGATCATGTTGAAGTCATCTCAAACTAACAACTTCATGATGACGCTTCCAAAGTCGATGTTTCACTACGAAGAAGATATGATCACGACAATCAACTTTGAGGACATCAGAGAGATGATGTGTGGAGATTATCTGAACATTAACATTATTCAAGCTTATCTAAAGTAAGTGTTCTTTCCTCATACTGTAAAAACATATAGAGTAAGTATCTATGAAGTTGCATTGGCTAACTTTTTATAGTACATGTGATATAATAGATGTCTGCTTGAGAGATGTGCTGAGAAGGACATGACCTCCATTACTGCGGTGTGCCCGGAGCGTTTATCGTACGACTCAGTCACTAGGGACCCGGGGAGGTTTTGTGAATACATGATTCATTGCTTCAATGTTGTTGATCAACAGAATAAATTATTCATTCTAATGCCGTATCACCAAACGTGAGTTCTAATATAAAATTACATACTAATTAGCTAACTTTTTTACCATCATTTCTCATTTCATTTTGTATTTGACATTGTAGCCACCACTGGGCTTTGTTTATATTCTGTGCTGCCCGCTACTCTGCTCGTTCTAGATCCACTAGGGCAGTGGACAGAATTCAACACTGAAGACTTAATCAAAGAGTAAGTTTTTATTACTATTTAATTGTTTGTAAGTTTTTTGAACCAAAATTAATGTACTTGTTCATTTTGCTAAACGCTTTTGTTAATATATGTAACAGTTGTTACAAAAAACCCCTCAGGGAGAGTTTGGTGATTTGACCGTCGATTACATCCAGGTTTGGTAATTCATGTATTTCATTCGTGCTGCTATTATCTTTGTACAATGTTTTACATTTGTGAATTTTGGTGATTTAGTGCCCTACCCAAAGGGATTCTAAGAATTGCGGGTACTACGTGATGCGGGTATGTACGAGTTCTACGGGTACTTCCCAGGTTTAAGAATGATATAGACAAGGTAATACGAACACTGTCTTGTATTTAATTCTTTCGGCAGATTTTTTGTGTCTTTATCTTAATCTCATTATGTGTTCCATTCCTTTTCTTGTTGCAGATTAAAGAGCATTATGCCAGATTCAAGACTTATGCTCCTGCCGACTTGTTGCATGTCAGAGAGAGCATGGCAGCCATGTTTATGAGAATGGAGTGGTAGACTAGCTAGCTCTGATGCTGATATCATAGATTTTGTTTTTTACAGTTTTCTGCACCGTTTTTGTACTGTTTTACGCTTCTGTTTTATGCTATTTCTTGCTGGGAGTCATCCTAGCTGTATCTACCATGTATAGGTTACACTGCTACCTTTGTAGCCCTCTGATTCTGTTAGTTGCTGCTGCTGTAACAGATTATATTTTTTGTAATGAATTGCTAGCTGCTGCTGCTGTAACAGATTCTAGCTATTGTATTGAATATTTCTGTTGCAATTGTGCGCAGAGAATGAATTTGCAATTGTTATCTCTGTTGCAATTGTGTACAGATTGAATATGCAATTGAATATGTTACAGATTTTTGATCTGGTGCTTTATTAGATGTTATCTCTGTTGCAATTGTGCGCAGAGAATGAATTGTGTTGTTGGTATTTGATTCAGGTGGTTCAATTGTGCAGTTTCTGCCCTCTGTTGCTTATCTGTTACAATTCTGTCTCTGTTGCAATTGTGTAGATTTGTAAAAAAAAAATAATAAAAAAAAATACACTTTAGATGACGGTTCTAACAATAACCGTCATCTAAAGTGTCGACTTTACATTACGGTTATTGGTAAAACCGTGATCTAAAGTCCTTCGGCGCGCGCGCGCCAAAGGACTTTAGATCACGGTTTTACCAATAACCGTAATGCAAAGTCAATGACACGCTGGCCGGAAAGGGGCCTTTAATTACGGTTTAAAACCGTAATTAAAGACGTCGCCATCTTTATTGACGCCCGCGTAGATTACGGTCCACAACCGTAATTATACACGGTTTTGGACCGTAATTAAAGGGTTCCGTTCCACAGTGCTAGTAGCGCAATAGCATACTAGCAGATTTCAAACAAGAAAATTCGTGCACTAGTTACGTAATAGCTGTCTAATGAAGAAAAAAAGCGACCGTACTAGTAACACAATAGCTGCCTAGCGGGTTTGAAACGAAAAAATCTTGCACTGGTAGCGTTATAGCTGCCTAATGAAGAAAAAGTATAACCACACTAGTACCGCAGCAGCATCCTAGCGGGTTTGAGACGAGAAAATTCTGCACTAGTAGTGCAATGGCTCCCTAGCGGGTTTGAAATGAAAAAGTCTTGCACTAGTAGCACAATAGCGGGCTAGTTTAGAAGAAACGGTACCGCACTAGTAACACAATAACTGCCTAACGGGTGTGCAACAAAAATGTCTTACCCTAGTAGCGCAATGGTGGCCTAGTGAAGAAAAAACACGACCGCACTAGTAGCACAATAGCTGCCTAGCGGGTTTGAAACGAAAAAGACTTGCACTGGTAGCGTTATAGCTTTCTAGGAAATTTAAATTCTTAGTAGAAAAAAATCACCCTACTCTACTATTAAAACAAGTAAGTATTGCCTAAATGCGGGTGCAACAAATTAAATGTCTGATTAAAACTTAGGCAAGACTGTGCTGACTAGTACATTAGAATTACTAGTACAGTTGAAAAAATACTTGTAAGCACTAGCTGGATTGGCACAATTCTAGCTAACGATGAAAACGAAAAGTAACTATTGGGCAAATAGCGATAGCGTTAACAATGCGCTGGTTAGCGTTGACTAGCATAGATTGAATTTGAAAAAATTCTTGCACTAGTAGCACAATAGCTGTCGAGTAAAGAAAAAAAAAGCGACCGGACTAGCAGCGCAATAGCTGTCTATGGGTTTGAAATGAGAAAAATTCTAGCACTAGTTGCATAATAGTTGCCTAGTGAAGAAAAATGCGACCACACTAGTAGCGCAATAGCTGCCTAGCAGATTCAAATAGGAAAATTCTTGCACTAGTTACGCAATAGCTGCCGAATGAAGAAAAAATGTGACCGTACTAGTAGCGCAATAACCGCCTAGCGGGTTGAAACGAAAATGTCTTGCACTAGTAGCGCAATAGCTGCCCAGTGAAGAAAAATATAACCGCACTAGTAGCGCAGCAGCATCCTAGCGGGTTTGAAACGAGAAAATTCTTGCACTAGTAGCGCAATGGCTGCCTAGCGGGTTGAAATGAAAAAGTCTTACACTAGTAGCACAGTAGCTGCCAAGTGAAGAAGAAACAGTACCGCACTAGTAGCGTAATAACTGCCTAGTGGGGTGAAACAACAAAGTTTTACACTAGTAGCGCAATAGCTGCCTAGTGAAGAAAAAACACGACCGCACTAGTAGCACAATAGCTGCCTAACGGTTTGAACAAAATTTCTTGCCACTAGTAGCGCAATAGCTGCTAGTGATGAAAAAAACGGTACGACACTAGTAGTGCAATAGCTGCCTAGTGAAGACAAAATGGTATTGCACTACCAGCAATAGTTGCCTAGCGGGTTTGAAACGAAAAAGTCTTGCACTAGTAGTGCAATAGCTGTCTAGTGGATTTGAAATGAGAAACATTCTTGCACTAGTTGCACAATAGCTCCTAGTGAAGAAAAATGCGACCACACTAGTAACGCAATAGCTGCCTAAGAGATTCGAAACAAGAAAATTGTTGCACTAGTAGCGCAATAACTGCCTAATAAAGAAAAAATGCGACCGCACTAGTAGCGCAATAGCTGCCTAGTGAAGATAAATATAACCACACTAGTAGCGTAGCAGCTTCTTACCGGGTTTGAAACAAGAAATTGTTGCACTAGTAGCGCAATAGCTGCTAGCACGTTCGAAATGAAAAAAGTCTTGCACTAGTAGCGCAATAGCTGCCTAGTGAAGAAGAAACAGTACCGCACTAGTAGCGCAATAGCTACGCATCGGGTTAGAAACAAAAAAGTCTTGCATTAGTAGCGCAATAGCTGCCTAGTGAAGAAAAAACGGTACCGCACAAGTAGCGCAATAGCTGCCTAGCGGGTTTGAACAAAAAGGTCTTGCACTAGTAACACAATAGTTGCCTACTAAAGAAAAAACGTTACCGAACTAGCAGCACAATAGCTATCTAGCGGGTTTCAAATGAGAAAGTCTTGCACTAGTAGCGGAATAGCATCGTAGCTAGTGCGAAACAAAAAACCTTACACAAGTAGTGCAATAGCTGCCTAGTGAAGAAAAAACACGACCGCACTAGTAACGCAATAGCTACCTAGCGGTTTGAAATTAAAAAGTCTTGTACTAGTAGTTTAATAGGTGTCTAGTGGATTTGAAATGAGAAAAATTCTTGCACTAGTAGCACAATAGCTACCTATGAAGAAAAATTACGACCGCACTAGTAGCTCAATAGCTGCCTAGCGGGTTTGAAACGAAAAAGTCTTGCACTAGTAGCACAATAACTGCCTAGTGAAGAAAAATGGTACGACACTAGTAGCGCAATAGCTGCCAAGTGAAGACAAACGGTATGGCACAAGTAGCGCAATAGGTGCCTAGCGGGTTTGAAACGAAAAAGTCTTCCACTAGTAGCGTAATAGCTGTCTAGCGGATTTGAAACTAGAAAAATTCTTGCACTAGAAGCACAATAGCTATCCAGTAAAGAAAAATGCGACCGGACTAGTATTGCAATAGCTGTCTAGCGGGTTTGAAACGAGAAAATTTCTTGCACTAGTTGCACAATAGCTGCCTAGTGAAGTAAAAATGCGACTGCACTAGTAGCGCAATAGCTGCCTAGCAGATTTCAAACAAGAAAATTCTTGCACTAGTTACGTAATAGCTGCCTAATGAAGAAAAAAGCGACCGTACTAGTAGCACAATAGCTGCCTAGCGGGTTTGAAACAAAAAATCTTGCACTGGTAGCGTTATAGCTGCCTAATGAAGAAAAAATATAACCCACACTAGTAGCGTAGCGGCATCCTAGCGGTTTTGAAACGAGAAAATTCTTGCACTAGTAGCGCAATGGCTCCCTAGCAAGTTTGAAATGAAAAAGTCTTGCACTAGTAGCACAATAGCTGCCTAGTGTAGAAGAAACGGTACCGCACTAGTACACAATAACTGCCTAGCGGGTGTGCAACAAAAATGTCTTACCCTAGTAGCGCAATGGCGGCCTAGTGAAGAAAAAACACTTTCGCACTAGTAGCGCAATAGCTGCCTAGCGGGTTTGAAACGAAAAAGTCTTGCACAGGTAGCGTTATAGCTTTCTAGCAGATCGGACTAGTAGCGCAACAGCTGTCTAGCGGGTTTGAAACGAGAAAAATTCTAGCACTAGTTGCATAATAGTTGCCTAGTGAAGAAAAATGCGACCACACTAGTAGCGCAATAGCTGCCTAGCAGATTTCAAACAGGAAAATTCTTGCACTAGTTACGCAATAGCTACCGAATGAAGAAAAAATGCGACCGTACTAGTAGTGCAATAACTGCCTAGCGGGTTTGAAACGAAAATGTTGTACAAGTAGCACAATAGCTGCCCAGTGAAGAAAAAATATAACCGCACTAGTAGCGCAGCAACATCCGAGCGGGTTTGAAACGAGAAAATTCTTGCAACAGTAGCATAATGGCTGCCTAGCGGGTTTGAAATGAAAAAGTCTTGCACTAGTAGCACAGTAGCTGCTTAGTGAAGAAGAAACGGTACCGTACTAGTAGCGTAATAACTGCCTAGCGGGTGTAAAACAACAAAGTTTTACACTAGTAGCGCAATAGCTGCCTAGTGAAGAAAACACACGACCGCACTAGTAGCACAATAGCTGCCTAACGGCGTTTGAAAAAAAAAACTTGCCTAGTAGCGCAATAGCTGCCTAGTGACGAAAAAACGTACGACACTAGTAGCGCAATCGCTGCCTAGTGAAGACAAAATGGTATTGCACTAGTAGTGCAATAGTTGCCTAGCGGGTTTGAAACGAAAAAGTCTTGCGCTAGTAGTGCAATAGCTGTCTAGTGGATTTGAAATGAGAAACCTTCTTGCACTAGTTGCACAATAGCTTCCTATGAAGAAAAAATGCGACCACACTAGTAACGCAAAGCTGCCTAAGAGATTCAAACAAGAAATTGTTGCACGAGTAGTGCAATAGCTGCGTAATGAAGAAAAATGCGACCGCACTAGTAGCGCAATAGCTGCCTAGTGAAGATAAAATAACCACACTAGTAGCGTAGCAGCTTCCAACGGGTTTGAAGCGAGAAAATTCTTGCACTACTAGCGCAATACTGCCTACGCGTTTGAAATGAAAAAGTCTTGCACCAGTAGTGCAATAGCTGCCTAGTTAAGAAGAAACAACACCACACTAGTAGCAATAGCTGCGCATCGGGTTTGAAACAAAAGTCTTGCATTAGTACGCAATAGTTGCCTAATGAAGAAAAAACAGTACCGCACAAGTAGCGCATTAGCTGCCTAGCGGGTTTGAAACAAAAAGTCTTGCACTAGTAACACAATAGTTTGCCCACTAAAGAAAAACGTTACCGAACTAGCAACACAATAGGCAATCTAGCGGGTTTGCAATGAAAAAGTCTTGCACTAGTAGCAAGAGATAGCATCCAGCTAGTGCGAAACGAAAAACCTTACACAAGTAGCGCATAGCTGCCTATTGAAGAAAAACACGACCGCACTAGTAACGCAATAGCTACCTAGCGGGTTTGAAATTTAAAAGTCGTGTACTAGTAGTTTAATAGGTGTCTAGTGAATTTGAAATTAGAAAAAATTCTTGCACTAGTTGCACTATAGCTACCTAGTGAAGAAAAATTACCGACAGCACTAGTAGCACAATAGCTGTCTAGCGGGTTTGAAAACAAAAAGTCTTGCACTAGTAGCAGAATAGCTGCCTAGTGGAAGAAAAAATAGTACAACACTAGTACCGCAATAGCTGCCAAGTGAAGACAAAACGGTATGGCACAAGTAGCGCAATAGCTGCCTAGCGGGTTTGAAACGAAAAAGTCTTCCACTAGTAGCGTAATAGCTGTCTAGCGGATTTGAAACTATAAATTTCCTGGCACTAGTAGCACAATAACTATCGAGTAAAGAAAAATGCGACCGGACTAGTAGCGCAATAGCTGTTTAGCGGGTTTGAAACGAGAACATTTCTTGCACTAGTTGCACAATAGCTGCCTAGTGAAGTAAAAATGCGACTGCACTAGTAGCGCAATAGCTGCCTAGCAGATTTCAAACAAGAAAATTCTTGCACTAGTTATGTAATAGCTGCCTAATGAAGAAAAAAGCGACCGTACTAGTAGCACAATAGTTGCCTAGGGGGTTTGAAATGAAAAAATCTTGCACTGGTAGCGTTATAGCGGCGTAGTGAAAAAAAAATATAACCACACTAGTAGCGTAGCAGCATTCTAGCGATTTTGAAGCGGAGAAATTCTTGCACTAGTACCGCAATGGCTCCCTAGCTGGTTTGAATGAAAAAGTCTTGCACTTGTAGCACAATAGCTGCCTAGTGTAGAAGAAACGGTACCACACTAGTACCGCAATAACTGCCTAGCGGGTGTTGCAACAAAATGTCTTACCTAGTAGGTCAATGGCGGCTTTAGTGAAGAAAAACACACCGCACTAATAGCACAATAGCTGCCTGTCGGGTTTGAAACGAAAAAGTCTTGCACTGCTAGCGTTATAGCTTTTCTAGCATATTTGAAATGAGAATAATTCTTGCACTAGTAGCACAATAGCTGTTGCGTAAAGAAAAAAGCGACCGGACTAGTAGCGCAACAGCTGTCTAGCGGGTTTGAAACGAGAAAAAATTCTAGCACTATTGCACATATTGCCTAGTGAAGAAAAATGCGACCACACTAGTAGCGCAATAGCTGCCTAGCAGATTTCAAATAGGAAAATTCTTGCACTAGTTACGCAATATTTGCCGAATGAAGAAAAAATCGACCGTACTAGTAGCGCAATAACTGCCTATCGGTTTGAAATGAAAATGTCTTGCACTAGTAGCGCAATAGATGCCCAGTGAAGAAAAAATATAACCGCACTAGTAGCACAGCAGCATCCTAGCGGGTTTGAAACAAGAAAATTCTGGCACTAGAAGCGTAATGGCTGCCCAACGTGTTTGAAATGAAAAGTCTTGCACTAGTACACAGTAGCTGCCTAGTGAAGAAGAAACGGTACTGCACTAGTACGTAATAACTGCCTAGCGGGTGTGAAACAACAAAGTTTTACACTAGTAGTGCAATAGCTGCCTAGTGAAAAAACACACGACCGCACTAGTAGCACAATAGCTGCCTAACGGGTTTGAAACAAAAAATCTTGCACTAGTAGCGCAATAGCTACCTAGTGATGTAGAAACGGTACACACTAGTAGCGCAATAGCTGCCTACTGAAGACAAAATGGTATTGCACTAGCAGCGCAATCGTGCCTAGCGGGTTTGAAACGAAAAAGTCATGCACTAGTACTGCAATAGCTGTCTAGTGGATTTGAAATGAGAAACATTCTTGCACTAGTTGCACAATAGCTTCCTAGTGAAGAAAAAATGCACCACACTATTAACGCAATAGCTGCCTAAGAGATTTGAAACAAGAAAACTTGTTGCACTAGTAGCGCAATAGCTGCCTAATGAAGAAAAAATGCGACCGCACTAGTAGCGCAATAGCTGCCTAGTGAAGATAAAATATAACCACACTAGTAGCGTAGCAGCTTCCTACCGGGTTTGAAACGAGAAAATTCTTGCACTAGTAGCGCAATAGCTGCCTAGCGCGTTCAAAATGAAAAGTCTTGCACTAGTAGCACAATAGCTGCCTAGTGAAGAAAATAATACCACACTAGTAGCGCAATAGCTGCGCATCGGGTTTGAACAAAAAGTCTTGCATAGTAGCACAATAGCTGCCTAGTGAAGAAAAAACGGTACCGCACAAGTAGCGCAATAGCTGCCTAGTGGGTTTGAAACGAAAAAGTCTTGCACTAGTTACAATAGTAGCCTACTAAAGAAAAACGTTACCGAACTAGCAGCAAATAGCAATCTAGCGGTTTTGAAATGAAAAAGTCTTGCACTAGTAGCGGAATAGCATCCTAGCTAGTGCGAAACGAAAAACCTTACACAAGTAGCGCAATAGCTGCCTAGTAAAGAAAAACACGACCACACTAGTAACGCAATAGCTACCTAGCGGGTTTGAAATTAAAAAAGTCTTGTACTAGTAGTTTAATAGGTGTCTAGTGGGTTTGAAATGAGAAAAATTCTTGCATAGTAGCACGACAGCTACCTAGTGAAGAAAAATTATGACCGCACTAGTAGCACAATAGCTATCGAGCGGATTTGAAACGATAAAATTCTTGCACTAGTAGCACAATAGCTGTCGTGTAAAGAAAAATGCGACCGCACTAGTAGCACAATAGCTTTCTAGTGGGTTTGAAACAAGAAAAATTCTTGCACTAGTTGCACATAGCTCCCTAGTAAAAGAAAAAATGCGACCACATTAGTAGCGCAATAGCTGCCTTGCAGATTTCAAACAAGAAAATTCTTGCACTGGTTACGCAAGAGTTGCCTATAAAGAAAAAATGTGACCATACTAGTTGCGCGATAGCTTCCTAGTTGGTTTGAAACGAAAAAGTCATGCACTAGTAGAATAATAGCTGTTTAGCGGATTTGAAACGAGAATATTTCTTGCACTAGTAGCACAATAGCTGTCGAGTAAAGAAAAATGTGACCGGACTAGTTGCGCAATAGCTGTCTAGCGGGTTTGAAACGAGAAAACTTCTTGCACTAGTTGCACAATAAGTGCAGAGTGAAGAAAAAATGTGACCACACTAGTGGCACATTAGCTGCCTAACAGATTTAAAACAAGAAAATTCTTGCACTAGTTACGCAATAGCTGCCTAGCGTGTTTGAAAAGAAAATGTCTTACACTAGTAGCGCAATAGCTGCCTAGTAAAGAAAAAATATAACCACACTAGTAGCACAGCAGCATCCTAGCGGGTTTGAAAGGAGAAAATTCTGCACTAGTAGCGCAATGGCTCCCTAGCGGATTTGAAATGAAAAAGTCTTACACTAGTAGCACAATAGCTGCCTAGTGAAGAAGAAATGGTACCGCACTAGTAGCGCAATAGCTGCCTAGCGGGTGTGAAACGAAAAAGTCTTACACTCGTAGCGCAATAGCTGCCTAGTGAGGAAAAACACAACCGCACTAGTAGCATAATAGCAGCCTAGCGGGTTTGAAACCAAAAAAGTAATGCAGTAGTAGCACAATATCTGCCTAGTGAAGAAAAAATGGTATCGAACTAGCAGCACAATAGCTGTCTAGCGCGTTTAAAACCAAAAGTCTTGCCCTAGTAGCGGAATAGCTGCCTAGCGGGTGCGAAGCGAAAAATCTTAAACAAGTAGCGCAATAGCTGCCTAGTGAAGAAAACACGACCACACTAGTAATGCAATAGCTACCTAGCGGGTTTGAAATTAAAAATTCTTGTACTAGTAGTGTAATAGCTGTCTAACGGATTTGAAATGAGAAAAATTCTAGCACTAGTAGCACAACAACTACCTAGTTAAGAAAATTACGACCGCACTAGTAGCACAATAGCTGCCTAGCGGGTTTGAAATAAAAAAGTCTTGCACTAGTAGCACAATTGCTGCCTAGTGATGAAAAACGGTACAACACTAGTAGCGCAACAGCTGCCAAGTGAAGTCAAAACGGTATGACACAAGTAGCGCAATAGCTGCCTAGCGTTTTGAAACGAAAAAGTCTTGCACTAGTAGCGTAATAGCTGTCTAACAGATTTGAAACGAGAAAATTCTTGCAGTAGTAGCACAATAGCTGTCGATTAAAGAAAAAATGTGACCGGACTAGTAGCGCAATAGCTGTCTAGCGGTTTGAAACGAGAAATTTTCTTGCACTAGTTGCACAATAGCTGCCTAGTAAAGAAAAAATGCGACCACACTAGTGGCGCAATAGCTGCCTAGCAGATTTCGAACAAGAAAATTCTTGCACTAGTTACGTAATAGTTGCCTAATGAAGAAAAATACGACCGTACTAGTAGCACAATAGCTGCCTAGCGGTTTTAACGAAATGTCTTGCACTAGTAGCGCATAGCTGCCTAGTGAAGAAAAAATATAACCTCACTAGCAGCGCTACTGCATCCTAGCGGGTTTGAACGAGAAAATTCTTGCACTAGTAGCGCAATGGCTCCCTAGCGGGTTGAAATGAAAAAGTCTTGCACTAGTAGCACAATAGCTGCCTATTGAAGAAGAAACACCACCGCACTAGTAGCACAATAGCTACCTAGCAGGGTTGAAACGAAAAAGTCTTGCACTAGTAGCGCAATTGCTGCCTAGTGAAGAAAAACGGTACGACACTAGTAGTGCAATAGCTGCCTAGTGAAAAACAAAATGGTATTGCACTAGCAGCGCAATAGTTGCCTAGCGGGTTTGAAACGAATAAGTTTTGCACTAGTTGCACAATAGCTGCCTAGTGACAAAAAAATGAGACCACACTAGTAGCATAATAACTGCCTAGCAGATTTCAAACAACAAAATTCTTGCACGAATTACGCAATATTTGCCGAATGAAGAAGAAAATGCGACCGTACTAATAGCGTAATAGCTGCCTAGCGGGTTTGAATCGAGGATTTTTTTTTCACTAGTAGCACAATAGCTGCCTAGTGAAGAAAAAATTCGACCACACTAGTAGCGCAATAGCAGCCTAGCGGATTCAAAACAAGAAAATTCTTGCAATAGCTGCCTAATGAAGAAAAAACACGACCGCACTAGTAGCACAATAGCTGCCTACCGGGTTTGAAATTCAAAAGTCTTGTACTTGTAGTGTAATAGCTGTCTAGTGGGTTTGAAATGAGAAAAATTCTTGCACTAGTAGCGCAACACTACCTAGTGAAGAAAAATACGACCGCACTAGTGGCACAATAGTTGCCTAGCTGGTTTATAAACAAAAGTCTTGCACTATTAGTGCAATAACTGCCTAGTGGGTTTAAAACGAAAAAGTCTTGCAGAAGTAGCGCAAAAGCTGCCTAGTGAAGAAAAAATCGTACGGCACTAGTAGCGCAATAGCTGCCCAGTAAAGACAAACGGAATGGCACAGTAGTGCAATAGCTGTCTACCGGGTTTGAAACGAAAAAGTCTTGTACTAGTGGCGCAATAGCTGTCTAGCGGATTTGAAACGATAAAATTCTTGCACTTGTAGCACAATAGCTGTCGTGTAAAGAAAAAATGCGACCGCACTAGTAGCACAATAGCTGTATAGTTGGTTTGAACAAGAAACATTCTTGCACTAGTTGCACAATAGCTCCCTAGTGAAGAAAAAATGCGATCACATTAGTAGCTCAATAGCTCCCTAGCAGATTACAAACAAGAAAATTCTTGCACTAGTTACGTAATAGCTGCCTATAAAGAAAAATGTGACCGTACTAGTATAGCGATAGCAGCCTAACGGGTTTGAAATGAAAAAGACTTGCACTAGCAGCACAATAGCTGTCTAGCGGGCTTGGAACGAGCATTTGTTTTTGCATTAGTAACACAATAGCTGCCTAGTGAAGTAAAAGTACGACCGCACTAGTACCGCAATAAGTGTCTTACAGGTTTGTAACAAGAAAGTTTTTACACTAGTAGCACAATAACTACCTAGTGAATAAAAAATGCGACCACACTAGTAGTGTAATAGCTGCCTATTGGATTTGAAACAAGAAAATTCTTGCACCAGTAGTGCAATAGCTGGCCCTAATGAAGAAAAAATGAGACCGCACTAGTAGTGCAATAGCTGCCTAGTGGGTTTGAAACGAAATGGTCTTGCACTAGTAGCACAATAGCTGCTCAGTGAAGAAAAAACATAACCACACAAGTAGCGCAACAGCATCCTAGCGGGTTTGAAACGAGAAAATTCTTGCACTAGTAGCGTAATGGCTGCCAAGCGGGTTTGAAATGAAAAAGTTTTACACTAGTAGCCCAATAGCTGCCTAGTGAAGAAGAAACGGTATCGCACTAGTAGCGCAATAGCTTCCTAGCGGTCGTGAAATGAAAAAGTTCTTACACCAGTAGTGCAATAGCTTCATAGTGAAGTAAAAACACAACCACACTAGTAGCACAATAGCTGCCTACGGATTTGAAACGGAAAAGTAATGCACTAGTAGCGCAATAGCTGCCTAGTGAAGAAAAAATGGTACGAGCGCAATAGCTGCCAAGTGATGACAAAACGGTATGGCACAAGTAGCGCAATAGCTGCCTTGCGGGTTTGAAACGAAAAAGTCTTCCACTAGTAGCGTGACAGCTGTCTAGCGGATTTGAAACTAGAAAATTCTTGCACTAGTAGCACAATAGCTATCCAGTAAAGAAAAATGCGACAGGACTAGTAGCGTAATAGCTGTCTAGCGGGTTTGAAACGAGAACATTTCTTGCACTAGTTGCACAATAGTTGCCTAGTGAAGTAAAAATGCGACTGCAATATCAGCGCAATAGCAGCCTAGCAGATTTCAAACAAGAAAATTCTTGCACTAGTTACGTAATAGCTGCCTAATGAAGAAAAAAGCGACCGTACAAGTAGCACAATAGCTGCCTAGCGGGTTTGAAACGAAAAAATCTTGCACTGGTACCGTTATAGCTGCCTAATGAAGAAAAAATATAACCACACTAGTAGCGTAGCAGCATCCTAGCGGGTTTGAAACTAGAAAATTTCTTGCACTAGTAGCGCAATGGCTCCCAGCGGGTTTGAAATGAAAAGCCTTGCACTAGTAGCACAATAGCTGCCTAGTGTAGAAGAAACGGTACCGCACTAGTGATGCAATAACTGCCTAGCGGGTGTGCAACAAAATGTCTACCCTAGTAGCGGAATGGCGGCCGAGTGAAGAAAAAACACTTCCGCACTAGTAGCACAATAGCTGTCTAGCGGGTTTGGAACGAAAGTCTTGCACTCGTAGCGTTATAGCTTTCTAGCAGATTTGAAATTGAGAAAAAATTCTTGCACTAGTGCACAATAGCTGTCGAGTAAAGAAAAAAAAGCGATCGGACTAGTAGCGCAACAGCTGTCTAGCGGTTTGAAACGAGAAAAATTCTAGCACTAGTTGCACAATAGTTGCCTAGTGAAGAAAAATGCGACCACACTAGTAGCGCAATAGCTGCCTAGCTGATTTCAAATAGAAAAATTCTTGCACTAGTTACGCAATAGCTGCCGAGTGAAGAAAAAAATGCGACCGTACTAGTAGCACAATACCTGCCTAGCGGTTTGAAACGAAAATGTCTTGCACTAGTAGCGCAATAGCTGCCCAGTGAAGAAAAAATATAACCACACTTGTAGCACAGCAGCATCCTAGCAGGTTTGAAACGAGAAAATTCTTGCACTAGTTGCGTAATGGCTGCCTAGCGGGTTTGAAATGAAAAAGTCTTGCACTAGTAGCACAGTAGCTGCCTAGTGAAGAAGAAACGGTACCGCACTAGTAGCGTAATAACTGCCTAGCGGGTGTGAAACAACAAAGTTTTACACTAGTAGCGCAATAGCTACCTAGTGAAAAAAAACACGACCGCACTAGTAGCACAATAGCTACCTTACGGGTTTTAAAACAAAAAATCTTGCACTAGTAGCGCAATAGCTGCCTATGATGAAAAACGGTATGACACTAGTAGCGCAATAGCTACCTAGTGAAGACAAAATGGTATTGCACTAGCAGCGCAATAGTTGCCTAGCAGGTTTGAAACGAAAAAGTCTTGCACTAGTATGCAATAGCTGTCTAGTGGATTTGAAATGAGAAACATTCTTGCACTAGTTGCACAATAGCTTCCTAGTGAAGAAAAAATGCGACCACACTAGTAACGCAATAGCTGCCTAAGAGATTCGAAACAAGAAAATTGTTACAGTAGCGCCAATAGCTGCCTAGTGAAGAAAAAATGCGACCACACTAGTAGCGCAATAGCTGCCTAGTGAAAATAAAAATATAACCACACTAGTAGCGTAGCAGCTTCCTATCGTGTTTGAAACGAGAAAATTCTTGCACTAGTAGCGCAACAGCGGCCTAGCGCCTTCGAAATGAAAAAGTCTTGCACTAGTAGCACAATAGCTGCCTAGTGAAGAAGAAACAGTACCGCACTAGTAGCGCAATAGCTGCACGTCGGGTTTGAAAAAAAAAGTCTTGCATTAGTAGTGCAATAGCTGCCTAGTGAAGAAAAAAACGGTACCGTACAAGTAGCGCAATAGCTGCCTAGCGGGTTTGAAACAAAAAGTCTTACACTAGTAACACAATAGTTGCCTACTAAAGAAAACGTCACCGAACTAGCAGCACAATAGCTATCTAGCGGGTTGAAATGAGAAAGTCTAGCACTAGTAGCGGAATAGCATCCTAGGTAGTGCGAAACGAAAAACCTTACACAAGTAGCGCAATAGCTTCCTAGTGAAGAAAAAACACGACCGCACTAGTAACGCAATAGCTACCTAGCGGGTTTGAAATTAAAAAGTCTTGTACTAGTAGTTTAATAGGTGTCTAGTGGATTTGAAATGAGAAAAATTCTTGCACTAGTAGCACAACAGCTACCTAGTGATGAAAAATTACGACCGCACTAGTAGCACTATAGCTGCCTAGCGGTTTTGAAACGAAAAAGTCTTGCACTAGTAGCACAATCTACCTAGTGAAGAAAAAAATGGTACACACTTAGCGCAATAGATGCCAAGTGAAGATAAAACGGTATGACACAAGTAGCGCAATAGCTGCCTTGCGGGTTTGAAACGAAAAAGTCTTCCACTAGTAGCGTAATAGCTGTCTAGCGGATTTGAAACTAGAAAAATTCTTGCACTAGTAGCACAATAGCTATACAGTAAAGAAAAATGCGACAGGACTAGTAGCGTAATAGCTGTCTAGCGGGTTTGAAACGAGAACATTTCTTGCACTAGTTCTTGCACAATAGTTGCCTAGGGAGTAAAAATGCCGACTGCATAGCAGCGCGCAATAGCATAGCCCCTAGCAGATTTCAAACAAGAAAATTCTGCACTAGTTACGTAATAGCTGCCTAATGAAGAAAAAAAGCGACCGTACAAGTAGCACAATAGCTGCCTAGCGGGTTTGAAACGAAAAAAAAAAATCTTGCACTGGTACCGTTATAGCTGCCTAATGAAGAAAAAATATAACCACACTAGTAGCGTAGCAGCATTCCTAGCGGGTTTGAAACGAGAAAATTCTTGCACTAGTAGCGCAATGGCTCCCTAGCGGGTTTGAAATGAAAAAGCTTGCACTAGTAGCACAATAGCTGCCTAGTGTAGAAGAAACGGTACCGCACTAGTGACGCAATAACTGCCTAGTGGTGTGCAAACAAAAAATGTCTTACCCTGTAGCGCAATGGCGGCCTAGTGAAAAAAAAACACTCCGCACTAGTAGCACATAGCTGTCTAGCGGGTTTGAAACGAAAAAAGTCTTGCACTGGTAGCGTTATAGCTTCTAGCAGAAGAAAATGAGAAAAATTCTTGCACTAGTTGCACAATAGCTGTCGAGGAAGAGTAAAGAAAAAAAAGCGATCGGACTAGTAGCGCAACAGCTGTCTAGCGGGTTGATGAGAACGAGAAAAATTCTAGCACTAGTTGCACAATAGTTGCCTAGTGAAGAAAAATGCGACCACACTAGTAGCGCAATAGCTGCCTAGCAGATTTCAAATAGAAAAAATTCTTGCACTAGTTACGCAATAGCTGCCGAGTGAAGAAAAATGTGACCGTACTAGTAGCGCAAACCGCCTTGCGGGGTTTGAAACGAAATGTCTTGCACTAGTAGCGTAATAGCTGCCCAGTGAAGAAAAAATATAACCGCACTAGTAGCGAAGCAGCATCCTAGCGGGTTTGAAACGAGAAAATTCTTGCACTAGTAGAGTAATGCGTGCCTAGCGGGTTTGAAATGAAAAAGTCTTGCACTAGTAGCACAGTAGCTGCCTAGTGAAGAAGAAAAGAACAGGGGTACCGCACTAGTAGCGTAATAACTGCCTAGCGGGTGTGAAACAACAAAGTTTACACTAGTAGCGCAATAGCTGCCTAGTGAAGAAAAAACACGACCGCACTAGTAGCACAATAGCTGCCTAACGGGTTTTAAACAAAATATCTGCACTAGTAGCGCAATAGCTGCCTAGTGATGAAAAAACGGTACGACATAGTAGCGCAATAGCTGCCTAGTGAAGACAAAATGGTATTGCACTGGCAGCGCAATAGTTGCCTAGCGGGTTTGAAACAAAAAAGTCTTGCACTAGTAGTGCAATAGCTGTCTAGTGGATTGAAATGAGAACATTCTTGCACTAGTTGCACAATAGCTTCCTAGTGAAGAAAAAATGCGACCACACTAGTAACGCAATAGCTTCCTAAGAGATTCGAAACGAGAAAATTGTTGCACTAGTAGCGCAATAGCTGCCTAATGAAGAAAAAGTGCGACCGCACTAGTAGCGCAATAGCTGCCTAGTGAAGATAAATATAACCACACTAGTAGCGTAGCAGCTTCTACCGGGTTTGAAACGAAAAATTCTTGCACTAGTAGCGCAATAGCTGCCTAGCGCGTTCGAAATGAAAAAGTCTTGAACTAGTAGCTCAATAGCTGCCTAGTGAAGAAGAAACAGTACCGCACTAGTAGCGCAATAGCTGCGCATCGGGTTTGAACAAAAAAAGTCTTGCATTAGTAGTGCAATAGCTGCCTAGTGAAGAAAAAACGGTACCGCACAAGTAGCGCAATAGAATAGCTGCCTAGTGGGTTTGAAACAAAAAAGTCTTGCACTAGTAACACAATAGTTGCCTACTAAAAAAAACGTTACCGAACTAGCAACACAATAGCTATCTAGCGGGTTTGAAATGGAAAGTCTTGCACAAGTAGCGGAATAGCATCCTAGCTAGTGCGAAACGAAAAAAAACCTTACACAAGTAGCCAATAGCTTCCTAGTGAAGAAAAAACACGACCGCACTAGTAACACAATAGCTACCTAGCGGGTTTGAAATTAAAAAGTCTTTGTACTAGTAGTTTAATAGGTGTCTAGTGGATTTGAAATGAGAAAAAATTCTTGCACTAGTAGCACAACAGCTACCTAGTGAAGAAAAATTACGACCGCATTAGTAGCACAATAGCTGCCTAGCGGGTTTGAAACGAAAAAGTCTTGCACTAGTAGCACAATAGCTGCCTAGTGAAGAAAAAAGGGTACGACACTAGTAGCGCAATCGCTGCCAAGTGATGACAAAACGGTACGGCACAAGTAGCGCAATAGCTGCCTAGCGGGTTTGAAACGAAAAAGTCTTCCACTAGTAGCGTAATAGCTGTCTAGCGGATTTGAAACTATAAATATTCTTGCACTAGTAGCACAATAGCTATCGAGTAAAGAAAAATGCGACATGACTAGTAGCGTAATAGCTGTCTAGCGGTTTGGTTTGAAACGAGAAATTTCTTGCACTAGTTGCACAATAGCTGCCTAGTGAAGTAAAAATGCGACTGCACTAGTAGCGCAATAGCTGCCTAGCAGATTTCAAACAAGGAAATTCTTGCACTAGTTACGTAATAGCTGCCTAATGAAGAAAAAAAGCGACCGTACTAGTAGCACAATAGCTGCCTAGTGATGAAAAAACGGTACGACACTAGTAGCGCTATAGCTGCCTAGTGAAGTCAAAATGGTATTGCACTACCAAGCAAGCAATAGTTGCCTAGCGGGTTTGAAACGAAAAAGTCTTGCACTAGTAGTGCAATAGCTGTCTAGTGGATTTGAAATGAGAAACATTCTTGCACTAGTTGCACAATAGCTTCCTAGTGAAGAAAAATGCGACCACACTAGTAACGCAATAGCTGCTAAGAGATTCGAAACATGAAAATTGTTGCACTAGTAGCGCAATAGCTGCCTAATGAAGAAAAAAATGCGACCGCACTAGTAGCGCAATGGCTGCCTAGTGAAGATAAAATACAACCACACTAGTAGCGTAGCAGCTTCTACCGGGTTTGAAACGAGAAAATTCTTGCAAAGTAGCGCAATAGCTGCCTAGCGCGTTCGAAATGAAAAAGTCTTGAACTAGTAGCGCAATAGCTGCCTAGTGAAGAAGAAACAGTACCACACTAGTAGCGCAATAGCTGCGCTCAGGTTTTGAAACAAAAAAGTCTTAATTAGTAGCGCAATTACTACCTGGTGAAGAAAAAAACGGTTACCGCACAAAGTAGCGCAATAGCTCTGCCTAGCGGGTTTGAAACAAAAAAGTCTTGCACAAGTAACACAATAGTTGCCTACTAAAGAAAAACGTTACCGAACTAGCAGCACAATAGCTATCTAGCGGGTTTGAAATGAGAAAGTCTTGCACTAGTTGCAGAATAGCATCCTAGCTGGTGCGAAACGAAAAAACCTTACACAAGTAGCGAAACAGTTGCCAAGTGAAAAAAAAACACGACCGCACTAGTAACGCAATAGCTACCTAGCGGGTTTGAAATTAAAAAGTCTTGTACTAGTAGTTTAATAGGTGTCTAGTGGATTTGAAATGAGAAAAAATCTTGCACTAGTAGCACAACAGCTACCTAGTGAAGAAAAATTACGACGCACTAGTAGCATAATAGCTGCCTAGCGGGTTTGAAACGAAAAGTCTTGCACTAGTAGCACAATAGCTGCCTAGTGAAGAAAAAATGGTATGACACTAGTAGCGAATAGCTGCCAAGTGAAGACAAAATGGTATGGCACAAGTAGAGCAATAGCTGGCTAGCGGGTTTTGAAACGAAAAAAAAAGTCTTCCACTAGTAGCGTAATAGCTGCCTAGCGGGTTTTGAAACGAAAAAGTATTCTTGCACAGTAGTAGCACAATAGCTATCGAGTAAAGGAAAAATGCGACCGGACTAGTAGCGCAATAGCTGTCTAGCGGGTTTGAAATGAGAACATTTCTTGCACTAGTTGCACAATAGCTGCCTAGTGAAGTAAAAATGCTACTGCACTAGTAGCGCAATAGCTGCCTAGCAGATTTCAAACAAGAAAATTCTTGCACTAGTTACGTAATAGCTGCCTAATGAAGAAAAAAAAGCGACCGTACTAGTAGCACAAATAGGTGCCTAGTGATGATAAAACGGTACGACACTTGTAGCGCAATAGCTGCCTAGTGAAGACAAAATGGTATTGTGCTACCAGCGCAATAGTACCTAGCGGGTTTGAAACGAAAAAGTCTTGCACTAGTAGTGCGATAGCTGTCTTAGCGGGTTTTTTTGAATTGAAAAGAAAAAATGCGACCACTAGTAACGCAATAGCTGCCTAAGAGATTCGAAAACAGAAAATTGTTGCACTAGTTGCGCAATAGCTGCCTAATGAAGAAAAAATGCGACCGCACTAGCAGTGCAATAGCTGCCTAGTGAAGATAAAATATAACCACACTAGTAGCGTTAGCAGCTTCCTACGGGTTTGAAACGAGAAAATTCTTGCACTAGTAGCACAATAGCTGCCTAGCGCGTTCGAAATGAAAAAGTCTTGAACTAGTAGCGCAATAGCTGCCTAGTGACGAAGAGAAGAAGAAAAGAAGAAGAAACAATACGCACTAGTAACGCAATAGCTACGTGCGGGTTTGAAACAAAAGTCTTGCATTAGTAGCGCAATAGCTTCCTAGTGAAGAAAAAATGGTACCGCACAAGTAACGCAATAGCTGCCTAGCGGTTTGAAACAAAAAAGTCTTGCACTAGTAACACAATAGTTGCCTACTAAAGAAAAACGTTACCGAACTAGCAACACAATAGCTATCTAGCGGGTTTGAAATGATGAAAATTTTTGCACTAGTAGCAGAATAGCATCCTAGCTAGTGCGAAAACAAAAAACCTTACACAAGTTGCGCAATAGCTGCCTAGTGAGAGAAAGAAAAAACACGACCGCACTAGTAACGCAATAGCTACCTAGCGGGTTTTGAAATTTAAAAGCTTGTACTAGTAGTGTAATAGGTGTCTAGTGGATTTGAAATGAGAAAAATTCTTGCACTAGTAGCACAACAACAACCTAGTGAAGAAAAATACGACCGCACTAGTAGCACAATAGCTGCTAGCGGGTGAGGTTTGAAACGAAAAAAAAAGTCTTGCACTAGTAGCACAATAGCTGCCTAGTGAAGAAAAAATGGTACGGCAATAGTAGGCAATAGCTGCCAAGTGAAGACAAAACGGTTATGGCACAAGTAGCGCAATAGCTCCAAGCGGGTGTTTGAAACGAAAAAAGTCTTCCACTAGTAGCGTAATAGCTACTAGCGATTTGGAACTATAAAAATTCTGCACTAGTAGCACAAAAGCTATCGAGTAAAGAAAAATGCGACCGGACTAGTAGCGCAATAGCTGTCTAGCCGGTTTGAAACGAGAACATTTCTTGCACTAGTTGCACAATAGCTGCCTAGTGAAGTAAAAATACGACTGCACTAGTAGCGCAATAGCGGCCTAGCAGATTTCAAACAAGAAATTTCTTGCACTTGTTACGTAATAGCTGCCTAATGAAGAAAAAAGCGACCGTACTAGTAGCACAATAGCTGCCTAGTGATTAACACGGTACGACACTTGTAGCGCAATAGCTGCCTAGTGAAGAAAAATGGTTATTGCGCTACCAGCGCAATAGTTGCCTAGCGGGTTTTTGAAACGAAAAAGTCTTGCACTAGTAGTGCGATAGCTGTCTAGTGGATTTGAAATGAGAAACATTCTTGCACTAGTTGCACAATAGCTTCCTAGTGAAGAAACAATGCGACCACACTAGTAACGCAATAGCTGCCTAAGAGATTCGAAACAAGAAAATTGTTGCACTAGTTGCACAATAGCTTCCTAATGAAGAAAAAATGCGACTGCACTAGTAGTGCAATAGCTGCCTAGTGAAGATAAAATATAACCACACTAGTAGCGTAGCAGCTTCCTACCGGGTTTGAAACGAGAAAAATTCATGCACTAGTAGCACAATAGCTGCCTAGCGCGTTCGAAATGAAAAAGTCTTGAACTATTAGCGCAATAGCTGCCTAGTGAAGAAACAGAACAGACCGCACTAGTAGCGCAATAGCTACGCGTCGGGTTTGAAACAAAAAAGTCTTGCATTAGTAGCGTAATAGCTGCCTAGTGAAGAAAAAACGGTACCGCACAAGTAACGCAATAGCTGCATAGCGGGTTTGAAACATAAAAGTCTTGCACTAGTAACACAATAGTTGCCTACTAAAGAAAAACGTCACCGAACTAGCAGCACAATAGCTATCTAGCGGGTTTGAAATGAGAAAGTCTTGCACTAGTTGCAGAATAGCATCCTAGCTAGTGCGAAACGAAAAACCTTACACAAGTAGCGAAATAGCTGCCTAGTGAAGAAAAAACACGACCGCACTAGTAACGCAATAGCTACCTAGCGGGTTTGAAATTAAAAAGTCTTGTACTAGTAGTTTAATAGGTGTCTAGTGGATTTGAAATGAGAAAAATTCTTGCACTAGTAGCACAATAGCTACCTAGTGAAGAAAAATTACGACCTGCACTAGTAGCACAATAGCTGCTTAGCGGGTTTGAAACAAAAAAGTCTTGCACTAGTAGCACAATAGCTGCCTAGTCAAGAAAAAATGGTACGGCACTAGTAGCGCAATAGCTGCCAAGTGAAGACAAAAGGTATGGCACAAGTAGCGCAATAGCTGCCTAGCGGGTTTGAAACAAAAAAGTCTTCCACTAGTAGCGTAATAGCCGTCTAGCGGATTTGAAACTAGAAAAATTCTTACACTAGTAGCACAATAGCTATCCAGTAAAGAAAAATGCGACCGGACTAGTAGCGCAATAGCTGTCTAGCCGGTTTGAAACGAGAACATTTCTTGCACTAGTTGCACAATAGCTGCCTAGTGAAGTAAAAATAGACTGCACTAGTAGCGCAATAGCGGCCTAGCAGATTTCAAACAAGAAATTCTTGCATTGTTACATAATAGCTGCCTAATGAAGAAAAAAAGCGACCGTACTAGTAGCACAATAGCTGCCTAGTGATGATAACACGGTACGACACTTGTAGCGCAATAGCTGCCTAGTGAAGACAAAATGGTATTGCGCTACCAGCGCAATAGTTGCCTAGCGGGTTTGAAACGAAAAAGTCTTGCACTAGTAGTGCAATAGCTGTCTAGTGGATTTGAAATGAGAAACATTCTTGCACTAGTTGCACAATAGCTTCCTAGTGAAGAAACAATGCGACCACACTAGTAACGCAATAGCTGCCTAAGAGATTCGAAACAAGAAAATTGTTGCACTAGTTGCACAATAGCTTCCTAATGAAGAAAAAATGCGACTGCACTAGTAGTGCAATAGCTGCCTAGTGAAGATAAAATATAACCACACTAGTAGCGTAGCAGCTTCCTACCGGGGGTTTGAAACGAGGAAATTCATGCACTAGTAGCACAATAGCTGCCTAGCGCGTTCGAAATGAAAAGTCTTGAACTATTAGCGCAATAGCTGCCTAGTGAAGAAGAAACAGTACCGCACTAGTAGTAGCGCAATAGCTGCGCGTCGGGTTTGAAACAAAAAAGTCTTGCATTAGTAGCGTAATAGCTGCCTAGTGAGAAAAAAAAGGTACCGCACAAGTAACGCAATAGCTGCATAGCGGGTTTTGAAACATAAAAGTCTTGCACTAGTAACACAATAGTTGCCTACTAAAGAAAAACGTCACCGAACTAGCAGCACAATAGCTATCTAGCGGGTTTGAAATGAGAAAGTCTTGCACTAGTTGCAGAATAGCATCCTAGCTAGTGCGAAACGAAAAACCTTACACAAGTAGCGAAATAGCTGCCTAGTGAAGAAAAACACGACCGCACTAGTAACGCAATAGCTACCTAGCGGGTTTGAAATTAAAAAGTCTTGTACTAGTAGTTTAATAGGTGTCTAGTGGATTTGAAATGAGAAAAATTCTTGCACTAGTAGCACAATAGCTACCTAGTGAAGAAAAATTACGACTGCACTAGTAGCACAATAGCTGCCTAGCGGGTTTGAAACAAAAAAGTCTTGCACTAGTAGCCACAATAGCTGCCTAGTCAAGAAAAAATGGTACGGCACTAGTAGCGCAATAGCTGCCAAGTGAAGACAAAAAGGTATGGCACAAGTAGCGCAATAGCTGCCTAGCGGGTTTGAAACAAAAAGTCTTCCACTAGTAGCGTAATAGCCGTCTAGCGGATTTGAAACTAGAAAAATTCTTACACTAGTAGCACAATAGCTATCCAGTAAAGAAAAATGCGACCGGACTAGTAGCGCAATAGCTGTCTAGCGGTTGTTTGAAACGAGAACATTTCTTGCACCTAGTTGCCCAATAACTGCCGAGTGAAGTAAAATACGACTGCACTAGTATCGCACTAGCGGCCTAGCAGATTTCAAACCAGAAATTTCTTGCACTTGTTACATAATAGCTGCCTAATGAAGAAAAAAGCGACCGTACTAGTAGCACAATAGCTGCCTAGTGACGATAAAGGTACGACACTTGTAGCGCAATAGCTGCCTAGTGAAGACAAAATGGTATGCCTACAGCGCAATAGTTGCCTAGCGGTTTGAAACGAAAAAGTCTTGCACTAGTAGTGCAATAGCTGTCTAGTGGATTTGAAATGAGAAACATTCTTGCACTAGTTGCACATAGCTTCCAGTGAAGAAAAATGCGACCACACTAGTAACGCAATAGCTGCCTACGAGATTCGAAACAAGAAAATTGTTGCACTAGTTGCACAATAGCTGCCTATGAAGAAAAAATGCGACTGCACTAGTAGTGCAATAGCTGCCTAGTGAAGATAAAATATAACCACACTAGTAGTCGTAGCAGCTTCCTACCGGGTTTGAAACGAGAAAATTCATGCACTAGTAGCACAATAGCTGCCTAACGCTTTCGAAAGAAAAAAGGCTTGAACTATTAGCGCAATAGCTGCCTAGTGAAGAAGAAACAGTACCGCACTAGTAGCGCAATAGCTGCGCGTCGGGTTTGAAAACAAAAGTCTTGCATTAGTAGCGTAATAGCTGCCTAGTGAAGAAAAAACGGTACCGCACAAGTAACGCAATACTGCATAGCGGGTTTGAAACATAAAGTCTTGCACTAGTAACACAATAGTTGCCTACTAAAGAAAAACGTCACCGAACTAGCAGCACAATAGCTATCTAGCGGGTTTGAAATGAGAAAGTCTTGCCTAGTTGCAGAATAGCATCCTAGCTAGTGCGAAACGAAAAACCTTACACAAGTAGCGAAATAGCTGCCTAGTGAAGAAAAAACACGACCGCACTAGTAACGCAATAGCTACCTAGCGGGTTTGAAATTAAAAAGTCTTGTACTAGTAGTTTAATAGGTGTCTAGTGGATTTGAAATGAGAAAATTCTTGCACTAGTAGCACAATAGATACCTAGTGAAGAAAAATTATGACTGCACTAGTAGCACAATAGCTGCCTAGCGGGTTTGAAACAAAAAAGTCTTGCACTAGTAGCACAATAGCTGCCTAGTCAAGAAAAATGGTACGGCACTAGTAGCGCAAATAGCTGCCAAGTGAAGACAAAAAGGTATGGCACAAGTAGCAATAGCTCCCAAGCGGGTTTGAAACGAAAAAGTCTTCCACTAGTAGCGTAATAGCTATCTAGCGGATTTGGAACTATAATATTCTTGCACTAGTAGCACAAAAGCTATCGAGTAAAGAAAAATGCGACCGGACTAGTAGCGCAATAGCTGTCTAGCGGGTTTGAAATGAGAACATTTCTTGCACTAGTTGCACAATAGCTGCCTAGTGAAGTAAAAATGCTACTGCACTAGTAGCGCAATAGCTACCTAGCAGATTTCAAACAAGAAAATTCTTGCACTAGTTCGTAATAGCTGCCTAATGAAGAAAAAAGCGACCGTACTAGTAGCACAATAGCTGCCTAGTGATGATAAAATGGTACGCACTTGTAGCGCAATAGCTGCCTAGTGAAGACAAAATGGTATTACGCTACCAGCGCAATAGTTACCTAGCGGGTTTGAAACGAAAAAGTCTTGCATTAGTAGTGCGATAGCTGTCTAGTGGATTTGAAATGAGAAACATTCTTGCATTATAGCACAATAGCTTCCTAGTAAGAAAAAATGTGACCACACTAGTAACGCAATAGCTGCCTAAGAGATTCGAAACAAGAAAATTGTTGCACTAGTTGCGCAATAGCTGCCTAATGAAGAAAAAATGCGACCGCACTAGCAGTGCAATAGCTGCCTAGTGAAGATAAAATATAACCACACTAGTAGCGTAGCAGCTTCCTACCGGGTTTGAAACGAGAAAATTCTTGCACTAGTAGCAAATAGTTGCCTAGCGCGTTCGAAATGAAAAAGTCTTGAACTAGTAGCGCAATAGCTTCCTAGTGACGAAGAAACAATACACGCACTAGTACGCAATAGCTACGCGTCGGGTTTGAAACAAAAAAGTCTTGCATTAGTAGCGCAATAGCTTCCTAGTGAAGAAAAAACGGTACCGCACAAGTAACGCAATAGCTGCCTAGCGGGTTTGAAACAAAAAAGTCTTGCACTAGTAACACAATAGTTGCCTACTAAAGAAAAACGTCACCGAACTAGCAGCACAATAGCTATCTAGCGGGTTTGAAATGAGAAAGTCTTGCACTAGTTGCAGAATAGCATCCTAGCTAGTGTGAAACGAAAAACCTTACACAAGTAGCGAAATAGCTGCCTAGTGAAGAAAACACGACCGCACTAGTAACGCAATAGCTACCTAGCGGGTTTGAAATTAAAAAGTCTTGTACTAGTAGTTTAATAGGTGTCTAGTGGATTTGAAATGAGAAAAATTCTTGCACTTGTAGCACAATAGCTACCTAGTGAAGAAAAATTACGACTGCACTAGTAGCACAATAGCTGCCTAGCGGGTTTGAAACAAAAAGTCTTGCACTAGTAGCACAATAGCTGCCTAGTCAAGAAAAAATGGTACGGCACTAGTAGCGCAATAGCTGCCAAGTGAACAAAAGGTATGGCACAAGTAGCGCAATAGCTGCCTAGCGGGTTTGAAACAAAAAAGTCTTCCACTAGTAGCGTAATAGCCGTCTAGCGGATTTGAAACTAGAAAAATTCTTACACTAGTAGCACAATAGCTATCCAGTAAAGAAAAATCGACCGGACTAGTAGTGCAATAGCTGTCTAGCCGGTTTGAAAGGAGAACATTCTTGCACTAGTTGCACAATAGCTGCCTAGTGAAGTAAAAATACGACTGCACTAGTAGCGCAATAGCGGCCTAGCAGATTTCAAACAAGAAATTTCTTGCACTTGTTACGTAATAGCTGCCTAATGAAGAAAAAAAGCGACCGTACTAGTAGCACAATAGCTGCCTAGTGATGATAACACGGTACGACACTTGTAGCGCAATAGCTGCCTAGTGAAGAAAAATGGTATTGCGCTACCAGCGCAATAGTTGCCTAACGGGTTTGAAACGAAAAAGTCTTGCACTAGTAGTGCGATAGCTGTCTAGTGGATTTGAAATGAGAAACATTCTTGCACTAGTTGCACAATAGCTTCCTAGTGAAGAAAAAATGCGACCACACTAGTAACGCAATAGCTGCCTAAGAGATTCGAAACAAGAAAATTGTTGCACTAGTTGCACAATAGCTGCCTAATGAAGAAAAAATGCGACTGCACTAGTAGTGCAATAGCTGCCTAGTGAAGATAAAATATAACCACACTAGTAGCGTAGCAGCTTCCTACCGGGTTTGAAACGAGAAAATTCATGCACTAGTAGCACATAGCTGCCTAGCGCGTTCGAAATGAAAAAGTCTTCAACTATTAGCGCAATAGCTGCCTAGTGACAAGAAACAGTACCGCACTAGTAGCGCAATATGCGTGTCGGGTTTGAAACAAAAAGTCTTGCATTAGTAGCGTAATAGCTGCTTAGTGAAGAAAAACGATACCGCACAAGTAACGCAATAGCTGCATAGCGGGTTTGAAACATAAAAGTCTTGCACTAGTAACACAATAGTTGCCTACTAAAGAAAAACGTCACCGAACTAGCAGCACAATAGCTATCTAGCGGGTTTGAAATGAGAAAGTCTTGCACTAGTTGCAGAATAGCATCCTAGCTAGTGCGAACGAAAAACCTTACACAAGTAGCGAAATAGCTGCCTAGTGAAGAAAAAACACGACCGCACTAGTAACGCAATAGCTACCTAGCGGGTTTGAAATTAAAAGTCTTGTACTAGTAGTTTAATAGGTGTCTAGTGGATTTGAAATGAGAAAAATTCTTGCACTAGTAGCACAATAGCTACCTAGTGAAGAAAATTACGACTGCACTAGTAGCACAATAGCTGTCTAGCGGGTTTGAAACAAAAAAGTCTTGCACTAGTAGCACAATAGCTGCCTAGTCAAGAAAAAATGGTACGGCACTAGTAGCGCAATAGCTGCCAAGTGAAGACAAAAAGGTATGGCACAAGTAGCGCAATAGCTGCCTAGCGGGTTTGAAACAAAAAAGTCTTCCACTAGTAGCGTAATAGCCGTCTAGCGGATTTGAAACTAGAAAAATTCTTACACTAGTAGCACAATAGCTATCCAGTAAAGAAAAATGCGACCGGACTAGTAGCGCAATAGCTGTCTAGCCGGTTTGAAACGAGAACATTTCTTGCACTAGTTGCACAATAGCTGCCTAGTGAAGTAAAATACGACTGCACTAGTAGCGCAATAGCGGCCTGCCTAGCAGATTTCAAACAAGAAATTTCTTGCACTTGTTACGTAATAGCTGCCTAATGAAGAAAAAAAGCGACCGTACTAGTAGCACAATAGCTGCCTAGTGATGATAAAACGGTACGACACTTGTAGCGCAATAGCTGCCTAGTGAAGAAAAAATGGTATTGCGCTACCAGCGCAATAGTTGCCTAGCGGGTTTGAAACGAAAAAGTCTTGCACTAGTAGTGCGATAGCTGTCTAGTGGATTTGAAATGAGAAACATTCTTACACTAGTTGCACAATAGCTTCCTAGTGAAGAAAATATGCGACCACACTAGTAACGCAATAGCTGCCTAAGAGATTCGAAACAAGAAAATTGTTGCACTAGTTGCACAATAGCTGCCTAAGGAAGAAAAATGCGACCACACTAGTAGTGCAATAGCTGCCTAGTGAAGATAAAATATAACCACACTAGTAGCATAGCAGCTTCCTACCGGTTTGGAACGAGAAAATTCTTGCACTAGTAGCACAATAGCTGTCTAGCGCATTCGAAATGAAAAAGTCTTGAACTAGTAGCGCAATAGCTGCCTAATGAAGAAGAAACAGTACCGCACTAGTAGCGCAATAGCTACGCGTCGGGTTTGAAACAAAAAAGTCTTGCATTAGTAGCACAATAGCTGCCTAGTGAAGAAAAAACGGTACCGCACAAGTAACGCAATAGCTGCCTAGCGGGTTTGAAACATAAAAGTCTTGCACTAGTAACACAATAGTTGCCTACTAAAGAAAAACGTCACCGAACTAGCAGCACAATAGCTATCTAGCGGGTTTGAAATGAGAAAGTCTTGCACTAGTTGCAGAATAGCATCCTAGCTAGTGTGAAACGAAAAACCTTACACAAGTAGCGAAATAGCTGCCTAGTGAAGAAAAACACGACCGCACTAGTAACGCAATAGCTACCTAGCGGGTTTGAAATTAAAAAGTCTTGTACTAGTAGTTTAATAGCTGTCTAGTGGATTTGAAATGAGAAAAATTCTTGCACAGTAGCATAATAGCTACCTAGTGAAGAAAAATTATGACTGCGCTAGTAGCACAATAGCTGCCTAGCGGGTTTGAAACAAAAAAGTCTTGCACTAGTAGCACAATAGCTGCCTAGTCAAGAAAAATGGTACGACACTAGTAGCGCAATAGCTGCCAAGTGAAGACAAAAAGGTATGGCACAAGTAGCGCAATAGCTGCCTAGCGGTTTGAAACAAAAAAGTCTTCCACTAGTAGCGTAATAGCTGTCTAGCGGATTTGAAACTAAAAAAATTCTTACACTAGTAGCACAATAGCTATCCAGTAAAGAAAAATGCGACCGGACTAGTAGCGCAATAGCTGTCTAGCCGGTTTGAAACGAGAACATTTCTTGCACTAGTTGCACAATAGCTGCCTAGTGAAGTAAAAATACGACTGCACTAGTAGCGCAATAGCGGCCTAGCAGATTTCAAACAAGAAATTCTTGAGTTACATAATAGCTGCCTAATGAAGAAAACAAGCGACCGTACTAGTAGCACAATAGCTGCCTAGCGGGTTTGAAACAAAAAATCTAGCACTGGTAGTGTTATAGCTGCCTAATGAAGAAAAAATATAACCACACTAGTAGCGTAGCAGCATCCTAGCGGGTTTGAAACGATAAAATTCTTGCACTTGTAGCGCAATGGCTCCCCAGCGGGTTTGAAATGAAAAAGTCTTGCACTAGTAGCACAATAGCTGCCTAGTGTAGAAGAAACGGTACCGCACTAGTAACACAATAACTGCCTAGCGGGTGTGCAACAAAAATGTCTGCCTAGTAGCGCAATGGCGGCCTAGTGAAGAAAAAACACTTTCGCACTAGTAGCGCAATAGCTGCCTAGCGGGTTTGAAACGAAAAAGTCTTGCACAGTAGCGTTATAGCTTCTAGCAGATTTGAAATGAGAAAAATTCTTGCACTAGTAGCACAATAGCTGTCGAGTAAAGAAAAAAAAGTGATCGGACTAGTAGCGCAACAGCTGTCTAGCGGGTTTGAAATGAGAAAATTCTAGCACTAGTTGCATAATAGTTGCCTAGTGAAGAAAAATGCGACCACACTAGTAGCGCAATAGCTGCCTAGCAGATTTCAAATAGGAAATTCTTGCACTAGTTACGCAATAGATGCTGAATGAAGAAAAAATGCGACCGTACTAGTAGCGTAATAACTGCCTAGCGGGTTAGAAACGAAAATGTCTTGTACAAGTAGCGCAATAGCTGCCTAGTGAAGAAAACATATAACCGCACTAGTAGCGCAGCAACATCCGAGCGGGTTTGAAACGAGAAAATTCTTGCACTAGTAGCGTAATGGCTGCCTAGCGGGTTTGAAATGAAAAAGTCTTGCACTAGTAGCACAGTAGCTGCCTAGTGAAGAAGAAACGGTACCGCACTAGTAGCGTAATAAATCCTAGCGGGTGTAAAACAACAGTTTTACACTAGTAGCGCAATAGCTGCCTGGTGAAGAAAACACGACCGCACTAGTAGCACATAGCTGCCTAACGGGTTTGAAACAAAAACCTTGCACTAGTAGCGCAATAGCTGCCTAGTGACGAAAAAACGGTACGACACTAGTAGCGCAATAGCTGCCTAGTGAAGACAAAATGGTATTGCACTAGCAGTGCAATAGTGCCTAGCGGGTTTGAAACGAAAAGTCTTGCGCTAGTAGTGCAATAGCTGTCTAGTGGATTTGAAATGAGAAACATTCTTGCACTAGTTGCACAATAGCTTCCTAGTGAAGAAAAAATTGCGACCACACTAGTAACGCAATAGCTACCTAAGAGATTCAAAACAAGAAAATTGTTGCACTAGTAGCACAATAGCTGCGTAATGAAGAAATAATGCGACCGCACTAGTAGCGCAATAGCTGCCTAATGAAGTTAAATGGTATTGTGCTACCAGCGCAATAGTTACCTAGCGGGTTTGAAACGAAAAAGTCTTGCATTAGTAGTGCGATAGCTGTCTAGTGGATTTGAAATGAGAAACATTCTTGCACTAGTTGCACAATAGCTTCCTAGTGAAGAAAAATCGACCACACTAGTAACGCAATAGCTGCCTAAGAGATTCGAAACAAGAAAAATTGTTGCACTAGTGCGCAATAGCTGCCTAATGAGAAAAAATGCGACCGCACTAGCAGTGCAATAGCTGCCTAGTGAAGATAAAAATAACCACACTAGTAGCGTAGCAGCTTCCTACCGGGTTTGAAACGAGAAAATTCTTGCACTAGTAGCACAATAGCTGCCTAGCGCGTTCGAAATGAAAAGTCTTGAACTAGTTGCGCAATAGCTGCCTAGTGACGAAGAACAATACCGCACTAGTAACGCAATAGCTACGCGTCGGGTTTGAAACAAAAAGTCTTGCATTAGTAGCGCAATAGCTGCCTAGTGAAGAAAAAACGGTACCGCAAAGTACTCATTTAGCTGCCTAGCGGTTAAACAAAAAAGTCTTGCACAGTAACACATAGTTGCCTACTAAAGAAAAACCTTACCGAACTGCAACACAATAGCTATCTAGCGGGTTTGAAATGAAACTTTATGCACTAGACGAATAGCATCCTAGCTTGTGCGAAACGAAAAACCTTCACAAGTAGCGCAATAGCTAGCTTTTGAGCCTCGATTTTAACCCTACCCTATGTCGATTAAAGCTGATTAGGATCAAACCGGTTCTAGGTCCACTTATAACCTAAGATTAATAACTATGTCATAAAACAATAATTATTAAACCTAAGCTAGCTCACTGGAACCTATTATGAGTCGCCACCTAATTTTAACCTAGATCAAATTAGGAAAGGAGAGTTCGGGTTCGGGGGTTGATATTCGACTTAAAAAGGGTTCAATTACTTTCATTACCCTTCCTAGGTCGCTTTCCTCTACTTGGTTTATTTACGGCTTATTACGAGTCGTTTTAACCTAAGTGCGCGAGCTTCTGTTTTTTTTTGTGTTTTTGGCATTTTTTGACAGAAAATTAAAGTGAAATTAAAAGCTACCTAAACTAGGGTTTCGGAGGCAGAATTAGGTCAAATTTTGCTTACGTCCGTAGCCACGGACCAAAGTCCGAGACCACGGACCCCAGTTAACCTAAATATACAGAAAAGTCAAAATTGAAGGAAAACAAAAATTTGCAAAGTCCGGGGCCACGGACAGGCTGTCCGTGGGCCCGGACATCGTTAGAAAAACCTAAGTTTTGAATTTTTAAAATCCCGCCGCCGTCCGTGGGTGTCCGTGGTCTCGGACAACGCGTCCGAGGTCCCGGACCATAGGTCCGAGGTCACGGACCACCCACGGACAGGGGTTTTCAGAAGGTTCCCGAGGGCGTTTTGAGCTCAAATTTATGGGTGTGTAGCCTGAAGGATGTACAAGATGTTAGTGATTTAAAGTTCTCATTTGAATTCGAATTAAGCACAAAACTTGGTGAACAAGTTATTGGACAGAAGCTTAATCAAACAGCAGTACAGAAGCGTAAAAAGGTTAGTTTGAACCCAAAATTTGACAGAGAGTTAATAAGGTCGTGGGGAATCAGAAAAGTTGGATTGTAACCTGTTTTACCTTCGAATTCAAGATGATTCTTCACGTTGGGATTCTTCGGAAGCTCCGATGATGCCGGTTCCGGATTGAGTTCGACCCGGGCTTCTGGTTGTTGATTGTTGATGATGTTCTTCACGTTTTGGAGGTGGTTTGGTTGATGTTTGATGATTGTTGATGTGTTAGGAGTTGAAAAGTGTGTTTAGGTGGTGATTTCGAGAGATTTTTGATGTGATTTTGGTGCTTGGATGTGTAAAAACGTGAGGGAAATGAGACGGCTAGGTTTTCTGGTTGCTTAGGGTTCTTGAGGTTCTCTTTTGATCATGGGATAAGGTTCCTTATATAGACTTCCTTAAAGATAGAAAAATCCGGTAAAAACCGAGATTTACCGACGTTTTAGCTCAAGGGCTTCCAAAAGGAATTTGATTATGAAATTTCACACATGGGTAAAGGATGATAATTCTGATTTTTCTAAAGTGAGATCGAATTTTTTGGGTATTGGAATATTTTTAAATTCAATTTCTCGTCAGATTCAATCAGAAATTGCTAGAAAATTATTGGAAATTCGAAAAATCAAAATTCCAACGCCATTATGCTTAAAATGTCATCCTCTATCATGGGTTAAAATATCAAAGCATTTCAAGTTGATTTGACCCTTATTTGGAGGAGAGAGAAAGCCTATAGGGGGCTTAGGAGCCTTGAAAAATTACGAAAATGCCCCTGGAGATGACTAAGCTGTCCCTAGTACTCTGAAATGTGCCGATCGAACTGGGAACCCTTGCTACTAGCCTATTAGTAGAGACTCTCCTCCGGGGGGTTGAAATTTTGGGTATAACAGATTGCCCCCCGTCAACTAGACTTTGTAATGGAAATGAAAAGGCTAGTTGATGCTTGAGTGATACCCCAAAATTTTGGATCTTAAAAGGCCCCTCGTGCAACTGAAATCCGACAAGTTGTGTCGAGCTATTCTAAGGCGCTGACTACCTATGAGTAAAGTGGAAGGGTGTCGAGTGGTTCTAAGGCTGTCGACCACCTAAAGGTAATGATGAAGTAATGTCAGACTATTCTAAGGCGTCGACTACCTATAAGGATGATATGATGTCAAGCTATTCTAAGGCGTTGACTACCTATAAGGATGATATGTTGTCGAGCTATTCTAAGGCGCTGACTACCTAAAGTGATGATATGCTGTCGAGCTATTCTAAGGCGCTGACTACCTAAAGTGATGAAATGATGTCAAGCTATTCTAAGGCGTTGACTACCTAAAATGTGGAAATGAGATAATGTCAAGCGATTCTAAGGCGTTGACAACCTAAAAGGATGATATGATGTCAAACTATTCTAAGGCGTTGACTACCTTTAATGGAATGAAGTACGCCGAGCATTCTAAGGTGTCGGGAACCTGAAAGCGAATGAAATACGCCGAGCATTATAAGGTGTCGGGAACCTGAGATTAAACGGGACACGCCGAGCATTATAAGGTGTCGGGAACCTGGAATGCGCCGAGCATTATAAGGTGTCGGGAACCTGGAATGCGCCGAGCATTATAAGGTGTCGGGAACCTGGAATGCGCCGAGCATTATAAGGTGTCGGGAACCTGGAATACGCCGAGCATTATAAGGTGTCGGGACCTGAAGTTGAATAGATTACGCCGAGCATTATAAGGTGTCGGGAACCTGGAATTGAGAAGAGATGTAATGAGGTTGATGTGATGTGTGCCTAAATTGACGAATGTAAAGTAGGACCTATGGGTGCCTAAGTGGAATGGTAGGAAATTGGGTTCACGACGAGCCTGAGGTTGAGTTCATCTATTCTGGTGAATCTGAATCTTTGGCTGAGAATCTGCATCTCTGAAGAATTTGTACCTTCGGCTGAGAATCTGTATCCCTGAAGAATCTGCACCTTCGGCTGAGAATCTGCATCTCTGAAGAATCTGTACCTTCAGCTGAGAATCTGTATCTCTGGTCTATGATGAGGAGTTTCGTACAGACGGATGCAAGGTAAACTTTATGCAAATGATCATGATGAAAGTTGATTATGAAAGTGCCAAACGTGGCAAAGATGATATGCATGTCAAAATACAATCAAAGTGTATGTAGGAAACTTGTCCAAAACAAGAAATCGTTGGAAAATGTGCCAAACATGGCAACATTAAGGGTCAAAAATTGTCCAAAGCAAGACATTGCTAGAAAGTGTGCCAAATGTGGCCATGATGAGGTTTATGAAACCGAAGTGTTTGAGGGAAAGTTGTTCAAGACAAGAAATTGTTGAAAGAGGTGCCAAATGTGGCAGTGTTTGAAGAAAATTCTGTTTAGTGAAAAGGAAAGTGAATTATCATTTCCTAACTATAGACTTCGGACTTGTAATTTATCTCCTACGAGATGAACATGCCGCCGGTGGGGTATGGTGTATGATGTGAAGGTAAGGGCTTATGTGGGCCTGTGGTGTTTGATGTGCAGGTAAGGGCTTATGTGGGCCTGTGTAGTGGTGGTGTGGAGGTAAGGGCTTATGTGGGCCTGTGTGGTGTATGAAGTGAAGGTAAGGGCTTATGTGGGCCTGAGGTGTTTGATGTGGTGGTAAGGGCTTATGTGTGCCTGTGGTGGGATGGTGGTGGTGATGTTTGGGCTTTGGGTTCCAATTGGTGTTGTCATAGCAATTGTTGGAACCAACAATTGCCCCGGTATTTTTCCCTTAAGACAATCTGAGCTAGAGTTCATGGCAATCGATCGTTCCGATCGATTGCCCCCAGTATTTCTTTGATCAAACGTGCGAACGAGTCTCGTCCTCACAGGGTCAAGGCTTATGTTCTGATTTGGTGCTTCCTAACCTACACTCGACGTGTTTGGTGTTTACACTCATTTCTCACTTACGGTCACAACTTCTAGACCATTGAATTTGATATTTGATGAATTTACGCATTCGATCTGTTACTTTCACGTGATTGGATACACAACTATCAAGTCGGAAGTCTTTAAAGCTTATAACATGGCCATGGGGTGATGAAAGACAACGGGACCATGGAGGGATATTTCAGGTATGTGGAGCTATAAGGGTGACCAAAGCTGCAACTTTCACCCTCTCTCGGACTCGTCTTCTTTGCCTTGAAGTCGTTTGGCTACTTCGTGATGACTTCGCTTATGAGCTTGGAACTTAGAACTTTTGGGTTGTTCCTTGCGCCTTCTCTCTTTCTACTGATTTTGGATTACTTCGAGGCTTTCCAGGTTTGCCTTTCTTTGAATCTCTTTTCCTCCGGGGTTCTTGTGTTTCCCGGTTTTGAACTTTGAGAGCTGTTTTGATGTTAGCGCATTTGAATCCTGTGATGCCACTTTGGGGCCATTTGCGGATCACTCCGTCATGCTGGTAGCAGTCTCTCTTCTTTGGACTTGTGAAGTTGTTGTTCGAAGTCGGCCCTTGCATCCTTGGTCACCGGGTCGGGTATTCACCATTGGCTGGCTTATTCTGTGGATTTGTAGTGTTGTAAAAGAGGTCTATATCAAAAGCTCAGCGGGGGTGCCTAGGGTGTGATGTCAGTTCACAAGCTTTTGGATGTGTTGTGCTGTACCTAGGCTGCTTCGTCATCCCTTATAGTTGTGTATCCTTTCTTTGTTACTTTTCGCAGGTTAAGAGTAAATTACAAATTATCTCCCTCAGTCGGAGTTATGCCTTTTACCTCACCTTGAATGTGGTCTCACCGGAGTCGTGTAAAATGACACACTCGTTCACTCATGTTTTTTCGCTCAAGACACTCTCGCGAGATTTTCACTTGGAAACTCATTCGCACATTAAATGAAGATGACGAACTTCAACTTAGATTGCCCCCAGTATTGATTTGGGGTTTATGACAACAATTTGGAAAGATGTGGATTTGGACCGCTTCGTGGTTGTTTTGGATGTTTTGGGGTGAGTTGTGATGCTTAGCGTGGCATTTCAACAAGAAATAATCGTTCAGTTCTATAGTCGGGAAATGATTATTCCGTGATCCTTTTCCCTGAAAAGCATTTTTGTTTGTTTTTTGTTGATGAATTGAAATGGTTTGTACAGGAATTGTGAAAATGGGAACTATGATTTATTTATGAATCATGTGATAATGTTGGAAATTACAGACTTAGAGAAACTACCGAAAATGTAAAGGAACTAACTACTAAAACATTGGAAAACATAAAAAAAAGACGACTAAAGAGAGGAAATCGAAGAAAACACTTTGAAGACAGCAGTCTCTGATGGTGCTTTACATGGGATTCCAACTCGGGGAGTTGAAAACCTTGATTGATAAGATCTTGGATGTGCTGCTTCAGAATTTTGCAGTTGTCGGTGTCATGACGGGAAGCTGGTGATACTGACAATACTGGTTCAGATTCCTTCCTTTTGAGGTCTCTCTGTCGAGGGGTGAGAGGTTGCAGCATGTTTCGTTCCTGGAGTCTTTCAAAAGCCTGGCTCAATGGTTGACCGATGTTTGTGAACTCTTTCTGACGGGAGCTCTTTCGGGATGATTCCATTGCCCTAACGATTTGTCCTGGCCCTTTATATCTGTCGAACGGTGTTTACCTCATGCTGCCTAGTTCTCTTTCGGGTGCCACTTTGGATACAGGCTGCTGTCCTCGAGCCATTCCGGTTTTTTTTGAGTTCCCAAGTTTAACTCCCCTTGTGAATCATTTCTTCTAGGACATCAACTTGTCCCATCAGCATGTCGAAGCTAGGAAAGTATGTGAATTTCAGCTTGTCACTGTATTGCTTCTGCATATTTTTAATTACCATTCGGATTTGCTCTTGTTCGTCCATCTGTGTGAGCATTGCGGCTGCCTTCATCCTCCAACGCTTGACAAAATTAGACATTGATTCACCTTCTGTTTGTTGTGTGCTTGCAAGATCAGCCCTGGTGACTCCAAAACTTCTAGCGTACTCAAAATGATGCAGAAAAGCTTCACATACTCCTCGTAGGTCTTGGTATTTATCCTTTGAGTTATGTACCAATGCTGAGGGGTCTCGTCAAGATAGTGAGCAAACACCTTGGCTTCTGCATGTCGTTTAGTGAAAGGATGGACATTTCCTATCGAACATTGCCAAATGAAGTTGTGGGTCGGAGGAACCTTTGTATAGAGGAAGTGTTGGCAATTTCAACCTTGGAGGGAGGTCAACCTTGGGATATAATCCAGTGGAAAAGTAGTCAAAACCGGCTGGCTTGTTGGCCCTCTCCATTCGCTCAATCTTTTTCAGCATCCATTGAATTCTTCGGCTAACTGGACACCCATGTTGATTGGATTTCCTCCCCTGCCATACTTGAGATTTGGGCTTATCTGTTGGAAAACAAAAGCGACCTGAGCTAAAATTCTGGGCCGCAAAGAAGTCTTAGGCTAAAATTGTTTGGGCTGCAAGAAAAGCATGTGAGCTGGAATGTTTTGAAGATTGTGGGTTGGCATTGAGGCCCGAAATGAGTTGGAAGAGAGGCACATGAGCCGGAATGATTCATGAGCTGTGAACTGGTGCCTAGGCTGAAATGTTTGAAGAAAGTGGCTCTTGAGCCGGAATGTTTTGAGAATTGGGCGCTTGGGCCAGAATGTATTTGGGCTAGAAGTAAAGTGCATGAGCCAAAATGATTTCTAAACCGTGATCTTGATGTGAATTGGAACTTGGGCCAAGTAATTCTGATTGGGCCTAGAAGATGATACCTATATCTAGGACTTTGGGCCAAAGCCCAAGTGGAAAGTCTTCCTGGACTAGAATAAACCTTGAAATGGAAAGGCCTGATGGATTTTCATGAACTGCTTGAGGTGGATTTGTTTTTCATGGGCCTAGAACTAAATGGATAATTCGAATTGGGCCAGAAGAGAAATCACCTAAGTCTAAGCTTTTTGGGCGAAGCCCGAATGACTCACATATTAAACCAAACAGGACCTCTGGGTCGCAACAAATAGAACCGCCAATTCGGGCTGGGCTAGGTAATGTAGGAGAAGTTCCTATCAATCTGTAGGCTGAGTAATGGGCCGATCGTACAAGCAAACAAGGCCCACACAAATTCAACATGTCCTCACTAGACGTTTAAATCCAAACGGGTATGGATCGATCCGGAGAGGTGCTTGGGGCATGGGCCCAGGTCACCTCAAAGGAATAGGGCTTGCACGCTATTCTCTTTGGGCTTCCCCACTTTTTTCACATCACCTGAAGGTGTGTGTCTACGGTCGGGTCTTTGACTGACCAAACAATGGGCTAGGTAAGGACACTTGCCAGGAAAACGCTTGGGGCTAAGGCCCAGGTATTAAGGGGATGTGGTTAGACGACATCCTCCTCTTTTCCCCGCTTATTCACATCACCTAAAAGGTGTGAGTCCCTGACAGGGGACCCTAGGTGGGTCCCGGGGTGAAACGGTTTGTGTGGACCTCGCTCTCATATGATGCAAGGGTGCAAAAATTGAAGTGCGCACGAAAGTGAACAAACAGAGTAAAATAAAGCCATAAATAAACATTTTCAAGTTAAGCCCTCTCTTAAAATTAAACAAGTTAAAATTAAGAAGTTGTCCCCAGCAGAGTCGCCAGTCTGTGAGCCTCGATTTTAAACCCTACCCTATGTCGATTAAAGCTGATTAGGATCAAACCGGGTTCTAGGTCCACTTATAACCTAAGATTAATAACTATGTCATAAAAACAATAATTATTAAAACCTAAGCTAGCTCACTGGAACCTATTATGAGTCGCCACCTAATTTTAACCTAGATCAAATTAGGAAAGGAGAGTTCGGGTTCGGGGGCTTGATATTCGACTTAAAAAGGGTTCAATTACTTTCATTACCCTTCCTAGGTCGCTTTTTTTCCTCTACTGGTTTATTTACGGCTTATTACGAGTCGTTTTAACCTAAGTGCGCGAGCTTCTGTTTTTTTTTGTGTTTTTGGCATTTTTTGACAGAAAATTAAAGTGAAATTAAAAGCTACCTAAACTAGGGTTTCGGAGGCAGAATTAGGTCAAATTTTGCTTACGTCCGTAGCCACAGACCAAAGGTCCGAGACCACGGACCCCAGTTAACCTAAATATACAGAAAAGTCAAAATTGAAGGAAAACAAAAATTTGCAAAGTCCGGGGCCACGGACAGGCTGTCCGTGGGCCGGACATCGTTAGAAAAACCTAAGTTTTGAATTTTTAAAATCCCGCCGCCGTCCGTGGGTGTCCGTGGTCTCGGACAACGCGTCCGAGGTCCCGGACCATAGGTCCGAGTCACGGACCACCCACGGACAGGGGTTTTCAGAAGGTTCCCGAGGGCGTTTTGAGCTCAAATTTTATGGGTGTGTAGCCTGAAGGATGTACAAGATGTTAGTGATTTAAAGTTCTCAATTTGAATTCGAATTAAGCACAAAACTTGGTGAACAAGTTATTGGACAGAAGCTTAATCAAACAGCAGTACAGAAGCGTAAAAAGGTTAGTTTGAACCCAAAATTTGACAGAGAGTTAATAAGGTCGTGGGGAATCAGAAAAGTTGGATTGTAACCTGTTTTACCTTCGAATTCAAGATGATTCTTCACGTTGGGATTCTTCGGAAGCTCCGATGATGCCGGTTCGGATTGAGTTCGACCCGGGCTTCTGGTTGTTGATTGTTGATGATGTTCTTCACGTTTTGGAGGTGGTTGGTTGATGTTGATGATTGTTGATGTGTTAGGAGTTGAAAAGTGTGTTTAGGTGGTGATTTCGAGAGATTTTTGATGTGATTTTGGTGCTTGGATGTGTGTAAAAACGTGAGGGGAATGAGACGGCTAGGTTTTCTGGTTGCTTAGGGTTCTTGAGGTTCTCTTTTGATCATGGGATAAGGTTCCTTATATAGACTTCCTTAAAGATAGAAAAATCCGGTAAAAACCGAGATTTACCGACGTTTTAGCTCAAGGGCTCCAAAAGGAATTTGATTATGAAATTTCACACATGGGTAAAGGATGATAATTCTGATTTTTCTAAAGTGAGATCGAATTTTTTGGGTATTGGAATATTTTTAAATTCAATTTCTCGTCAGATTCAATCAGAAATTGCTAGAAAATTATTGGAAATTCGAAAAATCAAAATTCCAACGCCATTATGCTTAAAATGTCATCCTCTATCATGGGTTAAAATATCAAAGCATTTCAAGTTGATTTGACCCTTATTTGGAGGAGAGAGAAAGCCTATAGGGGGCTTAGGAGCCTTGAAAAATTACGAAAATGCCCCTGGAGATGACTAAGCTGTCCCTAGTACTCTGAAATGTGCCGATCGACTGGGAACCCTTGCTACTAGCCTATTAGTAGAGACTCTCCTCTCGGGGGTTGAAATTTTGGGTATAACAGCTGCCTAGTGAAGAGAGAACACACGACCGCACTAGTAACGCAATAGCTACCTAGCGGGTTTGAAATTAAAAGCCTTGTACTTGTAGTGTAATAGGTTCTAGTGGATTTGAAATGAGAAAAATTCTTGCACTAGTAGCACAACACCTACTAGTGAAGAAAAATTACGACCGCACTAGTAGCACAATAGCTGTCTAGCGGGTTTGAAACGAAAAAGTCTTGCACTAGTAGCACTATAGCTGCCTAGTGAAGAAAAAATGGTACAGCAATAGTAGCGCAATAGCTGCCAAGTGAAGACAAAACGGTATGGCACAAGTAGCACAATAGCTCCCAAGCGGGTTTGAAACAAAAAAGTCTTCCACTAGTAGCGTAATAGCTATCTAGCGGATTTGGAACTATAAATATTCTTGCACTAGTAGCACAAGCTATCGAGTAAAGAAAAATGCGACCGGACTAGTAGCGCAATAGCTGTCTAGCGGTTTGAAATGAGAACATTTCTTGCACTAGTTGCACAATAGCTGCCTAGTGAAGTAAAATGCTACTGCACTAGTAGCGCAATAGCTACCTAGCAGATTTCAAACAAGAAAATTCTTGCACTAGTTACGTAATAGCTGCCTAATGAAGAAAAAAAGCGACCGTACTAGTAGCACAATAGCTGCCTGTGATGATAAAACGGTACGCCACTTGTAGCGCAATAGCTGCCCAGTGAAGACAAAATGGTATTACGCTACCAGCGCAATAGTTGCTTAGCGGGTTTGAAACGAAAAAGTCTTGCACTAGTAGTGCGATAGCTGTCTAGTGGATTTGAAATGAGAAACATTCTTGCACTAGTTGCACAATAGCTTCCTAGTGAAGAAAAAATGCGACCACACTAGTAACGCAATAGCTGCTTAAGAGATTCGAAACAAGAAAATTGTTGCACTAGTTGCACAATAGCTGCCTAATGAAGAAAAAATGCGACTGCACTAGTAGTGCAATAGCTGCCTAGTGAAGATAAAATATAACCACACTAGTAGCGTAGCAGCTTCCTACCGGGTTTGAAACGAGAAAATTCATGCACTAGTAGCACAATAGCTGCCTAGCGCGTTCGAAATGAAAAAGTCTTGAACTATTAGCGCAATAGCTGCCTAGTGAAGAAGAAAAGTACACCCACTAGTAGCGCAATAGCTGCGCGTCGGGTTTGAAACAAAAAAGTCTTGCATTAGTAGCGTAATAGCTGCCTAGTGAAGAAAAAACGGTACCGCACAGTAATAACCAATAGCTGCATAGCGGTTTGAAACATAAAAGTCTTGCACTAGTAACACAATAGTTGCCTACTAAAGAAAAACGTCACCGAACTAGCAGCACAATAGCTATCTAGCGGGTTTGAAATGAGAAAGTCTTGCACTAGTTGCAGAATAGCATCCTAGCTAGTGCGAAACGAAAAACCTACACAAGTAGCGAAATAGCTGCCTAGTGAAGAAAAAACACGACCGCACTAGTAACGAATAGCTACCTAGTGGGTTTGAAATTAAAAAGTCTTGTACTAGTAGTTTAATAGGTGGTCTAGTGGATTTGAAATGAGAAAAATTCTTGCACTAGTAGCACAATAGCGACCTAGTGAAGAAAAATTACGACTGCACTAGTAGCACAATAGCTGCCTAGCGGGTTTTGAAACAAAAAAGTCTTGCACTAGTAGCACAATAGCTGCCTAGTCAAGAAAAATGGTACGGCACTAGTAGCGCAATAGCTGCCAAGTGAAGACAAAAAGGTATGGCACAAGTAGCGCAATAGCTGCCTAGCGGGTTTGAAACAAAAAAGTCTTCCACTAGTAGCGTAATAGCCGTCTAGCGGATTTGAAACTAGAAAAATTCTTACACTAGTAGCACAATAGCTATCCAGTAAAGAAAAATGCGACCGGACTAGTAGCGCAATAGCTGTCTAGCCGGTTTGAGACGAGAACATTTCTTGCACTAGTTGCACAATAGCTGCCTAGTGAAGTAAAAATACGACTGCACTAGTAGCGCAATAGCGGCCTAGCAGATTTCAAACAAGAAATTTCTTGCACTTGTTACGTAATATGCCTAATGAAGAAAAAAAGCGACCGTACTAGTAGCACAATAGCTGCCTAGTGATGATAAAACGGTACGACACTTGTAGCGCAATAGGTGCCTATTGAAGACAAAATGGTATTGCGTTACCAGCGCAATAGTTGCCTTGCGGGATTGAAACGAAAAAGTCTTCCACTAGTAGTGCGATAGCTGTCTAGTGGATTTGAAATGAGAAACATTCTTGCACTAGTTGCACAATAGCTTCCTAGTGAAGAAAAAATGCGACCACACTAGTAACGCAATAGCTGCCTAAGAGATTCGAAACAAGAAAATTGTTGCACTAGTTGCACAATAGCTGCCTAATGAAGAAAAAATGCGACCGCACTAGTAGTGCAATAGCTGCCTAGTGAAGATAAAATATACCACACTAGTAGCGTAGCAGCTTCCTACCGGTTTGAAACGAGAAAATTCTTGCACTAGTAGCACAATAGCTGCCTAGCGCGTTCGAAATGAAAAAGTCTTGAACTAGTAGCGCAATAGCTGCCTAGTGAAGAAGAAACAGTACCACACTAGTAGCGCAATAGCTGCGCGTCGGGTTTGAAACAAAAATGTCTTGCATTTGTAGCACAATAGCTGCCTAGTGAAGAAAAAACGGTACCGCACAAGTAACGCAATAGCTGCCTAGCGGGTTTGAAACATAAAAGTCTTGCACTAGTAACACAATAGTTGCCTAAAAGAAAAACGTCACCGAACTAGCAGCACAATAGCTATCTAGCGGGTTCGAAATGAGAAAGTCTTGCACTAGTTGCAGAATAGCATCCTAGCTAGTACGAAACGAAAAACCTTACACAAGTAGCGAAATAGCTGCCTAGTGAAGAAAAAACAACGACCGCACTAGTAACGCAATAGCTACCTAGCGGGTTGAAATTAAAAAGTCTTGTACTAGTAGTTTAATAGGTGTCTAGTGGATTTGAAATGAGAAAAATTCTTGCACTAGTAGCACAATAGCTACTAGTGAAGAAAAATTATGACCGCACTAGTAGCACAATAGCTGCCTAGCGGGTTTGAAACAAAAAGTCTTGCACTAGTAGCACAATAGCTGCCTAGTCAAGAAAAAATGGTACAACACTAGTAGCGCAATAGCTGCCAAGTGAAGACAAAAAGGTATGGCACAAGTAGCGCAATAGCTGCCTAGCGGGTTTGAAACAAAAAAGTCTTCCACTAGTAGCGTAATAGCTGTAGCGGATTTGAAACTAGAAAAATTCTTACACTAGTAGCACAATAGCTATCCAGTAAAGAAAAATGCGACCGGACTAGTAGCGCAATAGCTGTCTAGCCGGTTGAAACGAGAACATTTCTTGCACTAGTTGCACAATAGCTGCCTAGTGAAGTAAAAATACGACTGCACTAGTAGCGCAATAGCGGCCTAGCAGATTTCAAACAAGAAAATTCTTGCACTAGTTACGTAATAGCTGCCTAATGAAGAAAACAAGCGACCGTACTAGTAGCACAATAGCTGCCTAGCGGGTTTGAAACAAAAAAACTAGCACTGGTAGCGTTATAGCTGCCTAATGAAGAAAAAATATAACCACACTAGTAGCGTAGCAGCATCCTAGCGGGTTTGAAACGAGAAAATTCTTGCACTTGTAGCGCAATGGCTCCCAGCGGGTTTGAAATGAAAGTCTTGCACTAGTAGCACAATAGCTGCCTAGTGTAAAGAAACGGTACTGCACTAGTAACACAATAACTGCCTAGCGGGTGTGCAACAAAAATGTCTTACCCTAGTAGCGCAATGGCGGCTAGTGAAGAAAAAACACTTTCGCACTAGTAGCGCAATAGCTGCCTAGCGGGTTTGAAACGAAACAGTCTTGCACAGGTAGCGTTATAGCTTTCTAGCAGATTTGAAATGAGAAAAATTCTTGCACTAGTAGCACAATAGCTGTCGAGTAAAGAAAAAAAAGCGATCGGACTAGTAGCGCAACAGCTGTCTAGCGGGTTTGAAACGAGAAAATTCTAGCGCTAGTTGCATAATAGTTGCCTAGTGAAAAAATGCGACCACACTAGTAGCGCAATAGCTGCCTAGCAGATTTCAAATAGGAAAATTCTTGCACTAGTTACGCAATAGCTGCCGAATGAAGAAAAAATGCGACGTACTAGTAGCAATATAACTGCCTAGCGGGTTTGAAAACGAAAATGTCTTGTACAAGTAGCGCAATAGTTGCCTAGTGAAGAAAATATATAACCGCACTAGTAGCGCAGCAACATCCGAGCGGGTTTGAAACGAGAAAATTCTTGCACTAGTAGCGTAATGGCTGCCTAGCGGGTTTGATATGAAAAAGTCTTGCACTAGTAGCACAGTAGCTGCCTAGTGAAGAAGAAACGGTACCGCACTAGTAGCGTAATAACTGCCTAGCGGGTGTAAAACAACAAGTTTTACACTAGTAGCGCAATAGCTGCCTGGTGAAGAAAACACATGACCGCACTAGTAGACAATAGCTGCCTAATGGGTTTGAAACAAAAAACCTTGCACTAGCGTAATAGCTGCCTAGTGACGAAAAAACGGTACGACACTAGTAGCGCAATAGCTGCCTAGTGAAGACAAAATGGTATTGCACTAGCAGTGCAATAGTTGCCTAGCGGGTTTGAAACGAAAAGTCTTGCGCTAGTAGTGCAATAGCTGTCTAGTGGATTTGAAATGAGAAACATTCTTGCACTAGTTGCACAATAGCTTCTAGTGAAGAAAAAATGCGACCACACTAGCAACGCAATAGCTGCCTAAGAGATTCAAAACAAGAAAATTGTTGCACTAGTAGCACAATAGCTGCTTAATGAAAAAAAATGCGACCGCTCTAGTAGCGCAATAGCTGCCTAGTGAAGATAAATTATAACCACACTAGTAGCGTAGCCGCTTCCAACCGGGTTTCAAACGAGAAAATTCTTGCACTAGTAGCGTAATAGCTGCCTAGCGCGTTCGAAATGAAAAGTCTTGCACTAGTAGCGCAATAGCTACCTAGTGAAGAAGAACAATACCACACTAGTAGCGCAATATGCGCATCGGGTTTGAATAAAAAAAGTCTTGCATTAGTAGCGCAATAGCTGCGTAATGAAGAAAAAATAGTACCGCACAAGTAGCGCAATAGCTGCCTAGCGGGTTTGAAACAAAAAGTCTTGCACTAGTAACACAATAGTTGCCGACTAAAGAAAAATGTTACGAAAAGCAACACAATAGCTATCTAGCGGGTTTGAAATGAAAAATTTTTGCACTAGTAGCGAATAGCATCCTAGCTAGTGCGAAACGAAAAACCTTACACAAGTAGCGCAATAGCTGCCTAGTGAAGAAAGAACTCGACCGCACTAGTAACGCAATAGCTACCTAGCGGGTTTGAAATTTAAAAGCCTTGTACTAGTAGTTTAATAGGTGGCTAGTGGATTTGAAATGAGAGAAATTCTTGCACTAGTAGCACAACAACTACATAGTGAAGAAAATTACGACCGCACTAGTAGCACAATAGCTGTCTAGCGGGTATGAAACGAAAAAGTCTTGCACTAGTAGCACAATAGCTGCCTAGTGAAGAAAAAATGGTACGGCAATAGTAGCGCAATAGCTGCCAAGTGAAGACAAAACGGTATGGCACAAGTAGCGCAATAGCTGCCTAGCGGGTTTGAAACGAAAAAGTCTTCCACTAGTTGCGTAATAGTTGTCTAGCGGATTTGGAACTATAAATATTCTTGCACTAGTAGCACAATAGCTATCGAGTAAAGAAAAATGCGACCGAACTAGTAGCGCAATAGCTATCTGGCGGGTTGAAACGAGAACATTTCTTGCACTAGTTGCACAATAGTTGCCTAGTGATGTAAAAATGCTACTGCACTAGTAGCGCAATAGCTGCCTAGCAGATTTCAACAAGAAATTCTTGCACTAGTTACGTAATAGCTGCCTAATGAAGAAAAAAAGCGACCGTACTAGTAGCACAATAGCTGTCTAGTGATGATAAAACGGTACGACACTAGTAGCGCAATAGCTGCCTAGTGAAGACAAAATGGTATTGCGCTACCAGCGCAATAGTTGCCTAGCGGGTTTGAAACGAAAAAGTCTTGCACTAGTAGTGCGATAGCTGTCTAGTGGATTTGAAATGAGAAACATTCTTGCACTAGTTGCACAATAGCTTCCTAGTGAAGAAAAAATGCGACCACACTAGTAACGCAATAGCTGCCTAAGAGATTCGAAACAAGAAAATTGTTGCACTAGCTGCGCAATAGATGCCTAATGAAGAAAAAATGCGACCGTACTAGTTGTGCAATAGCTGCCTAGTGAAGATAAAATATAACCACACTAGTAGCGTAGCAGCTTCCTACCGGGTTTGAAACGAGAAATTCTTGCACTAGTAGCACAATAGCTGCCTAGCGCGTTCGAAATGAAAAAGTCTTGAACTAGTAGCGCAATAGCTGCCTAGTGAAGAAGAAACAGTACCGCACTAGTAGCGCAATAGCTGCGCGTCGGGTTTGAAACATAAAAGTCTTACATTAGTAGCGCAATAGCTGCCTAGTGAAGAAAAAACAGTACCGCACAGTAGCGCAATAGCTACCTAGCGGGTTTGAAACAAAAAAGTCTTGCACTAGTAACACAATAGTTGCCTACTAAAGAAAAACGTCACCGAACTAGCAGCACAATAGCTATCTAGCGGGTTTGAAATGAGAAAGTCTTGCACTAGTTGCAGAATAGCATCCTAGCTAGTGCAAAACGAAAAACCTTACACAAGTAGCGAAATCACTGCCTAGTGTAGAAAAAACACGACCGCACTAGTAACACAATAGCTACCTAGCGGGTTTGAAATTAAAAAGTCTTGTACTAGTAGTTTAATAGGTGTCTCGTGGATTTGAAATGAGAAAAATTCTTGCACTAGTAGCACAACAGCTACCTAGTGAAGAAAATTACGACCACACTAGTAGCACTATAGCTGCCTAGCGGTTTTGAAACGAAAAAAGTCTTGCACTAGTAGCACAATAGCTACCTAGTGAAGAAAAAATGGTACGACACTAGTAGCGCAATCGCTGCCAAGTGAAGACAAAAAGGTATGGCACAAGTAGCGCAATAGCTGCCTAGCGGGTTTTTAAACAAAAATGTCTTCCACTAGTAGCGTAATAGCTGTCTAGCGGATTTGAAACTAGAAAAATTCTTGCACTAGTAGCACAATAGCTATCCAGTAAAGGAAAATGCGACCGGACTAGTAGCGCAATAGCTGTCTAGCCGGTTTGAAACGAGATCATTTCTTGCACTAGTTGCATAATAGCTGCCTAGTGAAGTAAAAATACGACTGCACTAGTAGCGCAATAGCAGCCTAGCAGATTTCAAACAAGAAAATTCTTGCACTAGTTACGTAATAGCTGCCTAATGAAGAAAAAAAGCGACCGTACTAGTAGCACAATAGCTGCCTAGCGGGTTTGAAACAAAACAATCTTGCACTGGTAGCGTTATAGCTGCCTAATGAAGAAAAAATATAACCACACTAGTAGCGTAGCAGCATCCTAGCGGGTTTGAAATGAGAAAATTCTTGCACTAGTAGCGCAATGGCTCCCTAGCAGTTTGAAATGAAAAAGTCTTGCACTAGTAGCACAATAGCTGCCTAGTGTAGAAGAAACGGTACCGCACTAGTAACACAATAACTGCCTAGCGGGTGTGCAACAAAAATGTCTTCCCTAGTAGCGCAATGGCGGCCTAGTGAAGAAAAAACACTTTCACACTAGTAGCGCAATAGCTGCCTAGCGGTTTGAAACGAAAAAGTCTTGCACAGGTAGCGTTATAGCTTTCTAGCAGATTTGAAATGAGAAAAATTCTTGCACTAGTAGCACAATAGCTGTCGAGTAAAGAAAAAAAGCGATCAGACTAGTAGCGCAACAGCTGTCTAGCGGGTTTGAAACGAGAAAAATTCTAGCACTAGTTGCATAATAGTTGCCTAGTGAAGAAAAATGCGACCACACTAGTAGCGCAATAGCTGCCTAGCAGATTTCAAACAGGAAAATTCTTGCACTAGTTACGCAATAGCTGCCGAGTGAAGAAAAAATGCGACCGTACTAGTAGCGCAATAACTGCCTAGCGGGTTTGAAACGAAAATGTCTTGTACAAGTAGCGCAATAGCTGGCCAGTGAAGAAAAAATATAACCGCACTAGTAGCGCAGCAACATCCGAGCGGGTTTGAAACGAGAAAATTCTTGCACTAGTAGCATAATGTTGCCTAGCGGGTTTGAAATGAAAAAGTCTTGCGCTAGTAGCACAGTAGCTGCCTAGTGAAGAAGAAACGGTACCGCACTAGTAGCGTAATAACTGCCTAGCGGGTGTAAAACAACAAAGTTTTACACTAGTAGCGCAATAGCTGCCTAGTGAAGAAAACACACGACCGCACTAGTAGCACAATAGCTGCCTAACGGGTTTGAAACAAAAACCTTGCACTAGTAGCGCAATAGCTGCCTAGTGACGAAAAAACGGTACGACACTAGTAGCGCAATAGCTGCCTAGTGAAGACAAAATGGTATTGCACTAGCAGTGCAATAGTTGCCTAGCGGGTTTGAAACGAAAAAGTCTTGCGCTAGTAGTGCAATAGCTGTCTAGTGGATTTGAAATGAGAACATTCTTGCACTAGTTGCACAATAACTTCCTAGTGAAGAAAAAATGCGACCACACTAGTAACGCAATACCTGCCTAAGAGATTCAAAACAAGAAAATTGTTGCACTAGTAGTGCAATAGCTGCGTAATGAAGAAAAAATGTGACCGCACTAGTAGCGCAATAGCTGCCTAGTGAAGATAAATATAACCACACTAGTAGCGTAGCAGCTTCTAACCGGGTTTGAAACGAGAAAAATTCTTGCACTACTAGTGCAATACTGCCTAGCGCGTTTGAAATGAAAAAGTCTTGCACCAGTAGCGCAATAGCTGCCTTGTGAAGAAGAAACACACCGCACTAGTAGCGCAATAGCTGCGCATCGGGTTTGAAACAAAAAAGTCTTGCATTAGTAGCGCAATAGTTGCCTAATGAAGAAAAAACAGTACCGCACAAGTAGCGCAATAGCTGCCTAGCGGGTTTGAAACAAAAAAGTCTTGCACTAGTAACACAATAGTTGCCCACTAAAGAAAAACGTTACCGAACTAGCAACACAATAGCAATCTAGCGGGTTTGAAATGAAAAAGTCTTGCACTAGTAGCGGAATAGCATCCAAGCTAGTGCGAAACGAAAAACCTTACACAAGTAGCGCAATAGCTGCCTATTGAAGAAAAAACACGACCGCACTAGTAACGCAATAGCTACCTAGCGGTTTGAAATTTAAAAGTCGTGTACTAGTAGTTTAATAGGTGTCTAGTGAATTTGAAATGAGAAAAATTCTTGCACTAGTTGCACTATAGCTACCTAGTGAAGAAAAATTCCGACCGCAATAGTAGCACAATAGCTGTCTAGCGGGTTTGAAAAACAAAAGTCTTGCACTAGTAGCAGAATAGCTGCCTAGTGAAGAAAAAATAGTACAACACTAGTAGCGCAATAGCTGCCAAGTGAAGACAAAACGGTATGGCACAAGTAGCGCAATAGCTGCCTAGCAGGTTTGAAACGAAAAAGTCTTCCACTAGTAGCGTAATAGCTGTCTAGCGGATTTGAAACTATAAATATTCTTGCACTAGTAGCACAATAGCTATCAAGTAAAGAAAAATGCGACCGGACTAGTAGCGCAATAGCTGTTTAGCGGGTTTGAAACGAGAACATTTCTTGCACTAGTTGCACAATAGCTGCCTAGTGAAGTAAAAATGCGACTGCACTAGTAGCGCAATAGCTGCCTAGCAGATTTCAAACAAGAAAATTCTTGCACTAGTTATGTAATAGCTGCCTAATGAAGAAAAAGAGCGACCGTACTAGTAGCACAATAGTTGCCTAGGGGGTTTGAAATGAAAAAATCTTGCACTGGTAGCGTTATATAGCGGCCTAGTGAAGAAAAATATAACCACACTAGTAGCGTAGCATTCATTCTAGCGAGTTTGAAACGAGAAAATTCTTGCACTAGTACCGCAATGGCTCCCTAGCAGGTTTGAAATGAAAAAGTCTTGCACTAGTAGCACAATAGCTGCCTAGTGTAGAAGAAACGGTACCGCACTAGTAACACAATAACTGCCTAGCGGGTGTGCAACAAAAATGTCTTACCCTAGTAGCGCAATGGCGGCCTAGTGAAGAAAAAACACTTTCGCACTAGTAGCGCAATAGCTGCCTAGCGGGTTTGAAACGAAAAGTCTTGCACTGGTAGCGTTATAGCTTTCTAGCATATTTGAAATGAGAAAAATTCTTGCACTAGTAGCACAATAGCTGTTGCGTAAAGAAAAAAAGCGACCGGACTAGTAGCGCAACAGCTGTCTAGCGGTTTTGAAACGAGAAAAATTCTAGCACTAGTTGCACAATAGTTGCCTAGTGAAGAAAAATGCGACCACACTAGTAGCGCAATAGCTGCCTAGCAGATTTCAAATAGGAAAATTCTTGCACTAGTTACGCAATAGTTGCCGAATGAAGAAAAATGCGACAGTACTAGTAGCGCAATAACTGCCTAGCGGGTTTGAAATGAAAATGTCTTGCACTAGTAGCGCAATAGATGCCCAGTGAAGAAAAAATATAACCGCACTAGTAGCGCAGCAGCATCCTAGCGGGTTTGAAACAAGAAAATTCTGGCACTAGAAGCGTAATGGCTGCCCAGCGTGTTTGAAATGAAAAAGTCTTGCACTAGTAGCACAGTAGCTGCCTAGTGAAGAAGAAACGGTACCGCACTAGTAGCGTAATAACTGCCTAGCGGGTGTGAAACAACAAAGTTTTACACTAGTAGTGCAATAGCTGCCTAGTGAAGAAAACACGACCGCACTAGTAGCACAATAGCTGCCTAACGGGTTTGAAACAAAAAATCTTGCACTAGTAGCGCAATAGCTACCTAGTGATGTAAAACGGTACGACACTAGTAGCGCAATAGCTGCCTACTGAAGACAAAATGGTATTGCACTAGCAGCGCAATCGTTGCCTAGCGGGTTTGAAACGAAAAAGTCATGCACTAGTACTGCAATAGCTGTCTAGTGGATTTGAAATGAGAAACATTCTTGCACTAGTTGCACAATAGCTTCCTAGTGAAGAAAAAATGCAACCACACTAGTAACGCAATAGCTTCCTAAGAGATTTGAAACAAGAAAATTGTTGCACTAGTAGCGCAATAGCTGCCTAATGAAGAAAAAATGCTACCGCACTAGTAGCGCAATAGCTGCCTAGTGAAGATAAAATATAACCACACTAGTAGCGTAGCAGCTTCCTACCGGGTTTGAAACGAGAAAATTCTTGCACTAGTAGCGCAATAGCTGCCTAGCGCGTTCAAAATGAAAAAGTCTTGCACTAGTAGCACAATAGCTCCCTAGTGAAGAAGAAATAGTACCACACTAGTAGCGCAATAGCTGCGCATCGGGTTCGAAACAAAAAGTCTTGCATTAGTAGCACAATAGCTGCCTAGTGAAGAAAAAACGGTACCGCACACAGTAGCGCAATAGCTGCCTAGTGGGTTTGAAACAAAAAAGTCTTGCACTAGTTACACAATAGTAGCCTACTAAAGAAAAACGTACCGAACTAGCAGCACAATAGCAATCTAGCGGGTTTGAAATGAAAAAGTCTTGCACTAGTAGCGGAATAGCATCCTAGCTAGTGCGAAACGAAAAACCTTACACAAGTAGCGCAATAGCTGCCTAGTAAAGAAAAAACACGACCACACTAGTAACGCAATAGCTACCTAGCGGGTTTGAAATTAAAAAGTCTTGTACTAGTAGTTTAATAGGTGTCTAGTGGGTTTGAAATGAGAAAAATTCTTGCACTAATAGCATGACAGCTACCTAGTGAAGAAAAATTACGACCGCACTAGTAGCACAATAGCTATCTAGTGGATTTGAAACGATAAATTCTTGCACTAGTAGCACAATAGCTGTCGTGTAAAGAAAAAATGCGACCGCACTAGTAGCACAATAGCTTTCTAGTGGGTTTGAAACAAGAAAAATTCTTGCACTAGTTGCACAATAGCTCCCTAGTAAAAGAAAAAATGCGACCACATTAGTAGCGCAATAGCTGCCTAGCAGATTTCAAACAAGAAAATTCTTGCACTGGTTACGCAAGAGTTGCCTATAAAGAAAAATGTGACCATACTAGTTGCGCGATAGCTTCCTAGCTGGTTTGAAACGAAAAAGTCATGCACTAGTAGAATAATAGCTGTCTAGCGGATTTGAAACGAGAATATTTCTTGCACTAGTAGCACAATAGCTGTCGAGTAAAGAAAAATGTGACCGGACTAGTTGCGCAATAGCTGTCTAGCGGGTTTGAAACGAGAAAACTTCTTGCACTAGTTGCACAATAACTGCCTAGTGAAGAAAAAATGTGACCACACTAGTGGCACATTAGCTACCTAACAGATTTGAAACAAGAAAATTCTTGCACTAGTTACGCAATAGCTGCCTAACGTGTTTGAAAAGAAAATGTCTTACACTAGTAGCGCAATAGCTGCCTAGTGAAGAAAAAATATAACCGCACTAGTAGCACAGCAGCATCCTAGCGGGTTTGAAAGGAGAAAATTCTTGCACTAGTAGCGCAATGGCTCCCTAGCGGATTTGAAATGAAAAAGTCTTACACTATTAGCACAATAGCTGCCTAGTGAAGAAGAAATGGTACCGCACTAGTAGCGCAATAGCTGCCTAGCAGGTGTGAAATGAAAAAGTCTTACACTCATAGCGCAATAGCTGCCTAGTGAGGAAAAACACAACCGCACTAGTAGCATAATAGCAGCCTAGCGGGTTTGAAACGAAAAAAGTAATGCAGTAGTAGCACAATATCTGCCTAGTGAAGAAAAAATGGTATCGAACTAGCAGCACAATAGCTGTCTAGCGCGTTTAAAACGCAAAAGTATTGCCCTAGTAGCGGAATAGCTGCCTAGTGGGTGCGAAGCGAAAATCTTAAACAAGTAGCACAATAGCTGCCTAGTGAAGAAAACACACGACCACACTAGTAATGCAATAGCTACCTAGCGGGTTTGAAATTAAAAATTCTTGTACTAGTAGTGTAATAGCTGTCTAACGGATTTGAAATGAGAAAATTCTAGCACTAGTAGCACACAACTACCTAGTTAAGAAAATTACGACCGCACTGGTAGCACAATAGCTGCCTAGCGGGTTTGAAATAAAAAAGTCTTGCACTAGTAGCACAATTGCTGCCTAGTGAAGAAAAAATGGTACAACACTAGTAGCGCAACAGCTGCCAAGTGAAGTCAAAACGGTATGACACAAAGTAGCGCAATAGCTACCTAGCGGTTTGAAACGAAAAAGTCTTGCACTAGTAGCGTAATAGCTGTCTAACAGATTTGAAATGAGAAAAATTCTTGCAGTAGTAGCACAATAGCTGTCGATTAAAGAAAAAATGTGACCGGACTAGTAGCGCAATAGCTGCCTAGCGGGTTTGAAACGAGAAATTTCTTGCACTAGTTGCACAATAGCTGCCTAGTAAAGAAAAAATGTGACCACACTAGTGGCGCAATAGCTGCCTAGCAGATTTCGAACAAAAAAATTCTTGCACTAGTTACGTAATAGTTGCCTAATGAAGAAAATACGACCGTACTAGTAGCACAATAGCTGCCTAGCGGGTTTGAACGAAAATGTCTTGCACTAGTAGCGCAATAGCTGGCTAGTGAAGAAAAATATAACCTCACTAGCAGCGCTACTGCATCCTAGCGGGTTTGAAACGAGAAAATTCTTGCACTAGTAGCGCAATGGCTCCCTAGCGGGTTTGAATTGAAAAAGTCTTGCACAAGTAGCACAATAGCTGCCTATTGAAGAGAAACGGTACCGCACTAGTAGCGCAATAATTGCCTAGCGGGTGTGAAAGGAAAATGTCTTACACTAGTAGCGCAATAGCTGCCTAGTGAAGAAAACACCACTGCACTAGTAGCACAATAGCTACCTAGCAGGTTTGAAACGAAAAAGTCTTGCACTAGTAGCGCAATTGCTGCCTAGTGAAGAAAAAACGGTACGACACTAGTAGTGCTATAGCTGCCTAGTGAAAACAAAATGGTATTGCACTAGCAGCGCAATAGTTGCCTAGCGGGTTTGAAACGAATAAGTCTTGCACTAGTTGCACAATAGCTGCCTAGTGACAAAAAAATGCGACCACACTAGTAGCACAATAACTGCCTAGCAGATTTCAAACAACAAAATTCTTGCACGAATTACACAATATTTGCCGAATGAAGAAGAAAATGCGACCGTACTAATAGCGTAATAGCTGCCTAGCGGGTTTGAATCGAGGATTTTTTTTCACTAGTAGCACAATAGCTGCCTAGTGAAGAAAAAATTCGACCACACTAGTAGCGCAATAGCAGCCTAGCGGATTTAAAAAAAAAGAAATTCTTGCAATAGCTGCCTAATGAAGAAAAACACGACCGCACTAGTAGCACAATAGCTGCCTACCGGGTTTGAAATTCAAAAGTCTTGTACTTGTAGTGTAATAGCTGTCTAGTGGGTTTGAAATGAGAAAATTCTTGCACTAGTAGCGCAACAACTACCTAGTGAAGAAAAAATATGACCGCACTAGTGGCACAATAGTTGCCTAGCTGGTTTGTAACAAAAAGTCTTGCACTATTAGTGCAATAACTGCCTAGTGGGTTTAAAGCGAAAAAGTCTTGCAAAAGCAGCGCAACAGCTGCCTAGTGAAGAAAAAATCGTACGGCACTAGTAGACGCAATAGCTGCCCAGTAAAGACAAAACGAATGCACAGTAGTGCAAGCTTTCTACCGGGTTGAAAGAAAAATGTCTTGGTTACTAGTGGCGCAATAGCTGCTAGCGGTTTGCAACGATAAAATTCTTGGCACTTTTCGCACAATAGCTGTCGTGGTAAAGAAAAAATGCGACCGCACTAGTAGCGCAATAGCTGTATAGTTGGTTTGAAACAAGAAAATTCTTGCACTATTGCACAATAGCTCCCTAGTGAAGAAAAAATGTGATCACATTAGTAGCGCAATAGCTCTCTAGCAGATTACAAACATAAAATTCTTGCTCTAGTTACGTAATAGCTGCCTATAAAGAAAAATGGACCGTACTAGTATAGCGATAGCTGCCTAACGGGTTTGAAATGAAAAAGACTTGCACTAGCAGCACAATAGCTGTCTAGCGGGCTTGAAACGAGCATTTTTTTTTGCATTAGAACACAATAGCTGCCTAGTAAGTAAAAGTACGACCGCACTAGTACCGCAATAAGTGTCTTACAGGTTTGAAACGAGAAATGTTTTTACACTAGTAGCACAATAACTACCTAGTGAAGAAAAATGCGACCACACTAGTAGTGTAATAGCTGCCTATTGGATTTGAAACAAGAAAATTCTTGCACCAGTAGCGCAATAGCTGCTTAATGAAGAAAAAATGCAACCGCACTAGTAGTGCAATAGCTGCCTAGTGGGTTTGAAACGAAATGGTCTTGCACTAGTAGCGCAATAGCTGCTGAGTGAAGAAAAAACATAACCACACAAGTAGCGCAACAGCATCCTAGCGGTTTGAAACGAGAAAATTCTTGCACTAGTAGCGTAATGGCAGCCAAGCGGTTTGAAATGAAAAAAAGTTTTACACTAGTAGCCAATAGCTGCCTAGTGAAGAAGAAACGGTATCGCACTAGTAGCGCAATAGCTTCCTAGCGGTTGTGAAATGAAAAAGTCTTACACCAGTAGTGCAATAGCTTCATAGTGAAGTAAAAACACAACCACACTAGTAGCACAATAGCTGCCTAGCGGATTTGAAACGGAAAAGTAATGCACTAGTAGCGCAATAGCTGCCTAGTGAAGAAAAAATGGTACAGAACTAGCAGCACAATAGCTATCTAGCGGGTTTAAAACGCAAACGTCTTGCACTAGTAGCGAAATAGCTGCCTAGCTGACTCGAAGCGAAAAATCTTACACTAGAAGCGCAATAGCTGCCTAGTGAAGAAAACAACGACCGCACTAGTAACGCAATAGCTACCTAGCGGGTTTGAAATTAAAAGTCTTGTACTAGTAGCGTAATAGCTGTCTAGTGGATTTGAATTGAGATAAATTCTTGCACTAGTAGCACAACGGCTACCTTGTGAAGAAAAATTATGACCGCACTGGTAGGACAATAGTTGCCTAGCCCGTTTGAAACGGGAAAACTTCTTGCACTAGTTGCACAACAACTGCCTAGTGACGAAAAAATGCGACCACACTAGTGGCACAATAGCTGCCTAGCAGATTTAAAACAAGAAAAATTCTTGCACTAGTTACACAATAGCTGCCTAATGAAGAAAAAATGCGACCGTACTAGTAGCACAATAGCTGCCTAACGTGTTTGAAACAAAAATGTCTTGCACTAGTAGCGCAATAGCTGCCTAGTGAAGAAAAAATATAACTGTACTAGTAGCACAGCAGCGTCCTAGCGGGTTTGAAAGGAGAATATTCTAGCACTAGTAGCGCAATGGCTCCCTAGCGGTTTGAAATGAAAAAGTCTTACACTAGTAGCACAATAGCTGCCTAGTGAAGAAGAAATGGTACCGCACTAGTAGCGCAATAGCAGCCTAGCGGGTGTGAAATGAAAAAGTCTTACACTAGTAGTGCAATAGCTGCCTAGTGAGGGAAAACACAGCCACACGCTAGTAGCACAATAGCAGCCTAGTGGGTTTGAAACAAAAAAGTAATGCACTAGTAGCGCAATAGCTGTCTAGTGAAGAAAAAATGGTATCGAATTAGCAGCACAATAGCTGTCTTGCGCGTTTAAAATGCAAAAATTTTGCACTAGTAGCGGAATAGCTACCTAGCGGGTGCGAAGCGAAAAATCTTACACAAGTAGCGCAATAGTTGCCTAGTGAAGAAAACACACGACGCACTAGTAATGCAATAGCTACCTAGTGGGTTTGAAATTAAAAACTCTTGTACTAGTAGTTAATAGCTGCTCTAGTGGATTTGAAATGAGAAAAATTCTTGCACTAGTAGCACAATAGCTACCAAGTGAAGATAAATTACGACCGCATTGGTAGCACAATAGCTGCCTTGAATACCCCCCAGACTTAATTAGGGTGATTAAATTACTCTAATATGATTTGAGGGCCTATTAGTGCCTAATGAATTTTGGTAAAAAGAATAAATCCAAAAGAAACAAGAGAAACGCTTAAAAAGTGAAAATGCTAAAACGAGCGTTAAGTGACCCTAGGAGAAATACAACCTTAAAAAGGGTATTGGATGGATTTAATGGCTTAATAATTCCTAAGTAATATATGGGAACAATTCCCGAAGAAAACAGATCTAAATAATGTATTAAAACGCAAATAAAGCTTTAGCGTGCATTTTTCGAGAAAACCCAAGTGGTCAAATGAACCTGTAAAATTATAGTTCATTAAATAACTAAAATAAACATTAATGGGAGTATAATAACCATTAAAATTAAAGAAACGAGAAAATTCCGGAAAACGGGCCCGGTTAGTGAATAGTGCTAAACCAGGTAAATAAACGAGCGTTTTCTGTAAAGACGAAAAAAACGCTCCAGCTGTACATATATATGGGGCCATTTTAATTAGTAGAGCAGCCCCACTCACACACTAAGCTAGGAAGGAAGAAAAGAAAGAAAGAAAGGAAAAAAAATAGAAAGTGCCCCCACCCCCACCCTCTCTCTCATCTCTCATTTCTCTTTTCTTCCTTCTCTTTCCTTTCTCTTTCCTTTCTTCCCTGCATTCTCTCTTTCTCTTCTCCCCATGGCAGCCGATTTCTTCCTCCTCCCTCCCATGGCTACTTCATCTTATAGCTCATGCCCAAGCTTCATTAAAGCTCCAATCACAAAAATAATTACATATTTCTTCTTCCTCTCATCACCCTCTATCATTCTCTCTTTTCAAAATTCGAAAAGGATGAACTTCATCCATATGCTTTTTCGCCATTTGAAGAGAAAAGCACACACATTTTGAAGCTTGGAGTCTCCTCTTTCCATTAAGGTAAAAAGTTTCCAAGAAAACTCATATTTTTCCACCTTGTAGTGTTGGCCGATTTTTGCCATTCTCATGCCTTGCTTTTTTTCTTGTTTTGGAGCCTTGTTTCAACCCTCCATTGGGGAGTAATTCCCTTCTTGATTCAAGGGTGAAAATCCCTCTTAAAGGCTCCAAAGGTAAACCCTAACCTTGTGTTTAAGCCTTAAATTGATTTAGAGTTTCTTGAGGGTTTAGATGATTAATTGAATTAATCTTGTTGTTTCTTGAATGTTGGGATGGATTTTGGCAACTCCATCCCCCGTTGACCGATTTTGAGAAGAGGAGGAAAAGAGGAGGACTAAAAGAGACTTATGAAATTAAGGTAAGAAATCAACCTTAAAGCTTGTTTTAAAAAATGCTTTAGGATTTGAGATGGGTAATTATTAATAAACTCAAAATATGATTGATAGTGTGCTTGGTTGAAAGTTGATGGATTTGTGAACATAATTGTGAACTAAGGGCCTTGGAGCCAAGTGTTTGGAGTTTGTGAATTATAATGTTGTTTGGTGAATTTTGTGAATATGTTGTGTGCTGGTAGGACCCCTTGTGGGTGTGGCTAGATTAGGAATGAAAATTGATGAGAGTTGATGGATTGGAGATGTTAAATTTATGGGGAGGTTATGGCAAAATTTTGGTAGAAATAATGTGTTCTAGGTGTTGTAATGAGTAAGAACACCTAGGGAATGAACTAGGTATTGGAAGAGATCTAATTGGGTTAGTTAACCCCTCTTGAGTGGATATAAGGGTAGGAAAAGGAAGAGGCAAAACCTGTAGCATGGGAGTATTGAAATGCCTTGGAAAAGCAAGAAAAAGAGTTAGTGTTAGAATAGTGAAAGTGAGAGTTGGACTTGGGTTTTAGAATGGTGTATATCTAGGAATGAATTGGTATGGTCATTAAATGATTTGGTAAGCCTTGTACGAGGTAAAAACCAGCAAGAAGAAGTTGGAAATGCATAAGAGTGTAAAATAAAGCAAAATGTGAGAATTTGGAGTTGTTGAATTTGAACAAGAATTGGAGTAAGGATTTAACCAAGGATTTGGAGTGTTTTAGAGCATGTTTTAGGGTGATTAATTATGTAGAAAACTTGTGGAAAGATTAGGGAAAGTTTGAGGGTGGTTTAAGGGTTGATTAGGGGGTGAAAAATCACCCTTGTAGCAGGTTTTAGTAGGGTCCGGGACTTGGTCCTTGGACAAAGTCCCGGACCACCCCTTAAAGATAGGCCGAGTTCATCCTGCACCTGGTCCGGGACTTGAGAGATGGACAAGGTCCTGGACCACCCATGAAAATGTAGCCGAGAGTTAGACAGTGTATTGGTCCGGGACTTTGGGTCCGGACCAAGTCCCGGACCACCCCCAGAATTCAACAGAGAGTGTTTTTTAAGGGTTCTAAACATAGGGGATTGAATGGTATTGGTTTTAGATGATGTTTAGGAGTTGTTTGGTGACTTATAAAGGTCATAAGAAGTATAAACAAGTGTTGGAAGTGAGTGAGTAAGTTAAGGAATTAAGTGCATTAAGTTAAACCAAAATGACGGGATAACGGGGTAAGTACGGGAGTAGCATTTATGTACGTACCGTAACACCTTAATATTAATTGAACCATTTGATATGTAAATAGTGGTTCAAGAGTAAGACACGAGGAACGAGTGTGAACCAAGGAACGTGAGAACACCCGGTAAAGTTAACCCCGGTGAAAGGTATGATTTCCTCATGCTCTGTATCCTAACTTTGGTTACCCTGATTTGTGTGCTTGTTTGATTGTGTGATCACCTAACAAGATAAATTCATGAATCAGATTGTTTGCACTTGTTGGTGCTTGTATGGTATTGTCGTTTGTTGGTTTGTACTGTGAACTTAAAGTTTGTATAATTCATGAATTGTGGATTGTGAATGAATTGTTTGAATGATGAATGTGTGTGGTACTGCGATTCATAGTTGAGTCTTGTGTGAGTAGAGACTCGTAGAAAGAGTTAAGTGCAAACTGATAAAAAGGTTGAAACGCGCTACAACTATCGAACCGCTAAACGATAACGCAAACTTATGAACTCACTAGAACATGAGAGAATTGTACGAGAACTAGTAAACTCCCGATAATGGTTAGAGAACCGAATTGATTCAATCCACAAAACAATAATAGTGGAAATACATAAGTAACCTCTATCTAGAGGGTTGATAATTGTTCAAACTACAAACCCTGGGCAAAGTAAAGTATGGTAAGGGATCACCAAACCCCTTAGAAATATAGTCGAACCAAAATGAGAGGAACTAACTAAAATGAACAATGTCACAAACATGAGAGTATTCCATAAGTTGGGAAAAACCTTAAATCTTAGAATACTAGACATTGAGAATTCCCTAAGCCAATAGACGTTATCGAGAGAGATACCTCTAAGCTGATCCTTGCGATTGTGAAATGACTCTGAGAGAGGAGTTTTTGGAATTTGAGTAGTCCGGTAGAGAACTTGACATTTGTGAACTTGAGGAACTAAATGCATAGCTCCCTTTTGTATTTGTAAGCCCGGTGGTAGGTCTTGTGTATGACCCTGCCCGGAGGTCGTGGCTCAGACTCTAAAGATGCCTTTGAGGATAGAGTATTGGTTTGAGTATTTGATTTGAGAGTTTGATTGAGGTACCGAATTGAGTATTGAGTATCGAGTTGAGACTTGAGAGAATTGAGTTGTAACTTGTGTATTGAGTTGAGATTATGAGTAAGAGTACCCAAGAGAGTGGGTGAGACAATGAGCAAGTAAGTAAGGCATAGTGAGGTAGAAACCCTCAAGCCTAAGTAAGGAACATAATAAACTAACCCCTTGATGTGTGTGTAAGTGTTGTGTTCGTTGTGAACTTTGATTGTGAATGTACATATATAATGTATGTTGTATGCATGCTGATTGAAATAAAATGAACCGCATGCTCTCGACCAAATAGTCGGCGTACCCTCGCTAGTACGCGGGGTATGCGGAAGTCATATGCAGCGTAAGCTAAGCCCCTTGGGGCAATGTTTTTATTTTCCAGGTACAACGAAGCCGTCAACCGTTCGAGAGTAGGACGGGGTTGTTATTGACATGGGTAGTTGTTTAAGGAAGTGAATTTGTGTATTGTGGGATTGTGAGTTTGGTTATTATTGATAAGTCAAGAATTAAAGATACTCGGTATAGCTTTGAATTGATATTGTATTTGTATATTAAGGAAATGAAGTTGTAATTGTTTGAGAATTGATCAAGGACTGGATTGTATAGTTTGGTTGGTAGTACTCGGTATGTAAGACCCATCAGACCGATATTGTAAATGTTGTTGTATTTGATTTGTTGTGCTGAGTTGGCCTTGTTAGTCACGTGGGTGACTAACGGCATTGCAATACCCGCCATTGGTAGTTTGATTCCGCTGCTTGAGTGTTGGTAAATGAGACGGGTTAGGAGTTAATGGTTGGATTAGTGGCAGGGGTGTTACATTCCTAGCGGGTTTGAAACGAAAAAGTCTTGCACTAGTAGCACAATAGCTGCCCAGTGAAGAAAAAACGGTACAACACTAGTAGCGCAACAACTGCCAAGTGAAGACAAAACGGTATGACACAAGTAGCGCAATAGCTGCCTAGCGGTTTGAAACGAAAAAGTCTTGCACTAGTAGCGTAATAGCCGTCTAACAAATTTGAAACGAGAAACATTCTTGCACTAGTAGCACAATAGCTGTCGAGTAAAGAAAAAATGTGACCGGACTAGTAGCGCAATAGCTGTCTAGCGGGTTTGAAACGAGAAAATTTCTTGCACTAGTTGCACAATAGCTGCCTAGTAAAGAAAAAATGCGACCACACTAGTGGCGCAATAGCTGCCTAGCAGATTTCGAACAAGAAAATCCTTGCACTAGTTACGTAATAGCTGTCTAATGAAGAAAAATGCGACCGTACTAGTAGCACAATTGCCGCCTAGCGGGTTTGAAACGAAAATGTCTTGCACTAGTAGCGCAATAGCTGCCTAGTGAAGAAAAAATATAACCTCACTAGTAGCGCAGCAGCATCCTAGTGGGTTTGAAACGAGAAAAATTCTTGCACTAGTAGCGCAATGCCTCCCTAGCGGGTTTGAAATGAAAAAGTCTTGCACTAGTAGCACAATAGCTGCCTAATGAAGAAGAAACGGTACCGCACTAGTAGCGCAATAACTGCCTAGCGAGTGTGAAAGGAAAATGTCTTACACTAGTAGCGCAATAGCTGTCTAGTGAAGAAAAAACACAACCGCACTAGTAGCACAATAGCTGCCTAGCAGGTTTGAAACGTAAAAGTCTTGCACTAGTAGCGTAAAAGCTGCATAGTGAAGAAAAAACGGTATGACACTAGTAGCACAATAGCTGCCTAGTGAAAACAAAATGGTATTGCACTAGCAGCGCAATAGTTGCCTAGCGGGTTTGAAACGAAAAAGTCTTGCACTAGTTACACAATAGTTGCCTAGTGACAAAAAATGTGACCACACTAGTAGCACAATAACTGCCTAGCAGATTTCAAACAACAAAATTCTTGCACGAATTACATAATAGTTGCCGAATGAAGAAAAATGCGACCGTACTAATAGCGCAATAGCTACCTAGCCGGTTTGAATAGAGGATTTTTTTCACTAGTAACACAATAGCTGCCCAATGAAGAAAATATTCGACCACACTTGTAGCGTAATACCAGCCTAGCGGATTAAAACAAGAAAATTCTTGCACCAGTAGCGCAATAGCTGCCTAATGAAGAAAAAACACGACCACACTAGTAGCGTAATAGCTGCCTACCGGGTTTCAAATTCAAAAGTCTTGTACTAGTAGTGTGATAGCTTTCTAGTGGGTTTGAAATGAGAAAAATTCTTGCACTAGTAGCACAAAAGCTACCTAGTGAAGAAAAAATACACCCGCACTAGTAGCACAATAGTTGCCTAGCGGGTTTATAACAAAAAAAGTCTTGCACTATTAGCGCAATAGCTGCCTAGTGGGTTTGAAACGAAAAAGTCTTGCACAAGTAGCGCAATCGCTGCCTAGTGAAGAAAAACCCGTACGGTATTAGTAGCGCAATAGCTGCCTAGTAAAGACAAAATGGTATGGCACAAGTAGTGCAATAGCTGCCTAGCGGGAATGAAACAAAAAAGTCTTGTACTAGTGGTGCAATAGCTGTCTAGCGGATTCAAAACGAGAAAATTCTTGCACTAGTAGCACAACAGCTGTCGTGTAAAGAAAAAATGTGACCGCACTAGTAGCGCAATAGCTGTCTAGTTGGTATGAAACAAGAAACATTATTGCACTAGTTGCACAATAGCTCCCTAGTGAAGAAAAAATGTGACCACGTTAGTAGCGCAATAGCTCCCTAGCAGATTACAAACAGAAAATTCTTGCACTAGTTACGCAATAGCTGCCTATAAAGAAAAAATGTGACCGTACTAGTAGCTCGATAGTTGCCTAACGAGTTTGAAATGAAAAAGACTTCCACTAGCAGCATAATAGCTGGCTAGCGGGCTTGAAACGAGAAATTTTTTTTTGCATTAGTAACACAATAGCTGCCTAGTGAAGGAAAAATACGACCGCACTAGTAGCAATAAGTGTCTTGCAGGTTTGAAACGAGAAATGTTTTTTCACTAGTAGCACAATAACTACCTAGTGAAGAAAAAATGCGACCACACTAGTAGCGTAATAGCTGCCCATCGGATTTGAAACAAGAAAATTCTTGCACCACTAGCGCAATAGCTGCATAATGAAGAAAAAATGCGACCGTACTAGTAGTGCAATAGCTGCCTAGCTGGTTTGAAACGAAATGGTCTTGCACTAGTAGCGCAATAGCTGCCTAGTGAAGAAAAAACATAACCACACAAGTAGCTCAGCAGCATCCTAGCCGGTTTGAAACGAGAAAATTCTTGCACAAGTAGCGTAATGGCTGCCAAGCGGTTTGAAATGAAAAAGTTTTAGACTAGTAGCATAATAGCTGACGAGTGAAGAAGAAACGGTATCACACTAGTAGCGCAATAGCTGCCTAGCGGTTGTGAAACGAAAAAGTCTTACACTAGTAGCGCAAGCTTCCTAGTGAAGTAAAAACACAACCGCATTAGTAGCACAATAGCTGCCTAGCGGATTTGAAACAAAAAAAGTAATGCACTAGTAGCACAATAGCTGCCTAGTGAAGAAAAAATGGTACCGAACTAGCAGCACAATAGCTATCTAGCGGTTTAAAATGCAAACGTCTTGCACTAGTAGCGAAATAGCTGCCAAGCTGATGCGAAGCGAAAAATCTTACACTAGTAGCGCAGTAGCTGCCTAGTGAAGAAAAAACACGACCGCACTAGTAATGCAATAGCTACCTAGCAGGTTTGAAATTAAAAAGTCTTGTACTAGTAGCGTAATAGCTGTCTAGTGGACTTGAATTGAGATAAATTCTTGCACTAGTAGCACAACAACTACCTAGTGAAGAAACATTACGACCGCACTGGTAGGACAATAGCTGCCTAGCGCGTTTGAAATGAGAAAACTTCTTGCACTAGTTGCACAATAACTGCCTAGTGAAGAAAAAATGTGACCACACTTGTGGCACAATAGCTGCCTAGCAGATTTAAAACAAGAAAATTCTTGCACTAGTTACTCAATAGCTACCTAATGAAGAAACAATGTGACCGTACTAGTAGCACAATAGCTGCCTAGCGTGTTTGAGACAAAATGTCTTGCACTAGTAGCGCAATAGCTGCCTAGTGAAGAAAAAATATAACCGCACTAGTAGCACAGCAGCATCCTAGCGGGTTTCAAAGGAGAAAATTCTTGCACTAGTAGCACAATGGCTCTGTAACGCCCCTATTTAACATATTTATAGCGGAAATAAAATACTAAAGGCGTAACAGACCATCGGGTTCCAAACACCCGGCACCAAACCTCACCAATTACAACTTAAAAGATTACAAAAGCCACGGTCTGAACCTCGAGAAAACTTAACAAAACATAACAGTAAGAAAATACATTAACTCTCCGCAAAACCAATCCCCTCCCAATCACTCGTTCTTTTCGTGGCCACCTGTATAATAATTCGTACCTGCAAGATAAAACCAAGCAGCCCACCCCGGGAGGGGTGAGTCAGTTCCCTGGAATGGAACTGGTACGATTCTCCAAAACAAAACCTTTAAACATATCTCTTAAATAAACAATAACTTGAAGTCAAACAACTTAAAAAAAAACAGAGGAATAAGGCATATAAAAACCACCAAGTCAAAGATAACAGGATAAGGTTAGAGGTAAATAACAGAAAGGTAAAGTTAGTCAATCAAAAGTTACGCCATGAGTTAGTGAACATCCATTGCTTATGTTAGATTCAATTCCAGTTAGGAGTAGAAAGTCTCAAATAGTCACAAGGACTAGGAATGAAAGAAGAGATCCCAGAACCAACAACTCAAGAGTGGAATAACACCAATGGGAGAGATGCCCCCACCGCCAGATATACATGTCCATATGGACTAGTATACAGCCACCTGCTGTCAGATATAAATGTCCTGGTGGACGAGGGATATACAGCCCCCTGCTGTCTAATATAAATGTCCTTGTGGATGAGGGATATACAACCCCTGCTGTTACCGATGAAGACGCGCGCACGTCACAACAAAAGACTCAGCTCATGGATGAAACAATATCCAGAGTCAAAGGAAGAATTACCAAGATTGTCCTTTTCCATACTCCCACTAGATCACTAACTACAACAGAGCAATACCAAAACACTCAGTCCTACAGAGTGCAGAAGCGTAAACCCGAGGCAGTTAATGTCTAATGAAAAAACCAAATAGAAGGAACCAATAACCACGTAAGTTTCACATTCAAGGCTCAGTTAGTCACATCAAGCTGAGTTAGCCACACCAACAGTTTCCTTCTGAAATTCCTTTAAACTCAGTTAGCGTTTTTCGAAAACGTCTCATAAGTCGGTCAGTAAAAGTATCGGAGTATGAGAAATCGTACCTGATATGTGAAGAAGCAGTAACTAACTCGAATGAGTGATCCCCCACTAATAACCTATAATTAAGGTGTTCTAGGTATTGATTAGTTAAGTAACTACAACGATAAACAACTTTCATTCTTACTGGTTTATAGTTTCTGGTTACAATTACTCTCTCTTAAGGACCTGGGCTAGATCCCGTTAATTAAATCTTCCATTAGTTCCATCTCTTTTAATCTGGAATGATTTAGGGTTTAACCCTGAGAGTGGCCCAGACTCTCTTTGAATTGCTTAAGTGGGCTTTTGGAGTTCATAGACTTGGGCTCAGTAGGTTAGCCCCAAGACCGTGCTACGTTTACGTTGTGTAATTAAACCCTTAAGTTATCGTTGACTATTTTATTACACACCAATTAAAATCCTAAAGTTTAATATATATATTCTTCTTATTATATCTCCCACAAGGAATGTATTTCCTTCATCTATTTTAATGTATATATATATATATATATATATCTTTATGTATTAAGATTTATCCAGAACATTTTTAAGAAATTTTATTGTATTTAATTATATTTAATAACTTTTAGACATATCCACAACCGATATACAGTTTATAAAATAAAGTATTTTTCCTTTATTTATTTAATATATATATATGCATGTACATGTATTATTATTTATTTAACTCATCCTTTACGTAGCTTCTTACATTTAAATTATCTCTATTAACTTCAACATATATCTACATTCCATGTATGTTTTTAAAGTGTTTCTTTTGTTCCATTTTAGAATATTAGCTTCTATAGTATTTAGTTAATATAAGTGTTGATTTATTTAACTCCTTTTTTAACCCAAGTTACTATTTATCCCTTTTATATATGTGTATATATATATATGTTTCCTTAGTTTTAATTAAGAGTGTTAACTTCCATATTATAAATAAAAAAAATGTAGATTAGTTTAGTTCCTTGATTTAACATAAGTTCCTATTTTATTCTTCTCATATAAGTACATATATATATGTAAACAAATTTGTATTCACTTAAAAGTCCATACCCAAAAATATTTATAAACATACTGTTACTAGATGTTAATTTAGTCTTCTCACATTTTCCCAACCTAAAAAGTTTATTAATAAACTATACTTTAATTTTTGTTACATTAAAAACCTTATACTATAAGATAACTTATGAAAAACCTTATAAATACAATTTTTAAACCCATTTCCTCTTGTCAAAAATTCCCAAAATTAAATATATAGTAACTATAACATTTTAGACATATTATAAAACTTTTATTTCATAAAATATCTTTTTAAATTATCCAAATAATTCCATAATACTCATAACTTGCAAAAATCATAACTTACGTTTAAAAACTCAAAACCGATATTAATTACATCATAATAAACTACACTTTATAAGGAATCCGTGGTTAAAATTTTGTGTTAAAATGCATTCGGGAAGGTCATTAAATAAATCTAACAAGTTAGGGTTTTATTCTAGAATTTATAAAACTTAAAACATTTTAAAACTTCTTCGTTTTAATCTCGGCCGTCCGTTTCTCTTAACTACGATCGGACGGCCACTGAAACTCAAGTTCTTCAGCAAAACCGAGTTGAATGCCGAGTACTATTTTGTTGATTTCTCTCCTCACAGAACCAAATCGACTGATTTTTGTTTCATTGAATTCGAAATTTGAATGTGGTTCTAATGATACCGAGTTCGCTCGCTATAATGCAGTATACATCAAATACGATTCTGGGTTTAGCAAGTTAGGGTTCTTATGGTTTTCAAATTCGAATTGAGAAATTCTCCCTGATTCAAAACGTAATTGATCAAATTGAAAGCTGGGTATGACCGATAATGTGAAGGCGAACAACATAATCAGAACAATTTGATCGGAAACTCACCGAAATTGCGTGAACGAGGAACTTCGAGTTCAGGTTTTCTGGAAAGTTTCGACCTTTACCAGTGTTCGGGTAGCCAACTTCGAAGCTCTATAAATTTCAGTACAGATCGAGTTAAGACGTGTTATTTGGCTCAATCGAAAGATGAGACATAGATCTTCAGATTGATAGCAAGAACTCACCCTAATTCGCTATATACAGAGAAATCTAGTCCTAAAGTTACGAGTTTACCTTGCGTTTTTTCATATGATTTTATGCGATGTCGGATCAGGAACTTTAGGCACCTCGCTCTTCCAAATGGTTGCGAATCGGCCTTGGTCGTTAACATGAAAATTGTAGAGGGATAAGAGATCTACACAACAAGCTAAAGAACTCGAACTTTGGATGAGATGCGAAGAAGTTATGACCGAACGAAGTTTACCTGATTTCAGTATATTCTGAAATTCTGGGTTGCGGCTTTGTAGGGAGGCTACTTGGATTGATTTTCCGGCGGATTTAGGAAGAGTTAGGTTAAGTGTGAGCTATGGTTGCAAAGAGGAGATTAAGGAGAAGAGAATGAAGAAGACGACACTCAAAAATACCAAGGGACGACGGAGATATTGAAGTCGCAAGTTAGGGCAATGATCAGATGAAAATGAAATTACTTAGCCGATTTTGCTGGGAATTCCGGCGAGGCTGACGTGGCGGACACGTGTCTGAGTCAGGAAAACCCTAGCTACGTCAGCATTCTTCAAATTTTTGACCCTAAACTTCATTCTATCATAACTTTGGCTAGGATGATCCGTTTTTGACGTTCTTTTTATTAATCTTCTCGGTTTCCATAACCTTTTATTGGTATAGGTTTCATGGGCTGGTTTGACCATTCTCAAAAAGTTAACCCTAGCAAGGCTTAATAAGCTTTATGGTTTCCATGATTTTATATTGACTTTTATGATTCAAATTAATGTTCCAACTCTTTCTAAAATCTTTGTAATATACTTGGAGTGTTTAGAAATTTTTCCAAGAGTTATTGACTTGTAAATCTTATTATTAAATTCATAATACTATATAATAATATATAGTAATCTAATATTTATTAGTATGCTTTAGGGTTAAATAGAAGAAATCCCCTAATTTAATTCCCATAATTCCATATAGTAATATAATAATTTATTATTCATAATTCCATACAATAATTTAATAATTAATAGTATTATTTATGGTTTAATAAAAGAAATCCCCTAATTTAATTTAAATTAATTTAGGGGTATTTCAGTATATCCCCCTTAAAAGAAACTTCGCCTCAAAGTTTAAAAATCAACTTGAGATGATAATAATTCCAAAGAATTTCCATACCAATCCAATCCTTAATTTCCGTCCATTCTATTTCAATATTCCACTCGAGATTACTCAGAATCAAACTGAATCAAAATATACCAAGATATATATATTTCATGATGAAATCAAAAGTCACATACTACTGTGTCATAACGTAAAACTACGTACACATATACACCTCTCACTCTACTAATAATGTTCTCACTCTACTAATAATGCAACAGGGCATAATCCGGATGAGGTAACGAAGGAGGAGTATGCCAGTATATCCCCCTTAAAAGAGCTAAGGTACGCCCTCGTACCGCTACTAACGTGAACCACAGCAGGATAGGAAAACATCATGTGAATAAATGTGGGTACTTCACTCTCATGGATTCCTCAGTCTCCCAAGTAGCTTCCTCAACCCCGTGATGCTCCCATAGAACTTTCACTAGTTTGACTGATCTACCTCTCGTTTCTCGGACCTTCGTGTCCAAGATCCGAATAGGAGTCTCCTCATACCTCAGTGTAGGCTTAATCTCCAATCTCTCTGGTTGCAGTACGTGAGAAGGGTTAGGCATATACTTCTTCAGCTGAGATACATGAAACACATCGTGTACCTTCCCTAACTCCACTGGTAGATCTAGTCTGTAAGCAGCTGGGCCCACTCGCTCCGTAATCCTGTACGGAGCGACATACTTAGGGCTTAGTTTCCCCCTCATCCCAAATCTGAATACCTCTCATCGGAGACACTCGTAAGAAAACCATGTCACCCAACTAAAACTCGAGCTCTCTGGTGCGCTGATCCCCATAAGATTTCTGTCTAGACTGCGATGCCCTCATGTGCTGCTGAATAACTCTGACGTCATCCTGTAGTGTCTGAATGTACTCGGGCCCAATCAAGACTGCCTCAGTAGGGTCACTCCATGATAAGGGAGTCCAACACGGCCTGCCATACAGAGCCTGGAACGGTGCCATGCTGATAGACGAGTGGTAGGAGTTATTGTAGGAGAACTCCACCAGGTGCAGACGCTCTACCTAACTCCCCTGATAGTCCAGAGCGACTACTCGCAGCATATCCTCCAGCGTCTGAATCGTCCTCGCAGGCTGCCCATCAGTCTGAGGGTGAAAGGTTGTGCTAAGGCGTAGCTGAGTACCAAACGCCTCCTGCACCTGACGCCAAAATCTGCTGAGGAAACGTGTGTCACGATCAGAGACGATCGTCTTTGGTACCCCATGGTACCGAATGTGCTCTGTGGTGAATACCTCAGCCAGTTTGGGCACCTTCCATGTGTCCTTGTTAGGGATAAACCTGGCTGTCTTGGTCAACCTATCGACTATCACCCAAATAGAATTAAGTCCACCTCTAGCTGGAGGGAGACCGACCACAAAGTTCATGCTGATGTCGTCAAACTTCCAGCACAGTACTGGTAATGACTGAATCTGGCCTCCTGGTTGTCGATGTTCAAACTTCACCTTCTGACAGGTGAGGCATCATGAGACAAATCTGCTACACATCCCGCTCCACCAGAATAATTGCTTCAAATCCTTGTACATCTTGGTGGCTCCAGGGTGTACTGATAATGTAGAGGAATGAGCCTCAAAGAGAATCATGGTCTGAAGTTCTGTCGCATCCTGAGGAATGCAGAGTCTGCCTCTGACTCAAAGGTGTCCCTCGCTGTCTAGGTCGTACTCATACTTCAGACAATCGGTCAAACCATCTGCTAACTTCTGCCTGATGCCCTGTAGATGTACATCACTATCCTGGGCTGCATATACCTCCTTAGCTATCGTGGTCATCTCTATCAAGACTAGGAGTGAGTATGCCCTCCTGCTCAGAGCGTTTGCCAAGACATTCCCCTTACCTTCAGTGTACTGAAGGTTGATGTCATAATCATCCAGTAGCTCGACCCATCGTCGCTGTCTCAGGTTCAGCTCCTTCTGGTCCAGATGTACTTCAGACTCTTATGGTCTGTCATAATCTGAACTGTGGCTCCATAAACATAATGTCACCAGATCTTCAAGGTGAAGACTATGGCGAGGAGCTCAAGGTCGTGTGTGGGGTAATTTTCTTCGTGCTTCTTCAGCTGTCGAGAAGCATACGCTACCACTTGCCATTCTGCATCAATACCCCGCCAATCCCTCTGCCTGAAGCATCACAATACACCTTGTATCCCTCATTTCCTTCAGGATTACTAATATTGGAGCTGTGGTCAGGGCGTCCTTCAGCGCCTGAAAGGAAACCTCACAAACCTTTGTCCACACAAACGGGCTATCCTTCTTCATCAGAGAGGTCAAGGGCTTGGCTAGCCTGGAGAAGTCCTTCACAAAGCGTCTATAGTAGCCAGCCAACCCAAGGAAACTCCTAATCTGTGTCACAGTGCGAGGTCTATGTCGGCTCTCATCACCGCCTCAATCTTAGTTGGGTCTGCTGAAACTCCCTCAGCTGAGGTCACATGACCAAGGAATGACACCTTGTCCAGCCAGAATTCACACTTGCTGAACTTGGCGTATAGTTTCTTCTCTCTTAGAGTCTCCAAGGCTGTCCTCAAATGCTGCTTGTGTTCCTCCTGACTCTTGGAGAAGATCAATATGTCGTCTATAAATACGACCACTGACTTATCTAACTGGGCTTGGAAGACTCTCTGCATCAGGTCCATGAATCTCGCTGGTGCATTGGCCAGTCCAAACGGCATCACTATGAACTCGTAGTGGCCGTATCTGGTCTTGAAGGCCGTCTTCTCTATATCTGACTCAGCTACAGCTATCTAATGATATCCGGAATGCAGGTCAATCTTGGAGAACACCTTAGCTCCCCTCAGCTGGTCAAACAAGTCATCGATCATGGGCAGTGGGTACTTGTTCTTGATCGTGACATTGTTCAGCTCCCTGTAGTCGATACAGAGTCTCATGCTCACATCCTTCTTCTTGACGAAAAGCACTGGAGCCCCCCAAGGTGAGACACTTGGTCTGATGAAACCCTTATCTTGTAGTTCCTGCAACTGTTTCTTCAACTCAACCATCTCTGCAGGGCCCATCCGGTAAGGAGCCTTGGCAATCGGTCCCGTGCTAGGTATGAGGTCGATGTTGAATTCAACCTCTCTCAGCGGTGGCAGTCCAGGTAGCTCCTCTGGAAAACGTCGGGGGTACTCCGACTAATGGGAACATCTCTCTGGAACTTCAGATCGTCCTCAGATCCTGGGCATAACAGTAGTAGGCGGTCGCACCCTTGGACACCTCCTTGGTAAGGGATAACGCCGACACAACCTTCACAGTCGGCTGCTTAGGCTGCATTCGGTATGACTCTGTGATCCCTGTAGCTGACTTCAGGAGGAGACGATGCTCTGCACAGTGTAGTCTGCCTCGGTACCACTGTAGCATGTCCATGCCCACAATTAGGTCGAATCCCATGCTAGGGAGGACAATGGCATCAAGAAGGAAGTCTGCTCCCTTGATATGTATGCTCAGATTCTTGCACTGCTTACTGCACTTGATCAACTCTCTGGATGGCAGCAAGACTGAGCATTCATGGATATCCTCTGTGGGAGCATTGATCTTAGCATGAAACGCTTGTGATATGAAGGATGGGAGGCTCCAGAATTGAACAAGACAGTGGCCTCCACTCCATTAATTAGGAACGTGCCTGAAATTATAAAGTAGATTTTAAGATTACTAGGCAACTTTTCCAAGGTGGCTAATCAGGATGAATTGTTTATACCTGTGATGACCATTCCATTGCTCTTTGCTTGAGCCTGGTTCAACACATTCAACCTGATCCTTGAGTTTCCAACCCCTACAATGAAGCAAAATTCTTAGAATTTCCATTCTTATTGAAAGCTTCGTGAGCAACTCAAAGTTTACAATGCTGAAATTGTAAAGTACAAGGCTAGGTCTGTCTAAAGGTTAGGTTTAGACGGCCCAGTTTCATGTGGGTCTGGTTACTGATGGGTGTGGGGGCTGTGTTGGGCTTGATTCTCTTCACCCCATGGTAGATAAGTCTAGCTGCCCCACCAAAAATCAGTACATCACTCGACTTCAGGAGGATCTTGGTAGCGAGGTCCATCCTCCTTTGATCACCAAATAGGAACTCCGCGTCGTCTCCAAGGGATATGGACACCACTGGAACTCCTCTGGTGTTGGACTCTGGCGATTCGTCCTTGTCTTGGTGCATCCCTAGCTTACCCTCTTTTCCATAGAAGTTGATGATGCACACGTCTGAGGTTAGGTCTGGGACAGGCTCATCCTCCAATTCTTGTGCTGCCTTAACTGTAGCTCCAATGATGGTCTACAATTCTCTCGGGATTGGTGGCACCTCCACCTCTTCAAAGCTCTTGGTGGTGTGGTTCCACTTCTTACCTACACATGATCTTCACCTTCATGGTCGACCCGTTCTTGTAGGTAGGGGTGCAAAAGTTTCCTCCTTTCACACCTAACTCTCTAATCTTGAGGATTAATGCATATTGAACGGCTGGGGTCAGGTACTCTCATAGTAAAATCATCCCGGGTCTCAATACCTCACACTTCTCTGGTGGGTGTGGTTTGGCTTCAAAGGGGATGGTGGGTGTGGAAATAGGCAATATAGGGAAGCAAATATCAAAAGCTGAATGGAAACAACAATTGCCATTAAATAAATAAGTCAAGGTTCATAACTGGTAATGAAAGGTCCGAAACAAAACAAAATACAGGGTTTATAGTTCATCCCTTTTACATTGAAAAAGAAAAACTAGCCAGTGGAATGTAAAGAAAATAAAAGTCTAAGCTTCTTTGTGAGGGAAGTAGTCCTCACCAGGTGAACTCGGGTCATCACTTGCTGCCTTGACGCGGTCCACCAGGTTAAGAATCGGTGCCTTGCCCGGCCTTTGGGGGTAGTTCTATCCCTTCCTCTGTGGATGGTTCTGGGCAGGACGGCTGGTAGACGGTCCAGCACCTCCTGTGCCACTTCGACCTCCTCCAGTAGTATTAGTAGTTGGGGCTCTAGCAGTAGTCTCTGTGGCTGGCCGGTAGTTCCAAGAATCCGGGTTCTTGTGACATTCGAATCCCCTATGCCCTTTCTTACCGTAGTAGTTGCATTCCACCAGATTTCCTTTACAATTCTTGCCCGGGTGGTCCTTCTTGCTCCATTTGCAGAAGTATCTTCTTACCGGTCCATTTCATGTTTCAGTTTGATGTTAGTAACGTAATAGCTCAATGTAACTACAGTATATGTTCTAATTTATCTCACCCCTAGGTGGCTGGGAGAGGAGTGGCTTAGCATCAGTATATGAGCGGACCAATGCCTTCTCATTCCTCCCCTTGAAGAATTTTCCCTTCCTCTCGTAGTTCTGGGAAGAGTTTCCTCCATTCCCTCTTCCACCATCTCCCTTCCTCTTGCCTAGCATAGAGTCCTGGTAGGCAATGGTGGTCTCGCAGTCATTCGCGTCATCCGCTAGCTCCTGTCGTGACAATATGTGTTAGTGGGGAAATCTTTGCGTACCAGAAATTCTAAATCATGTTCCATACCTGTAAGGTCATCCCTCTGGTGGAACCGATCATAGTCATGATCCTGAAGTTCAAGCCGGTGTGGAATTTGTCCACCAGATACCTCAGAGCGTAAGCTCCCTCTCCAATAACAGCGAGCAGCTCCACAAATTTGTTATAGTACTCAGCAACAGAGGAAGTTCCTTGCTTCAGCTGCTCGAACTCGCTCCTCATCCTCTTCTGTAGGTAGGATGGATAGAACTTGGCTCTCAGGGCCACCAAGAAGGCTGGGAAGCCGAAGTCCACCTGGGCAGTCAGCTCAGCTCTGGCGGTCTGCCACCATCGATACGCGGGTCCCTGGAGGAAGTAGGCCGCTATGTCCACCTGGCGATTCGCTGGAACGTGCAGAGAGGTGAAGGCCTTCTACATCTCGTCGATGTATTTCTCTAAGGTCTTCGGTTCAGGTTGGCCTTCGTAGATTGGAGGACGTAGATCGTTGACAGCCTTCAGCCAGTTGAACTCCTGGGGACCGTTAGGTGGTGGCGGTGGTGGTTGTGGGATCTGAGCCTGCTGCTGAGCTAATGCAGCCATCACAATCTGCACTATGACCTCTGGGTGACATCGTCGGGTCCATAGCCTCCTGAGGGGCCAGCTCCTCTTCCTCCTCTTCGAGACATTTAGCTGGTATTGACGGTTTTGTTACTCAGAATGTAACACCCCTCTCCATAATCACGATATACCCTCACGTAGCAACAAATAAAACGTCTCGCAGCGGAAAAATAAATAACAATTACAAAACTCACACGGGTGTCACCGGCCATTACTCGCCCATGCGAGCAACGTAGCCATACCACATCCAACTTCCAAAATAAACAAACTGCTAACCGCAGTGATAACGAGAAACTCCTATACATCAAACTAAGTCCATAACCATAAACATTGACAAGTGAGCGTCTACCCAATCCTGAAAAATACATAACCTTACCATAAGACCATACACCATCTTCATTACCATACAACATCTCCAACTACCCTGTTCCTGCTCTTCAGCTCCGACAATGATCAACAACCTGAAATGGTGTAGTATCAGCGATAGACGCTGAGTATGCCGGGCCTGGACCCTATTGGTCACTTGTCATTTTAACCATCTTATTATTAGATTGGTTTCATGCTTTTTCCTTTTTACAGTTATAATCAAAACTGAAGCATAAATGTATAATATACATAATCAACCATCCAAATATTCATAAACATTAATCATCCATCCAAATATTCATAAACATTATCATCCATCCAAACCAAACATCCATAGAATATCTCAAACAACATTTGTATATCGAACGTATCGAGCAATAACAACAATATTTTGTACAATGTACAATCGCCGTAGTGTTCACCATCCACTGTCAATTTATTTTAGTTTGGCTTTCAAGCCCCGTCCATATGTACAATGTACATTCGCCGTAGCGTACAGTTCCCATAGTTAATTTACCTTAGCCTTGTAGGCTCCATCCAACCATGTTTAATTAATGTCAGTAGGGCGTCATGTTAGGACAACCCGATAACCTCACCATGGACAGTAGTCCCCCGTACACACAAGGTGCTCATTTCGCCAGAGGTCCGGAGGCCCCTGACTCACTTATGTCTCGTAAGACGTCCATAAAAAGGCTGTAGCCACCTGATCCACGAACCTATTTGGGCTCGTTGGATATAACCTGGAGCGGAATCCAATTAGGAAACCCCTCAGTGATCACAAATGCGCAACCAAGTGGTTCGTAAACCACCGGGATTCCTCACCTTAATCTCATACCATCACTCTCATAATGTTTAAGATCTGCTCTTAGTCTTATGGAGAATATTTATTAACCAGCGGCCCAATGGGTCACGCATACCTAGAAGTCAGCTAGGTGATATTTATGTTAGAGATCCATGCTCTAGAGACCGACAATGTCGTGACTCGTCCCTAAGTGTTTTACTTAGGTTACCATATACTTAATATTAATATCATGGTATTATACCAAGTAGCCGTCATGTCATCACAACGCATATGTATGTTTATATAAGTCGATCTATAGTCGACGTAGTGTTAGTCCCGTAGGACGCTCGTGCATAAATAGTTAATGCAGTAGCACACAATCATATACATGTATCCACACATATAACACACAAGTTATATCAACCAAATCCGAGCCCAAGGAGCAACCTTAGGTCAACTCGGCAAACCCCTTTACATACCGTTCACCCTGATTGTATTACGGTGGAGTATGAATCTTCAAGATCCTATGCTCCGTGTAGTCCGCTAGCTTGTCAAGCGTCCTTGTCAGAAGTATAATCTAAACGGTATTAAAACTATACGTCAGTCTCCATGACTAACTACATCCGGTATATCCGAATAATAAGTAACCCCGACAGTTCACCTCCTTTTCTACAGTTGTTGTTACGGGTTTCTCTAAAACAGTCAGTTTTGTTACTTAAAACGCGTACGTCAAAACTATCCCAACTGTTAACTTTAATTCACTATTTCCTTTTTAATCTTATCCACCCTCCAGTTTAGGTGCGTAACCCATAGTTGCATGTATGCATGCATGATTATATTTATTATATCTTTTTCTTATTGTATCATTTATTTTATTGTATTCTCTTTCATATTGTTTTATTTTCCCACCATCCTTCATAATTCGACATGTTGTATAATCCCTTTATCTTTAGCAAATAATATTTGCTTCCAAAACTCATGACTTATAGTTCGTAACTATATATTTTTTTTTAAAATAACCACCAGCATTAACTCATAAGGTGTTCAACCAAAATATATTTATCCACCTTATATACATTATTCTTGTGTATGTATATATTTTTACCACGTAGGTAATTCTCATGAGTTTCATAAACTCTTATATTTTGTGTTACATTTCATCATCTTTTATTAGATGATTATTCCCATTAGTTGCATCATATTATACAACTTATATTAAGATTGTTATCCTAATATTATGTAACATTTTATGTTGTACATTTACAACTCCTAAGGTTTATTCCATAAATACCTTAGTTTATAAATCTCATTCACTTATAGTTTGTCACACCATTTAATGTGAATACCTTATTTGTATTAATTTCATTGAACCACCTTAATACCAAATAATTGTTATAACATTTATAACATTATAGACCTTAGTCTAAAATTCATTTTCCAACCTTTATATTTTCGGTATAGCCCTTGAATTTATTTAAATTCCCTTTTTGACCACATAACATTATGTAATGTTATACCAAAATACTAATATCATTTGCTATGATATTTTTATTTCCTTTAACTTATAATCTATAGTTTTTTATACAAGACTATTGTGTATTGCCTCATAGGCACATATTAAACCTTATACTTTTCCTTAAACCATAATTTCCTTTATTTACAAAATCACCCCTTTCTTTTACCATGTTATACATCCCATTTAATATAACATTTCTAACTTATAAAAGAGCATAACCTATGGTTATTTTTTGTAAATTCCGAACAGACCTCAATATACATTTTATATTGTCATTAGGACCCATTTATAACATATAGTTTGATAATATCATTAAAACTATATATTATACATATATCTCAACAAATACTCTTTATAATTCTAAAAATCACCAAATTCCACCCAAAGGGTTATAAATATCCTTATTAACCCATATACTTTTGATATTTACCATTCCACCATCTATTTTTCTCCAAAGTGTCATAATGACATATTAACTATATATTATTCATATATAGTTTATTTTAATTCCAAAATCCACCAAATAAATTCCTAATAGCCCATGGGTGTTTAAAATACCATTGTACACCCTTAATTTTCGGTAATAACATATTTACCACATATGTTATAAAAATATTACCGTTAAATACATAACTTATTATAAAACCTTAAATAAGTTATCTAACTTATTTATTTTGGTCAAAACCTAGCCTATGGTCAAGGTTGACCACCTTAGTATTTCCTTGACCAACAATTCCTTATAATTACGGTTTAGTACCCATACTTTCTAGAAATCACCATTTAACCCCAAAACTTTACAAAATCTTATAAACTTTATTTTAACTCCATTTTACCTCTCATTTTCGGCCTTATTATTCTAAAGCCCCCAAATTTAATTTAATTACACCTAATACCCCATTTAATTTCGGTAATGCATTTATACTACTTAAACTTAATTAAAAGCTTGTAAATGCATAAATAAAATGGCCTAAAATACATGGCCTTATTACAAACATTGGCTTGCAAAATAAATTACACATAAATGTCCCAAAAACACTTATAATTCTCGGCCTCACCATACACTTTCCATATAATTACCAAACTTCCACATAATGTCTTAAATTTGACATTTATGTTACTTAGTCACTTAGATAAATTTACTAAGCCATTTCTTTAAACATTTTAAGGTCAAAAATGACCTTATTACCATGTTCTCTCACGGCAATTAATATAGAAATATCTTAGAACATTTTAACTTAGCAAGGTTAATGTTTAAGTGATTTAAACCTTGATTTAGCTTGAATAATTCCTTGTTTGAATTCGGCCAGCCTTAGATAAAATTTCCAAAGCTTCTCTTGCATGTTTCAAACAGCAAACAAGGCCTAGTTAGTCTCCAAGAAAGATCTAACCATAAGGAGTAATTTAATGTAAGATTTAAGGCAAAAATCACCTTAATAATGCAAGGGAAGTTCTAAGTGGTTTCGACCTGAACCAAACACACCACAAGGTGTTAGATACACCATATTGACATAGGAAATAGTTAGATCTCGAAATGCTACCTTGTTGTTAGGTTTTACCTTGGAAAAATGCCTTAAAAGAGGGTATTTCCTTTGGATCTCGGCCATCCTTGCTCCAAATGGCTAACCAACAGATTCCACATGAAAGGGAGAAGAAGATGAGGCTATGACCAAAGTTTCACAGCCAAACTCGAAGGGAATCAAAAGTTATGAGCTTAAAGCACATTTTTACCTTAAAATGTAGATTTGAACAACCTTGGTCCCTCTACTGGTCTCAACCGATTTTAGCTCTTGTTCTAACCTTATAACACTGAGAATAAGCCATAGGAATTGATGAGCCACGAAATCTAGGTGTTGGTGGTGAGAAGATGAAGAAAAAGAGCTAAAACTGACATTAAAACACTTACATTAGGAGCTTAGGAGCTAGGCTTGCCTTCCATGCTCAAGAACAGACCTTGAGAGCTTCAAAGGAAGGAGGAGCTCGGCTGGACAGGAGGAAATCGGACAAGGAAGGAAGGAGAGAGTGGAAAGATTTGAAATAATGGAAAAAGTAAAGGTTACTATTGCAAATTGAAGTTAGGTATCAATTGTCCAACAATTATTGCAAGCTGCCTCCTCTCTTATTGCCAGCCGGTTTTCCTTGGTCCAAATGGGTCAATTAATTGACCATTGACCATGCTTGGTCAATATTGACTCATGCGGGCCCCACTTTAGGGTTTTATTAATATTTTAATATTAAATTTGTAAAAATCTGTAAAATTTGGAAATTAAATTCCTAATGATATAATATGATAAATATCATATTTAAGGATAATTATAATTTTTAAGCCCATTAAAATCAATTTAAAAGGCAATCTCACAAAACGTGCTTTAAGGAGTTTTAGCGCACATTTTGTGTTGCCTGGTGTTTCTGAGCTCTGTTTTCTTTGACAACAGTCTTGTTATGTTCCTTACATGATATTTGATCATGTAATTCAATTTTATATCATTTAGAGGTCCTTTGATTTTTAAGGTTTTCCTAGAGCACCTTTTTGCCCTTTTTGACCTTGAAGCATGTAAATGCTTTTCTTTTGTGTTGGAGTGTTGTCCAACGGTTATAATATGTTTAGTAGTATGTTAATATGCTTAGGACAAATTTTTAGGTCCTAAGAAGTTTATTTGGGTATTTATTTACCCTTAACAGTCAAAGGGTGCAACATCTTGTTTTATGTTGACCACTGTTGTTCTCAGTTGACTTTTAAGGCATGTTTAGGCCTTAATTAATATGATTAAATATTTAATACATGCTTTAATAATTTGGGGTATTTCAGTCTACCCCCCTTAAACGACTTCGTCCCGAAGTCTCTTAATCAAATAGGTAAGTATATATAAATGTATAACTACCCATTGTTCCCATAATGTATATCTATGTGATATATCATTTACACACATCATATTGCACTTATACAGCACATAGCCATCACGTTGTGGCGTTAGTTCAATCATATATGGATATAGGTGATCCATCAGCACCATCATTTCCTATCAGTTCTACAAGTCCTGACAACCTTCCTGAGGTGTCCATAACATTCCATTGTTCCACATTCCATATCTAATGATTCATTTCGTATCTAGGCAATACCATATGTAATCATTCTATAAAGCAATATGAATGCATATCACAGATAGCATAAGAAAAGTACTACACACATGGTGTACATACAATCATTCAAACAAGTATCTCATAGGATACATACTTTCAAGTGTACATCACACTCAAACAACCAAACAACGCACGCCCCGCGAACCAACCATAACCAAGAAAACAATTCACTGTATGCTATGCATACTAAATAATTCACATACTAAGCAAACAACCTCGTATGCCCCGCATACCACCAATTCTCTTTTTTTTTGCATGCAATGCATATCAAACAGCCAAAAATAGTGCCAACATGTGCACAGCCAAAGGCTCTACCCCCCTTAAAAAGGGTTACGCCCCCGTACCCCACAAGTACACAACAGCCGCTCAACAAGGAGCGCTGGATACTTGGCTCTCAAAGAGTTCTCCAACTCGTGGATTATCCTCATATCAGAGAGACGGGTATAATTCTAGCCCTTCAGGGCTCCACATATATAAAAGGTGAGGCGTTGATCTTTTTGTGCTCTCTCCCAAGTTCATTCTTTTGGGCCCACTTGCTCCGTATGAGGTGTAGACCCATAAACAAAGGCTCAATTTGCCTTTTTTTTGTTGTGAATCCACTGGTTTGGATCACTAGCACACATGCGTGTGTTTTCTCTCACTGACATTCAGTTTGAGATGTAATATGACATTGGCTATTGTTAGTACTTAGTGCTCTTTGCACTTGTCTTTGTAATACTAAGACGTACCAGCCTATATGTCTAGAAAGATGATGTTTGTCATCCATGTCTCCTGGTGATTTTGCTCCGGAGTAACACACTGTTGTAGTTCTTTTTTTTTTACACTCTTGTTGATATCCACTTTATCTTTCAGCATTTCCATAAGATTAATAACTGCACGAGTGCAATACCAAAACACTCAGTCATACAGATAAGATGTGCGAATTGTCCTATGAGTGGTACATTCCAAATCCATTGTTCTTTAAGCAAGATTTCTGCTATCATATAGCTTTATCTTTTCTTCTCGCGTAGTCACGCGTTTATGTCCATACATCTGGTAGATTTCCTCTGGATTGCAAGTATTTGCTTGATCCTTATGAGGGTTCTACATATTTTTCGTCCATAATGGGTTTTCCTGTCCTTAAACTGCTCCTTTGTCTACTCTGTATACTGTCCACTGTTCTCTGTCGAAGATTCTCCCCCTTTTTTTTCCTCTAGTCCGTTGTTTTAACTGCGGCTCTTCTCGTCCATCTTCGAGGTAATCCGTCTTGCTGTCCGTAGAATGGAGTTGACTACTTCTCGTGTTCCTAACACTACCTGTCTACTTGCATGGGGTACCGTACTGATACATTACTACTTACCCGACTAACTTATAAATAAGTCTGTCAGGCCCACATGCTCCGAACGGAGTGCGGTCGTCCCATATCTCGTTTAGTAAACTGGTAATGTCTGTCACACGGTTGCGGTAAGTCTGTCAACGTGTGTAATGAAGTATTCTATTGTCAACCTCCCTTTGATGGATATCCCCCTTTTTTTGGTTCTTCTACGTTTTTTTCTTCTTCTTCTTCTTTTTTTTTTTTCTTTTGCTTCTGCCCTTTTTTTTGTAATAGTTCATGTTATCAGTTATCCTGTAATAAGTGATTGCCTTTGTGGCAACCGTGGTAACTTGTATCATAGACTAGTATTATTCAACTCGGTGTAAGTAAAAATCCGTGCTATATTAGCAAACTTGTTTCTCCTTTTTTTTTTGATCTCATTGAATACAACACATTTTTCCTTTTTCTCCCTGTTGTTTTTTTTTGATCATTTCTCATCCATAGTTCATATTCGTCCCCTCATCCATGTAATTGGATGCATTGCAGATTGCATAATAGTTTGAGCAGCTTGCTCTTCACTTCCCAACCATCCTCACTGACGGTGGTGCATCTACAAAGGGTATGCTTGTCCATAAGGACTAAACATGTATCACCGGTAGTGATTAGCATTAAATGCAAGTATACTCTAATGGTATTTGGCTAATAGCCCTGTCTGAAACTTCCTCGAACGTTTAAACGTGTGTGTGTGTGTTTTTTTTTTACAGTCATAGTGGCTGTATAATGTGTCCAGTTGCAGTGGTTGGACTATCGGTCCTTCCAAAATTGCATAGGTTTCTAATCTCCAGGTTTCAATGCAAAGGTTTGAACAACAGTTTTTTTTTATAAAAGGTTAAAAGTAGTAGTTGTTGCAGTTGCATTTGCAGTAGCTGTTACTGTTGCTGTTGCTGTCGCTGCACTTGCTGTAGCAAGTGCGCAAGGCAGATGGAAATTTCAGTGGTTTACTGTCATAGCGCTTGCAATAGCAAGTGCGCCATGCAGGTGGAAATTCTGGTTCAGTAATTCCCGGTCTCATTGACTCTGTGTCGTAGAGTATAGGCTACATGGTAATGTAAGCATTAACATCCTGTTCATATATATATCCGTCAAGGTTTAAAGCTTTTGGTACTGAGTACACACAACTAATCCCAAAGTCTTACACAAAAGGCGAGTGGTCAATGACACACTCCCACATACTTATAACATAGCTCCTTCTAACATTCAAAGTAAGCACACAACACAGTAAGTAAAAGTCTTCCACTAGCGGTCTCATGGAGTATGGGTACTCATGCCCTATCTACTCCCTTGCCCTTCTGGGCTCCAGCATCAGCAGATGTCTAGCCATCCTGACCGCCTCGTGGTACTCCAGATCCTCCAGCTGAGGTCTTCTGAGTATTCTTTGGTGGCCTGTAATTACGGCTCTCTGGGTTCATCCAACATTCAAATTCCCTATGGCCCTCTTTGTGGCAGCACCGACACTCGACTTTGCGGCCTTCGCAGTCGACCCCTGGATGGTCCTTCCCACAACGCTTACAGTAAAAATGGCGCTGGGGCTGTCCGGTGCCTGATGATAGTATTTAAGTTTAAGTTAAAATCTGTTGATATAGGGGTTAAGATTATATTTGAATTTAAGAGATAGGTGTTCTCACCCTTAGGAGGTGCAGATCTCAGAGGCTTAGCATCAATAGCTGGGCCGGTCAACTGCAGGACGGGCTCTTTCCCTTTCTTTCCCTGGTGACCCTGCTGCCCTTTCTTTGGAAAGAATTTCCTGTTTAAGGTTTCGGGTCAGCATTCGTAAGGTATTTAGTATGATAAGTATTTAAGCTTGGGTTAAGTCCTTACTTTCCCTTTTTCTGGCCATCGCCTGAAGATGCTCCTCCACCCTCAGACTCTCCTTCAGGGTTCTTCCTTTTCTTTGCCCCTAGAGTCTCTTCCCGAGTCTGGAGCATTAGCTCCGTCCTCGAGGCAGCATCATAACACTCCTGGAATCTCATTGGTAAGTTCTCACAAGGTTATACGGTACTATAGTAAGTAAAGAATTTATGGCATTCATGTTAATACCTGTATGGTAGTGTAGAGGGTAGCACCCATCGCCATCTGGATGCGAAATAATAGTCCTCCTCGGAACTTCTCGATCTTTACGGTTTCTGAGTAATCCACACCGGGGATGAAGTCCAGTAGACCAATGAATCGAGCGTAATACTCGTCCACGGTCAGACCTCCCTGGGTCAATGTTTCAAACTCATGGCGCTTCTTCTGTTTGAGGTGCGCCGGGTAGTACTTCCCTCTTAGTAACTCAACAAAGGCAGCCCACGAAAAGTCGGGCGTAGCCAGGTGCTGGTCCTTGACCAACCTCCACCAAGTGCTGGCTGCATCCTTCAGGTGGAAAGCAGCAATAGCGACCCTCTTGTCGTCAGGTACTTGTAAAGCTTCAAATGCTTTCTCGTGTTCAACAATGTAACGCTCCAAAGCTACGGGGTCTGGTTCCCCTGAATATGTAGGTGGTCGGGTCTCGCTAACTGACTTCAGCCAGTTTGTTTCCCTGGGCTGTGGCGGGTGGGCTGGTGCTCCTCCTATCTGAGTACCCAGCTGTGCAAGAACGGCTGCAACCGTCTCAGCAACTCCTGGAATGCCGGGGTCACCGCCTCTACCTCTTCCAGCACCACGCCCTCTAGTACCACCAGACATCTGTAGTACAGTATGTCACATAAATACTTGGTAAAATTACCGTACACAACCAATAGATATTAAGTTGCCTTAAAGGCTATCCTGTCACGCATTTTGCGTTTCTAGACACAATATCTTTTGAGACGAATCGTCTCGTACCTCCTAAATGTTTCCCAATATTTCCCAAGTCCTAAGCTCACTGTCTTAACCTACTTTCTCGTCATCAGAGCGGTACTCCGCTCTGATACCACTTTTGTAACACCCCTCTCCATAATCACGATATAATCCCTCACGTAGCAATAAATAAAACGTCTCGCAGCGGAAAAATAAATAACAATTACAAAACTCACACGGGTGTCACCGGCCATTACTCGCCCATGCGAGCAACGTAGCCATACCACATCCAACTTCCAAAATAAACAAACTGCTAACCGCAGTGATAACGAGAAACTCCTATACATCAAACTAAGTCCATAACCATAAACATTGACAAGTGAGCGTCTACCCAATCCTGAAAAATACATAACCTTACCATAAGACCATACACCATCTTCATTACCATACAACATCTCCAACTACCCTGTTCCTGCTCTTCAGCTCCGACAATGATCAACAACCTGAAATGGTGTAGTATCAGCGATAGACGCTGAGTATGCCGGGCCTGGACCCTATTGGTCACTTGTCATTTTAACCATCTTATTATTAGATTGGTTTCATGCTTTTTCCTTTTTACAGTTATAATCAAAACTGAAGCATAAATGTATAATATACATAATCAACCATCCAAATATTCATAAACATTAATCATCCATCCAAATATTCATAAACATTAATCATCCATCCTATCATCATCATCCATCCAACCAAACATTCATAGAATATCTCAAACAACATTTGTATATCGAACGTATCGAGCAATAACAACAATATTTTGTACAATGTACAATCGCCGTAGTGTTCACCATCCACTGTCAATTTATTTTAGTTTGGCTTTCAAGCCCCGTCCATATGTACAATGTACATTCGCCGTAGCGTACAGTTCCCATAGTTAATTTACCTTAGCCTTGTAGGCTCCATCCAACCATGTTTAATTAATGTCAGTAGGGCGTCATGTTAGGACAACCCGATAACCTCACCATGGACAGTAGTCCCCCGTACACACAAAGGTGCTCATTTCGCCAGAGGTCCGGAGGCCCCTGACTCACTTATGTCTCGTAAGACGTCCATAAAAAGGCCGTAGCCACCTGATCCACGAACCTATTTGGGCTCGTTGGATATAACCTGGAGCGGAATCCAATTAGGAAACCCCTCAGTGATCACAAATGCGCAACCAAGTGGTTCGTAAACCACCGGGATTCCTCACCTCAATCTCATACCATCACTCTCATAATGTTTAAGATCTGCTCTTAGTCTTATGGAGAATATTTATTAACCAGCGGCCCAATGGGTCACGCATACCTAGAAGTCAGCTAGGTGATATTTATGTTAGAGATCCATGCTCTAGAGACCGACAATGTCGTGACTCGTCCCTAAGTGTTTTACTTAGGTTACCATATACTTAATATTAATATCATGGTATTATACCAAGTAGCCGTCATGTCATCACAACGCATATGTATGTTTATATAAGTCGATCTATAGTCGACGTAGTGTTAGTCCCGTAGGACGCTCGTGCATAAATAGTTAATGCAGTAGCACACAATCACATACATGTATCCACACATATAACACACAAGTTATATCAACCAAATCCGAGCCCAAGGAGCAACCTTAGGTCAACTCGGCAAACCCCTTTACATACCGTTCACCCTGATTGTATTACGGTGGAGTATGAATCTTCAAGATCCTATGCTCCGTGTAGTCCGCTAGCTTGTCAAGCGTCCTTGTCAGAAGTATAATCTAAACGGTATTAAAACTATACGTCAGTCTCCATGACTAACTACATCCGGTATATCCGAATAATAAGTAACCCCGACAGTTCACCTCCGTTTTCTACAGTTGTTGTTACGGGTTTCTCTAAAACAGTCGGTTTTGTTACTTAAAACGCGTACGTCAAAACTATCCCAACTGTTAAGTTTAATTCACTATTTCCTTTTTAATCTTATCCACCCTCCAGTTTAGGTGCGTAACCCATAGTTGCATGTATGCATGCATGATTATATTATATTATATTCTTTTTCTTATTGTATCATTTATTTTATTGTATTCTCTTTCATATTGTTTTATTTTCCCACCATCCTTCATAATTCGACATGTTGTATAATCCCTTTATCTTTAGCAAATAATATTTGCTTCCAAAACTCATGACTTATAGTTCGTAACTATATATTTTTTTTTAAATAACCACCACCATTAACTCATAAGGTGTTCAACCAAATATATTTATCCACCTTATATACATTATTCTTGTGTATGTATATATTTTTACCACGTAGGTAATTCTCATGAGTTTCATAAACTCTTATATTTTGTGTTACATTTCATCATCTTTTATTAGATGATTATTCCCATTAGTTGCATCATATTATACAACTTATATTAAGATTGTTATCCTAATATTATGTAACATTTTATGTTGTACATTTACAACTCCTAAGGTTTATTCCATAAATACCTTAGTTTATAAATCCCATTCACTTATAGTTTGTCACACCATTTAATGTGAATACCTTATTTGTATTAATTTCATTAAACCACCTTAATACCAAATAATTGTTATAACATTTATAACATTATAGACCTTAGTCTAAAATTCATTTTCCAACCTTTATATTTTCGGTATAGCCCTTGAATTTATTTAAATTCCCTTTTTGACCACATAACATTATGTAATGTTATACCAAAATACTAATATCATTTGCTATGATATTTTTATTTCCTTTAACTTATAATCTATAGTTTTTATACAAACTATTGTGTATTGCCTCATAGGCACATATTAAACCTTATACTTTTCCTTAAACCATAATTTCCTTTATTTACAAAATCACCCCTTTCTTTTACCATGTTATATATCCCATTTAATATAACATTTCTAACTTATAAAAGAGCATAACCTATGGTTATTTTTTGTAAATTCCGAACAGACCTCAATATACATTTTATATTGTCATTAGGCCCAATTTATAACATATAGTTTGATAATATCATTAAAACTATATATTATACATATATCTCAACAAATACTCTTATATAATTCTAAAAATCACCAAATTCCACCAAAGGGTTATAAATATCCTTATTAACCCATATACTTTTGATATTTACCATTCCACCATCTATTTTTCTCCAAAGTGTCATAATGACATATTAACTATATATTATCATATATAGTTTATTTTAATTCCAAAATCCACCAAATAAATTCCTAAAAATTCCTAATAGCCCATGGGTGTTTAAAATACCATTGTACACCCTTTTTTGGTAATAACATATTTACCACATATGTTATAAAAATATTACCGAAATACATAACTTATTATAAAACCTTAAATAAGTTATCTAACTTATTATTTTGGTCAAAACCTAGCCTATGGTCAAGGTTGACCACCTTAATATTTCCTTGACCAACAATTCCTTATAATTACGGTTTAGTACCCATACTTTCTAGAAATCACCATTTAACCCCAAAACTTTACAAAATCTTATAAACTTTATTTTAACTCCATTTTACCTCTCATTTTCGGCCTTATTATTCTAAAGCCCCCAAATTTAATTTAATTACACCTAATACCCCATTTATTTTCGGTAATGCATTTATACTACTTAAACTTAATTAAAAGCTTGTAAATGCATAAATAAAATGGCCTAAAATACATGGCCTTATTACAAACATTGGCTTGCAAAATAAATTACACATAAATGTCCCAAAAACACTTATAATTCTCGGCCTCACCACACACTTTCCATTTAATTACCAAACTTCCACATAATGTCTTAAATTTGACATTTATGTTACTTAATCACTTAGATAAATTTACTAAGCCATTTCTTTAAACATTTTAAGGTCAAAAATGACCTTATTACCATGTTCTCTCACGGCAATTAATATAGAAATATCTTAGAACATTTTAACTTAGCAAGGTTAATGTTTAAGTGATTTATACCTTGATTTAGCTTGAATAATTCCTTGTTTGAATTCGGCCAGCCTTAGATAAAATTTCCAAAGCTTCTCTTGCATGTTTCAAACAGCAAACAAGGCCTAGTTAGTCTCCAAGAAAGATCTAACCATAAGGAGTAATTTAATGTAAGATTTAAGGCAAAAATCACCTTAAAAATGCAAGGGAAGTTCTAAGTGGTTTCGACCTGAACCAAACACACCACAAGGTGTTAGATCCACCATATTGACATAGGAAATAGTTAGATCTCGAAATGCTACCTTGTTGTTAGGTTTTACCTTGGAAAAATGCCTTAAAAGAGGGTATTTCCTTTGGATCTCGGCCATCCTTGCTCCAAATGGCTAACCAACAGATTCCACATGAAAAGGAGAAGAAGATGAGGCTATGACCAAAGTTTCACAGCCAAACTCGAAGGGAATCAAAAGTTATGAGCTTAAAGCACATTTTTACCTTAAAATGTAGATTTGAACAACCTTGGTCCCTCTACTGGTCTCAACCGAGTTTAGCTCTTGTTCTAACCTTAGAACACTGAGAATAAGCCATAGGAATTGATGAGCCACGAAATCTAGGTGTTGGTGGTGAGAAGATGAAGAAAAAGAGCTAAAAATGACATTAAAACACTTACATTAGGAGCTTAGGAGCTAGGCTTGCCTTCCATGCTCAAGAACAACTTGAGAGCTTAGGAAGGGAGCTCGGCTGGGCAGGAGAGGATCGGACAAGGAAGGAAGGAGAGGTGGGAAAGATTTGAAATAATGGAAAAAGTAAAGGTTACTATTGCAAATTGAAGTTAGGTATCAATTTGTCCAACAATTATTGCAAGCTGCCTCCTCTTATTGCCAGCCGGTTTCCTTGGTCCAAATGGGTCAATTAATTGACCATTGACCATGCTTGGTCAATATTGACTCATGCGGGCCCCACTTTAGGGTTTTATTAATATTTTAATATTAAATTTGTAAAAATCTGTAAATTTGGAATTAAATTCCTATATATAAATTATTAAATATATATTTAAGGATATTATAATTTTAGCCCATTAAAAATCAATTTAAAGGCGATCTCACAAAAACGTGCTTTAAGGAGTTTTAGCGCACATTTTGTGTTGCCTGGTGTTTCTGAGCTCTGTTTTCTTTGACAACAGTGTTGTGTTCCTTACATGATATTTGATCATGTAATTCAATTTTATATCATTTAGAGGTCCTTTGATTTTTAAGGTTTTCCTAGAGCACCTTTTTGCCCTTTTTGACCTTGAAGCATGTAAATGCTTTTTCTTTGTGTTGGAGTGTTGTCCAACGGTTATAATATGTTTAGTAGTATGTTAATATGCTTAGGACAAATTTTTAGGTCCTAAGAAGTTTATTTGGGTATTTATTTACCCTTAACAGTCAAAGGGTGCAACATCTTGTTTTATGTTGACCACTGTTGTTCTCAGTTGACTTTTAAGGCATGTTTAGGCCTTAATTAATATGATTAAATATTTAATCCATGCTTTAATAATTTGGGGTATTTCACAGAAGGTATATTGTTAAGTCTAAATATCTATGTAGTAAAGTATGTAATATTTATAAAGTCCTAAGGACGGTTCGTAGATACGTGAAGTAAAACGTAAGTAGTAAAGTAAGTATGGGGTAAGGATCACGCGCCTTTCTGGAATTCTCACTTCCCATTCCACCCCAGGTCCCCAGTTTTAAGTGCACCTATAATCTAAGTATTTCACTCGGCTTGTTTCCTCGGGTTCAGAGCGCGACTACGCTTTGATACTAATTTTTGTAACGCCCCAATTTAACATATTTATAGGGAAAATAAAATACTAAAGGCGTAACAGACCATCGGGTTCCAAACACCCGGCACCAAACCTCACCAATTACAACTTAAAAGATTACAAAAGCCACGGTCTGAACCTCGAGAAAACTTAACAAAACATAACAGTAAGAAAGTACACTAACTCTCCACAAAACCTAATCCCATCCCAATCACTCGTTCTCTTCATGGCCACCTGTATAATAATTCGTACCTACAAGATAAAACCAATCAGCCCACCCCGAGAGGGGTGAGTCAGTTCCCTGGAATGGAACTGGTACGATTCTCCAAAACAAAACCTTTAAACATATCTCTTAAATAAACAATAACTTGAAGTCAAAAAACTTAAAACAAAACAGAGGAATAAGGCACTTAAAAACCACCAAGTCAAAGATAACAAGATAAGGTTAGAGGTAAATAACATAAAGGTAAAGTTATTCAATCAAAAGTCACGCCATGAGTTAGTGAACATCCATTGCTTACGTTAGATTCAATTCCAGTCAGGAGTAGAAAGTCTCAAATAGTCACAAGGACTAGGAATGAAAGAAGAGATCCAAGAAGCAACAACTCAAGAGTGGAATAACACCAATTGGGAGAGATGGCCCCCACCGCCAAATATAAATGTCCATATGGACGAGGGACATACAGCCCCCTGCTGTCAGATATAAATGTCCTGGTGGACGAGGGATATACAAGCCCCTGCTGTCTAATATAAATGTCCTTGTGGACGAGGGATATACAGCCCCCTGCTGTTACAGGTGAAGATGCGCGCACGTCACAACAAAAGACTCAGCTCATGGATGAAACAATATCCAGAGTCAAAGGAAGAATTACCAAGATTGTCCTTTTCCATACTCCCACTAGATCACTAACTACACCAGAGCAATACCAAAACACTCAGACCTACAGAGTGTAGAAGCGTAAACCCTAGGCAGTTAATGTCTAATGAAATAACCAAATAGAAGGAACCAATAACCACGTAAGTTTCACATTCAAGGCTCAGTTAGTCACATCAAGCTGAGTTAGCCACACCATAGTTTCCTTTTGAAATTCCTTTAAACTCAGTTAGCGTTTTTCGAAAACGTCTCATAAGTCGGTCAGTAAAAGTATCGGAGTACGAGAAATCGTACCTGGTATGTGAAGAAGCAGTAACTAACTCGAATGAGTGATCCCCCACTAATAACCTATAATTAAGGTGTTCCAGGTATTGATTAGTTACGGAACTACAACGATAAACAACTTTCATTCTTACTGGTTTATAGTTTCTGGTTACAATTACTCTCTCTTAAGGACCTGGGTTAGATCCCGTTAATTAAATCTTCCATTAGGCCCATCTCTTTTAATCTGTAATGATTTAGGGTTTAACCCTGAGAGTGGCCCAGACTCTCTTTGAATTGTTTAAGTGGGCTTTGGAGTTCATAGATTTGGGCTCAGTAGGTTAGCCCCAAGACCGTGCTACGTTTACGTTGTGTAATTAAGCCTTTAAGTTATTGTTGACTATTTTATTACACACCAATTCAAATCCTAAAGTTTAATATATATATTCTTCTTATTATATCTCCCACAAGGAATGTTGTTTCCTTCATCTATTTTAATGTATTTATATATATATATCTTTATGTATTAAGATTTATCCAGAACATTTTTAAGAAATTTTATTGTATTTAATTATATTTAATAACTTTTAGACATATCCATAACCGATATACGGTTTATAAAATAAAGTAATTTTCCTTTATTTAATATATATATATATATATATGTACATGTATTATAATTTATTTAATTCATCCTTTACGTAGCTTCTTGCATTTAAATTATCTCTATTAATTTCAACATATATCTGCATTCCATGTATGTTTTATAAAGTGTTTCTTTTGTTCCATTTTAGAATATTAGCTTCTATAGTATTTAGTTAATCTAAGTGTTGATTTATTTAACTCCTTGTTTTAACCCAAGTTACTATTTATCCCTTTTATATATGAGTATATATATATATATATTTCCTTAGTTTTTGAAATACCCCTAAATTAATTTAAATTAATTTAGGGGATTTCTTTTATTAAACCTTTAATAATACTATTGAATATTAAATTATTATATGGAATTATGAATATTAAATTAGTATAAGGAATTATGAATATTAAATTATTGTATGGAATTATGAGTATTAATTATATGGAATTATGGAAATTAATTTAGGGGATTCCTCCTATTTAACTCTAAGGAATACAATTTAATATTTAAGTATTATATATATTATATAGTATTATGAATTTAATAATAAGATTTATAAGTCAATAAATCTTGGGAAAATTTATAAACACTCCAACTATGTTATAAAGATTTTAGGAAGTGTTGGAACATTGTTTTGAAACATAAAAGTCAATATAAAATTTTAGAAACCCTAAAGCCTTTTAAGCCTTGCTAGGGTTGATTTTTTGAGAATGGTCAAACCAGGCCATGAAACCTATCCCAATAAATAGGTTATGGAAAACCATGAAGATCGATAAAGAGAACGTCAAAAATGGATCATCCTAGCCAAAGTTATGATCAAATGAAGTTTAGAGCCAAAATTTTGATAAAGGCTGACGTGGCATGGACTGCTGACTTATCACCGCCTCGGTAATCGCGCCCCAACACTTAGACAGATTTATCTCCTATATTTCCAGAACCGAAAATCAGGTTTTTCCCTATCTTGTGACCTTCATAACTTTCTCATCTTAAGGAATTTTTGAGTGCCGTCTTCTTTGTTGTCTTCTCCTACATTCCCTCTAAACAACCATAACTCACACAAACCCTAACTCGTTCTGAATCAACCGGAAAATCGAGTCAAAGTAGCCACCCTGCAAAAACCGAAACTGCAATTCCAGTTTTTCCCTTCGAAACAGGTAACTTCGACTAGCCATAACTTCTTCGTTTCTCATCCAAATTTCATGTTCTTTAGCTCGTTTTGAAGAGCTCTAATTCCTCTAAAACTTTCATGTTTGTGGCCTAAGCCAATCCTCAACCTATTGGAAGGAGAAGGTGTCTAAAGTCTCGGTTTCACCATCACATAAAATCACAGTTTTCTTCCCAGAAAACGCAAGGTAAACTCGCAACTTCTAGCTTCAATTTCTTTCTGTGTGATGCGAGTTAGGATTAGTTCTTGTTATCAATATGTAGAGGTAAGTTTCTTCTTTATATTAAGCCCTTATACATAGCCTAACTCGATTTGTACTGCTAGTTATAGATCCTCAAAGTTGGCCTCGTGAACTGCTCAAAGTTCGAATTTTTCCAGATTTTCGAATTCGATTTCACTCAATTCGCACAACTCCGGTAAGTTTCCGATCAATTGCTCCGTTTTTGTCAAACCTTGTCGTGTTTCCGACCTAATCCATGTTCCAATTTAGTCAATTAAGTGTTAGATTAGGAGAATTTGTTAGATTTGTTTCCGAATCGTATTCTGTATCCAATATAAACCCTAACCTCGAACTGAATTCGAAACCCGATGAATACTGTATTCTAATTGGGGAAATTAGCATCATTAGAACCGAAATTCGATTTCGAAACTATAGAAACAAGAATCACTCGATTTTGTTCTGTAGATTAGGAGATATTTGGGATTTAGTACTCGACATGGCTTATGGGTTCGCTGAAGAACTGGGAGTACAGGGGCCGTCCGATCTCGTTTTAAAAGATTGGACGGCCGAGATTAGATCGGGTTAATTAAGAATTGTTATAAGTTTATTAAATTTCAGAATTTAACTCTAACTTGTTGATTTTAGTTAATGGTCTTCCCGAAGGTATTTTGACTTGAAATTTTAACCAAAGATTCCTTATTTAATCTAGTTTATTTTGATGTAAATTATTATGGTTTTGGAGATTTTAAACATAAGTTATGATTTTTGCAAGTTACGGGTTTTCTGGAATTATTTGGCTAAATTAAAAAATATTTTTATGAAATAAAAATTTAATAATATGTCTAAAATGTTATAGTTACTGTATATTAAATTTGGGAATTTATGGGCAATGGTAAATGGTTTTAAAAACTGTGTTTATGAGTTTTTCATAGGAATAACTTATAATATATGGTTTTTAATGTAACCAAAAATTAAAGTATGGTTTGTTAATAAACTTTTTAAGCTCGGGAAAATAAGGGAAACTAAATTAACATTTTATAACAGTAAGTTTATAAATGTTTGGGCATTAGTTTTTATGAGAAGTGAAATTATTTACATATATGTATATATATACTTATATGGTAGATTTAAAAATAGGAACTTATGTTAAAACAAGGAATTTAATTATTTTTACGTTTAATTTATTATATTATATGGGAATTAATATTTTTAATTTAAACTAAGGAAAATATATATATATATATATTTCTATACATATATATAAAAGGAATAAAATAGTATAACTTAGGTTAAATCAAGGAACTAAATTAATCTACATGTATATTAGTTATATAATATGGTGGTTAATATACTTAATTGAAACTAAGAAAAATACTTTATTTTATAAACCATATTTCGGATGTAGATATGTGTAAAAGTTAATATAAATAATTAAATGCAATAAAATTACATAAAGAATGTCTTGAATAAATCCTAGTATACATATACGATAAATAAATAAATAAATAAAAGACATAAAATACCTTATAGCAAATAGAATATGAAGGAATTAATAAGTTAAACTAAACCTATACATAATACTATTAAAAGAATATTATATGAGGTAGTATTGAATTGTAGTTATGAAATTGAGCTTAAAGAGTTATCTTGGATTTCTAAGATTTATATAAACCATATTAAAATACATGTGTAATATTATTTGTCAAAGACCATAATGTAAATCTATAATTTGGTTAGGTAATTAATAAGTTGGGACTTAGGAATATTTGTAATTAGATTTTACACAAATAGAACTTACTATATAATTAATGAATAAATGTAATACTTTTACATCTAAATGTTCTTAATATATAAACAATAATAAAATAAATAAAATACTTTTACATCTAAATGTGAGGTGGATTAGTAAGTCTAGATTTAATCATTTCTTAACATTTATGGTATTGGAATATAACTTAATGTTTTATGATAAAATCATTAAAAGGATTATTGTAACACCCCATCCAACAACAAACACATAACAACAATCTGCAGCGGAATACACACCTCATCAAATAACTTAACTCGTTGGTGTTACACGCCGTTAACCACCCACGTGGCTAACAAGGCTATTACATAAACATTGTACCGGTCTGATGGACTAGATTCCCGAGCGACTACACATTATTATCCCTTTCCATTAACAACAAACATACACATACCTTCCAACAGTACCGAGTATTTACAAACTGATGCCGATAACAACTTCGGTCTTACTACACCTACTGTATATATTTAACTTACATGATTACCCATGTACAATGTCTACCCCGTCCTACTCTCGAACGGCTTCCAGCTCTTTGTACCTGAAATAGGAAAAGAAGAGAAAGGGTGGCCCCCAAGGGGCTCAGCACCTTTGCTGGTATGGTAATCCCGCAGCCCACATGCTACCGGGCCACGCACAACTAATTGTCGTCTTAGCATGCGGTTGATTATATTTAAATCATGCATGCAACTGTAAACACACAACACACAACATTTCGCCTCAATGGGCTCAATAAACGGATAATACATCCTTATTTGATAAGTCATTCATGGTATTCATTATCCCTAGAGTGTTTCTCCTCTAATGGAGCTACTTCCTTAATAGACGACACTTACCCGTTATTCGGGTTATCCTTAAACGCCTCTTATCACAAACTGGGATTCATATCCATGATCCACATACTCCACATTTTACAACATATAACATGCATCCCAAAACAACACTTTCACGTTTCAACGTGCACATAATAACATCGCAATAGAAATTGCATTACAACAACATCACATAACATAACGGGAATGGTTCTCTTAGGAACCGACCAAACATTGTTAATACACTGGCGAGCCTAGAGAATGTTGCCAGTCTCATGATAAGCTCGTTACATAACTCGTTACCGTCTCGTTAAATGAACGGATAACTTAACACAAGGTGTCTCGGATATAGTGATCCAAGCACACCGAACAAACATAACATAGTATGCCCCTGTGGCCCGACGTGAGTCAGTAATAGCCTTGGTTAAGCTAAAGGGAAGGTTGGAAACCAAATTGGAAAACAACCATAACATACGGAGAGGATCGAACCTGATATGACAACGACCCCCATACTCACACGCGTGGCCGGAACAGACCGGACTCCTCACTTCCCCCGTTAGCACTTGTCAGAAGTTCATCATTGAACTTAGTTAAACAATCACAACATTGGGTTAAGTCTTGTTAGACACACACAAGGGAAGGGAGAGTCATACATTCACACACAAACATCACACACAAACATCACATAACTAACTCACGCATAGCCGTGGTTAGAACGTTCCTTAGGTCGGAAACGTATCACCGGATACCGTTCTCTTACGTTTACCTAATAGTGGTTAACTAGCCCTTCAAGTGCATTCGAGGTTACCGGTATCGGCACGTAAACATACAACAACAATAACGACTGTAAACTCGTTTCATGATTTATCTTATAACGTGGCAAACACACAGAAAAACACGTTGGCAAACAAGCTGGTGTAATCCATTAGGACACAGGTAGCAAGAAAACCATACCTGTCACCGGAGTCCACTTTACCACGTCCACTTATGTTCCTCGAGCAATTCTCGAACAACTGATAACATTACATGTACTTTTATTAACATCGGGGTAGCATGATTATTTAATGTCTAATGCTTATAACCTCTCCCCGTTAACTTAGTTACATAACTTTACATTTTAACTTGTTTTACTTTTACATGTTGATACAACTTTTCCCTCACCAAATTGTCATTATAACTCACCTAACATGTCTTTAACAACCTTATAACATCATCACTTATCAATCCCCATCAATACATATCATTTTATAACCATAAACAACATTTTTGGTCCGACCGACCTTACCGACCGACTTTGCACAAGGTCGGTCTATTCTAGAACACTTTACCGTCAAAATTTCTACTCCGACCGACCTTGTAAGTTCGGTCGCATGTTCGGTCCATTCCCGAGAGTTTCTTCCCTTTGAAAATTCAGCCCGACCGAACTTGCCAAGTCCGGTCCCATGTTCGGTCGATTCCAGAAACTTAATCCGTACACAAAATACAAGCCCGACCGACCTTGCAAGTCCGGTCCCCAAGGTCGGTCCATTCCAGAAACTAATTCTCGCAGGGTAATCTAGGCTCGACCGACCTTGGCAAGTTCGGTCGCAAGGTCGGTCTGCCCCAGACCTTTATTTTCCATTGCCCATTTAACTCCAAACTTCACCTCATATATCCTAATATGTCCTAACCTCATTTGGGCACTTCAAACACATCTTTAGCCATGTACTAAACTCTTTAAATCACACACCAAAAACCATCTTATCATTCACAAATTTCTTACAAAATTCTTAGCACTTGGAATGTTTCTTCCTTAAGATTTCTGAGTGGTATTTCACCAATAATGACCACTATACCAAGGTGTTTCCTCTACACCTTAACATCATCTCTCAAACTTCTTTTCTTACTAACTAAATCTCCTTTTTCCCATCTTACCCAAGCATCACTTCTTCCTTGTACATCACATTCCTAAACCTAAAACAAACTTCTCCAAAACTTAAATACATTCTCAAAACACACATTGAATTCCTAGAACTTCCAAGATAATACCTAAATCCTTGTATCACTCTAAATCACCTTAATGCACGTTTCTTTCACTAGAAAAAAAACACTTGTTCACCTTTAACACTTCCTAGTTCACCAAAACTTACTTAGAACACTTAGAACTTCTTACACATTTTCCAAATTTGGCCATAGCTTCTCTTGTATATACTCACATCCAAACACTTAGGTTTTTACCTTATTTCATTCAAGAACACCTAAAATCCATCAAACACATTTTTATACACAAACTTCACACATTTAGCACTACATCACAATATAGTGCATAAGCTTAAATTGCTTGGCACTTAGGCCCTTAAATAACATGGCTCTTAGGCCCTTAAATAACATAAACCTTAAACACTGAATTTCCCACATAAATAATGCCTTTGACCTGCAAATACACCCAACAATACATATGCCCTTAATAAACTCCTTGAGAGCATTTTACTAGCTCATTTGCCATTGGCTCCTTAGGTATTTTATTAAGCATATCAAGCTCATTTTTCCTAAGGCATTTAAACTACATTGAGATAGCTTGTTTACCTCTTTTTCCTCACAAATCTTTCTTGTCTCCTTGTAAAACCGGTAGGGTGTTTGGTTGTTTGGCAACTTCTAAACAATGTACACATAATAGAATGAGTATTCAAGCATTATGATTCATCTCATTGTAAACCCTAGTTACATATATTGTTTTAACACATTAAGGTAATTGTTTTACCTTGGAATTGGAAGAGAACTTGAATAAGTATCAAGAGAGGACTCCTCCTAGCCCTTGGAAGATTCAAATGAAGCTAAAATAAGCAAGGTGAAAACACCATTGTGAGGTGAATTTTCGGACATCTTATAAACATGGAGGAAACATGGATTTTCTTTGAGTTTCCTTACCTTGAAGCAAAGGAGAACAATAATATGTGAAAAGGTGAGCTCAAGCTCCTTCAATGGTGAATCTTCATGGCACCAAATTGAGTTCTTGAAGATTTGAAAAGATAGAAGTGTAGAGCTTGGTCTAACTAAGACAAATATGGTCTTAGAATTTGATTTGGAGCATGGAGTTGGATTTGGCAAGGAAATGAAGATGGAGAAGAGATGGAGTTGTAGCAAACCGAGAATGGAGCTTGGGAGAAGTTGAAGAAATCGTGTGAAATGAAGGGGAAGAAGAGAATGAGGTGAGAGAGTTCATTTGTTAAGATATTTATGTATAAAGCAAAATAGTACTTTACTTTATAAGCTTTACTTTACTTATTTGATTTCTTTTACAAGTTGGTGACTCACACCTTGAAAAACCGGCCCCCATATCATTAGAAGGGAATAATAGTCTTTGTTGACCAATTTAATTACTTATAACAACATATGTTACAAACTAGCTTATTTTAGTTACTATTCACTAAAACAAGGCACTAGATGTGAAATTTTGATTTCCCATTGATATAGACTTCCAAATGTGATACTATATAGTACACATGTTATTTAAAGAGTAATGATGGACATTTAGCCACTCAAAACTCATTTACAAGACAATTTTTCAAAAACGTGCTTTAAGACTCCTTAAAGCACTTTTTGTGTTTTAACTTGTTTTCAAGCTTGGTTTTCTTTAGTAATTGATTTAATATGTTCATTAACATATTTATAAGGTATAGGTATGACCATTAGGTCTTATACAAATTTATCCTAAGCTTAGAGCACATTTTTGCTCTTATCGACTTTAAGGTATTTTCTTGTGTTTTGTTTGGTTTAACTGTCTACCAAGGTTTCCTAAGGACATAATTTGCCTTATTAAATCATAATTGAATATTATTAAGTCTTGGTAGGCTCTTTGGGTCCTAACCAAGTTCACTCCTAGCTTAGAGCATGTTTTTGCTCAAACTGCATCTTAGTGCTTTATTGCATTTTACTATGGTTTAAATTGTTCACTGATGTTTCTAAGGCACCTTTTTTTTAGCCTTTATATACCATAGTTTAATATTTAAACCACATATCAAGGTTTGGGGTATTTCAATCTACCCCCCTTAAAAGAACTTCGTCCCCGAAGTTTACACTTCCCACTCATCTTGGATTAGAATACGGGGATTACTTATAGACATAAAACTTCCATAACCAAACACACTTTGCATCACAACCTCGGACTTAATGGTCCGGGTAACACATTCACATCCATACATAACATAACATATTCACATGATAACCTCGGACTCAATGGTCCGGGAATCTTAACAACACTTACACATACATAACAACCCTTAGACTCTCTGGTCTTGGGTAACATAACAACATTTAGACACATAGGTCTTGATAACATAACAGCCTTTAGACACATAGGTCTATGTAACACAACACATTTAGACTCATAGGTCTTGATAGCATACACTTTAAGAAATCAAAGTCAAAATAACATTTATTACACATTCCACACAACATGTCATAGCATGTATAGCAATCAAAAATATCTTTGATATACACTGTGATCCCGCAGAACCCGGTCGCGATGGACACCTTCCGTCCCCGTGCCTTTGGGAGATCAAAACAATCACTTAAATTTAAAATTTCCTTGTGAGGTTAAGTAAGAGAACTTTAATTATGTAAAGCATCTATCGACGTTTTATAAATACCAATTCAAAATCCTTTTGAAAACACATACAACTCCAAGTCCAACTTATGCTCTTTGCTTCTTTTCTTAGCGTGGTTATTTGTGACCACTTATAGGGAGCTTCAAGAATTATCCAACCCTGATGTGATCAGCATCAGTGTTGAACTGTCCTTCCACCCCAATTTGTGTTCGGCTTCCCTTGATCGCATGCAAATCAAGTTCCACCTCCCACTTCATTTTCAAGCATCGAATAAATCACTCATTTCCAATTTTCTATCTTTTTAATCATTCTAATCATGATCATACATCTCCAAGGGATAGAACTCCGTCTATCAGTTATCTCCATTCACTTTAATCCCGTTGCCTATGGAATCTTATTCTCATTAGGTTTTATATCGGTCTCATACCCTTTCATGAATCACTATATAGTATATATACACATATATTTTATCAAAATAAACACACAGTTTCACATTTATACACTGTCGGGGTTTTGTTCCCCGGGAGTTTCTCTACTCCCTACACTTGTACTGTCACACACAACTATTAATAAATCAACACACTTATCACAATGGTATTCGCATCTTCTGTGCGCAATTACCACAATTAAACCATGAATAAATGCGTATGTTTACGTACGTAACACACACACCAATCATCAAAACAAATTATTTTGTGCTATGCACAACATAAATCACGTACACTTGTACGGTAATACACACTAAGTGGTTTTGCGCTCTACCCCCCTTAAAAGGGATTACGCCCACGTAATCAATCACTTAAAATGTTCTGCCATCGTGAAGTGTTTTAACTTCCACGCGGTCTATTACACAATGGATTCTGATTAGAGGATCTTAACCATATTAGCACTAGTGGAACGCGAGCCTTTAATGACGGTGGTTTAATCACGGCTTTAACAGAAACCGTAATTAATAGGAAGGCCGGAATTAATTAATGACGTTTATTGAATTAACCGTAAGCAATAATCGGTCGGAGGTAGGCGCGCCTTTTTTAGGACGGACTTTAGCTGACGGTTATTAGTAAAACCGTAATCTAAAGTCCCGTGTTGACGCGCGCTTTTCGGTCAACGGACTTTAGATTACGGTTTTACTAATAACCGTCAGCTAAAGTCCGTCCTAAAAAAGGCGGCCTACCTCCGACTGATGATCAACGACATCGTTTGACCTGACGCCAAATATTTCCCGTATTTTGATTTTTTCGACGCCGCGCGTAATCTAAATTTCAGTTTACGACGTCGTTTTTCTAGTGTATTTTAGATTCATAAAAACTTTATATTAATGTGTTACCTATGTTTGAAACCCAACATATTGCCAAATAATTATCGCGCTATTTTTTTAATTTTGTTACAATTTAGATTACGGTTAACGACGTGTTTACCAGTGATATTTTAGATTAAAAAAACTTTATATTAATGTGTTACCTATGGAAACCCAACATATGCCAAATAATTATCGCGCTATTTTTTTAATTTCGTTACACTTTAGATTACGGTTATTTACGAACCGTCATTTAAAGTCTGACTTTAGATTACGGTTTACATGTAAACCGTAATCTAAAGTCCTTTTAAAACACTTGCCTACACTCTGCACATGTACTCACAGTAACCTCTTCTCTTTCGCGCTATCTTCCTCACTGAAATCGCCTCTCTCCCGTCACCTTGCTAACGGCCATCGCCGCCGTCGTCCCACCACCTTGTCACTCCCATCGCCGCGGTCACCACCCATCTACCATGGTCTCACCGTCGACGTCTCTATCGCGTATGGGTATGCGATCGATTGATTGTCGTTTTTTTTCTTACTTTGTTCATATACATGCATTTCGATTGCAAGTTCTAAGTACCTCATTTGTATCTAATCCTGAGAGTGTAATTGCAAATGTTTAACCTTGTTCATATTTGTGCCCAGATTCACCGTTAATTGCAACCTAGTTCGTGGGCTGATTTCTACACTACTTGCACTTCGGTGCTTAGTAACGGTAATTTTGCAAACCAAACTGTAAACTGCTTTTTATTTATCTTAGCATTTAGTATTACAATTAATACATAATAGGTATTACCGACAAGCTATGCCAGATGCTCTTGTTTGATTCATTTCAACTGCTCTCTATAAACTGCTCTCTATAAAGCTCTCTATAAACTGCTGTATTCATTTTCAACTGCTCAATCTGCTATGCCAGATGCTCTGTTTAATGCGGCAAATTGACTTTGATAAAACTGATTTGGAGACGTTAGAAATATAGGGGAGATGCTGTCGATTTTTTTCCGCGGTTTAGCTAGCTTTAACCTTGATTTTTTTGATGAATTCTATGTTGTCGTTTTTCATTTATGCATCAGGACTCGACTTTATTTTGGCTTCCGACCTCAACCGTCTTAGCATCGGCTAATCGTCTACCAGAGGTAAGATTTACATATATACATATAATATTTGACAAACTACCAAACATAGTTATCCGCCCATTATGAAATGCTTAATTTAATTCAAATTGTATTTCAATCCTTGCAGGCATGGCTGATCAGGACATGGTTGATGAAGAGTTCGATTTATATTGTCGTCAGGAGGAGGAAAATGGGCAGCAAATGGTACCGGTCCCATCTACATCTGCCGCTGCTGCTGTTGCCCCATCCACATCTGCCGCTGCTGCTGTTGGCCCTTCCATGAGTGCACCTTCTACGAGTGCTACTCAGAGACCCAGAGGTAGAGGTCCGACCCGTGGGTTGAAACTGCAGAAACCGGATCAGATTAGTCTTCTGTGGGACCAGTATGGGAGGTATGGTGGGGGCAGCAGGTCAGAGTTCGCTAGTATGCTAGGGACTCTGGCCAGATCACATTGCTGCATCAACCACACATGGAAACAAGTCCCGGAAAAAGTAAAGGAGACCATCTGGAAGAAGGTGCAAGAACGGTACAAGATCCCAGAAGAAGTGAAGAAGACCGTTCTTTCTTTGGTGGCCGGCAAAGCTAAATCATTCCGCCACTACTTGGTTGAGCATTGGATCAACAGGGTGCCCCCACGTGAGCCTCCGCCGTATGTTGTATACAATGGCATGATAACTGAAGAGGAGTGGAAGGAGTTCGTTGAGCGGCACGCCACCCCCGAGTTCAGGGTATGTTTGTGTGTACTCTTTTCTTAATTAATGCTCATAATGCTTATCCCTGATTTTCTAATTAATTTCCTGTTGTACTTTCTTAACAGCAAGTACAAAAAACGGCAAAACCGTGAAGCTAATCTCTACCCCCACACCATGGGACGAAGGGGATATGTGGGCAGCCTCGAGGGATGGAAAGAAGCTGGTTTGCTGACACGGAGGAACGAGGATGGAAGTGAATGCCCGATCGAGGATGTCTCTGAGGCGAGGAGGGTGCAGATGTACATACTGGGACGCCAGAAAACGACCAGCGAAGGTCAGAGGATATTTCCTAATGCTGCGATGGAACAACTGGCAAACCAAATTGTAAGTATTTGAAAGTAGCTGTTAAATAATTTACTTATATACTCAAGTGTTTGTTGATCTTAAATCTCGTCATTAACTTCTTTGAAAATTGGACAGTACGAAGCGGCACAGAGAGGAGAAGTGGACTTACACGCTCCTCCTTCTCAAGACGACGCGCTGAATCAAATGCTTGGGAAGAAGGATCACCCGGGGCGTGTTAGAGGATTTGGGGGAGAAGTACGTCAGAAGAACGTATTCCCGCCATCTGCTAGGAAGGGTCAGATGAGTGCTGCTGAAGTCGAGGCGATGGTAGAGCGTAAGTTCGCTGCTGAGCGCCAAGCTAATGACGAGAAACATGCTGCTGAGCGCCGGGCTATCGAGGAGAGGCTGCAGGAAGCGTTGAATGCGATTGCACATGCGACTACTCAGCAGCAGCAGCTAGATCCTCCTCGAATGTCTTCCTCGTCTAGTTGTGCTCCGGCCGCTGACCCGTACCCGTTTGCCAACATCCAGGTTAACTTTGTTTAACTATTTTTCTTCTAAAATAAAGTTATTTAAATAGTATTAGATTGGACTCACTTATTTATTTCACGTATTATCTCTGTTTATTAAAGGAGCAAAAAAAATGTCGTCTCCAAATACCATTAGACGGGCACCCTGTAGATGCGGCCTACGGGACGGTGTTGCCATCAGGTCCACTCACGCTCATCAGTTTCGTACGTCTACCCCCATTCTACGCGCGTGTGACCTTGGACCTGATAGTTGATGGATTTGAGCATGCATACCTTCCGATGGCGATTGACAACAAATGCACGCTGATCGAAGCGAAGGGAGACATATTGCCCTGGCCAGCATGTTATATTGTTGTCACCGATGAGGTAAGACTGTTTGACAACCATTTAGTATCTAATAAAATGCATTATTTAGCATTAAGTGTCTAATCTAATCTATTATAGATCCCTGAGCTTCCTCGCCGCGTAACCCGGCCCAGACTAGAAGAGACCAGCGCGCCGGCGAATCCTGAGATCCCTGAGGTTCCTCGCCGCGTATCCCGGCCCAGAGAAGAAGAGATCAGCGCGCCGACGAATCCTGTCAGAAGGGTATGTTCTAGATAATGTTTAATGTTACTATAATAATCAATTAGTAATTATCTTTACATTTATGCTTTACTGTTTGTGTGTGAAGGGTAAGAATCCAGTGTCGGGGTGCGAAAGGTAAGAATCCAGCGCCCGTCCGGGGTCGCACCAGGACTTCTGAGGCGCCTAAAAATAAGCTCGCACTGCCACAAAAACTTGTTAATGTTTTGGGGGCCAAGCAGATGAATCTCTACGACAAGATCATGTTGAAGTCATCTCAAACTAACAACTTCATGATGACGCTTCCAAAGTCGATGTTTCACTACGAAGAAGATATGATGACGGCAATCAACTTTGAGGACATCAGAGAGATGATGTGTGGAGATTATCTGAACATTAACATTATTCAAGCTTATCTAAAGTAAGTGTTCTTTCCTCATACTGTAAAAACATATAGAATAAGTATCTATGAAGTTGCATTGGCTAACTTTTTATAGTACATGTGATATAATAGATGTCTGCTTGAGAGATGTGTTGAGAAGGACATGACCTGCGTTACTGCGGTGTGCCCGGAGCGTTTATCGTACGACAATGTCACTAGGGACCCTGGGAGGTTTTGTAACTACATGATTCATGTCTTCAATGTTGTTGATCAACAGAATAAATTATTCATTCTAATGCCGTATCACCAAACGTGAGTTCTAATATAAAATTACATACTAATTAGCTAACTTTGTTACCTTCATTTCTCATTTCATTTTGTATTTGACATTGTAGCCACCACTGGGCTTTGTTTATATTCTGCGCTGCCACCGCTACTCTGCTCGTTCTAGATCCACTAGGGCAGTGGACAGAATTCAACACTGAAGACTTAATCAAAGAGTAAGTTTTTATTACTATTTAATTGTTTGTAAGTTTTTTGAACCAAAATTAATGTACTTGTTCATTTTGCTAAACGCTTTTGTTAATATATGTAACAGTTGTTACAAAAAAACCCCTCAGGGAGAGTTTGGTGATTTGACCGTCGATTACATCAAGGTTTGGTAATTCATGTATTTCATTCGTGCTGCTATTATCTTTGTACAATTGTTTTACATTTGTGAATTTTGGTGATTTAGTGCCCTACCCAAAAGGATTCTAAGAGTTGCGGGTACTACGTGATGCGGTATATGTACGAGTTCTGCGGGTACTTCCCAAGTTTTAAGAATGATATTGACAAGGTAATACGAACGCTGTCTTGTATTTAATTCTTTCGGCAGATTTTTTGTGTCTTTATCTTAATCTCATTATGTGTTCCATTCCTTTTCTTGTTGCAGATTAAAGAGCATTATGCCAGATTCAAGACTTATGCTCCTGCCGACTTGTTGCATGTCAGAGAGAGCATGGCAGCCATGTTTATGAGAATGGAGTGGTAGACTAGCTAGCTGCTGCTGTAACATATTTTTTTTTAGTTGCTGCTCTGATTCTGTGTTAGTTGCTGCTGCAACAGATTATATTGTGTAACAGATTATATTTTTGTTAGTTGCTGATTCTGTTTGTAATGAATTATGCTAGCTGCTGCTGTAACAGATTCTAGCTGTTGTATTGAATTTCTGTTGCAATTGTGCGCAGAAATGAATTTGCAATTGTTATCTCTGTTGCAATTGTGTAACAGATTGAATATGTTACAGATTTTCGATCTGGTGCTTTATTAGATGTTATCTCTGTTGCAATTGTGTAACAGATTGAATATGTTACAGATTTTCGATCTGGTGCTTTATTAGATGTTATCTCTGTTGCAATTGTGCGCAGAGAATGAATTTTGTGTTGGTATTTGATTCAGGTGGTTCAATTGTGCAGTTTCTGCCCTCTGTTGCTTATCTGTTACAATTCTGTCTCTGTTGCAATTGTGTAGATTTGTAAAAAAAATAAAAATAAAAAAAAAATTACACTTTAGATTACGGTTCTAACAATAACCGTAATCTAAAGTCCTTTGGGCGCGCGCGCCAAAACACTTTAGATGACGGTTATTGCCAAAACCGTAATCTAAAGTGTCGACTTTACATTACGGTTATTTGTAAAACCGTGATCTAAAGTCCTTTGGTTCGCGCGCGCCAAAGGACTTTAGATCACGGTTTTACAAATAACCGTAATGTAAAGTCAATGACACGCGGGCCGGAAAAGGGCCTTTAATTACGGTTTTAAACCGTAATTAAAGAAACGCCATCTTTATTACGCCCGCGTAAATTACGGTCCAGAACCGTAATTATACACGGTTTTGGACCGTAATTAATGGGTCGCATTCCACCAGTGGCGCGGTTTAGTTCATAAACCAAGAATTCTCATTGGAGTTTGCTTTAACTCTTAGTTGGTTTCGATTCTGGCCTGTGAGGCTTCTCGGCATTAATAATTAGCCATTCACTCATGTTCACCATGTACATTCAACACTTGAATCACTGGATCACTAGTTTCTGCTGCGAAACTCTAATAACTGTAGGGCTCAGTTTGCCCCATTCGTTATTGTTACTGTATTGTTCACCTCCCATTTATCACCTTTATCTTGGTAACAATGGTTTCTCAACCGACGCGTGGTATCTCTTACCGTGAGCGAATTCGGTGAGTTATAAACTTTCTATCTACTTCCATAATAATTGACTGTATATACTGTTACGTATTTCACACTGATTGACTTGTTTCCTTCCAACTTACTGTCAGTTGAGGTTGAGCTACTACCTAGTGTGTAGTGCTCTCTCAGTTATTTACAACATTGGGGTATATTCTATACCGATACTGGCAGTTAGTGCTACTGTAGTCACCTATTATTAATCATGTCTCCACATTTGGTTTTGCACAAGTACTTCTTTATTGGTGTGGCCTTGCATTTCCTATGCATCGGCCATTATAACATTATTCCTCCATAATTAACATGTTTCCAATCCCTAGCTATCCCACTCGATCATTACTGCGCAAGTGCAATACCAAAACACTCAGTCATACAGAGTGCAGAGGCGTAAACTCTTGACAGTAAATCCCTTATGCGATTGCAGTAGGAATTCACACTGAGTTCCTCATCACATAGTACCTGCCACTGGCTTATTGCCCAGTCTGTTTAGCATCACTTATCTTGCATCTCCGCCGAGTTTAACTCATAACTGGTCTTATCTGCCACATTATTACTCAATAACATTGATACAACGGTCGCCAGCTGCGAACCGTGCTCTTACTCATTGCATAACAATAACTTACATGGTCTACTTACTGTCACATTAACTTCCACACATATACTTACATCACTCGTATTATGGTTCGTTATTCATTTGGATGACTACTGTATGCTCCTGGAGCGTAGCTCACTCGAGTTACAAGCCGCTGTTATTCAGCCGGGTGCTTCACAAGCTACTAAACTAACTGTTCTCTCGCAATATCAACATGGTCAATCCTTAACATATTTTTTTTGGACTTGATACACATAACTACCGCTCCTGAGGTCTCACAATATCGAGAGGTAACCCCACTCTTAACGCAGTGGTTCGTTCTCCACTCTATTCACTTATATAACATAAACTTCTGCAATCAATCTAATTTACATAACACATTTGATTTGTGGCCTATAAGCCTTATTTGCCTTGAGCTGCTCTCATTGTAGGCTATCCACACACATGTACTTCTCTGTACAACCTTACATGGTTTGGATATTATATTGAGCTCCATGACAAGGTCGTTGCATTCCGTTTCCTTTCATGGGATGCCCCTTAGGTTTGTCAGTCCGTCTCCTGACAACTTATGTCTAAGCTGGGTGTTAGTTTCAACCTTTGTGCTTCTATCATGTCGTTTCGTGTAACACCCTTCAAGGATTGCTCCTGGGTGTTACTAAGTTATGCCTTAACATCTAGTTCACACTTATTGGTACATTCCGTTAGCCACGCCGTTTGCGTTCTTAACTGGCTTATTATCTCCTTCTGTGAAGATCAACATTTCCTGGTAGTGTAGGTACTCATTCTGGGAGTTTCATCCCGTTCATTGCACATTAATGTGTCCACATTAGGCATCTGCTTAGCCATGGACAGGCTGGGTCACCGTTCCAGCTAACATGTTTATCCCTGAGGATCCTTAAGACGTATACGATGTCTTTACATTACAGTTAGTGCACTTCGCACCTCCTGACTCTTAAGCATTTCGTTGGAAGGAATTCACTAATTCCTTTAGTCTCGTTAACTTAACTGAGTTCCTTTACTTCAACCATTCATGGTAATCCTTAGCTCTTGTTTGATTTATACTGCTGACCGTAGTACGGAGTCGACTACTTCCCGTGTTCCGGACTCTACTCGTATACATATGTGGGGTACCATGCTGATACATTGCTACTTACCCAACTAACCCAAAAGTAGGCCTGTCAGGCCCACAAGCTCCTATCGGAGTGCGGTCGTCCCACATTTCAGTTGGTACACTCGTAGTGTCCGTCACACACCTAGGTGAAGTATTCTGTTGTCAACTCCCTTATATTGTCCTGTGACAATATGCGTCCCGTGCTTCCCGAACTTAATCGAGGGAAAGTTTATCCATTGTTGAATTCTTATCGACTGCCCTTGGTTTTACTGGTTTGGTTTAGAAGAAGGTTAGAAAGAAGTATTGGTTTGAAAGAAAATCTGGTTTTGAAAAGGAAAGAGTTTGAGTAAATCTGAGTTTGAACGAAAATTTTCATGGTTTCACAACATCTTCTTACCTTAACCAAGTCTAGCTTCTTGCTGACTGGTGTACTTCCAATTACAAAGGTCAGGCTGTTAAGCCCTTCCATGGTTATAATGATCACACTTAACTTCGTGGTACTCTACTAAGTACTTTGTATTTGTTAAAACTTCCCCGAACGGCCCTGTTATAGCAGCACTTGTCATGGCAAGTGCGCCATGCTAACTGGCTATCGGTTAATCACACACACCGGTTGTGGTATTGTTCTTACTCACACTATCATCAGTGGCCTTGTTGGCCCTCACTGATCTTACTGTCTTGATAATAATTCCTCCGGATGACTTCTCACTGTCTTTACATGATAATCACTAACTAGGGTGTTTTCCATTCTGGAAGACCCCCTTTTCTTTTGTATTGTTTCCTCTTCGTAGCCCGTTCCACGCATTGTCATGGTTACTAAGACTTGTCTCAGGTTGGGCACCACGTTGTAGTACCTTTGTCGGTTGGTGTACCGTTGGTGTATCACTTAACAATTGTGGTTCCGTAGACACTCGACTCGGGTTTCACTAATCCACTTCTTGTCTGTTGCATGGTCGGTGCGTTGCAAGCTGGTTGTTCTCGACTGCTCAGCATGTCGACCCAGGTTGCCGGAAATTCTATTCTCTTATACACAAAATTCTTCATTCTTCGCTATTAAATGCGGTTAACAATGTTCAGATGGAAACCGTCTCCGGGATTCCCAGTTTTCGGGATCTACCGTATGACAGGTTCTCCGTACCTTTAGAGGTATTTAATAGCAGCCAGATCGGGTATCCCGAGTATGAGAGGACTTTCATCTCTCTGGCGTTGTTTCCCAAGTTATAAAACAGGGATTGTGGAGGGTGGGATGGATATTGTAGGTTTCCAGTACACACTGGTAATACCCAACTAGCGTATCTCTCACGCTATCACTCAACCCTTAACCCAAAGTACTAAAATCCTAACTCGCTACTTCCTAAGCTCGGTAATTCAGTCATCAGAGCGATACTTCGCTCTGATACCACTTTTTTGTAACACCCCATCCAACAACAAACACATAACAACAATCTGCAGCGGAATACACACCCCATCAAATAACTTAACTCGTTGGTGTTACACGCCGTTAACCACCCTCGTGGCTAACAAGGCTATTACATAAACATTGTACCGGTCTGATGGACTAGATTCCCGAGCGACTACACATTATTATCCCTTTCCATTAACAACAAAACATACACATACCTTCCAACAGTACCGAGTATTTACAAACTGATGCCGATAACAACTTCGGTCTTACTACACCTACTGTATATATTTAACTTACATGATTACCCATGTACAATGTCTACCCCGTCCTACTCTCGAACGGCTTCCAGCTCTCTGTACCTGAAATAGGAAAAGAAGAGAAAGGGTGGCCCCCAAGGGGCTCAGCACCTTTGCTGGTATGGTAATCCCACAGCCCACATGCTACCGGGCCACGCACAACTAATTGTCATCTTAGCATGCGGTTGATTATATTTAAATCATGCATGCAACTGTAAACACACAACACACAACATTTCGCCTCAATGAGCTCAATAAACGGATAATACATCCTTATTTGATAAGTCATTCATGGTATTCATTATCCCTAGAGTGTTTCTCCTCTAATGGAGCTACTTCCTTAATTGACGACACTTACCCGTTATTCGGGTTATCCTTAAACGCCTCTTATCACAAACTGGGATTCATATCCATGATCCACATACTCCACATTTTAGAACATATAACATGCATCCCAAAACAACACATAACAACACTTTCACGTTTCAACATGCACATAATAACATCGCAATAGAAATTGCATTACAACAACATCACATAACATAACGGGAATGGTTCTCTTAGGAACTGACCCAAACATTGTTAATACACTGGTGAGCCTAGAGAATGTTGCCAGTCTCATGATAAGCTCATTACATAACTCGTTTACCGTCTCGTTAAATGAACGGATAACTTAACACAAGGTGTCTCGGATATAGTGATCCAAGCACACCGAACAAACATAACATAGTATGCCCCTGTGGCCCGACGTGAGTCAGTAATAGCCTTGGTTAAGCTAAAGGGAAGGTTGGAAACCAAATTGGAAAACAAGCATAACATACGGAGAGGATCGAACCTGATATGACAACGACCCCCATACTCACACGCGTGGCCGGAACAGACCGGACTCCTCACTTCCCCCGTTAGCACTTGTCAGAAGTTCATCATTGAACTTAGTTAAACAATCACAACATTGGGTTAAGTCTTGTTAGACACACACAAGGGAAGGGAGAGTCATACATTCACACACAAACATCACACACAACATCACATAACTAACTCACGCATAGCCGTGGTTAGAACGTTCCTTAGGTCGGAAACGTATCACCGGATACCGTTCTCTTACGTTTACCTAATAGTGGTTAACTAGCCCTTCAAGCGCATTCGAGGTTACCGGTATCGGCACGTAAACATACAACAACAATAACGACTGTAAACTCGTTTCATGATTTATCTTATAACGTGGCAAACACACAGAAAAACACGTTGGCATACAAGCCGGTGTAATCCGTTAGGACACAGGTTGCAAGAAAACCATACCTGTCACCGGAGTCCACTTTACCACGTCCACTTATGTTCCTCGAGCAATTCTCGAACAACTGATAACATTACATGTACTTTTATTAACAGGGTAGCATGATTATTTAATGTCTAATGCTTATAACCTCTCCCCGTTAACTTAGTTACATAACTTTACATTTTAACTTGTTTTACTTTTACGTGTTGATACAACTTTTCCCTCACCAAATTGTCATTATAACTCACCTAACATGTCTTTAACAACCTTATAACATCATCACTAATCAATCCCCATCATTACATATCATTTTATAACCATAAACAACATTTTTGGTCCGACCGACCTTACCGACCGACCTTGCACAAGGTCGGTCCATTCCAGAACACTTTACCGTCAAAATTTCTACTCCGACCGACCTTGTAAGTTCGGTCGCATGTTCGGTCCATTCCCGAGAGTTTCTTCCCTTTGAAAATTCAGCCCGACCAAACTTGCCAAGTCCGGTCCCATGTTCGGTCGATTCCAGAAACTTAATCCGTACACAAAATACAAGCCCGACCGACCTTGCAAGTCTGGTCCCCAAGGTCGGTCCATTCCAGAAACTAATTCTCGCAGGGTAATCTGGGCTCGACCGACCTTGGCAAGTTCGGTCGCAAGGTCGGTCTGCCCCAGACCTTTATTTTCCATTGCCCATTTAACTCCAAACTTCACCTCATATATCCTAATATGTCCTAACCTCATTTGGGCACTTCAAACACATCTTTAGCCATGTACTAAACTCTTTAAATCAGACACCAAAAACCATCTTATCATTCACAAATTTCTTACAAAATTCTTAGCACTTGGAATGTTTCTTCCTTAAGATTTCTGAGTGGTATTTCACCAATAATGACCACTATACCAAGGTGTTTCCTCTACACCTTAACATCATCTCTCAAACTTCTTTTCTTACTAACTAAATCTCCTTTTTCCCATCTTACCCAAGCATCACTTCTTCCTTGTACATCACATTCCTAAACCTAAAACAAACTTCTCCAAAACTTAAATACATTCTCAAAACACACATTGAATTCCTAGAACTTCCAAGATAATACCTAAATCCTTGTATCACTCTAAATCACCTTAATGCACGTTTCTTTCACTAGAAAAAAAACACTTGTTCACCTTTAACACTTCCTAGTTCACCAAAACTTACTTAGAACACTTAGAACTTCTTACACATTTTCCAAATTTGGCCATAGCTTCTCTTGTATATACTCACATCCAAACACTTAGGTTTTTACCTTATTTCATTCAAGAACACCTAAAATCCATCAAACACATTTTATACACAACTTCACACATTTAGCACTACATCACAATATAGTGCATAAGCTTAAATTGCTTGGCACTTAGGCCCTTAAATAACATGGCTCTTAGGCCCTTAAATAACATAAACCTTAAACATGAATTTCCCACATAAATAATGCCTTTGACCTGCAAATACACCCAACAATACATATGCCCTTAATAAACTCCTTGAGAGCATTTTACTAGCTCATTTGCCATTGGCTCCTTAGGTATTTTATTAAGCATATCAAGCTCATTTTTCCTAAGGCATTTAAAACATTGAGATAGCTTGTTTACCTCTTTTCCTCACAAACTTCTTTCTTGTCTCCTTGTAAAACCGGTAGGGTGTTTGGTTGTTGGCAACTTCTAAACAATGTACACATAATAGAATGAGTATTCAAGCATTATGTGCTAACAGAAAAATTGTAGGGATAAACTATATATAAAAAGAATAAAATAATAAACTAAACCTACACTCTATACGGGAAAGCAAATAAAACCGGTCGGAGTATAGTGTAAATATATTACGACCGAGAGAATCGTACCCAAGGGAGTTATAGAAAACTAGTCCTAATTCGGGCAAAAGCCTATTCTATAACAAAGGGGGAAAAGTAAATGTGAGTGCGAATTAAGAAACTATCTAAAACCTAAACTAAAAATAGTATTTATAATGATTCTACCCCTGATTCGAAATGTCAACGTCATAAAAAGACAATTGAACACCAAGGGAAAAGAATAAATTCTGAACCAACCAACTTTTGGTAATGCCGGATACTATGCCGGACCAAATGAACCCGGCAAAGACAAGAATCTTGAATGTGCCGGACATCTTGCACCCGGCATGCCATCCGGCCTTACCAAAATGTCAATTTACTCTTCCAGTTTGAAGCCGAAATAAGCACTCCCAAATCAGTATCGAAAACTAACAATATCTAGGTAATCAACGAACCGAAAAGGGGAGAATTCTAAGCCTTAAATTTCATCCTTTAAGTTATAAAAGACAAATAGAAAGACCACTTGGAATTCCTCAACCTTTCTGCCTTACCAAGGTCAGAATTGAAGTACTTGGAAGAAGAAGCAACTTCATTCCTAATTGCAATAAACACAAAATTCCAAGTTGAACTTATATCTTTCAATGAGTGAACATAGTATGTTTACAAAGAGAACCATTTCTAACCAGAGAAGACAAGAATTCTACATCACCAACCACACAACTACAAGAAGAGAATACAAAGAGGGAGAAGGAGATGTCAATAGCCTTAACCCGTCAAGGTCTTCTTCTTCTCTTGCGTGGATGGATCCGTAGACTTCCTTGGACACCAACAATGGAGTGAGGCGGAAAAATATAGAAGTGAATGGAGTGGATTTGGTATGTTGAAGTGTGTTCAATGATGTAGACTCTCGTCCTATTTATAGGGCTCAATTGTGTCTGTTGCCGGGCGTCGTGCCGGATGAGGAGTAGCCGGCACATGTGGAAAACGTGTCAACTGCTCAACGGTCAAAACCGCAAAAATCCACGCGAAACAGTGCATATGCCGGGCAGGATATACCCGGCATCATACCCGGCAACAGCCTAATCACCAACGGTCAATAACTGCTATCGCTTGGTCAACCGTGGCGTCTCTTCACTTATGCCGGATGGAATCTACCCGGCATTGTGTCCGACAGAGCCTCTTTCCTGATCTAATCTCGTGCCGTGCAGAAGTTGTCCGGCAGGGAGTCCGGCATCAATGAACTTTTGGCTAGAAAATCATCCCTTGCACCGAAAAACATATAAAAACATAAGACTGAACTAATAAAACACTTTAATAGCTAATATAGCACAAATAACTTATATATAACCTAATTTAGATAAATATAATACTAAATCTAACACCTAAAATATGATAAGTTTGCGGCTTATCAAGGCCCTACACTTACCTTTTGCTAGTCCTCGAGCAAAACAAGATTAGAAAGGACTAATTACTTATGCACAAAACAGATAAACTCTAGAATGAAATGTAGATAAATATTCTCAACTCTCTGACTCTATTTCACAAGTATCACTTAAACCTCCTTATTCCATCAGTAACATACTAATGGGTATAAAAATAAAGAATTTTCAAAACTGATCAAAAACTTTTGGGCTATTTTGCATAGGGAATTTTGTAATCTCTCCTTTTTCTGGTTTCCATCATTCTGCTCTATTTTTCAAGAGTTTCTGAATGTGGCCAAGACACTCATCATTGGTTTTTATGGTTCAGCCCTATTTTGCAAGGGTTTCTGAATCAACCATGATTTTTTTCTGCATTGAAGAACGGGGAATTTAGGAGAAAAAATAAAAGGAAAAACTCTCGTTTCTTGCTTTCATTCTGAGGCAGTTCATTGCAACCTCATAGAATATAATGCTTTTCCTTTGGAAGAAGATTTCTTTTTCTTTCCCTTTTTTTTCTTTTTCTTCTTCTTCTTTCTTTTTTTTCACAAAAACCCTTTTTAAGATTTTCACCCAAAAGATTTTCACAATTTGAAAAGAGAAGGAAAATAATACCCAGAAGTACATAAAGGAAAGAATTAGGAGAAAGATCATATACTCATGTTAATAAAGAGAATCAAAAAGTTAAAAACAGGAATCTATAAGTCATTAGAGAGCTTACCTCTTGAGAGAACAAGCTTTTAGTCATTCCTAATCTTATCTCAATCAAAAACATGCAAAAAGTTTAGTAAAACATTGATAAACTTTAAACTTATTAAATCAAATATACTAGTGATTTATTTTCTATATAATATATATATATTTAAAATAAAAATATATTTTTTTAAGGGGGGACCCTGCCCTACACTTGGCAGGAACACTGTCCCCAGTGTTCAAAAGAAAAATAAAGAAATAAGGAAAGGAAGTGACTCCCCTGCGGTGAAAGAAGACCAGATGCGTGAGGCTGCCCTACACTTAGCCTTCGGCTACTTGGCCGAGTGATCAGAGATCTCGATAGAAACGAAGATCGATCTCGCATACTCCCGTTGAGCAACTTAGTGTTGGAGATGGGAGTTGACCAAGTGGTCATAGTTGAGCAAAAAGTTGCTGCATTTGCAACTGCATCGACTTATGCTCCATGCGAATGGTCGGTGTCTCTGCAAGTTCCACTTCCTCAGGTGGTATAAAATCTGGCAATTCGGAGCATTGGGCGTGTGGTCGTGCAATTTTCCACATTCGCCTGCTGAGTATGAGAGTTTATTGCCATTCGCCTGCGGTATTTGATTATTTGTGTAGGGAGTGTGCTTGAAGTGCATTCACCTAATTTACTTTGGATGAGTAGCACACAAAATATTAATTGAACGAAGTATAGTATAAAGAGTAATAAAATAAAAATGTTACGAAACTAAAAGAAAGGAAAAATAAATCATATTGAACATGCCGGACAGAGTGCCGGACGTGGTATATCCGGCAATGGACTTCTTCCATTAATGCCTGATTGGTTTTGCCCGGCATCCTGCCCGGTTTGTTCAACTCAAAAAGAAAATAACAAAAGAAAAATCAAAATGAGAGAAGGGATGGATAAAACGAGATACTTGTAATAATAAATAAAAAGATATTTACATAATTAAAATTGCGAAAATGAAAAGAAATAACAAAATTGGGCATGCCGGACGTGGTGCCGGTTGTGAGGAGCCCGGCATTGGACTTCCTCCAAGATTGCCGGGTTGATTTTACCCGGTGTTACATCCGGTGATTTCAAACTCGAAAAAAAGAGAAATAAATTAAACTGGAAAAAGAAGGTAAAAAATAAAAGAGGAGTGAAAAAGGAAGGAATATTTACAAACAACTCTAAATTTGAAGAGAAAATACAAAATAAAAGTTTAAGGTTGAATGTGCCGGGTTGTGCGCCAGGTAAATCCTATCCGGCGTAGGACTTCCTCCAAGATGCCGGATATAGGAGACCCGGCATTATGCACGGCATGATCAACCTATGAAACCAACAACGAATAAAAAAGTTAGAAAACAAGAAATGTTGAATGTGCCGGGTACGACTTATCCGGCGTTGCACCCGGCATATTCAAAAATAAAAAAACGAATCAAATCAAAAGAAACAAAGAATAAAGAATAAGAATAGGGCGTTTTACCGAATTTAGGACTTGGACTAATTCCAAGTCCCCGGCAACGGCGCCAATTTGCTAACAGAAAAATTGTAGGGATAAACTATATATAAAAAGAATAAAATAATAAACTAAACCTACAACTCTACTACGGGAAGCAAATAAAAACCCGGTCGGAGTATAGTGTAAATATATTACGACCGAGAGAATCGTACCCAAGGGGGAAAAGTAAATGTGAGTGCGAATTAAGAAACTATCTAAAACCTAAACTAAAAATAGTATTTATAATGATTCTACCCCAGATTCGAAATGGCAACGTCATAAAAAGACAATTGAACACCAAGGGAAAAGAATAAATTCTGAACCAACCAACTTTTGGTAATGCCGGATACTATGCCGGACCAAATGAACCCGGCAAAGACAAGAATCTTGAATGTGCCGGACATCTTGCACCCGGCATGCCATCCGGCCTTACCAAAATGTCAATTTACTCTTCCAGTTTGAAGCCGAAATAAGCACTCCCAAATCAGTATCGAAAACTAACGATGTCTAGGTAATCAACGAACCGAAAAGGGGAGAATTCTAAGCCTTAAATTTCATCCTTTAAGTTATAAAAGACAAATAGAAAGACCACTTGGAATTCCTCAACCTTTCTGCCTTACCAAGGTCAGAATTGAAGTACTTGGAAGAAGAAGCAACTTCATTCCTAATTGCAATAAACACAAAATTCCAAGTTGAACTTATATCTTTCATTGAGTGAACATAGTATGTTTACAAAGAGAACCATTTCTAACCAGAGAAGACAAAGAATTCTACATCACCAACCACACAACTACAAGAAGAGAATACAAAGAGGGAGAAGGAGATGTCAATAGCCTTAACCCGTCAAGGTCTTCTTCTTCTCTTGCGTGGATGGATCCGTAGACTTCCTTGGACACCAACAATGGAGTGAGGCGGAAAAATATAGAAGTGAATGGAGTGGATTTGGTATGTTGAAGTGTGTTCAATGATGTAGACTCTCGTCCTATTTATAGGGCTCAATTGTGTTTGTTGCCGGGCGTCGTGCCGGATGAGGAGTAGCCGGCACATGTGGAAAACGTGTCAACTGCTCAACGGTCAAAACCGCAAAAATCCGCGTGAAACAGTGCATATGCCGGGCAGGATATACCCGGCATCATACCCGGCAACAGCCTAATCACCAACGGTCAATAACTGCTATCGCTTGGTCAACCGTGGCGTTTCTTCACTTATGCCGGATGGAATCTACCCGGCATTGTGTCCGGTATAGCACAAATAACTTATATATAACCTAATTTAGATAAATATAATACTAAATCTAACACCTAAAATATGATAAGTTTGCGGCTTATCATTATGCTTCATCTCATTGTAAACCCTAGTTACATATATTGTTTTAACACATTAAGGTAATTGTTTTACCTTGGAATTGGAAGAGAACTTGAATAAGTATCAAGAGAGGACTCCTCCTAGCCCTTGGAAGATTCAAATGAAGCTAAAATAAGCAAGGTGAAAACACCATTGTGAGGTGAATTTTCGGACATCATATAAACATGGAGGAAACATGGATTTTCTTTGAGTTTCCTTACCTTGAAGCAAAAGAGAACAATAATATGTGAAAAGGTGAGCTCAAGCTCCTTCAATGGTGAATCTTCATGGCACCAAAATTGAGTTCTTGAAGATTTGAAAAGATAGAAGTGTAGAGCTTGGTCTAACTAAGACAAATATGGTCTTAGAATTTGATTTGGAGCATGGAGTTGGATTTGGCAAGGAAATGAAGATGGTGAAGAGATGGAGTTGTAGCAAACCGAGAATGGAGCTTGGGAGAAGTTGAAGAAATCGTGTGAAATGAAGGGGAAGAAGAGAATGAGGTGAGAGAGTTCATTTGTTAAGATATTTATGTATAAAGCAAAATAGTACTTTACTTTATAAGCTTTACTTTACTTATTTGATTTCTTTTACAAGTTGGTGACTCACACCTTGAAAAACCGGCCCCCATATCATTAGAAGGGTATAATAGTCTTTGTTGACCAATTTAATTACTTATAACAACATATGTTACACTAGCTTATTTAGTTACTATTCACTACAATAAGGCACATAGATGTGAAATTTTTGATTTCCCATTGATATAGACTTCCAAATGTGATACTATATAGTACACATGTTATTTAAAGAGTAATGATGGACATTTAGCCACTCAAACTCATTTACAAGACAATTTTTCAAAAACGTGCTTTAAGACTCCTTAAAGCACTTTTTGTGTTTTAACTTGTTTTCAAGCTTGATTTTCTTTATTAATTGATTTAATATGTTCATTAACATATTTATAAGGTATAGGTATGACCATTAGGTCTTATACAAATTTATCCTAAGCTTAGAGCACATTTTTGCTCTTATCGACTTTAAGGTATTTCTTGTGTTTTGTTTGGTTTAACTGTCTACCAAGGTTCCTAAGGACATAATTTGCCTTATTAAATCATAATTGAATATTATTAAGTCTTGGTAGGCTCTTTGGGTCCTAACCAAGTTCACTCCTAGCTTAGAGCATGTTTTAGCTCAAACTGCATCTTAGTGCTTTATTGCATTTTACTATGGTTTAAATTGTTCACTGATGTTTCTAAGGCACCTTTTTTTTTAGCCTTTATATACTATAGTTTAATATTTAAACCACATATCAAGGTTTGGGGTATTTCAATTATGATATAAAACTATATTAAACTATGATTTGGAAATTTTTCTAAATAATAATCCTTAAGTTTCTTGGCATTAGATAAGCCATATGAAATACATTATAACATTTATTACCAATACATAGGATGTGAGTTTACAATTAAGTGAGGTATTTAGTAGTTAGAATTTATAGAAGGTTTATAAATAGGAATTTGATACTTAAAACCTTTGAACCTTTTTAGATAAAACTAAGTTACATAAGATATTATATTGATATACTTTACGGTAATGGGAAATAATGATGGGTTATTTGAATATAAAATATGAGAATTTTCATAATAGATTATCTTATTAAATAATTAACAATTTCACTTACGAACCAGAATTTAATTCTTTGATAAATTCTACTCTATGTAGATATATTGTCCATCCTAAATACAATAAAGGAAATTAATTTATTAGGTTATTCCTTTGAAACCTTAGGTTTTGTAAAACAATTTAAAACGTATTTAAGGCTTAAGTTTAATGAAGTTTAGTACAAAGGATTATACATAGTCTATAGAGAGGATGTGTGTAAAAATAAAACATTTAGGAATTAAATGTACGTAAGGATACATAAAAGGTTATATTTAAACACCTTATTATATAGGTAATAATTAAGCAAATAATGTACCTTGTGAATACTAAATGTAAGAGTTCGATAAGTCTAAGTTAACTATAATATAGTTGTTTCAATATGAGAGGTAATTCAACATCTTATGACAAGATTATTAGACGGTTATAATAGGAAGTCATTCTGAACTAAGGATATGATAATTGAGTTTAGTGGCTCAATTAAGTTATAATCAAATGTATCTACAACATTATGATTCCAATGTACAAGATGTAGATCTTAATTAAGTTATGGGAAAAACTTAATCATAATGGGTTATCTAGTAGATATTGATTAATACATAATCTTTACATTGTGAGATAATGGTATAGTATTCTGAGATGAGTCCATCATAGGTCATAATACAATGTTTATTCTAAATTGAGAATAAAGGTATTGAGCTTAATTATTATTGAATTCTTAGATTTAATTATATAATATAAACACATTTATGTTATAAAGGTCTCAAAAGTCTTGAATGTGAGGATTGTGGTTAGATATGAATTAAGTGGATAGGAGTGGACAGTTAGCAGGTGTTAATGAAATACATTCCTTGATCCTACAACCTTGGGCTATACATCCTTCTAAAATAAGTCAAGGGTCATACATAACATTTAAGCGAGGGCTTATAAGATAATTGAGATTTGGAAATAAGAGAGAGGAATTTATTTAGTTTTACTTAGGGTACAGGTTATTGATAGTAAGTTATCTTCAATGTTCCTCAGAGAATTGTTGAATGTTTGCATGAGTTTACTAGAACTGCTATAGCGTTGACCAGGTACGATTTCTCGTACTCCGTTACTTTTGCTGATTGACTTGTGAGACGTTTTCGAAAAACGCTAACTGACTTTAAGAGGAATTTCTAAAAGGAAATGGTTGTGTGACTAACTCAGCTTGTGTGACTAACTGAGCCTTGAATGTGAAACTCACTTGGGTATTGGTTCCTTCTTTTTGGTTGTTCCATTAGACATTGACTACTTAGGGTTTACGCTTCTGTACTCTGTAGGACTGAGTGTTTTGGTATTGCTCTGGGTAGTTAGTGACCTAGTGGGAATTTGGAAATGGTCAACTTTGGTAAATTCTTCTTTTGACTCTGGGTATCGTTTCATCCATGAGCTGGTTCTTGAGGTTTCGACGTGCGCGCGTCTTCAATGGTAACAGCAGGGGGCTGTATATCCCTCACCCATAGGGGCATTTATATTTAACAGCAGGGCTGTATATCCCTCGTCCACTAGGACATTTATATTTGACAGTAGGGGGCTGTATATCCCTCGTCCACTAGGACATTTATATTTGACAGTAGGGGGATGTATATCCCTCGCCCATAGGGGCATTGATATTTAACAGCAGGGGGCTGTATATCCCTCGTCCACCAGGACATTTTTAATCTGACAGCAGGGGGCTGTATATCTCTCGTCCATACGGACATTTATATCTGGCGGTGGGGGCCATCTCTCCCAGTTGAATTATTCCACTCTTGAGTTATTGATTCTTGAATCTATCTTATTATTCCTAGTCCCTTGTGACTATCTGAGTCTTTCTACTCCTGACGGGATTTGGGTTTAACTAGGGCATTGGTTGCTCACTAACACTTGATGTGGTTTTGTTTTACTAACTTTACTTTTCTGTCATTAACCTTTATTCTTATCATGTTATCTTTGGCTTGGTGATTTTAAAGTGCCTTGTTTCCCTGTTTTACTTTCAAGAGTTTAATTTCAAGTTACTGTTTATTTGATAAGTTATGTTTTAAAGATTGTTTTGGAGAATTGTACCAGTTCCATTCCAAGGAACTGACTCACCCCTCCCGGGGTGGGCTGCTTGGTTTCATCTTGCAGGTACAAATTGATTTACAGGTGGCCACGAAGAGCATGAGTGATTGGGATGGGATTAGGTTTATGGAGAGTGAATGTATTTTATTATTGTTATGTTTATGTTAAGTTTTCTCGAAGTTCAGACCGTAACTTAGTTAATGGTAATGGTTGTAATTGGTGAGGTTGGTACCGGGGTTTTGAGCCCGATGGTCTGTAACACCTTTGGTTTATTTTCCGCTATTGTTTTATTATTATAGGGGTGTTACAGTTTTAATTAAGAGTGTTAACTTCCATATTATATAAAAGAAAAAAGGTAGATTAGTTTAGTTCCTTGATTTAACATAAGTTTCTATTTTATTCTTCTCATATACGTACATATATATATATATGTAAACAAATTTGTACTTCACTTAAAAGTCCATATCCATACCAAAATATTTATAAACATACTGTTACTAGATGTTAATTTAGTCTTCTCACATTTTCCCAACCTAAAAAGTTTATTAATAAACTATACTTTAATTTCTGTTACATTAAAAACCTTATATTATAAGATAACTTATGAAAAACCTTATAAATACAATTTTTAACCCATTTCCTCTTGTCCAAAATTCCCAAAATTAAATATATAGTAACTATAACATTTTAGACATATTATAAAACTTTTATTTCATAAAAATATCTTTTTAAATTATCCAAATAATTCCCTAATACTCATAACTTGCAAAATCATAACTTACGTTTAAAAATCAAAACCGATATTAATATACATCATAATAAACTACATTTTATAAGGAATCTATGGTTAAAGTTTCGTGTCAAAAAACATTCGGGAAGGTCATTAAATAAATCTAACAATTTAGGGTTTTATTTTGGAATTTATAAAACTTAAAACATTTTAAAACTTTTACTTTTTAATTTCGGCTATCCGTTTCTCTTAACTACGATCGGACGGCCACTGAAACTCGAGTTCTTCAGCAAAACCGAGTTGAATGCCGAGTACTATTTCGTTGATTTCACTTAACTCACAGAACCAAATCGACTGATTTTTGTTTCATTGAATTCGAAATTTGAATGCGGTTCTAATGATACCGATTTTCTAGCTATAATGCAGTATACATCAAATACGATTCTGGGTTTAACAAGTTAGGGTTCTTATGGTTTTCGAATTCGAATTGAGAAATTCTCCCGATTCAGTACGTAATTGATCAAATTAAAAGCTGGGTATGACCAATAATGTGAAGGCGAACAACATAATCGGAACAATTTGATCAGAAACTCACCGGAATTGCGTGAACGAGGAACTTCGAGTTTGGGTTTTCTAGTCCTAAAGTTACGAGTTTACCTTGCGTTTTTTTCCAATGATTTTATGCAATGTCGGATCAGGAACGTTAGGCACCTCACTCTTCCAAATGGTTGTGAATCAGCCTTGGTCGTTAACATGAAAATTGTACAGGGATAAGAGATCTAGAAAACAAGCTAAAGAACTCGAATTTTGGATGAGAGACGAAGAAGTTATGATCAAACGAAGTTTACCTAATTTTAGTATATTCTGAAATTATGGGTTGTGGCTTTGCAGGGAGGCTACTTGGATTGATTTTCTGGCGGATGTAAGAAGAGTTAGGTTATGTGTGAGCTATGGTTGCAAAGAGGAGATTAAGGAGAAGCGAATGAAGAAGACGACACTCAAAAATACCAAGGGCGGCGGAGATATTGAAGTCACAAGTTAGGGCAATGATCAGGTGAAAATGAGAATACTTAGCTGATTTTGCTGGGAATTCCAGCGAGGCTGACGTGGCGGACACGTGTCTGAGTCAGGAAAACCCTAGCCACCCAGCATTCTTCAAATTTTGACCCTAAACTTCATTCTATCATAACTTTGGCTAGGATAATCCATTTTTGACGTTCTTTTTATCAATCTTCTCGGTTTTCAATAACCTTTTTATTGGTCTAGGTTTCATGGGCTGGTTTGACCATTCTCAAAAAGTCAACCCTAGCAAGGCTTAATAAGCTTTATGGTTTCCATGATTTAATATTGACTTTTATGATTCAAATTAATGTTCTAACTCTTTCTAAAATCTTTATTATATACTTGGAGTGTATATAGAAATTTTTCCAAGAGTTATTGACTTATAAATCTAATTATTAAATTCATAATAATATATAATAATATATAGTAATCTAATATTTATTAGTATGCTTAAGGGTTAAATAGAAGAATCCCCTAATTTAATTCCAATAATTCCATATAGTAATATAATAATTTATTATTCATAATTCCATACAATAATTTAATAATTAATAGTATTATTTATGGTTTAATAAAAGAAATCCCCTAAATTAATTCAAAATAATTTAGGGGTATTTCAGGCTCCCTAGTGGGTTTGAAATGAAAAAGTCTTACACTAGTAGAACAATAGCTGCCTAGTGAAGAAGAAATGGTGCCGCACTAGTAGCGCAATAGCTGCCTAGCGGGTGTGAAATGAAAAAGTCTTACACTAGTAGCGCAATAGCTACTTAGTGAGGAAAAACACAACCGCACTAGTAGCACAATAGTAGCCTAGCGGGTTTGAAACGAAAAAGTAATGCACTAGTAGCGCAATAGCTGCCTAGTAGTGAAGAAAAAATGGTATCGAACTAGCATCACAATAGTTGTCTAGCGCGTTTAAAACGCAAAAGTCTTGCACTAGTAGCGAAATAGCTGTCTAGCGGGTGCGAAGCGAAAAATCATACACAAGTAGTGCAATAGCTGCCTAGTGAAGAAAACACACGACCACACTAGTAATGCAATAGCTACCTAGTGGGTTTGAAATTAAAAATTCTTGTACTAGTAGTGTAATAGCTGTCTAGTGGATTTGAAATGAGAAAAATTCTTGCAATAGTAGCACAACAGCTACCTAGTGAAGAAAAATTACGACCGCACTGGTAGCACAATAGCTGCCTAGCGGGTTTGAAGCGAAAAAGTCTTGCACTAGTAGCACAATAGCTGCCTAGTGAAGAAAAAACGGTACAACACTAGTAGCCCAACAGCTGCCAAGTGAAGACAAAACGGTATGACACTAGTAGCGTAATAGCTGTCTAACGGATTTGAAATGAGAAAAATTCTTGCACTAGTAGCACAATAGCTGTCGAGTAAAGAAAAAATGTGACCGTACTAGTAGCGCAATAGCTGTCTAGCGGGTTTGAAACGAGAAAATTTCTTGCACTAGTTGCACAATTGCTGCCTAGTAAAGAAAAACTGCGACCACACTAGTGGCGCAATAGCTGCCTAGCAGATTTCGAACAAGAAAATTCTTGCACTAGTTACGTAATAGCTGCCTAATGAAGAAAAATGCGACCGTACTAGTAGCACAATAGCTGCATTGCGGGTTTGAAACAAAAATGTCTTGCACTAGTGGCGCAATACCTGCCTAGTGAAGAAAAAATATAACCTCACTAGTAGCACAGCAGCATCCTAGCGGTTTGAAACGAGAAAATTCTTGCACTAGTTGCACAATGGCTCCCTAGCGGGTTTGAAATGAAAAAGTTTTGCACTAGTAGCACAATAGCTGCCTAGTGAAGAAGAAACGGTACCGCACTAGTAGCGCAATAACTGCCTAGCGGGTGTGAAAGGAAAATGTCTTACACTAGTAGCACAATAGCTGCCTAGTGAAGAAATAACATAACCACGCTAGTAGCACAATAGCTGCCTAGCAGGTTTGAAACAAAAAAGTCTTGCACTAGTAGCGCAATAGCTGCCTAGTGAAGAAAAAACGGTATGACACTAGTAGCGCAATAGTTGCCTAGTGAAAACAAAATGGTATTGCACTAGCAGCGCAATAGTTGCCTAGCGGGTTTGAAACGAAAAAGTTTTGCACTAGTTGCACAATAGCTAGCCCTAGTGACGAAAAAATGCGACCACACTAGTAGCACAATAACTGCCTAGCAGATTTCAAACAACAAAATTCTTGCATGAATTATGCAATATTTGCCGAATGATGAAAAAATGCGACCGTACTAATAGCACAATAGCTGCCTAGCGGGTTTGAATCGAGGATTTTTTTTCACTAATAGCACAATAGCTGCCTAGTGAAGAAAAACTTCGACCACACTAGTAGCGCAATAGCAGCCTAGCGGATCTAAAACAAGAAAATTCTTGCACCAGTAGCGCAATAGCTGCCAATTGAAGAAAAAACACGACCCCACTAGTAGCGCAATAGCTGCCTACCGGGTTTAAAATTCAAAAGTCTTGTACTAGTAGCGTAATAGCTGTCTAGTGGGTTTGAAATGAGAAAAATTCTTGCACTTGTAGCACAACAGCTACCTTGTGAAGAAAAAATACGACCGCACTAGTAGCACAATAGTTGCCTAGCGGGTTTATAACAAAAAAGTCTTGCACTATTAGCGTAATAGCTGCCTAGTGGGTTTGAAACGAAAAAGTCTGGCACAAGTAGCGCAATAGCTGCCTAGTGAAGAAAAAAACGTACGACACTAGTAGCGCAATAGCTGCCTAGTAAAGACAAAACGGTATGGCACAAGTAGTGCAATAGCTGCTTAGCGGGTTTGATACGAAAAAGTCTTGTACTAGTGGCGCAATAGCTGTCTAGCGGATTTGAAACGAGAAAATTCTTGCACTAGTAGCACAATAGCTGTCATGTAAAGATAAAATGCGACTGCACTAGTAGCGCAATAGCTGTCTAGTTGGTTTGAAACAAGAAACATTCTTGCACTAGTTGCACAATAGCTCCCTAGTGAAGAAAAAATGCGACCACATTCGTAGCGCAATAGCTCCCTAGCAGATTACAAACAAGAAAATTCTTGCACTAGTTACGCAATAGCTGCCTATAAAGAAAAAATGTGACCATACTAGTAGCGCGATAGCTGCCTAACGGGTTTGAAACGAAAAAGACTTGCACTAGCAGCGCAATAGCTGTCTCGCGGGCTTGAAACGAGATTTTTTTTTGCATTAGTAACACAATAGCTGCCTAGTGAAGGTAAAATACGACCGCACTAGTAGCGCAATAAATGTCTTGCAGGTTTGAAACGAGAAATGTTTTTTCACTAGTAGCACAATAACTACCTAGTGAAGAAAAAATGCGACCACACTAGTAGCGTAATAGCTGCCTATCGGATTTGAAACAAGAAAATTCTTGCACCAGTAGCGCAATAGCTGCCTAATGAAGAAAAAATGTGACCGCACTAGTAGTGCAATAGCTACCTAGCGGGTTTGAAACGAAATGGTCTTGCACTAGTAGCACAATAGCTGCCTAGTGAAGAAAAAACATAGCCACACAAGTAGCGCGGCAACATCCTTGCGGGTTTGAAACGAAAAAATTCTTGCACTAGTAGCGTAATGGCTGCTAAGCGCATTTGAAAAGAAAAAGTTTTATACTAGTACCACAATACCTGCCTAGTGAAGAAGAAACGGTATCGCACTAGTAGCGCAATAGCTGCCTTGCAGTTGTGAAATGAAAAAGTCTTACACTAGTAGCGCAATAGCTTCCTAGTGAAGTAAAAACACAACCGCACTAGTAGCACAATAGCTGCCTAGCGGATTTGAAACGAAAAAGTAATGCACTGGTAGCGCAATAGCTGCCTAGTGATGAGAAAATTGTACCGAACTAGCAGCACAATAGCTATCTAGCGGGTTTAAAACGCAAACATCTTGCACTAGTAGCGAAATAGCTGCCTAGCTGATGCGAAGCGAAAAATCTTATACTAGTAGCACAATAGCTGCCTAGTCCCGCACTAGTAGCGCAATAGCTACCTAGCGGGTTTGAAACTAAAAAGTCTTGTACTAGTAGCGTAATAGCTGTCTAGTGGATTTGAATTGAGATAAATTCTTGCACTAGTAGCACAACAACTACCTAGTGAAGAAAAATTATGACCGCACTGGTAGGACAATAGCTGTCTAGCACATTTGAAACCAAAAGTCTTACACTAGTAGCACAATAGCTACTTAGTGAAGAAAAAACGGTACAGCACTAGTAGCGCAATAGTTGCCAAGTGAAGACAAAATAGTATGACATGAGTAGTGTGATTGCTGCCAAGCGGGTTTGAAACGAGAAAGACTTGCCCTAGCAGTGCAATAGCTGTCTAGCGGGCTGGAAACGAGAATTTTTTTTTGCATTAGTAACACAATAGCTGTCTAGTGAAGAAAAAATGCGACCGCACTAGTAGCGCAATAGCTATCTTACGGGTTTGAAACTAGAAAATTTCTTGCACTAGTTACACAATAGCTGCCGAGCAAAGAAAAATGCGACAACACTAGTGGCACAATAGCTGCCTGGCAGATTTTAAACAAGAAAATTTGTGCACTTGTAACACCCCTACTAATAACACCACACTTAATCATTAACCGCAACGGAACTTATATCATAAACACTGACTAAATCAATGGGTGTTACACGCCGTCAGCCACCCACGTGGCTAACAAGGCTACTGCATACACAACGTACCGGTCTGATGGACAAGATTACCGAGCATTACACTTTACATTTACAACTCCGTTATATTCTGAACACAATTACAATTACGAACCAAACTGTACCGAGTCTAATACATTCCTCTATTGATATCACGCTAAACTAAATAACCACCCATACATAAACAGTTACCCCGTCCTACTCTCGAACGGCTGCCAGCTCCATTGTACCTGAAAAGTATGGGGGCCCCCAAAGGGGGTCAGCACCTTTACTGGTATGGTAATCCTGCAGCCCGCATGCTACCGGGCCACGCACAACTATTTGTTGTCTGAGCATGCGGTCAATTATATTTAAAACATGCATGAAACTATACACATATATCATGCTTATAAATCACACAACCGATGAATAGGATACAAACATAAATTAACACATCACATTGGTTAGATCACATTATTGCATCATTTGGCCCTTGAGGGTTTTACCCTAATGGAGATATTCCTTGCTAGACGACACATACCCATTTAATCGGGTTATACTTAATTACCCCTTATATTTATACGGGGTTGATTTTGGAGATCAACATACATAACATAACAACATACTTCACATAGATGTGTCGGCCTTAATATTGGCCCGATCACACCATACACAATTTCCCCTAGCTCCAATAGTGATGAGGTAGGTAAGCCTTGGTTAAGCTTGTGGGTGGTTGTAATCCAAAGAAAGAGAACAACCATAACATAACAGTATTCCCCCTAGCCCGAACAACAATCGAGTAGGAAAGCCATTGATCTTAGGCTTGTGGGTGATTGAATTCCAAGAAGGAAAACCAATCAATAACAGAGTGGGATTCAAAGCGAATATTGGCATCAACTCCCAAAAAACTTTACACATGATTCCCCCTAGCCCAAATAAAAGTCAGGTAGGTGAGCCTTGGTTAAGCTCATGGGAGATTGAATTCCAAGAAGGAAAAACAACCATAACATAACAGAGAGGGAATTAAAGAAACTGTATACATCAACTCCCAAACAACACGTGTGACCGGAACGACCGGATTCCTCACCCCCCATAATATATACATATTAGTTAGAAGTTCCTCTACGGAACTTATCACATACATGCACCATTTGGTGTTACAAGTTTGGTTAATCACACAGCAGGGAGGTAACATCCCATTCGACAAACATGGACAACAACATTCGTTAAACGACGATACATTAAACAAAGGCAACACACAACACACTTAACCACAATATACAACTAAAGCACGGATAGCCGTAGTTAGTACGTTCCCGTGGGTTGGGACGTTTAATCCAAATACCGGTCTCTCATGTGATCCTAGAGTCGGTTAGCTACGGTTTAACACATAATTAAGGTTAAACGGTATCGGATTTATTTACACCACATTAATGAATTACTGTAAACTCATTTCATGCTTCATCTTGCAAGGTGGCAAACATACAGAAAAACAAGTTGGCATACAAGCCGGTGTAACCCGGTAGGACACAGGTTGCAAGAAAACCATACCTTACACCATGGGTTTATCTTTACCGGGGGTCCTCATGTTCTTTGGCTCACCCTTGTTCCCAGAATCATATTCTTGAACCACTAATTACATGTCAAATGGTTCAATTATTATTAAGGTGTTACGGTAGGTACATTATTGCTACTCCCATACTTACCCCGTTATCCCATTGTTTCAGTTTAACTTAGTGTACTTAACCTCACAACTGTCCCAATCACTTCTCCAACTTGTTCACACTTATTAGGTCCTTTAAAGGTCACCAAACAAGGCATTAACAACATCCAAAACCATTACCCATCATTCCACCACCTTTAGAACACTTTAAAACACATTTTAGGCCATTTTTGGTCTGGTCCGTGACTTGGTCCGGACCCAAGGTCCTGGACCACCTCTGAAATGCACTCTCGGCCACTTTTTAACATTGGTCCGGGACTTGGTCCTGGACCTAGATCCCGGACCACCTGAAATCTTGATTCTCGGCGTATTTTTAAGCATGGTCCAGGACCTTATACCAGGGCTAGGTCCCGGACCCTGCTAAAAGCTGATAAAAGTTCATTTTTCAACCCCTAAACCAACCTTAATCCACACCTAATCATTCCATAAGCTTTCCTCATGTTTTCTACATGTTTAAACACCTTAAAACACTCCTTAAACACTTCTAAAACGTTGGTCCAATTCACCACCCAATTCTTGTTCAAATTCCACAAACTCAATTTTCACATTCTTGCATTTTTGCACACTTATGCATTTCTAACTCCTTCTTGCTTGTTTTTACCTCTTACCAACTTCACCAAAACCATCAATGACCATTACAAACATTCCTACATAAATGCACTTCTAAAACCCACATTCACTCCATGTTTCACAAATCATAAACACTAACTCTTTTCTCGTATTTTAAACTCCTCATATGTAAATTGCTACAGATTTTCATCCTTCTCTTCCTAGCTTCCCAAATGCCATTCCAAGGCTATTAAACCACTCTACTCAACACTTCAAACACCAAGGTTCTCCCATTCACCAAGCCATCATCACAACACTCATTTTCTACCAAAATTTCGCCATAACCTCCCCATAAACTTAACATCTCCCAAACCATCAATTCACATCAATTTACATTCCTAATCTAGCCACACCCATAAGGGTCCTACCAGCACATAATATCCATTCAAAATTCACCAAACAACACTGTAAACACAATTCCCAAATCACCTGGCTCCAAGGCCCTTAATTCAAATCAACATTTCACAAAATCCAACTAACCACAATCAAGCACATTATATCTCCAGATTTTATTTCATCTTTTATTTTTCCCAAACCCAATTCTAAAACAATTAATATAGGCATTAAGGTAGATTTCTTACCTTAATCCACAAGTTTCTCCTTAATTCTCCTCTTGCTCCTCCTCTTCCCAATTTCGGTCAAATAGGTGATGGAGTTACCAAACTCCATCCCAACATCCAAATTACACAAAAAGCACACAATTAAAATTCTAACCCTTAAGATAACACAAATTCAATTTAAGGGCTTAAACACAAGGTTAGGATTTACCTTTTGGAACCTTTTAAGAGGGGTTCTCACCCTTGAATCAAGAAGGGGATTATTCCGCCATTGGAGGGTTGAAATGGAGCTCAAAATCAAGAAGAAAACAAGGCATTACAAAGGGGTAAAAATCGGTCACCAAAGGAGAGAGAACAAGAATGAGTTTTTCAATGAAACTTTTACCTTAGAAGGAAGAGGAGACTCCAAGCTACAAGATGATGTACTTTTCCCTTCAAATGGAGAAAACCCATATGGATGAAGTTCATCTTTTTCGAATTTTGAAAAGAGAGAATGATAGAGGGTGATGAGAGGAAGAAGAATATGTAATTATTTTTGTGATTGGAGCTTTAATGTAGCTAGAGCAAGGAGAGAAAGAGGGAGTAGCCATGGAAGGAGCTCAAAATCACTCAAGAAGGAGGGAAGAAGAAAGGAGAGCAGTGGTCTGCAGAAGGAAGGAGAAAAAAAAACGAGAGCAAGAGAGGAATAAGGGGAGAGAGAGAAATAAAGGTACTTTTGTACCTTTTCTTTTTTTTTTCTTTTGTTTACTTTTATCTTTTTAGCTTATTTAGTTGACTAGCTAGTCAAGAGTGAGTGGGCTTATTTATTAAATAAAACCGGTCCCACCTATACACATGAACTGGAGCGTTTTTCGTCTTTTTACAGAAAACGCTCGTTTATTTACCCGGTTTTAGCACTATTCACTTACCGGGCCCGTTTTCCGGAATTTTCTCATTTATTTAATTTTAATGGTTATTATACTCCCATTAATGTTTATTTATAGTTATATGATCAACTATAATTTTTACGGGGTCATTTGACTGTTTAAAGTCACGTTTTCGGGTTTTCTCAAAAAACGCGCTTTAGACTCCGTTACCGTTTTAATGCATTATTTGGATCCGTTTTCTTCCGGAATTTTTCCCACATGTTCTTAGTATGTAATTATGGTATAAAAATATATTTATAACCCTAGTGAAGGTTATATGCCTCCTAAAATAATTAAATATGTGTTTTCACGTTTTGTGTCTTCTACGCAATTTCTTTTTCTTTTTGGTTTTTATTTCTTCACCGATGATCTTAAGGACTTAATTAGCCTTAGAAAATTATAAGTACATAATTAGTTAACACACTAAGGTTTGGGGTATTTCAGCACTAGTTACGCAATTGCTGCCTAATGAAGAAAAATGCTACTGTACTAGTAGCACAATAGCTGCCTAGCGGTTTTGAAATGAAAATGTCTTGCACTAGTAGCGCAATAGCTGCCTAGTGAAGAAAAAATATAACCGCACTAGTAGCGCTGCAGCATCCTAGCGGGTTTGAAACGAGAAAATGCTTGCACTAGTAGCACAATGGCTGCCTTGCGGGTTTGAAATGAAAAAGTCTTACACTATAAGCACAATAGCTGCCTAGTGAGGAAGAATTGCTACCACACTAGTAGCGTAATAACTGCCTAGTGGGTGTGAAACAAAATGTCTTACACTAGTAGCGCAATAACTTCCTAGTGAAGAAAAAACACAACCACACTAGTAACACAATAGCTGCCTAGCGGGTTTGAAACGAAAAAGTCTTGCACTAGTAGCACAATAGCTGCCTAGTGAAGAAATAATGTTACGACACTAGTAGCACAATAGCTGCCTAGCGGGTTTGTAACGATAAAGTCTTGCAGTAGTAGTGCAATACCTGTCTAGTGGATTTGAAATGAGAAAAATTCTTGCACTAGTAGCACAATAGCTGTCGAGTAAAGAAAAAATGTGACCGGACTAGTAGCGCAATAGCTGTCTAGCGGGTTTGAAACGAGAAAATTTCTTGCACTAGTTGCACAATAGCTGCCTAGTAAAGAAAAAATGCGACCACACTAGTGGCGCAATTGTAACACCCCTACTCTAAAATCCGGTTTAACTAGTGCACCTAACATAATAATCAGTTGATTCGCAATGGTAATTAAAAGACGTACACCAAATAAACGGTGTTACCCGCCGTTACCCGCCCATGCGAGTAGCGAAGCGTTTACCAACTATCCAATCTACACTACCGTTGTGACGACAGAGATTTAATACAACTAAAATTACAAACCGAAATTTTTTTGAAAGAACAGTGAGCCATCTATCTATCCCAATACCGCAATCTTCGAAAACAATAAACGTAGGTATCCGTGTCGCATGTAGGCCGACTGTCAACTATCCCAAACTCCCGCGCTCGCGTTCGATCTTAATCCACTCCAATCCTGAAAGTGGGGGCCGTATAGGCTCAGCCAACGCTGAGCACGAACTATATAACCTTCATGAACCCTAAGACTACTCAAGTTATTTAGCCCAATTGTTAACATGCTGTTCCAATTTCATGCTGTACCATTTTCATTTATAGTAACAGTATAACAATAATCATCACACATATAAGTTCATACAATAAATTCATACAATCACCATAACAATCCACAACAAGCAATAAGCAAGTATATAAACGACATCAATTAACGGTGCGAGAGTTACACTCTCTTGAACAATCCTGTTATGCGGCCTTGAGGCATTCTTTTTTCGTTGTTTAGGGCTAAAAATATTCCTTAAATCATTTCGTAACTTTTACTTAATTTGTTCAATTAAGGTGGGCGTCATGTTAGGACGACCCGTATAAGCTTCCTCTTCTGGAGCAGTCGCTCTGGTGCACTATAATAGTGCGGTTTTTCAGGAGTCCGCAGAGGCCTGACGGCCGGAGCCATTGCACCAACAGCAGTGCCCTGTGACCAACGATCGTATCCGGCTCATTGGAGTTTCCATAGCGAGAGAACCCTATCCGGTCGTTCCCTCTCTTCGGTGATCACCCATGCGCAACCATGTAGTCCGTGACTACCCTGGCTTTTTCCTCATCTTAATTGTTTACTTAATTCCATCATATAATCCGGTCCGTGACCCTTACCTAAGATCTACGCTTAGGTTATGTAGAGTGTATTCTAAATGTAAAGACCTTTGAGGTCATTAACCTTCGCCTAGACGTCGCCTAGGCTGCGTTCATCCTCATATTTATATAATAAGATCACAGTTATTTTCCTTTTACCATTCCCATATTACCATCCACAATCCAATCCGAGTTTTCGTATACAATTTCCAAATTGTAATCCGTCACGTACAATAAAGATCGTGAAACAATAAGCATTTAAATCCACAACCACAACACATAGCAAACATATCACTCTTGTCATGCATACACACATACCAGAACCCGAGGAAGCCCTCAGGAACACTCGAACCATATAGAACGTACCGTACACTGATGTAATGCTAGCGTGCGGGACCACGCTCACCCTCTAGTCCTTTGTAACTCAACTCCCGTAACCCGGTCTACTGGAAATGTAATCTAACATTAGTATCTACATCTCAAACCCAGTGTGCCGTATCAAGATAAGTTCTAGCCTCTATCACGTAATAAATTCGTAGTCGGTTATTCGTTCGACTTGATCTTTCGTTACTCTTAGGATTTAGATATTATTGTACGTTACTATTTGCAAGTACGCATCATTCGGTAATTCGGCCTTGTTTTCCCATTGAGAGTTAAATCCTTTGATAACTTACATATTACCGGGTCGTTTATGTGTATGTATAAACTTTTCATATACGTATTTGTATGGAGTTTAATTTTCTGATTACATGTATCGTTTATGCTCCCGTTCTCACGTGGGTGCGTAGTTGTTAATTATTATGCATTTAATATATAGTTACAGCTATATATATTTATTTTAATCGTGTTGCGTTTTTATTCTTTATAAACCATATAATATCGCCCATGACTTGTCGGTAATTTTAACATTGGTCTTTTCCTTAAAAGTCACGTATACGAATTGTAATATTTCTCGTAATGGATCTATTCGCCATTTCATGTAAAACGTTTATTTTAAGGATGTATGTTTCTGCTGTGATAATTCTCTTATGACATATCCCTTTATATGCTAAACATAATGTCATTTATACCATTACAACCTTGTTTTACTTTTCTATTTTTATTTTCAAAATTCGCATCCAGCCACATAAGTTTTCGGAATTTACATTCCTTCCCGTTCCTCTTTAATTATTTGCAAAAACCAAACCAATTTTAATCCTTTTTACACTTTCTCTTTTTAATTATAACCTATGTTTTCAACCTAATAATACTTATACAATATATATATATATAAGTGATGCACTCTTGGGACCTGTTTGTACATCTTTCAAAAATTACATTTCTTTTCCATCTCTTTTTATTTATTTACAAACCAACCAAATATATTCTTGTCACATTTCTTCTTCTATTTAATTATAACCTAAGGTTTTCAACCTATATATATACATACAATACTTATATATATTTACGCTCAAGCCCATTTATATATGCATATGTATATTTCGGAAATCATTTACCACCCCACAACTTCCTTTTATTCGTAATTCATCCCTCTTTGTTTTATAAACTTACAATTGTAACACTTAACTCATATTGTACATAGTAATTGTTTAAATCTCAATTTCAACCTAGAATTCTTCCGAATTTCGTATAGCTCACTAACTTAATTTAATTTCCCGTTTTTACACCCTAACTTTCTGTAATTTGCAACTTGACCCTACAAGTTTTTACAAATGCGACATGTGACTATTAAAACTATATATTATATCTTTAATTCATTAAATCACTAAAATCACCCAATTTTTATCTAATTTACGAACAAGCCCCACTACTCTCATGGTCTCCATTTTGCCCTACACTTTCCAAAAATTACACTAACACCCCCATAGTTTTATAATTGTTGTATTTAACACTTTAAACCATATATTATACACTTGGTTATATTCCTGGAAATACCCATAATTTTTCCCCTTATCCTAAACCGACCCTTAGGAACTTAGAAATCACATTATAGTCCTCATCTTTTCGGCAATTATAATATAACCCCTATGGTTGTAAAATTTAATTTTTATCTTAATGTTTATTAAATCTTTAATTTAATTAATTTAAATTTCCTAAATTAGTCAAACCTCTCATATAGTCAAAGTTTGACCATTATATTCCTCTCTTTACCCATATTAACCATTATTTACGAAGGGACCCATATAACTTCCTATTTGCATTCAACCCCTTTAACTCTTATAAAATTTATAGTTTGTGTTTTTAAATTCCCAAATTAATATTTACGATTTAATCAAATTCTATACCCCATATTTTATTAAATTGCGGTTTCTACCCCATACATAAATCCTTTGTTCATTTAAATGTTTACAAGGTTATAACTTTACTTAATCATGTTATGAACTAATAATCTCACTAACATTTTCCCAAGGTGCTCATAGACGATTATGTTTGTTAGAATTCCATTGAACACCAGAAGTTTATGAAGTCTTTTTTTTTCTCATCCCAAAAATGCCATAATTACACTCTAAAACTCAAAATAATTATGACTTTAAATATAGCATTAACTTAGCTACAAAATCTCATCAAAATGTTCCGAAAAATCCTCTACACTCTCACGGTTTAGTTTCGGTTTTTCTTAACTTCATTTACTTTATTTCTCACCCATTTTAGAGTTATAATTGACTTTGACGAGTATAAGTACCTAGTTTCACTCAGCCTAGCATTCCATAAAAAATCTCCATACATATCTAAGGTTCTAACGACTCATATATATATATATATAAATATCCATATTCTCGGCATCACCCTCTCATTATAATTAACTCATGAATATCAAAGTGTTATAGTGTAATTTAGGTATCATTTACCTTGTTTTGGTTGCCAAAAATTTTCTCCAGCCAACAACATTTCCTCCCAGCACTATATAAATGATTATAGTTTCAGTTAGAATCACATTGCATTCTCTGTTTATACTCACGTATATCCTTAGGCCTAGTCAATAATTTACCTCGTTGATATTTTTGATTTCTTCCTCTTGTGTCAAGCTCCCCGTCACTGTGATAGTGCAGAGGTGAGGCAAGTCCAGTTGGTCATGCACATACAGGGAAAACACAACTCAGTTAACACCTTTCTTTAGGTAGTTATTCAAGAAGATTTAACATGGATTCTTAGCATCTTAAAGTGAGTATTTTTACCTTGTAAACATTGTAGAAACAAACCTGACATTCTCGGTGGACTAAAGCACAAGTAGTGGTTCAGGTTCATGTAAAAAATGTCGGAGGAAGAAGCTTAAAACAGAAAGTGACTTTACTGGGGTTTTTTTTACCTTTGTTTTGCTTGGTATTTTTCTGCCTGCTGCTGTAGTTCATCGGTTGTGGTTTCTTGTTAAAGGAAAGGCTGGGAATACCTCTAGCTTGTGCATAAGAAGGAGGTTTACAACAGGTGTTAAAAGCAGAAATTTTCTGGTCAAGAGAACCGAAGGAGATGGAGGAGCTTCATGCGGTTCTTACCAGGTTTCTCCATGTAGTGGTGATCTGTTTCCATGGAGGTTTACTTGTGTTCAAAAGAAGCTGGAAACTCTTTCAGCTGGCGCAAGAAGGGAAGGTCTCAAAACAAGATTAAAGCAGCATGTATATCTTTTTTTGTCGGACAAAACAGAGGGGAAAATATGGAGTTTCAAAGTCATTTCTTACCAGATTTTACCATGCTATTGTTGCTTGTTACTGCAGGTGGATAATGTCGGTTCTGTTTGCTCAAGGAAGTTGGAAAAGTCTTCTTCAACCGATGCAGAATGGGATTTAAAACAAGGTTGAAAGTGGTTGGTTGTTTTCGGGCAAAACAGCGGCAAGCATTTTTTTTTTTGCATTTTCTCACCTTTTTTACCTGCTGTTTTGTGAGCTGATTCAAGGTTCATGCTCAGGATTTGTAGCTGGATATGATGGGAAGTTGGTGGGTGTTTTTCGGGTGTGAACAGATGGGGTTGGATGCAAGCAAAAGGGTGGAAGATGGGCTCTCGGTTGCAGTTGTTGTTCCTAGTTGTAGTTTGTTACTCATGTTCTGTAGAAGAGAACATAATGGAGTTTGAATGCAACAAAAGGGTGGAAGATGGTAATGTTTCTCGGTTGCAGTTGCTGTTTTCGGTAGAAGGGAATGGTGCTGTTTGTTGTTGCTCCTGGTGGGAAAAGAAGAGAATGTAGAGACTTGGGTGCTGCTGTCAACAGAGGAGAGGAGAAATAGAGGAGGAGAAATGTTGGTGTAGTTACTGGTTGTAGTTGTTCTCGGTTAAAAAAAAGAAAAAAAGAAGGAAGACTGTTGTAGCTGCTTGTTCTGGGTTGAGAGTAAGGAGAATGGTGATACTATTAACCGATAGGGAAAGAAGAGAGGAGGGGAGAAGAGACGTGGTGCCCAACTTATGTCAGCCGAGACTGCAAGACGAAGTATAGAGGAATGGTGGAATAGATCTCTAATCTATACTGCAGGTTGTACTTGTATATGCTATCTCTTGTCCATGCTTGTCTAATCTGTTTTTGTTTCTTGGTCATTTCAGGTTGCAGCAACCGAGACAAGAGGTGGGAGTGTTGGAGCAATTCAGCCAAATTGCAAGGGGATAGAAGAGGAGAATAGGTAGTTAGTTTTTTATTCTTTTTAATTAGATAGGTGTACTTGCTAGTATTATTATTATTATGTTTTTGCATTTCTTTCCTTCTTTGGCTGTAACCGAAAATATTTTGTGGAATTGAGGGTGTATATCAGCCGAGAATGGGGAGAATGGGAGAGGAAATAGCTAGCTATTATTTAATTTATATCAATGTACTTGTATTGTATTTTCTTTTGTTTTCAAACTTGATTTTCTAGCTTTATTTTCCCTCCTTTAATTTCATTAATCGGCTACATCCAAGGGGAGAGTTTTCTCTTTTTTTTTTTACTCAAATATATTATGTTGCACATTAATGATATATATATAATGAGTTTGTTAATGTGTTGGATGGTAGTGTATAATATCCCTTGTCTTGGTGTATATAAATGAGTGCTTTTAGTCTTTGAAATCTTATTTTGATTTTGTAAATCATCCCATGAAATTCTTATCACTTTATTTGTGACATTGATATATGTATTAAAATGTGATATCGTATTAGTTTCAGGAGTTATTTCTCCTTAATGTTGTTCCCTCGAGCATAGAGGTTACAAGTATAACTTGGTGTTCATTTTGAACTATGCATTTATATACCATTATTTATGATGAGTAGTGATCATTAGATGAATAATTGTTGATCATCTAACTTGATTTGATTTAATTCCTTATTAAGTAAGGTAATTAATGTTTGGGGTATTTCAGCAATAGCTGCCTAGCAGATTTTAAACAAGAAAATTTGTGCGCTAGTTACGCAATTGCTACCTAATGAAGAAAAAATGCTACCGTACTAGTAGCACAATAGCTGCCTAGCGGTTTTGAAACGAAAATGTCTTGCACTAGTAGCGCAATAGCTGCCTAGTGAAGAAAAAATATAACCACACTAGTAGCGCTGCAGCATCCTAGCGGGTTTGAAACGAGAAAATTCTTGCACTAGTAGCGCAATGGCTCCCTAGCGGGTTTGAAATGAAAAAGTCTTGCACTAGTAGCACAATAGCTGCCTAGTGAAGAAGAAATGGTACCGCACTAGTAGCGCAATAACTGCCTAGCGGGTGTGAAAGGAAAATGTCTTACATTAGTAGCGCAATAGCTGCCTAGTGAAGAAGAAAAAACACAACCGCGCTAGTAGCACAATAGCTGCCTAGCAGGTTTGAACAAAAAAGTCTTGCACTAGTAGCGCAATAGCTGCCTAGTGAAGAAAAAAAACGGTATGGCACTAGTAGCGCAATAGTTGCCTAGTGAAAACAACATGGTATTGCACTAGTAGCGCAATAGTTGCCTAGCGGGTTTGAAACGAAAAAGTCTTGCACTAGTTGCACAATAGCTGTCTAGTGACGACAAAAATGCACCACACTATGTAGCACAATAACTTCCTACAGGTTTCAAACAAAATTCTTGCACGAATTATTCAATATTTTGCCGAATGATGAAAAAATAAACGAATCATACTAATAGTGGCAATTAGCTGCCTAGCGGGTTTGAAACGAGGATTTTTTTTCACTAATAGCACAATAGCTCCTCGTGAATAAAAAGACTTCGACCACACTAGTAGCACAATAGCGCCTAGCGGATTAAACAAAAAATTCTTGCACCAGTAGCGCATAGCTGCCTATTGAAGAAAAACCACGACCCCACTAGTAGCGCAAAGCTGCCTACCGGGTTTGAAATTCAAAAGTCTTGTACTAGTAGTGTATAGCTGTCTAGTGGGTTTGAAATGTGAAAAAAACTTGCACTTGTAGCACAACAGCTACCTTGTGAAGAAAAAATACGACCGCACTAGTAGCACAATAGTTGCCTAGCGGGTTTATAACAAAAAGAGTCTTGCACTATTAGCGTAATAGCTGCCTAGTGGGTTTTGAAACAAAAAAGTCTTGCACAAGTAGCGTAATAGCTGCCTAGTGAAGAAAAAACCCGTACGACACTAGTAGCGCAATAGCTACCTAGTAAAGACAAAACGGTATGGCACAAGTAGTGCAATAGCTGCTTAACGGGTTTGAACGAAAAGTCTTGTACTTGTGGCGCAATAGCTGTCTAGTGGATTTGAAACGAGAAAATTCTTGCACTAGTAGCACAATAGCTGTCATGTAAAAAAAATGCGACTGCACTAGTAGCGCAATAGCTTTCTAGTTGGTTTGAAACAAGAAACATTCTTGCACTAGTTGCCCAATAGCTCCCTAGTGAAGAAAAAAATGCGACCACATTAGTAGCGCAATAGCTCCCTAGCAGATTACAAACAAGAAAATTCATGCACTAGTTCAGCAATAGCTGCCTATAAAGAAAAAATGTGACTGTACTAGTAGCGCGATAGCTGCCTAACGGGTTTGAAATGAAAAAGACTTGCACTAGCAGCGCAATAGCTGTCTAGCGGGCTTGAAACGAGAATTTTTTTTTGCATTAGTACACAATAGCTGCCTAGTGAAGGAAAAATACGACCGCACTAGTAGCGCAATAAGTGTCTTGCAGGTTTGAAACGAGAAATTTTTTCACTAGTAGCACAATAACTACCTAGTGAAGAAAAAATGCGACCACACTAGTAGCGTAATAACTGCCTATCAGATTTGAAACAAGAAAATACTTGCACCAGTAGCGCAATAGCTGCCTAATGAAGAAAAAATGCGACCGCACTATAGTATAATAGCTGCCTAGCGGGTTTGAAACGAAATGGTCTTGCACTAGTAACGTAATAGCTGCCTAGTGAAGAAAAAACATAACCACACAAGTAGCGCAGTAACATCCTAGCGGGTTTGAAACGAGAAAATTCTTGCACTAGTAGCGTAATGGCTGCTAAGCGGGTTTGAAAAGAAAAAGTTTATACTAGTAGCACAATAGCTGCTTAGTGAAGAAGAAACAGTATCGTACTAGTAGCGCAATAGCTGCCTAGCGGTTGTGAAATGAAAAGTCTTACACTAGTAGCGCAATAACTTCCTAGTGAAGTAAAAACACAACCGCACTAGTAGCACACTACTAGCTGTCTAGCGGATTTGAAACGAAAAAGTAATGCACTAGTAGCGCAATAGCTGCCTAGTGATGAAAAAATGGTACCGAACTAGCAGCACAATAGCTATCTAGCGGGTTTAAAACGCAAACATCTTGCACTAGTAGCGAAATAGCTGCCTAGCTGATCCAAAGCGAAAAATCTTACACTAGTAGCGTAATAGCTACCTAGTCCCGCACTAGTAACGCAATAGCTACCTAGCGGGTTTGAAACTAAAAAGTTTTGTACTAGTAGCGTAATAGTTGTCTAGTGGATTTGAATTGAGATAAATTCTTGCACTAGTAGCACAACAACTACCTAGTGAAGAAAATTACGACCGCACTGGTAGGACAATACTGCCTAGCAAGTTTGAAAAAAAGTCTTACACTAGTAGCACAATAGCTACTTAGTGAAAAAAAACGGTACAACACTAGTAGCGCAATAGCTGCCAAGTGAAGACAAAATGGTATGACACGAGTAGTGCGATAGCTGCCAAGCGGGTTTGAAACGAAAAAGACTTGCCCTAGCAGCGCAATAGATGTCTAGCGGGCTTGAAACGAGAATTTTTTTTGCATTAGAAACACAATAGCTGTCTAGTGAAGAAAAAATGCGACCGCACTAGTAGCGCAATAGCTATCTACGGGTTTGAAACTAGAAAATTTCTTGCACTAGTTACACAATAGCTGCCGAGTAAAGAAAAATGCGACCACACTAGTGGCACAATAGCTGCCTAGCAGATTTTAAACAAGAAAATTTGTGCGCTAGTTACGCAATTGCTGCCTAATGAAGAAAAATGCTACCGTACTAGTAGCACAATAGCTGCCTAGCGGTTTTGAAATGAAAATGTCTTGCACTAGTAGCGCAATAGCTGCCTAGTGAAGAAAAAATATAACCACACTAGTAGCTGAGCGCTGCAGCATCCTAGCGGGTTTGAAACGAGAAAGCTTGCACTAGTAGCGTAATGGCTGCCTTGCGGGTTTGAAATGAAAAAGTCTTACACTATAAGCACAATAGCTGCCTAGTGAAGAAGAAATGCTACCGCACTAGTAGCGCAATAACTGCCTAGTGGGTGTGAAACGAAAATGTCTTACACTAGTAGCGCAATAACTTCCTAGTGAAGAAAAACACAACCGCACTAGTAACACAATAGCTGCCTAGTGGGTTTGAAACGAAAAAGTCTTGCACTAGTAGCACAATAGCTGTCTAGTGAAGAAATAACGTTACGACACTAGTAGCGCAATAGCTGCCTAGCGGGTTTGTAACGAAAAAGTCTTGCAGTAGTAGTGCAATACCTGTCTAGTGGATTTGAAATGAGAAAAATTCTTGCACTAGTTGCACAATAGCATCCTAGTGAATAAAATGCGACACACTAGTAACACAATACTTGTCTAGAGGGTTCGAAAGGAGAAAAATTCTTGCACAAGTTGCACAATAGCTGCCTAGTGATGAAAAAATGCGACCACACTAGTAGCGCAATAACTGCCTAGCAGATTTCAACAACAAAATTCTTGCACTAGTTACGCAATAGTTGTAGAATGAAGAAAAAATGCGACCGTACTAATAGCGCAATAGCTACTTAGCGGGTTGAGTCGAGATTTATTTTTCACTAGTAGCACAATAGCTGCCTAGTGAAGAAAAAATGCGACCACACTAGTAGCGCAATAGTAGCCTAGCGAATTTGAAGCAAGAAAATTCTTGCACCAGTAGCGGAATAGCTGCCTAATGAAGAAAAAACATGACCGCACTAGTAGCGCAATAGCTGCCTACCTGGCTTGAAATACAAAAGTCTTGTACTAGTAGTGTAATAGCTGTCTAGTGGATTTGAAATGAGAAAAATTCTTGCACTAGTAGCACAACAACAACCTGGTGAAGAAAAATTTGACCGTACTAGTAGCACAATAACTGCCCAGCGGGTTTATAACAAAAAGTCTTGCACTATTAGAGCAATAGCTGCCTAGTGGGTTTGAAACGAAAAAGTCATGCAAAAATTGCGCAATAGCTGCCTAGTGAAGAAAAACGGTACAGCACTAGTAGTGCAATAGCTGCATAGTAAAGACAAAACGGTATGGCACAGGTAGTGCAATAGCTGCCTAGCGGGTTTGAAACGAAAAAGTCTTGTTCTAGTAGCGCAATAGCTGTCTAGCGGATTTGAAACGAGAAAATTCTTGCACTAGTAGCACAATAGTTGTCGTGTAAAGAAAAAATGTGACCGCACTAGTAGCGCAATAGCTGTCTAGTTGGTTTGAAACAAGAAAAATTCTTGCACTAGTTTCACAATAGCTCCCTAGTGAAGAAAAAATGCGACCACATTAGTAGCGCAATAGATGCCTAGCGGGTTTGAAACGAAGAAGACTTGCACTAGAAGCGCAATAGATGTCTAGCGGGCTTGAAAAGAGATTTTTTTTTGCATTAATAACCTAATAGCTTCCTAGTGAAGGAAAAATGCGACCACACTAGTAGCGCAATAAGTGTCTAGCAGATTTGAAACGAGAAATGTTTTTTCAGTAGTAGCACAATAGCTGCCTAGTGATGAAAAAATGCGACCACACTAGTAGCATAATAGCTGCCTATCGCATTTTTAACAAGAAACTTCTTGCACTAGTAGCGTAATAGATGCCTAATGAAGAAAAAATGTGACCGCACTAGTAGTGCAATAGCTACTAGCGGGTTTGAAACGAAAGGTCTTGCCCTAGTAACGCAATAGCGGGTTTGAAACTAGAAAGTTCTTGCACTAGTAGCGCAATGGCTGCCTAGCGGGTTTGAAATGAAAAAGTCTTACACTAGTAGCACAATAGCTGCCTAGAGAAGAAGAAACGGTATCACACTAGTAGCGCAATAGCTGCCTAGCGGGTGTGACATAAAAAAAGTAATGCACTAGTAGCGCAATAGCTGCCTAGTGAAGAAAAAATGGTACCGAACTAGCAACACAATAGCTATCAAGCGGGTTTAAAACACAAAAGTCATGCACTAGTAGCGAAATAGCTGCCTAGCGGATGTGAAGCAAAAAATCTTACACAAGTAGTGCAATAGCAGCCTAGTGAAGAAAAAACACGACCGCACTAGTAACGCAATAGCTACCTAGCGGTTTGAAATTAAAAAGTCTTGTACTATTGGCGTAATAGCTGTATAGTGGATTTAAATGAGAAACGTTCTTGCACTAGTAGCACAACAGCTACCTTATGAAGAAAAATTACGACCGCACTGGAAGCACAATAGCTGCCTAGCGGATTTGAAACCAAAAGTCTTGCACTAGTAACATAATAGCTCCTAGTGAAGAAAAACGGTACAACACACTAGTAGCGCAAAAGCTGCCAAGTGAAGACAAAACGGTATGGCACAAGTAGCGCAATAGCTGTCTAGCGGGTTTGAAAAGAAAAAGTCTTGCACTAGTAGCGTGATAGCTGTCTAACGGATTTGAAACGAGAAAAATTCATGCACTAGTAGCACTATAGTTGTCGAGTAAGGAAAAAATGCGGTCAGACTAGTGGCGCAATGAAATACCCCTAACATTTAAATAATTAAATATAAGTAAATAAATATTATTTGAGGAATTATAAATATTATTTGGGGGGTTTACTAAACCCTAAGAAAACATATAAACACTTGGGCGTTAAAAACGCACCTAAACTCCTTAAGGTCAGAAACGAGCGTTAAAAGCCCGACCTTAAGTTAAACAATTATATAAGCTATGAATATTATATGAATTTAACCAAGGATCATTTTATGATCTTTAAGATACAGGTTCTCAGTTAGAACTAAGTAAATATACAAAGTTCTCGGAAATTCCCGATGTGGGTCCCATAAAGGCCCGAGAATGCCTAGGAGGAGTGCCAAGGTGGCACGAGCCCCTATAAAAAATATTCTTAGAGTTCCTAAAATCTTTATTAATTATTCTAAAGATAATTCTCAAGCTAATTCTTTTAAAATAAACAAGGAGCTCGGGGGGATTTCTTAACGCTCCTTTTACCTCGGGAGTGCCCCCTTTAGCCCGAAAATTGAGTTATAAGTTTATATAACCCCATGTAACTTAATGTAACACCTTAATATATTATTACTGACTATAAAAAATGTCAATAAACACTTGGAAGTCATAGCGACTAATTAATTCCTAGAAAAATTCTTAAAGCACAAAAACGCACCTTCGGGTGTCATGGAAATGCGTTTTACGCAAATACCTTGAAGCTTTTGAGGAGCCACGAGTTAGTAAACTTAAAGTGGATAATTGACCATATAATCAATTAATTCCAGTACTAAACTCATAGTACAAATAGGGGCGATTTTTAGGTAAAAAAAGATACCTAAAATCAGCATTTTTACCTTAAAACTTTCACCTTTTATCTTAATAAAAATGTAACCATTAAATGCTGGAACCTATTACACATATTAGTATGGTCTTAGTAAAATATAGAGTAACAAAAATCAAATCAAAAATAGGCCCCAATTAAGCACCAAGGAGGGCGTAAGTTTAGGTGCTGTTAGGCTAGACTAATTCACAAAGTAATTGCCTAATGTTTGTATGACTCACGTAAGTGCTGTATAATAATTTAGCAACATAATCAGTCAATTTGGGAGACCTCTCCACCGAATACCTGCATGAACAAAACAAAGGTTAGTGTTATTTATCAAATTAACAAAACAAGTCTAAATTACCTAGCATTCCATTAACGTGGGATTTCATGAAGTGGAGCTCCCTTTATCACATTTGGAGCTGACTAGTTGCTCCATAATGTCGATTGCACCTGCATGAAATAAACAAGTTAACAGCATAAGTTAAACTAATACATCAAAACAAAAACAAATCTATCTATCTAGCTATACATTACCGTGAGTATGCATGAGTGGAGCTGTTATAATGCTGCTGAAGTGCTCCACTACTACCGTATAACCTGCACCAAATAAGCAAGTTTAGTGCTCAATAATTACCTACTAAACTAAGCTTAGTCTAATGCTTAAAATAAAACAAATCAAGTGGGATCTCCACATTACCACAAGATTCCAAAGAGGTGAGCTGCTGTTCCACTCATGTCCGAAAATCTGCAATGAAGTGGAGACTTCATTCTGATCTAGCCGAGCACACCTGCAGGAAGAAACCAATTAATGCAATAATTAAGTTTATGAAATGATAATTAACTACATTAATCTAATACCTACAACATAGGCTTAGTAAGCATCTATGTGCTGCTACTCCATTACCGTAATATCAACAAACATTGGAGTAATCTACTGCAACCATGACCGATCACCACCACCTGCAAGAATAAATAAGTTAGCATTAAAATCAACCTAATAAATTCTAGACTAAAGCCTAATAACATTAACTAGCCTAATTAAATTACCACCATCCCTTTAGCCGATTGGTACTACAATAATTGGAAGATGCTAGACTCTATTATGCTCCAATCAATCGTAGTGGTGCTGAAGTGGAGTGACCATATTGATCAAATTATGAAATCAAAATTTAACATAAATAAAGACATTCAATAATGACAATAAACAAATCAAATTTTAGTTGCTTCATTCTCTGCTACTTAACTTACGTGAATGATCATACATTCCCTTGCCCTCACAACCGAAGGTAAGTCTCCTCAATTAGCTCTCTTTTCCTTTTATTTCCTAAGTTAATTCCTAAGTTCTAATAACTCCATTAATGGTGTACTAGTTTCTAACACCATTTCGATGTAAACTCCTAGTTAATTCTATCAAGCCTTGAAGCAAGAAAACATCCTAGCAAATCTACAAGGAAATCGCAAGCATATATGCTCCAAGGTGGTTCCTAAATTCAACACCAATTCAAGGAGTAATCAAGGTTAATCTAAGGTATTTTCATATTTGAAAACTCTAAACAAACTACTCCTATATGTCCGAAAATTTTACCTTCTAAATCCATATTCTCTTCATTATTTCATGAAGGAAACTTGGATCTACAATCATCTCAAGGTGTATCAAAAATACCTTGTTAAATTCCTAAGGTAAACTCTTGTAAAATTACTCCAAATATTATTTATAAGCTCTTGTTAAAAGTCTAACAAATAGATCTCCTATATATATACAAGGAGTTCGAAATATCTACAACAGGATACCATTTGAGGAGCTTGGAAATTCGAGGAAAAATCAAGTACAAGAATTGTCTTGATGTAAGGGTAAGTTTATATAAATAAGGTTTATAAAGTTTAAGCTTAATTTAAGCTTCAAAAATTAGTATAAAAATTATGTTAAGGCCATGTTAATATTAAGGCCGAAAACTATTAAGTTAAGGTATCAAGAAAAATAATTTATAACATATAAGGTAAGATTATTACCTTAAAGTATAAATATGTGTCACAAAAATTAATTAGGATACACATATATTAAAACCGAAAGATCTAAGGATAATATGTTCTATTTTTAGTTTATAATCATTCTAAGTCATTAGTATAATTTTTAGAAGTGTTATATGGTTTATATACATTTATATGTACTTATTATAAAGTTTAAAAACAAGTTTTAAAACCATATTATAAAACTAAACTAAAGCCGAGAGCTATATATGATATTTGATGAATTTTCGAAATATATATAATATAAATTAATTATATTATAATTTTGGGTGTATTAAAAATAGCTACAAGTATTTAAATGGCTACTTAAATAAGCTATGTGGTTAAAATGTAATTTGTGAAAAGTTTGGGGTACAAATACTAATTGCCGAGAACATAAGGGATTATTTGGAATATTTATGGTATAATATAAGGTAGGAATTAATATTATGAATTTTGGGTGAATTTAAATAAATGTTTAAGTGTTAAGAATAACATTTAATAAAGTTTTGGGACTATTTTGTAATTATTGAGAAGTTTAGGATGTTACCGAAAATACATATGATTTTATGGGTATATTGAAGTATTAATTATGAAATTAAGTCTTGGTCAAAGTGTTTACCAAAAACTTTGGGTTAAAATGATTTATGACATAAAATATTAAGTTATAAAAAGTTTTGGGGTGAATATGTAATTTATGGAAGTATAAATGGAAGATAGAAAATCAATGTGGGCGGAAATGCAATTAAAGAAAAGATATGGGTTGCTTCGGTTATTTTAAGAAATAAAATATTCAAACTATGGTTTATAAGTTAATATGTAACTTATATAAAGTTTTGGGTTAAAAGTGTAAATATAGAAACTATATGAAAACCGAAGAGCTTATGAGCTTATTGGTAATTTATAAATTTGTGGTATTAATTTGTAATTGCCGAAATAATAAGAGTATTTGGAAATTTGTAAAAGTAAGGTGGTTAATTAATATTTACAAAGGTTAATATGGGTAAATAGTAAATTATAAAAGTTATAAGGTTATTTGGCAATTTATAGAAGTTAATATAATTGTTTTGCAATTTCCGAAAATAACATGGGTTTTAATAAATTATAAAAGTATATGGTTATTTGGTAAGTTGTAAAAGTTAATGGGATCAATTAGGGTTACCGGAAATTATATGTGGTTATTTAGTAATTTATTAAGTTGTTGGGTATAGTATATAAATACCGAATTAATAAGGTTGGTTTTGTAAGTTAATAAGGAAAGGAAGCGAAACTAGGTAATATAATGTATTATGGAATATTAGTTAATATAATATAAGTTTATGGAATAGAGGTGGTTGTAACATAAATAACTAAATGATATGATATAAATGATAAGTGGAAATAATTATAAGTATATAATTAATGAGGTAAAGATGTACCATATAAATGATAATTCATTTTCACATGTGAGTTTCACATAAAATATGAACTGCTAGGTTATCTAGAACCACTGTTAAAATAACAGGGGAAAATAAATAACATACGGAGTTATTATACCACGAGTATAACAATTAGACCACTGAGTAAAACACTACAGTGACAATTACTGTGATATTATTTAGTGAATAGTTATATTAATACTACCGGTATTGCATGTTTAAATAACAGCGTACGGAGAGGGACTACTGAACAGGAGTTTGTCAAGCTAGCAGTTACTTGGTGAACGGGTATGTTAATTGTGTGGTCTGAATGTCCTAAGGATTATCCTGAGGTCCAGGCATTGTGTGTTTTAATGTTTAAGAACGATATCTATGGTTTTATGTGAATGATATTGTATGTGAGATTGCTCAAACTGTTGCGTTGTATTTTGTACGCGAATGTCTTGTGACTAAAGTTTATACATCTAAACTGGAAAAAGAAGACTAAACTGACCTTTAGGTATTAACGAACCTAACAAGGGTCAAATGTGATAGTCATATTTCAAGTATTGGTTATTATGTCACTGACAAAAGGGCTAACTTATAAAGAGAGAAATCCAGATCGTTTTGACTTTCTGGTTGCGCATTGTGATCACTATGAGAGACTCAAGAAGGGAGTCACTCCAAATCCATCAGCCACATCGGGGGATGGCGGAATGCACTGCCGTTGGTGCACAGTTTCGACCGGATCGGTCAATGTATATATTATCCAGGGCCATGAGGTCAGCTGGTGTCGGTTCCTTTGGAACCCAATGGGACACACTGTCCATTTTCACAGGTTAATAGGGGTTGTCCTGACAGGACGCCTAAGGTAAAATTAATTGGAAAGGTTAAGAGGTTAGGGTCATGTGACCTACTAACAAGAACTGTTGTTTATTATGTGCACCATATTTGGGTTGTTGGTGTTGTTTGTTGTTTGATGTGTATTATTATGCACTAAATGTTTGCAGGTAAATTGTTATGTGATTACTCTATGTTTTACTGTATTACTGTTATTCTTGTAAAACGGATTATCTTGTAATGAATCTAATATCAAGATGGCTAAAACGACTTAAGGAATCTAGAAGGCTTAGGACTACATTTAGCATACCAGCATAGTTTGTTGAGCCCTTCATTGGGCCAAACATTTCAGGTCCCTGAAGAATAACACAAGCCGGAGTGCGGGGAACAGGGTAGCTGCTGTGTTTTATAAACACTTGGGGATTTGTTATGTATTATATTTTGGAGTTTGTTGTGTTTCAGTTAGTTGCTCATTTAGTTGGATTTGGTTTGTATAAGTAGAGTGCTCAGTATCTGTTCATCACAGCGTTGGAAGTTGTAATGTTGGAAAGAGTAAGGATGCTTGTTACTCACAAAGGTTAGTGACGGCGTGTAACACCAAGGTTAGATAGTTTTATTTTCCTCTGCGATTTGCAATTTATTATGCTACGAGTTATGACGTCATTACAGGTTTAAGTTTAGGGGTGTTTACACGCAATAGTTGTCTAGCGGGTTTGAAACGAGAAAATTTCTTGCACTAGTTGCACAATAGCTGCCTAGTGAAGAAAAAATACGACCACACCAGTGGCGCAATAGCTGCCTAGAAAATTTCAAACAAAAAAAATTCTTGCACTTGTTATGCAATAGCTGCCTAATGAAGAAAAAATGTGATCGTACTAGTAGCACAATAGCTGCCTAGTGGGTTCTTGAAACGAAAATGTCTTGTACTAGTAGCGCAATAGCTGCTAGTGAAGAAAAAATATAACCGCACTAGAAGCGGACCAGCATCCTAGCGGGTGAAACGAGAAAGTCTTGCACTAGTAGCGCAATGGCTCCCTAGCGGGTTTGAAATGAAAAAGTCTTACACTAGTAGCACAATAACTGCCTAGTGAAGAAGAAACGGGTTACTGCACTAGTAACGCAATAGCTGCCTAGCGGGCGTGAAAAGAAAAAGTCTTATAATAGTAGCGCAATAGCTACCTAGTAAAGAAAAACCCAAACCGCACTAGTAGCATAATAGCTGTCTATCAGGCTTGAAACGAAAAACTAATGCACTAGTAGCAAAATAGCTGGCCAGTGAATGAAAAATGTATCGAACTAGCAACACAATAGCTGTCTAGCGGGTTTAAAACATAAAAGTCTAGCACTAGTAGCAGAATAGCTGCCTAGTGGGTGTAAAGTGAAAAATCAACAACAAGTAGCGCAATAGCTACCTAGTGAAGAAAACACACGACCGCACTAGTAACGCAATAGCTACCTAGTGGGATTGAAATTAATTGTCTTTACTAGTAGCGCATAGCTGTCTAGCGGATTTGAAACGAAAAATTCTTGCACTAGTAGCAAATAGCTGTAGTGTAAAGAAAAAATGCGACCGCACTATGAGAAGGCAAGCAAGAATATGACGAAGACAAGAGGGTCAAAGCGGTCCAGATCAAAGCCCCGGTCCAGACCCCGGGCCTCCTCAGGACCGTTCAGGCTCCAGTTGGGCACCAAACATCATCAGGGGTCCTAGGCCCCATAACCCGGTCCATATTCCGGGCCCCGCACTCCATGATCGGGCCCCTTATTCCGACCCCGTTGAAATACCCCAAACCTTAGTATGTTGTTTAAACACTTAAATATGGTATATTAAGACTAAAAAGAGTCTTAGAAACATTAGTAACAATTTAAACCATAGAGAACACAAATAAATGCCTTAAAGTCAATTAGGGCTAAAATGTGCTCTAAGCTTGGGATGAGCTTGGTTAAGACCTAATGAACTTACCAAGACCTTATTTATATACTAATGAACATATTAAACCAATTACCAAAGAAAACCAAGCTTGAAAACAAGTTAAAACACAAAATGTGCTTTAAGGAGTCTTAAAGCACATTTTCGAAAAATTGTCTTGTAAATGAGTTTTGAATCGCTAAATGTCCATCATTACTCTTTAATTAACATGTGTACTATATAGTATCACATTTGGAAGTCTATATCAATGGGAAATCAAAAATTTCACTTCTATGTGCCTTGTTTTTATGAATAGTAACTTTAATAGGCTAGTTTGTAACATATGTTGGTATAAGTAATTAAATGAGTCATCAAAGACTAAAATACCCTTGTTATAATAATAGGGGCCAGTTTTTAAGTGTGGTGACTCACCACTCTTGTAACTTGTTAAGTAAATAAAGATGACTCTTAAGTTACTATTTGCTTTAAGGTATAAATATCTTCTAAAAAGCAAAACAAACTCACTTATTTCATTCTCTCATTTCCCTTCTTCATTTCCCACGGTTCCAAGTCTTCTTCAACCTCTCTTATTTCCTTCAGTCATGATTTGCAATAGTACCACACACAATTCCATCTTTGACCATTTGTAATTCCTAGCTCACTTAACCAAATCAAAAATAAACACCACCATTCTCTTCCTCTCATCAAGCTCTTCATTCCTATCTTCTCAAAACTTCAAGACCACCATTTCGGTGCCATGGAGTTCCACCATTGAAGGAGCTTGAGCTTATATTTCTACATATTATTGATCTCCTTTCCTTCTAGGTAAGGAATCTCAAAGAAAAATGATGTTTCCTTCATGTTTTTATCTTGACCGAAAATCACCCTTAATGGTGCTCATTGTATTGCTTGTTCTAGCTTCATTCCAACCTTTCAAGGACTAGGTGGAGTCCTCTCTTGATAGATATTCAAACTCTCTACAAATACCAAGGTAAAACAACTATATTAATGCTTTTGAGACAATGTGAAACTAGGGTTTACAATGAGATGAAGCTTAAAGCTTGTATACTCATTTCATTACTTGTACATTGTTTAGAAGTTGATAAACAACCAAACATCCTTACCGGTTTTATAAGGAAACAAGAAAGAAGTTGTGAGGAAAAAAGTAAATATGCTAACCTAATGTGGTTTAAAAGTCTTAGGAGAAATGAGCTTGTATTGCTTATGAAAATGATTTAAGGAGCCAATGGAAAATGACTTAGTAGAATGCTCTCAAGGGCTTAGTAAGAGGCATATGTATTGTTGAGTGTATTTGCAGGTCAAAGGCAAATATAATGTGGGAAATTCAGTTTTTATGATTTATGCATTTAAGGGCCTAAGCGCCATGCAATTTAAATTATGCACTATATTGTGATGTAGTGCTATATGTGTGAAGTTTGTGTATAAGAATGTGTTTGATGGATTTTTAGTGTTCTTGGTTGTTTGATGGTGAAAACAATGTGTTTTGGTTTAATAATGTTCTAGGAGAACCTATTTCAAAATTTAGGTAACAAACAAGAAGTTCTAAGGGTTTAAATGAGTTGATAAGTTAAGAAATGTTTAGAATGGTTAAGTGCTTTCCTAGTGAAAGAAACATGCATTAAGGTGTTTAAAGATGTAAAAAGGGCTTAGGTGATGTTCTAGAGGATTTAGAATGCAAAAGAATGCTTTGGGACATTTCAAGATTCATGATGAGATTGTGTTTAGGACTTGTGTATTGTTGGTGAAAAAGGGATGAAGTGGATTGTTACATGAGAAGCTATAAACTTGTGAAGATGTTTAAGAAATTGTTTAGAAAGAAAGATGTTTGGGAGATGATGTAGTAGTGGTGAGGAAACATTATTGGCATAGAGATGGTCATAAGTATGAAACACCACTTAGAGAACCATGGAGAAAATAACATAAGTGTTAGGAATTTCGGTATGGAATGAGTAAGTGTTAAGGAGATAGATAATGAATTTTATGAATGTTGTATGAGGATTTGAGGGTACCAAATGATGTTAGGAAACATTAGGAGGCTTTAGGAGAAGTTTGGTGAAGATTTGACAAAGTTTGGGCAAGTTTTGGTGGCGTCCGACCTAGGGGTCCGACCCAAGTTTGGGTCGGACAGCCTCTGTAAGACGTCAGTAATTGGTTCTGGAATGGTCCGACCCAGAGGACTTGGGTCGGACATGGGTTAGATGGTCATGTTTTGAAGGATGGAAAATGTTCTGGAATGGTCCGACCCAGTCGAGTGAGTCGGACATGGGTCGGACATGGTTGTTTTGTATGGCGGTAGATGTTCTATAATGGTCCGACCCAGTCGAGTGAGTCGGACATGGGTCGGACGTGTATGTTCAAAGGTCGAAGAAATCTCTGGAATGGTCCGACCCAGTTGTGGGTCGGACAGACCAAAATTTATAAAAAAATAACAGTAAAGATTGTGACAAATGTAGTTAACCCTAGGGGGTATAGTGTAGGTAATGAAGGATTGGTTAGGCATTAAAAACATGTCATATAATCATGTTAAACACTTAGTAAATTTGAAGTTAAGTAAATAATTAACCGACATTCTTAAACATGTATAGGAGTGACCTACGGAGGAAATCAATCGAAGCAAGGACCAAGGTATGGTTTTCTTGCAGTCTGTTGCCTACCGGTTTACACCGGCTTGTGTGTTGTTTGCTTTTCTGTGTGTTTATGACGTTATAAGACTTAATCATGTAATGAGTTTATAGTTGTTCATATTATTGTGATGTTGTGGTGTGACTCATTTCCCTTGTGTGGTCTAACATGACTTACCACCTGTTGTGAATTGTTTGTTAAGTTCCACTGTTGAACTTCTAACAAGTGCTAACTGGGAAGTGAGGAATCCGGTTGTCCGGTCATGCATGTAAGTTAAGAGTAGATATCTGAATCATATTCGACTCTTATGTTGTTTAGATTGTTCTCCTTGATTTGGCGTTCGATCTCCCGCTAGCTTCCTCCAAAGCTTACCTATTCTAACTTATGATCGGTTTAGTGGGAACATGTGTTTGTGTGATGTGTTCGGGTCACTATCCCCATCCTATGACTTAAGTTACTCGTTCGAATAACAAAACAGTAATGAGTGTGTTTAACGAGCTTAACATGAGGGTCAATCATTCTCTAGGCTCTTGTGTTGTTTAACCTTCTTGGTTTGTTATTGTGGAAAGAGTATCCACTGTGTATGTGATGCTGTGCTATGCGATAATGATGCTACGCCACATATATGTTTTTGTTATGTTATGTTTAAAACGAATGCCATGTTATCATGACAAGTAGTTGCGCGTATCCCGGTAGCCGATGGGCTGCGCGTTGACCATACCAGCCAAGGGTTGCTGACCCCCTCGGGGGCTCCATATTTTTACTGTAGGATGAGGATCGAGGAAGCAGAGTGGCTGTAGGATCTAGGCTGCAGTTGTACTTTTGGTTATTTTGGATGTTGAGCCCGGGATGCGCCTGTGCTCCCGTGGCATTATATTTTGATTCCGTTGAAACTACTGTGGCAGTATATTGGGAGTTTACAGTGAAGGAATGTAATTAAATACTCGGTATTGTATATGATGCATTTATGGTTTTAGTTCTATGCTCGGGAGTCTGATCGTCAGACCGGTACACTTGTATTTATTCTGCCTTGTTAACCACGTGGGTGGTTGACGGCGTTGTAGCACCGAAGCGTTTAGTTGTTTATTTCCGCTGCAATTTCATTTAGTTGTGAAGTTGATGTAGGGGTGTTACAAAAAGTGGTATCAGAGCGATACTTCGCTCTGATGACTAGAATACCGAGCTTAGGAAAATACCGAGTTAGGAAACCTAACTACAGTTACCTAAGTGATCAGTTATGGAAAGGTTAACCACTAACCAAGTGTGGAGATACCTTGTTGTCGGGAAAACGTTACAACCGTTGGAACCGATAAGTGTGTAAGCATAATGCTAATAATGTTCGTGTGAATTCAGATGTCAGGTAGACCGAGAGGTAGAGGCCGCGGAGGCGGTACTGGAGATATGGATGACCAGGGTGAGAATACTACGGCTCAGGTTATGGCCGAAGCTGTAGCGGCCGCCGTAGCCCAAATGGTCCCACAACTGGTAGCTGCAATTCAGCAGGGGCAACAACCCGAAGTTCAACCACCACCGCCACCGCCACGAGAGACCAACTGGGTCAAGGCATTGGAAGATCTTAGACCCCCGTCGTTTCATGGGGAGACCGACCCATGTAAGCTGGAGGAGTACATCTCCGAGTTGGAGACCGCCTACGAGACCTTGGATGTGCCTGCTGGGGCCAAGGTCCGTCTTGCCGCTTACTACCTGAAGGGTTCGGCACTGAGTTGGTGGAAGCTTGTGAGAGAGGACCGGATGGTGGATCCTCAGTTTGGTTGGAGGGAGTACACAGCTCTACTGCGAGCCAAATACTACCCTGTGCATGTTCAAGAGGCCAAGCGCCTGGAGCTGGATAGTCTGAGGCAGGGGGACAAGATGTCGGTGGATGAGTACTACACTGCATTCACCGGTCTTATCCACCTGTTACCGGACCTGGGATACTCGAACCGGGTGCTGGTAAACCGTTTCTACAACGGTCTCAGCCACCGTCTTCGCTATGGATGGGGCTAGCTGAGTATACTACCTTGCAGGTAATTTGAATACAGTGTGATGTGAATCAGTGTAATCCATAAGTGAGTATTAATGTGAGTTTGTGAGTATGTTTTGCGGGGCATGACTGACATCCTAAATTCAGGAATGCTATCATGCTGCTGCTAAGGTTGAGATTACCGTCCGTCTAAGGGACGAGGAGAATGCGCACAAGCGCAAGGCCACGAGCGAGGGCCAGAGTCCGCAGGGGTACGGGGGAGGAAAGAAGAAGAAAAAGCCTTATCCCCAGCCCTAGAAGAGTCAGCACCAGGGTGACAAGGGCCAAGCCCAAACCACCACAGCTGAGGAGCCATTGAAGCTCACATATGCTTATGCGGCGAAACCCCTACGCTCTTACCCACCTAAGGGTAATTATTTAATCATGTGTGACAAGTGGAAGTGTATGATGTTAAGTTGTGAAATAAGTATTGATTGTGTATTGTGATAGCAGCTAGCACGGGTTCTGGACCGTAGCGCCACTATTACTGTAAGTGGTGTAACGGAGACCACCCCGGCAAGGACTGCAAAGGAATTGACGTGCAGTGTCGTTACTGCGAGAAGTGGGGTCACCGTGACTACGAGTGTTACTGGAACCCCAACAGCAGAGTCAACAAGCCCAAGGGGCAGTGGAAGGGTAACGCCACAGCGACTACTGATGGCCCGAAGACGGCTAACCAGCCACCCACAGATCAGAGGCACACTGATTCCCAGAAGGGAAAGGGTCGGGACCTAGCAAGGCCGCCCTGAATGTGGTGGACCGGTCTGAGGCGCCAGGGCCCTCTTCTAGACCAGGTACCGCCTATATTGTTGAATGAAATAAGTGATTGCATACCGCATTTCATGCATGTGTGTATTAGTGAGTCCAAGTGTACTACCATGTAAGTAAGAATTAAAGTATAGTGTGAAAGTCACCTAATTAGGTAATTCTAAACTTAAAGGAACCTTCAATATATGTTATCCAATCCCACCCACACCAAACCCTGAAGAAACTACCATCGACATCACCGACTTTCCAATGGAGCAATGTCAGGTTATCCAGCCAGGTATGATACTCTTAAATGGATACCTGACACCGGAAGCACAAGTCCATATCATCAGACGATGCAATGAACTTGGGGCAACACCTGGAGGTTTCTACACACCTGAATACCCGAGCGGATCAAGAATGAAATTGAAGATGATGTGCATTGGTAAGGACTGGAATCCTTACACCAAGACATATCAAGAAGTGCGAGCTGAAGACGGAGCAACTATACCGATGATACCTGAGGAGTTCCTTGCGATCGTTAACCACGCCGTGGGAATTGCTCAACAAGTTGAAACAGATTCAATTCCAAGTGTTAAAGCAGATTTGTGTATTGTGAACTTCTACCAGAAAGGTGGACGATTAGGTTTACACCAAGATAAGGACGAGTCACCCGAGTCTCTAAGTAAGGGAGTACCCGTGGTGTCTTGGTCCATTGGTGATACCGCAGTGTTTATTTATGGTGAGCAGAAGTGTGATGACCTTGCAAGGAAGTTAGTGTTGAAATCAGGAGATGTACTAATCATGGGTGGGCAGTCAAGGATGCTATATCATGGCATCAGGAAGATCAAACTGAATACCGCACCGTCGGCAGTGATCAATGCCACACACATGAAACCCGGACGTTTGAATTTGACTTTCAGACAGTTTTAAAGCCTTGTATAATTATGTAATGTGTTAAGGATGTTGTATATGTGTTAAGTTATGTCAATAGTGTAAACCAACAATGATGTAAGAAGAGTGTGTTAATGAATAAAGTGGAATTGTTGAAGTATATCAACCGTGTTGTTACCCAATACTTATTAGTTTGCCAATGAATTAGGCTGTGCACTCGGAACGGGAGGTGCACTGAGTGTCTGCAATGAGGCAGAAGCCGGCAAGAGCGGCACAATCCTCACCGGTACCTTTCCAGTCAATGGCGTGGACGCTTCGATTTTGTTCGACTCCAGAGCCTCACATACATTTATTTCGCTATCCTTTGTGAAGAGGCTGGGGTTAGACGGTGATGAGATGCCAGACTTCCTAGTCACTCTCCCGTCGAAAGAGCGGATCAGGTGTACCCGCTACCACCGAGATGTTGTTGTGCGAATCAGAGGTGAAGAATTTCCGATCGACTTGATAGAGTTCGACGGACTTGGTTTTGATGTGATTGTTGGGATGAACTGGTTGGAGCGGTACAAGGGCAGAATCCTGTGTGCCGAGCATCGACTGCTTCTTCGGAGTCCGTCTGGGGTTACAATATCTTACCGCCAGAGGCCCAGGGAGCCTTCTACTAGATCATCACCGCCATAGCTATGTGTCGTGAACTACGACGAGGGAGTGATGTATACCTCTGCTATGTCCAGGACATAGAGAGAGATCCAGAGTTTAGTCCTGATGTGCCGGTAGTGTCGGAGTTTCCTGATGTATTTCCTAGGGAACCGCCGGGCATGCCGCCAGCACGGGAAGTGGAGTTTGAGATTGAATTGGTTCCGGGCACCGGACCAATTGCGAAGGCGCCCTATCGTATGGCTCCAGCAGAGATGACAGAGCTCAAGGAGCAGCTGAGAGACCTACTCGACAAGGGATTTATCCGCCCTAGCGTTTCACCATGGGGAGCACGGTCCTCTTCGTGAAGAAGAAGGACGGTAGTCTCCGCCTGTGTATTGACTATAAGAACTGAATGCAGTTACGGTGAAGAACCGTTACCCTTTACCACGCATCGACGATTTATTTGATCAGTTGAGGGGTGCATCAGTATTCTCCTAGATAGATCTACGATCTGGATACCATCAGATTGCTATCCGTGACAGTGATATTGAGAAGACAGCATTCAGAACAAGGTATGGACATTATGAGTTTACGGTTATGCCGTTTGGGTTATCCAATGCACCAGCTAAGTTCATGGACTTAATGAACCGCTTGTTCCAAGATCAGTTGGACAAGTCAGTGGTAGTCTTCATCAACGATATTCTTGTGTACTCGAAATCGAGAGGTGAGCACAAAAGCCACCTGAGAAATGTGTTACAAACATTGAGGAGGAATCAGTTGTATGCTAAATTTTCAAAGTGTGAGTTTTGGCTGAACCAAGTTTCCTTTCTTGGTCATGTGATTTCTGAGGCCGGGATCGCTGTCGATCCGGCAAAGATTGATGCAGTGCGCACCTGGCCTAGGCCGAAGACAGTTACCGATATCAGGAGCTTCCTCGGTCTGGCAGGTTATTATAGGAGGTTTGTGAAGGACTTTTCTAGTGTCTCGAAGCCGATGACTTCCTTGATGAAAAAGGATGCACCATTCGAGTGGACAGTCGACTGTGAGAGTTCTTTCCAGAGTCTCAAGGATGCTCTGACATCTGCACCAGTCCTGACTATACCAGACGGTCCAAATGGTTTTGAGGTCTATTGCGACGCATCAGGCAGAGGTATGGGTTGTGTGTTGATGCAACACGGGAAGGTCGTGGCTTACGCCTCCCGACAGCTGAAGAAGCATGAGGAGAACTACCCTACCCACGACTTAGAATTGGGTGCCATTGTCTTCGTACTGAAGATATGGCGACATTATTTGTATGGGGTAAGTGTGACAATTTATTTGGACCACAAAAGTTTAAAGTACTTGTTCACTCAGAAGGAGTTGAACATGAGGCAAAGAAGGTGGGTTGAGTTTCTAAACGACTACGACATCAATTTACAGTACAAGGAGGGTAAGGCAAATGTGGTAGCTGACGCACTGAGTCGCCGAGCACACTCTCTCCATTCGCTAGTCTCTCATTATAGCTTGGTTGAAGAGGTGCGGAGTGCTCAGATGACGGATCAGTACATGATGGAGATTAGACAGAAGCTTATTGATGGCACATTCGAGGGTTAGAAGTATGACTTCAAACGCCACGATGATGACCTGATTAGGCTTAATGGCCGATTGTGTATACCGAGGAGTAGCGCTGAGTTGAAGGAGCGCATATTGAGTGAATCCCATTGTTCTACTATTTCGATTCACCCGGAGCTTCAAAGATGTATAAGGGTATGAAAAGATATTTTTGGTGGACTGGCATGAAAAAGGATGTTACTGATTATGTATTGAGGTGTCTCACTTGCCAGAAGGTCAAGTTTGAGCACCGACGGCCTGGCGGTATGGTACAGCCAATGCCAGTGCCTGAGTGGAAGTTCCATGACATTTCTATGGACTTCGTAGTAGGGCTTCCGCCTACAAGGGGAGGTCTGAATATGATTTGGGTTATTGTTGACCGACTGACCAAGGTGGCTCGATTCATACCGATGAAGGACACCTGGAAAGTGGCTAAGCTTGCAGAGCTCTTCGACAGAGAGATTGTAAGACATCATGGGGTACCGAAAACGATTGTATCTGACAGAGATACCAGATTTTTATCGAGGTATTGGAAATCCACACGGGAAGCACTTGGTACCGAGTTGAAGCTAAGTACAGCGTTCCACCCACAGACAGATGGTCAAAGTGAGCGTACCATCCAAACACTTGAGGATATGTTACGTGCATGTGCAATTGACTTTCAGACCAGCTGGATTGACAAGCTACATCTGATCGAGTTTAGTTACAACAACAGTTACCATGCTTCGATCAAGATGTCTCCTTTCCAGGCTTTGTACGGTAGACCATGCCGCACGCCATTATGCTGGGATGAGTCGAGTGAGACGGTCATTATAGGACCAGAGTATCTTGAACAAGTTCAGGCAGAAGTTCGCTAGATCCGGGCTAACATGAAGGCAGCTCAGGATAGACAGAAGTCGTACGCAGATGTACGCAGACGTGACCTAGAGTTCGCCGTGGGCGATCAGGTATTTTTGAGAGTATCCCCCATGAAGGGAGTATTTCATTTTGGCCAGAAAGGCAAGTTGAGCCCAAAATATGTGGGGCCTTATGTTGTGACGGAGCGGATCGGCCCGGTAGCTTACAGACTTGATCTACCCGCCGAGCTGGGCAATGTACATGATGTATTTCATGTGTCCCAGTTGAAGAAGTATATGTCTCATCCGTCTCATGTGCTTCAGCCTGAAAGGCTAACCCTAGAGCTGACCATGCAATCAGTGGAGACTCCGGTACGGATTCTGGATACTAAGACTCGAGACACTCGCCATAAGTCTGTGAGACTGGTGAAGGTTCTTTGGTCTAACCAGGACGTTGAGGAGGCCACTTGAGAGCTGAAAGATAAGATGATGGCGAAGTACCCGTCATTGTTTACTTCTTAGTGTTTATGTGTATAGGGTACGGGGCGTACCCCTTTTTAAGGGGGTAGAGCCGTTTCGGTTATGTGTGTACGACGTGTATTTAAATACATCGTCTATGTTATGTTGTCATGTTATGATATTGATGATGTTGTATGGACCTTGTGTCCGATGTTATGTTGTATGGACCTTGTGTCCAATGTTATGTAAGTGTGTTGTGGATATTGTCATGGAAGTATTGTTTATATGTATTCCCGTGTTCTAACATTTAGGATATGTGGAAGTGTGAACTTTGAGGACAAAGTTCTTTTAAGGGGGGTAGATTGAAATACCCCAAACCTTAGTATGTTGTTTAAACACTTAAATATGGTATATTAAGACTAAAAAGAGTCTTAGAAACATTAGTAAACAATTTAAACCATAGAGAACACAAATAAATGCCTTAAAGTCAATTAGGGCTAAAATGTGCTCTAAGCTTGGGATGAGCTTGGTTAAGACCTAATGAAATTACCAAGAACTTATTTATATACTAATGAACATATTAAACCAATTACCAAAGAAAACCAAGCTTGAAAACAAGTTAAAACACAAAATGTGCTTTAAGGAGTCTTAAAGCACATTTTCGAAAAATTGTCTTGTAAATGAGTTTTGAATGGCTAATCGTCCATCATTACTCTTTAATTAACATGTGTACTATATAGTATCACATTTGGAAGTCTATATCAATGGGAAATCAAATATTTCACTTCTATGTGCCTTGTTTTTATGAATAGTAACTTTAATAGGCTAGTTTGTAACATATGTTGTTATAAGTAATTAAATGAGTCATCAAAGACTAAAATACCCTTGTTATAATAATAGGGGCCGGTTTTTAAGGGTGGTGACTCACCACTCTTGTAACTTGTTAAGTAAATAAAGATGACTCTTAAGTTACTATTTGCTTTAAGGTATAAATATCTTCTAAAAAGCAAAACAAACTCACTTATCTCATTCTCTCATTTCCCTTCTTCATTTCCCACGGTTCCTAGTCTTCTTCAACCTCTCTTCTTTCCTTCATTCACGATTTGCAATAGTACCACACACAATTCCATCTTTGACCATTTGTAATTCCTAGCTCACTTAACCAAATCAAAAACAAACACCACCATTCTCTTCCTCTCATCAAGCTCTTCATTCCTATCTTCTCAAAACTTCAAGACCACCATTTCGGTGCCATGGAGTTCCACCATTGAAGGAGCTTGAGCTTATATTTCTACATATTATTGATCTCCTTTGCTTCTAGGTAAGGAATCTCAAAGAAAAATGATGTTTCCTCCATGTTTTTATCTTGACCGAAAATCACCCTTAATGGTGCTCATTGTATTGCTTGTTCTAGCTTCATTCCAACCTTTCAAGGACTAGGTGGAGTCCTCTCTTGATAGATATTCAAACTCTCTACAAATACCAAGGTAAAACAACTATATTAATGCTTTTGAAACAATGTGAAACTAGGGTTTACAATGAGATGAAGCTTAAAGCTTGTATACTCATTTCATTACTTGTACATTGTTTAGAAGTTGATAAACAACCAAACATCCTTACCGGTTTTATAAGGAAACAAGAAAGAAGTTGTGAGGAAAAAAGGTAAATATGCTAACCTAATGTGGTTTAAAAGTCTTAGGAGAAATGAGCTTGTATTGCTTATGAAAATGATTTAAGGAGCCAATGGAAAATGACTTATAAGAATGCTCTCAAGGGCTTAGTAAGAGGCATATGTATTGTTGAGTGTATTTGCAGGTCAAAGGCAAATATAATGTGGGAAATTCAGTGTTTATGATTTATGCATTTAAGGGCCTAAGCGCCATGCAATTTAAATTATGCACTATATTGTGATGTAGTGCTATATGTGTGAAGTTAGTGTATAAGAATGTGTTTGATGGATTTTTAGTGTTCTTGGTTGTTTGATGGTGAAAACAATGTGTTTTGGTTTAATAATGTTCTAGGAGAACCTATGTCAAAATTTAGGTAACAAACAAGAAGTTCTAAGGGTTTAAAATGAGTTTGATAAGTTAAGAAATGTTTAGAATGGTTAAGTGCTTTCCTAGTGAAAGAAACATGCATTAAGGTGTTTAAAGATGTAAAAAGGGCTTAGATGATGTTCTAGAGGATTTAGAATGCAAAAGAATGCTTTGGGACATTTCAAGATTCATGATGAGATTGTGTTTAGGACTTGTGTATTGTTGGTGAAAAAGGGATGAAGTGGATTGTTACATGAGAAGCTATAAACTTGTGAAGATGTTTAAGAAATTGTTTAGAAAGAAAAGATGTTTGGGAGATGATGTAGTAGTGGCGAGGAAACATTATTGGCATAGAGATGGTCACAAGTATGAAACACCACTTAGAGAACCAAGGAGAAAATAACATAAGTGTTAGGAATTTCGGTATGGAATGAGTAAGTGTTAAGGAGATAGATAATGAATTTTATGAATGTTGTATGAGGATTTGAGGGTACCAAATGATGTTAGGAAACATTAGGAGGCTTTAGGAGAAGTTTGGTGAAGATTTGACAAAGTTTGGGCAAGTTTGGGTGGCGTCCGACCCAGGGGTCCGACCCAAGTTTGGGTCGGACAGCCTCTGTAACACGTCAGTAATTGGTTCTGGAATGGTCCGACCCAGAGGACTTGGGTCGGACATGGGTCGGACGGTCATGTTTTGAAGGACGGAAAATGTTCTGGAATGGTCCGACCCAGTCAAGTGAGTCGGACATGGGTCGGAATGGTTGTTTTGTAAGGCGGTAGATGTTCTGTAATGGTCCGACCCAGTCGAGTGAGTCGGACATGGGTCGGACGTGTATGTTCAAAGGTCGAAGAAATCTCTGGAATGGTCCGACCCAGTTGTGGGTCGGACAGACCAAAATTTATAAAAAAAATAGTAAAGATTGTGACAAATGTAGTTAACCCTAGGGGGTATAGTGTAGGTAATGAAGGATTAGTTGGGCATTAAAAACATGTCATATAATCATGTTAAACACTTAGTAAATTTGAAGTTAAGTAAATAATTAACCGACATTCTTAAACATGTATAGGAGTGACCTACGGAGGAAATCAATCGAAGCAAGGACCAAGGTATGGTTTTCTTGCAGTCTGTTGCCTACCAGTTTACACCGGCTTGTGTGTTGTTTACTTTTCTGTGTGTTTATGACGTTATAAGACTTAATCATGTAATGAGTTTACAGTTGTTCATATTATTATGATGTTGTGGTGTGACTCATTTCCCTTGTGTGTGTCTAACATGACTTACCACCTGTTGTGAATTGTTTGTTAAGTTCCACTGTTGAACTTCTAACAAGTGCTAACTGGGAAGTGAGGAATCCGGTTGTCCGGTCATGCATGTAAGTTAAGAGTAGATATCTGAATCAGATTCGACTCTTATGTTGTTTAGATTGTTCTCCTTGATTTGGCGTTCGATCTCCCGCTAGCTTCCTCCAAAGTTTACCTATTCTGACTTATGATCGGTTTAGTGGGAACATGTGTTTGTGTGATGTGTTCGGGTCACTATACCCAAACCATCTATGACTTAAGTTACTCATTCGAATAATAGAACGGTAATGAGTGTGTTTAACGAGCTTAACATGAGGGTGATCATTCTCTAGGCTCTTGTGTTGTTTAACCTTCTTGGTTTGTTATTGTGGAAAGAGTATCCACTGTGTATGTGATGTTGTGCTATGCGATAATGATGCTATGCCACATATTATGTTTTGTTATGTTATGTTTAAAACGAATGCCATGTTATCGTGACAAGTAGTTGCGCGTATCCCGGTAGCCGATGGGCTGCGCGTTAACCATACCAGCCAAGGGTGCTGACCCCCTCGGGGGCTCCATATTTTTACTGCAGGATGAGGATCGAGGAAGCAGAGTGGCTGTAGGATCTAGGCTGCAGTTGTACTTTTGGTTATTTTGGATGTTGAGCCCGGGATGCGCCTGTGCTCCCGTGGCATTATATTTTGATTCCGTTGAAACTACTGTGGCGGTATATTGGGAGTTTACAGTGAAGGAATGTAATTAAATACTCGGTATTGTATATGATGTATTTATGGTTTTAGTTCTATGCTCGGGAGTCTGATCGTCAGACCGGTACACTTGTATTTATTCTGCCTTGTTAACCACGTGGGTGGTTGACGGCGTTGTAGCACCGAAGCGTTTAGTTAATGTTTAGTTGTTTATTTCCGCTGCGATTTCATTTAGTTGTGAAGTTCGATGTAGGGGTGTTACACCCGTGCCCCATGACCGGATCCCGCATCCCACACTTTGGGACCAGAAGGCTTTACAAGGAGAGATGTACCAAAATCAGAAGGGTTGCTCTAATAAAATAGTACCACATGTACAAGGGTTAAGAGGTAGACTTCACCTAGAAAGTCTATAAATAGAGATGGGAGGCTCACTTGTAAGGGGACACAAGATTAGAAGAGAGAAAAAACACTAGAAAGCTCTCTAGGCTTGTAATTCTAAGAAAAGGAATAAAGATATCGTCAAGAAGTGGATGTAGGCCGGATCATTGGCCGAACCACTATAACTCTCGGTGTTCATTTCGCTTGTGAGGTATGAGGGACTAATTATACATTTTCATTTGGTGCCGTCTGTGGGAAATCGAACTGCAAAAAAAAAGCAACCACGATTTCAAGCCACGGTTTCAATTCGTGATTTGGCTTATGTTTTGAAGCAAATTCAAAGCAAATGAGGCTACAGTAAATTCAAAATAGTGAAATCCGCGAGGGAATACTGCAAGAAGTAAAAATGGAGAGAATTACGGGAGGATGGATCGAAAAAATTGGACCGTCAAGTAAATGTACGAACGAAGATAGGAAAATCTCGATTCAAATCGAGTTTACAGAGGCAGAAAAATAAAGGTAGGAGCATCGTAATCCGGATCGCAAGCTATGAGGAAGCAATGTCTGCGCATTCAATTTGCGTCGTCTCCTCGAGAGAGCAAGCTTTCTAAAATCATGAAGGGCGAGCGAGATAAGAATTCCACGAACAACAAGTTCTAAATTGGTTATCTTCAACAGCAGAAAATAGGTGTCCGATTCTTTTGTCAATCGACGTGACGCCAGCCTCAATCGCACACCAATGTTTGACTAAATCCAAAGCTATCAACATTTCGTGTTATTGTCTCGAGTTTGACTCAAGCGGCGATTTAGACTCCGGCGAAGAGTTCAACCTAAGGGAGAGGGATGAAGAATTCGGCATTCATTGAAGTCTTGAAAGAAAAGAGGAACAAATCACGAGAACCAGATCGCCATCAAGATTACACGGTCAAACTACGCGGTATTGTCAATTTCGAACATATCAAAGGCATAGCACCAGAAAATGAGCAAAGCGGTCGACGTTTACAGTCTATCAAAGCTTCAGCAAAACAAAACATGGTCAAGAAGGCAAAGAAGCTTGAAAAGTCCACATGAGTCGATCAAAGAGAGGACCGGGCACAAGATGCTTCAACCGGCAGTTCCTGAAATAAGATTGAAAAGAAAACTCGGTCACGAACTGGGGCCAGGCGACACTTCAAATCTGCGCCGAAACTTAATCAAGAAAGCAAGAATCCGGCGGCATAATTCCAAATGCTAATCCAAATAGGATGAAACGATTGATTTCCTATTTCTTCGAATTTGTTCATTCTCTCGAATTAAACAATGTCCACAAGTATTTGGTATAATAACATTTGATCGGATTCTTGATTTTCTCTCAGGCTTGAAAGATTCTGATTCACGAACAGGTCACCTCTAAGGACTCAACAATAAATGACAACAATATGCTCAAAAAAGGAGAAGTTCTCATCCCTTTACAAAGAGAAGGCGTTATCTCGAGGACCGGCCGCAACGTCCTAGGTTGAAACTGGGAGAAGGGTGCCGTGCATTATGTTGGGGATGACCTTCGACAAAAGACCAGGCGCAATGATCGGGAAGCATCTCCATCCATGACCGGAATGATTATTGTTCAATGGCCCGGAGGCATCGACCGGAAGTCTCCTCTCTTGACCAGGCCACAACTTAGACATCGGCCTCTATTCAGAAGGAAGGAAGGGACATGCGCCGGCGGTTCCAAGACATATTGAATCCGGTCAAAAGCTCAAGCAATGACCGGGCCGCATCTAGTCATCTCAGTCCATCCGGACTCCCTTGGCCACATCTTAGTCCATCCGAACTCCCTTGGCCGCATCCCAGTCCATCCGGGCTGCATTGTCAGGCATCCTTCAAACGGGATTCAAGTCCAATGACCAGGGGTGGCCTCGATGATTGTCAGCTTCCGGGCTCCGCTTCCGGTCAAGCCTTTCCTTCGGAGGATAATCAGGCATAGACTACCAGGCACAACTTCTCAAAAGCATGACGGATGCGAATCCCTTAAAGAAGAAATCGTGATCAGACGACGACAACAACAAAACCAAAAGAAGGAACGTCCGAAGCTAAAGATGCGATTAAATGTTAAGTAACTTTCAAACAACCGACCTTTTGGAATAAGTTATGGCAGAGAACGACTAACAAAATTTAAGAATGACCGGAAGGCAGCCGGACTCCCTTGGCCGCATCAACTTCCTTGGCCGCATCGACTCTCTTGGCCGCACCAACCTCCTTAGCCGTGCTGGACCGCCGGAAGGCATCGACCGGAAGTCCTTTCTCTTGGTCAGGTATTGCGCCGGAAGGCATCAACCGGAAGTCCTTTCTCTTGGCCAGGCTTAGCGCCGGAAGGCATCGTCATCGTCAGAAATTCAAAAACAAAATCAAAATAAGGGTAGAACGTCATCGTCAAAATCCAAGATTGAAAGTGACTAGCCTAGCAGAGGAGGAACTTGTCCATAATCAAAGGCTAGCCAGCCGATAGATTTCCAAAGTTTGTTTCTCTCAACCCTTTCTTCGCAAGCGGCAAGGTAATGATTCTAAAAAGTCTATACCTAAGAAAGCATATGTCGGATCATGGTGAGAATTTGAGTTTTAAAATTAATTCTCCTGCATATAAATCAAAATGATTTGTTTAAACTTCTGCAAGATTAGAGGCAATATCTCTGACCTTTGACGATTGTGTTGTTGATTTCAAAAATTATGTTGTTGATTTCAATAGTCCCTATGTGCGCAACTTGAATATTTCAAAATAGGGACTTGATTATGCTGCTTTCGCGAAGTTGATTATGTTATTTTTTTTATTATAGTGGTGTTTGGCTTTGATAAATCGCATTTAAATCTGTCTGGAGTCAAGGAAATGGTGCCGTTAAGGACCTTAATTGTTTTTTATATCAGTTCCAGCAATGCTTATTTTGTAAACTACAGCATGGCATATTAAGAAGCCTGCTCTTGAAATTTTAATAGAGCGTTTTAAAAACTGATTTGAATGAAAACTATCAGGGACCAAGATGCATTCATGGTTAAATCAAATATCTGATATCTATTTTTACATGGCGACACTTGCTCCTCTCAAATACTCTAGGATTCACATGGAACTAAATTTTCTTGCTTCTAGAAATATTTTGTTTACCAGAGGACATGACCGATCTTTGAAAAATTGTGTTGTCACATTTGCATTTCTTAAACTATGTTTTAGATGTAAGCAAAACCTATATGGCTTAAAATTGTGCCGCTTCTGTTTTCCACCCCCTGGATAATGCTTATTTTCTAGCAAGGTTAGAAATGTTTCTGATTGTTAAATGATGAAGCTAAATAAACAAAAGAGCGGATCAACAAAGGAAGATGCGACTTTGATTAAAGAGGAAACCAGACACCAAAAAACAAGTCAACCCCATAACCAAGTCGGAGCACGTCAAATATTAAAAGATATGTAAGATTTTCACCAACGAAGGAGCAAAGAAAGGATGGAGGACTGTGGTAGCAGCCTAAGGCCACAAAGAAATGCCAAGAATTAACTACCAAGATAAGTTTAATACTTTCTCATATCAGTTTATACAAAAATCGTCTATATACCTATCAAAAGATCTTTAGCTATGCAATTCAAGTCTTGACTGATCATCCAGAAAGGTTTACATGCCATCTGCTGTGTCATTTTTCTGAAGTTTGCAATTGCTCTACTTCCTGGAGCACATACCGTAAAATCTTCTGATTATTAGATGATGAGGCTCAATGACCAAAACTATTACTTTTGAAGCTATACAGAATCATCCAAAAATTTACTTCAGTTTCTATCTCTATCTTACTTTGGCTGGTTTACTGTTGGGGTCTGCTCTGTATAGTCTTCATGTCTAGATTGTTTTACCGGGTTTCTCCTTGTAAAATACACCATCTTTACTTCAGTTCATGTTTCTGTTTGATCTACATAAAACAATTACGTTGCAACCAGTATAGCTTGTGATTGTTAAGGAAGTTGAGAAGGCATCAACACAGCAACGACGATATAAAACATTCTGTCTTTTACATCTACTGGGAGCAGTGATCAGTCTCTGTTTGAAGCTGAAATTTGGCTTAGGAAGTTTTACTTCGAGTCTGATTGCTGATGTGATGCCATTTCTACCATAATAGAGATCAGCCAGTACTCCAAGTACTTTTTATTGTCTTGGATGCGTATACATCTTCTGTCTAAATTTTTATTAAGGGTAACAGGTACTTGCCGCAGTACTTCCTTAACCTGTTTTTGCTCCTTTGATACTTAGTTTTAGGCCTTCCCTTAGGAAATATTATTTCTGTTTTGACTATGGTAAACATTCATAGTTAGGATTGCATATATGACTTTGTTCTTATTTTGATGGTTACTGCTCCACTGTTGCTTTAATTTTACCCTCATTCATAAAATGTATTATGGCTCAAACAACTCGTTTCTTCTTGGCTCTATCAATTTTTGTTAAATCTATTTTAAGGAAAATCATGCATTATAGTTCCAATTCTTTGGACTCTACCTATTAATTGAGCTTGATTAGTTGATTAATTTCCTCTGTGAAGTCCCTTACCACCGGTTTGGAGCACTTTTTGACAAACGCTTTGTTAAAACACTGTTCTGTTTTACTGCACCATGATGATGCTGTGGCTGCCTTTACTTCTGCGGTTAGGGCTAAGAAATATGTGTCTTAGATATCCAATTTGTGATGTTGGTTATGAGTTTGTTTCAGCAGTTTTTACGAGTACGAATGATGCGGAATCTGCTTTAGATTGTTCCTTGTTTACAAGTCCTTGTACGGCTATAGCATCCTAATTTGGCTTGATTCAAATAATCCGTGTTTAATTATATTCGTGAGTAACTACGTTCACTTCTGCCTGATGCTCTATACACCTCACCTTAGCTCTGCATTTATCCTCTCAGGAACTGTTCCAGTTGATAAAAACTACTATTTCTTGCAACTATTGCAGCTTGCTTCGGTTTCCCGCTTACGAAACTGTTTTACAACTATATCAGTGGTTTAACCATGTTTAGAATCAATTTCATGTTGTTAGATGCTAAAAATGAAGCTGTTATGTAGCAGTGTTTTTAGGCAGCAACCTCCCTAGCTATGTTCTGCCACGCAAAGGAAAGGTTGAGAAGATACTTCATAAGAGCTGTAAGACAAGTATACTTCAAAGCAAAATAAACTATTTGATTCTAGATACATCAAACCTGAAGTGGTGGTAATACTGTATTCTTTCATGCTGCTAATGTTGTTGCCTCTGCATACCCTTAGTAGTTTCAAAACCTTCAAACTCTGCTTGCTGTCATGATTGATCTAGTATGATAAAATTGATCTGAAGACCGTCAAGGATTTTACATGAATAATCTTGATTGATTGCTCCCCAAGTTTTTGCTTGCTGTCATGATTGATCTTGACTGATTGCTCCCCAAGTTTTTGTCGGAGTTATGTCTCTGTTTATTGCTGTCGCATAATCAGTACAAGGTAAAAGAAATATTCATGCTTCGTCTACTTACTGCACAGCGGTATATAGATTTGTTTTTTTACCTATTAGAAGTCAGGGGGTAAGGGGGTACGATAAGAGTGTTTAGGATCGTAAAAGCCACCCTAGGTTAAGCTCTTGATTACACTCTTTTATCAGCTACTTTGTTGCTGTTAACTGCCTCATTTCTGATGCAATATTTTGATGCACCTTTATAAATCATGCACAACAATGCCTTGCTTGCTTTAGGTTATCATTTTCAATCCATTGGATGGTCAATACCCAGCTGTTTTTGTTGTTTGGTAAAACTTTCCCCTTGTCATTACTTATCCAATCACTGGGTTATTATACTGCAGTAACTTGGTTACTTCTAGCCTCCAATTATCAGTTAATATAAGAGCTGCAACTTATACACGCCATTAACAAAGTTCGCCATCAAAATCTGTGCTAAATTGCATTTTTACTGTAATTACCATTATGTGATGAGCTGTTCCAAGGTTTTCTATCATGAGTATGCTTTTAACAACAGCTTCGATGAAGTTCTATATAAGTAGTTTTATGGGCGGGGTCACATCTTACATTTCTACTTAGAAAGTGTTCTCTACTAAATTTTGACAAGCACCATGTCATTCACAACTTCATTATGATCTGGACCTGAGACGGTATACAGTTTCAATTAATCATTGCTGCTGTTATGAAAGACTTTTTCTACAGCTCTTATACCAATGTTTCGTACCTTATTTAAAGCATCAATTTTGGCCTTTATGCCTCTTAATGTTCCTATTTTCATGAATTCATGTTATTATGCGTCGCTGTATCTGTATGCTTCAGCTCAACAAGTCTATGATGAATGCTTACTTTGGTTTACCTTGGTCCTTACTGCTATTTTACAATCGGCATTGTCTAGCAGATTATATTTACTATTAAGTTTATTCATTTGAAATACTTCTTGTGTGGGTTCCAGCCTTTAAATTTCATAAGCCCAGCCTGATTTACTGTTTCTATCATTCTATTTTGGTGCTTTATATTACTGTTGCATATGCCACACAAATCAGTTTCGTAGGTGTAACACCCCTACTACGCACTTAACAACTAAATGAAATCACAGCGGAATTAAACAACTAAACAATAACTAAACGCCTCGGTGCTACAACGCCGTCAACCACCCACGTGGTTAACAAGGCAGAATACGTACAAGTGTACCGGTCTGATGATCAGACTCCCGAGCATAGAACTAAAACCATAATTACATCATGTACAATACCGAGTATTTAATTACATGCCTTTACTGTAAACTGCCAATATACCATCACAGTATTATCAATGGAACCAAAATATAACGCCACGGGAGCACAGGTGCATCCCGGGCTCAACATCCAAAATAACCAAAAGTACATCTGCAGCCTAGGACCTACATCCACTATGTTTCCTCGATCCTCATCCTGCAGTAAAAAATATGGAGCCCCCGAGGGGGTCAGTGAAATAGTAAGTTCCTAATCCCCTAACCTCCTATCCTAATCTCTAATCTGATTCTTATTCTGCTGCTAGACCTTTTACCCTTTATCGAGTTACCTTTCTACTTCGCAACTGAGCTTTTTGAGAGAGAGAATCGTAAAGGCAATGCAACAGTGTATATTTTCGAGTGTGAAAAACGTATCTTTTACCGTGGGGCTGAACCCCTATTTATAGTGTTTACACTGCCAGATTGAGAGTTGCCAGCCTGTACTTCTTTTTAATTGCCAGGCTGGCGTTTACATATAAGCAGGATATTTAATTTACTCATCCGGCCGGAACATTCTCCGATCCGGCGACATTCCCTGTTCTAAGCTGTTCCTTCTAGTCACATAGGACCGGATGTTCTACCTTTCCTTATTCTCGTACTTTTCCCTCTTCATCAGTCCCACAAGTTCTACTTTTGATCTTTTTTAAACGTAAAAAGTAGAACTTTTTAGCGTATACCCTTGTTTGTTTTGTTCGTTTTTTGACGTTATGGCCTTTCGCTCTTCCGGCTGAGGCCTTCGTTCTTCCGGCTGAGGCCTTTTGTTCTTCCGGCCACTGGCTCCCCCTAGTCCCACAAGTTCTCTTTTCTTTTTTTTTAAAAAAAGAAAGAAACTTTCTTTTCGCATTATGCTCCTGCCCGTGCTTAGCGCGTGCCTGCGCCTTTTCGATGTAGAGTTTGCAGTCGTTTTGTGTCAGCGTTCTATTTCCAGGAAGGTGCAGAGTCTCCTTTTATTTTTCATTAACTGGGTGGGAAACGCTTTTCCTCAAAGCTTTAATTTCGAACTTCTTGAGATACCTTCTTTCTTCGTTTGCCCAGACTCTCTCGCCTCTTCCCCTGCGTCCTGTTTTCGAATCTTTCCTCTCTTTCGCCTCGTCTTTGCCTTTCGTTTTCTTGATGGCCTCGTCTAGTTCGAAGAAGAATAAGGCAGCCACGAACTTCGTCCCTGCTAAAGAGGCGATTCAAGGTACTTTCTCGCCCCAAGGGTTTCGCCCAACTTTTCTGGAACCTACCGCACCTTTTTCTGCTAATCGGGAGCCTTCTCCATCCTCCCTGGACATCCCCTCCCTTCTCTCCTGTTTAAAAGACGTCGAAGTCCCACTGGGCACTTGCATATATCTTCCTTCTTCCGACTCCCATCCCCACGATAACTTTGGACTTGGGTATGCCGTTTATGCGGATTTCTTCTCTCGCGGCCTGACTGTGCCTCCTCACCCATTCGTTCTGGGTTTCCTGATTCAGCGTTGCTGTGTGCTTGCCCATCTACACCCGAAGGCAATTTCCTATCTCCACGCCTATGTTCTCCTTTGCGAGGAGAACAAAATTCGGGTGGAAGCAACCGAGTTCGCCCACTTTTACTCCACAAGGGACGATCCTGACAGCCTGACTATCAAGGCGAAGGCTGGCTATTCTCTCTTTGATTACAAGAAAGCGTCTTCCGGGTGGAACTCCCGATGGTTTGTTATTGTCCCTCCACCAGGCCGATTTTTGGGAGTTCCCTACTGTCCCACGATCCCGAAAGGCCAATTCAGCTGTCCTCCTTCCCCGGTGCAAGAAATGCCTATCTCAAAGATCCTGAAGTTGGTAAGCAGAAAACAGCCTACGGTCTCCGAATTTTTTACTCCGGCGCGCCTGTACTCGTTGAAGAAATATCACAGTAAGTCCTATTTAGTCAATCTTACTTAAATTTTACCTTTTACCGTATACCGTTTTCTTACACTCATATCGTTCCGGCAGACTTCTTTTCTAGAGGAGATAAGGTGGGGCCCTTCAATAGCTGGAATTTCGTCAGTTTCAAGTCGGGTGATGAGCAAGTCGACTACTATGCGTCTGTTGATGCGGCTATTGATGCGGCCACAAAGCTTCTCGGGAATGCCACCTCTTCCAAGAAGAGACAAAGAGGTGATAATGACGAGGATCATCCCGGCTAGAAAAAGAGAATCACTGGGTCTCCAGCCCGATCGAGCGGTGACTTGCCAGGTACTTGGTACGCGAGCCCAGGGTCTGGGCGCCGCGTCTCTCTCCCTCTTACCCCTGATTCAGGCCAGGGGCCTGTCTCTCGTCCAGGGCAGGGGTCTGGTCACCCAACCCCTATCTGTGAACTGTTTCCTGACTTGGCAGGATATTTTTCTTCCGATCCGGCCTACGGTGCTGTCTTGGAAGATACTAACCTACGTATTGCTCTTTTTACTTGAAGGAAACTTTTGCCTTTCCGTTTCTGTATATTCTATGTTGACCCTTCCTTTTCTTAGGCTCTCAAGGCGCACCCATAACCGTTACTGATAACGAGGTTGCCTGCGGTCCGGCCCCCCTACATCCGCTGTCCCGGCTTCCGGCACTCAAAGATTTCGGAAGAAAACTGTATCCAAGCCGAAGGCTGTTTTATCAGAGGTTTCTGAGACTGAACGGGACCGCGAGACTCTTGACACCTCTGTCCCACATGATATTCCTGGAGTTAGTGAACCAGCACCCGAAGGGGTGAAAGAATACCACCTGTGCCCGAGAATCCAGAGCTCCGAAGTAAACAGAGGGAAGACAGGCAAAGGGAGGACGTGCTCAAAGGGAGGACGTTGCTGCTCAAAGGGAGGACGTTGCTGCTTCCTCCTCCTCTCCACCTCCTCCTGCTCTGGGGGGGTTCACCGGTCCTTCCCAGAAGGAGGGGTGGTTCTACCATCTTGGGCAACCTTTACGTAAGATCCCCTTTGATGCGGCTCGATACTCCACGCCTGGAAGGAAGCGATAAGACTGTCTGATCATCCGGACGGGATCTTCGCTCCTCCATCCATTGTTACTGCTACTAAGGAAAAACTGAGGGCCGGGGTTGGAGCAGCCGATGCTATCATGCGTCATTCCATTCCCTCGGGGGATGTCTTCAACCTGATGTGGCAAAGCATTTTCCGAGTAAGTACCGTCTTCCTCCCATTCTCCCATATCCTCTTGATATTCCTTAAGCCTTTTGTGTTTTGTTTTTTTTTAGATTATGTCGATGGCCCAAAGCGCCGAAGTCCAGACTCGGGACCTTCAACTTTACCTGCAACGTGAGAAAAGTCGTGCTGACAATATCGAGGCCGAGTTGAAGCAAACTCGTTCCAATCATGATTCTTACATGGATCACATAAACTATGAGATTGACCGCAAGGTGAAAGATAGGACAGATACTCTAAATAAGGAGTTGCGGTCATCTCGTCATGAGTGTGTTCGCCTTCGAGATGAGTATGAATTGAAGTTGAAGAACCCGCGGGAAGAAATGTTCGCTCTGAGAAACCAGAACCTCCACACAGAGAACATCTTGAAGCAGGTACACCGCAAACCTCCCGGCGAAAGGATGTCTTGATATCAAAGCATGCTTCGTCTGACTTAGAAGTTTTGTTGCGGCAGGTACAAGCCGCTCATAAAAGGGACGTGGATTCTCTTGCTTCTGATAAGGTTTCCCTTGCGGGCCTGAATGCTGCCCTTGAGAAAGAAGTTGCATCCCTTGAGGCGGACAAAAAAGCTTTGGCTGGGCAGAATGAGGCTTTAGTGGAGGACAAAGCCAAACTTATTCAAGAGCTTACCGAACTGACCGAGGAAAAGAATGCTCTGGATGAGCAAACCCGGGCCGCCTTTGACCAAGAAAAACAGTTCTTGATAGAAGAAAACACGACTCTTTCTGCCGGTAAAGCTGCCCTTGCGGCCGAGAAGGCCTCTCTGGAAGAAAAGGTGAAAGCTTTGAGGAGGCTATGGCCCTCCCCCGACCCGAGAGTACTAAGGTCCCGACTAAGGGTGAGTCTTATCGATTTCTTTACTGCTTTTTGTCTTTATACTTTATTCTTACCGATCCTGCTCTTTTTTCTGCTACAAAACAGATTCTGAAAATCTTTTAAGGCATGTGGAGAAGCTTAGCGACCGTGTTGACAAGCTGAATGAGGAACTTTCTGCCGCGGGTTCTGACCGCGATCTCTACGCCCAAGTTTTACAGCTTGAGGAGGACGTTGCCAAGCATACAGCCTACGCCCGCCGGACCCAAGAGGAGTTGAAGAAGCAAGGAACTATCATTGCCCACCTAAAAAGGGCTTTCGGCTCTCAGAGCCGGAAGATTGCCAACATTTGTCGCCAAACGATCTCCAAGTACTTTCTGAAGCGGGGGGAAGTACTGGATGACGATCTGTACAGTGAGCTGGAGTTTGAGAATGTTGCCCGGAAGAGCAACTTTCTCGAAGATTTTGAAAAGTTCGGTCGTCTTCCTGGTGAGACAGTCTTTGGCCCTGATCAAGCTTCTTTTCTTCCTCCCGATAGCGGTATGCGCCAGGGGGCCGCCGGCGCTTGTCAAGCCGTTGGAAAATCTAACTCTGCAGAGAGCGCGTCCAATCCGGTCGGAAGGCCTGCTGCAAAGGAGCCTGCTAAAGAATAGATGCTTTCAGATAGTGATTTCTTAGTGCAGGGATCTTGTATAGTCGTTTTTTGGATTACTGTTTCTAGTAATGTTTTAGTGTTTTGCCCTCAACACTTCCTTTGTAACTCTTAATTGCTTTAAGTAATTTTCCTGCGAATTAGCTTTATACTTCTCATTTGGCCTTATCCGGCGACCGGATTTCCAAATGCTTTATAAATCCCCCCTTTATTTTCATGGATGGTTTTTACACCTTCGTTCAAATCTTTTAAGTAAATTTTTAGATATTATAGGCACGCTGGCCGGATGTTACATTTCAAGGCGTGATAGCCTGTAGGCACGCTGGCCGGATGGTACATTTCAAGGCATGATAGCCTGTAGGCACGCTGGCCGGATGGTACATTTCAAGGCATGATAGCCTGTAGGCACGCTGGCCGGATGGTACATTTCAAGGCATGATAGCCTGTAGGCACGCTGGCCGGATGGTACATTTCAAGGCATGATAGCCTGTAGGCACGCTGGCCGGATGGTACATTTCAAGGCATGATAGCCTGTAGGCACGCTGGCCGGATGGTACATTTCAAGGCATGATAGCCTGTAGGCACGCTGGCCGGATGGTACATTTCAAGGCATGATAGCCTGTAGGCACGCTGGCCGGATGGTACATTTCAAGGCATGATAGCCTGTAGGCACGCTGGCCGGATGGTACATTTCAAAAAACTTTGTTTCAAAGAATACCTCATTTTATTGCTTTTGTAAGAAATGTTTTTACACATAAAACTTTTTAAGGCATTCAGCATGCCAGGAGTGAGGCAATTCGTATCCTTCACTATTTTTCAGGCGATATGAAGCTTGCCCTGTTCGCCGTTGTACTATAAATGGTCCTTCCCATTGGGGCTCTAACTTCTTTGGCTGCTTTACCTCCCGAAGGACCAGTTCACCCGGAGCGAAACCTCTTTCCCTTGTTCTTTGGTTAAAATATCTTTCCACCCTTGCTTTATCCCTTTCCATCCTGACTTGGGCCATAGTCCTGGTTTCTTCAAGCAGGTCAAGGCTGTCCTTCATTCCTTCACTGTTGCTTTCTTCATCAAAGGATTTCCATCTAACTGATGGGACTATAATCTCAGCCGGAACAATTGCTTCCAGACCGTAGGTCAACCTGTATGGAGTTTCTCCTGTTGGTCCCTTTTCGGTTGTTCTGTAAGACCAGAGAACCTGAGGTAGCAATTCCGCCCATCTCCCTTTTTTGCTGTCCAATTTCCTTTTTATAGCTTTGACAATTTGTCCATTCGCATTTTCTACCTGGCCGTTTGCTTGCGGGTGGGCGACCGATGCGAATCTCAGGTCAATTTTCCACTCTTCACAGAATGCCCGGAAGCTGTTACAGTTGAACTGAGCTCCATTGTCTGTTATTATTACCTTCGGGATCCCAAACCTGCAAACCACATACTTCCAGATGAAATCCTGTGACTTTCTTGCGGTAATGGATACCGTTGGCATGGCTTCCACCCATTTGGTGAAGTAGTCAATGGCCACATAAATGAATCTATATCTTCCGGGAGATGCTTCCGGGAAAGGTCCAACGATATCCAATCCCCACATGGCGAATGGGATTGGGGACAGTATGGTTTTCAATGTGGATGGAGGACGTGTATTTTGTGGCCGTGTTCCTGACATTTAATGCACTTTTGTATGTATTCTTTCGAATGTTCCGTCATTCTTGGCCAATAGTATCCCCCTCAGGATTTTGTGAACTACTGCCCTTTCCCCTTGGTGGTTCCCACAGGTTCCCTCATGCAGTTCCTCTATGAGCCTTGCTCCCTCTTCCACGGTAACGCACTGAAGTGCTGGTCTTGCGAATGATCTTTTGTAGAGTTGCCCCTGCTCTAAAAAGAAAGATGCAGCCCTTCGTCTTGTTCGTGCCGCTTCTTTCTCATCTTGTGGCAAGTTTCCGCTTTGTATGTACTCAACAATGGGTGCCATCCAAGACTTGGCTATTGTGTCTGATTCAATAGTGCATACCTGGATCTCCTCCAAACTTGAGTTTGCCTTTATTTCCATCCAGACTTTGCTGGGCATTCTTTCGGCCATACTGGCCAACTTAGCCAATGCATCGGCTTCTATGTTCTCTGCTCGGGGAAGATGTCTTAATTCACATCTCTGAAAATTTGCCTTCGTCTCTTGGACTTTGGCCAAGTATTTCCCAAGCTTTTCCTCCTTGACCTCGTAAATGTTATCGTTTTGTCGCGCCACCAACATTGAATCTGAGTATATTTCCAACTCTGCATAACAATCAAAGAGGTAAACCCCATTTTCCCCTCTTTTGGAGGTATGTAAAAAATTTTAAGGACACAAGAGAGAACTACTGAGAACTACTGTCTTATTATAAGGAAGAACCTGTTGCCCCTAAGGCAGTGGCGACCTCCAAACCCTGTATGAGGGCTTCATACTCTGCTTCATTATTTGTACACTTCAAACTCTAGCCGGAACGCAAAGTTAAGGGTTCTTCCATCCGGCGTTTGGACCACTATTCCGGCTCCTGCTCCCGTCTTACATCGAGCTCCATCGACTAAGATTATGTATGGGTTGGTTGATTCTCTTTGTTCTTGGGCAAAGGTTGTTTCGGTTATAAAGTCCGCCAAGGCCTGCGCCTTTATGGCTGTTCGAGGAAGGAAGTGGATTTCGTACTGTGTGAGTTCGACAGTCCAACTGACCATTCGCCCGGATGCATTTGGATTGTTTGCTATCTGTTTCAGTGGCCAATTCGTTCTAACGAATACTCGGTGCGACTGAAAATAAGGTCGAAGCTTTCGAGATGCAACGACTAATGCAAACAATATTTTTTCGATGTTGGTGTAACGGCTTTCTGCCGGAGTTAGGATTTTTCCGGTGTAATATACTGGTATCTCTTTTTTCTCCTCCTCCATTATTAACACAGCCGCTACCGCCCAATCCGTGGCAGACAGGTAGAGATACAAGTCCTGACCAGGTGCCGGAACACCTAGTTTTGGCAGTTCTTTGAGCATCTCCTTGATCCTTTCAAAGGCATCTACACATTCTTGATTCCACTGGAATCTCTTGTTCTTCCGTAGAGTACTGAAAAAAGGTATTGACTTTTCTTGGAGTTTTGAACAGAATCTGGCTAAAGCTGTGAGCCTTCCGTTCAATGCTTGCACATCTTTAATGTTCTTTGGTGGCGATAGATCGAGGATTGCCTGGGTTTTTTCGGGATCTACTTCAATCCCTCTTTGCCCAACGATGAAGCCTAAGAACTTCCCCTTTGTAACTCCAAATACACATTTTTCCGGATTCAGCTTGATCTGGAACCTGTCCAGGGTGTCAAAGGTTTCTCTTAGATCTTCCATGTGCTGCGCCCAGGAATTACTTCTTACCACGATATCATCGACATATGCTTCTACATTCCGGGCCAACTGTTGCCTGAACACTTTGTCTATCATTCTTTGGAAGGTTGCACCCGCATTTTTTAATCCGAAAGGCATCACCTTATAGCAAAAGGTTCCGGCCGAGGTAATAAAAGATGTTTTTTCTGAATCCTCTTCATTCATTCTTATTTGATTATATCCTGAAAACGCATCCAAAAAACTTAAGACAGAACTTTGAGCCGTTGAAGCAACCAATCTATCTATTGATGGTAATGGATAAAAGTCTTTAGGACATGCTTTATTCAGATCTGTGAAGTCCACACACATTCTCCATTTGCCATTTGATTTTTTAACCATCACGACATTGGCCAGCCACTTGGGATAGGACACCTCTCTGATGAATCCGGCTTTGAGCAGTTTTTGCACCTCAGCACGTGCCGCAAGGTCTCTTTCCTCTCCTATTATCCTTCTCCTTTGCCGGATGGCTGGGTGCTTTGGATCCACTCGTAGGTCATGCTGGATAACGCTTGGGTCTACTCCTGGCATTTCGTCCGTACTCCAGGCGAAAGTTGTCCTTCTTTTTTCCAGGAATCTCATTAGGTGAGTTTGTTCTCCACTGCCGAACGCATTTCCTATTTTAAAAAATTTAGAAGGGTCAGTTCTTAAGTGTACCTCTCTTGGTGGTTCCTTAGAGGTTCCACAGTCTTCTGTTCTTTGATCCGGCTCCGGCGGGAAAGGAAGCTTTCCCTTGAATTCCTTTTCCGACCCCACCGTTTTGACCATCTCTTCTTCCGGCATTCCCTCCATGATGCGGACCTCACACACTCGAGCCATCTTTTGACTCCCTTTTATGGTTACCACCTCCAGCCCTGGTTAGATACTTCATCTTCAGGTGGTGAGTGCTGCAAATTGCTTTGAAAGCATTAATCCCTGGCCGGCCGAGATACATATTGTACCCGGAAAGTCCTGGTACAATGAAGGCTGTGAGCTTTTCAGTTCTTCGTTCGTCTCCCAATCCTAATGTTATGGTGAAGTCTATGCTCCCCGAAGACTTGGTAGAAACGCCCCCAACAAAGCCTCCAAGAACCGCCGAATACGGCTTAATCTTACTTTCTGGGATTTCCAACCTTTTAACTGCCTCAGCAGATATGACATTCGCTCCAGCCCCGCTATCTATCAGGATTCCTTCCATCATCCTGTCATTCACTTGCGCCCGAATGACCAGCGGATCATTGTGAGGGTATAACACCCCTTCTTCATCTTCGTCTGTAAAGAAAATCTGGGGAAGGTTTTCTCGCTTGGCGATTTTTCTTTCCGGTAGTTCTTGATGTACCGCATGAATATGTCTTTTTCTTTCGTTTGGGGTCAACGGTCCTACCTCTGAAAAGAGACCTGAGAATTTGCTTAAGAGAAAAAGGTTTATTAGGCTTTTTATTTTTTCCGGAAAAGACTTACCGGAAGATTCCGGTAGATTTTTACAACATGTGTTTTTTTCTGAAAAGAAGAGAAAAAATCCAATTACACAGCCCTCGCCTTTTTACTAATCATGGCAGGGCCTACCTAATACCAGAGAAACAAAAACTTCTCCTCCTTCTTACAAACCTGAGATCATACCGACTGTTTTGCCGTGATTCAGCTCAGGGTGGATCTCTTCTTGCTGGTGATTTCGAGAGGTGGACTGATTTTGCCTGCCATATTGCTTCTGCTGGCCTACCACCTGTTTTCCCTTGCCTTTCTTGTCTTCTTCGATGATCCTCAATTCTTTGGCCAGAGTGGCGCAATTTGCGGTTCTATGGCTTTTGCAGCCATGATATTCACAGAAGGCTACTGGAATCTCCCCTGGGTAAGGCTTCGTTGGTGGAGGCAGATATCCCTCTTTAACCGCCGCCGCATACCTGCCTGGATCAATCTGAACGGCAACCCGGGCGTTCTGATACTGAGGTGCCTGGGATGGAGTGTTATAACCCGCATAATTCATACCTTATGTTATATCAGTTGCAATGTTGTTCTAAGTTGGATTATCTATTCTTTGCTATCAGTTGGACTCCGGCGGTATTGTTTTAATTTTCAAGGGCGAGGAGGTCATTCGGTTAATTAATTATCTGATTTATAAGGAGAAGGGTTCCTTATTTTCCCTTACATTTTCTAATTATTCTTACATCACGATCAGTTTCCTCCATCGAGCCGATCGTGCGTTCAGAGCATCGACAGTTTCTCTGCCCTCTCTCCTCCTCTCAACTTCTTCCTCTGTGAGTTTGCAAGATCCGCTGTTGTGATCAGATTGTGTTATTGCTGCGTTTCTCTGATCGGTTCAGGTTTGTATTCAAGAATTCGGGACTGCGTTGTTGGTTTTCTTTTCTCTCTGTTTTCTGATTTTGAGCCGTTGTTCTTGATTAAATCAGAAGGCTTCGTCGCTGTTGAATTGTAATTGTGCGGGCTGTGGAACTGCTGCAGATTGTGGAGATCTTTCATTTTGAATCAGGTTGGTGTTGCAGATTTTGGGGTTTGGATAATCTAGGGTTCTTCTTTTCAGTTTCTGATTTTGTGTCAATTGATTTGGATAATCAGTGGCTGTTGGTCTGTCCGGATTGTTGCTCTGCGTGGATTGTGCCTGCTGCCTCAGTTCGTTGTTGCTTCTGCTAATTGAGGTAGGTGGTTACTCGATTCAGTTTGGAAGTTCAGCCATGGGGTTTGCAACGGTTCTGTTTCGTGTGTGATTTGTTGTGATTCTGTTTGTTGATTTTGGATGGCTAAACCCCCATGGTTTCCTGTTTTAATGTCTGATTTGGTGTGTGTGCTTCATTGGCATTTTGAGGCATTGATTTGTGTTGTTTTTCTGCTCTGTTCGTCTTCTGGAAATTGCATTTTTCGCACTGTCCGAACTTCCGTCCGAGCTTTGAAGTTCGGACAGTGCGTTTCTGCCTTTCTGATTTGCGAGTTCGGGGTATGTCCGAACATCTGTCCGAACATGGATGTTCGGACACACCCTCAGGTTTTCCCTCTGGTTTAAGTTCGACCTGTGTCCGAACTTCGACGTCCGGACACAAGGTCGGACCTTCCGCGTGTTTTCCCGTAAAACCTGTCCGAACATCCGTCCGAACTTGGATGTTCGGACATGCTGAACTCCTCTATCTGATTTCAACTCGACTTGTGTCCGAACATTGATGTCCGGACACAAGTTCGGACATTTGGCTTTCTCTGGTTTCTGAGTCTCGACTTGTGTCCGAACTTCAATGTCCGGACACAAGTTCGGACACCCCTCTGTTTTCAACATAACTTCTTCGTTTGAACTCCGATTTGAGCGCCGTTTGTGGCGTTGGTTTCCTTATGATCTGTGCTACTGATTTATGAGTGTTTGGCATATTTAAATGCAACTTTGCTTCTGTTTAAGCAACCTTTCTGTTTTGGGACATTGCACTTTGTTTCTGAGCCGTGAATGGCTGGGTCGAGCTATTCCGTGGTATACCATGTAGACGTCGTTCTGAGTGTGGGTCATTCCCTTTCTGTTCTGTGGGGTTGACGAACCCTTTGGCTCTTTCGAGTCATTTCTGCGTTGCCGAGAGACCTGGTATGGTCTATGGGTCTTCGACCCTTCTGAGTGTGTGCATTGTGTTTTGTCCCCTTTCTGTTAAGTGCTCTGACTGTTTCTGAAATGGGAACCCTTGTGTTCCACTCTACTTCTGTTTCTGAAAGCTTCTGACTATCTGAGAATTGTGCATAAGATGTTTATCTTCTCTTCTCTGATTTCAATTGTTTTGAGCGACCTTGCTGATGACGGTCGCTGCTTACTGGGCATAGTTGTGTGCTCATTCCCCTACTTCTAACATTTTTGCAGATTGATCAGCGAGGATCATCTTGAGTTCTGGAGCTGTAGTGTTTAGCTCATTTGACTGTTTAAACTTTTGTTATGACGTTGTAGCCTTCGGGCCTTCCTCTGCTTTGAGTTTCTGTTCGGATATGTATTTTGAATCCGTTTACTTCCGCTGTATTTGATACTTTGGTTTACAATGTTAAGTGAACTCTGTTTTGGGCCTTTATTGTTTTTGATCGTTTAGAGCCTTGCGTTATTGGTAGTAATACGCGGCGTGTAATACCCTTAACTCTTAGGCCGGTTTTAGGGGTGTTACATTTAGTGGTATCAGAGCCAGGTTTGGCTTTCTTTGGTGTCTGTGGGCGTGTTTGCTTGTGTGAGAGTCAGTTGTGACAGTGGTTGACTGTATGAGTTAGTTCTGACAAGTTTTGGATTTGTATATCTCAGAATGGCTCCTCGTAGGACACCAGTGACCCCTCAGGGAGATGCTGCGGATGTAGTGCAGCAGTTTGTGACGCAGTTGATGCAGACGATGGCTGCAGCTGCTGGGGGAGCTGGTGGAGGAGCTGGTGGTGCTGGCCCAGCAGGAGCGAATGCTGGGGGCCGAGTCCGAGCTCTCCAGGAGTTCATGAAGCTTAAGCCTCCATCCTTTGATGGCTGTGGTGACCCTCAGGAGGCGAGCCACTGGATTACAGAGGTCGAGGACCTGCTGAGAGTGATGGGGTCGGAGGATGACCAGAAGGTGGACTTCGCTACGTTCCTCTTTAAGGGGGAGGCGAAGGAGTGGTGGCGCATGGTGATGGGTAGGCATCCCCAGCCTTGGACCTGGGATCAGTTCTGCTTGGAGTTCAACAAGCAGTTCTATCCGGATGTGTACAAAGACCAGAAGATCAATGAGTACAACCGGCTGCGCCAGGGGAGAGATGACTGTAGAGGAGTATGTGAGGAAGTTTGTGACGCTGTCGAAGTATGCTCCAGAGCCGGATGAGCACAGGAAGGCTCGTAAGTTTGAGAGCGGATTGAGGCCAGACATCAGGTCGGCGGTGACACCTCTTCGTCACCGGACTTCAGGATGTGCGGATGTCGCCTTGCTGGTAGAGGCCGACATCAAGGGCAGACAGGCTGGCAAGGACCATAAAGGGAAGAGGCGTGCTGAGGAGCCTCAGAAGAAGGAGGCTGCTCCTCCTCAGAAGAAGCAGACCTATGGAGATCGCCGGGGAGCTTCTTCATCTTCGTCAGCTGGGACGAAGTGTGGGTCTTGTGGCCACTCCCATCCTGGTAGGGAGTGCTACAAGAAGACTGGTGCCTGCTTTAAGTGCGGGTCGATGGAGCACCGGATTGCTCAGTGCCCTCAGGCGTCCAGTAGAGGCTCAGGGGATAGAGGCACCGGCTCAGATTCAGGGGCGAGGTCCGATCAGAAGAAGCCTCAGACTCAGGCCCGGGTTTATGCTATGGCTGGAGAGCGTGATCGAGCGGTGATCGCGTCATCTCAGGTATTCTCCAGATCCATTCTCGAGATGTGTTTTGTCTGTTTGATTCTGGAGCTACGCACTCCTTTATCTGCTGTGATTTGTTGGGTGACCTTGGACTGACTGCTGTGCCTAGTGAGGTAGACTTGTGTGAGTAGTCCATTAGGTGGGGTTGCCCCTTGTGTGCTGGATTCTGTGTGTAAGGCTTGTCCCATAGTAGTTAGGGACAAGACTTTCTTTGCTGACCTCATCCCGATGCGGATGACCTGTTTTGATGTGATTCTGGGCATGGATTGGCTAGCAGAGCACCATGCCCATATAGATTGTGCAGCGAAGAGGGTGGTGTTCGACTTGCCAGACGGGTCTCGTTTTGCTTTCTCTGGGAATGCAGTTCCATGTGCGCCGGTGATTGTGTCAGCGATGCAGGCAGCCAGTTTCTTGAGGAAGGGCTGCCAGGGCTTCTTATGTTATCTGCCAGAGGTGCGTGAGGGATCTAGCTTGGAGAGCATCCCGATTGTCAGAGAGTTTCCTGAGGTCTTCCAGGACGACGTGCCCGGACTTCCACCAGTGCGAGAGGTGGAGTTCACCATCGATTTAGCGCCAGAGACTCAGCCCATCTCTAGGGCCCCTTACCGTATGAGTCCGGCGGAGTTGAAGGAGCTAAAGGTCCAGCTTCAGGAGCTGATAAGGGCTTCATACGCCCTAGTGTTTCGCCTTGGGGAGCGCCAGTGCTGTTTGTGAAGAAGAAGGATGGGACCTTCCGTTTGTGCATCGACTACAGAGCTGAACAAGGTGACCATCAAGAATCGCTATCCCCTTCCGCGCATCGACGATTTGTTTGACCAGTTGGCGGGGCCACAGTGTTCTCGAAGATAGATCTTCGTTCAGGCTACCATCAGTTGAGGATTAAGGCCGAGGATGTGCCTAAGTCCGCTTTTAGGACTCGTTATGGTCATTACGAGTTCCTAGTCATGCCGTTTGGTTTGACTAATGCTCCGTCAGTATTCATGGATATGATGAACCGGGTTTTCAAACCCTATTGGATCAGTTCGTAGTGGTCTTCATAGATGATATCTTGGTGTACTCCAGGAGCGCAGAGGAGCATGAGGAGCATCTGAGGATTGTTTTGCAGACGTTGAAGGATCATGAGTTGTATGCTAAGTTGAAGAAGTGCGACTTCTGGCTTGACGCGTAGTATTCTTGGGACATGTGGTCTCGAAGGACGGTATTCAGTGGATCCTGAGAAGATTAGAGCTGTGATGGAGTGGGCGAGGCCCACGAATGTTGCTGAGATTCGCAGTTTCCTTGGGTTAGCTGGGTACTACAGGAAGTTCGTTGAGGGGTTCTCTAAGATTGTATCCCCGCTGACCCGTCTGTTGAGGAAGGAGATCAAGTATGAGTGGAGCGAGGCTTGCGAGCAGAGTTTCCAGGAGATTAAGAAGAGACTGACGACGGCACCGATTCTGACTTTGCCTTCTGGGACTGAGGGATTTGAGGTCTTCTGTGATGCGTCCCATAAGGGACTGGGATGTGTTTTGATGCAGCAGGGTAAGGTAGTGGCTTATGGCTCCCGACAGCTTAAGCCCTATGAGAAGAACTACCCTACCCACGATCTGGAGCTGGCAGCTGTAGTGTTCGCGCTGAAGATTTGGAGACATTATTTATATGGAGCGTCGTGTAAGGTTTACACTGACCACAAGAGCCTCAAGTATTTGTTCACTCAGAAGGAGCTGAACTTGAGACAGAGGAGGTGGTTGGAGCTACTTCATGACTACGATTTAGAGATCCTCTACCACCCGGGTAGAGCGAATGTTGTTGCAGATGCCTTGAGCCGGAGAGGTGCTTCGGGTGTAGCTTGTGCCTTGTCAGGAGTTCAGAGGTCCGCCTTAGAGCTTCAGCGTATGGGAGTTTGGGTAGTCAGACCAGCCAGTGCCAGTGTGATAGCAGCGCTTCAGGTGCAGTCTTCGTTGGTCGACAGGATTCGGGTTGGTCAGGAGTCAGACTCAGCTTTGTCGGATTAGAGAGGGGCTGTCTGCAGAGCAGAGTTCAGATTTCAGTGTCTCCAGCGATGGTTGTCTGCGTTTCAGAGACCGTGTATGTGTGCCAGACGATGCAGTGCTGCGCAGAGAGATCCTTCAGGAGGCCCATGGAGCGCCTTATTCAGTTCACCCAGGAGGGGTGAAGATGTATCGAGACCTCAGAGAGTCATTCTGGTGGTCTGGGATGAAGCGTGATATCTCAGAGTTTGTCTCGAAGTGCCAGACCTGTCAGCAGATTAAGGCTGAGCACCAGAGGCCAGCGGGTTTGCTTCAGCCCCTTCCCATTCCTGAGTGGAAGTGGGAGAGTGTGGGGATGGATTTCGTCATGGGTTTGCCCAGGACTCCTTCGGGTTGTGATGCTGTTTGGGTGATAGTTGATCGTCTGACGAAGTCTGCTCATTTTCTGCCGGTGAAGAAGACCTTCAGTCTGGAGCGCCTAGCTCGTTTATATCTGGATGAGATAGTGAGGCTTCACGGTGTGCCTACTACTATTGTGTCTGATCGTGACCCTCGTTTTGTTTCGAGATTTTGGCGCAGTTTGCATAAGGCCTTGGGTACGAATTTAGCATTCAGTTCAGCTTACCATCCTCAGTCGGATGGCCAGACGGAGAGGACTAATCAGGTTTTGGAGGACATGCTTCGTGCATGTGTCCTGGACTTTGGTGGTAGCTGGGAGCAGCATGTGACTCTGATTGAGTTCGCCTACAACAACAGCTTTCAGGCGAGCATTGGTATGGCTCCGTTTGAAGCGTTGTACGGTAGGAGGTGCAGGTCCCCCATCTGTTGGGATGACCTGAAGGAGAGGGTCTTGGTTGGACCCGAGCTGGTACAGGGAGCGGTAGAGAAGATCAGGACGATTCGGGAGCGTTTGCTTGTTGCTCAGAGCAGACAGAAGTGCTATGCAGATCAGAGGCGCAGGCCGCTTGAGTTTGAGGTGGGAGATCATGTCTATCTGCGAGTGTCGCCGGTCAGAGGTGTGGTCCGGTTTGGGAAGCGTGGAAAGCTTAGCCCAAGGTTCGTTGGACCGTTTGAGATTCTGGAGAGGATTGGCCCTGTGGCTTACCGTTTGGCTTTGCCACCTGCGTTGTCTGCTGTCCACGGAGTTTTCCACGTGTCTATGTTGAGGAAGTATCTGCATGATCCGTCTCACGTGATCGACTACAGCCAGCTTCAGCTGAGAGAGGATTGCAGTTTCGAGGCGGTGCCTACTCGCATTTTAGCCAGGGACGTCCGCCGCTTCGTAGTAAGACCCTGCCTATGGTGAAGGTCCAGTGGTCAGATCAGTTAGAGAGTGAAGCTACGTGGGAGCTCGAAGATGAGCTGCGTGCCAAGTTTCCCTCCTGTTCGAGCAGTAAGGTGAGTTAATCTCGAGGACGAGATTCTTTTAAGGGGGAGGTGATGTTATAACCCGCATAATTCATACCTTATGTTTATCAGTTGCAATATTGTTCTAAGTTGGATTATCTATTCTTTGCTATCAGTTGGACTCCGGCGGTATTGTTTTAATTGTCAAGGGCGAGGAGGTCATTCGGTTAATTAAGGTAATTAATTATCTGATTTATAAGGAGAAGGGTTCCTTATTTTCCCTTACATTTTCTAATTATTCTTACATCACGATCAGTTTCCTCCATCGAGCCGATCGTGCGTTCAGAGCATCGACAGTTTCTCTGCCCTCTCTCCTCCTCTCAACTTCTTCCTCTGTGAGTTTGCAAGATCCGCTGTTGTGATCAGATTGTGTTATTGCTGCGTTTCTCTGATCGGTTCAGGTTTGTATTCAAGAATTCGGGACTGCGTTGTGGTTTTCTTTCTCTCTGTTTTCTGATTTTGAGCCGTTGTTCTTGATTAAATCAGAAGGCTTCGTCGCTGTTGAATTGTAATTGTGCGGGCTGTGGAACTGCTGCAGATTGTGGAGATCTTTCACTTTGAATCAGGTTGGTGTTGCAGATTTTGGGGTTTGGATAATCTAGGGTTCTTCTTTTCAGTTTCTGATTTTGTGTCAATTGATTTGGATAATCAGTGGCTGTTGGTCTGTCCGGATTGTTGCTCTGCGTGGATTGTGCCTGCTGCCTCAGTTCGTTGTTGCTTCTGCTAATTGAGGTAGGTGGTTACTCGATTCAGTTTGGAAGTTCAGCCATGGGGTGTTGCAACGGTCTGTTTGTGTGTGATTCTGTTGCGTTGTTTGTTGTTTTGGATGGCTAAACCCCCATGGTTTCCTGTTTTAATGTCTGATTTGGTGTGTGTGCTTTTGGCATTTTGAGGCATTGATTTGTGTTGTTTTTCTGCTCTGTTCGTCTTCTGGAAATTGCATTTTTCGCACTGTCCGAACTTCCGTCCGAGCTTTGAAGTTCGGACAGTGCGTTTCTGCCTTTCTGATTTGCGAGTTCGGGGTATGTCCGAACATCTGTCCGAACATGGATGTTCGGACACACCCTCAGGTTTTCCCTCTGGTTTAAGTTCGACCTGTGTCCGAACTTCGACGTCCGGACACAAGGTCGGACCTTCCGCGTGTTTTCCCGTAAAACCTGTCCGAACATCCGTCCGAACTTGGATGTTCGGACATGCTGAACTCCTCTATCTGATTTCAACTCGACTTGTGTCCGAACATTGATGTCCGGACACAAGTTCGGACATTTGGCTTTCTCTGGTTTCTGAGTCTCGACTTGTGTCCGAACTTCAATGTCCGGACACAAGTTCGGACACCCCTCTGTTTTCAACATAACTTCTTCGTTTGAACTCCGATTTGAGCGCCGTTTGTGGCGTTGGTTTCCTTATGATCTGTGCTACTGATTTATGAGTGTTTTGGCATATTTAAATGCAACTTTGCTTCTGTTTAAGCAACCTTTCTGTTTTGGGACATTGCACTTTGTTTCTGAGCCGTGAATGGCTGGGTCGAGCTATTCCGTGGTATACCATGTAGACGTCGTTCTGAGTGTGGGTCATTCCCTTTCTGTTCTGTGGGGTTGACGAACCCTTTGGCTCTTTCGAGTCATTTCTGCGTTGCCGAGAGACCTGGTATGGTCTATGGGTCTTCGACCCTTCTGAGTGTGTGCATTGTGTTTTGTCCCCTTTCTGTTAAGTGCTCTGACTGTTTCTGGAATGGGAACCCTTGTGTTCCACTCTACTTCTGTTTCTGAAAGCTTCTGACTATCTGAGAATTGTGCATAAGATGTTTATCTTCTCTTCTTCTGATTTCAATTGTTTTGAGCGACCTTGCTGATGACGGTCACTGCTTACTGGGCATAGTTGTGTGCTCATTCCCCTACTTCTAACATTTTTGCAGATTGATCAGCGAGGATCATCTTGAGTTCTGGAGCTGTAGTGTTTAGCTCATTTGACTGTTTAAACTTTTGATATGACGTTGTAGCCTTCGGGCCTTCCTCTGCTTTGAGTTTCTGTTCGGATATGTATTTGAATCCGTTTACTTCCGCTGTATTTGATACTTTGGTTTAAAATGTTAAGTGAACTCTGTTTTGGGCCTTTATTGTTTTTGATCGATTAGAGCCTTGCGTTATTGGTAGTAATACGCGGCGTGTAATACCCTTAACTCTTAGGCCGGTTTTAGGGGTGTTACATGGAGCTTTGTAGTAAGGCTTGTATCTTGAGCCTCTCCCGGACGAACTTCCTGAAGCGTTGCCGGAAGAGCCATTCCCATTCAGTCCTCCCTTCTTGTCGTTGATCGTTTTGAAGCTATTTGCCAAATCTCTGGCCTTATTTTCCGCCACTTCTGACTTTACAAATTCATGAATCATTTCGGCCAGCTCTCCATGGGTTTTCGGGGCTTTTGTTGCGATTTTCCCGGCAAGCCTGGGCTGTGCCAGCCCGTTTCCGAAAGCCTTGATTAGAATCTTCTCATCAATGTCATTGATTTCGGCTACCTACTTATGAAACCTTTCACTGAACTCTTTCACCGTCTCCCCCTTCCTCTGTTTGAGATCCATTAGTTCTATCGTTTCCTTCTTGATTTTCTTGCTTGCAGCAAAGTACTGCTGGAACTCCTCAGTTAGTTGCTTAAAACTTGAGATCGACTGCGGGGGCCTTGTTGAGATCCAACCCAGCGCTCTTTTAGATAATGTTCCCGGAAACAGATTGCAGAGGGCGAGCGAACTTATCCCTTGCGTGTTCATTGTGAACATAAATTTCTGAACGTGAAGAGCAGGATCCCCGGTTCCATCATACTTTTCCACTGCAGCGCGACAAAGTGGGGAGGAAGCTTTGCCTTCCTGATTTTCTCAGAGAAGGGGTAAGAGTCATGTCGATCGAATCATCTTCCTCAGTTTCATCGCTGACGATCAGAGTTTTCTCTAGCTGCTCTTTCTTCCGCTGTTGCTCGCTTCGGAGCCGCGATTCTTGAGCGATTCGAGCGCCTCAGTCATGTCCTCCCTCTTCTTTCTTCCATTCCTCTCTCGATCAGCTCCTGCTGCAAGACTTCATTCCCCTCCACTATTCTCTCGTCAATGGTTCTGACTAAGCTTTTCAACATCTCTTCCAACGCTTGCTTGGAGATCACATCTTCGGCTTCCACTCTGTTTGCTTCCACATTGTTGATCTCGCCCTCAGGTCGGGGTGTCTTTCTTGTTCTTGGAGCCATCTTTGCTCGCGTATCTCCTTCGCTCACACCTGCAAAAGACACAACCTCAAAGTTTCAAAGTTTCGTTGTTTTGTTCAAAATCAGACTACCTCCGGTGGACTCGTGGTTGCTAAGAAAGATCTTGAGCCATTCGATTCCCAGACGGCGCCAAAATGAAATAGTAAGTTCCTAATCCCCTAACCTCCTATCCTAATCTCTAATCTGATTCTTATTCTGCTAGACCTTTTACCCTTTATCGAGTTACCTTTCTACTTCGCAACTGAGCTTTTTGAGAGAGAGAATCGTAAAGGCAATGCAACAGTGTATATTTTCGAGTGTGAAAAACGTATCTTTTACCGTGGGGCTGAACCCCTATTTATAGTGTTTACACTGCCAGATTGAGAGTTGCCAGCCTGTACTTCTTTTTAATTGACAGGCTGGCGTTTACATATAAGCAGGATATTTAATTTACTCATCCGGCCGGAACATTCTCCGATCCGGCGACATTCCCTGTTCTAAGCTGTTCCTTCTAGTCACATAGGACCGGATGTTCTACCTTTCCTTATTCTCGTACTTTTCCCTCTTCAGTCAGCAACCCTTGGCTGGTATGGTTAACGTGCAGCCCATCGGCTACCGGGATACGCACAACCAATTGTCATGATAACATGGCATTCATTTTAAACATAACATAACATATTATAACATGTGGCATAGCATTATTATTGCATAGCACAACATCACATACACAGTGGATACTCTTTCCACAATAACAAACCTAGAAGGTTAAACAACATAAGAGCCTAGAGAATGATTCACCCTCATGTTAAGCTCGTTACACACACTCATTACCGTTCTGTTATTCTAACAAGTAACTTAAGTCACAGATGGTTCGGATATAGTGACCCGAACACACCACATAAACACATGTTCCCACTAAACGGATCATAAGTCAGAATAGGTAAGCTTTGGAGGAAGCTAGCGGGGGGTCGAACGCCAAATTAAGGAGAACAATCTTGACAACATAAGAGTCGAATCTGATTCAGATATCTACTCTTAACTTACATGCATGACCGGACAACTGGATTCCTCACTTCCCAGTTAGCCCTTGTTAGAAGTTCAACAGTGGAACTTAACAAACAATTCACAGCAAGTGGTAAGTCATGTTAGACACACCCAAGAGAAATGAGTCACATCATAACATCACAATAATATGAACAACTGTAAACTCGTTACATGATTAAGTCTTATAACGTCATAAACATACTGAAAAACAAACAACACACAAGCCGGTGTAAACCGGTAGGCAACAGACTGCAAGAAAACCATACCTTGGTCCTTGCTTCGATTTGTTTCCACCGTAGGTCACTCCTATACATGTTTAAGAATGTCGGTTAATTATTTACTTAACTTCAAACTTACCAACTACTTAACATGATTGTATGACATGTTTTAATGCCCAAACTAATCCTTCATTACCTACATTATACCCCCTAGGGTTAACTACATTAGCCACATTCTTTATTTTTTTTTATATAACTTTTGGTCTGTCCGACCCGCCGTCCGACCCACCAACTGGGACGGACCCTTCTAGTGATTCTCGAGTTTGGAAAATTCTACTTGTCCGACCCATGTCCGACCCAACCATCTGGGTCGGACCATTCCAGAGATTTTATCAACCTTTGAACATACACGTCCGACCCATGTCCGACTCACCCGACTGGGTCGGACCATTCCAGAACATTTACCGCCTTACAAAACACCCACGTCCGACCCAAGTCTTCTGGGTCGGACCGTTCCAGAACCATTTACTGGCGTCTAACAGAGGCTGTCCGACCCAAACTTGGGTCGGACCCCTGGGTCGGACGCCACCAAAACTTGCCCAAACTTGTCAAATCTTCACCAAGCTTCTCCTAAAGCCTCCTAATGTTTCCTAACATCATTTAGTACCCTCAAACCCTCATACAACATCCCTAAAATTAATTATCTATCTCCTTAACACTTACTCATTCCATACTGAAATTCCTAACACTTATATTATTTTCTCCTTGGTTCTCTAAGTGGTGTTTCATACCTACGATAGCCACTATGCCAATAATGTTTCCTCACCACTACTACATCATCTCCCAAACATCTTTTCTTCCTAAACAATTCCTTAAACATCTTTACAAGTTTATAGCTTCTCACGTAACAATCCACTTCATCCTTTTTTCACCAACAATACACAAGTCCTAAATACAATCTCATCAAGAACCTTGAAATGTCCCAAAGCATTCTTTTACATTCTAAATCCTCTAGAACATTACATAATCCCTTTTTACATCTTTAAACACCTTAATGCATGTTTCTTTCACTAGGAAAGCACTTAACCATTCTAAACATTTCTTAACTTATCAAACTCATTTTAAACCCTTAGAACTTCTTGTTTGTTACCTAAATTTTGACATAGGTTCTCCAAGAACATTACTAAACCAAAACACATTGTTTTCACCATCAAACAACCAAGAACACTAAAAATCCATCAAACACATTCTTATACACAAACTTCACACATATAGCACTACATCACAATATAGTGAATAATTTAATTTGCATGGCACTTAGGCCCTTAAGATGCATAAATCATAAACACTGAATTTCCACAATATATTTGCCTTTGACCTGCAAATACACTCAACAACACATATGCCTCTTACTAAGCCCATGAGAGCATTCTTCTAAGTCATTTTCCATTGGCTCCTTAAATCATTTTCACAAGCAATACAAGCTCATTTCTCCTAAGACTTTAAACCACATTAGGTTAGCATATTTACCTCTTTTCCTCCCAACTTCTTTCTTGTTTCCTTATAAATCCGGTAAGGATGTTTGGTTGTTTATCAACTTCTATACATCATACAAGCAATATAATGAGTATTCAAGCTTTAAGCTTCATCTCATTGCAAACCCTAAATTGTACATTTTTTTAAAAACATTAAGTTAGTTGTTTTACCTTAGAACTTGAAGAGAGTTTGAATATCTATCAAGAGAGGACTCCACCTAGTCCTTCAAAGGTTGGAATGAAGCTAGAACAAAGCAACATAAGGACTCCATTAAGAGTGATTTTCGGTCAAGATAAAAACATGGAGGAAACATCATTTTTCTTTGAGATTCCTTACCTAGAAGCAAAGGAGATCAATATATGTAGAATATAAGCTCAAGCTCCTTCAATGGTGAACTACATGGCACCGAAATGGTGGTCTTGAAGTTTTGAGAAGATAGGAATGAAGAGCTTGATGAGAGGAAGAGAATGGTGGTGTTTGTTCTTGATTTGGTTAAGTGAGCTAGGAGATACAAGTGGTCAAAGATGGAATTGTGTGTGGTACTATTGCAAACCGTAAATGGAGAATGAAGAGGAGGTAGAAGAGAGCTTGGCACCGTGGGAAATGAGGAAGGAAATGAGAGAATGAGATAAGTTTTGCTTTTTGAAGATATTTATACCTTAAAGCAAATAGTAACCATTAGTCATCATTTGTTACTTAAAACTAACATGTTTGGTGACTCATTACTACAAAAACCGGCCACCTTTATGTTACTAAGGGTATTTTAGTCTTTGTTGACTCATTTAATTACTTATACAAACATATGTTACAAACTAGCTTATTAAAGTCACTATTCATAAAAACAAGACACATAGAAGTGAAATTTTTGATTCCCATTGATATAGACTTCCAAATGTGATACTATATAGTACACATGTTAATTAAAGAGTAATGATGGACATTTAGCCATTCAAAACTCATTTACAAGACAATTTTTCAAAAATGTGCTTTAAGACTCCTTAAAGCACATTTTGTGTTTTAACTTGTTTTCAAGCTTGGTTTTCTTTGGTAATTGGTTTAATATGTTCATTAGTATATAAATAGGGTCTTGGTAAGCTCATTAGGTCTTAACCAAGCTTATCCCAAGCTTAGAGCACATTTTGGCCTTTATTGACCTTAAAGCACATTTTGTGTTTTCTATGGTTTAATTTGCTTACTAATGCTTCTAAGACTTTTTTAGTCTTAATATACCATATTTAAATGTTTAAACAACATACTAGGGTTTGGGGTATTTCAATCTACCCCCCTTAAAAGAACTTTGTCCTCAAAGTTCACACTTCCACATATTCTAAATATTAGAACACGGGAATACATATAAACAATATTTCCATACAACATTAACAACACACTTACATAACATTGGACACAAAGTCCATACAACATAAAATCGGACACAAGGTCCATACAACATATACAACATCATTCAGACACAACGGCCTGTAACATGATAACATAACATAGACGATGTATTTAAATACACGTCATACACACATAACCGAAACGGCTCTACCCCCCTTAAAAAGGGGTACGCCCCGTACCCTATACACATAAACACTAAGAAGTAAACAATGACGGGTACTTCGCCTTCATCTTATCTTCCAGCTCCCAAGTGGCCTCCTCAACGTCCTGGTTAGACCAAAGAACCTTCACCAGTCTCATAGACTTATGGCGAGTGTCTCGAGTCTTAGTATCCAGAATCCGTACCGGAGTCTCCACTGATCGCATGGTCGGCTCTAAGGTTAGCCTTTCAGGCTGAAGCACATGAGACGGATGAGACATATATTTCTTCAACTGGGACACATGAAATACATCATGTACCTTGCCCAGCTCGGCGGGTAGATCAAGTCTGTAAGCTACCGGGCCGATCCGCTCCGTCACAACATAAGGCCCCACATACTTTGGGCTTAACACGCCTTTTTGGCCAAAACGAAACACTCCCTTCATGGGGGATACCCTGAGAAATACCTGATCGCCCACGGCGAACTCCAGGTCACGTCTGCGCACATCTGCGTACGACTTCTGTCTATCCTGAGCTGCCTTCATGTTAGCCCGGATCTGGTGAACTTCTGCCTGAACTTGTTCCAGATACTCTGGTCCTATAATGACCGTCTCACTCGACTCATCCCAGCATAATGGCGTGCGGCATGGTCTACCGTACAATGCCTGGAAGGAGACATCTTGATCGAAGCATGGTAACTGTTGTTGTAACTAAACTCGATCAGATGTAACTTATCAATCCAGCTGGTCTGAAAATCAAGTGCACATGCACGTAACATATCCTCAAGTGTCTGGATGGTACGCTCACTCTGACCATCTGTCTATGGGTGGAACGTTGTACTTAGGTTCAGCTCGGAACCGAGCGCTTCCCGTGTGGATTTCCAATACCTTGAGAGGAATCTGGTATCTCTATCAGACACAATTGTTTTCGGTACCCCATGATGTCTTACAATCTCTTTGTCGAAGAGTTCTGCTAGTTTTGCCACTTTCCAGGTGTCCTTCATCGGTATGAATCGAGCCACCTTGGTCAGTCGGTCAACAACAACCCAAATCATATTCAGACCTCCCCTTGTAGGCGGAAGCCCTACTACGAAGTCCATAGAAATGTCATGGAACTTCCACTCAGGCACTGGCATTGGCTGTACCATACCACCAGGCCGTCGGTGCTCAAACTTGACATTCTGGCAAGTGAGACACCTCAATACATAATCAGTAACATCCTTTTTCATGCCAGTCCACCAAAAATAACGTTTCATACCCTTATACATTTTAGAAGCTCCAGGGTGAATCAAAGTCGTAGAACAATGGGATTCACTCAGTATGCACTCATTCAGCTCAGCGCTACTCCTCGGAATACACAGTCGGCCAATAAGCCTAATCAGGTCATCATCGTGGAGTCTGAAGTCGTACTTCTGACCCTCGAATGTGCCATCAATAAGCTTCTGCCTGATTTCCAACATATACTGATCCGTCATCTGAGCACCCCGCACCTCTTCAACCAAGCCAGTATGAGAGACTAGCGAATGGAGAGAGTGTGCTCGGTGACTCAATGCGTCAGCTACCACATTTGCCTTACCCTCTTTGTACTGAAGATTAATGTCGTAGTCGTTTAGAAACTCAACCCACCTTCTTTGTCTCATGTTCAACTCCTTCTGAGTGAACAAGTACTTTAAACTTTTGTGATCAGAATAAATCGTCACACTTACCCCATACAAATAATGTCGCCATATCTTCAATGCGATGACAATGGCACCCAGTTCTAAGTCGTGGGTAGGGTAGTTCTCTTCATGCTTCTTCAGTTGTCGGGAGGCGTAAGCTACGACCTTCCCGTGTTGCATCAACACACAACCCATACCTCTGCTTGATGCGTCGCAATAGACCTCAAAACCATCTGGACCGTCTGGTATAGTCAGGACTGGTGCAGATGTCAGAGCATCCTTGAGCCTCTGAAAAGAACTCTCACAGTCAACTGTCCACTCGAATGGTGCATCCTTCTTCATTAAGGAAGTCATCGGCTTCGAAACGCTGGAGAAGTCCTTTACAAACCTCCTATAATATCCTGCCAGATCGAGGAAGCTCCTGATATCGGTAACTGTCTTCGGCCTAGGCCAGGTGCGCACTGCATCAATCTTTGCCGGATCAACAGCGATCCCGGCCTCAGAAATCACATGACCAAGGAAGGAAACTTGGTTCAACCAAAACTCACACTTCGAAAATTTAGCATATAACTGGTTCTTTCTTAACGTTTGTAACACATTTCTCAGGTGGCTTTCATGCTCACCTCTCGATTTCGAGTACAGTAGTATATCATTGATGAAGACTACCACTTACTTGTCCAACTGATCTTGGAACAAGCGGTTCATTAAATCCATGAACTTAGCTGGTGCATTGGATAAACCAAACGGCATAACCGTAAACTCGTAATGCCCATACCTAGTTCTGAACGCTGTCTTCTCAATATCACTATCACGAATAGCAATCTGATGGTATCTGGATCGTAGATCTATCTTCGAGAATACTGATGCTCCCCTCAACTGATCAAATAAATCGTCGATGCGTGGTAAAGGGTAACGGTTCTTCACCGTAACTGCATTCAGCTCTCGGTAGTCAATACACAGGCGGAGACTACCGTCCTTCTTCTTCACGAAGAGGACTGGCGCTCCCCATGGTGAAACGCTAGGGCGAATAAACCCCTTGTCGAGTAAGTCTCTCAGCTGCTCCTTGAGCTCTGTCATTTCTGCTGGAGCCATACGATAGGGCGCCTTCGCAATTGGTCCGGTGCCCGGAACCAAATCGATCTCAAACTCCACTTCCCGTGCTGGCGGCATGCCCGGCAGTTCCTTAGGAAATACATCAGGAAACTCCGACACTACCGGCACATCAGGACTAAACTCTGGGTCTCTCTCTATGTCTTGGACATAGCAGAGGCATACATCACTCCCTCGTCGTAGTTCACGATACATAGCCATGGCGGTGATGATCTGAGTCGAAGGCTCCCTGGGCCTCTGGCGGTAAGATATGGTAACCCCAGATGGACTCCGAAGAAGCAGTCGATGCTCGGCACATAGGATTCTGCCCTTGTACCGCTCCAACCAGTTCATCCTGACAATCACATCAAAACCAAGTCCGTCGAACTCTATCAAGTCGATCGGAAATTCATCACCTCTGATTCTCACAACAACATCTCGGTGGTAGCGGGTACACCTGATCCGCTCTTTCGACGGGAGAGTGACTAGGAAGTTTGGCATCTCATCACCGTCTAACCCCAGCCTCTTCGCAAAGGATAGCGAAATAAATGTGTGAGAGGCTCCGGAGTCGAACAAGATCGAAGCGTCCACGCCATTGACTGGAAAGGTACCGGTGAGGATCGTGCCGCTCTTGCCGGCTTCTGCTTCATTGCAGACACTCAGTATACCTCCCGTTCCGAGAGCACAGCCTAATTCATTGGCAAACTAATAAGTATTGGGTAACAACACGGCTGATATACTTCAACAATTCCACTTTATTCATTAACACACTCTTCTTACATCATTTGTTGGTTTACACTGTTGACATAACTTAACACATATACAACATCCTTAACACATTACATAATTATACAAGGCTTTAAAACTGTCTGTAGGTCAAATTCAAACGTCCGGGTTTCATGTGTGTGGCATTGATCACTGCCGACGGTGCGGTATTCAGTTTGATCTTCCTGATGCCATGATATAGCATCCTTGACTGCCCACCCATGATTAACACATCTCCTGACTTTAGTACTAACTTCTTGCGAGATCAGCACACTTCTGCTCGCCATATATAAACACTGCGGTATCACCAATGGACCAAGACACCACGGGTACTCCCTTACTTAGAGACTCGGGTGACTCGTCCTTATCTTGGTGTAAGCCTAATCGTCCACCTTTCTGGTAGAAGTTCACAATACACAAATCTGCCTTAACACTTGGAATTGAATCTGTTTCAACTTGCTGAGCAATTCCCACGGCGTGATTAACGACCGCAAGGAACTCCTCAGGTATCTTTGGTACAATTGCTCCGTCTTCAGCTCGCACTTCTTGATATGTCTTGGTGTAAGGATTCCAGTCCTTACCCATGCACATCATCTTCAATTTCATTCTTGATCCGCTCGGGTATTCAGGTGTGTAGAAACCTCCAGGTGTTGCTCCAAGTTCATTGCATCATTTGATGATATGGACTTGTGCTTCCGGTGTCAGGTATCCATTTAAGAGTATCATACCTGGCTGGATAACCTGGCATTGCTCCATTGGAAATTCGGTGATGCTGATGGTGGTTTCTTCTGGGTTTGGTGTGGGTGGGATTGGATAACATATATTGAAGGTTCCTTTAAGTTTAGAGTTATCTAATTAGGTGACTTTCACACTGTACTTTAACTCTTACTCACATGATAATACACTTGGACTCACTAATACACACATGCATGAAATGCGGTATGCAATCACTTATTTCATTCAACAGTTTAGGCGGTACCTGGTGTAGAAGAGGGCCCTGGCACCTCAGACCGGTCCACCACATTCAGGGCGGCCTTGCTAGGTCCCGACCCCTTCCCCTTCTGGGAATCAGTGTGCCTCTGATCTGTGGGTGGCTGGTTTGCCGTCTTCGGGCCATCAGTAGTCGCTGTGGCCTTACCCTTCCACTGCCCCTTGGGCTTGTTGACTCTGCTGTTGGGGTTCCGGCAACACTCGTAGTCACGGTGACCCCATTTCTCGCTGTAACGACACTGTACGTCGTTTCCCTTGCAGTCCTTGCCGGGGTGGTCTCCGTTACACCACTTACAGTAGTAGTGGCGCTCCGGTCCAGATCCCGTGCTAGCCTTAGGTGGGTTAGAGCGTAGGGGTTTCGCCGCGTATGCATATGTGAGCTTTAGTGGCTCCTCAGCTGTGGTGGTCTGGGCTTGGCCCTTGTCACCCTGGTGCTGACTTTTCTGGGGCTGGGGATAAGGCTTCTTCTTCTTCTTTCCTCCCCCGTACCCCTGCGGACTCTGGCCCTCGCTCGTGGCCTTGCGCTTGTGCGCATTCTCCTCGTCCCTCAGATGGACGGTGATCTCGACCTTAGCAGCGGCATGATAGCACTCTTGAATTTAGGATGTCAGTCATGCCCCGCAAAACTTACTCGCAAACTCACATTAATACTCACTTATGGATTACACTTATTCACATCACACTGTATTCTAATTACCTGCAAGGTAGTATACTCAGCTGGCCCCATCCCATAGCGAAGACGGTGGCTGAGACCGTTGTAGAAACAGTTTACCAGCACCCGGTTCGAGTATCCCAGGTCAGGTAACAGGTGGATAAGGCCGGTGAATGCAGTGTAGTACTCATCAACCGACATCTTGTCCCCCTGCCTCAGACTATCCAGCTCCAGGCGCTTAGCCTCTTGAACATGCACAGGGTAATACTTGGCTCGCAGCATAGCTGCGTACTCCCTCCATCCAAACTGAGGATCCGCCATCCGGTCCTCTCTCACAAGCTTCCACCAACTCTGTGCCGAACCCTTCAGGTAGTAAGCGGCAAGACGGACCTTGGCCCCAGCAGGCACATCCAAGGTCTCGTAGGCGGTCTCCAACTCGGAGATGTACGCCTCCAGCTTACGTGGGTCGGTCTCCCCATGAAACGACGGGGGTCTAAGATCTACCAATGCCTTGACCCAGTTGGTCTCTCGTGGCGGTGGCGGTGGTGGTTAAACTCCGGGCTGTTGCCCCTGCTGAATTGCAGCTACAAGTTGTGGGACCATTTGGGCTACGGCGGCCGCTACATCTTTGGCCATGACCTGTGCCGTAGGGTTCTCGCCCTGGTCATCCGTATCTCCAGTACCGCTTCCGCGGCCTCTACCTCGTGCTCTACCTGACATCTGAATTCACACGAACACTTATTAGCATTATGCTTGCACACTTATCGATTCCAACGGTTGTAACGTTTCCCGACAATAAGGTATTTCCACACTTGGTTAGTGGTTAACCTTTCCCTAACTGCTCACTTAGGTAACTGTAGTTAGGTTTCCTAACTCGGTATATTCCTAAGCTCGGTATTCTAGTCATCAGAGCGAATACCACTTTTTGAAACACCCCTACTACGCACTTAACAACTAAATGAAATCGCAGCAGAATTAAACAACTAAACAATAACTAAACGCCTCGGTGCTACAACGTCGTCAACCACCCACGTGGTTAACAAGGCAGAATACGTACAAGTGTACCGGTCTGATGATCAGACTCCCGAGCATAGAACTAAAACCATAATTACATCATGTACAATACCGAGTATTTAATTACATGCCTTTACTGTAAACTGCCAATATACCGTCACAGTAGTATCAATGGAACCAAAATATAACGCCACGGGAGCACAGGCGCATCCCGGGCTCAACATCCAAAATAACCAAAAGTACATCTGCAGCCTAGGACCTACAGCCACTCTGTTTCTTCGATCCTCATCCTGCAGTAAAAAATATGGAGCCCCCGAGGGGGTCAGCAACCCTTGGCTGGTATGGTTAACGCGCAGCCCATCGGCTACCGGGATACGCACAACCAATTGTCATGATAACATGGCATTCATTTTAAACATAACATAACATATTATAACATGTGGCATAGCATTATTATTGTATAGCACAACATCACATACACAGTGGATACTCTTTCCACAATAACAAACCTAGAAGGTTAAACAACATAAGAGCCTAGAGAATGATTCACCCTCATGTTAAGCTCGTTACACACACTCATTACCGTTCTGTTATTCAAACAAGTAACTTAAGTCACAGATTGTTCGAATATAGTGACCCGAACACACCACACAAACACATGTTCCCACTAAACCGATCATAAGACAGAATAGGTAAGCTTTGGAGGAAGCTAGCGGGGGATCGAACGCCAAATTAAGGAGAACAATCTTGACAACATAAGAGTCGAATCTGATTCAGATATCTACTCTTAACTTACATGCATGACCGGACAACCGGATTCCTCACTTCCCAGTTAGCACTTGTTAGAAGTTCAACAGTGGAACTTAACAAACAATTCACAGCAAGTGGTAAGTCATGTTACACACACCCAAGGGAAATGAGTCACATCATAACATCACAATAATATGAACAACTGTAAATGCGTTACATGATTAAGTCTTATAACGTCATAAACATACAGAATAACAAACAACACACAAGCCGGTGTAAACCGGTAGGCAACAGACTGCAAGAAAACCATACCTTGGTCCTTGCTTCGATTTGTTTCCACCATAGGTCACTCCTATACATGTTTAAGAATGTCGGTTAATTATTTACTTAACTTCAAACTTACCAACTATTTAACATGATTGTATGACATGTTTTAATGCCCAAACTAATCCTTCATTACCTACATTATACCCCCTAGGGTTAACTACATTAGCCACATTCTTTATTTTTTTTATATATCTTTTGGTCTGTCCGACCCACCGTCCGACCCACCAACTGGGTCGGACCCTTCCAGTGATTCTCAAGTTTGAAAAATTCTACTTGTCCGACCCATGTCCGACCTAACCATCTGGGTCGGACCATTCCAGAGATTTTATCAACCTTTGAACATAGACGTCCGACCCATGTCCGACTCACCCGACTGGGTCGGACCATTCCAGAACATTTACCGCCTTACAAAACACCCACGTCCGACCCATGTCCGACCCACGTCCTCTGGGTCGGACCGTTCCAGAACCATTTACTGGCGTCTAACAGAGGCTGTCCGACCCAAACTTGGGCCGGACCCCTGGGTCGGACGCCACCAAAACTTGCCCAAACTTGTCAAATCTTCACCAAGCTTCTCCTAAAGCCTCCTAATGTTTCTAACATCATTTAGTACCCTCAAACCCTCATACAACATCCCTAAAATTCATTATCTATCTCCTTAACACTTACTCATTCCATACCGAAATTCCTAACACTTATATTATTTTCTCCTTGGTTCTCTAAGTGGTGTTTCATACCTATGATAGCCACTATGCCAATAATGTTTCCTCACCACTACTACATCATCTCCCAAACATCTTTTCTTCCTAAACAATTCCTTAAACATCTTTACAAGTTTATAGCTTCTCATGTAACAATCCACTTCATCCCTTTTTCACCAACAATACACAAGTCCTAAATACAATCTCATCAAGAACCTTGAAATGTCCCAAAGCACTCTAAATCCTCTAGAACATTACCTAAGCCCTTTTTACATCTTTAAACACCTTAATGCATGTTTCTTTCACTAGGAAAGCACTTAACCATTCTAAACATTTCTTAACTTATCAAACTCATTTTAAACCCTTAGAACTTCTTGTTTGTTACCTAAATTTTGACATTGGTTCTCCTAGAACATTACTAAACCAAAACACATTGTTTTCACCATCAAACAACCAAGAACACTAAAAATCCATCAAACACATTCTTATACACAAACTTCACACATATAGCACTACATCACAATATAGTGCATAATTTAATTTGCATGGCACTTAGGCCCTTAAGATGCATAAATCATAAACACTGAATTTCCACAATATATTTGCCTTTGACCGGCAAATACACTCAACAACACATATGTCTCTTACTAAGCCCTTGAGAGCATTCTTCTAAGTCATTTTCCATTGGCTCCTTAAATCATTTTCACAAGCAATACAAGCTCATTTCTCCTAAGACTTTAAACCACATTAGGTTAGCATATTTACCTCTTTTCCTCCCAACTTCTTTCTTGTTTCCTTATAAAACCGGTAAGGATGTTTGGTTGTTTATCAACTTCTAAACATCATACAAGCAATATAATGAGTATTCAAGCTTTAAGCTTCATCTCATTGCAAACCCTAAATTGTACATTGTTTTAAAAACATTAAGTTAGTTGTTTTACCTTAGAACTTGAAGAGAGTTTGAATATCTATCAAGAGAGGACTCCACCTAGTCCTTGAAAGGTTGGAATGAAGCTAGAACAAAGCAACATAAGGACTCCATTAAGAGTGATTTTTGGTCAAGATAAAAACATGAAGGAAACATCATTTTTCTTTGAGATTCCTTACCTAGAAGCAAAAGAGATCAATAATATGTAGAAATATAAGCTCAAGCTCCTTCAATGGTGGAACTCCATGGCACCGAAATGGTGGTCTTGAAGTTTTGAGAAGATAGGAATGAAGAGCTTGATGAGAGGAAGAGAATGGTGGTGTTTGTTCTTGATTTGGTTAAGTGAGCTAGGAGATACAAGTGGTCAAAGATGGAATTGTGTGTGGTACTATTGCAAACCGTAAATGGAGAATGAAGAAGAGGTAGAAGAGAGCTTGGGACCGTGGGAAATGAGGAAGGAAATGAGAGAATGAGATAAGTTTTGCTTTTTGAAGATATTTATACCTTAAAGCAAATAGTAACCATTAGTCATCATTTGTTACTTAATAAACTAACATGTTTGGTGACTCATTACTACAAAAACCGGCCCCCTTTATGTTACTAAGGGTATTTTAGTCTTTGTTGACTCATTTAATTACTTATACAAACATATGTTACAAACTAGCTTATTAAAGTCACTATTCATAAAAACAAGACACATAGAAGTGAAAATTTTGATTTCCCATTGATATAGACATCCAAATGTGATACTATATAGTACACATGTTAATTAAAGAGTAATGATGGACATTTAGCCATTCAAAACTCATTTACAAGACAATTTTTCAAAAATGTGCTTTAAGACTCCTTAAAGCACATTTTGTGTTTTAACTTGTTTTCAAGCTTGGTTTTCTTTGGTAATTGGTTTAATATGTTCATTAGTATATAAATAGGGTCTTGTTAAGCTCATTAGGTCTTAAACAAGCTTATCCCAAGCTTAGAGCACATTTTGGCCTTTATTGACCTTAAAGCACATTTTCTGTTTTCTATGGTTTAATTTGCTTACTAATGCTTCTAAGACTCTTTTTAGTCTTAATATACCATATTTAAATGTTTTAACAACATACTAGGGTTTGGGGTATTTCAGTAGGTAATGATTAAAGTTGCCTCATAGTTTTCCTGTTTTTATGCAGTCATATGAACACGAGTATGACCTTCAATCTAAGTTGTTAAACTAACTCTCCATTTCATTTTGGTTTCGTACCTATTGGATAACAATCCTTCTCAGTAGTTCATAGTCTTCAGTCATGCTGCTTGGCCATTATACATGAAGCTGCTACATGGCAAATGTTTACACAATTTTTTGACAAGAATCTGCAGCACTCGTTCACCACCATTCTCAAATGGCCCAGGACATGATAGAGGTCACCATGACTTTGGGCTGTACGAATCAGAGACAAGTTTTTTCTCTTCCAAAGTTCTGATGCAGGATAACAAATGCTCCACCAATCTGAACAACTACTGAGCAAAGGAGCCCTCTATACAGTGAGAAAGTTGCTCGCAAGTGAGGAGGAAAATTCAGCAGACCCTAGGATCGGTACCGAATGGCATCGTGGTTCCGGCCAGGACACAAGCCGACATGTTCAGTCCCGGGTGCTACCATTACTACCCAAAGCACTGAAATATTCACTACAAACCATACAACCTCATTGTTTTGGTAGGTTACATGGCAAGGTATGAGGGCGGTAAGCTCGGTATAAATTGACAACCCATTTCCTTCTTATTTTACAGCACTACTCATATGCTCTTGCGCAGCCCCACTGCGGTTATGTTACTATTGCAGCACTCTGAAGTTACATCTGTTGCATGAAAATATCTTGACAAGTTTTTTAGACAACACTTCTTCTCCGGTTAATATATGCCTAACCTGGTATCAATTTATATAAGACTGAGAGCTAATTTGAAGTTTCATGATGCAATTTATCTTTTATGAGATCAAGCATTGAATGGGTGCATTATATATCCTCTGATATTGCTTCGCAATAATTTAGCTTTTAAAGTTTTTGCTTCTCTAACTTTGAACATAAGTGTTGGTGCGTTACCAAAATACACTCAATCTTATTACTATTCAACTTACCTGGTTATATACTGATGTCTAAACCTGAGATGTCATGAATGGCAAAACTCTTTTACTCTTGGTCTATGTCGTTTGATCGGTAAATAAGAGGGCCTTTAATTGATTGTTGTTCCCTGTTGCTACTGTCTTACTCCATCTGTTAGGCTGCTGTTTCAAGCTCCATTTAAACATTGTTATTTTGCACTTTAGGAACTGTTGTACAGCAATCCTTTTGCCGTTGTTTGCTGGTTTAAAAGGGGGTATATTGCCACATATCTACACTCTGAAATTGCAGATACTGCGTGATAAAGTTTTAAGCAGGTTTTCACACAGTAACTCCTCTAGTCATGATCTGTTATGAGCTGGCAAGCGATTCATATCACCACTATTTAATAGCTTCGTGAGTATCGACCTATAACTTTGAACCACTCTTAGCAGCAGATTAGTTAAAACTGCTTAGGCAATAATGACACTTTGAGATAAGCTTATTTTGCCACTAGTGCTACTCTTGCTACCATCTTTATGCTAGATTCTGAGGAACAATTGTGTGAGCCTCGATTTTAAACCCTATCCTATGTGGATTAAGTTGATTGGGATCTAGTCGGGTTTTAGGTCCACTTATAACCTAAGATTAATAACTATGTCATAAAAACAATAATTATTAAAACCTAAGCTAGCTCACTGGAACCTATTATGAGTCGCCACCTAATTTTAACCTAGATCAAATTAGGAAAGGAGAGTTCGGGTTCGGGGGCTTGATATTCGACTTATTTAAGGTTCAAATTACTTTCATTACCCTCAAGAGTCGTTTTTCCTCTACTTAGTTTATTTACGGCTTATTACGAGTCGTTTTAACCTAAGTGCGCAAGCTTCTGTTTTTTTATGTTTTTTAGCGTTTTTTGACAGAAAATTAAAGTGAAATTGAAAGCTACCTAAACTAGGGTTTCGGAGGCAGAATTAGGTCAAATTTTGCTTACGTCCGTAGCCACGGACCAAGAGTCCGAGACCACGGACCCCGGTTAACCTAAATATGCAGAAAAGTCGAAATTGAGGGAAAACAAAAATTTGCAAAGTCCGGGGCCACGGACAGGCTGTCCGTGGGCCCGGACATCGTTAGAAAAACCTAAGTTTTGAATTTTTAAAATCCCGCCGCCGTCCGTGGGTGTCCGTGGTCTCGGACAACGCGTCCGAGGTCCCGGACCATAGGTCCGAGGTCACGGACCACCCACGGACAGGGGTTTTCAGAAGGTTCCCGAGGGTGTTTTGAGCTCAAATTTTATGGGTGTGTAGCCTGAAAGATTTACAAGTCGTTAGTGATTGAAGGTTTTCAATTTGAACTCGAATTAAGCACGAAACTTTGTAAACAAGTTATTGGACAGAAGCTTAAACAAACGTCAATACAGAAGCGTAAACAGGTTGGTTTGAACCCAAACTTTGACAGAGAGTTAACAAGGTCGTGGGGAATCAGAAAAGTGGGATTGTAACCTGTTTTACCTTCGAATTCAAGATGATTCTTCACGTTGGGATTCTTCGGAGGCTCCGATGATGCCGGTTCCGGATTGAATTCGACCCGGGCTTCTGGTTGTTGATTGTTGATGATGTTCTTCACGTTTTGGAGGTGGTTTGGTTGATGTTTGATGATTGTTGATGTGTTAGGAGTTGAAAAGTGTGTTTAGGTGGTGATTTCGAGAGATTTTTGATGTGATTTTGGTGCTTGGATGTGTAAAAACGTGAGGAGAATGAGACGGCTAGGTTTTCTGGTTGCTTAGGGTTCTTGAGGTTCTTCTTTGATCATGGGATAAGGTTCCTTATATAGACCTCTTTAAAGATAGAAAAATCCGGTAAAAACCGAGATTTACCGACGTTTTAGCTCAAGGGCTTCCAAAAGGAATTTGATTATGAAATTTCACACATGGGTAAAGGATGATATTTCTGATTTTTCTAAGTGGAATCGAATTTTTTGGATATTGGAATATTTTTAAATTCAATTTCTCGTCAGATTCAATCAGAAATTGCTAGAAAATTATTGGAAATTCGAAAAATCAAAATTCCAACGCCATTATGCTTAAAATGTCATCCTCTATCTTGGGTAAAAATTTCAAAGCATTTTGAATTGATTTGACCCTTATTTGGAGGAGAGAGAAAGCCTGTAGGGGGCTTAGGAGCCTTGAAAAATTACGAAAATGGCCCTGGAGATGACTAAGCTGTCCCTAGCACTCTGAAATGTGCCGATCGATCTGGGAACCCTCACTACTAGCCTATTAGAAGAGACTCACCTCCGGGGGGTTGAAATTTTGGGTATAACAGATTGCCCCCCGTCAACTAGACTTTGTAATGGAAATGAAAAGGCTAGTTGATGCTTGAGTGATACCCCAAAATTTTGGATCTTAAAAGACCCCTCGTGCAATTGAAAACCAACAAGTTGTGTCGAGCTGTTCTAAGGCGCTGACTACCTATGAGTAAAGTGGAAGGATGTCGAGCGATTCTAAAGCGTCGGCCACCTAAAGGTAAAAAATGAAATAATGTCAGACTATTCTAAGGCGCCGACTACCTATAACGAATGAGATGATGTCAAGCTATTCTAAGGCGTTGACCACCTATAACGAATGAGATGATGTCAAGCTATTCTAAGGCGTTGACTACCTAAAATGAAATGAAGTATGCCGAACATTCTAAGGGGTCGGGAACCTGTAATGCAAATGTAGATGTCATGCAGAAAAAAGATGATATGATGATGATATGCTAACGATGCTGATGATGATGTTGATGCTGATGATGCTCGGATGCTTCTGGGGACCGAAACCCGTTCCAATGCTCCTGGTTGGTATACTATGGGGACTTATTGCCTCTGCCCACCAACTGGGGTGCTGGGATAACTTCTAGATTACCAAGGGGACTTATTGCCACTGCCCACTAGTTGCTTCTCCCAAGAAGTTGACATAAAGATGGGGACTTATTGCCTCTGCCCCGCCAACTTAGATCACGCTCTATCTCGCACTGAAGATGATACTAGGTCTCGTACTGGTCTCGCACTGGATGATGATGCTCGGTCTCGCACTGATGAAACTGATGGGTCTCGCACTGATAAAGATGATGGGTCTCGCACTGATGAAGATGCATGGTCTCGCACTGAAGAAAATGATGGGCCTCGCACTGATGAAGATGGTGGTCTCGCACTGAAGAAAATGATGGGCCTCGCACTGATGAAGATGGTGGTCTCGCACTGAAGAAAATGATGGGCCTCGCACTGATGAAGATGGTGGTCTCGCACTGAAGAAAATGATGGGCCTCGCACTGATGAAGATGGTGGTCTCGCACTGAAGAAAATGATGGGCCTCGCACTGATGAAGATGGTGGTCTCGCACTGAAGTCTCGTACTGAATGGATGAAGGAAAAGCTGGCTCTCACACTGATTCTAGGTCTCGTACTGAATGAAGATGCTAGGTCTCGTACTGAAAGAGGAATCTGCAGGGCCTTGCGCCGATTTTAGGTCTCGAACTAAAAATGAGTTAGGAAGATAATGGTCTCGTGCAAATGATGAAAACTGATTATTGGAGTGCCAAACATGGCAATGATGATAAGATGTATGCAATCAAAATACATGAAAGATACTCGTTCAAAACAGGAAACTGTTGGAAAAGGTGGCAATGTTGAGGTGTTGTGCAAAAGTTGTAAAATGCAACTAAAGTGTTTGTTGGAAGCTAGCCCAAAACAAGGAACTATTGAAAAATGTGCTAAACATGGCAATGCTTAAGAAAAACTCTGCTGAAAAAGGAAAGTGAAATAATCATTTCCTGACTAAAAATTTCAAATCTGCAATTTGTTTCTTAGAAAATGAACATGCCGTTGGTGGAAGTGTGTGGTGTTTGTTGTGGTGCTTGTGATAGACCTGGGACTGCGTTGTGATTTTGGATGGTGGTCAGGGTTATGACGGGTTTGATGTTTTTGTGGAGGTAAGGCTAATGACGGGCTTGAGAGTGTGTGTGTGTGGTGGTAGGGGCTTATGTGTGCCTGTGTAGTGGAGGTGTGGAGGTAAGGGCTTATGTGGGCCTGTGTAGTGGAGGTGTGGTGGTAAGGGCTTATGCCTGTGGTGGGATGGTGGTGCTCAAGCTTTAGGTTTCAATTGGTGTTGTCATGGCAATTGTTGGAACCAACAATTGCCCCCAGTATTTTTCCTTAGGACAATCTGAGCTAGAGTTCATGGCAATTGATCGGAACGATCAATTGCCCCCAGTATTTTCTTTGATTAAACATGCGAACAAGTCTCACCCTCACAGGGTCGAGGTTTATGCTTTGATGTGGTGCTCCCTAACCTACACTCGATGTGGTCGGTGTTTGCACTCATTTCTCGCTCATGGTCATAACTTCTAAACCATTGAATTCGATATTTGATGGATTTACGCATTTGATCTGTTACTTTCACGTGATTGGACACACAACTATCAAGTCGGAAGTCTTTAAAGCTTATAACGTGGCCATAGGGTGTGATGAAAGACGACGGGATCATGGAGGGATATTTGAGGTATGTGGAGCTAAAATGGGTGACCAAAGCTGCAACTTGCGTCCTCTCTCAGATTCATCTTCCTTGTCTTGAAGTCGTCTAACTGCTTCATGTTGACGTTGTTTTTGAGCTTCTGGACCTGGACTTTTGGAGTTGTCCTTTACACCATTTCTCTTTTTTTGTCATTTGGACTTCTTCGAGGCACTTCGGGTTCGCCTTTTTGTTTTATCCTTTCTTGACTTTGCCTTTGGGGTTCTTGTGTTTCCCGGTTTTGGGCTTCGAGAGCTGTTTTGACGTGAGCTCTTTTGATCCTGTGTCACTTTGGGACCATTTACGGATCACTTCGTCATGCTGATAGCGGCATTGCTTCTTCGGACTGATGATAATGTTATCCGAGAGTCGGGCTCCTTGCTTCCTTTGGTCACCGGGTCGGACATTCATCATTGGCTGGGTTATTTTGTGGGGCTCATAATATTGAAAAGGGATATACAAAAGGCTCAACGGGGGTGCCTAGGGTTTAATGTCAGGGTTTACAAGCTTTTGGCTATGTGGTGCTGTACCTAGGTGCTTCGTCATTCCTGATAGTTGTATATCCGTTCTTTGTTACTTTTCACAGGTCTAAGCGTAAATTTACAAATTATCTCCTTCGGTCGGAGTTATACCGTTTGCCTCACCTTTGAATGTGGACTCACCGGAGTCGTGTAAAAATGACACGCTCGTTCACTCATGGTTTTTCCACTCAAGACACTCTCGTGAATTTCACTCAGAGACTAGTTCGCACGCGTAAACGAAAGATTAAAGATGACGATCCTGAACTCAGATTGCCCCCAGTATTGACCTGGGGTTTATGACAACACTTAAACAGATGTGGATTTTGGAATGCTTTGTGGGTTGTTTGGATATTATAGGGTGAGTTGTGGTGTTTGGTTAGGCATGTTCAAATTTTTAGAAACAAGAGACAAGCCGTTCCATTGCATAGTCAGAAAATGATTGCTTCGCGATCCTTTTCCTTAAAAAACTATTTTGTTTTCCTTCTTTTTTCGATGAATGAAAAATGGTTAGTACAGGAGTTGTGAAAATGGAACTATGATTTTATTTATGAATCATGAAAGAAACGTAAAGATTACAATCAGAGGTGACTGAAAACTAACTAATAAGCTACTAGGAAAATTTGAAGATGCAAGAAAACGATCTGCACACTTAGAAAAATTGGACTCCTTGCTCGAGGAGGTCTTGAATCTTGTGCTTCAATGCTCGGCAATTGTCAGCAGAATGGCCAGGCAACTGATGGTAGTGGCAGAATTGATTAAGATGCCTCCCCAAATGAGTGGTTCCTGGCCGAGGGGCCAGGGGCTGTAGCAGGTTTCTCTTCTGAAGCTCTTCAAACGCCTGACTTGGTGCTCGGCCAATGTTGGTGAATTCCCTTTGCGATGAGTCTCGGCGTGGTAAGGGTATTGTCCTAAGGTTTTGATGCGGAGATCTAGGTCGTTGAACCATATTCACTTCTGGGAAACTGCTTTGAGCGCAAGCTGCTGTCTGAAGATAAGCCTTTTCTGGTCCTGGCTTAGATAATTTGGAGCCACTGCCGGAGTTTCTTGAGCACTCGAGCTCCAAACCTTCCTTATGAATCCTTTCCTCTAGAATACCGACTTGTCCCATCAACATGTCCAAACTCGGAAAGTACATAAATTTTAGCTCATGGTTGTGTTGTTTTCGCATGTTCTCAATTATCATGCGGATTTGCTCCTGCTCGTCCATTCTGGTAGGCATGGCTGCAGCCTTTCTCCTCCAACGCTTGATGAAGTCAGACATGGACTCACCGTCTTTCTGTCGAGTTCCTGCCAGATCGATTCTGGTGACCTCGAGGTTCTTAGCATACTCGAAATGATTTAGGAAAGCCTCGCAAACCTCCTCGTAGGTTTTGGTATTCATCTTCTGAGTGAGATACCAACGCTGAGGAGTCTCGTCTAGATAGCGTGCGAAAACTTTGGCTTTTTGCATATCGTTGAGCCCCAAGATGGACATTTCTCGGTCGAACATAGCCAAGTGAATCTGTGGATCCGAGGAACCCTTGTACAAAGCGAGTGCAGGCAGCTTCAGCTTTAGGGGAAGAGCAACTTCGGGATACGACGCCGTGGAGAAATAATCGAAGCCAGCTGGTTTGTTGGTTTTCTCTATGCGCTCAATCCTTTTCAAAACCCTTTTGACCTCTGCAGCTAGCTGGTTGTCAGGAACATCCTTCCCCATACGTGTTTGAGGATCTTGGGCCCTAACAGAGTCAATCTCGATGTAATTACGATTAAGATTTTCATCCACAAGCTTTTCCAGAGTGTGCTGGTTTGTCTCCTGGAGATTAGCCTTACTCCTCAGTTCCTCGACAATGGACTCCAAGACCTTGTACCCTTGCAGCACAGCGGCCAACTGGGCCTCGGTGTTGATCGGGTTTCCTCCTTCTGCCATATCTGGATTCGGGCTTGCCTGTTTCCAAGAAGTCCATTATTAGCTAACAAGAGGAAGTGGGTTGAAAGACACTAAGGTGATAATGACACTTCACAAGGTAATCGAAACAGGCTTAGGCTGAAAGCAAGTGGGCCAAGATACCCAGGAAATGAGGTGCTTGGGCTGAAGTATCTCTCAGGCTATGAACTGGAATTTGGACTGAAATGTAAACAGATGGCTTTGATTGGGCCTGAGAGGTGACACCTAGATCTAGGGTTTGGGGCTAGGGCCCGGATAAGAAGTCTACCTAGTCTAGAATGAGCCCTTGGGCCGGAATGTGTTTGGGCCTGGAGTAAAGCACATGGGCTGGAATGGTCCCTAAATCACAAATGGGCCCAACTTTCTTTGGGCCAGAGAAGATGGTTGCTAAGCAGAAAAAGATTTTGCTTTCGGGACTTGTGAGTTATTTCGAGTTCAGATGGATTTCCTTTTTATGGGCCTAGAACTAATTGGATAATTCAAAATGGGCCAGAAGAGAAATCACCTAAGTCTAAGCTTTTGGGCCGAAGCCCGAACGACTCACATGTTAAACCAAACAGGGCCTCTGGGCCGCAAACAAATAGAGCTGCCAATTCGTTTTGGGCTAGGTTGATGTAGGAGAAGTTCCTATCAATCTCTAGGCTGGGTAGTGGGCCGATCATACAAGCAAACAAGGCCCACACAAATTCAACATGTCCTCACTAGACGTTAAGTCAAACCGGGTATGGATCGATCCGGAGAGGTGCTTGGGGCGCGGGCCCAGGTCACCACAAAGGAATAGGGCTTGTACGCTATTCTCTTTGGGCTTCCCCACTCTTTTCACATCACCTGAAGGTGTGCGTCTACGGTCGGGTCTTTGACTGACCAAACAAAGGGCTAGGTAAGGGCACTGCCAGGAAGACGCTTGGGGCTAAAGCCCAGGTATTAAGGGGGTGTGGTTAGACGACACCCTCCTCTTTTCCCCCGCTTATTCACATCACCTAAAAGGTGTGAGTCCCTGACAGGGGACCCTCAAATGGGTCCCGGGGTGAAATTGGTTTGTGTGGACCCTCGCTCTCATATGATGCCAAGGTGCAGAAAATTAAAGTGCGCACGAAGGTAAACAAACAGAGTAATAAAGCCATAAATAAACATTTTCGAGTTAAGCCCTCTTTCTTAAAATTAAACAGTTAAAATTAAGAAGTTTGTCCCCAGCAGAGTCGCCAGTCTGTGAGCCTCGATTTTAAACCCTATCCTATGTGATTAAGTTGATTGGGATCTAGTCGGGTTTTAGGTCCACTTATAACCTAAGATTAATAACTATGTCATATAAAAATAATTATTAAAACCTAAGCTAGCTCACTGGAACCTATTATGAGTCGCCACCTAATTTTAACCTAGATCAAATTAGGAAAGGAGAGTTCGGGTTCGGGGGCTTGATATTCGACTTAATTGGGTTCAAATTACTTTCATTACCCTCAAGAGTCGTTTTTCCTCTACTTAGTTTATTTACGGCTTATTACGAGTCGTTTTAACCTAAGTGCGCAAGCTTCTGTTTTTTTATGTTTTTTAGCGTTTTTTGACAGAAAATTAAAGTGAAATTGAAAGCTACCTAAACTAGGGTTTCGGAGGCAGAATTAGGTCAAATTTTGCTTACGTCCGTAGCCACGGACCAAGAGTCCGAGACCACGGACCCCAGTTAACCTAAATATGCAGAAAAGTCGAAATTGAAGGAAAACAAAAATTTGCAAAGTCCGGGGCCACGGACAGGCTGTCCGTGGGCCCGGACATCGTTAGAAAAACCTAAGTTTTGAATTTTTAAAATCCCGCCGCCGTCCGTGGGTGTCCGTGGTCTCGGACAACGCGTCCGAGGTCCCGGACCATAGGTCCGAGGTCACGGACCACCCACGGACAGGGGTTTTCAGAAGGTTCCCGAGGGTGTTTTGAGCTCAAATTTTATGGGTGTGTAGCCTGAAAGATTTACAAGTCGTTAGTGATTGAAGGTTTTCAATTTGAACTCGAATTAAGCACGAAACTTTGTAAACAAGTTATTGGACAGAAGCTTAAACAAACGTCAATACAGAAGCGTAAACAGGTTGGTTTGAACCCAAACTTTGACAGAGAGTTAACAAGGTCGTGGGGAATCAGAAAAGTGGGATTGTAACCTGTTTTACCTTCGAATTCAAGATGATTCTTCACGTTGGGATTCTTCGGAGGCTCCGATGATGCCGGTTCCGGATTGAATTCGACCCGGGCTTCTGGTTGTTGATTGTTGATGATGTTCTTCACGTTTTGGAGGTGGTTTGGTTGATGTTTGATGATTGTTGATGTGTTAGGAGTTGAAAAGTGTGTTTAGGTGGTGATTTCGAGAGATTTTTGATGTGATTTTGGTGCTTGGATGTGTAAAAACGTGAGGAGAATGAGACGGCTAGGTTTTCTGGTTGCTTAGGGTTCTTGAGGTTCTTCTTTGATCATGGGATAAGGTTCCTTATATAGACCTCTTTAAAGATAGAAAAATCCGGTAAAAACCGAGATTTACCGACGTTTTAGCTCAAGGGCTTCCAAAAGGAATTTGATTATGAAATTTCACACATGGGTAAAGGATGATATTTCTGATTTTTCTAAAGTGGAATCGAATTTTTTGGATATTGGAATATTTTTAAATTCAATTTCTCGTCAGATTCAATCAGAAATTGCTAGAAAATTATTGGAAATTCGAAAAATCAAAATTCCAACGCCATTATGCTTAAAATGTCATCCTCTATCTTGGGTAAAAATTTCAAAGCATTTTGAATTGATTTGACCCTTATTTGGAGGAGAGAGAAAGCCTGTAGGGGGCTTAGGAGCCTTGAAAAATTACGAAAATGGCCCTGGAGATGACTAAGCTGTCCCTAGCACTCTGAAATGTGCCGATCGATCTGGGAACCCTCACTACTAGCCTATTAGAAGAGACTCACCTCCGGGGGTTTGAAATTTTGGGTATAACAAATTGCCCCCCAATTGTGAGGATTTCATTCTTGTTTTTTCTGGCAAATTTGGTGCTATAAAGTATCAACATGAAGTATCATACTTCTGTCCCAGCTTAGAAGTAGCCGATTTATATACTAAATAGTGTTCAGATCTACTTCTGTTTCGCTTGATTTTGTGCCACCTCTTGAACTGGCAAACCTGCTTGAACAGACCATTCTCTTAAACGCTCACCCCATTCTGTTTATTGCTCCATGATATTGGCTGTTAAAATCCTACATATGGAACAACAAATGCCTTGCTACTCCTGTCTGCTTCTTGGAATAGTGTTCATACTCCCCACTTGTCTTGCTCTTCCCGGGTACTATGTCACGAATATTGAGCTGCTGTCAGACATATTTAGGCTAATTTATTGCCTATGTTTTCAGCTGGCAAACAGGCATGATGAAGATGTTTAAAACTCATAAACCGCCCTGAGTCAGCTCTTGATTATTTTATTATAGAAATGCTTCATTCAGCTTAACTAAATACTGATTCTAAATATGTTTGATACCCCCACCATTGCATACCTCTGAAAGGGTATATGATTACCAGGCTTATCTATTATTCATAAGTCTATTGAGCTTGACCTTGATTTTATGCTCAATTACAAACGATTTGATGTCTTAAACTATTTATCCGTGCAACATGTTCTACTCTGTCTCAAAAGAGCTAACAAAGTTTTTAAAGAAAGTGCAGGTACTTTTTACCAGGGGACTGATCACCCCCTGAAGTATTCAAAGAAAGCGAGAACAAAGGCCACCGAGCCAAGAAAGTAACACCTACCTATGGACTTTCTGCACAAAGTGCATATCCATGGAGAAAAGTAACACCTACCTATGGACTTTCTGCACAAGTGCATATCCATGGAGAAATGTAACACCTACCTATGGACTTTTTGCACAAAGTTGCATATCCATGGTGAAAAGTAACACCCGGCCAGAGTGCCTACAGGCTATCATGCCTTGAAAGTAACATATACAGGCTATCATGCCTTGAAAGTAACACTTTGGGTTGAAATGAAACCCGGCCATCGAGCTAACAAAAAACCCATCTCTGGACCCATCAGGAGCTCTGGTCGCCTGTAATGGGTGCATTGTTAGGTGTGGGACACCACACCATACTTGAATCACAAGTACCATCCTTTGGCTAGCATAAGCAAAGTTAGGAAATATATTATCTTTGTTCTCCCTTTAAAGGAATTATCATCCTTTGACTAGTATAAGCAAAGATTTAATCATCGTATTATTTTATCCTTTCAAAAAATGAATGGTTCTTTTAAAAAACCGTTGGTCTTCTTTATGAAGATCTCAGGGGATTCATCCATCAAGATGCCATGAGGTTCATCCATCAAGTTATATTATCCAAAGATTTATATCCCAGAATTTCCAACTTGTCAGATCTAGAAAGACACTTGTGGGACTTTCGAATGTACTATTTACTGACTTTTTGTAAGTTCATGTTTCTTTGTAAAAACTAAAGAAAAAGAACTTGTGGGACTAGGAGATAGGAGAAAGGAAAAAGAATGTAAATTTCTATCTTTCTTTTATTTGCAAGTTCCACTTTTTTAAGTACCAAAAAGAACTTGTGGGACTGATAAGAAGGGCAAGAATATACGAAGACAAGAGGGTCAAAGCGGTCCAGATCAAAGCCCCCGGTCCAGACCCCGGGCCTCCTCCAGGACCTTGTTCAGGCTCCAGTTTGGGCACCAAACATCAATCCGGGTCCTAGGCCCCATAACCCGGTCCTATATTCCGGCCCCGTACTCCATGATCGGGCCCCTTATTCCGGCCCCGTGCCCCATGACCGGATCCTGCATCCCACACTTTGGGACCAGAAGGCTTTACAAGGAGAGATGTACCAAAATCAGAAGGGTTGCTCCAATAAAATAGTACCACATGTACAAGGGTTAAGAGGTAGACTTCACCCTAGAAAGTCTATAAATAGAGATGGGAGGCTCACTTGTAAGGGGACACAAGATTAGAAGAGAGAAAAAACACTAAAAATCTCTCTAGGCTTGTAATTCTAAGAAAAGGAATAAAGATATCGTCAAGAAGTGGATGTAGACCGGATCATTGGCCGAACCACTATAACTCTCGGTGTTCATTTCGCTTGTGAGGTATGAGGGACTAATTATACATTTTCACACTAGTAGCGTAATAGCTGTCTAGTTGGTTTGAAACAAGAAAAATTCTTGCACTAGTTGCACAATAGCTCCCTAGTGAAGAAAAAATGTGAGCACATTAGTAGCGCAATAGCTGCCTAGCAGATTTCAAACTAGAAAATTCTTGCACTTGTTACGCAATAGCTGCCTAAAAAGAAAAAATGTGACCGTACAAGTAGCGCGATAACTTCCTAGCGGGTTTGAAACGAAAAAGACTTGCACTAGAAGCGTAAAAGCTGTCTAGCGGGCTTGAAATGAGAATTTTTTTTGCATTAGTAACACAATAGCTTCCTAGTGAAGGAAAAATGCGACCGCACTAGTAGCGCAATAAGTGTCTAGCAGGTTTGAAACGAGAAATGTTTTTTCACTAGTAGCACAATAGCTGCCTAGTGAAGAAAAAATGCGACCACACTAGTAGTGTAATAGCTGCCTATAGGATTTTTAACAAGAAAATTCTTGCACTAGTAGTGCAATAGCTGCCTAATGATGAAAAAATGCGACCACACTAGTAGTGCAATAGCTGCCTAGCGGGTTTGAAACGAAAAGGTCGTGCACTAGTAACGCAGTAGCTGCCTAGTGAAGAAAAAACATAACCGCACTAGTAGCGCAGCCGTATCCTAGCGGGTTTGAAACGAGAAAATTCTTGCACTAGTAGCGCAATGGCTGACTAGCGGGTTTGAATGATAAAGTCTTACACTAGTAGCACAATAGCTGCCTAGTAGAAGAAGAAACGGTGTCGAAGTAGTAGCGCAATAGCTGCCTAGCGAGTGTGACACAAAAAAGTCTTACACTAGTAGCGCAATGGTTTCCTAGTGAAGAAAAAACACAACCGCACTAGTAGCACAATAGCTGCCTAACGGGTTTAAAACAAAAAAGTAATGCACTAGTAGCGCAATAGTTGCCTAGTGAAGAAAAAATGGTACCAAACTAGCAGCACAATAGCTATCAAGCGGGTTTAAAACGTAAAAGTCTTGCACTAGTAGCGTAATAGCTGTCTAATTGATTTGAAACGAGAAATATTCATGCACTAGTAGCACTATAGTTGTTGAGTAAAAAAAATGCAGTCAGACTAGTGGCGCAATTTGCTGTCTAGCAGGTTTGATACGAGAAAATTTCTTGCACTAGTTGCACAATAACTGCCTAGTGAAGAAAAAATATGACCACACTAGTGGCGCAATAGCTGCCTAGTAGATTTCAAACAAGAAAATTCTTGCACTTGTTACGCAATAGCTTCCTAATGAAGAAAAAATGTGACCGTACTAGTAGCACAATTGCTGCCTTGCTGGTTTGAAACGAAAATGTCTTGCACTTAGTGTTGGGAAAAAACCTAACTGCAAGTATAGCGGTCGATTATTGAAAGTTTTCCTAGAAGTGTCCCTCCAGGTTATCGAATCCAAGGGAGGCAGCGTTTTAGTTTAATTAGTATTTAAGAACAAACTAATGAATCGGTTTACTCCAGTAACAGGGGGGTTTTGTTTGTTGAATTACTAAAGTACGAAACAAGAATGTAAATAAGAGCAAAGGTAATAAATGCAAGACAGTGGGCAAAATAATGATATTTTTGATTTAATAAAAAGGGGAAATTCCGGTTTACTAATCCTCCAATTTCTTCGGTTCCTTTCTCAATGTGTTTACCAAAATCTAGACTAAAATCCTAGATCAGAAATATTCCATGTTTGGTCTCCCACTCGGTGGAATCTAATTAACAGCTAATAAATTTTAACTCTCGTTTCAAATTTACTAATTGCCAATAGCTTTAAGAAAAATCGAGTTTACTGATTAGTTAATATCCTAGAGGAATTACCATCTCTAAATTAACCGGTACCGTTCCTGTTGTCTATTATCTACCGCAGTTCTCACTTATAAGCAGATAAACAGATAAAATCAAGTAATTGGCCAAATCACAAGATTTATAAAAAATAAATAAGGAATAATACTTTAATCTATTAAAATGGTAAATCACAAAGATAATGGAACCTTGAATTTGGATTACATAGCAAACCGAAATTTATAAAAACTACTCAGCCATGGAAATGAAAATACTGTAAAAATATGTAAATAACATTAAAGAGGAAGAGAAGAAGAAACTCTGATTTAAGACTCTTTAATGGAGTCTCGGTGTATGATCAATGCTTTCTTCTGCTCTTTCTCCGGAAAAGATGGTGAAGTCTTCAACTGCTTTGTGCACTCCAGACCCCTGTGGATGTATGTAGGTGTATAATGAGGTGGATGATATAAATGGAACGTGGTATATGAAATGGAAATGGATGGAGTGATAAGTGAGTGTGAATGGGATGGATTTGTGGTGTTATGCTCTCCAGAATTGTGTGTCTAAAATATGTGAGAATGAGTTCTATTTATAGGACTCATGGATGAGTACGTAAGCATGGTGTGGTGGATATGATGCTGGAATTTGTGAGTGGAAAGGAGAATGATCGTGGAGGACAAGGGTGTACAATAATAGTACTGGAAAGGGATTAATCTTGGAAAGAGGGATTAGTGCTGTGAAGTGTGGAATGAAGGGGGCGGCAGTTTAAGACAAACTTAATCATGCTGGGAATATTATGGGGCGGTAGTTTAATATGAAGACGTTCGCGCGCTGCTGATTGTCGGATTCAACTACTTGGTCCGGGACTTAGGCCCTGGTTGAAGTCCCGGACCATTACTGAAAACAAATCGAGAATTCTAATATGGTGTGGTTTGGGACTTAGGCCATGTAGGAAGTCCCGGACCATGTCTGAAATTGATTCGAGAGTTGAGCGACATTGTGGTCCGGGACTTAGCTCCAGCATCAAGTCCTGGACCAAGCTTGAATTTAGGTCGAGGGTGAATTTCTTGATTCCATTTAGCTTATTTGATTTGCCATGTGTTCCAACAATGATAGGAATGTGTTTCCTTGAGATTAAAACCTGAAAAAGCACACAAAACCATAAAAGAAGACAATTGCAACAAGAAACATAAAAAATGCTCATAAGACAGGAATTTAGCAGTAAATGATAACAAATTAGGTATCAAAAGACCATGCAGAAGTAGGTAAATTCCTGACTTATCAACTTCCCCACACTTAATCTTTGCTTGTCCTCAAGCAATTACTGCAATCAAAATGTACCAGGGTTCAAAAGCGGGGATTTATCAGGTCAGGAAAAATGTACAAGGATATCTAATGCAGAACAGCAGTCATAATAAACAACGATTAGTACTGCAAGTTTTCTAAAACAGTGAAGCTAGGGTGTTTGACAAATGCATGAGACAATCATCATAACTATTTAGTCTAAACTTTACTCAGGGCTTTACTTTCCATTTGCTTTCCACAATTCGTTGGACGACAAGGGGCAAGAAGTAATGTCATATTCCACATTACCTTTCAGTGCCACATACTCATAATCAAGGAAGAATTCGCAATAACTGTTTAGCATGAAAGAACTTTCCTTCTAATTTTTCTGAGTAAGCATTATTCATTTCATCCCCTCAAACTTTTTCTCCCCATCCTTGTAGCGGTGTTGGGCCTTCTATCCCAGATCAGATGATCTTAGGTAGATAAGTGATGAGGCACTCCATGGGCTTAATTACCGAATGGGAGAGGTCTGTTTCGGTTCAGAATAGATTAGAGGAGTACCTTGCCTTTGTCCTTTCCTTCCATTCATTCCAAAACTTTCCCAAAGCCCCAAGTTAGTTCAAACAAAATAGTCACAAAATGGTCTCACCTTTTATTGAAGGAAATAGACAAAAATTTTAACCAAAAATTGACAATACAAGCAGTATAACCAAAGTTCTTATGACCGAAGTTTCAGATTAAATCTCAGAAATATTCGCTACTTGTACGTTATTCCCGACTGATGCATCTGACCACAAATGAAAATCAAGTATGTCGAATTAAAAATTTTGTGGGGGGTCATCAAAGGTTAATGAAGTGAGAATTAGTAGTGTCAGGAACCACAGAAAATAAGCAATAAACGCACAGCGCCCTTGCTACTAACTTCCCAACACTTAGAAAATAGCAATGCCCTCATTGCTGCATGAATATGATCATAGTGCGAAAGAAAGAATGAAACTCCCCTGAAAAATGGGTGAAGATGATGTCCCCACACTCAGGAAAAGGAATGGGCGAGTTAAGGAGTGCTGAAAAAAAATTCGGCAGAGTCTCCTTTGTATTCTGTCGATATCGCACACAAAATTGGCAATCCTGTTTGAATGAAGCAGCAGCAGACAATATGTTGCAATAAAGTCAAGGATCATAACCAAGCAGTGGCAGTAGCAGGAGTAACAAAGTAACCATAACAATCCAACAAGTAAATGAAAAGTACCAGAAGATGCAACCTAACAAGCTAAAAGACATTAAAACAGCCAGAGTTAGGAAATAAAAGAGAATCCGAAACAGCAATAACAAGATAAAGAGTCTGAAACGAAAAGATCATAAACCAGCATGAGATCTACTGAGGTGGTGGGTGATCCTGAGGCAGACGCCAGAACTCCAGCTGAGCGAAGCGGGCGTCATAATCAGTAAAGCGTGCCTCATAGCGAGCCGCATACTCCGCAAACCGTGCGTCCTGTCCAGCTGAATACTCCGCGTACCGTGCGTCCTGTCCAGCTGTATACTCCGCGTACCGTGCGTCCTGTCCAGCTGTATACTCCACGTACTGTGCGTCCTGCCCGGCCTCATACTCCCTCTGTCGAATGTCCATCTGAGTCATGTGAGAAGCAAGACCATTGACCCGTGCAGTGATCATCCCCTGCCAAACAGTAAACTGACGAAACATCTTGTCATATCCCGGTGTAGGAGCAGTGGTCATCGGTACGTCTGGGATGTCACCACCAGCGGCAACAACGGGGGGCTCAACCTCAGCGGCGTCATCAGGTCTGGGGGCTCATGCACCCGGCTGTGCGCGTCGGCGCTTCACCCACTGATCATCTATCTTCTCCCACTGATAAAAGCACATCATCGTCATGTCTATGGGAGACCGGGGGTACTGGGGCTGCTCATCCGAGAAGTCTACCTGAGCATCGATGAAGAAAGACTGGAGGAGGTGCGGGAAGGGAAGAGAGGAGCTACTGTCTACATCAATCACCCGAAGCATCGACTGAAAAAGTAATCTATGCAGGGCAATGAGGAATGCTGCCTGGGCAAGCTCGTCATCCAGGAGGAAGCGCAGAACATAGCAGTCGATTGCATTCAGGTCCGCACACTCCCGGGGTCGGACATTATACATTATAATCCCCAAGATCAGACGCTCAAGCGGTGTGGGAAGCTTATCACCGGTAACCACCTGCTTATCCCGGTGGTTGCGCCTCTGACGGTTCTGAACAGTAGGATCATTCACGATCAAATTTATATAATGCTCCTTAGCTTGACTCTCACGGAGTTCGTGATTCTCCTGGTCCGCCTCAGTCGGGACCCTAGCCCGATTAGGTATATTCAGAGCACGTCTAATACGGGCGGGATCGACTATAATATCCTTCCCCTTAACCCTTGACCTAATTTCCTTACTATCAGCACGCACCGCAGCATTAGCATAGAATAATTTAACCAGTCGCGGAGAAAATGTACCACCTCGGTTTAGCAGACATACCCAACCTCTGTCGCTAAATATCCTTTCAAATCAAATTCAGATATTAATGAAGGACAAACTGACCTTTCAGGAATTATTTTGCATTCCTTAGCCTGGAACCAATCCCAAGCAGTGTCAGTTAGAAATTCCGAACGGTCCGTCTCGCGGAACCGAAGTGGGGGAGCTGCTGAAGAGGAAGACGCGCCGGCAGTGGTGGGTTTTCGAGCACGTTTGGGTGCCATCGGGGTTTAGGATTAACGAAGTTGGTGTGATTTGTGCGTGGCGTGGGTTGAGTTGTGTGTGTGTGTTTGGTTTCTATGCAGGCGACGGGATAGAGGGTAAGGTGGAGGTTCGATTTTGGGAGTGGGTGTTAAACTGGAGCGGTGGTGCTTGCGTGGTGAGGACCTGGTGGTCACAGGCGCGACGTCGAAGTGGGTGGGGCGTGGAGTTGGTGCGAATGTGAAACAAGGTGGAGACTGGGGCTGTGGTCGCAGGCGCGTTCTGATTGTAGAGGGAGTGGGTGCGGTGGTCGGTGTGATGGCGTTAGCGAGGGGGTGGCGAGGACGTTGGCGAGGGCGGGTGGAGGATTGTGGGGCTTGTTTGTTGTGTGGTGGTGGTCGTAGGTGAGACGACAGAGAGGGGTAGAGTGAGGGCGAAGGAGACGGGCGGTGAGGCGAGTACGGGTTAGGGTTGCGGGGTTGAGAATTGGGGGAGATGGAGGTTGAAGACGAGTTTTTTTTTTAACAGCGATAGATGGTCCGGGACCTAGGGTATGGTTGAAGTCCCGGACCAAGGTATAAATCGGGCCGAGGGTTTTCAGTGATAACAGTCCGGGATAGGGTATGTGTAAGGTCCCGGACCACTCATACAAATTTTTCCGTGAATTTTCTCTGAATTCGGTCCGGGACTTAAGGTCTGTCTAAGGGCCCGGACCACCCCTTATTTTGTTTCGAGAGTTGCCTCTTGCATTGGTTCGGGACTTAGGGTAAGTAACAGGTCCCGGACCATGTGGTGAATGTTGTCCTTTGTATTTCTGCAGTGTCCTCCTTCACATGTCCCTCAAATGCGTGTTCCCTTGCAATCTGTAGGTACACCTCTCAATAGCTCCTGAATAAAATCAAAAATAATACCAAAGAAAACCCAACTAAAAGTAAACATTAGCACCAAGAAAACTGTAAAACTGAAGAAATTAACAGAAAATAAACTTATGCATTGGGTTGCCTCCCAATCAGCTGCCCATCTTTTTACGGTCTTTGGCTAGACCTTAGTTTTGTTCTCTCAAGAGATTCCAGAAGAGTGAGCCGTCTTTGAAACCTGGTGATACAAACTCCGAGAAGCTTCCAAAACGTTTTTAGAAGACCTGCCAGCATAAAACAGTAGCTGCTCACTTTCTGCATTCAAAGTGATCGTACCATGAGCAACTTCGATTCGAGTGTCGGCTGTTGCTAGGAAGGGTCTTCCAAGGATAATAGGGACCGTTGGATCTGTAGCCATGTCGAGTACGACAAAGTCGCAGGGGAAATACAGATGCTCCACCTTAACCATCACATCCTTTGCAATTCCACAAGGGTAAGCCATTGAGCGATCTACTAGCTGAAGCGTCATTCGTGTAGGCTGTAAGTCTCCAATTCCAAGCTTTTCAAATAAAGTGTATGGCATGAGACTAATTGATGCTCCTAAATCAGCAAGACAGTGGTCGAAGTCGGTGTCTCCTATTCTACATGGAATTGTGAAGCTTCCAGGATCTTTGCATTTTTCTGGTAAGCGCTTCTGTATGATCGTTGAACAAGTCTCTGTGAGCTGAATAGTTCCTGTCTCAACTAACTTTGCCTTATTAGATAAAAGCTTCCCTAAATACTTGGCATAGTTAGGCACCTTCGCAACTAAATCAACAAAGGGGATATCAACAGATAGTTGCCGAAGTAAAGTAAGAAACTTATCAAACTCACTATCCTCCTTGGAACGCTTGGTTATGTTTGGAAATGGAACTGGAGGAGCAACTTCAACTGTAGGTGATGTAGGTGAAGGATATTTGGTAACTTCATAATTTCGCTCATGCTCCAGCACCGGTTGATCTATGCTCACCTCAGCCTCAGTAGCTTTACCTTTATCACTCCTAGTAGTTACCTTCTTCGCTGTTTTCTTTTCCTGCAAAGGACATTTGTTAGCCAAGATATCATCCACCAGTGTAGCATAATTTGGCATTATTTTAAGCATATCAGAAAAAGGAATATCTTTAGTTGATTTCTTAAAAATTTTAAGAAATTTTCCAAGCTGTTCATCAAGATCCCTTTTCTTTAACCTGTCAGGAAAAGGAATAGGTTCTTCAAATTTGCGATTGGAAACAGAAGAGTAAGAGGGTTGACTTTCAGGAGACTCCCCTCCTTGGATTTTTCAAAAATTTTAATGGAGTCCTTAACCTCTTGTTGAACAGGTAAAGCTGCAACGACAAGTGGAGTATCTTCTTCCACAACAAAAACAGCTTTAGCATACTCTCTTGGATTCATCTCTGGTTGACTAGGCAAAGACCCTGTAGGTCTCTCTGAAAGCTTCTGACTAATTTGAGCCAATTGAGTTTCCATTTTCTTATTGTAATCCTTTTGTTCTTGCATGAATGCCTTTTGGTTGTTGTTGATTTCATCTTGCTCATTGAATCTGGCTTTTGTTGATGTGATGAATTCGCTCATCATGGCTTCCAAGTCTGAGGAACTTCTAGCTCCCTGACTTTGCATCTGTTGGTTCTGAGGGGTCTCTGATAGGACTGATTATATTGTTGTGGTGCCTTCTGATTGTAGTTGTTGTTCTGAAATCTTTACTGCTAATATCCCTGATTGCTTTGGTTGTTATAGAAATTCCCTTGTCTGTTCCCCAGGTAATTTACCTCTTCACTTGGTGGAGATGTACATTGACACAAGTTTGAGCTTCTACCACAGTATTCACAAGGTGAATAAACTTCAGGAGATGCTGCTGCATTTGACTGTGGGTTCATCACTGCACACATACGCTCAAACTGTTTTGACATCGCCTCTATCTTGGCAGCCAGAAAAGTACTCGAGTCCACTTCATAAACTCCAGCGGTTTTCTTTGGTGCAGCTTCTCCGGTTCTCGCACCTCCCCACTGATTTGATGCATTGGCAATGGTCTCCAATAATTCCTTGATTCTAGCTATTGGTAACTCCATGGCCTGCGCTTCCTCCTGCACAAGTGTCTACCAACAAACGGCTTGAATGATCTAAATCTTTGAAAAGGATTGTATAATTAACCTCCTCTCCCAAGCTATGGTGTGGTACTCTGCGCACAATCCCTTTGAAACGCTCCTAAGCCTCAGATAATGTCTCACCGGTGAACTGCTTGAAGTTGGTAATCTCTCCTCTCATAGTCAGCATTCGAGGGAGGGAAATACTTCACCAAGAATACATTTGCTAACTCCGTCCAGGTAGTGATACTGTTGGGTGTTAACAGTTTAACCATTCTACAGCTCTGTCCCTCAGGAAAATGGGAAGAGAGTCAATCTAGCAACCTCTTGTGAAGCTGGTGTAGAGCATGCTACTACCAATCTCAGGAAAGTGGTGAGATGGACATTGGGATCTTCGGTGACTGTCCCGCTGAACTGGGGTGCGTTCATGACCATAGTAACATAGTGCGTCTTGAACTGCCACTGCACTCCTGTTGGCAACGCAGGAATTACTATTGGTGAATAAGCCCTTCGACGCTTGGGCGGGTATAATCCGTCATGTGCCTCTCCGGATTCAAATTCTCCATATTGGATCCTGAGGGTTGTTTAGAATCTCTTCTTCAACTAATAACTCAGAAATAATCGCCTCTGCTGGTGAATCTTTTAGAGGCACCTCCTGCTCAATTGGAGGATCCAGCACTAACCTTTTTTGAATCCTTCTTGTTACTCTGTCTATTTCTGGTTCAATTTCAAGTTCAGGGTTTCCTTCAGAACGAGTTTTAACCATAAACAAAAATCAGATAACTGACAGTGGTTGTAAAGTAAACTCAATCAAGTAAAACCAAAATAATACTAACCAAAAATAAGAGACAAATTGCACAAAGCTAAGAAATAACAAAGGAAAATAAAATAAATAAAACAAAACAAAAATAACTAACTAAAAAGCAAAAACAAAACAATATAAAAGAAATTAAAATACCAATATAAATTAAACTAAGCAACCGTGCCTCCCCGGCAACGGCGCCATTAACTTGTTGGGTAAAAACCTAACAGCAAGTATACCGGTCGATTATAGCAAGTTTTCCTAGAAGTGTCCCTCCAGGTTATCAAATCCAAGGGAGGCAGTGTTTTAGTTTAATTAATATTTAAGAACAAACTAATGAATCGGTTTACTCCAGTACAGGGGGGTTTTTTTGTTGAATTACTAAAGTACGAAACTAGAATGTAAATAAGAGCAAAGGTAATAAATGCAAGACAGTGGGCAAAATAGATATTTTTTGATTTAATAAAAGGGGAATTCTGGTTTACTAATCCTCCAATTTCTTCGTTCCTTTCTCAATGTGTTTTACAAAATCTAGACTAAAATCCTAGATCAGAAATATTCCACGTTCGGTCTCCCGCGGTGGAATCTAATTAACAGCTAATAAATTTTAACTCTGTTACAAATTTACTAATTGCTAACAGCTTTAAGAAAATCCAGTTTACTGATCAGTTAATATCCTAGAGAATTACCATCTCTAAATTAACCGGTATTGTTCTTGTTGTCTATTATCTACTGCAGTTCTCACTTATAAGCAGATAAACTGATAAAATCAAGTAATTGGCCAAATCACAAGATTTATAAAAAATAAATAAGGAACAATACTTTAATCTATTAAAATGGAAAATCACAAAAATAATGGAACCTTGAATTTGGATTATTAGCAAACCGAAATTTATAAAAACTACTCAGCCAGGAAATGAAAATACTGTAAAAATATGTAAATAACATTAAAGAGGAAGAGAGAAGAAACTCTGATTTAAGACTCTTTAATGGAGTCTCGGTGTATGATCAATGCTTTCTTCTGCTCTTTCTCTAGAAAAGATGGTGAAGCCTTCAACTGCTTTGTGCACTCCAGACCCCTGTGGATGTATGTAGGTGTATAATGAGGTGGATATATAAATGGAACGTGGTATATGAATGAAAATGGATGGAGTGATAGTGAGTGTGAATGGGATGGAGTTGTGGTGTTATGCTCTCCAGAATTGTGTGTCTAAAATATATGAGAATGAGTTCTATTTATAGGACTCATGGATGAGTACGTAGCAACATGGTGTGGTGGATATGATGCTGGAATTTGTAAGTGGAAAGGAGAATGATCGTGGAGGACAAGGGTGTACAATAATAGTACTGGAAAGGGATTAATGCTGGAAATAGGGATTAGTGTTGTGAAGGGTGGAATGAAGTGGGGCGGCAGTTTAAGACAAACTTAATCATGCTGGGAATATTATGGGGCGGTAGTTTAATATGAAGACGTTCGCGCGCTGCTGATTGTCGGATTCAACTACTTGGTCCAGGACATAGGCCCTGTTGAAGTCCCGGACCATTACTGAAAACAAATTGAGAATTCTACTATGGTGTGGTCCGGGACTTAGGCCATGTAGGAGTCCCGGACCATGTCTGAAATTGATTCGAAAGTTGAGCGACATTGTGGTCCGGGACTTAGCTCCAGCATCAAGTCCCGGACCAAGCTTGAATTTAGGTCGAGGGTGAATTTCTTGATTCCATTTAGCTTATTTGATTTGCCATGTGTTCCAACAATGATAGGAATGTGTTTCCTTGAGACTAAAACCTCAAAAAGCACACAAAAACCATAAAAGAAGACAATTGCAACAAGAAACATAAAAAATGCTCATAAGACAGGAATTTAGCAGTAAATGATAACAAATTAGGTATCAAAAGACCATGCAGAAGTAGGTAAATTCCTGACTTATCACTTAGCGCAATAGCTGCCTAGTGAAGAAAAAATAAACCACATTGTAACACCCCTACATCGAACTTCACAACTAATGAAATCGCAGAGGAATAAATAACTAAACAATAACTAACGCTTCGGTGCTACAACGCCGTCAACCACCCACGTGGTTGACAAGGCAGAATAAATACAAGTGTACCGGTCTGATGATCAGACTCCCGAGCATAAACTAAACCATAAATACATCATATACAATACCGAGTATTTACTTACATTCCTTCACTGTAAACTGTCAATATACCGCCATAGTAATTTCAACGGAATCAAAATATAATGCCACGGGAGCACAGGCGCATCCTGGGCAACATCCAAATAAACCAAAATACAACTGCAGCCTAGATCCTACAGCCACTCTGCTTCCTTGATCCTCATCCTGCAGTAAAAATATGGAGCCCCCGGGGGGTCAGTAACCCTTGGCTGTATGGTTAACGCGCAGCCCATCGGCTACCGGGATACGCGCACTAATTGTCATGATAACATGGCATTCATTTTATACATAACATAACATAACATAATATGTGGTATATCATCAATAGTGCATAGCACAACATCACATACACATGGATCTTCTTTCCACAATAACAAACCAGAAGGTTAAATAACATAAGAGCCTAGAGAATGATTCACCTTCATGTTAAGCTCGTTACACACACTCATTACCGTTCGTTATTCGAACGAGTAACTTAAGTCACAGATGGTTTCGGATATAGTGACCCAAACACACCACACAAACACATGTTCCCACTAAACCGATCATAAGTCAGAATAGGTAAGCTTTGGAGGAAGCTAGCGGGAGACCGAACGCCAATTAAGGAGACAACTTAACAACATAAGAGTCGAACTGATTCAGATACACACAGGTGGTAAATCATGTTAACACACACAAGGGAAATGAGTCACATCATAACATCACAATACTATGAACAACTGTAAACTCATTACATGTTTAGATCTTATAACGTCATAAACACACAGAAAAACATACAACACACAAGCCGGTGTAAACGTAGACAAAAACTGCAAGAAAAACCATACCTTGGTCCTTGCCTCGATTGATTTCCCCGTAGGTCACTTCTACATGATTAATAACGTGGGTAATTATTTTTTAACTTCAAACTTACTAAATGTTAACATGATTGTAATGACATTTGTTAATGTCTAACTTAACCCTAGGTTACCTTCATTATACCTAGGGGCTAACTACATTTGTCACATTCTTTACTATTTTTTATAGGATTTTGGTCTGTCCGACCCACCGTCCGACCCACAAACTGGGTCGGACCCTTCTAGTGATTTTCGGGTTTGGAAAAACTTAGCTTCCGACCCTGTCCGACCCAACCATCTGGTCGGACCATTCCAGAGACTTCATCACCCTTTACACATACACGTCCGACCCATGGCCGACTCACTCGACTGGGTCGGACCATTACCAACATTTACCAACTTACAGAACAAACATGTCCGACCCATGTCTGACTCACTCGACTGGGCGGACCATTCCAGAACATTTTCCGTCCTTCAAACATGGTCGTCCGACCATGTCTGACCCAAGTCCTCTGGGTCGGACCGTTCCGAACAATTTCCTGACGTCTAGCACAGGCTGTCCGACCCAAACTTGGGTCGGACCCCTGGGTCGTACGCCATCTAAACCTGCCCAAACTTTGTCAAATCTTCACCAAACTTCTCCTTAAGCCTCTTAATGTTTCCTAACAACATTTGGTACACTTATATCCACATACAACATCCATGAAACTCATTATATATAACCTTAAGCACTTACTCATTTCATACCGAAATTCCTGACACTTATGTTATTTCCTCCTTAATTTTCCAAATGGTGTTTCATACCTATGATAACTACTATCCCAAAATGCTTTCTCCTCATTCTAACATCATCTCCCAAGCATCATTTCTTACCATCAACTCCTTATGTCATTCTTGAAATCCTTTTTCAAGTTCACACTTTCTCCTTGTTCACCAAAGTTTGCCCAAATCCTAACACAAGTCCAAATGACTCTAGTGTATCCCAAAACATTCCTTGCATTATAAAATCCTCTAAAACATTTCCTAAGCCCTTCTCACATCTTAAAACACCTTAATGCATGTTTCTTTCCCAAGGAAAGCACTTAACCATTCTAAACATTTCTTAACTCATCAAACTTATTTTTAAACCTTAGGACTTCTTGTTCGTTACCTAAATCTTGACATAGGTTCTCCTAGAACATTACTAAACCAAAACATATTGTTTTCACCAACAAACAACCATGAACACCAAAATCCATCAAACACATCTTACACACAAACTTCACACATATAGCACTACATCACAATATAGTGCATAATTTAAATTGCATGGCACTTAGGCCCTTAAATGACATGGCTCTTAGGCCCTTAAAATGCATAAATCATAAACACTGAATTTCCACAATATATTTGCCTTTGACCTGCAAATACACACAACAACACATATGCCTTTTACTAAGCTCTTGAGAGCATTCTTCTAAGTCACTTCCCATTGGCTCCTTAGATCATTTTCATAAGAAATACAAGCTCATTTCTCCTAAGACCTTAAACCACATTAGGTTAGTATATTTACCTCTTTTCCACACCAACTTCTTTCTTGTTTCCTTATAAAACCGGTAAGGTATTTGATTCCTTGTCAACTACTAAACATTATACAAATAACATAATGAGCATTCAAGCTTTAAGCTTCATCTCATTGTAAACCCTAGGTTTACATTATTTCAAAAACATTAATGTAGTTGTTTTACCTTGGTCTTTGAAGAGAGTTTGAATATATATCAAGAGAGGACTCCACCTAGTCCAAGAAAGGTTGGAATGAAGCTAGAACAAAGTCACACCAAGAGCACCATTAATGGGCATTTTCGGTCAAGGTAAAAACATGGAGGAAACATGATTTTTCTTTGAGATTCCTTACCTAGAAGCAAAGGAGAGTAATAATATGTAGAAATATAAGCTCAAGCTTCTTCAATGGTGGAACTCCATGGCACCTAAATGGGGCTCTTGAAGTTTTGAGAAGATAGGAATGAAGAGCTTGATGAGAGGAAGAGAATGGTGGTGTTTGTTTTTGATTTGGTTAAGTGAGCTAGATTTTACAAGTGGTCAAAGATGGAGTTTGTGTGTTTACTATTGCAAATCGTGAATGAAGAGAAGAAGAGAGGTTGAAGAAGACTTGGAACCGTGGGAAATGAAGGAAAGAAATGAGAGAATGAGATAAGTGAGTTTGTTTTACTTTTTAGAAGATATTTATGCTTATAAAGTAAAAAGTAACTTAAGTAGTCTTCTTCATTTTCTTAACATGTTAACAAGAGAGTGGTGAGTCACCACACTTAAGAAAACCGGCCCCCAATAGTACTTAGGGGTAATATGGTCTTTATTTGTAAATTTAATTACTTATACAAACATATGTTACAAAATAGCTTATTAAAATCACTATTCATAAAAACAAGGCACATAGAAGTGAAATTTTTGATTTCCCATTGATATAGACTTTCAAATGTGATACTATATAGTACACATGTTAATTAAAGAGTAATGATGGACATTTAGCCACTCAAAACTCATTTACAAGACAATTTTTCGAAAATGTGCTTTAAGACTCCTTAAAGCACATTTTGTGTTTTAACTTGTTTTCAAGCTTGGTTTTCTTTGGTAATTGGTTTAATATCTTCATTAGTATATAAATAAGGTCTTGGTAAGTTCATTAGGTCTTAACCAAGCTTATCCCAAGCTTAGAGCACATTTTGGCCTTTATTGACCTTAAAGCACATTTTATGTTTTATTTTGTTTAAATTTGTTTACTAATGTTTCTAAGACTCTTTTTAGTCTTACTATACCATATTTAGGTGTTTAAAAAATATACTAAGGTTTGGGGTATTTCAACCTACCCCCCTTAAAAGAACTTTGTCCTCAAAGTTCACACTTCCACATATCCTAAGTGTTAGAACACGGGAATACTTATAAACAATACTTCCATACATCATTAACAACACACTTACATAACATTGGACACAAGGTCCATACAACATAACATCGGGTACATAACATTGGACACAAGGTCCATACAACATCATCCACATCATTCAGACACAACGGTCTGTAACATAACAACATAACATAGACGATGTATTTAAATACACGTCGTACTTACATAACCGAAACGGCTCTACCCCCTTAAAAAGGGGTACGCCCCGTACCCTATACACATAAGCAGTAAGAAGTAAACAATGACGGGTACTTCGCCTTCATCTTATCTTCCAGCTCCCAAGTGGCCTCCTCAACGTCCTGGTTAGACCAAAGAACCTTCACCAGTCTCACAGACTTATGGCGAGTGTCTCGAGTCTTAGTATCCAGAATCCGTACCGGAGTCTCCACTGATCGCATGGTTGGCTCTAAGGTTAGCCTTTCAGGCTGAAGCACATGAGACGGATGAGACATATACTTCTTCAACTGGGACACTTGAAATACATCATGTACCTTGCCCAGCTCGGCGGGTAGATCAAGTTTGTAAGCTACCGGGCCGATCCGCTCCGTCACAACATAAGGCCCCACATATTTTGGGCTCAACTTGCCTTTCTGGCCAAAACGAAATACTCCCTTCATGGGGGATACTCTCAAAAATACCTGATCGCCCACGGCGAACTCCAGGTCACGTCTGCGCACATCTGCGTACGACTTTTGTCTATCCTGAGCTGCCTTCATGTTAGCCCGGATCTAGCGAACTTCTGCCTGAACTTGTTCAAGATACTCTGGTCCTATAATGACCGTCTCACTCGACTCATCCCAGCATAATGGCGTGCGGCATGGTCTACCGTACAAGGCCTGGAAGGGAGACATCTTGATCGATGCATGATAACTGTTGTTGTAACTAAACTCGATCAGATGTAACTTATCAATCCAGCTGGTCTGAAAGTCAAGTGCACATGCACGTAACATATCCTCAAGTGTCTGGATGGTACGCTCACTCTAACCATCTGTCTGTGGGTGAAACGCTGTACTCAATTTCTGTTCGGTACCCAATGCTTCTCGCGTAGACTTCCAATACCTCGATAAGAATCTGGTATCTCTGTCAGATACAATTGTTTTCGGTACCCCATGATGTCTTACAATTTCTCTATCAAAGAGTTCTGCCAGTTTTGCCACTTTCCAGGTGTCCTTCATCGGAATGAATCGGGCCACCTTGGTCAGTCGGTCAACAACAACCCATATCATATTCAGACCTCCCCTTGTAGGCGGAAGCCCTACTAAGAAGTCCATAGAAATGTCATGGAACTTCCACTCAGGCACTGGCATTGGCTGTACCATACCACCAGGCCGTCGGTGCACAAACTTGACCTTCTGGCAAGTGAGACACCTCAACACATAATCACTTACATCTTTTTTCATTCCAGTCCACCAAAAATATCTTTTCATACCCTTATACATCTTTGAAGCTCCGGGGTGAATCGAAGTAGTAGAACAATGGGACTCACCCAATATGCGCTCCTTCAACTCAGCGCTACTCCTAGGTATACACAATCGGCCATTAGGCCTAATCAGGTCATCATCATGGAGTCTGAAGTTGTACTTCTGACCCTTGAATGTGCCATCAATAAGCTTCTGTCTGATCTCCATCATATACTGATCCGTCATCTGAGCACTCCGCACCTCTTCAACTAAGCCAGTATGAGAGACTAGCGAATGGAGAGAGTGTGCTCGGCGACTCAATGCGTCAGCTACCACATTTGCCTTACCCTCTTTATATTGCAGATTAATGTCGTAGTCATTCAGAAATTCAACCCACCTTCTTTGCCTCATGTTCAACTCCTTCTGAGTGAACAAGTACTTTAAGCTTTTGTGGTCAGAATAGATTGTCACACTTACCCCATACAAATAATGTCGCCATATCTTCAATGCGAAGACGATGGCACCCAACTCTAGATCATGGGTAGGGTAGTTCTCCTCATGCTTTTTTAGCTGTCGGGAGGCGTAAGCTACGACCTTCCCGTGTTGCATCAATACACAATCCATACCTCTACCTGATGCGTCGCAATAGACCTCTAACCATCTGGACCGTCTGGTATAGTCAGGACTGGTGCAGATGTCAGAGCATCCTTGAGACTCGTGAAAGAACTCTCACAGTCGACTGTCCACTCGAATGGTGCATCCTTCTTCATTAAGGAAGTCATCGGGTTCGAGACAGTGGAGAAGTCCTTTACAAACCTCCTATAATAACCTGCCAGACCGAGGAAGCTCCTGATATCGGTAACTGTCTTCGGCCTAGGCCAGGTGCGCACTGCATCTATCTTTGCCGGATCAACAGCGATCCCGGCCTCAGAAATCACATGTCCAAGAAAGGATACTTGGTTCAACCAAAACTCGCATTTCGAAAACTTAGCAAACAACTGATTCCATCTTAATGTTTGTAACACATTTCTCAGGTGGCTTTCGTGCTCACCTCTCGATTTCGAGTACACAAGAATATCATCGATGAAGACTACCACAGACTTGTCCAACTGATCTTGGAACAAGCGGTTCATTAAGTCCATGAACTTAGCTGGTGCATTTGATAAGCCAAACGGCATAACTGTGAACTCATAATGCCCATACCTAGTTCTGAATGCTGTCTTTTCAATATCACTGTCACGGATGGCAATCTGATGGTATCCGGATCGTAGATCTATCTTGGAGAATACTGATGCTCCCCTCGACTGATCAAATAGATCGTCGATGCGTGGTAAAGGGTAACGGTTCTTCACCGTAACTGCATTCAGTTCTTGATAGTCAATACACAGGCGGAGACTACTGTCCTTCTTCTTCACGAAGAGGACCGGCGCTCCCCATGGTGAAACGCTAGGGCGGATGAACCCCTTGTCGAGTAGGTCTCTCAGCTGCTCCTTGAGCTCTGTCATTTCTGCTGGAGCCATACGATAGGGCGCCTTCGCAATTGGTCCGGTACCCGGAACCAAATCAATCTCAAACTCCACTTCCCGTGCTGGCGGCATGCCCGGCAGTTCCTTAGGAAATACATCAGGAAACTCCGACACTACCGGCACATCTGGGCTAAACTCTGGATCTCTCTCTATGTCATGGACATAGCAGAGGTATACATCACTCCCTCGTCGTAGTTCATGACACATAGCCATGGCGGTGATGATCTGAGTCGAAGGCTCCCTGGGCCTCTGGCGGTAAGATATAGTAACCCCAGATGGACTCCGAAGAAGTAGACGATGCTCGGCACACAGGATTCTGCCCTTGTACCGCTCCAACCAGTTTATCCCGACAATCACATCAAAGCCAAGTCCGTCGAACTCTATCAAGTCGATCGGAAACTCTTCACCTCTGATTCTTACAACAGCATCTCGGTGGTAGCGGGTACACCTGATCCGTTCTTTCGACGGGAGAGTGACTAGGAAGTCTGGCATCTCATCGCCGTCTAACCCCAGCCTCTTCGCAAAGGATAGCGAAACAAATGTATGTGAGGCTCCGGAGTCGAACAAGATCGAAGCGTCCACGCCATTGACTGGAAAGGTACCGGTGAGGATTGTGCCGCTCTTGCCGGCTTCTGCCTCATTGCAGACACTCAGTGTACCTCCCGTTCCGAGTGCACAACCTAATTCATTGGCAAACTAATAAGTATTGGGTAACAACACGGTTGATATACTTCAATAACTCCACTTTATTCATTAACACATTCTCCTTACAACATTGTTGGTTTACGCTGTTGACATAACTTAACACATACATAATATCCCTAACATACACTGGCTTAACACATTACATAATTATACAAGGCTTTAAAACTGTCTGAAGGTCAAATTCAAACGTCCGGGTTTCATGTGTGTGGCATTGATCACTGCCGACGGTGCGGTATTCAGTTTGATCTTCCTGATGCCATGATATAGCATCCTTGACTGCCCACCCATGATTAACACATCTCCTGACTTTAGTATTAACTTCCTTGCGAGATCAGCACGCTTCTGCTTGCCATACACAAACACTACGGTATCACCAATGGACCAAGACACCACGGGTACTCCCTTACTTAGATACTCGGGTGACTCGTCCTTATCTTGGTGTAAACCTAACCGTCCACCTTTCTGGTAGAAGTTCACAATGCATAGATCTGCTTTCACATTTGCAATTGAATCCGTTTCAACTCGTTAAGCAATTCCCACGGCGTGGTTAATGATCGTATGGAACTCCTCGGGTATACTTGGTACTGTTGCTCCGTCTTCAGCTCGCACTTCTTGATATGTCTTGGTGTAAGGGTTCCAGTCCTTACCCATGCACATCATCTTCAATTGCATTCTTGATCCGTTCGGGTATTCGGGTGTGTAGAAACCTCCAGGTTTTGCTCCTAGTTCATCGCATCGCCTGATGATATGGATTTGTGCTTCCGGTGTCAGGTATCCATTTAAGAGTATCATACCTGGCTGGATAACCTGACATTGCTCCACTTGAAAGTCGGTGATGTTGATGATGGTTCCCTCAGGGTTTGGTGTGGGTGGGATTGGATAACATATATTGAAGGTTCCTTTAAGTTTAGAATTACCTAATTAGGTGACTTTCACACTATACTTTAACTCTTTACTCACATGATAACACATTTGGACTCACTAGTACACACATGCATGAAATGCGGTATGCAATCACTTATTACATTCGACAGTTTAGGCGGTACCTGGTCTAGAAGAGGCCCTGGCGCCTCAGACCGGTCCACCACATTCAGGGCGACCTTGCTAGGTCCCGACCCCTTCCCCTTCTGGGAATCAGTGTGTCTCTGATCTGTGGGTGGCTGGTTAGCCGTCTTCGGGCCATCAATAGCTGTTGTGGCCTTACCCTTCCACTGCCCCTTAGGCTTGTTGACTCTACTGTTGGGGTTCCGGTAACACTCGTAGTCACGGTGACCCCACTTCTCGCAGTAACGACACTGTACGTCGTTTCCCTTGCAGTCCTTGCCGGGGTGGTCTCCGTTACACCACTTACAGTAATAGTGGCGCTCCGGTCCAGAGCCCGTGCTAGCTGCTATCACAATACACAATCAATACTTGTTTCACAACTTATCAACATACACTTCAACTTATCACACAGGATTAGATAATTACCCTTAGGTGGGTAAGAGCGTAGGGGTTTTGCCGCATAAGCATATGTGAGCTTCAGTGGCTCCTCAGCTGTGGTGGTTTGGGCTTGGCCCTTGTCACCCTGGTGCTGACTCTTCTGGGGCTGGGAATAAGGTTTCTTCTTCTTCTTTCCTCCCCCGTACCCCTGCGGACTCTGGCCCTCGCTCGTGGCCTTGCGCTTGTGCTCATTTTCCTCGTCCCTCAGACGGACGGTGATCTCAACCTTAGCAGCGGCATGATAGCACTCCTAAATTTAGGATGTCAGTCATGCCCCGCAATACATACTCACAAACTCACATTAATACTCACTTATGGATTACACTTATTCACATTACACTACATTCAAATTACCTGCAAGGTAGTATACTCAGCTGGCCCCATCCCATAGCGAAGACGGTGGCTGAGACCGTTGTAGAAACGGTTTACCAGCACCCGGTTCGAGTACCCCAGGTCCGGTAACAGGTGGATAAGGCCGGTGAATGCAGTGTAATACTCATCAACCGACACCTTGTCCCCCTGCCTCAGACTATCCAGCTCCAGGCGCTTGGCCTCTTGAACATGCACACGGTAGTATTTGGCTCGTAGTAGAGCCGTGTACTCCCTCCATCCAAACTGAGGATCCGTCATCCGGTCCTCTCTCACAAGCTTCCACCAACTCTGTGTCGAACCCTTCAGGTAGTAAGCAGCAAGACGGACCTTAGCCTCTGCAGGTACAGCCAAGGTCTCGTAGGCGGTCTCCAACTCAGAGATGTACGCCTCCAGCTTACGTGGGTCGGTCTCCCCATGAAATGAAGGGGGTCTCAAGTCTGCCAATGCCTTGAACCAGTTGGTCTCTCGTGGCGGTGGCGGTGGTGGTTGAACTTCGGGGTGTTGCCCCTGCTGAATTGCAGCTACTAGTTGTGGAACCATTTGGGCTACGGCGGCCGCTACAGCTTCGGCCATGACCTGGGCCGTAGTATTCTCGCCCTGGTCATCCGTATCTCCAGTACCGCTTCCGCGGCCCCTACCTCGCGGTCTACCTGACATCTGAATCCACATGAACATTATTAGAATTATGCTTACACACTTATCGGTTCCAACAGTTGAAACGTTTCCCGTCAACAAGGTATCTCCACACTTGGTTAGTGGTTAACCTTTCCATAACTGATCACTTAGGTAACTGTAGTTGGGTTTCCTAACTCGGTATATTCCTAAGCTCGGTATTCTAGTCATCAGAGCGATACTTCGCTCTGATATCACTTTTTGTAGCACCCCTACATCAAACTTCACAACTAATGAAATCGCAGCGGAATAAATAACTAAACAATAACTAAACGCTTCGGTGCTACAACGCCGTCAACCACCCACGTGGTTGACAAGGCAGAATAAATTCAAGTGTACCGGTCTGATGATCAGACTCCCGAGCATAAACTAAACCATAAATACATCATATACAATACCGAGTATTTACTTACATTCCTTCACTGTAAACTGTCAATATACCGCCATAGTAATTTCAACGGAATCAAAATATAATGCCACGGGAGCACAGGCGCATCCCGGGCTCAACATCCAAAATAAACCAAAATACAACTGCAGCCTAGATCCTACAACCACTCTGCTTCCTCGATCCTCATCCTACAGTAAAAATATGGAGCCCCCGGGGGGGTCAGCAACCCTTGGCTGGTATGGTTAACGCGCAGCCCATCGGCTACCGGGATACGTGCAACTAATTGTCATGATAACATGGCATTCATTTTATACATAACATAACATAACATAATATGTGGTATAGCATCAATAGTGCATAGCACAACATCACATACACAGTGGATCTTCTTTCCATAATAACAAACCAAGAAGGTTAAATAACATAAGAGCCTAGAGAATGATTCACCCTCATGTTAAGCTCGTTACACACACTCATTACCGTTCTGTTATTCGAACGAGTAACTTAAGTCACAGATGGTTCGGATATAGTGACCCGAACACACCACACAAACACATGTTCCCACTAAACCGATCATAAGTCAGAATAGGTAAGCTTTGGAGGAAGCTAGCGGGAGACCGAACGCCAAATTAAGGAGAACAATCTTAACAACATAAGAGTCGAATCTGATTCAGATATCTACTCTTAACTTACATGCATGACCGGACAATCGGATTCCTCACTTCCCAGTTAACACTTGTTAGAAGTTCATGGTGGAACTTAACAACCGATACACAACAGGTGATAAATCATGTTAGACACACACAAGGGAAATGAGTCACATCATAACATCACAATAATATGAACAACAGTAAACTCATTACATGTTTAGATCTTATAACGTCATAAACACACAGAAAAACATACAACACACAAGCCGGTGTAAACCGGTAGACAACAGACTGCAAGAAAACCATACCTTGGTCCTTGCCTCGATTGATTTCCTCCGTAGGTCACTCCTATACATGATTAATAACGTAGGTTAATTATTTATTTAACTTCAAACTTACTAAATATTTAACATGATTGTATGACATGTTTTTAATGTCTAACTTACCCTAGGTTACCTTCATTATACCCTAGGGGCTAACTACATTTGTCACATTCTTTACTGTTTTTTTTATAGATTTTGGTCTGTCCGACCCACCGTCCGACCCACCGTCCGACCCACAACTGGGTCGGACCCTTCCAGTGATTTTCGGGTTTGGAAAAACTTAGCTTGTCCGACCCATGTCCGACCCAACCATCTGGGTCGGACCATTCCAGAGACTTTATCGCCCTTTACACATACACGTCCGACCCATGTCCGACTCACTCGACTGGGTCGGACCATTACAGAACATTTACCAACTTACAGAACAACCATGTCCGACCCATGTCCGACTCACTCGACTGGGTCGGACCATTCCAGAACATTTTCCGTCCTTCAAAACATGGCCGTCCGACCCATGTCCGACCCAAGTCCTCTGGGTCGGACCGTTCCAGAACAATTTCCTCACGTCTAACAGAGGCTGTCCGACCCAAACTTGGGTCGGACCTGTAATGGTATGAAATATACCATGCGGAAGGTTAAAGTGTCTACCGAAGGCCTGCTAGCGGAAGGACTACTATCGGAGACCAATTGTCGGAAGGCCTGCTACCGAAAGGCCCCGATGCGGAAGGATCTACCAAGAGAGTCTACCGGAGGCCAATTGTCGGATGGCCTATCGATGGAAGCCCTACTACCGGAGGACCCGCTATCGGAAGAGTTGCTATCTAAAGGATCGCTACCGATAGAGTAACTACTGGAGGGATTATTGTTAAAGTGACGGTCCAGGAGAGTTAGTCCAATGCGGAAGCAGTATTTCAGTCCGGAGACCCGTAAAAGGACTGATAGCTATATTTGTGTAATACTATCACATGTATAGGGGCAAAAGGGTAAACCTAGTGATAGAAAGTCTATAAATAGGAGTAGAGGGGCTCATTTGTAAGGGACTCAAGTTAGAAAAGGGAGCTCACATCCCCAAAAGCTTTCTAGAGTTGTAAGCCAAAGGATGAATAATAACTCTGTCTAGAAGTGGACGTAGGCCGGATGATTGGCCGAACCACTATACATCACGGTGTGGAAATTGTGTTGGGAGAGTAACTTCTGTTACATCTTCATTGGGGAGAGTAACTTCTGTTACATCTTCATTGGCGTCGTCTGTGGGAAACGAACATCAACCACGATTCATCCACAATACAAGAAGCGTCGCGATGAACTATGTTCATGATTTTTGAGAATTGGCAAGCGATGATTTTACGGAGAAAGGGGAGGTAATCAGGGAAAGATTTAGGCCGACAACGAGATAAGGCGGAAACTCAATTCCTCTGCATACGCACACTCAAGAAGATCTTTTCTCACTAGGATCTCACACAAAGCAATCTACTCCATAGATTGCGAAAGTTCAAGAAATCCTCGCCAAGGTTAATCCAAGTGCCCAGCCCCGGGCAACGATGGTGAAATTTTATTTCAGCCTGAAGGTCATCCTTATCCACAACCGCGATCGGGAGTAATTGATCGATTGAATTTCGCTTACTGTTGAAACCTGATCAAGAAAGAAATAGAGCGTATCGCGCTTCAGATTTAGGAATTATATACGGTGAAGGAATGGAGTAGCACGTTCGAGAATCGATCCTCAATTACCGAGGCAATGGTGAATGATCGTCTTGTAGTAAGAGGGACTCGTCGAGATTCACTGGCGGAGTTTCGTTTTTCATGAAATCTTAAAAAAAAAAGAAGAATGAAAGAAGTGAAGGCTTCAAGAGTTTGGAATCTGGAAAGGAGTAAGTAGATTTATATGCGAAGAACTGGTTCTCGATCATTGAAATAAGGATGAGCGATGGTCTCGGAGTACGGAAAAAGATCGATGATCAAGGAAGTGATTTGTTGGCGGTTGGATGACCATGATCTGTAACTCTGTCAAGAAAAATACAAAACCTCTTCGAGTGGGGAGATCGAAAGAAGAAATGAAGAGAAATTTCCATCGAGCCGAATATGAGGCATCCTTTGTTGAAACCGGTTGAAAAATCTTAATTGACGATGAGAAATGAAAGCCTGAATCCAATTGCGATAAGAAGAAGGCAGTAAAGGGAAGCATAACTTGTCTGATCGAATCAAAAGACGAGAAGTCTGGAGTTACAAATTCAACATGGCACCGAGCTACAGATGCTTGGAGCATTGCGGAAGCATAACACAGTTGCTTCGGGGAGGAAAGGCCCGGTCGTTTTCTCCAGAATTGGTAAGAAAAATGAGGCCCGGTGGGAGAAGACAAATGGCCAGAGAGGCATGGTACAGTAGCGTCCTGCTTCTACAAACCGTCAACTCTAAATTCTGGTCGGAGACCATTTTTCTTTCGGAGGCCAATCTCTTCGGAGGACATTCTCTTTAGCTGGAACAAATAGAAGTGCTATCGTACCATTTGATATCCTCTCCGGTAGAAATTTTGATATCCTCTCCGGAAGAAATTTTGACATCCTCTCCGGTAGGAGTTTGGGTATCCACTCCGGTAGAAACTTCTCATCCCCAACGGCAACAGATTATCTCCGTCAAAAGCTCATTTGCGGAGCTACAGTTTTACAATCAAAATTCCAAATATACCGTATCCACGAGGATCGAAGAGCAGAAATTTTCCCCCGGAGATCAAAAGAGGAGGAAATATGGAGTTACAAATTCAACGCAGTCCTGGATGTACGAATCGGAAACAGGTTTCTGTCTTCAGAGTTATTGGATCAAATTAGAGAAGGAATAGCATCACCTGTCGGCATCATTGGCTCAAGATAAGTTTAAATTTTCTACTACAGATCGCAAGATTTTGCTATAAATCTACCTGAACTATCTTCGCAATATTAAAATTTTGCTATAAATTTTCTAGATGCTAGCCTACGCGTAATTTGCACTTATTTGTCGTTATAAAACTGCTACGATGAATTGTGCCCTAGGTTATTATAATCCTTGATTCTGATTTGAACACGTATGACTGGTCAGCCTTAGTATAGGAAGATTATTCTTAATCAGGTTAGGGATTCTATTTTCTTCGTTTTGCTTTTCAATTGTATGCATTTGATCATTCTTGTTGTGGCATCCAACTGAGAAACCTGTCGTCCTTTATGCTTATAATTTTCACCGCCGCTATTACAAAACGGTGTTAAACAACAGAATCCCTATTGTTTAGAGCTGAGAATCCTAAGCGGATGTTCAAACAAACCGACCTCTTTTATGCAGCAGCATAAACATGTCTTGCCTACGGGTGCTTGGCTTTTGACATCTAATCTTGTTGCTAAGCATTCGTTAAAAAATCTGGATACATTATGCTATCTGCTATACTACTCTTTACTTTCGCTTGTCATTTCTTATCTGATGTACAAGCTCTAAATGGCTGAAGTCTATGTGTTGGAGAAGTACCCAGCTGTTTTTTATGCATCTGTATATAGACATTATCAACACTTCAGCTCATTTTCAAAAACTTACATTTGAGAAACATCTATTGGTGAGAGCCTAAAGCTACGATTCTATTGTTTCGAATTATTTCGGATCAATTTTTTCTGCTCTGTTCAAAGTCCGCTATAGCAGATTTTTGAGCGTCTCCAAGTTGTCTTTTACTTTCGTTTTAACTGCTTAATCTATCTATTTTGCTACTGTTCGAAAGCACTATACTTTTGCATTCATAAGTCGATATAGAATGGCCTGCGTCAATCAACTAACAGTGACCTTCAGCTTCGTTCCACTTATTGTTTCTACTTTAAACCATCATTTTAATATAATGAAACCTGCTTGGATTTGGCTTTTATGCATGACAGATCGTAAGAATGAGGGCAGTCAGATCTCAGCTTTAGGCCCAGGCGCAGTCTCCGTTTCGGTACAATTGCTTTAAAAACCATGATGCGGCTAGAGGTCAATCTGGTGGGAAAGGAGTATTTCGTGAGTCTTCCGTCCTCTCGAAGCAAGAAGAAGAGCAAGGGACAAAGGAAAGTAATCCCCATGATGGAATAACTTGGTTTCAACCAGAACTAGAGAAAGAGTGAAGAGGAGTAAAAGCCCTGAGAGCAGAGGAGGTTACAAAAAATAGAAGAAAAGAATCCCCGGTAATAGTGGAAAAAGTGGAAAGGAAAACACACCTCCAGCGACGACCTCATTGAGCTTTCTACCGGAATTAGAGGTTTTGTCCTTGATTTAAAAAAGGGTGTTTCTCCAAATGATACGAAACCGATTAGTAGACACCAGAGATTGTCTTTCGGAAGGGGATGCGACAGATAGACACCAGAGATTGTCTTTTGGAAGGGGATGCGACAGATAGCTACCGGTAGCTTACTGAAGGACCAGCTGTTCTCTCTTTTCAATTCTTTACCGATATTTTGAAAGTGGATTTGGCATTTCCAAGGGCGGAAAACGTTTCTCCTGGGCACGGGGTTCGAATCTCTCTTCGGTGATATCTACTGCCACCGGTACTAGATAAGGGTGACGTCGTTCTGTCCAAATCCATAAGATTGTCGGTTTCATGAGCGACTGGTAGAAGTGTTGGGCTAAAAACTCCACCGGTAGCAGCTAACAACTTGAAATCCCTACCAATAACAACTTGCCTCTCCACCGTCGAACTCTACCAGCAAGGGGCCCTCCAGAGGAAAATGGTTGTCTACAGAAATAACGTCCGCTCTACCGGAAGCACACGCACAAAGACCGCTAATAAAAATCCAGTCCAGACAAGAAGAGGTAGCAATCCTACCGAGAATGCACGGGTTATCTCCGGAGGGAAGGGTCCGGTCGTTTTTTCAAATTAGCGAGGAGGACCTTCCTTGCTACTGTTACGTAGTCATTATCCTCCGGAACCAGTGAGGAAATCACTTACACCGATCCGCCTCCGGAGACAACTTGTCATTCTTATCGGAGAGCCAGGCCAGATAAATAGACATCCGGAGGCCAGTAATATTATCCCACAGGTAAAAGAGGTACCAAACTTTTTTGATATTTCATTATGGATATTATTTTTCCACCGGAAATTTACAAAACTTTCTCTAGAGGATTGATCACCCTCTAGTTTTTGAAAAAAGAAATATTTTAAAACAATTTCTGATTTACTCAAAACGAAGACCAGCGAGTCTTGAAAGGAAAGAAAAGAAAAGAAAAAAGAAGAAAAAAGAAGAAAAAAGAGAAAAAGAATGTATCCGACGACCTCACCATTGGCCATGGGAGAGTGTTTTGTATCCGACGATCTACCATCAACGATGGTAGTGTAATTCATCCGACGATCTCACTGTCAGCGTCCTGGCAGTAGAGTGTTAATCCGACGATCTCACCGGCTCAAAGTCGGTAGAGTGTTAAATCGACGATCTCACCATGTGTACAGTGGTAGAGTGTGAAAGCAAAAGTGTAACTAAGGGGTTACCAAAAGAGATCTTGGCAAAAAAAAAAACAAAAAGAGCAGTCTAAAATTATTCATTATCAGAATCTTCAAAACTTTTGGGAAGCAATAGAACTTATAGTAATTCCTTTTGTTCACCTCAGACTTGTACTATCCATGTACTAAAAAATGCTGCTCTACGCAACCTATAGGCTGTATATTTGAGTTTTTTATCCCCGTGATTAATATACTCTAACTAACAAAAAACTTTTGGGAAGTCCGGTCGCTCCGGGCAGCCCAAAAGACAAGTATCTTTTAATCTGTTAAATGTAGGTATGCAGGTCCAAGGAATAAAGTGATTCAAGCAGGAATCTGATTATGAAGTAATATCCCATTATTATTATTATCTCGGACTTCTTGAGATTATTATGATCTTCTGGAATTATTATGGTCTTCTGGAATTATTATGGTCTTCGAGAATTATTATGGTCTTTTGGGATTATTTTGGCCCTTCGGAATTCTAGATCTTTGGATTTCTTATTATGGCACGATCAAGGAGCGGAGACCTTTTCTCAGGAGTACAAGTGGGACTTCATCGCCCCCGGAACATGTGGGACTTCTTTGTTTCCGGAAGACAAGCTCTTACATAGGCTAAATTTTTTAAGTTCATTTCCTTTTTAGGCAAAAGAAAAAGAACTTGTGGGACTAGGAGATATATAGTAGAAAAGAAAAGAGTACAAAGTGTAAATTTTATCTTCTTTTTATGAGTTCCACTTTTTAGTGCTAAAAAGTAGAACTTGTGGGACTGATGTAATGGTATGAAATATACCATGCGGAAGGTTAAAGTGTCTACCGAAGGCCTGCTAGCGGAAGGACTACTATCGGAGACCAATTGTCGGAAGGCCTGCTACCGAAAGGCCCCGATGCGGAAGGATCTACCAAGAGAGTCTACCGGAGGCCAATTGTCGGATGGCCTATCGATGGAAGCCCTACTACCGGAGGACCCGCTATCGGAAGAGTTGCTATCTAAAGGATCGCTACCGATAGAGTAACTACTGGAGGGATTATTGTTAAAGTGACGGTCCAGGAGAGTTAGTCCAATGCGGAAGCAGTATTTCAGTCCGGAGACCCGTAAAAGGACTGATAGCTATATTTGTGTAATACTATCACATGTATAGGGGCAAAAGGGTAAACCTAGTGATAGAAAGTCTATAAATAGGAGTAGAGGGGCTCATTTGTAAGGGACTCAAGTTAGAAAAGGGAGCTCACATCCCCAAAAGCTTTCTAGAGTTGTAAGCCAAAGGATGAATAATAACTCTGTCTAGAAGTGGACGTAGGCCGGATGATTGGCCGAACCACTATACATCACGGTGTGGAAATTGTGTTGGGAGAGTAACTTCTGTTACATCTTCATTGGGGAGAGTAACTTCTGTTACATCTTCAGGACCCCTAGGTCGGACGCCATCAAAACCTGCCCAAACTTTGTCAAATCTTATATCCACATACAACATCCATGAAACTCATTATCTATAACCTTAAACACTTACTCATTTCATACCGAAATTCCTAACACTTATGTTATTTCCTCCTTAATTTTCCAAATGGTGTTTCATTCCTAGGATAACTACTATCCAAAAATGCTTTCTCCTCATTCTAACATCATCTCCCAAGCATCATTTCTTACCATCAACTCCTTATGTCATTCTTGACATCCTTTTTCAAGTTCACACTTTCTCCTTGTTCACCAAAGTTTGCCCAAATCCTAACACAAGTCCAAATGACTCTAGTGTATCCCAAAACATTCCTTGCATTATAAAATCCTCTAAAACATTTCCTAAGCCCTTCTCACATCTTAAAACACCTTAATGCATGTTTCTTTCCCAAGGAAAGCACTTAACCATTCTAAACATTTCTTAACTCATCAAACTTATTTTTAAACCTTAGGACTTCTTGTTCGTTACCTAAATCTTGACATAGGTTCTCCTAGAACATTACTAAACCAAAACATATTGTTTTCACCAACAAACAACCATGAACACCAAAATCCATCAAACACATCTTACACACACAAACTTCACACATATAGCACTACATCACAATATAGTGCATAATTTAAATTGCATGGCACTTAGGCCCTTAAATGACATGGCTCTTAGGCCCTTAAAATGCATAAATCATAAACACTGAATTTCCATAATATATTTGCCTTTGACCTGCAAATACACACAACAACACATATGCCTTTTACTACCCTCTTGAGAGCATTCTCCTAAGTCACTTCCCATTGGCTCCTTAGATCATTTTCATAAGAAATACAAGCTCATTTCTCGTAAGACCTTAAACAACATTAGGTTAGTATATTTACCTCTTTTCCACACCAACTTCTTTCTTGTTTCCTTATAAAACCGGTAAGGTATTTGATTCCTTGTCAACTACTAAACATTATACAAATAACATAATGAGCATTCAAGCTTTAAGCTTCATCTCATTGTAAACCCTAGGTTTACATTATTTCAAAAACTTTAATGTAGTTGTTTTACCTTGGTCTTTGAAGAGAGTTTGAATATATATCAAGAGAGGACTCCACCTAGTCCATGAAAGGTAGGAATGAAGCTAGAACAAAGTCACACCAAGAGCACCATTAATGGGCATTTTCGGTCAAGGTAAAAACATGGAGGAAACATGATTTTTCTTTGAGATTCCTTACCTAGAAGCAAAGGAGAGTAATAATATGTAGAAATATAAGCTCAAGCTCCTTCAATGGTGGAACTCCATGGCACCGAAATGGGGCTCTTGAAGTTTTGAGAAGATAGGAATGAAGAGCTTGATGAGAGGACGAGAATGGTGGTGTTTGTTTTTGATTTGGTTAAGTGAGCTAGATTTTACAAGTGGTCAAAGATGGAGTTTGTGTGTTTACTATTGCAAATCGTGAATGAAGAGAAGAAGAGAGGTTGAAGAAGACTTGGAACCATGGGAAATGAAGGAAAGAAATGAGAGAATGAGATAAGTGAGTTTGTTTTACTTTTTAGAAGATATTTATGCTTATAAAGTAAAAAGTAACTTAAGTAGTCTTCTTCATTTTCTTAACATGTTAACAAGAGAGTGGTGAGTCACCACACTTAAGAAAACCAGCCCCCAATAGTACTTAGGGGTAATATAGTCTTTATTTGTCAATTTAATTACTTATACAAACATATGTTACAAAATAGCTTATTAAAATCACTATTCATAAAAACATGACACATAGAAGTGAAATTTTTTATTTCCCATTGATATAGACTTCCAAATGTGATACTATATAGTACACATGTTAATTAAAGAGTAATGATGGACATTTAGCCACTCAAAACTCATTTACAAGACAATTTTTCGAAAATGTGCTTTAAGACTCCTTAAAGCACATTTTGTGTTTTAACTTGTTTTCGAGCTTGGTTTTCTTTGGTAATTGGTTTAATATCTTCATTAGTATATAAATCAGGTCTTGGTAAGTTCATTAGGTCTTAACCAAGCTTATCCCAAGCTTAGAGCACATTTTGGCCTTTATTGACCTTAAAGCACATTTTATGTTTTCGTTTGTTTAAATTTGTTTACTAATGTTTCTAAGACTCTTTTTAGTCTTACTATACCATATTTAGGTGTTTAAACAATATACTAAGGTTTGGGGTATTTCAACACTAGTAGCGGAGCAGCATCCTAGCGGGTTTGAAACGAGAAAATTCTAGCACTAGTAGCGCAATGGCAGCCTAGCGGGCTTGAAATGAAAAAGTCTTACACTAGTAGCACAATAACTGCCTAGTGAAGAAGAAACGGTACCACACTAGTAGCGCAATAGCTGCCTAGCGGATGTGAAACAAAAAACTCTTACACTAGTAGCGCAATAACTGTCTAGTGAAGAAAAAACACAACCGCACTAGTAGCACAATAGCTGCCTAGCGGGTTTGAAATGAAAAAGTCTTATAGTAATAGCGCAATAGCTGCCAAGTAACGAAAAAACCCAACCGCACTAGTAGCACATTAGCTGCCTATCGGGTATGAAACAAAAAAGTAATGCACTAGTACCACAATAGCTGCCCAGTGAATGAAAAATGGTATCGAACTAGCAGCACAATAGTTGTGTAGCGGGTTTAAAATGTAAAAGTCTCGCACTAGTAGCAGAATAGCTACCTAGTGGGTGTAAAGCGAAAAATCCAACACAAGTAGCGCAATAGCTACCTAGTGAAGAAAACACACGACCGCACTAGTAACGCAATAGCTACCTAGTGGGTTTGAGATTAAATTGTCTTGTACTAGTAGCGCAATAGCTGTCTAGCGGATTTGAAACGAGAAAATTCTTGCACTAGTAGCACAATAGCTGTCGTGTAAAGAAAAAATGCGACCGCACTAGTAGCGCAATAGCTGTCTAGTTGGTTTGAAGTAAGAAAAATTCTTGCACTAGTTGCACAATAGCTCCCTAGTGAAGAAACAATGTGACCACATTAGTAGCGCAATAGCTGCCTAGCAGATTTCAAACAAGAAAATTCTTGCACTTGTTACGCAATAGCTGCCTAAAAAGAAAAAATGTGACTGTACAAGTAGCGCGATAGCTGCTTAGCGGGTTTGAAACGAAAAAGACTTGCACTAGAAGCGTAAAAGCTGTCTAGCGGGCTTGAAACGAGGATTTTTTTTGCATTAGTAACACAATAGCCTCCTGGTGAAGGAAAAATGCGACCGCACTAGTAGCGCAATAAGTGTCTAGCAGGTTTGAAATGAGAAATTTTTTTTCACTAGTAGCACAATAGCTGCCTAGTGAAGAAAAAATGCGACCACACTAGTAGAGTAATAGCTGCCTATCGGATTTTTAACAAGAAAATTCTTGCACTAGTGATGCAATAGCTGCCTAATGAAGAAAAAATGTGACAGCACTAGTAGTGCAATAGCTGCCTAGCGGGTTTGAAACGAAAAGGTCTTGCACTAGTAACGCAATAGCTGCGTTGTGAAGGAAAAACATAACCGCACTAGTAGCGCAGCAGCATCCTAGCGGGTTTGAAACGAGAAAATTCTTGCACTAGTAGCGCAATGGCTTCCTAGCGGGTTTGAAATGAAAAAGTCTTACACAAGTAGCGTAATAGCTACCTAGTGAAGAAGAAACGGTATCACAATAGTAGCACAATAGCTGCCTAGCGGGTGTGACACGAAAAAGTCTTACACTAGTAGCGCAATAGCTTCCTAGTGAAGAAAACACACAACCGTACTAGTAGCACAATAGCTGCCTAACGGGTTTGAAACGGAAATGTAATGCACTAGTAGCGCAATAGCTGCCTAGTAAAGAAAAAATGGTACCAAACTAGCAGTACAATAGCTATCAAGCGGGTTTAAAACGTAAAAGTCTTGCACTAGTAGCGTAATAGATGTCTAATTGATTTGAAACGAGAAATATTCATGCACTAGTAGCACTATAGTTGTCGAGTAAAAAAAATGCAGTCGGACTAGTGGCGCAATTTGCTGTCTAGCGGGTTTGATACGAGAAAATTTCTTGCACTAGTTGCACAATAGCTGCCTAGTGAAGAAAAAATATGACCACACTAGTGGCGCAATAGCTGCCTCGTAGATTTCAAACAAGAAAATTCTTGCACTTGTTACGTAATAGCTGCCTAATGAAGAAAAAATGTGACCGAACTAGTAGCACAATTGCAGCCTAGCTGGTTTGAAACGAAAATGTCTTGCACTAGTAGCGCAATAGCTGCCTAGTGAACAAAAACTATACCCGCACTAGTAGCGGAGCAGCATCCTAGCGGGTTTGAAACGAGAAAATTCTTGCACTAGTAGCGCAATGGCACCCTAGCGGGCTTGAAATGAAAAAGTCTTACACTAGTAGCACAATAACTGCCTAGTGAAGAAGAAACGGTACCGCACTAGTAGCGCAATAGCTGCCTAGCGGGTGTGAAACGAAAAAGTCTTAAACTAGTAGCGTTATAACTGCCTAGTGAAGAAAAAACACAACCGCACTAGTTGCACAATAGCTGCCTAGCGGGTTTGAAACGAAAAAGTCTTACAGTAGTAGCGCAATAGCTGCCTATTAAAGAAAAAACCCAACCGCACTAGTAGAACAATAGCTGCCTATCGGGGATGAAACGAAAAAGTAATGCACTAGTAGCACAATAGCTGCCTATTGGGTATGAAACGAAAAAGTAATGCACTAGTAGCACAATAGTTGCCCTGTGAATGAAAAATGGTATCGAACTTGCAGCACAGTAGCTGGGTAGCGTGTTTAAAACGAAAAAGTCTAGCACTAGTAGCAGAATAGCTACCTAGTGGGTGTAAAGCGAAAAATCCAACATAAGTAGCGCAATGGCTACCTAGTGAAGAAAACACACGACCGCACTAGTAACACAACAGCTACCTAGCGGGTTTGAGATTAAATTGTCTTGTACTAGTAGCGCAATAGCTGTCTAGCGGATTTGAAAAGAGAAAATTCTTGCACTAGTAGCACAATAGCTGTCGTGTAAAGAAAAAATGTGACCGCACTAGTAGCGCAATAGTTGTCTAATTGGTTTGAAACAAGAAAAATTCCTGCACTAGTTGCACAATAGCTCCCTAGTGAAGAAAAAATGCGACCACATTAGTAGCGCAATAGCTGCCTAGCAGATTTCAAACTAGAAAATTCTTGCACTTGTTACGCAATAGCTGCCTAAAAAGAAAAAATGTGACCGTACAAGTAGCGCGATAGCTGCCTAGCGGGTTTGAAACGAAAAAGACTTGCATTAGAAGCGTAAAAGCTGTCTAGCGGGCTTGAAACGAGAATTTGTTTTCCATTAGTAACACAATAGCTTCCTAGTGAAGGAAAAATGTGACCGCACTAGTAGCGCAATAAGTGTCTAGCAGGTTTGAAACGAGAAATGTTTTTTTACTAGTAGCACAATAGCTGCATAGTGAAGAAAAAATGCGACCACACTAGTAGTGTAATAGCTGCCTATCGGACTTTTAACAAGAATATTCTTGCACTAGTAGCGCAATAGCTGCCTAATGAAGAAAAAATGTGACCGCACTAGTAGTGCAATAGCTGCCTAGCGGGTTTGAAACGAAAAGGTCTTGCACTAGTAACGCAATAGCTGCCTAGTGAAGAAAAAACATAACCGCACTAGTAGCGCAGCAGCATCCTAGCTGGTTTGAAACGAGAAAATTCTTGCATTAGTAGCGCAATGGCTTCCTAGCGGGTTGGAAATGAAAAAGTCTTACACTAGTAGCACAATAGCTGCCTAGTGAAGAAGAAACGGTATCGCAGTAGTTGCGCAATAGCTTCCTAGCGGTTGTGACACGAAAAAGTCTTACACTAGTAGCGCAATAGCTTCCTAGTGAAGAAAAAACACAACCGCACTAGTAGCACAATAGCTGCCTAACGGGTTTGAAACGAAAAACCAAAGCACTAGTAGCGCAATAGCTGCCTAGTGAAGAAAAAATGGTACCAAACTTGCAGCACAATAGCAATCAAGTAGGTTTAAAACGTAAAAGTCTTGCACTAGTAGCGTAATAGCTGTCAAATGGATTTGAAACGAGAAATATTCATGCACTAGTAGCACTATAGTTGTCGAGTAAAAACAATGAAGTCGGACTAGTGGCGCAATTTGCTGGCTAGCGGGTTTGATACAAGAAAATCTCTTGCACAAGTTGAACAATAGTTGTCTGGTGAAGAAAAAATATGACCACATTAGTGGCGCAATAGCTGCCTAGTAGGTTTCAAACAAGAAAATTCTTGCATTTGTTACGCAATAGCTGCCTAATGAAGAAAAAATGCGACCGTACTAGTAGCACAATAGCTACCTAGCTGGTTTGAAATGAAAATGTCTTGCACAAGTAGCGCAATAGCTGCCTAGTGAAGATAATATATAACCGCACTAGTAGCGGAGCAGCATCCTAGCGGGTTTGAAACGAGAAAATTCTTGCACTAGTAGCGCAATGGCACCCTAGCGGGCATGAAATGAAAAAGTCTTATACTAGTAGCACATTAACTGCCTAGTGAAGAAGAAACGGTACAGCACTAGTAGCGCAATAGCTGCCTGGCGGGTGTGATCGAAAAAGTCTTACACTAGTAGCGCAATAACTGCCTAGTGAAGAAAAAACACAATCGCACTAGTAGCACAATAGCTGCCTAGCGGGTTTGAAACGAAAAAGTCTTGCACTAGTAGCGCTATAGCTGCCTAGTGAATAAAAAATGGTATCGAACTAGCAGCACAATAGCTGTCTATCGGGTTTAAAACATAAAAGTCAAGCACTAGTAGCGGAATAGCTGCCTAGCGGGTGCGAAGCGAAAAATCTTACACAAGTAGCGCAATAGCTACCTTGTAACACCCCAACCGTTAAACACGTCATTACCTCTTAAACTGTCACAAATTACCCTTACTCCCGCAGCGGATCTCTATTACAACGAAGGGTGATACAATGTCGTTAGCCACCCATATGGCTAACCAGGCCTATCTCACATGCAGTAACGGTCTGATGGACTGGAACAACCGAGTACTCAGAACAATACAATGCTCATTCATTACTAACCGAGTCACACATACAAGCCTCAATTCCAATCATTACTATACCGAGTCTACAATATACGAATGCCGACAACATATTCGGTCTTACACCTTATTCAAATACATGAGTAAATTAAATTCTAACTACCCGTGCTAACCACCAACCCCGTCCTACACTTGAACGGTATTGTCTCCGGTGTACCTGAAAATAAAAACGATGCCCCTAGGGGCTCAGCTTAAAGCTGCGTATGAAATTCGCATACCCCGAGTGCTAACCGGGGTATGCCGACTACTTCTGTCGGGGGCATGAGATTCATTAAATTCAATCAACATAAAACATTGCTATATAATACACATGTACCCTACTCAAGGATTCTCATTCACCCATGGAATACAATCCTTAACTAACATAACAAGGTTATTAGTTGTATTAATTTGCTCTTATGCTGGGAGGGTTTTTACCTCCCTATGCCTTGGTTACTTATTCAATAACTCACCCATTCACTCGGGTTACTCATTCTTATTCTCACCCATTCTCTCGGGTTACTCATTCTTATTCTCACCCACTTTCTCGGGTTACTCATTCTTATGCTCACCCACTCTCTTGGGTTATTTATACTTATCTCACCCGCACTCTTGGGTTACTTACTCAAGCTCTTGTAGTTCTCGTGACACTACAGGTCTCCTACGTCACGCTTGTTACTCTTAATACTTCCCTACATCGAACTTCACAACTAATGAAATTGCAGCGGAATAAATAACTAAACAATAACTAAACGCTTCGGTGCTACAACGCCGTCAACCACCCACGTGGTTGACAAGGCAGAATAAATACAAGTGTACCGGTCTGATGATCAGACTCCCGAGCATAAACTAAACCATAAATATATCATATACAATACCGAGTATTTACTTACATTCCTTCACTGTAAACTGTCAATATACTGCCATAGTAATTTCAACGGAATCAAAATATAATGCCACGGGAGCACAGGCGCATCGCGGGCTCAACATCCAAAATAAACCAAAATACAACTGCAGCCTAGATCCTACAGCCACTCTGCTTCCTCGATCCTCATCCTGAGGTAAAAATATGGAGCCCCCGGGGGGGGTCAGCAACCCTTGGCTGGTATGGTTAACGCGCAGCCCATCGGCTGACCGGATACGCGCAACTAATTGTCATGATAACATGGCATTCATTTTAACATAACATAACATAACATAATATGTTATAGCATCAATAGTGCATAGCACAACATCACATACACAGTGGATCTTCTTTCCACAATAACAAACCAAGAGGTTAAATACATAAGAGCCTAGAGAATGATTCACCCTCATGTTCAGCTCGTTACACACACTCATTACCGTTCTGTTATTCGAACGAGTAACTTAAGTCACAGATGGTTCGGATATAGTGACCCGAATACACCACACAAACACATGTTCCCATTAAACCGATCATAAGTCAGAATAGGTAAGCTTTGGAGGAAGCTAGCGGGAGACCGAACACCAAATTAAGGAGAACAATCTTAACAACATAAGAGTCGAATCTGATTCAAATATATCTACTCTTAACTTACATGCATGACTGGACAATCGGATTCCTCACTTCCCAGTTAACACTTGTTAGAAGTTCATGGTGGAACTTAACAACCGATACACAACAGGTGGTAAATCATGTTAGACACACACAAGGGAAATGAGTTACATCATAACATCACAATAATATGAACAACTGTAAACTCATTACATGTTTAGATCTTATAACGTCATAAACACACAGAAAAACATACAACACACAAGCCGGTGTAAACCGGTAGACAACAGACTGCAAGAAAACCATACCTTGGTCCTTGCCTCGATTGATTTCCTCCGTAGGTCACTCCTATACATGATTAATAACGTGGGTTAATTATTTATTTAACTTCAAACTTACTAAATGTTTAACATGATTGTATGACATGTTTTTAATGTCTAACTTACCCTAGGTTACCTTCATTATACCCTAGGGGCTAACTACATTTGTCACATTCTTTACTGTTTTTTTATAGATTTTGGTCTGTCCGACCCACCGTCCGACCCACAACTGGGTCGGACCCTTCCAGTGATTTTCAGGTTTGGAAAAACTTAGCTTGTCCGACCCATGTCCGACCCAACCATCTGGGTCGGACCATTCCAGAGACTTTATCGCTCTTTACACATACACGTCCGACCCATGTCCGACTCACTCAACTGGGTCGGACCATTACAGAACATTTACCAACTTACAGAACAACCATGTCCGACCCATGTCCGACTCACTCGACTGGGTCGGACCATTCCAGAACATTTTCCGTCCTTCAAAACATGGTCGTCCGACCCATATCCGACCCAAGTCCTCTGGGTCGGACCATTCCAGAACAATTTCCTGACGTCTAACAGAGGCTGTCCGACCCAAACTTGGGTCGGACCCCTGGGTCGGGCGCCATCTAAACCTGCCCAAACTTTGTCAAATTTTCACCAAACGTCTCCTTAAGCCTCTTAATGTTTCCTAACAACATTTGGTACACTTATATCCACATACAACATCCATGAAACTCATTATCTATAACCTTAAACACTTACTCATTTCATACCGAAATTCCTAACACTTATGTTATTTCCTCCTTAATTTTCCAAATGGTGTTTCATACCTATGATAACTACTATCCCAAAATGCTTTCTCCTCATTCTAACATCATCTCCCAAGCATCATTCTTACCATCAACTCCTTATGTCATTCTTGAAATCCTTTTCAAGTTCACACTTTCTCCTTTTCACCATAGTTTGCCCAAATCCTAACACAAGTCCAAATGACTCTAGTGTATCCCAAAACATTCCTTGCATTATAAAATCCTCTAAAACATTTCCTAAGCCCTTCTCACATCTTAAAACACCTTAATGCATGTTTCTTCCCAAGGAAAGCACTTAACCATTCTAAACATTTCTTAACTCATCAAACTTATTTTTAAACCTTAGGACTTCTTGTTCATTACCTAAATCTTGACATAGGTTCTCCTAGAACATTACTAAACCAAAACATATTGTTTTCACCAAAAACAACCATGAACACCAAAATCCATCAACACATCTTACACACACAAACTTCACACATATAGCACTAATCACAATATAGTGCATAATTTAAATTGCATGGCACTTAGGCCCTTAAATGACATGGCTCTTAGGCCCTTAAAATGCATAAATCATAAACACTGAATTTCCACAATATTTGTCTTTGACCTGCAAATACACCAACAACACATATGCCTTTTACTAAGCTCTTGAGAGCATTCTTCTAAGTCACTTCCCATTGGCTCCTTAGATCATTTTCATAAGAAATACAAGCTCATTTCTCCTAAGACCTTAACCACATTAGGTTAGTATATTTACCTCTTTTTCCACACCTACTTCTTTCTTGTTTCCTTATAAAACTGGTAAGGTATTTGATTCCTTGTCACTACTAAACATTATACAAATAACATAATGAGCATTCAAGCTTTAAGCTTCATCTCATTGTAAACCCTAGGTTACATTATTTCAAAAACTTTAATGTAGTTTTTTACCTTGGTCTTTGAAGAGAGTTTGAATATATATCAAGAGAGGACTCCACCTAGTCCATGAAAGGTTGGAATGAAGCTAGAACAAAGTCACACAAAGAGCACCATTAATGGGCATTTTCGGTCAAGGTAAAAACTGGAGGAAACATGATTTTTCTTTAGATTCCTTACCTAGAAGCAAAGGAGAGTAATAATATGTAGAAATATATGCTCAAGCTCCTTCAATGGTGGAACTCCATGGCACCGAAATGGGGCTCTTGAAGTTTTGAGAAGATAGGAATGAAGAGCTTGATGAGAGGAAGAGAATGGTGGTGTTTGTTTTTGATTTGGTTAAGTGAGCTAGATTTTACAAGTGGTCAAAGATGGAGTTTGTGTGTTTACTATTGCAAATCGTGAATGAAGAGAAGAAGAGAGGTTGAAGAAGACTTGGAACCATGGGAAATGAAGGAAAGAAATGAGAGAATGAGATAAGTGAGTTTGTTTACTTTTAGAAGATATTTATGCTTATAAAGTAAAAAGTAACTTAAGTAGTCTTCTTCATTTTCTTAACATGTTAACAAGAGAGTGGTGAGTCACCACACTTAAGAAAACCAGCCCCCAATAGTACTTAGGGGTAAATAGTCTTTATTTGTCATTTAATTACTTATACAAACATATGTTACAAAATAGCTTATTAAAATCACTATTCATAAATCAAGGCACATAGAAGTGAAATTTTTGATTTCCCATTGATATAGACTTCCAAATGTGATACTATATAGTACACATGTTAATTAAAGAGTATGATGGACATTTAGCCACTCAAACTCATTTACAAGACAATTTTTCGAAAATGTGCTTTAAGACTCCTTAAAGCACATTTTGTTTTTAACTTGTTTTCAAGCTTGGTTTCTTTGGTAATTGGTTTAATATCTTCATTAGTAATATAAATAAGGTCTTGGTAAGTACATTAGGTCTTAACCAAGCTTATCCGAAGCTTAGAGCACATTTTGGCCTTTATTGACCTTAAAGCACATTTTATGTTTTCTTTTGTTTAAATTTTTTTACTAATGTTTCTAAGACTCTTTTTAGTCTTACTATACCATATTTGAGTTTAAACAATATACTAAGGTTTGGGGTATTTCAACACTAGTAGCGGAGCAGCATCCTAGCGGGTTTGAAACGAGAAAATTCTAGCACTAGTAGCGCAATGGCAGCCTAGCGGGCTTGAAATGAAAAAGTCTTACACTAGTAGCACAATAACTGCCTAGTGAAGAAGAAACGGTACCGCACTAGTAGCGCAATAGCTGCCTAGCGGGTGTGAAACGAAAAACTCTTACACTAGTAGCACAATAACTGTCTAGTGAAGAAAAAACACAACCGCACTAGTAGCACAATAGCTGCCTAGCGGGTTTGAAATGAAAAAGTCTTATAGTAATAGCGCAATAGCTGCCAAGTAACGAAAATACCCAACCGCACTAGTAGCACATTAGCTGCCTATTGGGTATGAAACAAAAAAGTAATGCACTAGTACCACAATAGCTGCCCAGTGAATGAAAAATGGTATTGAACTAGCAGCACAATAGCTGTGCAGTGGGTTTAAAATGTAAAAGTCTAGCACTAGTAGCAGAATAGCTACCTAGTGGGTGTAAAGCGAAAAATCCAACACAAGTAGCAATAGCTACCTAGTGAAGAAAACACACGACCGCACTAGTAACGCAATAGCTACCTAGTGGGTTTGAGATTAAATTGTCTTGTACTAGTAGCGCAATAGCTGTCTAGCGGATTTGAAACGAGAAAATTCTTGCACTAGTAGCACAATAGCTGTCGTGTAAAGAAAAAATGCGACCGCACTAGTAGCGCAATAGCTGTCTAGTTGGTTTGAAGTAAGAAAAATTCTTGCACTAGTTGCACAATAGCTCCCTAGTGAAGAAACAATGTGACCACATTAGTAGCGCAATAGCTGCCTAGCAGATTTCAAACAAGAAAATTCTTGCACTTGTTACGCAATAGCTGCCTAAAAAGAAAAAATGTGACCGTACAAGTAGCGCGATAGCTGCTTAGCGGGTTTGAAACAAAAAAGACTTGCACTAGAAGCGTAAAAGCTGTCTAGCGGGCTTGAAACGAGGATTTTTTTTGCATTAGTAACACAATAGCCTCCTGGTGAAGGAAAAATGCGACCGCACTAGTAGCGCAATAAGTGTCTAGCAGGTTTGAAATGAGAAATGTTTTTTCACTAGTAGCATAATAGCTGCCTAGTGAAGAAAAAATGCGACCACACTAGTAGAGTAATAGCTGCCTATCGGATTTTTAACAAGAAAATTCTTGCACTAGTGATGCAATAGCTGCCTAATGAAGAAAAAATGTGACCGCACTAGTAGTGCAATAGCTGCCTAGCGGGTTTGAAACGAAAAGGTCTTGCACTAGTAACACAATAGCTGCCTTGTGAAGGAAAAACATAACCGCACTAGTAGCGCAGCAGCATCCTAGCGGGTTTGAAACGAGAAAATTCTTGCACTAGTAGCGCAATGGCTTCCTAGCGGGTTTGAAATGAAAAAGTCTTACACTAGTAGCACAATAGCTGCCTAGTGAAGAAGAAACGGTATCGCAGTAGTAGCGCAATAGCTTCCTAGCGGTTGTGACACGAAAAAGTCTTACACTAGTAGCGCAATAGCTTCCTAGTGAAGAAAAAACACAACCGCACTAGTAGCACAATAGCTGCCTAACGGGTTTGAAACGAAAAACTAATGCACTAGTAGCGCAATAGCTGCCTAGTGAAGAAAAAATGGTACCAAACTAGCAGCACAATAGCTATCAAGCGGGTTTAAAACGTAAAAGTCTTGCACTAGTAGCGTAATAGATGTCTAATTGATTTGAAACGAGAAATATTCATGCACTAGTAGCACTATAGTTGTCGAGTAAAAAAAAATGCAGTCGGACTAGTGGCGCAATTTGCTGTCTTGCGGGTTTGATACGAGAAAATTTCTTGCACTAGTTGCACAATAGCTGCCTAGTGAAGAAAAAATATGACCACACTAGTGGCGCAATAGCTGCCTCGTAGATTTCAAACAAGAAAATTCTTGCACTTGTTACGTAATAGCTGCCTAATGAAGAAAAAATGCGACCGTACTAGTAGCACAATTGCAGCCTAGCTGGTTTGAAACGAAAATGTCTTGCACTAGTAGCGCAATAGCTGCCTAGTGAACAAAAACTATACCCGCACTAGTAGCGGAGCAGCATCCTAGCGGGTTTGAAACGAGAAAATTCTTGCACTAGTAGCGCAATGGCACCCTAGCGGGCTTGAAATGAAAAAGTCTTACACTAGTAGCACAATAACTGCCTAGTGAAGAAGAAACGGTACCGCACTAGTAGCGCAATAGCTGCCTAGCGGGTGTGAAACGAAAAAGTCTTAAACTAGTAGCGCTATAACTGCCTAGTGAAGAAAAAACACAACCGCACTAGTTGCACAATAGCTGCCTAGCGGGTTTGAAACGAAAAAGTCTTACAGTAGTAGCGCAATAGCTGCCTAGTAAAGAAAAAACCCAACCGCACTAGTAGAACAATAGCTGCCTATCGGGTATGAAACGAAAAAGTAATGCACTAGTAGCACAATAGCTGCCTATCGGGTATGAAACGAAAAAGTAATGCACTAGTAGCACAATAGTTGCCCTGTGAATGAAAAATGGTATCGTACTTGCAACACAGTAGCTGGGTAGCGTGTTTAAAACGAAAAAGTCTAGCACTAGTAGCAGAATAGCTACCTAGTGGGTGTAAAGCGAAAAATCCAACACAAGTAGCGCAATAGCTACCTAGTGAAGAAAACACACGACCGCACTAGTAACGCAATAGCTACCTAGCGGGTTTGAGATTAAATTGTCTTGTACTAGTAGCGCAATAGCTGTCTAGCGGATTTGAAAAGAGAAAATTCTTGCACTAGTAGCACAATAGCTGTCGTGTAAAGAAAAAATGTGACCGCACTAGTAGCGCAATAGTTGTCTAGTTGGTTTGAAACAAGAAAAATTCCTGCACTAGTTACACAATAGCTCCCTAGTGAAGAAAAAATGCGACCACATTAGTAGCGCAATAGCTGCCTAGCAGATTTCAAACTAGAAAATTCTTGCACTTGTTATGCAATAGCTGCCTAAAAAGAAAAAATGTGACCGTACAAGTAGCGCGATAGCTGCCTAGCGGGTTTGAAACGAAAAAGACTTGCACTAGAAGCGTAAAAGCTGTCTAGGGGGCTTGATACGAGAATTTGTTTTGCATTAGTAACACAATAGCTTCCTAGTGAAGGAAAAATGTGACCGCACTAGTAGCGCAATAAGTGTCTAGCAGGTTTGAAACGAGAAATGTTTTTTTACTAGTAGCACAATAGCTGCCTAGTGAAGAAAAAATGCGACCACACCAGTAGTGTAATAGCTGCCTATCGGATTTTTAACAAGAAAATTCTTGCACTAGTAGCGCAATAGCTGCCTAATGAAGAAAAAATGTGACCGCACTAGTAGTGCAATAGCTGCCTAGCGGGTTTGAAACGAAAAGGTCTTGCACTAGTAACGCAATAGCTGCCTAGTGAAGAAAAAACATAACCGCACTAGTAGCGCAACAGCATCCTAGCTGGTTTGAAACGAGAAAATTCTTGCACTAGTAGCGCAATGGCTTCCTAGCGGGTTTGAAATGAAAAAGTCTTACACTAGTAGCACAATAGCTGCCTAGTGAAGAAGAAACGGTATCGCAGTAGTAGCGCAATAGCTTCCTAGCGGTTGTGACACGAAAAAGTCTTACACTAGTAGCGCAATAGCTTCCTAGTGAAGAAAAAACACAACCGCACTAGTAGCACAATAGCTGCCTAACGGGTTTGAAACGAAAAACTAATGCACTAGTAGCGCAATAGCTGCCTAGTGAAGAAAAAATGGTACCAAACTAGCAGCACAATAGCAATCAAGTAGGTTTAAAACGTAAAAGTCTTGCACTAGTAGCGTAATAGCTGTCAAATGGATTTCAAACGAGAAATATTCATGCACTAGTAGCACTATAGTTGTCGAGTAAAAAAAAATGAACTCGGACTAGTGGCGCAATTTGCTGGCTAGCGGGTTTGATACAAGAAAATTTCTTGCACAAGTTGAACAATAGTTGTCTGGTGAAGAAAAAATATGACCACATTAGTGGCGCAATAGCTGCCTAGTAGATTTCAAACAAGAAAATTCTTGCACTTGTTACGCAATAGCTGCCTAATGAAGAAAAAATGCGACCGTACTAGTAGCACAATAGCTACCTAGCTGGTTTGAAACGAAAATGTCTTGCACTAGTAGCGTAATAGCTGCCTAGTGAAGAAAATATATAACCGCACTAGTAGCGGAGCAGCATCCTAGCGGGTTTGAAACGAGAAAATTCTTGGACTAGTAGCGCAATGGCACCCTATCGGGCTTGAAATGAAAAAGTCTTATACTAGTAGCACAATAACTGCCTAGTGAAGAAGAAACGGTACAGCACTAGTAGCGCAATAGCTGCCTGGCGGGTGTGAACGAAAAAGTCTTACACTAGTAGCGCAATAACTGCCTAGTGAAGAAAAAACACAATCGCACTAGTAGCACAATAGCTGCCTAGCGGGTTTGAAACGAAAAAGTCTTGCACTAGTAGCGCTATAGCTGCCTAGTGAATAAAAAATGGTATCGAACTAGCAGCACAATAGCTGTCTATCGGGTTTAAAACATAAAAGTCTAGCACTAGTAGCGGAATAGCTGCCTAGCGGGTGCGAAGTGAAAAATCTTACACAAGTAGCGCAATAGCTACCTTATAACACCCCAACCGTTAAACACGTCATTACCTCTTAAACTGTCACAAATTACCCTTACTCACGCAGCGGATCTCTATTACAACGACGGGTGATACAATGTCGTTAGCCACCCATATGGCTAACCAGGCCTATCTCACATGCAGTAACGGTCTGATGGACTGGAACAACCGAGTACTCAGAACAATACAATGCTCATTCATTACTAACCGAGTCACACATACAAGCCTCAATTCCAATCATTACTATACCGAGTCTACAATATACGAATGCCGACAACATATTCGGTCTTACACCTTATTCAAATACATGAGTAAATTAAATTCTAACTACCCGTGCTAACCACCAACCCCGTCCTACACTTGAACGGTATTGTCTCCGGTGTACCTGAAAATAAAAACGATGCCCCTAGGGGCTCAGCTTAAAGCTGCGTATGAAATTCGCATACCCCGAGTGCTAACCGAGGTATGCCGACTACTTCTGTCGGGGGCATGAGATTATTAAATTCAATCAACATAAAACATTGCAATATAATACACATGTACCCTACTTAAGGATTCTCATTCACCCATGGAATACAATCCTTAACTAACATAACAAGGTTATTAGTTGTATTAATTTGCTCTTATGCTGGGAGGGTTTTTACCTCCCTATGCCTTGGTTACTTATTCAATAACTCACCCATTCACTCAGGTTACTCATTCTTATTCTCACCCATTCTCTCGGGTTACTCATTCTTATTCTCACCCATTCTCTCGGGTTACTCATTCTTATGCTCACCCACTCTCTTGGGTTATTTATACTTATCTCACCCGCACTCTTGGGTTACTTACTCAAGCTCTTGTAGTTCTCGTGACACTACAGGTCTCCTACGTCACGCTTGTTACTCTTAATACTTCCTTACGCCAAAACACATGGCTCTCGTGCATAGTTCTACTAGCCCCCGGAACTCTCTCTTAGTTCCTACTACTTCCACATAGGTCTGACTACACTCGGACTTCTCACATTCCAATACACTCCACTCTCATAGTTATACTATTATTATGTATATTAGTCTAGAAGCATCACTCTCGATGTTTCTAATGACTTGGGAACATTACTTAAGTTCGGGTAATCTTAGGTTTAAGGGTTACCCTTCATATTCTTATACTTTCGGTTATTTACTTATACCGGGTAGAATCCTCATATAGGAGGTCGACCATGTCTCAAGGGAGTTGATTGATCCCTTAGGTCTCTTTTACCTTTCTTACAAGTTCACATCTTTGAACTTTTTCTACAATTCTCTAGTTGGAGGTTCATTTATTCTTCCACTTTTATCTACTTCGTGGATCATTTTGATTTTGGTCTTCTAACCGTTATCGGGTATTTGCTCAACCAGTACAACTTCCTCACTTTTTAGTGAGTTCATGTGTTTACATTATCGTTGTTGGTTCGATAGTTTTCATGTGTTTGCACGTTACATTAATAATGCAAAAAAACTCATCCTATGAGTCACTGACCAAACGGTACTCAGCTAGGAGTCGGTCTATATACTAAGTTAGACCACATAGACATTCAAGGTTTGTTAGTACACACCGCATACATCAAGATATTAACGAAACGTGCAAACACGTGAAAACTATCGAGGTTGATAACACATCAAGGTTGCTATGCACATAGTAGTTTGCACCCCTATGCGTAAAACATACTCTAAGCGGTTTCTCGCCCTACCCCCCTTAAAAGGGGTTACGCCCGCGTAATCGACCATATGTTATTACTAGACATTGGTTCACTAATTCATGCATCATGAAGTGTTTTAACTTCACTGCGGTTAATTAACTCATAACTGAGTTCAGTTCTAGCCTCTAAGGCTTCAAGGTGTTTATGATTAGCCAATTACTCTCATTTACCAGGTATACTTAACCTTTGAATTACGGTCCACTAGCTTCTGCTGCGTGACCTGATAACTAGAGCTTAACTCGCCCTTTTGGTATTCTCAATGTATTATCCACTCCTTTTATATCCCTTTTGTCTTGGGAATAAAGGTTTCTCATTCGTCGCTTGGTATCTCTTACCGTATGCGAATTTGATGAGTTATAGATTTTCTCTCCAGTTCTCTGGAAATCTATTTCGTATAGCACTGTATACCTTCGTGATTATTCACTTACTTTTCCCGACTTATTGTTGGTTGAGGTCAAGCTGCTACTTAGCGCGTAGTGCTTCATCATTTAATAATGACTTCTGAATTATGTTTGTTTACTTGTTTCTGTACAAGAATTCCTTCACTCGTACTATCTGCATTAACCATGCATCGATCCTAGGACCTGTGGGTTATGGCCCACGTTCTTCGTGCATCTTTGGCCAACGGCCGCACAGTCATTGCTCTAGATTTTCGCTTAACCGGCTTTAATGACATTCCTCAAATTCCTAACCATCCCATAAGATCATTACTGCACAAGTGCAATACCAAAACAGTCAGTCCTACAAAGTGCAGAGGTGTAAACCCTTGGCAGTAAATCTCTTATATGATAGGAATAAACATATCTCCTTTACCATCCTTTCTCATCAACTTCGTATCATTATCTGGCTATACTCTTGCAATGGTCGCTTGCTGCGTACCACGTTCTTACTCGTTTTCATGGTATCTGCTACTACTTTAGCTTCCGGTCATGTGCTCCCGCCATTTATACTATGGTTCGCCATTCACTTGGCTCAATAGGATATACTGCTCTTTTGAATCTCTCTATGCTTCTTGCGCGTTGCTTACTCTACAATTAACACATGCTCAAGTTTCATTAAACCGCTGTAGCGGTTCCACATTATATTCTCAGGTGGTAGCCCTTCTCTAGAGGATGCACTATTGCCACTCCATAGGCCCTATAATACAAGTGGTATCCCCACTGTAAGGTAGTGGTTAATTCTCCACGATTCCTCTTATGCCTTTATGCATAGGTTTTGCAACGTTTGGATCTACGAATTGTAGTTGGTTTCCCGGCTTACAAGCCTCATTGCCACGAGCCATGCTCTTTGGGCTGCTTGTGCAAGTTTCTTCATCTCCGTATACCATTAATTGGTTTGGAGGTATTTCCGGGCTCTTTGATATGGTTGTTTCATCACACTTCCGTACATGGAAGGCCCTTTTAATTATCTCAATCTCAATTTATGCCCTTGGCAATTTAGGGTATCCCGTGTTACGTGGGATCCCTTCGGGTTCTACCCGATGGTTTGCTTTACACTTGTGTCCTCAACACGACATCCCGTTCAACTACTGTTGACTTCGGCACCGTACAGGGATTGCTCCTGGGTGTTACTTAGTGGCGCCATTACATCTGGCTTGAGCTCATGCGTATGTTCGGTTTCGTACCCCGTCTAGCAATTATATACTTTGACTATCCCATTTAGGGTTGTAACGTCTCCCGTTATTGGGTAGATCATTGGTACTTGTTCCTTTACCTTCTTGGTCAGGTCGTTTACTCTTCAGTGAGATATACTGTGGGAATTTTATCCCGTTCATCAAACATTGAAGTGTTTTTTCAGGCCTTCGCCGAATCATTTACACTGGGTATTCATTCCAGTTATCATGTGTTCCCTTCAGGATTTCTGAGACATATCCAATGTCTATACTTAATACTCTGTGCTTCTCACACTTCTTAATGCTATATCCTTAGGTCCGTCATCTTACATGATTCTTGACTTCTTTAGCTTGGTAAGCTTCTCTATGTTCTTCAATCATTTGAGGTGTCCAACTGTCTTGGTTTGAATTGGCTCTTTCGTCCGTAGTATGGAGTCGACTACTTCCGTGTTCCGTACTCTACTTGTATACATACATGGAGTATCTTATTGATACATTACCATTTACCCGACTAACTCATAGCTGGTCTGTCAGGCCCACAAGCTCCTTCGGAGTGCGGTCATTCCATGTCTCGTGTGTACACTAGTAGTGTCGGTCACACGCCTAGGTGAAGTATTCTGTTGCCAACTCATCTTGTATCATTCTATGATAGCTTACCGTGGTTCTTCTGGTTTGGTTTTAAAATTTGGGGTTTTTTTGGAAAATTTAATGGTTCGAAAGAAAAGTTTGAGTTTTGAAAATAAAATCTTCACGGCATTTCAATGTCGGTTGCTTCTTACCAGATCTAGCTTCTCACCAACTGGTATGCTCTTCAATACAGTGGTCAGCCGCTAGGCCTTTCCAAGGTTTCGTTTCAAGATTCTCAAGGTTTGTGTTACTATATTGGCTTCTCTCGCCGTCTTGGTGCTTGCTAAGTACTGTCGCTTGTCAAGGCTCCTCTTAATAGTCCTGTTTTTACTACACTTGCCGTGGCAAGTGCGCGGTACAAGCGGTTTTTAGGTTAACTGATACCGGTCACAGTATTGTTCTCATTTGTATTCGGTAGCCTTGTCGGCTCTTCCTTTGATCCTTTAGTTGGATCACTACTCCTCAGAGCTATTTCTCATTCATCTTGACATGGCTGTCATCCATTTAGGTGCTTCTCCACTCTCGGAGTTCCTTAATTACTCAGTTTTGTGTTCTACCTCGTTGCTCGTTCCCACATATTTACTTTGGTTACCGAGGTTTAACTCATTTAGGCACTACTTCAATAGTCTTATTCGGGTATATCCCGTAGTTATGCTCGTAGCTGTCTAAGCTATATCAGTTACATATTGCAACCTCTTCGGGTGTGGCAGGGTGGGTGTACCCATTTCTTGGTTAGTTTCTTAGTCGGTTAGTATACCGTTAGTGGTATTATTAACTATAGCGGCCCGTAGACTTGTGTCTCAGTTTTGTTACTTCATCATTTCCGCTTCGTTGTGCGGTTGGTGCTTGCCTTCCTACTGCTGCTCGGCCAGCCAGGTTCTCGCGACTGCTAGGCATGTCGCCCCAAGCTGCCACATATTCTGGTCTCCTTTGAATAGGGTATCTTGATCTCCCGCCATTGAGTGCGGTTATAGTCGTTCCAGTGGGATCCGTCTCCGGGATTTCTGGTTCTCGGGATCTAGCGCATGACAGGTTCTGGTTCATATTGAAATATTAAATAATTGTCAGTTCGGGTTTCCCCGTCTCTCTGGCATTCTTTCCCAAGCTTTTAAACACGGTGGTTGTGGAGGGCGGGTCTGGTATTGTAGGTATCCAGATCATACTGGAAGTTCCTAACTAGCGCATCTCTCACGCTACCACTCAACCCTTAGCCCTAAGTCTCTTATTCCTAACTCGGTATTTCCTAAGCTCGGTATTTCCAGTCATCAGAGCTATACTTCACTCTGATACCATTTTTGTAACACCCCAACCGTTAAACACGTCATTACCTCTTAAACTGTTACAAATTACCCTTACTGCCGTTAGCCACCCATATGGCTAACCAAGCCTATCTCACATGCAGTAACGGTCTGATGGACTGGAACAACCGAGTACTCAAAACAATACAATGCTCATTCATTACTAACCGAGTCACACATACAAGCCTCAATTCCAATCTTTACTATACCGAGTCTACAATATACAGATGCCGACAACATATTCGGTCTTACACCTTATTCAAATACATGAGTAAATTAAATTCTAACTACCCGTGCTAACCACCGACCCCGACCTACACTCGAACGGTATTGTCTTTGGTGTACCTGAAAATAAAAATGATGCCCCTAGGGGCTCAGCTTAAAGCTGCATATGAAATTCGCATACCCCGAGTGCTAACCGGGGTACGCCGACTACTTCTGTCGAGGGCATGAGATTCATTAAATTCAATCAACATGCAACATAGCAATACAATACATATGTACATTACTCAAGGATTCTCATTCACCCATGGAATACAATCCTTAACTAACATAACAAGGTTATTAGTTGTATTAATTTGCTCTTATGCTGGGAGGGTTTTTACCTCCCTATGCCTTGGTTACTTATTCAATAACTCACCCATTCACTCGGGTTACTCATTCTTATTCTCACCCATTCTCTCGGGTTACTCATTCTTATTCTCACCCATTCTCTCGGGTTACTCGTTCTTATGCTCACCCACTCTCTTGGGTTATTTACACTCATCTCACCCACACTCTTGGGTTACTTACTCAAGCTCTTGTAGTTCTCGTGACACTACAGGTCTCCTACGTCACTCTTGTTACTCTTAATACTTCCTTACGCCAAAACACATGGCTCTCGTGCATAGTTCTACTAGCCCCTGGAACTCTCTCTTAGTTCCTACTACTTCCACATAGGTCTGACTACTCTCGAACTTCTCACATTCCCATACACTCCACTCTCGGAGTTATACTATTATTATGTATATTAGTCTAGAAGCATCACTCTCGATGTTTCTAATGACTTGGGAACATTACTTAAGTTCGGGTAATCTTAGGTTTAAGGGTTACCGTTACATTCATATGCTTATACTTTCGGTTATTTACTTATACTGGGTAGAATCCTCATATAGGAGGTCGACCATGTCTCAAGGGAGTTGATTGATCCCTTAGGTCTCTTTTCCCTTTCTTACAAGTTCACATCTTTGAACTTTCTACAATTCTCTAGTTGGAGGCTCATTTATTCTTCCACTTTTATCTACTTCGTGGATCATTTCGATTTTGGTCTTCTAACCGTTATCGGGTATTTGCTCAACCCGTACAACTTCCTCACTTTTTAGTGAGTTCATGTGTTTACATTATCGTTGTTGGTTTGATAGTTTTCATGTGTTTGCACGTTTCATTAATATTGCGAAACAACTCATCCTATGAGTCACTAACCAAACGGTACTCAGCTAGGAGTCGGTCTATACACTAGGTTAGACCACTTAGACATTCAAGGTTGGTTAGTACACACCGCATACATCAAGATACCTAATCAAGCAAGGGGTCATTTTCATGCTTTACTCTTGATTAAGCCGGCACACAAACACATAGCACGCAAATCAACGTAACACGGTTAGCATACGGGGCATGAGAAAATCATACCTTTCACCGGGGTTTTACTTTTACCGTGTCATCTCACCATGCTCGGTTCACACACAATCCTTTGATAATGTTCCAAACATTATTATTAATACTAAGCTCATATGGTACATAGTTAAATGCTACTCCCGTACTTACCCCGTTGTCCCGTTAACTCGGTTTTACTCCTGATAATTTCAGTTCTTAATTCACATTGACTCCTAGCACTTGTTTACACTTCTTAGGACCTTTACTAGTCACCAAACAAGGTCTACACATCATCTAAAACCATTACCATTCACTTCATTAGGACACCTTAAAACACTTTCTGGCAAGTTTTTAGCCTGGTCCGGGTTTGTGTCCGGGGTTACAAACCCGGACCAATCACGGTTTTCAGTTTTTGGTGCATTTTTGCCTTGGTCCGGGTATGTGTACTTGGATACAAACCCGGACCACATGCTGGGATGTGTTTCTGGCAAGTTTTTGATGTGGCCCGTGTGTGTGTGCTTGTTTACAAACCCGGACCATGTCTATAGGTGTTTAAATTGACAGTTTTTGACCTCTTTTCAACCCCTAACTCACCTCTAATCATTCCACAAGTTTTCTACATGTTTAATCATCCAAAACATGCTCTAAACCTATTCAAAACATAGGTTTCTTCCTTACTCAAATTCTTGCTCCCATTCTAAAATTTTCCATTCTCTGTTACACTTATGCACAACAAGCATTTGTAGCTTCTCCTATGTGACAGATTTGAGCTCCCTTCCCTGCCATTCAAATAATGTCATTCCCAGCACTTCAAGCTTGCATTATTTCCATTTCTAGCTCTACCCCAAAACCACTCTCTTCCTCATCAAATCTCCTAGTGTTTAACTCCTCAATTTCACCTCAAATGTACCTAGTTACTCCTAGGTGTCTCTCTCACAATTACCATTTGTTTCTAGCCAAATTTTGATAGAACTTCCCCACATATCTAAGCATTCTCCACACACTAAGCAGCTCACAAAAATCAGCTTTCACATCCCTGTTTATAAGCATTAGCATCACTATAACAACACATTAATTCCCACCTTGTTATCACATATGTAACAGTTTAATCCCCAAGGCTTATTATCCACACTTAAACCACATTAAAACAATCTCATTGCTTGTTCAACCTTGTAGTTTCATGACTACACTAACACATTGACATTCAATCCACATTAAAAATCTATTTCCCCAAGACAACAATTTAACTCAAGGTAAGCTCAATTACCTTGCTAGTTTTGGTTTCTCTTCCTTCCTTCCTTCCTCTTGTTCTTTCTTTCTCTTTTTTGTATACCAAATGAGGCAAGCTACAGCCATGCCCAAATGACACACAACCACCACCAAGTCAATTACTACTCTTGATATCAAAACCCTAGAATTTTAAGGAGGGTTCTTAAGGTTTTTAAGAAGGCATTACCTTGCACTTCTAAGTGGAGTTCTTGGGCAACAAAGCTAGCAATTCCAGCCCTTAATGAAGATCAACAATCGGCTGGACATGGAAGAAAGGGGAGCTCACGTTGGAAATTTTCAAAGAAATGTAAGAGAGGCTAGAATGAAGAGCTCTTGAGCATATTTTTGCCTTGGAGTAATAAGAAGAAGATGGAGGTCCAAATACTCTTATTCAAGCTTCAAAATGGCATATAGCCATGGTGATGAAGGTGGAGTTTTTCAGCTTTTGAAGGGTGGAACTTGTTCCTTGTGAAGAGGGGAATCCAACGGTAGTAATTTTGTGGAGTTTGGAGTTGATTTTAGTGTTCTACTAGAAGAAAGAAGAGAGGTGCTGTGTGGAGAGGAGGAAAACATGAGTGGGAAGGAGAATGAGAGGAGAGAGGGGGGAAAAAACAACTTTATCCCTTTTTACTTTTCCTTTCTTTTTTTTCTTTTCTTTCTTTCTTACTAGCTAATAAGCAAGAGGGGAGGCTGTTTGACTAATAAAAACCGGCCCCAATAAATACACATAAGCTGGAGCGTTTTTCGCCTTTACAGAAAACGCTCGTTATTTTACCCTGTTTGACACTATTCACTCACCGGGCCCGTTTTTCGGATTTTCTCGTTTATTTATTTTTAATGGTCCTTAAGCTTCCATTAAAGCTTAATTATAGTTATATAATCAACTATAATTTTTACGGGTCTATTTGACCACTTAAAGTCAAGTTTTTGGGTTTCCTCGAAAAACGTGCTTTAAAACTCCGTTAGCGTTTTAATCCATTATTTGGATCCGTTTTCTTCGAGAATTATTCCCGCACGGTAATTAGGCATAATTAAGCCTTAGGAATCCATCTCGGATCTAGTCGAGGTCATATACCTCCTATACTCATTTAATGCGCGCTTTAGCGTTTTTCGCATTTTACGCATTTTCTCTTTTGTTTTGGTTTTATTCTCTTTACCAATACTCTTTAGGAACCATTAGGTCTTTAATAATCATATTAGGATAATTTAATCACCATTTTTAGGTCCGGGGTATTAAATACCTAGTGAAGAAAACACACGACCGCACTAGTAGCGCAATAGCTACCTAGCGGGTTTGAAATTAAAAAGTCTTGTACTAGTAGCCTAATAGCTGTATAGTGGATTTGAAATGAGAAAAATTCTTGCACTAGTAGCACAACAGCTACCTAGTGAAGAAAAATTACGACCGCACTGGTAGCACAATAGTTGCCTAGCTGATTTGAAACCAAAAAGTCTTGCACTAGTAGCATAATAGCTGCCTAGTGAAGAAAAAACGGTACAACACTAGTAGCGCAAAAGCTGCTGAGTGAAGACAAAACGGTATGGCACAAGTAGCGCAATAGCTGTCTAGCGGATTTGAAACGAGAAAAATTCATGCTCTAGTAGCACTATTGTTGTCGAGTAAGGAAAAATGCGGTCGGACTAGTGGCGCAATAGCTGTCTAGCGGGTTTGAAATGAGAAAATTTCTTCCACTAGTTGCACAATAGCAGCCTAGTGAAAAAAAAAAATACGGCCACACTAGTGGCGCAATAGCTGCCTAGCAGATTTCAAACAAGCAAATTCTTGCACTTGTTACGCAATAGCTGCCTAATGAAGAAAAAATGTGACCGTACTAGTAGCACAATAGCTGCCTAGCGGGTTTGACATGAAAATGTCTTGTACTAGTAGCTCAATAGCTGCCTAGTGAAGAAAAAATATAACCGCACTAGTAGCGGAGCAGCATCCTAGCGGGTTTGAAACGAGAAAATTCTTGCACTAGTAGCGCAATGGCTCCCTAGCGGGTTTGAAATGAAAAAGTCTTACACTAGTAGCACAATAACTGCCTAGTGAAGAAGAAACGGTACCGCACTAGTAGCGCAATAGCTGTCTAGCGGGTGTGAAAAGACAAAGACTTACAGTAGTAACGCAATAGCTGCCTAGTAAAGAAAAAACCCAACCACACTAGTAGCATAATAGCTGCCTATCGGGTTTGAAACGAAAAAGTAATGCACTAGTAGCACAATAGCTGCCCAGTGAATGAAAAATGTTATCGAACTAGCAGCACAATAGCTGTCTAGCGGGTTTAAAACGTAAAACTCTAGCACTAGTAGCGGAATAGCTGCCTAGCGGGTGCGAAGCGAAAAATCCAACACAAATAGCGTAATAGCTACCTAGTGAAGAAAACACACGACCGCATTAGTAACGCAATAGCTCCCTAGCGGGTTTGAAATTGAATTATCTTGTACTAGTAGCGCAATAGCTGTCTAGCGGATTTGAAACGAGAAAATTCTTGCACTAGTAGCACAATAGCTGTCGTGTAAAGAAAAAATGCGACTGCACTAGTAGCACAATAGTTGTCTAGTTGGTTTGAAACAAGAAAAATTCTTGCACTAGTTGCACTATAGCTCCCTAGTGAAGAAAAAATGCGACCACATTAGTAGCGCGATAGCTGCCTAGCGGGTTTGAAACGAAAAAGACTTGCACTAGAAGCGCAATAGCTGTCTAGCGGGCTTGAAACGAGAATTTTTTTTGCATTAGTAACACAATAGCTTCCTAGTGAAGGAAAAATGCTACCGCACTAGTAGCGCAATAAGTGTCTAGCAGGTTTGAATCGAGAAATGTTTTTCACTAGTAGCACAATAGCTGCCTAGTGAAGAAAAAATGCGACCACACTAGTAGCGTAATAGCTGCCTATCGGATTTTTAACAAGAAAATTCTTGCAGTAGTAGCACAATCGCTGCCTAATGAACAAAAAATGCGACTGCACTAGTAGTAAAATAGCTGCCTAGCGGGTTTGAAACGAAAAGGTCTTGCATTAGTAACGCCATAGCTGCCTAGTGAAGAAAAAACATAACCGCACTAGTAGCGCAGCAGCATTCTAGCGGGTTTGAAACGAGAAAATTCTTGCACTAGTAGCACAATAGCTGTCGTGTAAAGAAAAAATGCTACCGCACTAGTAGCACAATACCTGTCTAGTTGGTTTGAAACAAGAAAAATTCTTGCACTAGTCGCACAATAGCTCCCAGTGAAGAAAAAATGCGACCACATTAGTAGCGTGATAGCTGCCTAGCGGGTTTGAAATGAAAAATACTTGCACTAGAAGCACAATAGCTGTCTAGCGCGCTTGAAACGAGAATTTGTTTTGCATTAGTAACACAATAGCTTCCTAGTGAAGGAAAAATGCGACCGCACTAGTAGTGCAATAAGTGTCTAGCAGGTTTGAAATGAGAAATTTTTTTTCACTAGTAGCACAATAGCTGCCTAGTGAAGAAAAAATGCGACCACACTAGTAGCGTAATAGCTGCCTATCGGATTTTTAACAAGAATATTCTTGCACTAGTAGCGCAATAGCTGCCTAATGAACAAAAAATCCGGCTGCACTAGTCGTGCAATAGCTGCCTAGCGGGTTTGAAACAAAAAGGTCTTGCACTAGTAACGCAATAGCTACCTAGTGAAGAAAAAACATAACCGCACTAGTAGCGCAGCAGCATCCTAGCGGTTTAGAAACGAGAAAATTCTTGCACTAGTAGCGCAATGGCTGCCTAGCGGGTTTGAAATGAAAAATTCTTACATTAGTAGCATAATAGCTGCCTAGTGAAGAAGAAACTGTATCGCAGTAGTAGCGCAATAGCTGCCTAGCGGGTGTGACACGAAAAGGTCTTACACTAGTAGCGCAATAGCTTCCTAGTGAAGAAAAAACACAACCGCACTAGTAGCACAATAGCTACCTAGCGGGTTTGAAACAAAAAAGTAATGCACTAGTAGCGCAATAGCTACCTAGTGAAGAAAAAATGGTACCAAACTAGCAGCACAATAGTTATCAAGCGGGTTTAAAACATAAAAGTCTTACGCTAGTAGTGAAATAGTTGCCTAGCGGATGCGAAGCGAAAATCTTACACAAGTAGCGCAATAGCAACCTAGTGAAGAAAAAACACGACCGCACTAGTAACGCAATAGCTACCTAGCGGGTTTGAAATTAAAAAGTCTTGTACTAGTAGCGTAATAGTTCTCTAGTGGATTTGAAATGAGAAAAATTCTTGCACTAGTAGAACAATAGCTACCTAGTGAAGAAAAATTACGATCGTACTAGTACCACAATAGCTGCTTAGCAGATTTGAAACGAAAAAGTCCTGCACTAGTAGCATAATAGATGCCTAGTGAAGAAAAAACGGTACAACACTAGTAGCGCAATAGCTGCCAAGTGAAGACAAAACAGTATGGAACAACTAGCGGAAGAGCTGTCTAGCTGGTTTAAAAAGAAAAAGCCTTGCACTATTAGCGTAATAGCTGTCTAACGAATTTGAAACGAGAAATATTCATGCACTAGTACCACTATAGTTGTCGAGTAAAAAAAATGCAGTCGGACTAGTGGCGTAATTTGCGGTCTAGCGGTTTGAAACGAGAAAATTTCTTGCACTAGTTGCACAATAGTTGCCTAGTGAAGAAAAAATATGACCACACTAGTGGCGCAATAGCTGCCTAGCAGATTTCAAACAAGAAAATTCTTGCACTTGTTACGCAATAGCTACCTAATGAAGAAAAAATGCGACTGTACTAGTAGCACAATAGCTGCCTAGCGGGTCTGAAACAAAAATGTCATGCACTAGTAGCGCAATAGTTGCCTAGTGAAGAAAAAATATAACCGCACTAGTAGTGGAGCAGCATCCTAGCGGGTTTGAAACGAGAAAATTCTAGCCTAGTAGCGCAATGGCACCCTAGCAGGCTTGAAATGAAAAAGTCTTACACTAGTAGCACAATAACTGCCTAGCGAAGAAGAAACGGTACCGCACTAGTAGCGCAATAGCTGCCTAGCGGGTGTGAAACGAAAAAGTCTTACGCTAGTAGCGCAATAACTGCCTAGTGAAGAAAAAACACAACCGCACTAGTAGCACAATAGCTGCCTAGTGGGTTTGAAACGAAAAATCCTTGCACTAGTAGCGCAATAGCTGCCTAGTGAAGAAAAAACAGTACAACACTATTAGCACAATAGCTGCCAAGTGAAGACAAAACGGTATGGCACAAGTAGCGTGATAGCTGCCTAGCGGGTTTGATACGAAAAAGACTTGCACTAGCAGTGCAATAGCTGTCTAGCGGGCTTGAAACGTGAATTTGTTTTGCATTAGTAACACAATAACTGCCCAGTGAAGATAAAATGCGACCGGACTAGTAGCGCAATAGCTGTCTAGCGGGTTTGAAACAAGAAAATTTCATGCACTAGTTACACAATAGCTGCCTAGTAAATAAAAAATGCAACCACACTAGTGGCGCAATAGCTGTCTAGCAGATTTTAAACAAGAAACTTCTTGATCTAGTTACACAATAGCTGCCTAATGAAGAAAAAATGCGACCGTACTAGTAGCATAATAGCTGCCTAGCGGGTTTGAAACAAAAATGTCTTGCACTAGTAGCGCAATAGCTGCTAGTGAAGAAAAAATATAACCGCACATGTAGCACAATAGCATCCTATCGGGTTTGAAACGAGAAAATTGTTGCACTAGTTGCGCAATGGCTCCCTAGCGGGTTTGAAATGAAAAATTCTTGCACTAGTAGCACAATAGCTGCCTAGTGAAGAAACGCTACCGCACTAGTAGCGCAATAACTGCCTAGTAAGTGTGAAACGAAAATGTCTTACACTAGTAGCGCAATAACTGCCCAGTGAATAAAAAACACAACTGCACTAGTAGCACAATAGCTGCCTAGCGGGTTTGAAACGAAAAAGTCTTGCACTAGTTATGCAATAGCTGCGTAGTGAAGAAATAACAGTACGACACTAGTAGCGCAATAGCTGCCTAGTGAAGATAAAATGGTATTGCACTAGCAGCGCAATAGCTGCCTAGCGGGTTTGAAATGAATGTCTTGCACTAGTAGCGCAATAGCTGTCGATTGGATATGAAATGAGAAAAATTCTTGCACTAGTTGCACAATAGCTTCCTAGTGAAGAATAAATGCGACCACGCTAGTAACACAATAGCTGTCTAGCGGGTTTGAAACGAGAAAAATCTTGCACTAGTTCCACAATAGCTGCCTAGTGACGAAAAAATACGACCACACTAGTAGCGCAATAGCTGCCTAGCAGATTTCTAATAATAGAATTCTTGCACTAGTTACGCAATAGTAGCCGAATGAAGAAAAAATGCGACCGTACTAATAGCGTAATAGCTGCCTAGCGGGTTTGAATCGAGTATTTTTTTTCACTAGTAGTACAATAGCTGCCTAGTGATGAAAAAATGCGACCACACTAGTAGCGCAATAGCAGCCTAGCAGATTTGAAACAAGAAAATTCTTGCACCAGTAGCGCAATAGCTGCCTAATGAAGAAAAAACATGACTGCACTAGTAGCGCAATAGCTTCCTACCGGGGTTTGAAATTCAAAAGTTTTGTACTAGTAGCGTAATGGCTGCCTAGCGGGTTTGAAATGAAAAAGTCTTACACTAGTAGCACAATAGTTTCCAAGTGAAGAAGAAACGGTACTGCACTAGTAGCGCAATAGCTGCCTAGCAGGTGTGAAACGAAAAAGTCTTACACTAGTAGCGCAATAGCTTCCTAGTGAAGGAAAAACACAACCGCAGTAGTAGCACAATAGCTGCCTAGCAGGTTTGAAACGAAAAAGTAATGCACTAGTAGCGCAATAGCTGCCTAGTGAACAAAAAATGGTACCGAACTAGCAGCACATTAGCTATCTAGCGGGTTTAAAACGCAAAAGTCTTGCACTAGTAGCGAAATAGCTGCCTAGCGGATGCGAGGCGAAAAATCTTACACAAGTAGCGCAATAGCTGCCTAGTGAAGAAAAAACACGACCGCACTAGTAACGCAATAGCTACCTAGCGGGTTTGAAATTAAAAATCTTGTACTAGTAGCGTAATAGCTGTCTAGTGGATTTGAAATGAGATAAAATCTTGCACTAGTAGCACAACAGCTACCTAGTGAACAAAAATTACGACCACACTTGTAGCACAATAGCGGCCTAGCGGGTTTGAAACGAAAAAGTCTTGCACTAGTAGCACAATAGCTACCTAGTGAAGAAAAAATGGTACATCACTAGTAGCGCAATAGCTGCCAAGTGAAGACAAAAGGGTATGACACAAGTAGCATGATAGCTGCCTTGCGGGTTTGAAATGAAAAAGACTTGCAGTAGCAGCGCAATAGATGTCTATTGCGGTTGAAACGAGATTTTTTTTTGCATTAGTAGCACAATAGCGGCCTAGTGAAGAAAATTTCTTGCACTAGTTATCTAATAGCTGCCTAGTAAAGAAAAATGCGACCACACTAGTGGCGCAATAGCTGCCTAGCAGATTTCAAACAAGAAAATTCTTGCACTAGTTACGCAATTGATACCTAATGAAGAAAAAATGCGACCGTACTAGTAGCAAAATAGCTGCCTAGCGGGTTTGAAACAAAAATGTCTTGCACTAGTAGCGTAATAGCTGCCTAGCGGGTTTGAAACAAAAATGTCTTGCACTAGTAGCGTAATAGCTGCCTAGTGAAGAAAAAATATAACCGCACTAGTAGCGCAGCAGCATCTTAGCGGGTTCGAAACGAGAAAATTCTTGCACTAGTAGCGCAATGGCTGCCTAGAGGGTTTGAAATGAAAAAGTCTTACACTAGTAGCACAATAGTTGCCTAGTGAAGAAGAAACGCTACCGCACTAGTAGTGTAATAACTGGCTAGCGGGTGTGAAACGAAAATGTCTTACACTAGTAGCGCAATAACTGCCTAGTGAAGAAAAAACACAACCGCACTAGTAGCACAATAGCTGTCTAGCAGGTTTGAAATGAAAAAGTCTAGCACTAGTAGCGCAATAGTTGCCTAGTGAAGAAATAACAGTACGACACTAGTAATGCAATAGCTGCCTAGTGAAGACAAAATGGTATTGCACTAGCAGCGCAATAGCTGCCAAGCGGGTTTGAAATGAAAAAGTCTTGCACTAGTAGTGCAATAGCTGTCTAGTGGATATGAAATGAGAAAAATTCTTGCACTAGTTGTGAAATACCCCAAATCAAATTAACACTTTAAAACCATTAGATAATGAAAATTAATCTAAGGATAAATCATTTGACGTACGCATGCTGATTCCTGCATGCAAAAGTTTACGTAAATGATATTACGCATGCGCATGCAAACGTCACGTAAAAATAGTCGTTTAACGATAAACGCTAACTGTCATAATTTTACTAAACGTATTAACGTACTCGTACAAAACGTTTGTGTACAATTATTAACAAGGATTAAACTCCTTACATAACGAGCTCGATAGAGAGAGCATCAACAAGAAAAGATCAACACGAGCGTGTATACAAACGAGCAACGTAAATATTTTATGAACGCCTAAGCATTTATAAATGATAAAATAAATTGATATACACATTTAAATAAATGTAACAACTTATGTTACAACTATTACATATATATATCATAAAGACATAAGAACTCATCGAAGGTAAAATACGCACTAAACATCTTAACGACAAAAACGTTCTTAAAACGCCTTAAAACATGCATTAAGCATGGCCTTGTAATAAATGAGTCCTATGACCTTTTAAACTGAAAACAAATGGTCATACCATCATTATATGGCTATAGAAACATAATTCCCATGCAACTTTTTCATTTACAACCAAAGTGCTTGGCGGAAATTCTTAACGCTCCTGTTTTTGTCCGAGAGTGTCCCGGTAGCCCGGGAATTGTGTCATGAGTTGATATAACCCCATATAACTCAATGTAACACCTTAGTATATCATAGTTAACCTTAAAAAATTTCAATAAACACTTGGAACTCATTGGAACAATTTATTTTACAAAATGTTCTTAGAGCACAAAAATGCAATTTTTGGGTACCGAAAAAATGCGTTTTACACATTTAAATTGTAGAATTGAATAGCCACGAGTTGATATTGTTAAAAGGACCTAAGTTAACTATAATAATCAGGGGAGAACAATGGTGACTCACCCTTCCTATACCTGATGATTTTGGCTACAAAGAGACATGATTTTCATGTCTTTAAATCATTTTCTTACCTTATATCACCACTTTTGTCAAGTTTGTTTGTATTCAAAAGTCTTGGCCGGTTGATCCTTGTCTCTTGGCCTCCATTTTCAACACAGTATCCCACTGATTGAGACCTTAGACTTAATTGCCTCCCCTTTTGACTAAAATGAATTATTTTCACCTAACATTGACAATTAAGGAGTCTTGTCCCTTCTTCCTCTTCTAAGTGCCGATTTCACTTCCTTTCTCCTTCCCTTGCTCACTGTAACACCCCACCTCAATCCAATCGTGGTTATCACAAACTTAACAACATATATATAAAAGCCGCAGCGGAATTTAATACACCGCAGGACTTTGCCACGGTCTGACTAACAGAATATACCGAACATTAGTATACTAAATCTTAACCAATACATATCCTCAGTACAAATTCTTAATATCCTATTACATTTTACTAACATCTCATACCATTTACTAAACGAGTGTACATGCACAACTAGTATAACTAAAGGAAAACAAGTCAAGGTAATTCTACCCGATCCTACTCTCAGGACGGTTGTCTTCTAACATTCACCTGTAAAATATAAACAGCAGCCCCCGAGGGGGTCAACACCTTTGCTGGTATGATTCTCTTATGGCCCCCAAGCTAACGGGACTACAACGACTAATTGTCGATAGCATGGAGTTGATTAGGTACACAACATAAATAGGAAGTGCAATAAAACAACAATCCACAAATGAACAAATATCGTTCACACACAATGAACGACTTAAAAGCGTTCCCTTAGAAAGTGAGTTAATCATTTAACTTCTCAAGTTATGATTCCTCTTAATCTCAATCCATCCTTATCTTACCTCAGTCTTAATCCTTATCTCAATCACACTATACAAACAGTTCTTTAATTAGAAATGGTTGTATCTTAACTCAGTGTTTATTTTTGTTGGGTCAAAAGTAACCCTAGCCAATGAGCTATCATCTCCATTGGTTAAATAAACATCTTATCTTAAAATTAGGATTTAGGTGATCCTACCGCAACATCTTAATTTGCTTTCTACCTTGGACTGAAATCCAAGGTAGCTGAGTCGACTCTCGACCCTAGGCGACAAGTCCGAAGACGAGTCCTTAAGCGGAAGTCGGATCTGATTCAGATACTGACCACCTTTTCTTAACATGCATGACCGGAGTCAGTCCCGGATTCCCAACTCCCCCCTAAGTTCCAGTTAGTAGAAAGTCTTATAGACGAAGTGTTGGTTAAACCCTTCTCGGGTATTAGCCAACCAACAATTTCGGGAGTGAATTCCTTATCTCAAACCAATGTTACTAAGTAATGTTAGTAACTAAACTCATAGCCAAGTGTGTTAGTGTTATGTAAACACATAAGTAAATAAATGGTCCGGTTGCATGCTTTATCTTGTTTAAGTCATAGCAAATAAATAGATAGCACACAAGCCGAGGGACACCTCGTTAGCAAGCAGGTCACAAAAAAACCATACCAAACCTTGAGAGTGGGTAGCTTTTAAAATAACGCTTGCCTAATCCGTCGAATGTCTCTGGCTGACGTTCCAACTATCCTGATCCTAAAATTGGATCAACCGAGAGTGTCATTTACTTATTACACTCGTTACAATGATTTCTCGTAATAGGTTTATCTCATATAAGTTTTCCTCTTAATTAAACTTATCAACTATATATACATGTGTGTGCGTATATATAAGTCCTCACAAGTCTTATAATACAACAACCATTATTGATTCTAAACTATTAATTCAATTATTCCAATCCTTCAATTATAAATATATATATAGAGAGAGAGAGAGGTTCCAACATCATACTTATATTACAGTAGTCCCCTTGACACATCATGTAACATTTACTATATATATAACATAATAATTCTCTTTGTTCGTTATCTTACATACTTATATATATGTTCTATCCTTCTTAAATACCAATTGTATATATATGTACTTATATCTCCTTAATTCTAATGCTTGTCAAGGTTATACTTCTCCGCTTTCCTCATATTGTACTTATAATACATAAGTAACATTAATTGCTAATGTCCTTAATGGTGTTATATTATTTAGCCAAGTGATTTCCAACCTTATAATTCAATTCCACAATACTATCTCGTATAATTTAATCCCTCTCTTATTTAATATGAGACTCTAACCCCCTAACTACATATTAACATATACGTATAAGTATACATGTATGCTCTCGAAATTTCTATTGTCATTCCATAATATATATATACACGTATATGCATATACATAAAATTCCCGTATAACTAATTATAATTTTAGCACTTGCCCATTAACACAACTTTATACAACATTTACAACTCTTATTATTATTATTATTATTATTATTATTATTATTATTATTATTATTACTAACCTCTTATTTGATCGACCCAACTATTCCCTCCCACTTTCTAAGTCCAGTTAATTGATTTACAGGCCCAAACTAATTGTCCTAATTAACTAGATTTCAAGCCCAATTTCAATTTTGACTTACCTAGTCTTGACTTCAGTCAAAACAACTTATCCCTTAACTCTAAAACTCAACTCTTAACCAAATTTCAATTTTGACTAGCTTCCAATTTTGACCTAACCTTGATTTAATTCTTACCTTTGTTGACCAATCCATTATCTCAAATTATTCTTGACCTAACTCTAATTAAGTTTCCAGATTACAATAAGCATTAATTCTTCTAGACATTACCAAATCACACAAAACTTTTCATATTTATGTTTCTGCCCTTATTTCCTTAAAATTTCAGTTTTGCCCCTCAAATTGATTTGCCACACCCAAATTCGAAACCCTACTTCACTCTCAAACCCTAATCTTACGCATTTTTATATTTTCACCCACAACTTTACAATATTTCTAATTTCAACCTTTAATTCCTCATATTTACAATCTTACCCCAATTTCATTTCAGAAAACTAAAATTAATAATCATAACCCTAATTAAATTTAAGTCCAAATGTCGGTCACACAATTGACCGAACCTAGCCCCATATCAATTCTTAATCACACAAAATTCGGAACCCTAACTTTACTTTCTCCAAATTTAATTTTAATCTTAGAAACCCTAAATTAATTTCATCACAGAAACTCTAAATTCAAATTTAGAACCTCGACCCAATTTTCAATTTCAAAAACTCTAACTTATTGTATCTATAATTCCAATCTTGCCACACATAGAAATCGTCTTGGAATTTCGAAACCCTAACCCGATTTAGGGTTCATCAATTTGCACACAGAATCCACAAAACTTTAGATCTAATGTCCATGTATGAAATCGTGTTTGTAGTCTATAAATTCGGATTTTTTTTTTCGAAACACCAGAAACCACACATCACTGCACATAATAGACAAAAATTTTACAAGTTTATGAAATCAAAAACGACTTCAATAACGTCGAGTTCAGAGGGGAAGAATGAGGTTTGCTTCCTAATTTTTGGTTTTGAATCTAGGTCCAAACCGGACAGAAAAACAATAAAACGAAAACAAAATCAACTGATTTACACCTTTGATAATCTTCAGAGGTGATTGACTCTAACTCTCGGCTCCAGATTTGGCCTCCTCTTTGTGCTCTTTCACGGCTCTGCTCCAGATCCGGCCAAAGAGAACACCTCAGACAACGAAAAGAGAATCGACGTGTGTAGTTGTTTACCAGTTCGCCGGTTATTGTTTTAACCGAGAGAAAATGATTCAGAAGAAGATTGAAGAAGAGAAATTGATAGAGGCGCGGCGCAGCATGTTCCTCGATCCAGTTTAGGGTTGCAAGAAAACTGATGGAGAAGAGTAGATGAGAACGAGTGAGATGCGGCGTGTATGTTCCTTGGGACGAGTTAGGGTTGCAAAATCAGAGAATGGAGAATAGAGGAAAATTAAAGAGGAAACAGTGGGCTACCGTAAGTGAAGAGTTGAGAAGAGTAACTCTTCTCTTTTTTTTTTGTTAATGGGGTGGGCTGGTGTTACCGCCAGCGAAAAGAAATGACTGGGCCGGCCCAGTCCTGTTGGGCGGGTCGGCCCACTTACTTTTTTTTTCGTTACATTTAAAATGTCATTTTTAGCTCGTTTTTGTCCGTTTTTCATGTCATTCGCGACACATTTTTTTGTTTAACGAGACAGATCTTTTTACACATCCAAATTTTTAAGTTCAAACAACAATTATTATTGCCATTTATAAATTTGATCAATTAGCATTTAATTTCTAATTGACTTGCATTTTGCCATTTTAGGCGAAAATGCAACATCTTTTAGTCCGATTATTTTACCAATTTCCAATGCTTTTAAAATTACTCACATAATATTATAAGGTGTCCACGACCTCGTTTTCACTTTTAAAATATTCGTGACATATTTTACGAGGTAAAACGATTAGTTTTATTTTCGTTTATATTTCTTTTTCCTAAACCTCCATAACTTCGTTTTAGGTTTTGTTTATGTTTCCTAACGACTTTTAGGGTTTAATTAAATATTATATTATTCCCTTTTAATTAGTTAAGGGTATTTAATTCCTTAATATCTCCTTAATAACTTTTATTTAATTAATTCAAGATTAATTAAAGTAATTATGGTTTGGGATATTTCAATCTACCCCCCCCCCCCCTTAAAAGAACTTTGTCTCCAAAGTTTCCATATATCTTACATCATTTGAATACACGGATAACTTCATATCATAGATCATATAGATCGTGTTTATATATATAATCTTTAGACTCATAAGGTCTATCATATTGTATACTACACATACCACACAACTTGTCTCTACATGTATGGCACTCAAAATTCCCTTTGTTGCATCCTCCCCATGTCATCGGTCAAAAGATGAAGGCACATACGTCCTCGACTTCATGGGCGAGACTCAGTAAAAAGAAAATCCTTTTTACGAGGCTAAGTAGAAGAAAATTCCTTTATTTGAAAATACGTCAACTCCAATTCCACTTTATGCTAATGCATCTATTCTTAACGTGATTAATTGTGACCACTCAAGGGAGTCTCAGGAATCATCCGACCCTGATGTGATCAGCATCAGTGTTGAACTATCCTTCAACCCCAATTTGTGTTTGGTTTCACTTGATCCCTAGAAAATCAAGTTCCACCTCCCACGTCAATTTCAAACAACATATAATTCACTCATTTCAAAATTTCTATCTTTTATTCATTCTAGTCACAATCAATACATCTTCAAAGTGTGGACTCAGTCCATCAATGATTCTAAATTCTCCTGTAAGCAATTACCTAGGGAATTTAATTCCTATTAGGTTCTACATCGGTTTCATACCGACTCATATCTCATAATCATATCGATTCATACCTCATACTATTACCATATTCGGTCTCATATATAAATATATCAGGTAAGGATTTTGATTCCCCGAGAGTCTATCTACTCCTTTTTCACTTGTATCTCACACCGGAGTAAACAAGGTAGGTATGTATTACATATGGTATTCGCATCTTCTGTGCGTAGTAACCATAATTAATCTCAGAATGTATACATATGTATTCTAACAAGTTCTTTTGTGCTATGCACATTGTAGTTTACGTACTCAGTATGTAAACATATGCTAAGCGATTTTTCGCTCTATCCCCCTTAAAAGGATTACGCCCACGTAATCAACATTATATCATCCTTGAACATAGGTTCAAGATGTCTAGGTCTTATGGAGCATTCTGGCTTCCAAGTAGTCCATCTCACTTATGATTCAATCAGAGGGTCTTAACCATGCTAATGGCTTAGTCTCTGTATCGAGAATTCTTATCGGTATTTATATCAGTCTCTCTAATGTGGTTCATTTTGGCCTCAAAGGTTCTAAAGCATTCGGTCGATAAGTCGTATATTTGTCCACCTGGAAGATGTGCGGTACATCGTTCCTTTCCCGTTCATTAGGTATATGAAACCCTTAAGGTATCGGTCTAATGGCTTCTGCTATGCAACTCCGATTACCCCAGGCTTAGCTTGCCCGTTTTTATCCGTTTAATGTATTGTACATTCTCATTCATCCTTGTTATTTGGAAATAGAGGTCTCTCAACGGACACGTGGTATCTTTATTTATATACGGTCTCAATGTGTTACACCCCCAAACACTGGCCTAGGAGTTAGGGGTATTACACGCCGCGTATTATTACAAAATAACGCAAGGCTCTAATAAACGAACTTAAACAAATAATCAAATAAGGCCCAAAATGAATACTTGAATAAAGTATAAACCAAATGATGTCGTAACATCCCAAAGTAATAACAGAACCCACCAAAACGAATATCAAAAGCAAGAGCTAATTGAAGAGGCCCAAAGGCTCAAATTCGAATACAAAGTCTTCAAGGACAAAATAACAAATAAACTAAACTCCAGAGCTGAGCAAAGTGATCCTCGCTGATCAATCTACAATGTTAGATAAAGTAGGGGAATGAGCACACAACTATGCCCAGTAGATGACAAACTTCATCAACTAGCATGCTCAAAACATTTTATAGAATAATGTCAAATCAGAAGGAGTCGCAAGGAACCCATAAGCATGTCAGAAAACAGAACAGAAGTCCATACAGTAGAGGACTAAACGGAGTCAGAAGCAGACAGAAGCAGAAAAACAGAGTGGGACACTAGCGATCACAGCATACAGACAGAACGAGCAACCAGCTCGTGAACAGAATGAGGAAACCTCACTCGTAAACAGAACAGGTGAAAACACCCGTGAACAGAACGGGGAACATCACCCGTGAACAAAAGGATCCTACATAGCGCGCTACGAGACAGCGAAACCAGCCATCCAAAGGCTCAGACACAAGATAACTAGGTCCCAAAACAGAAGCTTAAATACAGATAAGCATATGTGCACCAAAGGCACCAGAAAGCACATAGATGGCTTGGAAATCAGAAGGGGAATCTAACCCCGCAAACGGAAGTCAAAACAGAGTTCAAACGAGCAAGTTATGGTCAAAACAGTACCATGTCCGAACTTGTGTCCGGACATCAATGTTCGGACACAAGTCGAGACTCAGAAGTCGAAATCAGACAGATGTCCGAACATGTGTCCGAACTACGAAGTTCGGACACAGGTCGAACTTTAAAACAGTAGAAGAGGAAGGTGTCCGAACATCAAAGGTCGGACAGATGTTCGGACGTTCTTCGGAAATCAGACACGCGCAAAGTCCGAACTTGTGTCCGGACATCAATGCTCGGACACAAGTCGAAGCCAAAAACGGAGAACGCAGAAGGCTGTGTCCGAACTTCAAAGCTCGGACAGAAGTTCGGACACAGCGAAAACTTCAGAGAATTAAAGCGCAGAAGGGCATGTCCAAACTTCAACGGTCGGACAGAAGTTCGGACACGCCGAAAAACACAGAGAACAGAGGCGATTTTTACACAATCAGAGGCATTAAAGCAATGTCAAAACATCATACATTTGTAGAAAACAACCTTGGGGGTTTGTGGCATTAAAACGTCATCAAACAGACAGTTGCAATCACCATACCAAGACAGAACACAATCAATTGCAGAATCGGAACGGAACTCCCCAAGGCCAAACACACAAGCTGAATCCATAAGCCACCTACCTCGAATTAGCAGAGACGGAGTTCCAATCTGAACAGTAGAGTCCAAACCAAAGCACTAATCCAAACGCAGTCAGGCAACGCAATTCCCAAACTCTGAATTTGACAGCAATCAAAGAACAGACCGAAGAACAAACCGTAATCAGAACACACTCTCAAATCAGAGACTGTCAGCGCAGACGAACCCACAATTCACACCTGAATTCGACCACGAACACAGAGGAGACCAACAGCAGAGGAAATCGACGGGGAAACGGAACACAATCGGCTTCCTAATCAGATTGTAGAGAAAGGATTCAGACAAGGAGAACATTCCAATTTCAGAATCGAAGAATGAACAACGTTGAATACCTTAATCCAAACCGAATCTCGCAGTAGAGCAGAATCTTCAGTAGAACTCGAAGGTGCACCACAATCAGCCAACTCGAAGGGATTGAACAGAGCGGGATTTTGAGAGAGAGAAGAGAGAAAGGTTTGAGGGTTTCCAACTGAGCGAGAAGAGGAGCGTAATGAGATCGTGAGAACGTGATTAGAAGTGGAGTAATTAAGAAGGAAAGAATTAAAATAATAAGAGGTTATTCTCACTAGAATTTAAATGGAAAGGAAGAAACACCCTTCTACCCATGTCTTTAATCAGAAGGACGTCCATGTCCTAAATCCAAAATACAATAGTGTAAGGCCACTTGTGATGAAATAAAATATAACCAAATCTTGGGTTATAACATCACCTCCCCCTTAAAAGAATTTCGTCCTCGAAATTAAAACATACCTACTGCTCGAAAAGGGCGGGAAACTTGGAGCGCACTTCGCTTTCGACCTCCCAGGTCGCCTCCTCCTCTGACTGACCCGACCACTGCACCTTCACCAAGGGCATGGTCTTACTCCTGAGCTTGCGAACATCTCGGGCTAGGATCCTCGAAGGAACCGCCTCAAACGTGAACTCCTCCCTCAACTGAAGCGGACTGAAGTCAATCACATGCGACGGGTCTGGAATATACTTCCTCAGCATAGACACATGGAACACACAGTGGACACCAGCCAACGACGGTGGCAAAGCTAGACGGTAGGCAACCGGTCCGATCCTCTCCAGGATCTCAAAAGGACCCACGAAGCGAGGCTAAGCATGCCTCTCTTCCCAAACCGAACAACTCCACGAACTGGAGAAACCTTCAGATACACATGATCGCCCACCTCAAACTCTAGAGGTCGTCTCCTCTGATCGGCATAGCTCTTCTGACGACTCTGAGCCACAAGCAAGCGCTCTCTAATAGACTGAATCTTGCCCACAACATCCTGAACCAAGTCTGGACCAATCACGGCTCTCTCCTTCAGATCATCCCAACAGATGGGTGACCTGCATCTCCTGCCATACAAGGCCTCAAACGGCCATCCCGATACTGGTCTGGAAGCTATTACTATAAGCAAACTCTATCAATGCAACGTGCTGATCCCAGCTGCCCCCGAAGTCCAACACACATGCTCTGAGCATGTCCTCAAGGACTTGATTCGTCCTCTCTGTCTGACCATCGGACTGAGGATGATAAGCTGAACTGAAAGACAACTTCGTCCCCATAGCCTGGTGCAAACTCTGCCAGAATCTGGACACGAACCTCGGATCTCTGTCAGACACTATCGAAGCTGGAACTCCGTGCAGACACACTATCTCATCCACATATAACTGAGCCAAGCGGTGCAAACTAAGGTCTTCCTGACAGGCAAAAGTGAGCGATCTTCGTGAGCCGGTCCACAATGACCCAAACCGCATCAAAACCCCTCGGAGTCTTAGGCAGTCCCATAACGAAGTCCATACCGACGCTCTCCCACTTCCACTCCGGAACGGGAAGAGGCTGAAGCAAACCAGCTGGCCTCTGATGCTCAGCTTTGACCTGCTGACAGGTCCTACATCTGGATACAAAGTCGGAGATGTCCCTCTTCATATTACTCCACCAGAATGTCTCACGTAGATCCCGGTACATCTTCACACCTCCTGGGTGTACCGAGTACGGAGCTCTATGAGCCTCCTGCATAATCTCCCGCCTCAAGGCGTCATCTGCAGGCACACAGACACGGTCTCTGAACCTTAGGCAGCCATCCTCTGAAACTCTGAACTCGGACTCCTGACCAGCAGACAAACTCTCTCTGATCTTACTCAAACTGACATCGAGCTCCTGATTGGTCTTGATCCAGTCGATCAAGGTAGGCTAAAGTTGCAACGCTGCTAACATCCCGGACTTCTCTGGATGGACGACCCAGATACCCATACGCTGCAACTCAAGAGCAAACCTCTGCATACCAGACATAGCACAAACGGTCCCAGACGGACCCCTCATACTGAGTGCATCAGCAACCACATTCGCCCTACCAGGATGGTAGAGGATCTCTAAGTCATAATCGTGTAGCAACTCCAGCCACCTCCTCTGCCTCAAGTTCAACTCCTTCTGAGTGAACAAATACTTGAGGCTCTTGTGGTCCGTATAAACTTTGCACGCTGCCCCATACAAGTAGTGCCTCCAAATCTTCAACGCAAACACCACAGCAGCTAACTCCAGATCGTGGGTCGGATAGTTCTTCTCATATGGCTTCAACTGACGAGAGCCATATGCTACTACCTTCCCATGCTGCATCAGCACACCCCAAGTCCTTTATGGGACGCATCACAGAAAACCTCCAGACCCTCATTACCCTCTGGAAGGGTCAAAATCGGCGCAGATGTCAACCTCCTCTGCAGCTCCTGAAAACACAGCTCACATGCCTCACTCCACTCGATCTTCACATCCTTCTGCAGTAGACGAGTCAAAGGGATCACTAGCTTGGAGAAGCCCTCCACAAACTTACGATAATAGCCCTCTTATCCAAGGAAGCTACGAATCTCTCCAACATTAGTAGGCGTGGCCCACTCAGTAATAGCCCTAATCTTCTCCGGATCCACAGAGATACCATCCTTGGAGACAACGTGTCCCAAGAATACCACCTGATCCAACCAGAACTCACACTTCTTCAACTTCGCATACAGCTCTTTCTCCCTCAGAGTCTGGAGAACAGTCCTCAAATGCTCCTCGTGCTCCTCAGCACTCTTGAAATACACCAAGATGTCATCAATAAATACCACGACGAACTGATCCAGAAAGGGTTTGAACACCTGGTTCATCATGTCCAAAATACAGAAGGCGCATTCGTCAGACCGAATGGCATCACTAGGAACTCGTAATGTCCATAACGAGTCCTGAAGGCGGACTTAGGCACATCGTCTGCCTTAATCCTCAACTGATGATAACCGGACCTCAGATCGATCTTCGAAAACACCTTAGCTCCTGCTAACTGGTCGAACAAGTCATCTATGGCGGGAGAGGATACCTATTCTTAATGGTAACCTTGTTGAGCTCCCTGTAGTCAATGCACAAACGCATGCTACCGTCCTTCTTCTTAACAAATAACACCGGCGCTCCCCAAGGCGACACACTAGGGCGATGAAGCCCTTATCAGCAACTCCTGCAATGGACCTTCAACTCCTTAAGCTCAGCAGGCGCCATGCGGTATGGGGCCTTAGAAATCGGCTGAGTCTCAGGTGCGAGCTCGATCGAGAACTCCACCTCTCTGACAGGGGGAAGCCCAGGTACATCATCCTGGAACACGTCGGGAAGTCTCTGACTACTGGAATCTCCTCCAACTTCGCATCCTTGCGAACCTCAGGGATGTAGCACAGATATCCCTGGCATCCTTTCCTCAGAAACGAACGCCTGCATGGCTGAAATCACTGGCGGCGAGCACGGGAGTCCATTCCCTGCTACAACTAGCGGGGCTGACCCGGCTCCTCAAAGGTCACTCTCGAAGCAGCACAATCAATGTGGGCATGGTGCGCAGCAAGCCAATCCATGCCCAAAATCACATCAAAAGTAGTCATCTCCATAGGATGAGGTTAGCAAACAGAGTCCTATCTCTGACTAACACAGGACTATCTTTACAAACAGAGTTCAAAAGCATAGAAGAGTCTCTAACTAATGGACTATGCACACACAGCTCAACACCCAGAGGCACAACAGGCAAACCGAGCTCACCCACTAACTCAGCAGAAATAAAAGAGTGGGTGGCTCCAGAGTCAAACAAGCAGAAAACAGAACGAGAAGACAGCTGGAGAATACCTGTGACAACTCTGTCAGTCGATCGGTCTCTCTCTCCAGCCATCGCGTACACTCTGGCCTGGCCCTGGGGCTTCTTCTGCTCAGCCCGGTCTCGATCTCTGACCCTGAAGCAGACTCACCAGCTCTACCTCCAGAACTACCCCTGCTCCTCTCGGCCTGAGGGCAGTCAGCTATCCTATGTCCCATGGACCCACACTTGAAGCAAGCTCCAGACTTCCTGTAGCAGTCCTGACCTCTGTGAAACTTGCCACAGACCTGGCACTTCGGAGCAGGAGCTGACGAAGACGAACCACCTCTATCTCGTGAACGGTCCCCAGAGCGGTCTCCAGCTCGGTCTCCAGTAGACTGCTTCTTCTGAGAAGCAGACTGATCCCTCCTGTCGCTCTCGTCGGACCTCTACTTCCTCTTCTGGTCCTTCCCTCCAGACTGGCGACCTCTCAAGTCAGCCTCTACCAACAGGGCGACATCAGCTACGTCCCTGAAGGTCTTGACGCAGAGGCGTCACAGCAGAACGGATATCAGGCCTCAGGCCTCTCAAACTTCCTGGCCTTCCTTCCTATGCTCGTCGGCTCAGGTGCAAACTTCGACAGGCTGATGAACTTCCTGACGTACTCCTCCACACTCATATCCCGACCCTGGCGTAGTCGGTTATACTCCAAGATACGCTGATCCTTATACACATCGGGGTAGAACTGTTTGTTGAACTCCCCAGTGAACTGCTCCCACGTCCAAGGCTGTGGGAATCTCCCCATCACTGACCTCCACCACTCCTTGGCTTCGGCCTTAAAAAGGAAAGTAGCAAAGTCGACCTTCTGCTCCTCCTCAGAGCCCATCACACGCAGCAAATCCTCCACCTCTGACAGCCAGTGACTGGCCTCCTGGGGGTCTCCTGCCCCATCGAACGATGGCGGCTTCAGCTTCATGAACTCCTGAAGCGCCTTCACATTTCTCCCTCCAGCATCCGCCCCAGCTGGGCCTGCTCCGCCAGCTGGTCCTCCTCCAGCTGGACCACCCCCAGCCATGGTCTGCATGAGCTGCGTCATGAACTGCTGAACAGCATCAGCCACATTTCCTGGAGGGTTCGTTGCTCTTCTTGGCGGCATTCTGAAAGTCCAACAGCAGGCAGTTAGACTCAGACACTAACATGACGTTTCTGACGACTGGCTAACTTAAAATCCCAGCAGATTAGAACCCAGAGCTCTGATACCACTAAATGTAACACCCCCAAACACTGGCCTAGGAGTTAGGGGTATTACACGCCGCGTATTATTACAAATAACGCAAGGCTCTAATAAACGAACTTAAACAAATAATCAAATAAGGCCCAAAATGAATACTTGAATAAAGTATAAACCAAATGATGTCGTAACATCCCAAAGTAATAACAGAACCCACCAAAACGAATATCAAAAGCAAGAGCTAACTGAAGAGGCCCAAAGGCTCAAATTCAATACAAAGTCTCCAAGACGAAATAACAAATAAACTAAACTCCAGAGCTGAGCAAAGTGATCCTCGCTGATCAATCTGCAATGTTAGATAAAGTAGGGAATGAGCACAACTATGCCCAGTAGATGACAAACTTCATCAACCAGCATGCTCAAAACATTTTATAGAATAATGTCAAATCAGAAGGAGTCGCAAGGAACCCATAAGCATGTCAGAAAACAGAACAGAAGTCCATACAGTAGAGGACTAAACGGAGTCAGAAGCAGACAGAAGCAGAAAACAGAGTGGGACACTAGCGATCACAGCATACAGACAGAACGAGCAACCAGCTCGTGAACAGAACGAGGAAACCTCACTCGTAAACAGAACAGGTGAAAACACCCGTGAACAGAACGGGGAACATCACCCGTGAACAGAAGGATCCTACATAGCGCGCTACGAGACAGCGAAACCAGCCATCCAAAGGCTCAGACACAGAGATAACTAGGTCCCAAAACAGAAGCTTAAATACAGATAAGCATATGTGCACCAAAGGCACCAGAAAGCACATAGATGGCTTGGAAATCAGAAGGGGAATCCAACCCCGCAAACGGAAGTCAAAACAGAGCTCAAACGAGCAAGTTATGGTCAAAACAGTACCATGTCCGAACTTGTGTCCGGACATCAATGTTCGGACACAAGTCGAGACTCAGAAGTCGAAATCAGACAGATGTCCGAACATGTGTCCGAACTACGAAGTTCGGACACAGGTCGAACTTAAAACAGTAGAAGACAGAGGTGTCCGAACATCAAGGTCGGACAGATGTTCGGACGTTCTTCGGAAATCAGACACGCGCAAAGTCCGAACTTGTGTCCGGACATCAATGCTCGGACACAAGTGAAGCCAAAAACAGAGAACAGAAGGCTGTGTCCGAACTTCAAAGCTCGGACAGAAGTTCGGACACAGCGAAAACTTCAGAGAATTAAAGCGCAGAAGGGCATGTCCGAACTTCAACGGTCGGACAGAAGTTCGGACACGCCGAAAAACAAGAGAACAGAGGCGATTTTTACACAATCAGAGGCATTAAAACAATGTCAAAACATCATACATTTGTAGAAAACAACCTTGGGGTTTGTGGCATTAAAACGTCATCAAACAGACAGTTGCAATCACCATACCAAGACAGAACACAATCAATTGCAGAATCGGAACGAACTCCCCAAGGCCGAACACACAAGCTGAATCCAAGCCACCTACCTCGAATTAGCAGAGACGGAGTTCCAATCTGAACAGTAGAGTCCAAACCACAGCACTAATCCAAACGCAGTCAGGCAACGCAATTCCCAAACTCTGAATTTGACAGCAATCAAAGAACAGACCGAAGAACAAACCGTAATCAGAACACTCTCAAATCAGAAACTGTCAACGCAGACGAACCCACAATTCATACCTGAATTCGACCACGAACGCAGGGAGACCAACAGCAGAGGAAATCGACGGGAAACGGAACACAATCGGCTTCCTAATCAGATTGTAGAGAAGGATTCAGACAAGGAGAACATTCCAATTTCAGAATCGAAGAATGAACAACGTTGATACCTTAACCCAAACCGAATCTCGCAGTAGAGTAATCTTCAGTAGAACTCGAAGGTGCACCACAATCAGCCAACTCGAAGGGATTGAACAGAGGGATTTTGAGAGAGAGAAGAGAGAAAGGTTTGAGGGTTTCCAACTGAGCGTGAAGAGGAGCGTAATGAGATCGTGAGAACGTGATTAGAAGTGGGAGTAATTAAGAAGGAAAGAATTAAAATAATAAGAGGTTATTCTCACCAGAATTTAAATGGAAAGGAAGAAAGACCCTTCTACCCATGTCTTTAATCAGAAGGACGTCCATGTCCTAAATCCAAAATACAATAGTGTAAGGCCACTTGTGACGAAATAAAATATAACCAAATCTTGGGTTATAACACAATGAGTTGTAGCTTGTCTATCCCATTCTCTCTGAAGATCTAATGTTCATACTCTTAGTGTTCTTTCAAGTGTCTAATTTGTTCTTTCCAACTGACCTTTGGTCTGAGAATGATAATTGATCTGAAATTACTGTTTAGTGCTCATTGCCCTTTACAGTTTCCTCTAACATTTATAGACATGTCAAATGTCTGCACTTAATAATCCGTGCTCTTCAAACTTCATAATTCTTAATTAATTTCTGTCTGACATGAGTTCTCTGATTCCTTTGTGTCGTTGGCTTAACTGAGTTCCTTGTTTTCAACTGTTTGTGGTAGTGGCTGCTCATGTCTGATCTTGCATCGTTGATCGTGGTACGGAGTCGACTACTTCCAATGTTCTTGACACCACTTGTTTACATGCATGGGGTACCTTACTAGTTCATTACTACCTAACCGATTAACTTATAAATGATTTTGCTAGGCCTACAAGCTTCCGTGGAGTGCAGTCGTCCCACATCTCATTTTAGTAAACTCGTCGTGTCCGTCACACGTTAGCTATTGCTAATTATGAAGTATTCTGTTGTCGATCTCCTCTTTCATCATTCCATAATAACACTTATTGTTCTTCTTGAACTTAATTAAGGGAAATCCGTAATGTGTTCTTGGATATGGTATGTTCTGGCTCCTTTTTGTATTCCGTACTGACTCGATCTCTTAGTAACTGAGGTCTCTTTCCAAAGAGCCTCTTATCTTGTTTTTCAAGTTTGATTTACTAGGAATGCACTTCCAGTTCCATAAGGAATGGATAGTGTACTTCCCATGAAATCTTTCACCGCATGGCCTAGATGAATGGCGTTAATGCACATTTCGTCTTCCATCTTATTTCTTACATATATCAGTCTTAGCTCATAGATCTAATCGTCTCCGTGTTAATACTTGACGGTTTATATTTGATGGTTGCTCTACTGCGCACCATGACTTAATCCACTTATATAAATATTGTCCTCACGACCTCTACTACCGTGGTAGTTGGCCTTTACTCTATTGCCCACTAATGGTGCAACTACTTAATCATTTATTCTAACTTCTTATTTAATATTCAATCCCTTCCTGGTGTAAACACACTGGGATTTCTCTAATTTCGGTGTATGGCGGTTGCCGTACCGTGTTAAAAAATTGTTATCTCTTAATATGAAGGTGTTTTGCTTCAATCTTGGGTTCGCAAGTAGGCTATTTTCTCTCACATTCTTCTATTCTTTATGATGTTATTTTTCCAAGTAATTTTACTGGTTACTGAAGAAGTTATCCATTGAGTCATATGCTCTTCTGAGCGTTGGCCACTTGACGTGCCATATTGTGCACTCACAACGTTTATCTCTAACAACTACTGATTCCTAAATCCTGGGTGTCGGATATAAGGTCTGTCTATACAGCCTTCCTTATTATTTATGTGTAACTGGAATGTTCGAAGGTAATTTCAGGGGTTACGGTTTCCATTCTTTAATAAAAGAGTATTCTATCTCTAATAAGTGAAAGCCCTTTTCAAGGGGTTTATTCCCACTAAAGGCCTCACACTAAGGAGATGTATCCCCACCCTAAAAGGAGTGGTTGGTTCTTCGCCCCCGTCAATAGTATTATCTCCCCATTCTACTGGTGCCCATTCTGGTAATTCCTCAACAATTAAATTATAGGTCATTCTACCTCATAAGTACACCTTTGTTCACTCATTTTTATTCAATTATTGTGAGCCTCGATTTTAAACCCTATCCTATGTGGATTAAGTTGATTGGGATCTAGTCGGGTTTTAGGTCCACTTATAACCTAAGATTAATAACTATGTCATAAAAATAATAATTATTAAAACCTAAGCTAGCTCACTGAAACCTATTATGAGTCGCCACCTAATTTTAACCTAGATCAAATTAGGAAAGGAGAGTTTGGGTTCGGGGGCTTGATATTCGACTTATTTAGGGTTCAATTACTTTCATTACCCCTCCTAGGTCGTTTTTCCTCTACTTGGTTTAATTACGGCTTTTTACAAAGTTGCTTTTTAACCTAAGTGCGCGCTTCTGTTTTTTTGTGTTTTTTAGCATTTTTTTATAGAAAATTAAAGTGGAAATTAAAATTACCTAAATTAGGGTTTCGGAGGCAGAATTAGGTCAAATTTTGTTTCCGTCCGTGGCCACAGACCTAATGTCCGAGACCACGGACCCTAGTTAACCTATATGAAAAATAAAAGTCGAATTAAATAGAAAACAGAAAATTGTAAAGTCCGGGGCCACGGACAGGCCGTCCGTGGGCCCGGACATTATTAGAAAAACCTAAATTTTTTAAAATTTAAAAACTCGCCGCCGTCCGTGGGCGTCCGGGCTTACGGACAAGGAGTCCGGGACCCCGGACATGACGTCCGTGGGCGTCCGGGCTTACGGACAAGGAGTCCGGGACCCCGGACATGACGTCCGTGGGTGCGGACCGCCCTCGGACGGCGGCGTTAAGGCTGTTCCCGAAGGTGTTTTTGGCTCAAATTTTATGGGTGCGTAGCCTGAAAGATGTACAATGCGTTAGTGATTGAAAGTTCTCAATTTGAATTCGAATTATGCACGAAACTTGGTAAACAAGTTATTGGACAGAAGCTTGAATAAACAGCAATACAGAAGCGTACGAAGGTTAGTTTGAGCCCAAATTTTGAGGCAGGACAGATAATACCGTGGAGAATTAGGGAAGTGGAGTTTCTACCTGTTTACCTTCGGATTCACAACGTTTCTTCACACCGGGATTCGTCGAGTGCTCCGTTGATGGCAGACCCGAGAGGATTTCGACCCAAGCTTCTGGTTGTTGGTTGTCCTTGCTGTTCTTCACGTTTTGGTGGTGTTTTTGGGGTTTTGATGACTATTGATGCTTTGGGGATTGGAAAACGTGTTTAGATGGTGATTTCGGGGGATTTTCGGTATGATTTGGGTGGCCGGGTGTTGGAAAACGTGAGAGAGTGAGGAGGCTGTGTTTTTCTGACTCTCTAGGGTTCTTGAGCATATGAGGTTCTTTCCTTATCCAAAAACCTATCCCCTTATATAGACTTTCTTAAAGATAAAGAAAATCTAGTAAAAGTAAGATTTTTTGATATTTTAATTAAGTGACTTCCCCAATGAATTTTGCTGTGAGATTTTAACCACATGTCAAGGATGGATATTATGAATTTTCTGAGGTGGAACCGAATTTTTTGAATATTGGAATATTTTCAAATTGAATTTCTCGTCAGATTCAGTCAGAAATTGCTAGAAAATTATTGGAAATTCGAAAAATCAAAATTCCAACGCCATTATGCTTAAAATGTCATCCTCTATCATGGGTTAAAATATCAAAGCATTTCAAGCTGATTTGGGCATCCTTTGGAGGAGAGAGAAAGCTTACAAGAGGTCTTAGGAGCCTTTAAAGATTACCAAAACGCCCCTGAAAGTGACGAAGCTGCTCCCCATGCCATGGAACGTGCCGATCGGGCCGGGATCCCTCACCACTTGATTAAAATGCCTCTCACAACACCAGTACCACGTAGACCCTAACCAGGGGGTCAAAATTTTGGGTATAACAGAATGCCCCCCGTCAACTAGACTTTGTAATGAAGATGAAAAGACTAGTTGATGCCTGAGTGACACCCCAAAATTTTGGGATCTTAAAAGGCCCTGTATGTGGATTGTGTCGAGCTATTCTAAGGCGCTGACTACCCAAAAACGAAATGACGAAGTAAATGTCTACGGCGTTGACAACCTAAAAGACAAAGTAATGTCAAGCGATTCTAAGGCGTTGACAACCTAAAAGACGAAGTAATGTCAAGCGATTCTAAGGCGTTGACAACCTAAAAGACGAAGTAATGTCAAGCGATTCTAAGGCGTTGACAACCTAAAAGACGAAGTAATGTCAAGCGATTCTAAGGCGTTGACAACCTAAAAGACGAAGTAATGTCAAGCGATTCTAAGGCGTTGACAACCTAGAGGATGAAGTAATGTGTAGATGCAAGAATGTTGATGATGCTCGGATGCTTCTGGGGACCGAAACCCGTGCCAATGCTCCTGGCTGGACCCAATGTGGACTTATTGCCATCGCCCCCCAAGCCGGTGTGCAGGGATAACTCCTGGTAAAAACCCTGGGGACTTATTGCCATCGCCCACCATTCGTTGATCCCAAAATAAGTTGACATCGCACAGGAGGATTTATTGCCATCACCTCGCCAACTTTTCTGTCGCCAGGTCTTGTGACGCGCCTGGATAATGCAGATGGATGATATGAAGATGACGCAAATGAGTGATGCAAATGTAGATGATGAAAATGATGCAAATGATGGATGATATGAAAATGACGCAAATGAAAGTGATGCAAATGTAGATGATGAAAATGATGCAAATGATATGGATGATATGAAAATGATGTTCGGATGCTTCTAGGGACCGAAACCCGTTCCAATGCTCCTTGTTGGTATACTATGGGGACTTATTGCCTCTGCCCACCAACTGGGGTGCTGGGATAACTTCTAGATTACCAAGGGGACTTATTGCCACTGCCCACTAGTTGTTTCTCCCAGAAGTTGACATGAAGATGGGGACTTATTGCCTCTGCCCCGCCAACTTAGATCGCGCTCTGTCTCGTACCTGTCTCGCACTGAAGATGATACTAGGTCTCGTACTGATGAAGGTGATGGGTCTCGTACTGACGAATATGACGGTCTCGCACTGATGAAGATGCATGGTCTCGCACTGAAGTCTCATACTAAATGGATGAAGAAAAAGCCGGATTTCACATTGATTCTGGGTCTCGCGCTGAATGAAGATGCCGGGTCTCATACTAAAGTCTTGAAAATGATAGGTCTCGAACTAAGAATGAATCGGAAAGATAATGGTCTCGTGCAAATGATGAAACTGATTACTCGAGTGCCAAACACGGCAATGATGATAAGATGTATGCAATCAAAAATATGAAGGATACTCGTTTAAAACAGGAAACTGTTGGAAAAGATGCCAAACTTGGCGATGTTGAGGTGTTATGCAAAAGTTGTAAAATGCAACTAAAGTGTTTGTTGGAGGCTTGCCAAACAAGGAACTGTTGAAAATGTGCCAACATGGCAATGCTTGAGAAAACTCTACTGAAAAAGGAAAGTGAAATGATCATTTCTTGACTAAAAATTTCATATCTACAATGTTTCTTAAGAAAATGAACATGCCGCTGGTGGAAGTGTGTGGTGTTTGTTGTGGTGTTAAAGGCTTTTCCGGTGTTCAGGATTTGCGATAGACCTGGGATCAGGCTATGACTTTGGATGGTGGTCTAGGTTATGACGGGCCTGATGTTTTTGTGGAGGTAAGGCCAATGACAGGCTTGAGGTGGAATGGTGGTGGTGATGTTTGAGCTCTGGGTTCGAATTGGTGTTGTCATAGCAATTGTTGGAACCAACAATTGCCCCCAGTACTTTCCCTTAAGACAATCTGAGCTAGAGTTCATGGCAATCGATCGGAACGATCGATTGCCCCCAGTATTTTCTTTTATTAAACGTGCGAACGAGTCTCGTCCTTACAGGGTCAAGGCTTATGTTTTTATATGGTGCTTCCTAACCTACACTCGGCGTGTTTTGATGCTTGCACTCGTTCCTTACCTACGGTCACAACTTCTAGACCATTGAATTCGATATTGACGGATTTACGCATTTGATCTGTTACTTTCACGTGATTGGACACACAACTATCAAGTCGGAAGTCTTTAAAGCTTATAACGTGGCCATGGGGTGTGATGAAGGACAACGGGACCATGGAGGGATATTTGAGGTATGTGGAGCTTAAGTGGGTGACCAAAGCTGCAACTTGCGTCTTCTCTCGGATTCATCTTCCTTGTCTTGAAGTCGTCTAGCTGCTTTGTGCTGACGTTGTTTTCGAGCTTCTGGACTTGGACTTTTGTCCTTCACACCATTTCTCTTCTCTTTGTCATTTGAATTTCTCCGAGGCACTTCAGGATTACCTTTTTGTTTTATCCTTTCTTGACTTTGCCTTCGGGGTTCTTGTGTTTCCCGGCTTTGGGCTTCGAGAGCTATTTTGATGTGAGCTCTTTTGATCCTGTGTCACTCTGTGACCATTTGCGGATCGCTTCGTCATGCTGATAGTAGCATTGCTCCTTTGGACTGATGAGAATGTTATCTGAGAGTCGGGCTCCTCACTTCCTTTGGTCACCGGGTCGGACGTTCATCATTGGCTGGATTATTTTGTGGAGCTCATAATACTGAAAAAGGGATATACGAAAGGCTCAACGGGGGTGCCTAGGGTTTAATGATAGGGTTTACAAGCTTTTAGCTATGTGGTGCTGTACCTAGGTGCTTCGTCATCCTTGATAGTTGTGTATCTGTTCTTTGTTACTTTTCGCAGATCTAAGAGTAAATTTACAAATTATCTCCTTCGGTCGGAGTTATGCCGTTTACCTCGCCTTTGAACGTGGTCTCACCGGAGTCGTGTAAAAATGACACGCTCGTTCACTCATGGTTTTTCAGCTCAAGACACTCTCGCGAATTTCACTCAGAGACTAGTTCACACGTTTAAACAAAAGATTCGAAGACAATGATTCTAAAATCAGATTGCCCCCAGTATTGATTTGGGGTTTGTGACAACAGTTTGATAGATGTGGGCCTTGAACCTCATTGTGGGTTGTTTGGATATTATGTGGTGAGTTGTGGTGTTTGGTTAGGCATGTTCAAATTTTTAGAAACAAGAGACAAGCCGTTCCATTGCATAGTCAGAAAATGATTACTTCGTGAGTGCTCTTTTTTTCAAGTTTTTTTGAATAAACGAATGATGCTTTGTACAAAAATTATGAAAAAGGAACTATGTTTTATTCAACAAAAAGAATAATGTTGGAAATTACAAACTCAGGAAAACTACCGAAAATGATTCAAGGGAACTAACTACTACAAAAGTTGAAAGACAACTAATCAAGAAAAGAAATGCATTTAATGAGAAAAACACTAAAAAAACAACATTTCTGATGATGCCTGGGCACGCGTGCTCTGCGCTCTCCACCATGTTCTTAGAATCGGAACCCTTGGTCAATTAGATCCTGGATTCTGTGTTGTAGGGCTCTGCAGTGGTCAGTGTCGTGACCGGGCAGCTGATGAAAGTGACAAAATTGATTAAGATCCTTCCCCAAATGAGTAGTTCCTGGCCTCAGGGTGAGCGGTTGCATCGGATATCTTCCTCGAAGCTCTTCAAGTGCTTGTCTTGGTGTTCGGCCGATGTCTGTAAACTCTCTCTGTCGAGAACTCCGTCGGGATGGTTCTACTGTCCCAACGCTCCAACCAGGTCCTCTTGACTGTCGATCACTGTCTTCCTCATGTTGCCTGCTTCTCTTATGGGTGCAGATTTGGATGCAAGTTGCTGCTCCTGGTTGTCTGATCACTTTCCTGAGTTCTGTAGCAATTTCTTTGACATTCCCCTCCGATCCTCGGACCCTAATGGAGCCAACTTCAATGCATTCATAAAGGGTATTGAGAAGCCTGTCCACTAACTCATCCCGAGCTTGACGTTCGGACTCAAAGGAAAGAGCCTTTGCTTTCAACTCTTCGATAACAGAAACGTAGTTAGATTCCACGGCGTCCATGGCAGCACTATGCCTCTACTCCATGGCTTCAATGGTGGCCATGTGCCTTTGTTCCAAAATTGTGAGCTGGGCTTCCATGTCGATTGGACCGTACTCAGGACTTCAGTCTACCTGTGTCCAAGGTGTCCATTATTAGCTAACAAAAGGAAGTGGGCTGAAACATGATGTTTTACAAGATAGACCGAAACAGACTTAGGCTGAAAGCAAGTGGGCCAGGATACCCAGAGAATGAGGTGTTTGGGCTGGAGTATCTTATGAACTGGAACTTGGGCTGAAATCTAGACAGACGGATTTGATTGGGCCTGAGAGGTGAACCTAGATCTAGGGTTTGGGGCTAGGGCCCAAATAAGAAGTTTACCTAGTCTAGAATCAGCCCTTGGGCCGGAATGTGTTTGGGCCTGGAGTAAAGCACATGGGCTGGAATGGTCCCTAAATCACAAATGGGCCTAACTTTCCTTGGGCCAGAGAAGATTGTTGCTAAGCAGAAAAATATTTTATTTTTCAGAACTTGTGGGTTATTTCAAGTCCAGGTGGATTTCCTTTTTTTTGGGCCTAGAACTAATTGGATAATTCAAATTGGGCCAGAAGAGAAATCACCTAAGTCTAAGCTTTTGGGCCAAAGCCTGAACGACTCACATGTTAAACCAAACAGGGCCTCTGGGCCGCAAACAAGTAGGCCAATTCGGTTAGGCTAGGTTAATGTAGGAGAAGTTCCTATCAATCTCTAGGCTAGGTAATGGGCCGATCATACAAGCAAACAAGGCCCATACAAATTCAACGTGTCCTCACTTGACGGTTAAATCAATTTGGGTATGGATCGATCCGGAGAGGTGCTTGGGGCTTGGGCCCAGGTCGCCACAAAGGAATAGGGCTTGCACGCTATTCTCTTTGGGTTTCCCCACTTTTTTCACATCACCTAAAGGTGTGCGTCTACGGTCGGGTCTTTGACTGACCAAACAATGGGCTAGGTAAGGACACTGCCAGGAAAACGCTTGGGGCTAAGGCCCAGGTATTAAGGGGATGTGGTTAGACGACATCCTCCTCTTTTCCCCCCTTATTCACATCACCTAAAAGGTGTGAGTCCCTGACAGGGGACCCTAGATGGGTCCCGGGGTGAAACTGGTTTGTGTGGACCCTCGCTCTCATATGATGCAAGGGTGCAAAAATTAAAGTGCGCACGATATAACAAGCAACATAGTAAAAGCCATAAGTAAACGTTTTCAAGTTAAGCCCTCTTTCTTAAAATTAAACAAGTTAATATTAAGAAGTTGTCCCCAGCGAGTCGCCAGTCTGTGAGCCTCGATTTTAAACCCTATCCTTGTGGATTAAGTTGATTGGGATCTAGTCGGGTTTTAGGTCCACTTATAACCTAAGATTAATAACTATGTCATAAAACAATAATTATTAAAACCTAAGCTAGCTCACTGGAACCTATTATGAGTCGCCACCTAATTTTAACCTAGATCAAATTAGGAAAGGAGAGTTTGGGTTCGGGGGCTTGATATTCGACTTATTTAGGGTTCAATTACTTTCATTACCCCTCCTAGGTCGTTTTTCCTCTACTTGGTTTAATTACGGCTTTTACAAAGTTGCTTTTTAACCTAAGTGCGCGCTTCTGTTTTTTTGTGTTTTTTAGCATTTTTTGACAGAAAATTAAAGTGGAAATTAAAATTACCTAAACTAGGGTTTCGGAGGCAGAATTAGGTCAAATTTTGTTTCCGTCCGTGGCCACGGATCTAATGTCCGAGACCACGGACCCTAGTTAACCTATATGAAAAATAAAAGTCAAATTAAATAGAAAACAGAAAATTGTAAAGTCCGGGGCCACGGACAGGCCGTCCGTGGGCCCGGACATTATTAGAAAAACCTAAATTTTTTAAAATTTAAAAAACTCGCCGCCGTCCGTGGCGTCCGGGCTTACGGACAAGGAGTCCGGGACCCCGGACATGACGTCCGTGGGCGTCTGGGCTTACGGACAAGGAGTCCGGGACCCCGGACATGATGTCCGTGGGTGCGGACCGCCCTCGGACGGCGGCGTTAAGGCTGTTCCCGAAGGTGTTTTTGGCTCAAATTTTCTGGGTGCATAGCCTGAAAGATGTACAATGCGTTAGTGATCGAAAGTTCTCAATTTGAATTCGAATTATGCACGAAACTTGGTAAACAAGTTATTGGACAGAAGCTTGAATAAACAGCAATACAGAAGCGTACGAAGGTTAGTTTGAGCCCAAATTTTGAGGCAGGACAGATAATACCGTGGATTAGGGAAGTGGAGTTTCTACCTGTTTTACCTTCGGATTCACAACGTTTCTTCACACCGGGATTCGTCGAGTGCTCCGTTGATGGCAGACCCGAGAGGATTTCGACCCAAGCTTCTGGTTGTTGGTTGTCCTTGCTGTTCTTCACATTTTGGTGGTTTTTGTGGGGTTTTGATGACTATTGATGCTTTGGGGATTGGAAAACGTGTTTAGATGGTGATTTCGGGGGATTTTCGGTATGATTGGATGGCCGGGTGTTGGAAAACGTGAGAGAGAGTGAGGAGGCTGTGTTTTCTGACTCTCTAGGGTTCTTGAGCATATGAGGTTCTTTCCTTATCCAAAAACCTATCCCCTTATATAGACTTTCTTAAAGATAAAGAAATCTAGTAAAAGTAAGATTTTTTGATATTTTAATTAAGTGACTTCCCCAATGAATTTTGCTGTGAGATTTTAACCACATGTCAAGGATGGATATTATGAATTTTCTGAGGTGGAACCGAATTTTTTGAATATTGGAATATTTTCAAATTGAATTTCTCGTCAGATTCAGTCAGAAATTGCTAGAAAATTATTGGAAATTCGAAAAATCAAAATTCCAACGCCATTATGCTTAAAATGTCATCCTCTATCATGGGTTAAAATATCAAAGCGTTTCAAGCTGATTTGGGCATCCATTGGAGGAGAGAGAAAGCTTACAAGAGGTCTTAGGAGCCTTTAAAGATTACCAAAACGCCCCTGAAAGTGACGAAGCTGCTCCCCATGCCATGGAACGTGCCGATCGGGCCGGGATCCCTCACCACTTGATTAAAATGCCTCTCACAACACCAGTACCATGTAGACCCTAACCAGGGGGTCAAAATTTTGGGTATAACAATTATCCTGTAATGATTCCTAGTAAGTCCTAGGTCATAGTAATTCACTTAACACTTAATACACTTGGTTTCTATACAAATTTTGCCATGACTTCTCTACTATATTATCATGCCCAAATGCATAGATTTTCTCCTCAAATCAACCCAAGTTAATCACATCCTTAGTGGACATTCACAACACACCAATTGCACTCTAACTACTTCAATTCACAATACAATTGCATAAACCTTAAATTGCTTGGCACTTAGGCCCTTAAATGACATGGCTCTTAGGCCCTTAAATGACATAATTAAAACACTGAATTTCACATAGCCACCTGCACACAACAATAGTCTCATGGCTCTTAGGCCCTTAAATGACATGATTTAAACACTGAATTTCACATAGCCACCTGCACACAACAATAGCCCCATGGCAATACATAAGTGTAGGATCGGGTGGCTAACTCAAACCAACCTAAGGTGTGAGTCTAAGGGTTGGTTTGACTCAATGAATCTCGAAAAGGGAAGAGACACTCTGGTACGAAAAGACACTCAATCGAACTAGCTAAACTTAGTGCGCAGAAGTACTTGAATAAACTGAAACTGAATAAAGCTTGAAAGATAGACGGACTCTGTGGAGCTCAGCAAGATACACAAATAAGTTATTTTATTCTCTGGTCAAAATAAAAACTTACAAATGTCCACTAAGCAGAGGAGATCTACTTAGCGGTCTTTCACTCACTTACCCAATACACTTTCTGATCGGAACAATGGTAAGTGTAGCAAAAGCTAGGATCTTCCTAGGCAGAGTCTATCTAGAGGCACTAACTAATTTGGTATGTATTTTCTCTCTTTCTAGCTTACAAAGCACTTTCTCTCTCTCTCTCTCTCTCTCACAGCTCTAAAATATTTCTCAATGAAAGCGCACCTTTAAACTAGCTATTACAAAACCTATTTATACTAGCACTACAAGCGGCAGGTTGAAGGAGTTAGTTCCGTAATTATCAGAAGTAACTTAGTGGGCAACGTCCTTGAGTTGTCTTCTGCCTTGGGCCGTGAACTTCGGGTATGGTGGGGAGGTTGTATGACCGTTGTGGTGTTGAAGCATTCCCGAGCTTGCTCCTTAGTTTTCGCAATGGCACGGGAGAGTCTGTGAAGTCTCCTTAGTTGCATGGACTCCATTGAAGTGGCTCGCTCTTTGTGTTTGACTGAGGATGATTGACTCTGTCGAGGTGATTGACTCTGTCGAGGTGATTGACTAAGTCGAGGTGATCTGCTATCTCTACAACACTCTGATGTCCCAACAGTTTCCCTCTTGTTGCTGATGATAGCAAACCTCCGTGAATCCCGATTGAGTCAATCCTGAAATAAGAATAAAAACACAAAGAACTAGGGGAACCGACCCTGTCAAAGTTCCCCCTTAATAGCTGCAGTAGCAGTTTCAGTTCAAAGACTCCATTTAGGTTCCCCTTTAATCGTAGAGGGACTCCAGGTAAGCAGATATTGAATAGGCATTGTAACAGGCATAAAAGGCATAGTATTTAAAGGCAGTTATAGTACTAGACCACACGATCCAGCAGTAAAAAATTTGAAAGCAGTTTAAAGCAGCCACAGAGTCGCCCGTACACCAGACGGGATTCACCGCTTCCCCCTTTTACTTTCATCAGAGGGAAGCCCATTAGTCACAAAAGAGTTAGTCATGAATTCACACATAAACCAGCAAAAAGTGTTTAGAACTTAAAAACAGCCTAAGTCCTAACACTACACACACGCACGCCAATCTAAGGCTCAGGGTTAGGGTTTAGGGTTGCTTGGATGTCAAGGAGTTTGTCCTGCAAGGCCGTCACAGTCGTCTCGATCCTAGCGAGTCTGTTCATCATCCGTGAGTGGCTCTGAGTCAGCTCTGCTGCCAGGGCGAGGAGTCGCTCCACTTTCTACAAGAGTGGTAGGAGAGTATCTTGAGGGACTGCCTCTTGAGAAGTGGAAGGGCCCGCCGTTGTTGGAGTTGATGGTGGCGGCAGCAGCTTGGATTTGTTGAAGGATGTCAGCCGATTCAGATAGTGGAGGTTGATGGTGTCTGCCTCATAGATGAACTCTGGCGTCGATGTCACCCAGGGTACCTGAAAGAATTTAAGAATGCGAGGCAGCCAAAACACATACCCGAGGGAGTGTTTTGGGGTATCAACAGACTGGGCCAAGTGATGAAGGATGATGTGGGCCAGATTAAGAGAGTGATGGTTAATGATGCAGTACATGATGGTGAGGTACAAGCAACTGACCATTAGATTTCCTTCTTTTCGGGGTACAATGTTTTTTATGACAAGGATGTGCATGAGTTGATGGAGGATGGAAAGATCTCCTCGGGGTATTGGAGAGCCCACATTTTTCTTTGAGGAGAATAAGCGGTAGATCTTGTTTTGTGGGACCCCGGGGATTTCTGGAAGGACTCCTTTTTCATAGAAGGACAGACCGGTAAGAGGGACTCTGAGAATTTGGGATAGTTTTTCAAGATTGATGAAAATGGGGGTGGAATTGACAAAAGATTGTGCGACACCATTTCTGATGACGAGGTTTTGATAAAAATAGACAGACTCTTGGGGATACCACTCGGTTATTTCATAGAAAAGGTGTTTTGAAATACCCCAAACCTTGATATGTGGTTTAAATATCAAACTATGGTATGTAAAGGCTAAAAAGCGCCTTAGTAACATCAGTGAACAATTTAGACCGTAATAAATGCAATAAAGCATTAAGACACAGTTTGAGCAAAAACATGCTCTAAGCTATGAGTGAACTTGGTTAGGACCCAAAGAGCCTACCAAGACTTAATAATATTCAATTATGATTTAATAAGGCTAAATAAGTCCTTAGGAAACCTTGGTGGGCAGTTAAACCAAATAAAACACAAGAAAATACCTTAAGGTCAATATGAGAAAAAATGTGCTCTAAGCTTGGGATAAATGTGTATAAGACCTAATGGTCATACCTATACTTTATAAATATGTTAATGAACATATAAAATCAATTACCAAAGAAAACCAAGCTTGAAAACAAGTTAAAACACAAAATGTGCTTTAAGGAGTCTTAAAGCACGTTTTTGAAAAATTGTCTTGTAAATGAGTTTTGAATGGCTAAATGTCCATCATTACTCTTTAATTAACATGTGTACTATATAGTATCACATTTGGGTGGCTATATTAATGGGAAATCAAAAATTTCACTTCTATGTGCCTTAGTTTGTGAATAGTAACTTTTATAAGCTAGTTTGTAACATATAATGTTATAAGTAATTAAATTGACAAATAAAGACTAAGGTACCCTTCTAACTAAATGGGGGCCGGTTTTTCAAGGAGTGAGTCACCAAGTTGTAAAAGAAATCAAATAAGTAAAGTAAAACTTAAAGTAAAGTACTATTTTGCTTTATAACATAAATATCTCCAAAAGCAAACTCATCTTCTCATTTCCTTCTCTTCTTTCATTTCACACGGTTTCTTCACCTTCTCCTTTCCTCCATTTACGATTTGCAACAGCCCTCTCTTCTTCATCTTCATTTCCTTGCCAAATCCAACTCCATGCTCCAAATCAAATTCTAAGACCATATTTGTCTTAGTTAGGTCAAGCTCTACACTTCTACCTTTTCAAATCTTCAAGAGCTCAATTTTGGTGCCATGGAGAATCACCATTGATGGAGCTTGAGCTTGTGTTTCTACACATTATTACTCTCCTTTGCTTCTAGGTAAGGAATCTCAAAGAAAAATCAAGTTTCCTCCATGTTTTGTGTGTGACCGAAAATATTCATTGATGGAGCTCCTTGTGTTGCTTTGTTCTAGCTCCATTTGAATCTTTCAAGGACTAGGTGGAGTCCTCTCTTCATAGATATTCAAATTACCTTCAAAGATCAAGGTAAAACAACTACATTAATGTTTTTGGAATAATGTAAACCTAGGGTTTACAATGAGATGGAGCTTAAAGCTTGAATACTCATTATGTTGTTTGTATAATGTTTAATAGTTGAAAAGGAACCAAATGCCTTACCGGTTTTGTAAGGAAACAAGAAAGAAGTTTGTGAGGAAAAGAGGTAAATATGCTATCTTAATGTGATTTAATACCTTAGGAGAAATAAGCTTATAATGCTTGTTAAAACTACCTAAAGAGCAAATGGTGAATGACCTAGTGAAGTGTTCTCAAGGAGACTAGTAAAAGAACATATGTGATGGTGTATGTATTTGCAGGTCAAAGGCATTATTTATGTGGGAAATTCAGTGTTTATGGCTTATGCAATTTAAGGGCCTAAGAGCCATGTTATTTAAGGGCCTAAGTGCCAAGCAATTTAAGTTATGCACTATATTGTGATGTAGTGCTTAATGTGTGAAGTTTGTGTGTAAAAAATGTTCTTGATGGATTTTAGGTGTTCTTGAGTGAAATAAGGTAAAAACCTAAGTGTTTGGATGTGAGTATATACAAGAGAAGCTATGGCCAAATTTGGGAAATGTGTAAGAAGTTCTAAGTGTTTTAAGAAAGTCTTGGTGAACTAGGAAGTGTTAAAGGTGAATAAATGTTTACTTGAGAAGAAAACATGTATTAAGGTGATTTAGAGTGATGCAAGAATTTAGGTGTTATCTTGGAAGTTCTAGGAATTCAATGTGTGTTTTGAGAGTGTATTGAAAAGTCTTGAAGAAGTTTGTTTAGGGTTTGGGTGATGTTGATGAATAAGGAGAATGATGTTTAAGTAAGGTTTTGAGAAAAGAATTCAAGGAGTTGTAAAAAGGATATTTAGTTAGTAAGAAAAGGAGTTGAGAGATGATGTTAAGGTGTAGAGGAAACACCTTGGTGTAGTAGTCATTATTGGTGAACTACCACTTAGAAATCTTAAGGAGAAAACATCCTAAGTGCTAGGAATTTTGTAAGAAATTTGTGAATGATGAGATGGTTTTGGTGAGTGATTTAAAGAGTTTAGCACATGGCTAAAGGTGTGTTGATGTGCCAAATGATGTTAGGAAACATTATAAGGCTTTAGGAGAAGTTTGGTGAAATTGGTTAAGTGTTTAAAGACTTGGAAATTGAATGTTTTTGCCGTGTCCGAACTTCCGTCCGGACATGGAAGTTCGGACAGGCTCTGTTGGGTAAAGGATTTTCTCATTCTCGAACTGTGTCCGAACTTGGGAAGTCCGGACACAAGTTCGGACGTGACTGTTTCTATCTAGGATTTACTCTCGAACTGTGTCCGAACTTGGGAAGTCCGGACACAAGTTCGGACGTGTGAATAGTTTTCAGTATTAGGTCGCGGCTTGCGTCCGAACTTGGAAGTTCGGACACAAGTTCGGACAGGCCACTGTATGGACCAAAATTGTTGTTTTAAGGTATAGAAATGATGTGTAATGATGGGGATTGATAGGTAATGATGTTATAAGGTTGTTAAGGACATGATAAGTGAGTTTTAATGGTAATTAAGTGGGTGAAAAGTTGTATCAAAATGTAAAAGTAAGCATTAAAATATAAAGTTTGTAACTAATGTTAACGGGGAAAGAGTAAGCATTAGACATTTAATCAAGCAAACCCCAATGTTAATAAAAACACTGTGATGTTAACAGTTGTTCGAGAATCGCTCGAGGAACATAGTGGACGTTTAAAGTGGACTCCGGTGACAGGTATGGTTTTCTTGCACCTGTGTCCTACCGGATTACACCGGCTTGTATGCCAATGTGTTTTCTGTATGTTTGCCACGTTGTAAGATTAAACATGAATGAGTTTACAGTAATTCATTTATGTGGCGGGTGCAACTCCGATACCATTTAACCTTGGAAGTGTTAACCTTATTAACTGAGTCCGGATCATATGAGAGTTCGGTATTCGGAGTAACGACCGAACCATGGGATGTTCTAATCAGCGGCTATGCGTGTGTTAATTGTGTGATATGTTTGTGAATGTAGGGATCTCCCTTGTATTTTAACCCAGTTGTAATACTGTATGGTGGTAGTCATGATAGACTCCATAGTGGGGGTTCTAACTAATATCTAAAGTAAGTATGTACTAACAGTGGTGAGGAATCCGGTTTGGCCGGTCGCGCGGTTGTTTTGGGAAAGGGTATCCTTCCTAGCCTTACCCTTCCTTTGTCATGGTTGTTTCCCTCACGGGTTATGATCTCCCATTAGCTTACTCCAAAGCTTAGCTATTCTGACTTATGATCGGTTTAGGGGGAACATGTGTTGTGTGGTTGTTCGGGCCTCCAAACCCAACCGCCTTAACTTAAGTTACTCGTCCAACTATTATGACGGTAATGAGTGTTGTTGTTATTGTATAACGAGCTTATCATGAGACTGGCAACATTCTCTAGGCTCACCAGTGTATAAACAATGTTGGGTCGGTTCCTAAGAGAACCACTCCAGTTATGTTATTTTTTTGTTGTGATGCAATATCTATTGCGTATTATGTTGTGCACGTGGAAACGTGCAAAGTGTTTGTTAAGTGTTGTATGTAGTGTATGTTGTAGGTTGTATAATGTGGATGTGCGGATCATGGATATGATTCCCAGTTTATGAGAGGCGTTTAAGGATACCCGAGTTAAGGGATGTGTCGTCTATTAAGGAAGTAGCTCCATTAGAGGAGGAACACTCTAGGGATGATGAATACCATGAGTGACTTATTAAGTAGGATGTATTATCCGATTGTGAGCCCATTGAGGCGAAATGTTAAGTGTTGTGTGTTTACTGTTACATGCATGATTTAAATATAATCAACCGGATGCTACGACGACAATTAGTTGTGTGGCCCGGTAGCATGTGGGCTGCGGGATTACCATACAGCAAAGGTGCTGAGCCCCTTGGGGGCCCCCTTTCTCTTCTTTTCCTATTTCAGGTACAGAGAGCTGGAAGCCGTCCGAGGTAAGACGGGGTAGACATTGTACATGGGTATTCATTTAAAGTATATATCAGTAGGTGTAGTAAGACCGATATTGTTGTCGGCACCAGTTTATAAAACTCGGTATAGTTGATAAGGGTATGTTGTTGTTGTCGTTAATGGAAAGGGATAATAATGTATAGTTGCTCGGGAATTTAGCCCATCAGACCGGTACAATGTGTATGTATTAGCCTTGTTAGCCACGTGGGTGGCTAACGGCGTGTAACACCAACGAGTTAAGTAATGTGATGAAGTTGTTTTTCCGCTGCAGTTATTGTAAGTGTGTTAATGTTGGATGGGGTGTTACAAAAAGTGGTATCAGAGCGAAGTATCGCTCTGATGACTGAATTACCGAGCTTAGGAAGTACCGAGTTAGGATTTAAGTACTTTGGGTTAAGGGTTGAGTGATAGCGTGAGAGATACGCTAGATAGGAATTACCAGTGTGTACTGGAAACCTACAATCTCCATCCCACCCTCCACAGTCCCTGTTTTATAACTTGGGGAACAACGCCAGAGAGATGAAAGTCCTCTCTTACTCGGGAATACCCGATCTGGCTGTTATTAAGTACCTCTAAAGGTACGGAGAACCTGTCAAACGGTAGATCCCGAAAACTGGGAATCCCGGAGACGGTCTCCATCTGAACTATGTTAACCGCATTAAATAGCGAAGAATGAAGGATTTTGTGTATAGAGGAATAGAATTTCCGGCAACCTGGGTCGACATGCTAAGCAGTCGAGAAAAACCAACTTGCAATGCACCAACCGTGCAACAGGCAAGAAGTGGATTAAAGAAACCCGAGACAAGTGTCTACGGGACCACAGTTGTTAAGTGATACACCAACGGTATACCAACTGACAAAGGAACTACAACGTAGTGCCCAAACAAGAGACAAGTCTCAGTAACCACGACAAGTGCGTGGAACGGGCTATAAGGAGGATACAATACTAAGAAAAAGGGGTCTCCCAGAATGGGAAACACCCTAGTTAATGATTATCATGTGAAAACAGTGAGAAGTTACCCAGAAGAGTTATTATCAAGATAGTAAGATCAGTGAGGGCCAACAAGGCCACTGATGACAGTATGGGTAAAAAAACAATACCACAACTGGTATGTGTTAAACCAATAGCCAGTTAGCATGGCGCACTTGCCATAGCAAGTGCTGCTATAACAGGGCTGTTCGGGAAATTTATAACCACTACAAGTACTTAGTAAAGTACCACGAAGTTAAGTGTGAACATTATAACCATGGAAGGGCTTAACAGCCTGACCTTTGTAATTGTAAGTACACCAGTCAGCAAGAAGCTAGACTTGGTTAAGGTAAGAAGATGTTGTGGAACCATGAGAATTTTTCTTTCAAACCCAGATTTATTCAAACCCTTTTCTTTTCAAAACCAGATTTTCTTTCAAACCAACACTTCTTTCCAACCTTCTTTTAAACCAAGCCAGTAAAACCAAGGACAGTTGGCGAGGATACAACAATGGATAAACTTTCCCTCGATTAAGTTCGGGAAGTATGGAATGAATATTGTCACGGGACAATATAAGGGAGTCAACAACAGAATACTTCACCTAGGCGTGTGACGGACACTACGAGTGTACCAACTGAATTGTGGGACGACCGCACTCTCGATAGGAGCATGTGGGCCCGACAGACCTACTTATGGGTTAGTGGGTAAGTAGCAATGTATCAGTATGGTACCCCATATAGTATACGAGTAGAGTCCGAAACACGGGAAGTAGTCGACTCCGTCTACGGTCAGCAGTATAAATCAAACAAGAGCTAAGGATTACAAGGAATAGTTGAAGCTAAGGAACTCAGTTAAGCTAACTATAGACTAAAAAGTCAGTGAATTCATTTTCAAGGAAATGTTTTAAGAGTCAGGAAGTGCGAAGTGCACTAACTGTTATATAAAGACATCACACATGTCTTAAGAATTCCTCAGGGATAAACATTATAGCTGGAATGGTGACCCAGCCTGTACATGGCAAGCAGATGCCTAATGTGGACACATTAATATGCAATGAACGGGATGAAACTCCCAGAATGAGTACCTACACTACCAGGAAATGTTAATCTTCACAAAAGGAGATAATAAGCCATTTAAGAACGCAAACGGCGTGGCTAATGGAATGTACCAATAAGTGTGAACTAAATGTAAAAGCATAACTTAGCAACACCCAGGAGCAATCCTTGAGGGGTGTTCGCATCAACAATTGTTGCACGAAATAACGTGACAGAAATACAAGGGTTGAGACTAACACCCAGTTTAGATATAAGTTGTCAGAAGACGGACTGACAAACCAAAGGGGCTTCCCATGGAAGGAAACGGAATGCAACGACCTTGTCATGGAGCTCAATATAATATCCAAACCATGTAATATTGTACAGAGAAGTACATGTGTGTGAACAGCCTACAATGAGCCCAGCTCAAGGCAAATAAGGCTTATAAGCCATAAGCAAGATATGTTATATAAACTCGATTGATTGTAGAAGTTTATGTTATAAAAGTGAATAGAGTGGAGAACGAACCACTACATTAAGAGTGGGGATACCTCTCGATATTGTGAGACCGCAGGAGCGGTAGTTAAGTGAATCAAGTTCAAGAAATATGTTAAGGATGGACGATGTTATTATTGTAAGAGAGCAGTTAGCTTAGTAGTATGTGTGTATAAAGGGAAACACCGAGCTGAATAATGCCGGCTTGTGACTCGAATGATCGATGCTCAAGGAGCATTTAGTAGTCATCCAAAGGAGGGATGAACCGTAATGTGAATAATGTAAGTTTATGTGTGGAAGTTGAGGTGACAGTAGATACGATATAAGCTGATGTTATACAGGGAGTAAGAGCACGGTGCGCAACAAGCGACCGTTGTATAAGTGTTGTTAAACGATAATGTAACAGATAAGACCAGTTATGAGTTAAACTCAGTGGAGATACAAGATAAGTGATGATAAACAAACTCGGCAGTAAGCCAGTAGCCAGTATTACGAGATCGGAATCTCAATCAAACACAGTGTGAATTCCATGGCGAATCACATAAGGGATTTACTGTCGAGAGTTTACGCCTCTGCACTCTGTATGACTGAGTGTTTTGGTATTGCACTTGCGCAGTAATGAACGAGTGGGATAGCTAGGAATTGGAAACATGTTAATTGTGGAGCAATAATGTTATAATGGCCGATGCATAGGAAATGCAAGGCCGCACAAATAAAGAGTGCTTGTACAAAACCAAATGTGGAGATATGATTAACAGTAAGTGACTACAGTAGCACTAGCTGCCAAATATCGGTATAGAATATACCCCAAATGTTGTAAATAGCTGAGAGAGCACTACACACTAGGTAGTAGCTCAATCTCAACCGACAATAAGCCGGAAGGGAACAAGTCAATCATTGTGAAATACATAGCTGTATACACAGTAAATTGTTATGGAAGTGGATAGAAGGTTTATAACTCACCGAATTCGCTAACGGTAAGAGATACCACGCGTCGGTTGAGAAACCATTGTTACCAAGATGAAGGTCACAATTGGGGATGTGTAATACAGAAAGAATAACGAATGGGGCAATTAAGCTCTACAGTTACTAGAGTTTCGCAGCAGAAACTAGTGAGCCAGTGATTCAAGTGTTGAATGTACATGGTGAACATGAGTGGATGGCTAATTATTAACGCCTAGAAGCCTAACAGGCCAGAATCGAAACTAACTAAGAGTTTAAACAAACTCCAATGATAATTTTTGGTTTAGGAACTAAACCGCCAATATGGTTAAGATCCTCTAATCAGAATCCATTGTGTAATGGACCGCGTGGAAGTTAAGATACTTCACGACGGCAAAACATTTTAAGCTAATGTTTAGTGATTGATTACGTGGGCGTAATCCCTTTTAAGGGGGGTAGAGCGCAAAACCACTTAGTGTATATTACGTACAAGTGTACGTAGTGTATGTGATTTTTTGTGCATAGCACAAATTATATTATTGTTTTGATGATTGGTTGTGTGTGTTACGTAAACATACACATTCATCATGGTTAATTGGTAATTGCGCACAGAAGATGCGAATACCATTGTGATAATGTGGTATTTGTTAACAGTGTGTGTGATAGTACAAGTGTGGGGAGTAGAGAAGCTCCCGGGGGAACAAAAGCCCCGACAGTGTATAAATGTAAAACCAGGTGTTGTATTTTGATAAATATATGTGTATATATATATATACTTTACATAGAACCTAGTGAGAATAAGATTCCATAGGCAACAGGATTAAAGTGTATGGGAATAACTGATAGACAAAGTTCTATCTTTGGAGATGTATGATCATGATTAGAATGATTAAAAAGATAGAAAATTGGAAATGAGTGATTTATTTGATGCTTGAAATGAAGTGGGAGGTGGAACTTGATTTGCATGTGATCAAGGGAAGCCGAACACAATTGGAGTAGAAGGATAGTTCAACACTGATGCTGATCACATCAGGGTTGGATAACTCTTGAAACTCCCTATAAGTGGTCACAAATAACCACGCTAAGAAATGAAGCAAGGAGCTTAAGTTGGACTTGGAGTTGTGTGTGTTGTTTCAAAAGGATTTAAATTGGTATTTATAAAACGTTGGTGGATACTTACGTAATTAAAGTTCTTTACTTACATCCCAAGGAAATTTTAAATTAAGTGATTGTTTTGACTCCAAAGGCACGGGGACGGAAGTGTCCATCGCGACCGGGTTCTGCGGGATCACAGTGTATATCAAGGATATTTTGATTGCTATACATGCTCTGCATGTGTGTGTGGTATGTGTAATGAATTGTTTTGACTTTGATTTCCTAAAGTGTATACTATCAAGGCTAGAGTCTAAATTTGGGGTTACATAGACCTAGTGTCTAAAGACTGTTATGTTACCGGGACCTATGTGTCCAAGTTGTTATGTTACCCAAGACAGTGAGTCAAAGGGGTTGTTATGTATGCGTAAGTGTGTTAAGTTACCGGACCATAGAGTCCGAGGTTATCATGGATATTTTTGTTATGTGTGGATGTGAAGTGTTGCCGGACCATTAAGTCCGAGGTTGTGATGTAAAGTGTGTTTGGTTATGGAAGTTTATTTCCAAGTAATCCCCGTATTCTGATTTAATGATGTGTGGGAAAAGTGTGAACTTCGAGGACGAAGTTCTTTTAAGGGGGGTAGATTGAATACCCAAACCTTGATATGTGGTTTAAATATCAAACTATGGTATGTAAAGGCTAAAAAGCGCCTTATTAACATCAGTGAACAATTTAGACCGTAATAAATGCAATAAAGCATTAAGACACAGTTTGAGCAAAAACTGCTCTAAGCTATTAGTGAACTTGGTTAGGACCCAAAGAGCCTACCAAGACTTAATAATATTCAATTATGATTTAATAAGGCTAAATAAGTCCTTAGGAAACCTTGGTGGGCAGTTAAACCAAATAAAACACAAAAATCCTTAAGGTCAATATGAGCAAAATGTGCTCTAAGCTTGGGATAAATGTGTATAAGACCTAATGGTCATACCTATACTTTAAAAATATGTTAAGAACATATCAAATCAATTACCAAAGAAAACCAAGCTTGAAAACAAGTTTAAAACACAAAATGTGCTTTAAGGACTTAAAGCACGTTTTTGAAAAATTGTCTTGTAAATGAGTTTGAATGGCTAAATGCCATCATTACTCTTTAATTAACATGTGTATATATAGTATCACATTGGGGTGGCTTATATTAATGGGAAATCAAAAATTTCACTTCTATGTGCCTTAGTTTGTGAATAGTAACTTTTATAAGCTAGTTTTAACATATAATGTTATAAGTAATTAAATTGACAAATAAAGACTAAGGTACCCTTCTAACTAAATGGGGGCCGGTTTTCAAGGAGTGAGTCACCAAGTTGTAAAAGAAATCAAATAAGTAAAGTAAAACTTAAAGTAAAGTACTATTTGTTTATAACATAAATATCTCCAAAAAGCAAACTCATCTTCTCATTTCCTTCTCTTCTTTCATTCTCACACGGTTTCTTCACCTTCTCCTTCCTCCATTTACGATTTGCAACAGCCCTCTCTTCTCCATCTTCATTTCCTTGCCAAATCCAACTCCATGCTCCAAATCAAATTCTAAGACCATATTTGTCTTAGTTAGGTCAAGCTCTACACTTCTACCTTTTCAAATCTTCAAGAGCTCAATTTTGGTGCCATGGAGAATCACCATTGATGGAGCTTGAGCTTGTGTTTCTACACATTATTACTCTCCTTTGCTTCTAGGTAAGGAATCTCAAAGAAAAATCAAGTTTCCTCCATGTTTTGTGTGTGACCGAAAATATTCATTGATGGAGCTCCTTGTGTTGCTTTGTTCTAGCTCCATTTGAATCTTTCAAGGACTAGGTGGAGTCCTCTTTCATAGATATTCAAATTCCCTTCAAAGATCAAGGTAAAAACAACTACATTAATGTTTTGGAATAATGTAAACCTAGGGTTTACAATGAGATGGAGCTTAAAGCTGAATACTCATTATGTTTTTGTATAATGTTTAATAGTTGAAAAGGAACCAAATGCCTTACCGGTTTTGTAAGGAAACAAGAAAGAAGTTTGTGAGGAAAAGAGGTAAATATGCTATCTTAATGTGATTTAATACCATTAGGAGAAATAAGCTTATAATGCTTGTTAAAACTACCTAAAGAGCAAATGGTGAATGACCTAGTGAAGTGTTCTCAAGGAGACTAGTAAAAGAACATATGTGATGGTGTATGTATTTGCAGGTCAAAGGCATTATTTATGTGGGAAATTCAGTGTTTATGGCTTATGCAATTTAAGGGCTAAGAGCCATGTTATTAAGGGCCTAAGTGCCAAGCAATTTAAGTTATGCACTATATTGTGATTGTAGTGCTTAATGTGGAAGTTTGTGTGTAAAAAATGTTCTGATGGATTTTAGGTGTTCTTGAGTGAAATAAGTAAAAACCTAAGTGTTGGATGTGAGTATATACAAGAGAGCTATGGCCAAATTTGGGAAATGTGTAAGAAGTACTAAGTGTTTTAAGAAAGTCTTTGGTGAACTAGGAAGTGTTAAAGGTGAAAAATGTTTACTTGAGAAGGAAAACATGTATTAAGGTGATTTAGAGTGATTGCAAGAATTTAGGTGTTATCTTGGAAGTTTCTAGGAATTCAATGTGTGTTTGAGAGTGTATTGAAAAGTCTTGAAGAAGTTGTTAGGGTTTGGGTGATGTTGATGAATAAGGAGAATGATGTTTAAGTAAGGTTTTGAGAAAAGAATTCAAGGAGTTGTAACAAGGATATTTAGTTAGTAAGAAAAGGAGTTGAGAGATGATGTTAAGGTGTAGAGGAAACACCTTGGTGTAGTAGTCATTATTGGTGAACTACCACTTAGAAAATCTAAGGAGAAAACATCCTAAGTGCTAGGAATTTTGTAAGAAATTTGTGAATGATGAGATGGTTTTGGTGAGTGATTTAAAGAGTTAGCACATGGCTAAAGGTGTGTTGATGTGCCAATGATGTTAGGAAACATTATAAGGCTTTAGGAGAAGTTTGGTGAATTGGTTAAGTGTTTAAGACTTGGAAATTGAATGTTTTTGCCGTGTCCGAACTTCCGTCCGGACATGGAAGTTCGGACAGGCTCTGTGGGTAAAGGATTTTCATTCTCGAACTGTGTCCGAACTTGGGAGTCCGGACACAAGTTCGGACGTGACTGTTTCTATCTAGGATTTACTCTCGAACTGTGTCCGAACTTGGGAAGTCCGGACACAATTCGGACGTGTGAATAGTTTTCAGTATTAGGTCGCGGCTTGAGTCCGAACTTGGAAGTCGGACACAAGTTCGGACAGCCACTGTATGGCACCAAAATTTTGTTTTAGGTATAGAAATGATGTGTAATGATGGGGATGATAGGTAATGATTGTTATAAGGTTGTTAAGGACATGATAAGTGAGTTTTAAGGTAATTAATGGGTGAAAAGTTTATCAAAATGTAAAAGTAAGACAAGTTAAAATATAAAGTTATGTAACTAAGTTAACGGGGAAAGTTAAGCATTAGACATTAAATAATCAAGCAAACCCCAATGTTAATAAAAACACATGTGATGTTAACAGTTGTTCGAGAATCGCTCGAGGAACAAAGTGGACGTGGTAAAGTGGACTCCGGTGACAGGTATGGTTTCTTGCAACCTTGTCCTACCGGATCACCGGCTTGTATGCCAATGTGTTTTCTGTATGTTTGCACGTTTGTAAGATAAAATGTAATGAGTTTACAGTAATGTCATTATGTGGGCGGGTGCAACTCCGATACCATTTAACCTTGGAAGTGTTAACCTTAGTTAACTGAGTCTAGGATCATATGAGAGTTCGGTATCGGATAAACGACCCGAACCATGGGACGTTCTAATCACGGCTATTGCGGTGTTAATTGTGTGATATGTGTTGTGTGAATGTAGGGATCTCCCTGTATGTTTAACCAGTTGTAATACTGTATGGTGTGTAGTCATGATAGACTCCATAGTGGGGGTTCTAACTAATATCTAAAGTAAGTATTACTAACAGTGGTGAGGAATCCGGGTTTGGCCGGTCGCGCGTTGTTTTGGGCGAGGGTATCCTTCCTAGCCTTACCCTTCTCTTTGTCATGGTTGTTTCCCTCACGGGTTATGATCTCCCATTAGCTTACTCCAAAGCTTAGCTATTTCTGACTTATGATCGTTTAGGGGAAACATGTGTTTGTGTGGTGTGTTCGGGCCTCCAAACCCGAACCGCCTTAACTTAGTTACTCGTCCAACTATTAGGACGGTATGAGTGTGTTGTTATTGTATAACGAGCTTATCATGAGACTGCAAATTCATCTAGGCTCACCAGTGTAATAAACATGTTGGGTCGGTTCCTAAGAGAACCACTCGTTATGTATGTATTTTTGTTGTGATGCAATCTATTGTGCGTATTATGTTGTGCACGTGGAAACATGCAAAGTGTTTTAAGTGTTGTATGTAGTGTATGTTGTAGGTGTTGTATAATGTGGTGAGTGTGCGGATCATGGATATGATTCCCAGTTTGTGTGATAAGAGCGTTAAGGATACACCGAGGTTAAGGGTATGTGTCGTCTATTAAGGAAGTAGCTCCAAGAGGAGAAACACTCTAGGGATGATTAAGATTATGAGTGACTATTAAGTCGGATGTATTATCACGATTGTTGAGCCCATTGAGGCGAAATGTTAAGTGTTGTGTGTTTACTGTTACATGCATGATTTAAATATAATCAACCGCATGCTAAGACGACAATTAGTTGTGCGTGGCCCGGTAGCATGTGGGCTGCGGGATTACCATACCAGAAAAGGTGCTGAGCCCCTTGGGGGCCCCCCTTTCTCTTCTTTTCCTATTTCAGGTACAGAGAGCTGGAAGCCGTCCGAGAGTAAGACGGGGTAGACATTGTACATGGGTATTCATTTAAGTATATATATACAGTAGGTGTAGTAAGACCGATATTTTTGTCGGCACCAGTTTATAAATACTCGGTATAGTTGATAAGGTGTATGTTGTTGTTGTCGTTAATGGAAAGGGATAATAATGTATAGTTGCTCGGGAATTTAGCCCATCAGACCGGTACAATGTGTATGTATTAGCCTTGTTAGCCACGTGGGTGGCTAACGGCGTGTAACACCAACGAGTTAAGTAATGTGATGAAGTTGTTTTTCCGCTGCAGTTATTGTAAGTGTGTTAATGTTGGATGGGGTGTTACATGTTTCCACCCTTAAACCTCTAGCATTGTCACTAACTCCCCCAGGTTTGAAGACAGAGCCCATGAAAAATCGAAGAACTTACCCCTGACGATATTTCTGTGTGCAGCAGGGTCACCGAGCATATAGCGCTGGGTGAAGGGGTTTATCTTTGCACATCGACGTTGCGGCTTGGGCGGTTTCTGGACCCTGGTGGAGGTGGCGCCAGTAGAAGTGTCGTGGCTATTGGTGGGTAACTCTTGGATTGGGGAAGATTGGCCAGAACCGGAGGACACTGGTTCGGCCTTGACAGAAGATCATAGTACTCGTTTGGCTATGGGTTGAGTGATGGTATGAGCTTTTCTTTTTCATGGTTTGGGTTTTGAAGATTGTGGAGGTGTTGGGGTTGCTGATTTTTCTTGGGATTCTTGTGGGGTTGGTGTTGGAGATTTTTTGGGTGGGGCTTCCAATTGATCGTTGGCTTGGATTTCGGTGGCAGGGTTTGGTTGTTGAGGTGGTGGAGATGGTGGCATAGTTTGAAGTGGTGTGACATCTTCGACATCCATCTCAAGAATGTCAGTTTTGGCGGCAGAAGGTGGTGTTTGGTGGGGTGATGTGTCACGGGTGGTTGGTGGTGGTGTGGCAGAGTGTGTGGGGGATGAAATGGCAATGTTTTTGATGGGAGAGTGAGTGGTGGTGGTGGTGAGTGGAGATGGGTTAGTGCTGGCCATCGATTGAAGGTATGCATGAAGGCGGACTGGATCATGGAATATCTCGGCTGGGATGTTGATGTCGTTGAGATTAATGCCTGCCATTTGGAATTGGTGTAGCTTTGGGTGTAAGGTGGATGTGAGTGAGAGAGACAGAGTAGGCTGATGGGATATATAGGCTGAAGTTACTGCGGACGGTGCAGAGATTTCGTGTGTCAGGCGAGAAAAATAAGGGGACGCGAGATGCCAGCGAGATTAAGGGCGTGGATTTAGGCGGGTGGGTATGGATAGATGACGTGGATGTATAGTGAAAGTAACATAGAGACGTTCTATACGAGAAAACACAGTTCACAAATTCAAGTGCAAACAAAGGCAGACTTTGTGAGACAGAAGGGAGTAGCTGCTGATGATTGCGGTAGGGGCAAGGGGATGCGACTAACTAGGTAGACGGATTCAACCCAATTGCTGATCGAAGTGCTTCAAATCGTGTTGTAGACAAAGGTTTAGTAAAGATATCTACAAGTTGATCTTCTGTGGGCACAAAGTCAAGTTGAATGAGCTTTTTCTCGACACAGTCTTTCAAGAAGTTAAAATGGATTTCAATATGTTTAGTTCTTGAGTGTTGGACTGGGTTTTCGGATATTTTGATTGTGCTTTTGTTGTCACAAAAGATTGGGATCTGTTCTTGGGTGATATGATAATCTTGAAGTTGTTGTTTCATCCAAAGGAGTTGAGAGCAACAGGCTGCAGCAGAGATATACTCTGCCTCTGCTGTAGAGAGTGCGACAGAGTTATGTTTTTTGGAGGACCATGAAACAAGACAAAGACCCAAGAACTGTGCATTACCTGAAGTACTCTTTCGATCTTGGAGGGAACCAGCCCAATCAGAATCACTGTATCTAGATAAAGTGAAGGTAGGAGATCGAGGATACCATAGATAGAGTGTACTTGTACCTTTGAGATATCGGAATATACGTTTTACTCCTTTGAGGTGAGACTGCTTTGGTGCTGCTTGGAAGCGCGCACAAAGACAGACTGCGTGGAGAATGTCAGGGTGACTGGTAGTTAGGTACAATAGGGACCCTATCATTCCTTTGTATTCTGTGGCATTGACACCGACTCCTTCGTCATCGAGATGAAGTTTGGCAGAAGTACAGCTTGGTGTTTATATGCTTTTGACGTTGCTGAGATTGTACTTGTCAAGGAGTTCCTTGATGTACTTTTGTTGATGGATTTTAATCCCCTCCCTTTCCTGTTGAACTTATAGTCCTAAGAAGAACTTTAGCTCACCTAACTCATTCATGGAAAACTCTTGCTTCATAAGGTTAGCAAAATGGTCACAAAGGGTGTTACTTGTAGAGCCATAAATGATATCATCGACATCAATCTGTACTAGAAGCAAGTCATGTGATGAATAAAGAATGAATAGCGTTTTATCTACATTACCTCGAGAAAAACCATTTTGCAAGAGATATGTAGACAGTCTTTCATACCAGGCCCGTGAAGCCTGTTTTTGTCCAAAAGGAGCTTTAAATAGTTTGTAGATGTAGTCGGAATGGACGGTGTCTGTGAACCCTGGGGGTTGCTCGACATAGACTTTTCTATCAATGTAGCCATAGAGGAAGGCCGTCTTGACATCCATTTGATATAATGTGAAACCTTTAAATGCGGCAAACACAATTAACATGCGGATTGCTTTAAGACGCGCTACAGGTGTGAATGTTTCATCATAGTCAATCCCTTCTTCTTGATTATAGCCCTGAACGACCAATCTAGCTTTATTCCTGAAAACTTGTCCTGCATCATCAAGTTTATTACGAAAGACCCAACGAGTACTAATGGTTTGTTGATGTGTGGGTCGAGGAACAAACTCCTATACAACATGTCTCTGGAGGGAATTTAGTTCCTCCTGCATTGTAGTGACCTAGTCACTATTAAGGAGTGCTTCTTTGACATTTCTATGTTTAGTGCTAGAGAGAAAGGTTCCAAAGGTACACAGGTTTTGCATAGCTTGGAAGCATGTTTGAACACCTGAGTTTGGGTTAGATAAAATGTTTTCAGGAGGATGAGCAGATTTTTGCTGGAACTGGCGATGTGAAGCAAGAGGGGGTGTGTCTTTGTTAGAGGAGTCAAAGTTCAAGTATTGAGGCAAGGGTGTCTCAGGGTTATTGTCATAGTCGGTAGAATCTGATGCATTGTTTTTCTTTTCCGGGGAGTCATTAGGAGTGATGGATTGGGGATCTTGGAGTCTTCCTATGGGAATAGTGAAGAAGTGTGGATCAGTGAGGAAATCGTCGAGAGCGAAGTCAAGTTGATCAGAAGTTAAGCCAATATTGTGGGACTCTCATCGAACTTGACATGGGGACTCTCTTCTAAACATTGAGTTCTCAGATTAATGACACGATAAGCTTTGCTTTTAAAAGAGTAGCTAAGAAATATACCTTCATCACTTTTAGGAGAGAACTTACCCAAGGTATCCTTAGCAATATTGTAGATAAATCACTTACATCCGAAATGCCTAAGATGAATGAGATTTGGTTTACGCTGTCGGAGTAGTTCGTAGGGTGTCTTGTGAAGGAATGGATGGATAAACGCATGATTTAGCACATTGCATGCTGTGTTAACAGCTTCTGCCCAGTATGATGGAGTTAGTTGACTGTCAATGAGCATGGTGTGTGCCATTTCAACCATGGTTCTATTTTTTTGTTCAACCACTCTGTTCTGTTCTGGAGTGCGTGCGGATGAGATTTGGTGATCAACTCCGTTGTCCCTGCAAAACTCATCAAACAACTTGTTGCAAAATTCAGTACCCTGGTCTGTTCTCAGGGTTTTCAATGTAAACAAAAATTTGTTGATAAGCATTTTATGGAGTTTGACAAAATCCAAAAAGTTTCATCCTTAGTAGATAGAAAAATAACCCAAGTCCACCTAGAATAGTCGTCGACTATGACCAGAATATACCTCTTACCACTTCTGCTTTGAGTACGCATAGGACCAACAAGATCCATGTGGAGCAGTTCTAACGGAGAGCTAGTAAAGAGAGTTAACTTACTTTTGAAAGACGACCGGGTGTGTTTACCTTTTATGCATGCTTCACAGACGAAGTCTGTGTCAAAGTGTGTATCGCGTAAACCAATCACCAAGTCCTTGCTTTTAAGTTTGTTTAACAGCCTGTGATTTGCGTGACCAAGTCTGGAGTGCCACAACAATGAGTTTTTGGAATGCACATTAAGACAGACTTGATCGTCTGGATTAATGGAGTTTAAGCACATTTTGTAGAGTTTTCCTTCTCTGCGTCCCACAGCTTTTAGGGAACCTGTACGCTCATCAAAAACCTTACAATCCGAAGAGGAGAAAAGTACCAAATTGAATCTATCACAAATTTGAGAAATACTTAATAAACTATGTTGAAGTCTAGTGACCAGATGAACTCCATCAATTTTAAATCTAGAGGGGTTACCTACAGAGCCAACTCCCACGATTTCACCCTGGTTATAGTTTCTGAAAGTAACCTTACCTCCTTAGTGTTTAATTTTCTCTTGAGTGAGATTCGGTGGTCGGTTCACTGTTTGTACTCTAGCTCATCATTAAATGAACTTCATAAATACTAGTTCTTTTTACTCCATTATATGTCAGGTTACATCATTTGATGTGGTATTGGATTTCATGGTAAGTTATTGGATCGTGCTTCCCACTGTGGAAGTTCTCTTAGGTAATCGGACATTATTCGGTGTCTGCAACGATACTCTCGCTCACATAGAATTTATTTGTATTAAGCATTGGCCTTATAGTGTCTCCGTTGGATATTTATTCTAGCTAACATGTGTCTCCATCTCAATGCTATGTTCAACTTTCGTTGGCTTCACCACCCGTCAATGATTAATCATACTTGGGTGTTTATACGTTAGGCAATCATTACTAACCATCGTTTATGCGTTTCGTTTGACTCAACTATAGAAACTTTATGGTGTAGTCCTCTGAGCTTCCCTCTTTCGGGATTGTACGTCTCTAGTCCTTTGTAGGTCATTGCTTAAGTTTATTTTCTCTGATTCCATTTCTAGGGTTTACGAACATCTTCAATGAAAAATGTTGTTACTGATATTCTTAGTGGTCATCCTGGGAGTTCTATCCCATTCTTCTTGAATGTTGTTGTGTCACCCGTCCTCATCGTATTTCATAATACATTCCTTGTAGGTTATTATTTAGGTAGGGTTTTGCTCATATTGTGGAGCGGTATTTTCGGCTCTTCTCTTCGAGGTTCCGGATTAGTATACTTACCTGCAATGTCAGTGGCTTGTCGTTGATGTGGGTTCTCTCGGTCTGAGATTTATGAATTTATGGTTGTATATCGTAGTTGGTGTTTACTTTGTTTAGTATTTTGACCAAGTCTAGCTTTCTGCTGACTGGTGTGCCAATTTAGTTCGTCATGGTCAGGCCGTCAGGCCTTCCCAAGTTCTAGTTCTTTAGTTCTTATAGATTTGTAATCCGGTATTGATATGCGTTATATCTGTAGCATTCTATTATTTGCCATGATGGCTTCCTGTATAGCTTCATCGTGGTAGCACTTGCTATGGCATGTGCGCCATACAAGATGGGCTATCGGTACTGTAAGTGTCGGTAGTAGAACTTTCTCCTAATCTCTATGTAATTGTAGTCCGTTGGACTCTTCCTTTGCCCTCTTAGTTTTGGATAACTGATTATCTAGGCAGCTTCCTGATTGCTTCCACAGTATAGTCTCTCATCAGGGTGTTCCTCATCCTGAGGGAACCCCTTTTTCCTTTGCTTACACCTTAATCCTCGCTCTCGTTCCCACGCATTTTATCGTGGTTTCTGAGTATTGACTCTCCTTAGGCACTACGTCGTAGTCCTATTCCAGTATATAACTTGCATGCGTTTCATGGTCAGTTGTGCTATGTCTGTCAGGTTTTTGTAACCTTTCGAGTTGTATAGGTTTGGAGTTCCCCGTTTCATAATAGACTTTTAGGCAGTCTTTATTCCCATGCGCGGTATCATCCCACTATTATGCTTCTTCGGACTACTGTCCAGTATTCCGGTCACTTCTCTTTTTCCTCTCCATTGCACTAGTAGTGCTTTCCTTTTCATTGGTATGACGGGGTTATCTTGACTGCGTAGCATGTCGACCCAAGTTGCCAGAAATTACCGTTCTCCCATTGGTAGTATTCCGTTGGCAGCGCCTGTTCCATCGTTGTGCTCCAATTAAGGCGTTTAAGTTTTTTATAAACTGTTGCATAACGAGGTGTTTGTTGTATCGCTTAATGTTACCCAACTGCCAGATCGGGTTTTCCAGTAAGAGAAGGCTTTCTTCTCTCTGGCGTTTGTTCCCGTATTTTAAAACTAGGGAAGTGAAGGGCGGGTTTAGGTATTGTAGGTCTCCGGTAAATGTCGGGAAGTCCTAACTAACGCACCTCTCGCTCTATCTCTCAACCCTTAACCCATAACTTAAACTCCAACTCGGTATATTCCTAAGTTTGGTAATTTTAGTCATCAGAGCGTAACTACGCTCTGATACCACTTTTTATAACACCCCACCTCAATCCAATCATGGTTATCGCAAACTTAACAACATATATATAAATGTTGTAGCGGAATTTAATACACCCTAGGACCTTGCCATGGTCTGACTAACAGAATATACTGAACATTAATATACTAAATCTTAACTAATACATATCCTCAGTACAAATTCTTCATATCCAATTACATCTTACTAACATCTCATACCATTTACTAAACAAGTGTACATGCACAACTCGTATAACTAAGGGAAAACAACCCAAGGTAATTCTACCCGATCCTATTCTCAGGACGGTTGTATTCTGACATTCACCTGCAAAATAAAAACAGCAGCCCCCAAGGGGGTCAGCACCTTTGCTGGTACGATTCTCTTATGGCCCCCAAGCTAACGGGGCTACGACGACTAATTGTCGATAACATGGAGTTGATTAGGTACACAACATAAATAGAAAGTGCAATAAAACAGCAATCCACAAATGAACAAATATAGTTCACACACAATGAACGACTTAAAAGCGTTCCCTTAGTAAGTGAGTTAATCATTTAACTTTTCAAGTTATGATTCCTCTTAATCACAATCCATCCTTATCTTACCTCAGTCTTAATCCTTATCTCAATCACACTTTACAAACCGTTCTTTCATTAGAAACGCGGGTTTGAAACGAAAAAGTAATGCACTAGTAGAGTAATAGCTGCCTAGTGAAGAAAAAATGGTACCGAACTAGCAGCACAATAGCTATCTAGGGGGTTTAAAACGCAAAAGTCTTACACAAGTAGCACAACAGCAACCTAGTGAAGAAAAAACACGACCGCACTAGTAACACAATAGCTACCTAGCGGGTTTGAAATTAAAAAGTCTTGTACTAGTAGCGTAATAGCTGACTAATGGATTTGAAATGAGAAAAATTCTTGCACTAGTAGCACAACAGCTACCTAGTGAAGAAAAATTACGACCGCACTGTGTTGGGCAAAGTAGTAGTTAAACTATCTTGCTACTTATGAGCAGTGAACCCAATCTTTATAGTACAACAAGGTCGTATCCACAGAGACTTCGCAACTATCTAATTAATTATCAAGTTAGTAAATGTACAAGAAGATAAATAAAAGTGCATAAAATGTAAATTGGGGGTTTAGCCAGTGGCAATCTTGGTGTTTGGGAAAATAAAAATAGTTAAAAGCTTAAATAAAACAGTTATGTAACAAGTGGATGGAAAAAGGTATCCTAGGATAGCGGGGGAATTGCCTAAATTACTTAAAAAAAATTATAACCATGTCTCAATTATTTATTGTCTATTAGAGTTAATAAGTGTCAGTTACGAACTCGTAATAATAGCCTCAGTATTTTCCTGCTCAATCCGAAGTGTAAATACCAAGGTTCATTCCTTTGTGGTACTTGACTATCTTAAAATCATATGTTGATAGTTACCATAAAAATGCAGTAGTTTGTCGCTTAAAGCATTTACCAATATTTGTTGAAAGGAATTAAAACAAGTTTAATAAGTGAGACTAGTAATAAATATTTATTTAAGTACAGACATTAATTATAATCTTAATTTGCTCTATTTGTCTGTTTAAGAATTTGGCTTGTGACCTTCCTAAATCATAGATAAGGACAACTCTTAATTAATTCAATAGACTTTTTACAATCAGAAAAAGTCTAAAATCATTAATTAGCATTAAGCAAGAATTCTTTTAATAACAGTGATGGATTTTATCTGCTAATCAAGGAGAATATATCTAACGTTTGTCTTTCTTTGTGGTCTATTCTCAGATTTACAAAATCATTGAAATAAGAGAAACCGTAAATGCATAAAAATGATCAGTTCTTAAGCATTTAATAATTTAGAGAGACAAAACAAATATTTATAAGCAAACTTGGTATTAATAATAAGTCTGAATTATTTGGGGTTAAACCTCATCCTAGGATACGAATAAAAATCACTCAGACATTAACAAAAATAAAAAAAAGCAGAGATAGCCATTATTTTGGAGACTGCCGGAGGACACGGGACTGCGATTCGCTTCTGCTCCAGCTCCTTTTCTTCTCTTCTTCTTATCGTGCTTCTGCTGAGTTGTGGAATGAAGAATGAAAATAAAATGGAGAAGTGGGGGATAAGAGGATGGAATGAATCGTAGGTGTGGCTTGTGTTGTGGTCGATGGTCGTGGTTTGATGAACGGTGGTGAACGATTGTGAACTTTGGATTCAGAGGAAGGGATGATTTATTTGAGCAAAAGGAGCGTGGGTTTTATAGAAGAAAGGAGGAGGAAGAAGACAGGCTGGCTGGAACACGCGTGAGCAATTTGAGTGGGGTGGCGCCTGATATTGACGATGGAGTAGATAGATATGTTTTCAGGCACCGTAGATATGTTTGCAGGGCCGAAGAAAATTGGGGAAGACGGTCGGCGTAGTTGCAGCTCTATTTGTTATCCGGTCTTTTTTCCACGAACAACACACAAACATTTCTTTCTATCCGAACAAATATCCACGGACACATTATGTCCTTCTTCTCTTGTCCGCCCCTTGTCCGCCCCTTTATCACCGGACATGTTTATGTCCTTGTCTTCTGTCCGTGCTTATTTCTATGGACGTACCACGGTTGCCATTTTTGTTGCGTCCGAACCGGCGTCCAGACCACCCTGGTTCGGACGGTGCGATTGTGTCCGCCCTTTTCTCCGCGGATGCGCCACGGACAGCTTCTTGTCCGGCCTTATTCACCCGGTCTGCACGGACGGGTTTTTGTACTGTCCGAACCACCGTCCGGACCACACTGGTCCGGACGAAAACTGGTTTTCTTCTAAAATGTTAATTTCAACTCCGATTTGAGATCCGTCTGCGCCTATGCGTTCGTCTCTTCGTCTACTTTGCTCCTAGCAAGGTTTTCCTCTTGTTTAACCAATAAATCTGTAATATAACCAATAAAACATAAACTAGAGAAAAACTAACCAAAGTGAAGAAATGAGCAAGAAAAGTGCTAATAAATATATGAAATACACCCACAAAACATGCTCATTTGGACACTTATCACACCCCCACACTTACCTTTTTGCTTATCCTCAAGCAAAACCATGTACCCAAGCAAGTAGGGAATGCTCAATACTAACAAATATTATATGAGGAGGGTAGGATAAGGAGGTGAACATTACATGATCTAAACTTTTTGAGGAGTGTGAACCATCACCTACTGGTGGCACAGGTGTGCTCAGGGTAAAAATAAAAATTAGAGTTCCGGGGTATGATCTGGAGTACTTCAATGCTTTTGAGTTAAGGTGACTTTGAGAACTTTTACCACGGCCAACTTCTCTCAAGAATGGGCATGAGGAGAAAACAAAAGGAAAAATAGATTATACATTTGTTTTACTTTTTCATAAGGGATGAGAAGATAATATGAAGGCATCAAGCCTTTGTATTTAAGAACACTCAACTCTCTTTTGTTTGTTACCAATGGCGTCTCGTAAGTCCCTTGTTTATTTTTATTTCTTTATTTTTTGACAAAGAAGCACCCCTTAGCAATCCCTAAGAGAGAAGACAGAAAGAATCCCTGAGCAATAAAAATCCAACCCATGCAGATCATTTGGTCACACCGCATAAAAATGCTCCTCAAAAGTAATCAAAATGAAAAATTTTAAATTTGTACCATTTATCCCACAATTCATAATAGTATTTGTTCTTAAAGAGAACAACCCACATATAAAGGGTCCACGATATTGAATTTGGAAAAACGCAAGATAAGCAGAGAGATTAAGCATTTTAGCACAAAATTTCACCGAAAAGGGCACTTACCCCCACACTTAAATTGGACAATGTCCTCATTGTTCACCAGAAAAAAAGGGAAGGTTTCAGAAGACCTTTTCGGTAAGTAGATAAAATATAGAAAACACAAAGGTCACAAATAGGCATTTTAGCACAGAAGCTCTTCACAGCAGATTTTAGCAAAATAAAAGCATAATTAAAGAAACTGGAACTCCCCTGAGATTGTTTTTGCTAGCGTTATAGGAGTTCCCCCACACTTGAGCTTCAGCCTCAAGTAGCGTTGTGTGATTGCAGTGTAGACATGAAGTTGCACCTGCATAAGACACTAGAAGCAACCATACTACAAACGGGGTTAAGAGTGAGCAAAAACAAAATGTAAAGAGAACTTGAAAAAGAAAAATAAACGCAAATGAAAGATAATTTCATCCGGGTTGCCTCCCGGAAGCTGCCCATTTTTAACGTCTTTGGCTAGACGCTACCACCATGAAGTCAGCCAGGATCGAATATGAACGTTGAAGTTGGCGTTAACGGGTGGGTGGGACGGGCATCATGAATTATTGAAAAACCACCCGGATCAAAAGGAAATGTGATCTCAATACTTAAAATGTAGAAGTGTAGGCTCCACTGATCTTTAGTCAGGTGAAGGTGTCGAGATTGTTGATCCTTGGTGCGAGGATCGAATTTTGGTGGAGCCTCCTCTTCGAAATTAAGGATGAAGACATCCTTATCTTCAATGAGCGGTGCAGGGAGAGCTCTGGGCCGGACTTTGTCTTCTATCTCTAGTCCGGGATCAAAAGGGAAGGTGGCCTCCACACTTAGTGGGTGAACTTTATGCTTCCACCTTACATCATTGTTGCTTAGGTGGGGAAGGCCTTGATCCTCCAGACGAAGATCAAAGTTGGATGGCTCCTCCTCCTCATTTTGAGGATGTAGATGTCCTCATCTTCTTGGTGAGGCTCATTGGACGAGCTTTGATGTAAATTAACTTCAGAGGGAAGTGGCTCCTTGAAATCGACTATAGCACTCTCTTTGATGGCTCGGAGGGAGGCGGCATCTCTTCCTTCGCAAGGTTGAGGATGTATCCACCCTCATCTTCTGGGTAGAGCACGGTGAAGGAGGGGAAATAGTAGTTGATTTCAGAGGGAGGAGACTCCATGAAGTCCAAGGAGAAACTCTCTTCTGAGGAGTTGTCTTCATAATCAAGCTGATGGTTGTTTGGTGATGGATTCTCTGATTCAAATAGGGGAGGAGGTGGAGAGTAGCTTAAGTCCTCAACAGGTTGTTCCTCCTCGTGAACCACTTCATTCAGTTGTTGAACCTGTTGTTCCATGTGTTCTACCTGATCTAGCATTCTTTGCTGGATCATTTCAGACTTTGAGGTAAAATTTGCCATCATTTCCCTTAAAATGGCGTTGTCTCTTTCTATTGCAACCATAGGACAATGGGAACTTTCAAGGTCTCCTCCACACTCTTGGCATACGAAGATGGGGATAGGCTTGAGAGATGACTTGAAATCCTCCAAGAGAGCTCTCAATTTAGCATTTGGGTCTGAACATTGGGGGCTTTCATGGTACTCTCCGCACCTTTGACAGACACTCCATTGATTGTAGTTCTCTGCGCCATAGGGGTAACCATACCAATCTCCTGCTTGATCGTAGTGACCATCCATCAGAATTAAGTACCTTAAAAACAAAACAAAAATTTAGACACAAAAGGGGCAAATAACGGAAATAAAAAAAACTAAACAGATAATAAACCAGATAGTAGGACCGAAGTCCCCGGCAACGGCGCCAAAAACTTGTTGCGCAAAATAGTAGTTAAACTATCTTGCTACTTATGAGCAGTGAACCCAATCTTTGTAGTAGAACAAGGTCGTATCCACAGAGACTTCGCAACTATCTAATTAATTATCAAGTTAGTAAATGTACAAGAAGATAAATAAAAGTGCATAAAATGTAAATTGGGGGTTTAGCCTGTGGCAATCTTGGTGTTTAGGAAAATAAAAATAATTAAAAGCTTAAATAAAACAATTATGTAACAAGTGGATGGAAAAAGGTATCCCAGGATAGCGGGGGAATTGCCTAAATTACTTAAACAAATTTATAACCATGTCTCAATTATTTATTGTCTATTAGAGTTAATAAGTGTCAGTTACGAACTCTTAATAATAGCCTCAGTATTTTCTTGCTCAATCCGAAGTGTAAATACCAAGGTTCATTCCTTTGTGGTACTTGACTATCTCAAAATCATATGTTGATAGTTACCATAAAAATGCAGTAGTAGTTTGTCGCTTAAAGCATTTAACAATATTTTTGAAAGGAATTAAAACATGTTTAATAAGTGAGACAAGTAATAAATATTTATTTAAGTACAAACATTAATTATAATCCTAATTTGCTCTATTTGTCTGTTTAAGAATTTGGCTTGTGACCTTCCTAAATCATAGATAAGGACAACTCTTAATTAATTCAATAGACTTTTTACAATCAGAAAAAGTCTAAAATCATTAATTAGCATTAAGCAAGAATTCTTTTAATAACAGCGATGGATTTTATCTGCTAATCAAGGAGAATAATATCTAACGTTTGTCTTTCTTTGTGGTCTATTCTCAGATTTACAAAATCATTGAAATTAGAGAAACCGTAAATGCATAAAAATGATCAGTTCTTAAGCGTTTAATAATTTAGAGAGACAAAACAAATATTTATAAGCAAACTTGGTATTAATAATAAGTCTGAATTATTTGGGGTTAAACCCCATCCTAGGATACGAATAAAAATCACTGAGACATTAACAGAAATAAAAAGAAAGCAGAGATAGCCATTATTTTGGAGACTGCCGGAGGACATGGGACTGTGATTCGCTTCTGCTCCTGCTCCTTTTCTTCTCTTCTTCTTATCGTGCTTCTACTGAGTGGTGGAATGAAGAATGAAAATAAAATGGAGAAGTGGGGGATAAGAGGATGGAATGGATCGTAGGTGTGGCTTGTGTTTTGGTCGATGGTCGTGGTTTGATGAACGGTGGTGAAGGATGGTGAACGATGGTGAATGATTGTGAACTTTGGATTCAGAGGGAGGGATGATTTATTTGAGCAGAAGGAGTGTGGGTTTTATAGAAGAAAGGAGGAGGAAGAAGACAGGCTGAAGACAGGCTGGAACACGCGTGAGCAATTTGAGTGGGGCGGCGCCTGATATTGACGATGGAGTAGATAGATATGTTTTCAGGCGCCGTAGATATGTTTGCAGGGCCGAAGAAAATTGGGGAAGACGGTCGGCGTAGTTGCAGCTCTATTTGTTGTCCGGTCTTTTTTCCACGGACAACACACAAACATTTCTTTCTGTCAGAGAAAATATCCACGGACACATTGTGTCCTTCTTCTCTTATCCGCCCCTTTATCACCGGACATGTTTATGTCCTTGTCTTCTGTCCGTGCTTATTTCTACGGACGTACCACGGTTGCCATTTTTGTTGCGTCCGAACCGGCGTCCGGACCACCCTGGTTCGGACGGGCGATTGTGTCCGCCTTTTTCTCCGTGGATGCGCCACGGACAGCTTCTTGTCCGGCCTTATTCACCCGGTCTTGCCACGGACGGGTTTTTGTACTGTCCGAACCACCGTCCGGACCACACTGGTCCGGACGAAAACTGGTTTTCTTCTAAAATGTTTGTTTCAGCTCCGATTTGAGATCCGTCTGCGCCTATGCGTTCGTCTCTTCGTCTACTTTGCTCCTAGCTTGGTTTTCCTCATGTTTAACCAATAAATCTGTAATATAACCAATAAAACATAAACTAGAGGAAAACTAACCAAAGTGGAGAAATGAGCAAGAAAAGTGCTAATAAAATATATGAAATACACCCATAAAACATGCTCATTTGGACACTTATCACACCCCCACACTTACCTTTTTGCTTGTCCTCAAGCAAAACCATGTACCCAAGCAAGTAGGGAATGCTCAATACTAACAAATATTATTATGAAGGGTAGGATAAGGAGGTGAACAGTACATGATCTTAAACTTTTTGAGGAGTGTGAACCATCACCTACTGGTGGCACAGGTGTGCTCAGGGTAAAAGTAAAAATTAGAGTTCCGGGGTATGATCTGGAGTACTTCAATGCTTTTGAGTTAAGGTGACTTTGAGAACTTTTACCACGGCCAACTTCTCTCAAGAATGGGCATTGAGGAGAAAACAAAAGGAAAGATAGATTTACATTTGTTTCAGTTTTGCATAAGAGATGAGAAGATAATATGTAGGCATCAAGCCTGTGTATTTAAGAACACTCAACTCTCTTTTGTTGGTTACCAATGGCGTCTCGTAAGTCCCTTGTTTATTTTTATTTATTTATTTTTTGACAAAGAAGCACCCCTTAGCAATCCCTAAGAGGGAAGACAGAAAGAATCCCTGAGCAATAAAAATCCAACCACTACAGATCATTTGGTCACACCGCATAAAAAATGCTCCTCAAAAGTAATCAAAATGAAAAATTTTAAATTTGTACCATTTATCCCACAATTCATAATAGTATTTGTTCTTAAAGAGAACAACCCACATATAAAGGGTCCACGATATTGAATTTGGACAAACGCAAGATAAGCAGAGAGATTAAGCATTTTAGCACAAAATTTCACCGAAAAGGGCACTCACCCCCACACTTAAATTGGACAATGCCCTCATTGTTCACCAGAAAAACAAGGGAAGGTTTCAGAAGACCTTTTCGGTAAGTAGATAAAATATAGAAAACACAAAGGTCACAAATAGGCATTTTAGCACAGAAGCTCTTCACAACAGATTTTAGCAAAATAAAAGCATAATTAAAGAAACTGGTACTCCCCTAATATTGTTTTTGCTAGCGTTATAGGAGTTCCCCCACACTTGAGCTTCAGCCTCAAGTAGCGTTGCGTGATTGCAGTGTAGACATGAAGTTGCACCTGCATAAGACACTAGAAGCAACCATACTACAAACGGGGTTAAGAGTGAGCAAAAACAAAATGTAAAGAGAACCTGAAAAAGAAAAATAAACGTAAATGAAAGATAATTTCATCCGGATTGCCTCCCGGGAAGCTGCCCTTTTTTAACGTCTTTGGCTAGACGCTACCACCATGAAGTCAGCCAAGATCGAATATGAACATTGAAGTTGGCGTTAACGGGTGGTTGGGACGGGCATCATGAATTATTGAAAAACCACCCGGATCAAAAGGAAATGTTATCTCAATACTTAAAATGTAGAAGTGTAGGCTCCACTGATCTTTAGTCAGGTGAAGGTGTCGAGATTGTTGATCCTTGGTGAGAGGATCGGATTATGGTGGAGCCTCCTCTTCGAAATTAAGGATGAAGACATCCTTATCTTCAATGAGCGGTGCAGGGAGAGCTCTGGGCCAGACTTTGTCTTCTATCTCTAGTCCGGGATCAAAAGGGAAGGTGGCCTCCACACTTAGTGGGTGAACTTTATGCTTCCACCTTACATCATTGTTTCTTAGGTGGGGAAGGCCTTGATCCTCCAGACGAAGATCAAAGTTGGATGGCTCCTCCTCCTCAATTTTGAGGATGTAGATGTCCTTATCTTCTTAATGAGGCTCATTGGACGAGCTTTGATGTAAATTTACTTCAGAGGGAAGTGGCTCCTTGAAATCGACTATAGCACTCTCTTCTGATGGCTCGGAGGGAGGCGGCATCTCTTCCTTCGCAAGGTTGAGGATGTATCCACCCTCATCTTCTGGGTAGAGCACGGTGAAGGAGGGGAAATAGTAGTTGATTTCAGAGGGAGGAGACTCCATGAAGTCCAAGGAGAAACTCTCTTCTGAGGAGTTGTCTTCATAATCAAGCTGATGGTTGTTTGGTGATGGATTCACTGATTCAAATAGGGGAGGAGGTGGAGAGTAGCTTAAGTCCTCAACAGGTTGTTCCTCCTCGTGAACCACTTCATTCAGTTGTTGAACCTGTTGTTCCATGTGTTCTACCTGATCTAGCGTTCTTTGCTGGATCATTTCAGACTTTGAGGAAAAATTTGCCATCATTTCCCTTAAAATGGCGTTGTCTCTTTCTATTGCAACCATAGGACAATGGGAACTTTCACGGTCTCCTCCACACTCTTGGCATACAAAGATGGGGATAGGCTTGAGAGATGACTTGAAATCCTCCAAGAGAGCTCTCAATTCAGTATTTGGGTCTGAACATTGGGGGCTTTCATGGTACTCTCCGCACCTTTGACACACACTCCATTGATTGTAGTTCTCTGCGCCATAGGGGTAACCATACCAATCTCCTGCTTGATCGTAGTGACCATCCATCAGAATTAAGTACCTTAAAAACAAAACAAAATTTAGACACAAAAGGGGCAAATAACGGAAATAAAAAAAACTAAACAGATAATAAACCAGATAGTGGGACCGAAGTCCCCGGCAACGGCGCCAAAAACTTGTTGCGCAAAATAGTAGTTAAACTATCTTGCTACTTATGAGCAGTGTACCCAATCTTTGTAGTACAACAAGGTCGTATCCACAGAGACTTCGCAACTATCTAATTAATTATCAAGTTAGTAAATGTACAAGAAGATAAATAAAAGTGCATAAAATGTAAATTGGGGGTTTAGCCAGTGGCAATCTTGGTGTTTGGGAAAATAAAAAAAATTAAAAGCTTAAATAAAACAATTATGTAACAAGTGGATGGAAAAAGGTATCCCAGGATAGCGGGGGAATTGCCTAAACTTAAACAAATTTATAACCATGTCTCAATTATTTATTGTCTATTAGAGTTAATAAGTGTCAGTTACGAACACTTAATAATAGCCTCAGTATTTTCTTGCTCAATCCGAAGTGTAAATACCAAGGTTCATTCCTTTGTGGTACTTGACTATCTCAAAATCATATGTTGATAGTTACCATAAAAATGCAGTAGTTTGTCGCTTAAAGCATTTAACAATATTTTTTGAAAGGAATTAAAACAAGTTTAATAAGTGAGACAAGTAATAAATATTTATTTAAGTACAGACATTAATTATAATCCTAATTTGCTCTATTTGTCTGTTTAAGAATTTGGCTTGTGACCTTCCTAAATCATAGATAAGGACAACTCTTAATTAATTCAATAGACTTTTTACAATCAGAAAAAGTCTAAAATCATTAATTAGCATTAAGCAAGAATTCTTTTAATAACAGCGATGGATTTTATCTGCTAATCAAGGAGAATAATATCTAACGTTTGTCTTTCTTTGTGGTCTATTCTCAGATTTACAAAATCATTGAAATTAGAGAAACCGTAAATGCATAAAAATGATCAGTTCTTAAGCATTTAATAATTTAGAGAGACAAAACAAATATTTATAAGCAAACTTGGTATTAATAATAAGTCTGAATTATTTGGGGTTAAACCCCATCCTAGGATACGAATAAAAATCACTGAGACATTAATAGAAATAAAAAGAAAGCAGAGATAGCCATTATTTTGGAGACTGCCGGAGGACACGGGACTGTGATTCGCTTCTGCTCCTGCTCCTTTCTTCTCTTCTTCTTATCGTGCTTCTGCTGAGTGGTGGAATGAAGAATGAAAATAAAATGGAGAAGTGGGGGATAAGAGGATGGAATGGATCGTAGGTGTGGCTTGTGTTTTGGTCGATGGTCGTGGTTTGATGAACGGTGGTGAAGGATGGTGAACGATGGTGAATGATTGTGAACTTTGGATTCAGAGGGAGGGATGATTTATTTGAGCAGAAGGAGCGTGGGTTTTATAGAAGAAAGGAGGAGGAAGAAGACAGGCTGAAGACAGGCTGGAACACGCGTGAGCAATTTGAGTGGGGCGGCGCCTGATATTGACGATGGAGTAGATAGATATGTTTTCAGGCGCCGTAGATATGTTTGCAGGGCCGAAGAAAATTGGGGAGGACGGTCGGCGTAGTTGCAGCTCTATTTGTTGTCCGGTCTTTTTTCCACGGACAACACACAAACATTTCTTTCTGTCAGAGAAAATATCCACGGGCACATTGTGTCCTTCTTCTCTTGAAATACCCCAAACCTTGATATATTGTTTAAATACTAAACTATGGTATTTAAAGGCTAAAAAGTGCCTTAGAAACATCTGTGAACAATATAAACCATAGTAAAATGCAATAAAGCACTAAGATACAGTTTGAGCAAAAACATGCTCTAAGCTAGGAGTGAACTTGGATAGGACCCAAAGAGCCGACCAAGACTTAATAATATTCAATTATGATTTAATAAGGGTAACTAAGTCCTTAGGAAACTTTGGTAGACAGTTAAACCAAACAAAACACAAGAAAATACCTTAAAGTCAATAAGAGCAAAAATGTGCTCTAAGCTTGGGATAAATTTGTATAAGACCTAATGGTCATACCTACACCTTATAAATATGTTAATGAACATATTAAACCAATTACCAAAGAAAGCCAAGCTTGAAAACAAGTTAAAACACAAAATGTGCTTTAAGGAGTCTTAAAGCACATTTTTGAAAAATTGTCTTGTAAATGAGTTTTGAATGGCTAAATGTCCATCATTACTCTTTAATTAACATGTGTACTACTTAGTATCACATTTGGAGGTCTAAATCAATGGGAAATCAAAAATTTCACAATGTGCCTTGTTTTTGTGAATAGTAACAAAAAAATGCTAGTTTATGACATAAGTCAATATGTAAGTTAATTGGTCAACAAAGACCATTACTTGGCCTAAAACATTAAGGGGTCGGTTTTTCATGTGTGACTCACCACACTTGACCAATCAAATAAACAAGAAAAGTAATAAAGCAAGGTTACTAATTACTTTAAGTATAAATATCTCCAAAAGTAAGCTTCCTCCTCATTTCCTTCCTTCCTTCCTTCTTCATTTCACACGGTCTTCAATCTTCTCCTCCCTTCTTCTTTGGTGATGCTACAGCACAAACACCATCTTCAAGCTTTGAACCTTTATATCTCCTAGCTCCCTTTGCCAAATCAAAAACTAAGACCCCCATCCTCTTAGTTTAGTCAAGCTCTACAATCTTGTCTTTTGAAATCTTCAAAAGCCTCATTTCGGTGCCACGAAGTTCCACCATTGAAGGAGCTTGAGCTTATATTTCTACATATTATTGATCTCCTTTGCTTCTAGGTAAGGAATCTCAAAGAAAAATAATGTTTCCTCCATGTTTTTATCATGACCGGAAATCACCATTGATGGTGCTCATTATATTGCTTTGTTCTAGCTTCATTCCAACCTTTCAAGGACTAGGTGGAGTCTTCTCTTGATAGATATTCAAACTCTCTTCAAATACCAAGGTAAAACAATTACCTTAATGTGTTAAGACAATATATGTGCCTAGGGTTTACAATGAGATGAAGCATAATGCTTGAATACTCATTCTATTATTTGTACATTGTTTAGAAGTTGACAAACAACCAAACAACCTTACCGGTTTTACAGGAAACAAGAAAGAAGTTTGTGAGGAAAAAGAGGTAAACAAATTATCTCAATGTAGTTTAAATGCCTTAGGAAAATGAGCTTGATTTGCTTAATGAAATACCTAAGGAGCCAATGGTAAATGAGCTAGTGAAATGCTCTCAAGGAGTTTATTAAGGGCATATGTATTGTTGGTTGTATTTGCAGGTCAAAGGCATTATTTATGTGGGAAATTCAGTGTTTAAGGTTCATGCAATTTAAGGGCCTAAGAGCCATGTTATTTAAGGGCCTAAGTGCCAAGCATTTTAAGTTTATGCACTATATTATGATGTAGTGTAAAATTTGGTGTATGTTGTGTGTGAGAATACTCTTGATGGATTTTAGGTGTTCTTGAAAGAAATAAGGTAAAAACCTAAGTGTTTGGATGTGAGAATATACAAGAGAAGCTATAGCAAAATTTGGAAAATGTATAAGAAGTTCTAAGTGTTTTAAATAAGTTTTGGTGAACTAGGAAGTGTTAAAGGTGAACAAGTGTTTTACTAGGGAAGAAAACATGTACTAAGGCGATTTAGAGTGATACAAGGATTTAGGTATTATCTTGGGAGTTCTAGGAATTCAATGTGTGTTTTTGAGAATGTTGATGTACAAGGAAGGAATGATGTTTAGGTAAGATGTCAAAAAGGAGAAAACATTCCAAGTGCTAGGAATTTTGTAAGAAATATGTGAATGATAAAATGGTTTTGGTGTGTGATTTAAAGAGTTTAGTACATGGCTAAAGGTGTGTTTGATGTGCCAAATGATGTTAGAACACATTAGGAGGCTTGAGGAAAAATTTGGAGAAAGTTTGACAATGTATGGGAAGTTTCTGCAGCCGACCTACCCAGGGGACCGACCCCAGTCTGGGTCGGTCGGGCTAAAACTGTGAACTTGGATGCTCTCTGCAGCCGACCTACCCAGGGGGTGGATCGGTCGGTGGGTCGGTCGGACCTTAAAAAAATATATATTAATTTTAAGAATGTTAAGTGGTATTAGTGGTATGCCATTAAGAGAGTATTGATGGTTAGAAAGATAAATATATATGGACTTGAGAGATTAAGTTAAGTAAGATGATTTAAATGTTAAGGTTATAAAATGATATGTAATGATGGGGATTGATTAGTAATGATGTTATAAGGTTGTTTAAGACATGTTAGGTGAGTTATAAGGACAATTAAGTAGGTGGAAAGTTGGAGAAAAATGTGAAATGTAAAACAAGTTAAAAATGTGAAGTTATTTAACTAGTTAACAGGGTTAACTATGAGCTTTAGACTTTAAACAATCATGTTACCCGGATGTTAATGAAAGTAATTGTAATATTACCAGTTGTTCGAGAATTGCTCGAGGAACATAAGTGGACATGATAAAGTGGACTCCGGTGACAGGTATGGTTTTCTTGCAACCTGTGTCCTACCGGATTACACCGGCTTGTATGCCAATGTGTTTTTCTGTATGTTTGCCACGTTATAAGATAAATCATGAAACGAGTTTACAGTCGTTATTGTTGTTGTATGTTTACGTGCTGATACCGGTAACCTCCAATGCGCTTGAAGGGCTAGTTAACCACTATTAGGTAAACGTAAGAGAACGGTATCCGGTGATAACGTTTCCGACCTAAGGAACGTTCTAACCACGACTATGCGTGAGTTAGTTATGTGATGTTTGTGTGTGATGTTTGTGTGTGAATGTATGACTCTCCCTTCCCTTGTGTGTGTCTAACAAGACTTAACCCAATGTTGTGATTGTTTAATTAAGTTCAATGTTGAACTTCTAACAAGTACTAACGGGGGAAGTGAGGAGTCCGGTCTGTTCCGGCCACGCGTGTGAGTATGGGGGTCGTTGTCATATCAGGTTCGATCCTCTCTGTATGTTATGGTTGTTTTCCAATTTGGTTTCCAACCTTCCCTTTAGCTTAACCAAGGCTATTTTACTGACTCACGTCGGGCCACAGGGGCATACTATGTTATGTTTGTTCGGTGTGCTTGGATCACTATATCCGAGACACCTTGTGTTAAGTTATCCGTTCATTTAACGAGACGGTAACGAGTTATGTAATGAGCTTATCATGAGACTGGCAACATTCTCTAGGCTACAAGTGAACTGACTATGTTTGGGCCGGTTCATAAAAGGGAACCGTACCCGTTACGTTATGTATTGTTGTTATGATGCAATATCTATTGCGATGTTATTATGTGCACGTTGAAACGTGGAAAGTGTTGTTATGTGTTGTTATGTGATGAATGTTAAATGTTGTAAAATGTGGAGTATGGGGATCATGGATATGAATCCCAGTTTGTGATAAGAGGCGATTAAGGATAACCCGATTAATGGGTAAGTGTCGTCTATTAAGGAAGTAGCTCCATTAGAGGAGAACACCGTAGGGGTAATGAATACCATGAGTGACTTATCAAGTAAGGATGTGTCATCTGTTTGTTGAGCCCACTGAGGCGAAAGGTTGTGTGTTGTGTGTTTATAGTTGTTTGCATGATTTAAATATAATCAACCGCATGCTAAGACGACAATTAGTTGTGCGTGGCCCGGTAGCATGCGGGCTGCGGGATTACCATACCAGCAAAGGTGCTGAGCCCCTTGGGGGCCACCCTTTCTCTTCTTTTCCTATTTCAGGTACAAAGAGCAGGAAGCCGTTCGAGAGTAGGATGGGGTAGTCGTTGTACATGGGTAATCATTTAAGTTGTATATGTACAGTAGGTGTAGTAAGACTGAGATTGTTATCGGCATCAGTTTGTGAATACTCGGTACAGTTGAAAGGTGTATGTTGTTGTTGTGTTAATGGAAAGGGATAGTAATGCGTAGTCGCTCGGGAGTCTAGTCCATCAGACCGGTACAATTGTATATGTAATAGCCTTGTTAGCCACGTGGGTGGTTAACGGCGTGTAACACCAACGAGTAAGTAATGTGGTGAAGTATAATTTCCGCTGCAGATTGTTGTTATGTGTTGGTTGTTGGATGGGGTGTTACAAAAAGTGGTATCAGAGCGAAGTATCGCTCTGATGACTGAATTACCGAGCTTAGGAAGTACCGAGTTAGGATCTTAGTACTTTGGGTTAAGGGTTGAGTGATAGCGTGAGAGATACGCTACTTAGGAATTACCAGTGTACATTGGAAACCTACAATGTCCATCCCGCCCTCCACAATCCCTGTTTATAACTTGGGGAAACAACGCCAGAGAGATGGAAGTCCTCTCTTACTCGGAATACCCGACCTAGCTGTTATTAAATACCTCTAAAGGTACGGAGAACCTGTCATACGGTAGATTCCAAAAACTGGGAATCCCGGAGACGGTCTCCATCTGAACAATGTTAACCGCATTTAATAGCGAAGAATGAAGAATCTTGTGTAGAGAAGAATAGAATTTCCGGCAACCTGGGTCGACATGCAGAGCAGTCGAGAATAACCAGCTTGCAACGCACCAACCGTACAACAGGCAAGAAGTGGATTAATGAAACCCGAGACGAGTGTCTACGAAACCATAGTTGTTAAGTGATACACCAACGGTATGCCAACCGACAAAGGAACTACAATGTAGTGCCCAAACAAGAGACAAGTCTCAGTAACCACGACAATGCATGGAACGGGCTACGAAGAGGAAACAATAAAAAAAAGGGTCTTCCAGAATGGGAAACACCCTAGTTAGTGATTATCATGTAAAGACAGTGAGAAGTCATCCGGAGGAATTATTATCAAGACTGTAAGATCAAGTGAGGGCCAACAAGGCCACTGATGACAGTGCGGGTAAAAACAATACCACAACCGGTATGTGTTGAACCGATAGCCAGTTAGCATGGCGCACTTGCCATAGCAAGTGCTGCTATAACAGGGCTGTTCGGGAAATTTATAACCACTACAAAGTACTTGGTAAAGTACCATAAAGTTAAATGTGATCGTCATAACAGTGGAAGGGCCTGTTAGCCTAACCTCTGTAATTGTAAGTACACCAGTCAGCAAGAAGCTAGACTTGGTTAAGGTAAGAAGATGTTGTGAAACCATGAAAATTTTCTTTCAAACTCAGATTTATTTCAACTCTTTTCCTTCAAAACCAGATTTTCTTTCAAACCAATACTTCTTTCTAACCTTCTTCCAAACCAAACCAGTAAAACCAAGGGCAATTGATAAAGGTACAACAGTGGATAAACTTTCCCTCGATTAAGTTCGGGAAGCATGGAATGAATATTGTCACGGGACAATATAAGGGAGTTGACAACAGAATACTTCACCTAGGCGTGTGACGGACACTACGAGTGTACCAACTGAATTGTGGGACGACCGCACTCCGATAGGAGCTTGTGGGCCTGACAGACCTACTTATGGGTTAGTTGGGTAAGTAGTAATGTATCAGTATGGTACCCCACATACGTATACAAGTAGAGTCCGAAACACGGGAAGTAGTCGACTCCGTACTACGGTCAGCAGTATAAGTCAAACAAGAACTAAGGATTACCATGAATGGTTGAAGTTAAGGAAATCAGTTAAGTTAACGAGACTAAAGGAATTAGTGAATTCCTTTCAACGAAATGCTTAAGAGTCAGGAGGTGTGAAGTGCACTAACTATAATGTAAAGACATCGTATACGTCTTAAGGATCCTTAGGGATAAACATGATAACTGGAATGGAGACCCAGCCTGTACATGACGAGGCAAATGCCTAATGTGGACACATCAGTGTGCAACAAACGAGATGAAACTTCCGGAATGAGTTCCTACACTACCAGGATAGGTTGATCTTCATCGAAGGAGATAATAAGCCTGTTAAGAACGTAAAACGGCGTGGCTAACGGAATATACCAATAAGTGTAAACCAGATGTAAAGGCATAACTTAGTAACACCCAGGAGCAATCCTTAAAGGGTGTTCGCATCAATAATTGTTGCACGAAATGGCATGACAGAAGCACAAGGGTTGAAACTAACACCCAGTTTAGACATAAGTTGTCAGGAGACGGACTGACAAGCCTAAGGGGCATCCCATGAAAGGAACCTTGTCATGGAGCTTAATATAATATCCAAACCATGTAATGTTGTACAGAGAAGTACATGTGTGTGGACAACCTACAATGAGCGCAGCTCAAGGCAGTAAGGCTTATAAGCCACAAATAAAATGTGTTATGTAAATTAGATTGATTGCAGAAGTTTATGTTAAATAAGTGAATAGAGTGGAGAACGAACCACTGCACTAAGAGTGGGGATACCTCTCGATGCTGTGAAACCGCTGGAGCGGTAGTTATGTGAACCAAGCTCAAGAAATATGTTAAGGATGGATGATGTTATTATTGAAAGAGAGCAGTTAGCTTAGTAGTATGTGTGTATAAAGTGAAACACCGAGCCGAATAATGCCGGCTTGTGACTCAAATGATCAATGCTCAAGGAGCATTCAGTAGTCATCCAAATGAGTGATGAACCATAATACGTATGATGTAAGTATATGTGTGGAAGTTAATGTGACAGTAAATACCATGTAAGTTAGTGTTATACAATAAGCACGGTGCGCAGTAAGCGACCGTTGTATAAGTGTTGTTGAATAATAATGTGGCAGATAAGACCAGTTATGAGTTAAACTCAGTGGAGATGCATAGTAAGTGATACCAAACAAACTAGGCAGTAAGCTAGTGGCCAGTATTACGAGATCGGAATCTCAATGAAACACAGTGTGAATTCCATGGCGAATTGCATAAGAGATTTACTGTCAAGAGTTTACGCCTCTGCACTCTGTATGTCTGAGTGTTTTGGTATTGCACTTGCGCAGTAATGATCGAATGGGATAGCTAGGAATTGGAAACATGTTAATTGTGGAGGAATAATGTTATAATGGCCGATGCATAGGAAATGCAAGACCGCACCAATAAAAGAGTACTTGTACAAAACCAAATGTGGAGACATGATAAACAGTAAGTGACTACAGTAGCACTAACTGCCAAATATCGGTATGGAATATACCCCAAATGTTGTAAATAGCTAAGAGAGCACTACACACTAGGTAGTAGCTCAATCTCAACTGACAGTAAGTCGGAAGGGAACAAGTCAATCATTGTGAAATACACAGCTGTATACACAGTAAATTGTTATGGAAGTGGATAGAAAGTTTATAACTCACCGAATTCGCTAACGGTAAGAGATACCACGCGTCGGTTGAGAAACCATTGTTACCAAGATGAAGGTGACAATTGGGGATGTACAATACAGTAAGAATAACAAATGGGGCAATTAAGCTCTACAGTTATTAGAGTTTCGCAGCAGAAACTAGTGAGCCAATGATTCAAGTGTTGAATGTACATGGTGAACATGAGTGAATGGCTAATTATTAACGCCTAGAAGCCTAACAGGCCAGAATCGAAACCAACTAAGAGTTTAAATAAACTCCAATGAGAATTCTTGGTTTAGGTACTAGACCGCCAATATGGTAAGATCCTCTAATAAGAATCCATTGTGTAATAGACCACGTGGAAGTTAAAACACTTCACGACGGCAGAACATTTTAAGCCAATGTTTAGTGATTGATTACGTGGGCGTAATCCCTTTTAAGGGGGGTAGAGCGCAAAACCACTTAGTGTGTATTACCGTACAAGTGTACGTGATTTATGTTGTGCATAGCACAAAATAATTTGTTTTGATGATTGGTGTGTGTGTTATGTAAACATACGCATTCATTCATGGTTTAATTGTGGTAATTGCGCACAGAAGATGCGAATACCATTGTGATAAGTGTATTTGTTTGTTAACAATTGTGTGTGATAGTACAAGTGTGGGGAGTAGAGAAACTCCCGGGGAACAAAAAAAAACCCCGACAGTGTATAAATGTGAAACTGTGTGTGGTATTTTGGATAAAATATATGTGTATATATACTATATAGTGATTCACGAAAGGGTATGAAACCGACATAGAACCTAGTGAGAATAAGATTCCCTAGGTAACAACATTAAAGTGTATGGAAATAACTAATAGACGAAGTTCTATCCCTTGGAGATGTTATGATCATGACTAGAATGATTTAAAAGATAGAAAATTGGAAATGAGTGATTTAATTGATGCTTGAAAATGAAGTGGGAGGTGGAACTTGATTTGCATGCAATCAAGGGAAGCCTAACACAAATTGGAGTGGAAGGATAGTTCAACACTGATGCTGATCACATCAGGGTTGGATGATTCTTGAAGCTCCCTATAAGTGGTCACAAATAACCACGCTAAGAAAAGAAGCAAAGAGCATAAGTTGGACTTGGAGTTGTATTTGTTTTCAAAAAGGATTTTGGATTGGTATTTATAAAGCGTCGATAAATACTTTACATAATTAAAGTTTTCTTACTTAACCTCACAAAAAAAATTCAAATTTAAGTGATTGTTTTGATCTCCCAAAGGCACGGGGACGGAAGGTGTCCATCACGACCGGGTTCTGCGGGATCACAGTGTATATCAAAGATATTTTTGATTGCTATACATGCTATGACATGTTGTGTGGTAGGTGTAATAAATATTATTTTGACCTTGAGTTCCTAAAGTGTATGCTATTAAGACCTATGAGTCTAAATGTGTTGTGTTACATAGACCTATGTGTCTAAAGGCTGTTATGTTATCAAGACCTATGTGTCTAAATGTTGTTATGTTACCCAAGACCAGAGAGTCTAAGGGTTGTTATGTATGTGTAAATGTTGTTAAGATACCCGGACCATTGAGTCCGAGGTTATCAGGTGATATGTTATGTTATGTATGGATGTGATTGTGTTACCCGGACCATCAAGTCCGAGCGGGTGTGTTGTAAAATATGTTTGGGTTATGGAAGTTTATTTCCAAGTGATTCATGTGTTCTAATCTATGATGTGTGGGAAGTGTGAACTTCGGGGACGAAGTTCTTTTAAGGGGGGTAGATTGAAATACCCCAAACCTTGATATATTGTTTAAATACTAAACTATGGTATGTAAAGGCTAAAAAGTGCCTTAGAAACATCAGTGAACAATATAAACCATAGTAAAATGCAATAAAGCACTAAGATACAGTTTGAGCAAAAACATGCTCTAAGCTAGGAGTGAACTTGGATAGGACCCAAAGAGCCTACCAAGACTTAATAAAATTCAATTATGATTTAATAAGGCTAATTAAGTCCTTAGGAAACTTTGGTAGACAGTTAAACCAAACAAAACACAAGAAAATACCTTAAAGTCAATAAGAGCAAAAATGTGCTCTAAGCTTGGAAAAAATTTGTATAAGACCTAATGGTCATACTTACACCTTATAAATATGTTAATGAACATATTAAACCAATTACCAAAGAAAACCAAGCTTGAAAACAAGTTAAATTTGTAAATGAGTTTTGAATGGCTAAATGTCCATCATTACTCTTTAATTAACATATGTACTACTTAGTATCACATTTGGAGGTCTAAATCAATGGGAAATCAAAAATTTCACAAGAATGTGCCTTGTTTTTGTGAATAGTAACAAAAAAATGCTAGTTTATGACATAAGTCAATATAAGTAAGTTAATTGGTCAACAAACACCATGACTTGGCCTAAAACATTAAGGGGCCGGTTTTTCATGTGTGACTCACCACACTTGACCAATCAAAATAAACAAGAAAAGTAATAAAGCAAGGTTACTATTTACTTTAAGTATAAATATCTCCAAAAGTAAGCTTCCTCCTCATTTCCTTCCTTCCTTCTCATTTCACACGGTCTTCAATCTTCTCCTCCCTTCTTCTTCGGTGATGCTACAGCACAAACACCATCTTCAAGCTTTGAACCTTTATATCTCCTAGCTCCCTTTGCCAAATCAAAAACTAAGAACACCATCCTCTTAGTTTAGTCAAGCTCTACAATCTTGTCTATTCAAATCTTCAAAAGCCTCATTTCGGTGCCATGGAGTTCCACCATTGAAGGAGCTTGAGCTTATATTTCTACATATTATTGATCTCCTTTGCTTCTAGGTAAGGAATCTCAAAGAAAAATAATGTTTCCTCCATGTTTTTATCATGACCGGAAATCACCTTTGATGGTGCTCATTATATTGCTTTGTTCTAGCTTCATTCCAACCTTTCAAGGACTAGGTGGAGTCTTCTCTTGATAGATATTCAAACTCTCTTCAAATACCAAGGTAAAACAATTACCTTAATGTGTTAAGACAATATATGTGCCTAGGGTTTACAATGAGATGAAGCATAATGCTTGAATACTCATTCTATTATTGTACATTGTTTAGTAGTTGACAAACAACCAAACAACCTTACCGGTTTTACAAGGAAACAAGAAAGAAGTTTGTGAGGAAAAAGAGGTAAACAAACTATCTCAATGTAGTTTAAATGCCTTAGGAAAATGAGCTTGATTTCCTTAATGAAATACTGAAATACTCCAAACCTAGTTATGTTGTTTAAACATTTAAATATGGTATATTAAGACTAAAAAGAGTCTTAGAAGCATTAGTAAGCAATTTAAACAATAGAAAACACAAAATGTGCTTTAAGGTCAATAAAGGCCAAAATGTGCTCTAAGCTTGGGATAAGCTTGGTTAAGACCTAATGAACTTACCAAGACCTTATTTATATACTAATGAACATATTAAACCAATTACCAAAGAAAACCAAGCTTGAAAACAAGTTAAAACACAAAATGTGCTTTAAGGAGTCTTAAAGCACATTTTCGAATAATTGTCTTGTAAATGAGTTTTGAATGGCTAAATGTCCATCATTACTCTTTAATTAACATTTGTACTATATAGTATCACATTTGGAAGTCTATATCAATGGAAAATAAAAAATTTCACTTCTATGTGCCTTGTTTTTATGAATAGTGATTTTAATAAGCTAGTTTGTAACATATGTTTGCATAAGTAATTAAATTGACAAATAAAGACTATAATACCCCTAAGTACTATTGGGGGCCGGTTTTCTTAAGTGTGGTGACTCACCACTCTCTTGTTAACATGTTAAGTAAATAAATATGACTAACTAAAGTACTTTTTACTTTATAACTACAAATATCTTCTAAAAGCAAGTTTATCTTCATTTCTCCTTTCTTCCTTGCATTCCCACGGTTCCAAGCTCTCTTCAACCTCTCTTCTTCCTCTCTTTCACGGTAATACCACACCACCACCATTAAACTCCATCTTTGATCTCTTGTAACTTCTAGCTCACTTAACCAAATCAAAAACAAACACCACCATTCTCTTAGTCTCATCAAGCTCTTCATTCCTATCTTCTCAAAGCTTCAAGATCACCATTTCGGTGCCATGGAGTTCCACCATTAATGGAGCTTGAGCTTATATTTCTACATATTATTGATCTCCTTTGCTTCTAGGTAAGGAATCTCAAATAAAAACTTTATTTCCTCCATGTTTTGTTGTTGACCGAAAATGCCCATTGAAGGTGCTCTTTATATGGCTTTGTTTTAGCTTCATTCCAACCTTTCAAGGACTAGGTGGAGTCCTCTCTTGATAGATATTCAAACTCTCTTCAAAGACCAAGGTAAAACAACTACATTAATGTTTTTAAAATAATGTAAACCTAGGGTTTACAATGAGATGAAGCATTAAGCTTGTATACTCATTACATTGCTTGTATATTGTTTAGTAGTTGACAAGGAATCAAGTACCTAGCCGATTTTAAACAAGAGAGAAGTTTGTGTGAAAAGAGGTAAACATGCTAACCTAATGTGTTTAATGCCTTAGGAGAAATGAGCTTATAATGCTTGTTAAAACTACCTAAAGAGCAAATGGTAAATGACCTAGTGAGATGTTCTCAAGGAGACTCGTAAAAGGACATATGTGTTGTTGTATGTATTTGCAGGTCAAAGGCATATATATTATGGAAATTCAGTGTTTAAGAGTTATGCACTTTAAGGGCCTAAGAGCCATGCATTTTAAGGGCCTAAGTGCCATGCAATTTAAATTATGCACTATATTGTAATGTAGTGTGATTTGGGTGAAACTTTGTGTGTGAGAGTGTTCTTAGTGAATTTAGGTGTTCTTGTGTGCTTAATGGATAAAACAAAGTGTTTTGGCTTAGTAATGTTCTAGGAGAATCCATGTCAAAATTTAGGTAAGAAGCAAGAAGTTCTAAGTGTTTACATAAGGTTTGGTGAACTAGAAATGTTGGAAGTGCTTAAGTATTTTACAAGAGAAAATATGTCTTAAGGTGTTCTAGGTAAACAAAGGGACTTAGACATCAACTAGGGTTTAAGTGGTGAGAAATGATGCTTGGGAGATGATGTTAAAATGAGGAGAAAGCATTTTGGGATAGTAGTTATCATAGGTGTTAGGAATTTTGGTATGAAATGAGTAAGTGTTTAAGGTGATAGATAATGAGTTTCATGGATGTTGTATGTGGATGTAAGTGTAGCAAATGATGTTAGAAAATATTATAAGTGTTAGAGGTTTGGGGGGGAATTGGTTAAGTATTTAAAGGCTTAGAAAATGAGTGTTTTGCCTTGTCCGAACATCCGTCCGGACATGGACGTTCGGACAGGCCTGTTGCGTAAAAAATTTTCAGAGTCTCGACTTGTGTCCGACCTTGGGAGGTCTGGACACAAGTTCGGACGTGCCTGCTTCTACTTTGAAATTCTCTCGACCCATGTCCGAACTTCCGAAGTCCGGACACAAGTTCGGACAGGCGTCTGTTTTCAGTTTTGAGTCTCGACTTGTGTCCGAACTTGGGAAGTCCGGACACAAATTCGGACAGGCCACTGTATGGACCAAAAACTTTGTTTTAAAGAAGAGAAAGTTGTCTAAAAATGGTGATTAGTTAGTAATGATGATATGAGGTTAATTAAGACATGTTAGGAGTGTTATAATGGCAATTAAAATGGTGAAGAGTTATAACAAGTGTGAAAATAAAATAAAATAGATATGTGAAGTAACAAGTTAACAATGGACTAGTGCGTTAATTAACCGACGTTACTAATGTGTTTAGGATTCTCTCAAGGTGGAAACCAGTCGAAGCAAGGACCAAGGTATGGTTTTCTTGCAGTCTGTTGCCTACCGGTTTACACCGGCTTGTGTGTTGTTTGTTTTTCTGTGTGTTTATGACCTTGTAAGATTAAACCATGTAAAGAGTTTACAGTTGTTAAATATTATTATGTTGTTAAGTATGACTCTCTCTTCCCTTGTGTGTGTCTAACAAGACTCGACCTATATTTGTGAATTGTGTATTGGGTTCATTAATGAACTACTAACAAGTGCTAACGGGGGAAGTGAGGAGTCTGGTCTGTTCCGGCCACGTGTGTGAGTATAGGAGTCGATGTCATAACCGGTTCGATTCTCTTTGTATGTTATGGTTGTTTTCCAATTTGGTTTCCAACCTTCCCTTTAGCTTAACCAAGGGTATTTTACTGACTCACGTCGGGCCACAAGGGCATACTATGTGTTATTTCGGTGTGCTTGGATCACTATATCCGAGGCACCTTGTGTTAAGTTATCCGTTCAATCTAACAGGACGGAAACGAGTTATGTAACGAGCTTAGCATGAGCATGGCAACATTCTCTATGCTCTCTATGGGGACTAACTGTGTTGGTTCTCTTCCTAAAAGGAATTGTTCTTGTGTGATGTGTGTGATGTTGTGTACAATACCCATGTTATGATATATGCATAAGTTGTGTATTTTAAAATGAATGCCATGTCATCATGACAAATAGTTGCGCGCATCCCGGTAGCCGATGGGCTGCGCGTTAACCATACCAGCCAAGGGTTGCTGACCCCCTCGGGGGCTCCATATTTCTTTTACTGCAGGATGAGGATCGAAGAAGCGGAATGGCTTTAGATTCTAGGATGCAGGTTTACTTTTGATTACTTTTGGATGTTGGGCCCGGGATGCGCCTGTGCTCCCGTGGCCTTATATATTTTGGTTGTGAACAGTTTACAGTGACAGTATACAGTAAAGGATGTAAGTAAACACTCGGTATTATGTTAATGTATATATGGTTATTAGTTCTATGCTCGGGAGTCTGATCATCAGACCGGTACACTTGTATTTATTCAGCCTTGTTAACCACGTGGGTGGTTGACGGCGTTGTAGCACCAATCGTTTAGTTACTGTTTAGTTGTTTAAATTCTGCTGCGATTTCAAGTAATGTTATATGGGTAATAGGGGTGTTACAAAAAGTGGTATCAGAGCGAAGTATCGCTCTGATGACTAGAATACCGAGCTTAGGAATCTACCGAGTTAGGAAACCTAACTACAGTTACCTAAGTGAACAGTTATGGAAAGGTTAACCACTAACTAAGTGTGGAGATACCTTATTATCGGGAAGCGTTACAACCGTTGGACCGATAAGTGTGCAAGCATGTTGCTAATGAATGTTCATGTGAATTCAGATGTCAGGTCGACCGAGAGGTAGAGGCCGTGGACACGGTACTGGAGATACGGATGACCATGGAGAGAATACTACGGCCCAGGTTATGGCCGAAGCTGTAGTGGCCGCCGTAGCTCAAATGGTCCCACAACTTGTAGCTGCGATTCAGCAGGGGCAACAGCCCGGAGTTCAACCACCACCGCCACCGCCACGAGAGAACAACTGGGTCAAGGCGTTGGCTGATCTGAGGCCACTATCATTCAGTGGGGAGACCGACCCTCGTAAGCTGGAGGCATACATCTCCGAGATGGAGACTGCCTTCGAGACCTTAGCGGTACCTGATGAGGTCAAGGTTCGACTTGCCGCATACTATTTGAAGGGTTCGGCATAGAGCTGGTGGAAGCTAGTATGGGAGGGCAGAGTTGCTGACCCGACCTTTCAGTGGAGGGAGTACACGGCTCTGCTGCGAGCCAAGTACTACCCGATACACGTGCAAGAGGCCAAGCGCCTGGAGTTGGACAATCTGAGGCAAGGGGATAAGATGACGGTAGATGAGTACTACTCAGCCTTCATCGGACTTATCCACCTGCTACCGGATCTGGGTTACTCAGACCGGATTCTTGTGAACCGTTTCTACAACGGACTGAGCTACCGCCTACGCTATGGCATGGGGCCAACTGGATATACTACTTTGCAGGTAATGGGACTACAGTGTGATGTGAATAAGTATGTACAATGTGTTAATGTGATGTGAATTTATTTGGCGGGGCATAACTGACACCCTAAATATAGGAGTGCTACCATGCCGCTGCAATTGTGGAGATCACCGTCCGTCTGAGGGACGAGGAGAGTGCGCTTAAGCGCAAGGCCATGAACGAGGGCCAAGGCACGCAAGGGCAATGGGGAGGAAAGAAGAAGTCATACCCCCAGTCCCAGAAAGGACAGTAACAGGGTGGCAAGGGCCAAACCCAGACCACCACTACTGAGGAGCCTTTGCAGCTCACCTATGCGTATGCGGCCAAGCCCCTACGTTCTTACCCACCCAAGGGTAATTAACAAATTTCCATACCGAAATCTAGTGTGTGTTATTAACTTGTGAAGTATGTACTGAGTGTGTGATGTGTTAGCAGCTAGCACGGGCTCTAGACCGGAGCGCCACTATTACTGCAAGTGGTGTAACGGAGACCACCCCGGCAAGGACTGCAAGGGTAATGATGTGCAGTGCCGATACTGCAAGAAGATGGGGCACCACGACTATGAGTGCTGGCAGAACCCGAACAGTAGAAACTACAGGCCCAAGGGGCAATGGAAGGGTAAGGCCACTGCGACCACCGATGGCCCGAAGACGGCGAATCAGCCACCCCCAGATCAGAGGTACACAGATTCCCAGAAGGGGAAGGGGTCGGGGTCCGGCAAGGCCGCCCTGAATGTGGTGGACTGGTCTGAAGCGCCAGGGCCCTCTTCTAGACCAGGTACCGCCTAAACTATTGAGTGAAATAAGTGTTTGCATACCGCATTTCATGCATGTGTGTTAGTGAGTTTAAGTAAACAACCATGTGAGTAAACAATTAAAGAATAGTGTGAAAGTCACCTAATTAGGTAATTCTAAACTTAAAGGAACCTTCAATATATGTTATCCAATCCTACCCACACCAAACCCTGAAGAAACTACCATCGACATCACCGACTTTCCAATGGAGCAATGTCAGGTCATCCAACCAGGTATGGTACTCTTAAATGGATACCTGACACCGGAAGCACAAATCCATATCATCAGATGATGTGATGAACTTAGAGCAAAACCTAGAGGTTTCTACACACCCGAATACCCAAATGGATCAAGAATGCAACTGAAGATGATGTGCATGGGTAAGGACTGGAACCCTTACACCAAGACATATCAAGAAGTGCGAGCTGAAGACGGAGCAACAGTACCAAGTATACCTGAGGAGTTCCTTGCGGTCGTTAACCACGCCGTGGGAATTGCTCAACAAGTTGAAAAGGATTCAATTCCAAATGTGAAAGCAGATCTATGCATTGTGAACTTCTACCAGAAAGGTGGACGGTTAGGTTTACACCAAGACAAGGACGAGTCACCCAAGTCTCTAAGTAAGGGAGTACCCGTGGTGTCTTGGTCCATTGGTGATACCGCAGTGTTTGTGTATGGTGAGCAGAAGCATGCTGATCTCGCAAAGAAGCTAGTGTTGAAATCAGGAGACGTGTTAATCATGGGTGGGCAGTCAAGGATGCTATATCATGGCATCAAAAAGATCAAACTGAATACCGCGCCGTCGGCAGTGATCAATGCCACACACATGAAACCCGGACGTTTGAATTTGACCTTCAGACAGTTTTAAGCCTTGTATAAATATGTGATGTGATAAACTAGTGTATGACAAGAATGTTGTAAGTGTTAATCATGGCGACAGTATGAGCCAACGAATGTTGTAAAAAGAGTGTGTTAATGAATAAAGTGGAGTTGTTTGAAGTATGTCAACCGTGTTGTTACCGAATACTTATTAATTTGCCAATGAATTAGGCTGTGCACTCGGAACGGGAGGTATACTGAGTGTCTGCAATGAGGCAGAAGCCGGCAGGAGCGGCATAATCCTCACCGGTACCTTTCCAGTCAATGGCGTGGACGCTTCGATCTTGTTCGACTCCGGAGCCTCTCATACATTTATTTCGCTATCCTTTGCGAAGAGGCTGGGGTTAGACGGTGATGAGATGCCAGACTTCCTAGTCACTCTCCCGTCGAAAGAGCGGATCAGGTGTACCCGCTACCACCAAGATGTTGTTGTGAGAATCAGAGGTGAAGAGTTTCCGATCGACTTGATAGAGTTTGACGGACTCGGTTTTGATGTGATTGTTGGGATGAACTGGTTGGAGCGGTACAAGGGCAGAATCCTGTGTGCCGAGCATCGTCTGCTTCTTCGGAGTCCATCTGGGGTTACCATATCTTACCGCCAGAGGCCCAGGGAGCCTTCGACTCAGATCATCACCGCCATGGCTATGTATCGTGAACTACGACGAGGGAGTGATGTATACCTCTGCTATGTCCAGGACATAGAGAGAGATCCAGAGTTTAGTCCTGATGTGTCGGTAGTGTCGGAGTTTCCTGATGTATTTCCTAAGGAACTGCCGGGCATGCCGCCAGCACGGGAAGTGGAGTTTGAGATTGATTTGGTTCCGGGCACCGGACCAATTGCGAAGGCGCCCTATCATATGGCTCCAGCAGAGATGACTGAGCTCAAGGAGCAGCTGAGAGACTTACTCGACAAGGGGTTTATCCGCCCTAGTGTTTCACCATGGGGAGCGCCGGTCCTCTTCGTGAAGAAGAAGGACGGTAGCCTCCGCCTGTGTATTGACTATCGAGAGCTGAATGCAGTTACGGTGAAGAACCGTTACCCTTTACCACGCATCGACGATCTATTTGATCAGTTGAGGGGAGCATCAGTATTCTCCAAGATAGATCTACGATCCGGATACCATCAGATTGCCATCCGTGACAGTGATATCGAAAAGACAGCATTCAGAACTAGGTATGGGCATTATGAGTTTACAGTTATGCCGTTTGGGTTATCCAATGCACCCGCTAAGTTCATGGACTTAATGAACCGCTTGTTCCAAGATCAGTTGGACAAGTCAGTGGTAGTCTTCATCGATGATATTCTTATGTACTCAAAATTGAGAGGTGATCATGAAAGCCACCTGAGAAATGTGTTACAAACATTGAGGAAGAATCAGTTATATGCTAAATTTTCAAAGTGTGAATTCTGGCTGAACCAAGTATCCTTTCTTGGTCATGTGATTTATGAGGTCGGGATCGCTGTTGATCCGGCAAAGATTGATGCAGTGCGCACCTGGCCTAGGCCGAAGACAGTTACCGATATCAGGAGCTTCCTCGGTCTGGCAGGTTATTATAGGAGGTTTGTGAAGGACTTCTCCAGTGTCTCGAAGCCGATGACTTCCTTGATGAAAAAGGATGCACCATTCGAGTGGACAGTCGACTGTGAGAGTTTTTCAGAGTCTCAAGGATGCTCTGACATCTGCACCGGTCCTGACTTTACCAGACGGTCCAGATGGTTTTGAGGTCTATTGCGACACATCAGGCAGAGGTATGGGTTGGTGTTGATGCAACACGGGAAGGTCGTAGCTTACGCCTCCCGACAGCTGAAAAAGCATGAAGAGAACTACCCTACCCACGACTTAGAATTGCGGGCCATTGTCTTCGCACTGAAGATATGGCAACATCACTTGTATGGGGTAAGTGTGACGATTTATTCTGACCACAAGAGTTTAAGGTACTTGTTCACTCAGAAGGAGTTGAACATGAGACAAAGAAGGTGGGTTGAATTTCTGAATGACTACGACATTAATCTGCAATATAAGGAGGGTAAGGCAAATGTGGTAGCTGACGCACTGAGTCGCCGAGCACACTCTCTCCATTCGCTAGTCTCTCATTCTAGCTTGGTTGAAGAGGTGCGGAGTGCTCAGATGATGGATCAGTATATGATGGAGATTAGACAGAAGCTTATTGATGGCACATTCGAGGGTCAGAAGTACGACTTCAGACTCCACGATGATGACCTGATTAGGCTTAATGGCCGATTGTGTATACCGAGGAGTAGCGTAGATTTGAAGGAGCGCATATTGAGTGAATCCCATTGTTCTACTACTTCGATTCACCCCGGAGCTTCAAAGATGTATAAAGATAGAAAGATATTTTTGGGACTGGAATGAAAAAGATGTGAATGACTATGTGTTGAGGTGTCTCACTTGTCAGAAGGTCAAGTTTGAGCACCGAGGCCGGTGGTGGTATGGTACAGCCAATGCCAGTGCCTGAGTGGAAGTTCCATGACATTTCTATGGACTTCGTAGTAGGGCTTCCGCCTGCAAGGGGAGGTCTGAATATGATTTGGGTTGTTGTTGACCGACTGACCAAGGTGGCCCGATTCATTCCGATGAAGGACACTTGGAAAGTGGCAAAATTGGCAGAACTCTTCGACAGAGAGATTGTAAGACACCATGGGGTACCGAAAATGATTGTATCTGACAGAGATACCAGATTCTTATCGAGATATTGGAAGTCTACACGAGAAGCATTGGGTACCAAACTGAAATTGAGTATTGCGTTTCACCCACAGACCGATGGTCAGAGTGAGCGCACCATCCAGACACTTGAGGATATGTTACGTGCATGTGCACTTGACTTTCAGACCAGCTGGATTGACAAGTTACATCTGATCGAGTTTAGCTACAACAACAGTTACCATGCTTCGATCAAGATGTCTCCCTTCCAGGCATTATACGGTAGACCATTGATAAGTGTCCAAATGAGCATGATTTATAGGTGTATTTCATATATAATATTAGCACTTTTCTTGCTCATTTCTCCACTTCGGTTAGTTTTCCTCTAGTTTATGTTTTATTGTTTATCTCACAAATTTATTGGTTTAACATGAGGAAAACCAAGCTGGGAGTAAAGTAGATTAAGAGACAAACGCATTGACGCAAACGGCTCAGAAAACGGACTTATAACGAAGAATGTAGAGCCGGTCAAAAGAGTCACGCGAGAGTCACGCGGTGGACTGGTGCAACCGCCCCTAAGTGGCGGACGTCACACGGACAACCGCCAGGCGGACAGGGCTGAGGCAACCGCCTCTTAACGGGCGGTTAAGGAGGCGGACGAGGCACAAGCAACCGCCTCGCGGTCAACATAGAGGCTACCGCCTCTAAACTCGCGGTCACCACACAGGCAACCGCCTCGAGGTCAACATAGAGGCTACCGCCTCTTAATCTCGCGGACAACACAGGAGTTACCGCCACTTAGCAGGCGGACACCAATAACCGTGACTAATTATCAGTCGCGACCAGTATCTTCTTCGCGCCGTCGTCGTCTGCAACTCGCCCGACTCGCCCGCAACTTATCCATCTACTCCGCACGCGTATTCAGTCTGTTCCCTGCGCAATCAATGAAGCAATCAATGCTCTTCTTCATCTGCAATCAAATTTGTACGGATCCAAACCTCTATATAAACCCACCACCTTAACTGCATAAAGACACACCACGCACGACGGGAGTCTGAAGAAACCATTCACCACACTCACCCATTCGCTTCCACTTATATTTCCTCCCGTATCACCACATCGTTCCACACTCACGCAGTAACAAAAGAAATAGAAGAACAGCAGTGAGAGCGAGAACAGACCAGTTCTTCCTCTGAATTAATGTCAAAATCTATCTGTGTAATCTTCTTATCTCCGTTAATGTCTGAGTAATTTTCTTTTGTATCCTAGGATGGGGGTTTGATTTCTAATATTACGTAATTAATATTTATCACCTGTTTCTCTCATTTAATTTTTTAATTCCTTTCAACTAATATTGCTAAATGCTTTGCGCGACAAACGACTGCATTTATTTGGTAATTATCAACATATGATTTTGAGATAGTCTAGGTACCACAAAGGAATTAATCTTAGTATTACACTCCGGACTGAGCAGGAAAATATTAAGGCTTTTATTAAGAGTTCGTAACTGACAATTATTAACTCTAATAGGCAATAAATAATTGAGACATGGTTATAAATATGGTTAAGTAATTTAGGAAATTCCCCCGCTATCCTAGGATACATTTTTCCATTCACATCACTTAATTCACCTTTTAACTGTTTTTATTATTTCTGTATTAATTTAACAACAAATCAAGCTTGCCTCCGGCTAAACCCCTTTTTACAGTTTTTAAGTAACTACCAAGGCTAGGGTAAATTGAACAATCTCCCTGTGGATACGACACTCGTTATACTACTACGACCGGGATTTGTTTGCAGCCCGACGTTTATAATTTGAGTTTTTAATTTCCTTTCTTTTAATTTTACACCATTTCAACCACTCAGAAATAACAGTCTGCAACCATGCCGCACACCATTATGCTGGGATGAGTCGAGTGAGACGGTCATTATAGGACCAGAGTATCTGGAACAAGTTCAGGCAGAAGTTCGCCAGATCCGGGCTAACATGAAGACAGCTCAGGATAGACAGAAGTCGTACGCAGATGTGCGCAGACGTGACCTGGAGTTCACCGTGGGCGATCAGGTATTTTTGAGAGTATCCCCCATGAAGGGAGTGTTTCGTTTTGGCCAGAAAGGCAAGTTGAGCCCAAAATATGTGGGGCCATATGTTGTGACGGAGCAGATCGGCCCGGTAGCCTACAGACTTGATTTACCCGCCGAGCTGGGCAAGGTACATGATGTATTTCATGTGTCCCAGTTGAAGAAGTATATGTCTCATCCGTCTCATGTGCTTCAGCCTGAAAGGCTAACCTTAGAGCCGACCATGCGATCAGTGGAGACTCCAGTACGGATTCTGGATACTAAGACTCGAGACACTCGCCATAAGTCTGTGAGACTGGTGAAAGTTCTTTGGTCTAACCAGGACGTTGAGGAGGCCACTTGGGAGCTGGAAGATAAGATGAAGGCGAAGTACCCGTCATTGTTTACTTCTTAGTGTTTGTATGTATAGGGTACGGGGTGTACCCCTATTTAAGGGGGGTAGAGCCATTTCGGTTATATGAGTACGACGTGTATTTAAATACATCGTCTATGTTATGTTGTCATATTACAGACCGTTGTGCCTGAATGATGTGGATGATGTTGTATGGATCTTGTGTCCAATGTTATGTACCCGATGTTATGTTGTACGGACCTTGTGTCCAATGTTATGTAAGTGTGTTGTTAATATAATTATGGAAGTATTGTTTATATGTATTCCCGTGTTCTAACGTTAGGATATGAGGAAGTGTGAACCTTGAGGACAAAGTTCTTTTAAGGGGGGTAGATTGAAATACCCCAAACCTAGTTATGTTGTTTAAACATTTAAATATGGTATATTAAGACTAAAAAGAGTCTTAGAAGCATTAGTAAGCAATTTAAACAATAGAAAACACAAAATGTGCTTTAAGGTCAATAATGGCCACAATGTGCGCTAAGCTTGGGATAAGCTTGGTTAAGACCTAATGAACTTACGAAGACCTTATTTATATACTAATGAACATATTAAACCAATTACCAAAGAAAACCAAGCTTGAAAACAAGTTAAAACACAAAATGTGCTTTAAGGAGTCTTAAAGCACATTTTCGAAAAATTGTCTTGTAATGAGTTTTGAATGGCTAAATGTCCATCATTACTATTTAATTAACATGTGTACTATATAGTATCACATTTGGAAGTCTATATCAATGGGAAATCAAAAATTTCACTTCTATGTGCCTGGTTTTTATGAATAGTGATTTTAATAAGCTAGTTTGTAACATATGTTTGTATAAGTAATCAAATTGACAAATAAAGACTATAATACCCCTAAGTACTATTGGGGTCCGGTTTTCTTAAGTGTGGTGACTCACCACTCTCTTGTTAACATGTTAAGTAAATAAAATGACTAACTAAAGTACTTTTTACTTTATAACTACAAATATCTTCTAAAAGCAAGTTTATCTTCATTTCTCCTTTCTTCCTTGCATTCCCACGGTTCCAAGCTCTCTTCAACCTCTCTTCTTCCTCTCTTTCACGGTAATACCACACCACCACCATTAAACTCCATCTTTGATCTCTTGTAACTTCTAGCTCACTTAACCAAATCAAAAACAAACACCACCATTCTCTTAGTCTCATCAAGCTCTTCATTCCTATCTTCTCAAAGCTTCAAGATCACCATTTCGGTGCCATGGAGTTCCACCATTGATGGAGCTTGAGCTTATATTTCTACATATTATTGATCTCCTTTGCTTCTAGGTAAGGAATCTCAAATAAAAACTTCATTTCCTCCATGTTTTGTTGTTGACCGAAAATGCCCATTGAAGGTGCTCTTTATATGGCTTTGTTTTAGCTTCATTCAAACCTTTCAAGGACTAGGTGGAGTCCTCTCTTGATAGATATTCAAACTCTCTTCAAAGACCAAGGTAAAACAACTACATTAATGTTTTTGAAATAATGTAAACCTAGGGTTTACAATGAGATGAAGCATTATGCGTGTATACTCATTACATTGCTTGTATATTGTTTAGTAGTTGACAAGGAATCAAGTACCTAGCCGATTTTAAACAAGAGAGAAGCTTGTGTGAAAAGAGGTAAACATGCTAACCTAATGTGTTTAATGCCTTAGGAGAAATGAGCTTATAATGCTTGTTAAAACTACCTATAGAGCAAATGGTAAATGACCTAGTGAGATGTTCTCAAGGAGACTAGTAAAAGGACATATGTGTTGTTGTATGTATTTGCAGGTCAAAGGCATATATATTGTGGAAATTCAGTGTTTAAGAGTTATGCACTTTAAGGGCCTAAGAGCCATGCATTTTAAGGGCCTAAGTGCCATGCAATTTAAATTATGCACTATATTGTAATGTAGTGTGATTTGGGTGAAACTTTGTGTGTGAGAGTGTTCTTGGTGAATTTAGGTGTTCTTGTGTGCTTAATGGAGAAAACAAAGTGTTTTGGCTTAGTAATGTTCTAGGAGAATCCATGTCAAAATTTAGGTAAGAAGCAAGAAGTTCTAAGTGTTTACATAAGGTTTGGTGAACTAGAAATGTTGGAAGTGCTTAAGTATTTTACAAGAGGAGAAATAATGTCTTAAGGTGTTCTAGGTAAACAAAGGGACTTAGACATCAACTAGGGTTTAAGTGGTGAGAAATGATGCTTGGGAGATGATGTTAAAATGAGGAGAAAGCATTTTGGGATAGTAGTTATCATAGGTGTTAGGAATTTCGGTATGAAATGAGTAAGTGTTTAAGGTGATAGATAATGAGTTTCATGGATGTTGTATGTGGATGTAAGTGTAGCAAATGATGTTAGAAAATATTATAAGTGTTAGAGTTTTGGGGGGGAATTGGTTAAGTATTTAAAGGCTTAGAAAATGAGTGTTTTGCCTTGTCTGAACATCCGTCCGGACATGGACGTTCGGACAGGCCTGTTGCGTAAAAAATTTTCAGAGTCTCGACTTGTGTCCGACCTTGGGAAGTCCGGACACAAGTTCGGACGTGCCTGCTTCTACTTTGAAATTCTCTCGACCCATGTCCGAACTTCCGAAGTCCAGACACAAGTTCGGACAGGCGTCTGTTTTCAGTTTTGAGTCTCGACTTGTGTCCGAACTTGGGAAGTCCGGACACAAGTTCGGACAGGCCACTGTATGGACCAAAAAATTTGTTTTAAAGAAGAGAAAGTTGTCTAAAAATGGGGATTAGTTAGTAATGATGATATGAGGTTAATTAAGACATGTTAGGAGTGTTATAATGGCAATTAAAATGGTGAAGAGTTATAACAAGTGTGAAAATAAAATAAAATAGATATGTGAAGTAACAAGTTAACAATGGACTAGTGCGTTAATTAACCGACGTTACTAATGTGTTTAGGATTCTCTCAAGGTGGAAACCAGTCGAAGCAAGGGCCAAGGTATGGTTTTCTTGCAGTCTGTTGCCTACCGGTTTACACCGGCTTGTGTGTTGTTTGTTTTTCTGTGTGTTTATGACCTTGTAAGATTAAACCATGTAAAGAGTTTACAGTTGTTAAATATTATTATGTTGTTAAGTATGACTCTCTCTTCCCTTGTGTGTGTCTAACAAGACTCGACCTATATTTGTGAATTGTGTATTGGGTTCATTAATGAACTGCTAACAAGTGCTAACGGGGGAAGTGAGGAGTCCAGTCTGTTCCGGCCACGCGTGTGAGTATGGGAGTCGATGTCATAACCGGTTCGATTCTCTTTGTACGTTATGGTTGTTTTCCAATTCGGTTTCCAACCTTCCCTTTAGCTTAACCAAGGCTATTTTACTGACTCACATCGGGCCACAGGGGCATACTATGTGTTATTTCGGTGTGCTTGGATCACTATATCCGAGGCACCTTGTGTTAAGTTATCCGTTCAATCAAACAGGATGGAAACGAGTTATGTAACGAGCTTAGCATGAGCATGGCAACATTCTCTAGGCTCTCTATGGGGACTAACTGTGTTGGTTCTCTTCCTAAAAGGAATTGTTCTTGTGTGATGTGTGTGATGTTGTGTACAATACCCATGTTATGATATATGTATAAGTTATGTGTTTTAAAATGAATGCCATGTCATCATGACAAATAGTTGCGCGCATCCCGGTAGCCGATGGGCTGCGCGTTCACCATACCAGCCAAGGGTTGCTGACCCCCTCGGGGGCTCCATATTTCTTTTACTGCAGGATGAGGATCGAAGAAGCGGAATGGCTTTAGATTCTAGGATGCAGGTTTACTTTTGATTACTTTTGGATGTTGGGCCCGGGATGCGCCTGTGCTCCCGTGGCGTTATATATTTTGGTTGTGAACAGTTTACAGTGACAGTATACAGTAAAGGATGTAAGTAAACACTCGGTATTATGTTAATGTATATATGGTTATTAGTTCTATGCTCGGGAGTCTGATCATCAGACCGGTACACTTGTATTTATTCAGCCTTGTTAACCACGTGGGTGGTTGACGGCGTTGTAGCACCAATCGTTTAGTTACTGTTTAGTTGTTTAAATTCTGCTGCGATTTTAAGTAATGTTATGTGCGTAATAGGGGTGTTACAAATACCTAAGGAGCCAATGGTAAATGAGCTAGTGAAATGCTCTCAAGGAGTTTATTAAGGGCATATGTATTGTTGGTCGTATTTACAGGTCAAAGGCATTATTTATATGGGAAATTCAGTGTTTAAGGTTCTTGCAATTTAAGGGCCTAAGTGCCAAGCATTTTAAGTTTATGCACTATATTGTGATGTAGTGTAAAATTTGGTGTATGTTGTGTGTGAGAATACTCTTGATGGATTTTAGGTGTTCTTGAAAGAAATAAGGTAAAAACCTAAGTGTTTGGATGTGAGAATATACAAGAGAAGCTATGGCAAAATTTGGAAAATGTTAAGAAGTTCTAAGTGTTTTAAATAAGTTTTGGTGAACTAGGAAGTGTTAAAGGTGAACAAGTGTTTTACTAGGGAAGAAAACATGTACTAAGGCGATTTAGAGTGATACAAGGATTTAGGTATTATCTTGGGAGTTCTAGGAATTCAATGTGTGTTTTTGAGAATGTTGATGTACAAGGAAGGAATGATGTTTAGGTAAGATGTCAAAAAGGAGAAAACATTCCAAGTGCTAGGAATTTTGTAAGAAATCTGTGAATGATAAAATGGTTTTGGTGTGTGATTTAAAGAGTTTAGTACATGGCTAAAGGTGTGTTTGATGTGCCAAATGATGTTAGAACACATTAGAGGCTTGAGGAAAAATTTGGAGAAAGTTGACAATGTATGGGAAGTTTTGCAGCCGACCTACCCAGGGGACCGACCCCAGTCTGGGTCGGTCGGGCTAAAACTGTGAACTTGGATGCTCTCTGCAGCCGACCTACCCAGGGGGTGGATCGGTCGGTGGGTCGGTCGGACCTTAAAAAAAATATATTAATTTTAAGAATGTTAAGTGGTATTAGTGGTATGCCATTAAGAGAGTATTGATGGTTAGAAAGATAAATATATATGGACTTGAGAGATTAAGTTAAGTAAGATGATTTAATGTTAAGGTTATAAAATGATATGTAATGATGGGGATGATTAGTAATGATGTTATAAGGTTGTTTAAGACATGTTAGGTGAGTTATAGGACAATTAAGTAGGTGGAAAGTTGGAGAAAAATGTGAAATGTAAAACAAGTTAAAAATGTGAAGTTATTTAACTAGTTAACAGGGTTAACTATGAGCTTTAGACTTTAAACAATCATGTTACCCCGATGTAGCCGGTTAATGAAGTAATTGTAATAATATACCAGTTGTTCGAGAATTGCTCGGGGAAACATAAGTGGACATGATAAGTGGACTCCGGTGACAGGTATGGTTTTCTTGCAACCTGTTGTCCTACGGATTACATCGGCTTGATGCCAAATGTTTTTCTGTATGTTTGCCACGTTATAAGATAAATCATGAACGAGTTTACAGTCGTTATTGTTGTGTATGTTTACGTGCCGATACGTAACCTCGAATGCGCTTGAAGGGCTAGTTAACCACTATTAGGGTAAACGTAAGAGAACGGTATCCGGTGATAACGTTTCCGACTAAGGAACGTTTAACCACGACTATGCGTGATTAGTTATGTGATGTTTGTGTGTGATGTTGTGTGTGAATGTCTGACTCTCCCTTCCTTGTGTGTGCTAACAAGACTTAACCCAATGTTGTGATGTTTAAATTAAGTTCAATGTGAACTTCAACAAGTATACGAGGGAAGTGCAGGAGTCCGGTCTGTTCGGCACGCGTGTGAGTATGGGGGTCGTGTCATATCAGGTTCGATCCTCTCTGTATGTTATGGTTGTTTCCAATTCGGTTTCCAACCTTCCCTTTAGCTTAACCAAGGCTATTTTACTGACTCACGTGCGGGCCACAGGGGCATACTATGTTATGTTGTTCGGTGTGCTTGGATCACTATATCCGAGACACCTTGTGTAAGTTATCCGTTCATTTAACTGAGACGGTAACGAGTTATGTAATGAGCTGATCATGAGTCTGGCAACATTCTCTAGGCTACAAGTGAACTGACTATGTTTGGGCCGGTTCATAAAAGGGAACCGTACCCGTTACGTTATGTATGTGTTATGATGCAATATCTATTGCGGATGTTATATTATGTGCACGTTGAAACGTGGGAAAATGTTTGTTATGTGTTGTTATGTGATGAATGTTAAATGTTGTAAATGTGGAGTATGGGGATCATGGATATGAATCCCAGTTGTGATAGAGGCAATAAGATAACCCGATTAATGGGAAGTGTCATCTATTAAGGAAGTAGCTCCATTAGAGGAGAACACCCTAGGGGTAATGAATACCATGAGTGACTTATCAAGTAAGGATGTGTCATCTGTTGGTTGAGCCCACTGAGGCGAAAGTTGGTTGTGTGTTTGCTGTGTGTTTATAGTTGTGTAGATTTAAATATAATCAACCGCATGCTAAGACGACAATAGTTGTGCGTGGCCCGGGTAGCATGCGGGCTGCGGGATTACCATACCAGCAAAGGTGCTGAGCCCCTTGGGGGCCACCCTTTCTCTTCTTTTCCTATTTCAGGTACAAAGAGCAGGAAGCCATTCGAGAGTAGGACGGGGTAGTCGTTGTACATGGGTAATCATTTAAGTTGTATATGTACAGTAGGTGTAGTAAGACCGAGATTGTTATCGGCATCAGTTTGTGAATACTCGGTACAGTTGAAAGGTGTATGTTGTTGTTGTGTTAATGGAAAGGGATAGTAATGTGTAGTCGCTCGGGAGTCTAGTCCATCAGACCGGTACAATTGTATATGTAATAGCCTTGTTAGCCACGTGGGTGGTTAACGGCGTGTAACACCAACGAGTAAGTAATGTGATGAAGTATAATTTCCGCTGCAGATTGTTGTTATGTGTTGGTTGTTGGATGGGGTGTTACATCTCTTGTCCGCCCCTTGTCCGCCTATTAGCAGAAATATATGACTATCTCTACCTAGGCAGTGTACCTATCGTTTTGCGGAATAGTGAATTGAGTGGGGTTGTCGATCTCAGGGACCTCGTTCAATTAACTGACAATTTATTTACTAACCGAGAAAACTAAACTAACAAAACAGGAAATGTCACTTTTTTTTCAGGTTTTACTTAATTTAATAAAAAGAATGACTAAACAAACTAACATAAAATAATGAAACAGTAAAAAGATAAAAATAAACTAAATAAAGAAATAAAGATTGAATCTAAAGAAGCACCCCGGATTGTTCTGCAAACCTTCACTTTATTAATCTATCAATAAACTCTTCCCTAATTCTGCAATAAACTCAAGAATTATAAATAGTTCGTTGACCGGTCCCTGTACAACGAACCCTAACTAACTGAAATAACAAGCCGCAAACCATGCCCAAGTTATCAAGTTAATAGCATTAAACACAATTCCTATTGAAGACAGATTAACCTATAGGCAAACCATGCTTCTAGTCGTTAATCCGGTTTAACTTCCTATGTCTTGTTAACTAATCTCAGCGCCGCATTTTGATTAGAAAACTAATATTGCTTTAATAATTAGCTAGAGAATTAAAGCGCATGAAGAACAGGAATTAAACTATTGTAATTATAATCAGAGAAAAAGATTACAAAATAACTATAAAGATCCGTTTTACTACCCCAACCCGGGGAGCTAAACTAACTACGCTAACATGACTATAAACATAACAAAAACAACAAAGGAATAACACATTGAACAGATTAGATAAAAAGGGAAGAAAAAAACTCTGTTTGAAGAACTTCACTCCGCCTTCCGTCATCATGTGTCTCTGCATTAATCCTCTGCTAGAAGTGTGGGTGTAACAATGACAAGTTGGTATGATGGTGGTGGTGTGAGATTGAACTACTGGTACGATGAAGATGATGATGGTGGCGTTCTGTTGAGTTCGAAGAGAATTCAGAGGCGCAGGCCTCTGGCCTCTCGTGGGGCGCCCCTGTATGGTCGAACCCTAACTTGTTTATGTACGCAGCGGCGATAGAAAATAAATTTATCTTCAATCCTTCTCTTCATTAGTCACGTGCAGACTAATATAGTTTTCCTGAATATAAACAAGAGTAACGTAAATATTAATCCATGACATGCAACCGACAATATTTATCACATTCATAATCACGTGTGGCTGTTATTAATACAAAAGAGAATGCGTGAGATTTGAAGTCCACGTGAATAACTTTTGTGAAAGTATAATAATGACGATGAAAGTGATATTAAAATAATGGTGTTGACTTTACAATGAATATCGTAATTTGACACATAAAATGTATCAATTGACATCAAAACATAAATCTAAGGGAAAACATATGATAAGTGAGAAATACGACATGAATTGTTATGAAAATAGGAAGAATTGAAACCCTAAAAATAGATGTATTTCGCACCTATCAAACTTCCTCACACTTAGCTTTTGCTTGTCCTCAAGCAAATACAGAATATGATTACTCTTAAGTACCATAGTATTGAAACTCAGGATCAAACAACTGCTGATGAAAACAAGCAAAATGACAATCAAAGGAAAAGTTCTGCTACTAGCTGTAGGTTTTCGCAAACAGTGAAAAAGATAGTGGAGTTAAAAGCATGGAGAAGTTAGATTATAGAAACTGAAACTGAATAGTTTGGGATCTTCCACCATTTCTTTCCTCTAACCTTTGGATGACAAGGGGTGTGAAGTAACACCTTATTCCGTGATACCTTTCAACACCACATACTCATGATCAGAATAAGCAGAATTGAATTACACATTTAACTTTTCAAAGTTTCTTTTTTTCTTAATATTCTATTCTGTCATTTGCATATTTAATTTATCCCCTCAGACTTTTCTCTTCACCCATGTAGCGGTGTTGGGCCTTCTATCCCAGATCACAAGACCTTAGGTAGATGGGTGATGAAGCACCCCAAGGACTTAATAACCGAATGAAGAGGCCTGTTTTGGTTCAGAAATAAATTCCAATTCAGATCAGCGGAGTACCTTGCCTTATCCTTTCATACCAAACTTTCTTATCATTCCCAAAATCCCAAACTAGACTAATTCAGTTTTCATAATCAGCTAATCCACCAAATTTCAGTGAAAATAGATTCAATTTGGATAAAACTATACATACAAACAGCCAAAAGAAGAAAGATTCTTGAGGTGGCCATCAGGCTTGTTTTCAAAACCTCAACAAAAATTTTCACCTGAATATTCAATATTGATTGGCACCTAAAAGAAGCAATTCTTTCAAAATAAGAGGACAACCAAAAACAAATGTGGCATTAAGTGCAATTGTCAATATTTAGAAAGTACCTCTACTTCCTCACACTTAAGAGGAGCAATGTCCTCATTGTTCACAAATTAAAACCAAGAAAAGGACTTTCTAAATATTGCAAACTCATCAAGGATTTCATTCAGGACAATAATGACTGATATAAAAATAATCTTTAAGCATAAAAGTCATGATAGGCTGAACATAAACATTAAAAATAAGGAGAAACTGAAACTCCCCTGATATCGTAGATTGAGGAAGGTTCCCTTCCTCACGCTTAACCTTGAACAAGGGGGTAGCGTTCCTCACACTTGTGTTCCAGCAAGTGTCCAGCCGTGGGGTACATCAACCACCATAATAAAAATTTCACCTACACACACTCACAACTACCACAAAAACGCCGAAAGCGTTGCATTAAAGCACATGCACCATTGCCACTTCTGAATGAAAGAAAAATAAAAATAAAACCAGAAAAAACAAAAATAAAACATAAATTTAACCACTGGGTTGCCTCCCAGTAAGCTGCCCGTCTTTATAGTCTTTGGCTAGACTTTCGCTTTGTTATCCTGGATCAAAAATAAAAGTAGACAACAGCTTTGCCAGGAAAACAAAATAGACAATAATTAAAAGCAAACCACCTGGATCAAAACAAAACGTTATCTTGGCAAATAAAATAGGAAAGTAAATACTCCACAAAACCTGGTGTTTAAGGAGATATTGTCGGTAACGTTGTTCCATTAGAAGACCAAGTGTGAATGGCTCTTCTTCCTCAAATTCGAGGACGTAAACATCCTCGTCCTGTTGGTGAGGCTCCTTGGAATGATTGTGAAGTTGATGACTAGTTGGAGGTGGCTCTTCCTTCTGAAATTTGAGGATGCAGAAATCTTCCTCAAGTGTTAAAGGCTCAATGGAAGATTCTTGTTGGCAGACAATTGTTGAGGAAGCTTCAACTTCTTCAATGTCTCTGGGATCAACCACATTAGGTACCTTCACTGGTTCACAGATAGGTGCAGACAGAATATCTTCAAATATTGGTTGCTCTATTTGAGTTGAGGTTGAAGGAGGAGGGCAATAGAACTCTTCAGCATGTCGCTCAACCTCTTCATCAGACTCCTCTTCAGCTTCAGAAATTATAGGCTTGGAATGGCCTTCACCCATCAAAGTCTCTACTTGAGATTGGTCCACTAGGTCCGAATAACTTTGGCTATGGGAGAATTCCACTTGCTCCTGTGCTAGCTGCTCAGCAAGCTGACTCATCTGTCTCTCCAAATTCTGATTAATGGATGCCTGATCAGCATATCTGGCTGCCTGCTCTGCAAACTTAGTATCATACCTAGATTCAATTTCAGCCAATTTAGCATTAGTGGCTTTTCTTTGCTCTAGGAGCTCCTCCAGCATACTCTCTATTCTGCTCGTATCCTCCTTAGGAGGCTCCTGATAGGTGTAGAATTGCTCGTCCTCCATCTGCATTCTTGTCTGCTCACTTTCCCACCAATAAGGTTGTCGATAAGACGGTTGTTGTGGTTGGTAATAATCTTGTCGCCTGAACTGGTTGTAACTTTGAGTACCCGGCTGATTATACCCGTTCAAATTCTGCTCTATGTTCATTATCGCAACTGTTGTCTCCAACTGTGTCAGCAGTCTCCTCAATTCATTCATGTTATCCTCCATCTTTGCCTATCAAAAACAAAAACAAAAATAAAAAGTAAAATAGAACTAAAAATAGAAAAGAAACACAAAAACAAAATTGACTAAACAAAATAATAAAGAGAAATGAAATATAAATAATGAAAAGAAAAAAAAAATCACACAAACAAAATAACTGAATTGAACAAAAGTATAACTGACGTAGTATAACCGTACTCTAATCTAGAATAAACAATTAAATCCTAATTAAACTAAACTAAACGAAATTAGTAAACAAAATAAAAATAAATCTAAATTAAAAAAAACATGGAACTAAACAAAATGCTATACGTGCACAAAAGTGAACTCTTATAAACAAACACGAAATTAATGACCGTAAAGAAAAGGAACATAACAGAAGGTCGATTTGGAAGGGAAAAAAACGAACACTATCGTAATAAAAATTAAAACAAGAAGAAAATTAAAGAAAAATATCTAATTCAAACTTCACGTACTAACTCCAAATCAACTGAAATACGAAAAGATAAAAATAAAAGAAAAGTAAATCCAAAAATCTCAAATAGATAAATAAAATTGTCAACTAACCGTGTCAGAGGTCCCCGGCAACGGCGCCAAAAACTTATTAGCAGAAATATATGACTATCTCTACCTAGGCAGTGTACCTATCGTTTTGCGGAATAGTGAATTGAGTGGGGTTGTCGATCTCAGGGACCTCGTTCAATTAACTGACAATTTATTTACTAACCGAGAAAACTAAACTAACAAAACAGGAAATGTCACTTTTTTTTCAGGTTTTACTTAATTTAATAAAAAGAATGACTAAACAAACTAACATAAAATAATGAAACAGTAAAAAGATAAAAATAAACTAAATAAAGAAATAAAGATTGAATCTAAAGAAGCACCCCGGATTGTTCTGCAAACCTTCACTTTATTAATCTATCAATAAACTCTTCCCTAATTCTGCAATAAACTCAAGAATTATAAATAGTTCGTTGACCGGTCCCTGTACAACGAACCCTAACTAACTGAAATAACAAGCCGCAAACCATGCCCAAGTTATCAAGTTAATAGCATTAAACACAATTCCTATTGAAGACAGATTAACCTATAGGCAAACCATGCTTCTAGTCGTTAATCCGGTTTAACTTCCTATGTCTTGTTAACTAATCTCAGCGCCGCATTTTGATTAGAAAACTACAAATATTGCTTTAATAATTAGCTAGAGAATTAAAGCGCATGAAGAACAGGAATTAAACTATTGTAATTATAATCAGAGAAAAAGATTACAAAATAACTATAAAGATCCGTTTTACTACCCCAACCCGGGGAGCTAAACTAACTACGCTAACATGACTATAAACATAACAAAAACAACAAAGGAATAACACATTGAACAGATTAGATAAAAAGGGAAGAAAAAACTCTGTTTGAAGAACTTCACTCCGCCTTCCGTCATCATGTGTCTCTGCATTAATCCTCTGCTAGAAGTGTGGGGTGTAACAATGACAAGTTGGTATGATGGTGGTGGTGTGAGATTGAACTACTGGTACGATGAAGATGATGATGGTGGCGTTCTGTTGAGTTCGAAGAGAATTCAGAGGCGCAGGCCTCTGGCCTCTCGTGTGGGGCGCCCCTGTATGGTCGAACCCTAACTTGTTTATGTACGCAGCGGCGATAGAAAATAAATTTATCTTCAATCCTTCTCTTCATTAGTCACGTGCAGACTAATATAGTTTTCCTGAATATAAACAAGAGTAACGTAAATATTAATCCATGACATGCAACCGACAATATTTATCACATTCATAATCACGTGTGGCTGTTATTAATACAAAAGAGAATGCGTGAGATTTGAAGTCCACGTGAATAACTTTTGTGAAAGTATAATAATGACGATGAAAGTGATATTAAAATAATGGTGTTGACTTTACAATGAATATCGTAATTTGACACATAAAATGTATCAATTGACATCAAAACATAAATCTAAGGGAAAACATATGATAAGTGAGAAATACGACATGAATTGTTATGAAAATAGGAAGAATTGAAACCCTAAAAATAGATGTATTTCGCACCTATCACCGCCCCTTTATCACCGGACATGTTTATGTCCTTGTCTTCTGTCCGTGCTTATTTTTACGGACGTACCACGGTTTCCATTTTTGTTGCGTCCGAACCGGCGTCCGGACCACCCTGGTTCGGACTGTGCGATTGTGTCCGCCCTTTTCTCCGCGGACGCGCAACGGACAGCTTCTTGTCCGGCCTTATTCACCCGGTTATGCCACGGATGGGTTTTTGTACTGTCCGAACCACCGTCCGGACCACACTGGTCCGGACGAAAACTGGTTTTCTTCTAAAATGTTCGTTTCAGCTCCGATTTGAGGTCCGTCTGCGCCTATGCGTTCGTCTCTTCGTCTACTTTGCTCCTAGCTTGGTTTTCCTCATGTTTAACCAATAAATATGTAAGATAACCAATAAAACATAAACTAGAGGAAAATTAACCAAAGTGGAGAAATGAGCAAGAAAAGTGCTAATAAAATATATGAAATACACCCATAAAACATGCTCATTTGGACACTTATCACACTTGTTGCACAATAGCTGCCTAGCAGATTTGAAACAAAAAAGTCTTGCACTAGCAGCACAATAGCTGCCTAGGGAAGAAAAAACGGTACATCACTAGTAGCACAATAGTTGCCAAGTGAAGACAAAACGGTATGGCATAAGTGGCGCAATAGCTGCCTAGCGGGTTTGAAACGAAAAAGTCTTGCACTAGTAGTGTAATAGCTGTCAAGCGGATTTGAAACGAGAAATATTTAAGCACTAGTAGCACAATAGTTGTCGAGTAAAGAAAAAATGCGACCGGACTAGTAGCGCAATAGCTGTCTAGTGGGTTTGCAATGAGAAAATTTCTTGCACTAGTTGGACAATAGCTGCCTAGTGAAGAAAAAATATAACCACACTAGTGGCACAATAGCTACCTAGCAGATTTCAAATAAGAAAATTATGGCACTTGTTACGCAATAGCTACCTAATGAAGAAAAAATGTAACCATACTAGTAGCACAATAGCTGCCTAGCGGGTTTGAAACGAAAATGCCTTACACTAAGCGCAATAGCTGCCTAGTGAAGAAAAAAAGATAACCGCACTAGTAGCGGAGCAGCATCCTAGCGGGTTTGAAACGAGAAAATTCTTGCACTAGTAGCACAATAGCTGCCTAGTGAAGAAAAAATGGTTTCGAACTAGCAGTACAATAGCTGTCTAGCGGGTTTAAAACGCAAAAGTCTAGCACTAATAGCGGAATCGCTGCCTAGCGGGTGCGTAGCGAAAAATCTTACACATGTAACACAATAGCTGCCTAGTGAAGAAAACACACGAATGCACTAGTAATGCAATAGCTACCTAGCCGGTTTGAAATTAAAAAGTTTGGTAATAGTAGAGTAATAGTTGTCTAGTGGATTCGAAATGAGAAAATTGCACTAGTAGCACAACAGCTACCTAGTGAAGAAAAATTATGACCGCACTGCTAGCACAATAGCTGCCTAGCGGGTTTGAAACGAAAAAGTCTTACACTAGTAGCGCAATAGCTGCCAAGTGAAGACAAAATGGTATGGCCCAAGTAGCGCGATAGCTGCGTAGCGGGTTTGAAACGAAAAAGACTTGCACTAGCAGTGCAATAGCTGTCAAGTGGGCTTGAAACAAGAAATTGTTTTGCATTAGTAACACAATAGCTACCTAGTGAAGAACAAATGCGACCGCACTAGTAGCACAATAAGTGTCTAGCAGGTTTGAAACGAGAAATGTTTTTTCACTAGTAGCACAATAGCTACCAAGTGAAGAAAAAATGCGACCACACTAGTAGCGTAATAGCTGCCTATCGGATTTAAAACAAGAGAATTCTTGCACCAGTAGCGCTATAGCAGCCTAAAGAAGAAAAAATGTGACCGCACTAGTAGTGCAATAGCTGCCTAGTGGGTTTGAAATGAAAAGGTCTTGCACTAGTAACACAATAGCTGCTTAGTGAAGAAAAAACATAACCGCACTTGTAACACCCCAACTCAATCCAAATGTGGTCTCGCAACTTAACATCATACATATAACATGTCACAGCGGAATTCTTTACACTCTAGGACCTTGCCACGGTCTGACTACAGAATATACCGAACATTAGTACATAACAACCTTAGCCAAATACATATTCTTCTTACAATCCCCTCACATCCTATACATCTTACTAACTCAATTGCCATATGAGTGTACATGCACAACTCGTAGGCCACACTTAACCCGTAACACTTGTACCCCTTCTTACTCTCGCGACGGCCGCCTCCTGATGTTCACCTGTGTAGTAAAAACAGCCCCCAAAGGGGGTCAGCACGAATGCTGGTACGATCCTCTCATGGCCCCCAAGCTAACGTGGCTACGACGACTAATTGTCGATAGCATGGAGGTTGATTAGATGCACAACATAATAGAAGGTGCAGTAAACAACAACTCAGATATGAACAATCAAAGTTCACACACAATGAACGACTTAAATGCGTTCCCTTAATTAGAGAGTTAATTATTTAACTCCTTAAGTAATGTTCCCTCTTAATCTTAGTCCATCCTTATCTCAACTCAATCTTAGTCTTATCTTAATCTTAGAAACAACCATCCTTTAATAAGGAGTGGATGTAGCTTACCTTAATCTTAGAAACAACCATTCTTTAATAAGGAGTGGATGTAGCTTATCTTAATCTTAATAATACAAACCATCCTTTAAAGAGGAATGGTTGCAACTCATCTTAACCTTACCTTAATCTTAATCTCAACTTAATCTCAGTATACAAACCATTCCTGGAAGGGAATGGTTGTAGCTTAATTCGAACCTAGGATTTAGGTGATCCCACCGCACCATCTTAATGCCACCTACTCTGGACGGGAGTCCAGCGTAGCTGAGCCGGCAACCGGCCCTAGGCTACAAGTCCGAAGACAAGTCCTTAAGCGGAGGGCGGATCTGATTCAGATACCGTCCCCCTTTTTCCTTAGCATGCATGACCGGAGATCGGTCCCGTGTTTCCTCACTCAAGTTCCAGTTAGTAGTAGTCTCAAGACCATGTTTGTTTGTTAACCTCTTTCGGTTTATATCAACCCATATTAGGGAGCGTTCTTTAGTCTCACTCATTTCCTTACTAAACGTTAGTTAGTAAGTTCTCACGGTAAGTTGTGTTAGTTTTCAAACATCACACAACAATACAATAAACATAATATCCCGGTTGCATGCTTTATCTTGTTTAGTGAGCACACAAAAACAAATAGCACACAAGCCGAGGGACACCTCGTTAGCAAGCAGGTCACAAGAAGAACTGTACCGTTCACCGTTGGCCGTTCGGTTGCTTAATCTCTTCCGGAGTCCAATTTCCAAGTCCTAAAACATTCTTTCAGTTTTAGGTTGTTAATCACTTAACTCAATTCAACTTACTTATCTTACTTAACTTACTTAACCCTTAATGATTCCAACCTAACACCTCTTAAGTCTTACAACTTAATCTTACAAACTTAATCTTAAACTTTTAAGTTTATTCTTAACTTAATCCCTTAGGTCTTTATACCACTAATCATCATTGCCCCCTTAATGGGGGTACCATTAATACCACTAAACTCTCTTAGGGTTTCTTTTTTTTTCTTTTTTTTAAATCTTAAGGGCCGTCCGACCCACCGTCCGACCCACCGATTGGGTCGGACCATGCCAGAGACTCTCCCGTCTTTTAAAACCCCTCCGTCCGACCCACCGTCCGACCCACCAACTGGGTCGGACCATTACAAAAACTCTTATGGCGGCTTAACAGAGGTCCGTCCGACCCAAACTTGGGTCAGACCCCTGGGTCGGACGCCACCAAAACATGTCCAAAATTTGTTAAATCTTCACCAAACTTCTCCTTAAGCCTTCTAATGTGTTCTAACATTATTTAGACCCTTAAACCCACCTTTAATCATCCTCCAAACTCATGAAAATCACCTCCAAAGATCATTCCAACCTTTAGCTCAAATCTTGCAAGAAATTCCCAACACTTGTCAATTAATTCCTTATATTTCTAACATGTACATTTTGTCTAAAACTTCAACTAACCAAAGTGTTTCTTTTCTACCCATATAACTCCTCCTTAACATCATTGCACTCCATCTTTGCTTGTTTAACCTTTCAAGGTCATCTTGCATGTCCATGCACAATTTCTCTTCTTTTCACTTGTTACTCATCACTCTTAAACTCTTAAGCTTGCTTATACATTTCTTTCCATTACCTTAATACCTTGACATTGTTCTTCATTTATCTTAACCATGCAACACCCTCCTCAGGAATTTCCACTTCTTTTATGCAACTTACTCACCATTCTCATGATCATAACCTCTTATACGTTTCTAGTCATTCCCTTGACGACTTACAACATTCTCCTACCATTTTCACTTCCATCACCCAAGTCCACACATTACCATTCAACCAAACCTTACTAGTCCACCACTAACATCACCACCTCTTACACAAACTTCCCGAACTCTCATTGTTCTTCTCTTAGTTCATACCTAAATCATCTCAAAGCATTATACATCATTTCCTTCAGATTTGCACAAGTCTTACCATTCCTCATACCATGACTTTGGTGTGTTCAATGCACCCATCTAAACTCTAATTTCCTCATAGACCATTCTAGGTCATTCTAAACCTCAAGAGCTCCTTAGTTAACTCATTTCCACTCAAATTCCTTTTATGACTCCTAGTAAATCCTAGGTCATATTAGTTCACCACCATCACTTAAACACTTATTTTCTACTCAAATTTCGCCATAGGTTCTCTAGTATCTTATCATGCCCACGCACATTGTTTTCCTCATTCAACCATCTCACACACATCAAGTTCTTTCTCATCACATCTCATCACCAAACCAACTCATTCACAACAACTCATTATATTGCAATAGTCTTAAATTGCATAGCACCAAGGCTCTTAAATGACATGGCTCTTAGGCCCTTAAATGACTTAAACTTAAACACTGAATTTCCCACATATAAAAGCTTTCAACCTGCAAATACACCCATCAATCTCATAGTAATTATAATGCTCTTAAAATCCACCTTAAACTTATATTACTAACTCATTCTCATTGGCTCCTTAGTCACAAGTTCATAGCTTGTTTAAGTTCTTTTTCTTAGGTTACATACCCATTACCTAATGTAAGCCCTAGGCTACATTGGTACTCATCTAAACTCATTCCTTAAACCTTAAACCACCATTAGGTAAATAATTTACCTTGTTTTCTCAAGCTTATCTTAACTTCCTCCTTAGACCTTCTTCTTGCATGAATCTCGGCCACCACTTAAATTCCCCTTGCCAATGTTCTAATCAATATTCAATGACTCATATGAGTACTAAACAATACACTAACCTCAAGGAATGAAAACCTAGGTTAGAAATGTGTTCTAAGGCATAAAAGTGGATGATTACCTTTAAAGTCTCAAAGTAGACTTGGGCATTGAATGAAATAGGACCTCCACTAGTCCTTGGTGAATAAATCAAGCTAGAACACGGCATAAAAACAAGGCCTCGTGAGTAGTAATTTTCGGCCATGTGGAAGGAATGATGGAAACATGGTTTTTCTAACATTTTCTTTACCTTAAGAGAATGGAGAAGCTAATGAGCTCTTCAAACTTGATTTTCCTCCATCAATGGAGTTTTCTCTTGGCACCAAAATGGAGCTTTGAAAGATTTGAAAAGATAGAAAGGAGGGCCTTGACTTAACTAAGACAAATATGCAATTTGTTTTGGATTTGGAGCTTGGAGTTGCACTTGGCAAGTGAATGAAGGTGAGGAGCCATGAATGGAGCTCTCTCTCGGTTTGGAGCAGGAGAGGAGAAAGAGAAATCGTGGAAGGAAGGAGAAATGAAGACAGAGAGTGTGAGCCTCGATTTTAAACCCTATCCTATGTTGATTAAAGTTGATTAGGATCTAACCGGGTTTTAGGTCCACTTATAGTCTAAGATTAATAACTATGTCATATAACAATAATTATTAAAACCTAAGCTAGCTCACTGGAACCTATTATGAGTCGCCACCTAATTTTAACCTAGATCAAATTAGGAAAGGAGAGTTCGGGTTCGGGGGCTCGATATTCGACTTAATTAGGGTTCAATTACTTTCATTACCCCTCCTAGGTCGTTTTTCCTCTACTTGGTTTGATTACGGCTTTTTACAAAGTTGCTTTTTAACCTAAGTGCGCGCTTCTGTTTTTTTGTGTTTTTTTAGCATTTTTTGACAGAAAATTAAAGTGGAAATTAAAATTACCTAAACTAGGGTTTCGGAGGCAGAATTAGGTCAAATTTTGTTTCTGTCCGTGGCCACGGACCTAATGTCCGAGACCACGGACCCTAGTTAACCTATATGAAAAATAAAAGTCGAATTAAATGAAAACAGAAAATTGTAAAGTCCGGGGCCACGGACAGGCCGTCCGTGGGCCCGGACATTATTAGAAAAACCTAATTTTTTTTTTAAATTTAAAAAACTCGCCGCCGTCCGTGGGCGTCCGGGCTTACGGACAAGGAGTCCGGGACCCCGGACATGACGTCCGTGGGTGCGGACCGCCCTCGGACAGCGGCGTTAAGGCTGTTCCCGAAGGTGTTTTTGGCTCAAATTTTATGGGTGCGTAGCCTGAAGATGTACAATGCGTTAGTGATCGAAAGTTCTCAATTTGAATTCGAATTATGCACGAAACTTGGTAAACAAAGTTATTGGACAGAAGCTTGAATAAACAGCAATACAGAAGCGTACGAAGGTTAGTTTGAGCCCAAATTTTGAGGCAGGACAGATAATACCGTGGAGAATTAGGGAAGTGGAGTTTCTACCTGTTTTACCTTCGGATTCACAACGTTTCTTCACACCGGGATTCGTCGAGTGCTCCGTTGATGGCAGACCCGAGAGGATTTCGACCCAAGCTTCTGGTTGTTGGTTGTCCTTGCTGTTCTTCACGTTTTGGTGGTGTTTTGTGGGGTTTTGATGACTATTGATGCTTTGGGGATTGGAAAACGTGTTTAGATGGTGATTTCGGGGGATTTTCGGTATGATTTGGGTGGCCGGGTGTTGGAAAACGTGAGAGAGAGTGAGGAGGCTGTGTTTTCTGACTCTCTAGGGTTCTTGAGCATATGAGGTTCTGATTTTATCCAAAAACCTATCCCCTTATATAGACTTTCTTAAAGATAAAGAAAATCTAGTAAAAGTAAGATATTTCGATATTTTAGTTAAGTGACTTCCCAAAGGAATTTTGCTGTGAAATTTTAACCACATGTCAAGGATGGATATTATGAATTTTCTGAGGTGGAACCGAATTTTTTGAATATTGGAATATTTTTAAATTGAATTTCTCGTCAGATTCAGTCAGAAATTGCTAGAAAATTATTGGAAATTCGAAAAATCAAAATTCCAACGCCATTATGCTTAAAATGTCATCCTCTATCATGGGTTAAAATATCAAAGCGTTTCAAGCTGATTTGGGCATCCTTTGGAGGAGAGAGAAAGCTTACAAGAGGTCTTAGGAGCCTTTAAAGATTACCAAAACGCCCCTGAAAGTGACGAAGCTGCTCCCCATGCCATGGAACGTGCCGATCGGACCGGGATCGCTCACCGCTTGATTAAAATGCCTCTCACACACCAGTACCACGTAGACCCTAACCAGGGGGTCAAAATTTTGGGTATAACAGATTGCCCCCCGTCAACTAGACTTTGTAATGAAAGTGAGAAGGCTAGTTGATGCCTGAGTGATACCCCAAAATTTCAAATGTTTCCAAGACCCTGCATGTTATCAGAAAACTGATAAGTTGTGTCGAGCTATTCTAAGGCGCTGACTACCTACAATGCATGAGATGTTGTCAAGCGGTTCTAAGGCGTTGACTACCTATGACGAATGAGATGATGTCAAGCGATTCTAAGGCGTTGACTACCTATAATGAATGTGATGATGTCAAGCGATTCTAAGGCGTTGACAACCTAAAGTGTGAAAATGAGATAGTGTCAAGCGATTCTAAGGCGTTGACAACCTAAAGTGTGAAAATGAGATAGTGTCAAGCGATTCTAAGGCGTTGACAACCTAAAATGTGATAACTGGGTGGTATGCAAATGCAAGAATGCTGAGATGTTGATGATGCTAATGATGCTGATAATGTTGATGATGCTGATGATGTTGATGATGTTGATGATGATGATGATGTTGATGATGCTGATGATGCTCGGATGCTTCTGGGGACCGAAACCCGTGCCAATGCTCCTGGCTGGACCCAATGTGGACTTATTGCCATCGCCCCCCAAGCCGGTGTGCAGGGATAACTCCTGGTAAAAACCTTGGGGACTTATTGCCTTCGCCCACCATTCGTTGATCCCGAAAATAAGTTGACATCGCAAAAGGAGGATTTATTGCCATCACCTCGCCAACTTTTCTGTCGCCAGGTCTTGTGACGCGCCTGGATAATGCAACTAGGTCTTACGACGAGCCTATATGAATGAGATGAATGCAATGTGTTTGATAAGAGTGGGTACGCTAAAGGGTAACGCTAGGTCTTACTACGAGCCTAAGGGAATGCAGCTAGGTCTTATGGCGAGCCTAAAAATGGTTCTAGGTCTTATGGCGAGCCTAAAAATGGTTCTCAGTCTTATGACGAGCCTAAAAATGGTTCTAGGTCTTATGACGAGCCTAAGGGATGCAACTAGGTCTTACTACGAGCCTAAGGGAACGTGACTAGGTCTTACGGCGAGCCTAAAAATGGTTCTAGGTCTTATGACGAGCCTAAAGGGATGCAACTAGGTCTTACTACGAGCCTAAGGGAATGTGACTAGGTCTTATGGCGAGCCTAAAATGGTTCTAGGTCTTATGGCGAGCCTAAGGATGGATCTAGGTCTTATGACGAGCCTAAGGATGGATCTAGGTCTTATGACGAGCCTAAGAATGGATCTAGGTCTTATGACGAGCCTAAGGATGGATCTAGGTCTTATGACGAGCCTAAGGATGGATCTAGGTCTTATGACGAGCCTAAGGATGGATCTAGGTCTTATGACGAGCCTAAGGGTTGTTCTAAGTGAAAGTGAGTAAAATGTATGATGGGTCTAAATGGATGTAGAAGGATTAGGGTTTATGTCAAATCTGGAGATGGTGGGGCTCATGATGGGCCTATGAATGTTTGAGTGTGAAGATAGGGCTTAGGACGGGCCTGAGGGATTTTGATGTGGAGGTAGGGCTTACGACGGGCCTGAAGGTGTTTGAATGTGGAGATAGGGCCTAGGTCGGGCCTGCGGGTATTTTGATGTGGAGGTAGGGCTTAGGACGGGCCTGAGGTGTTTGATGTGGATGTAGGGCTTAGGACGGGCCTGAGGAAATTTGATGTGGAGGTAGGAGCTTATGCCTGTGGTGGGATGGTGGTGCTCAAGCTTTAGGTTTCAATTGGTGTTGTCATGGCAATTGTTGGAACCAACAATTGCCCCCAATATTCTTCCTTAGGACAATCTGAGCTAGAGTTCATGGCAATTGATCGGAACGATCAATTGCCCCCAGTATTTTCTTTGATTAAACGTGCGAACAAGTCTCACCCTCACAGGGTCGAGGCTTATGCTTTGATGTGGTGCTTCTTATCCTACACTCGACGTGTTTTGTGTTTGCACTCGTTTTTCACTTACGGTCATAACTTCTCAACCATTGAATTTGACATTTGTTAGATTTACGTGTTTAACCTGTTACCTTCACTCGATTGGATACACAACTACTAAGTCGGAAGTCTTTTGAGCTTATAACGTGGCCATGGGGTGTGATGAATGACAATAGGATAATGGCGGAATGTTTAGGATATGTGGAGCTTTAAGGGTGACCAAAGCTGCAACTTGCACCGTCTCTCGGACTTATCTTCTTTGCCTTGGAGTCATTTGGCTACTTCATGATGACTTCGCTTGTGAACTTGGGGCTTGGAACTTTTGGATTGTTCCTTGCATCTTCTTTCTTTTTTCCGATTTTGGATTTCTTCGAGGCTTTTCAGGTTCGCCTTTCTTTGAATTTCCTTTCCTTCGGGGTTCTTGTGTTTCCCGGTTTTGAACTTCGAGAGCTGTTTTTAATGTTAGCTCATTTGGATCCTGTGTCACCTTGGGACCATTTGCGGATCGTTTCGTCATGCTGGTAGCGGTTTTGCTTCTTTGTGAGGTTGTAGTTCGGGAGTCGGGCTCCTTGCTTCCTTTGGTCACCGGGTCGGTTATTCATCATTGGTTGGCTTGTTTGTGGAGCTTGTAGTGTTGTAAAAGAGGTCATACATGAAAAGCTCAGTGGGGGTGCCTAGGGTGTAATGTCAGTTTCACAAGCTTTTTGCTGTGTGGTGCTGTTTCCTAGGTGCTTCGTCATCCCTAATAGTTGTGTATCCGTTCTTTGCTACTTTTCACAGGTTTAAGCGTAAATTTACAAATTATCTCCTTCGGTCTGAGTCATGCCGTTTACCTCACCTTTGAATGTGGCCTCTCTGGAGTCGTGTAAAAGTGACACGCTCTTTCGCTCTTGGTTTCACCGCTCAAGGCACTCTCGCGAAGTGTACACTCAGAGACTTGTTTGCACATTTAAACAAAAAATAAACAAACGTTATCGTTCCTTAACTCAGATTGCCCCCAGTATTGATTTGGGGTTTGTGACAAGCCTTTTGAATACCCAAGTTATTTGTGGAAAGTGGTTGTGTGGAATAACAATGGTGAGTGGTGATGGGGTGATCTAGTGGAGCAAATTTTTGGTTTTATGTATTCGGTGAAATGTTAAGAAAGTGGAGTGGTGAGACACATGGGGTGTATATGTTGAAGGTGGTATTTGTACGAGGAGTTGTAGTGAGTATGGACGGAGCGATGAGGTTGCCTTTTTTTGTTTTGATTGGAAAATGCTTTGCATGGAAATTGTGAAAATGGAACCATGTATTATTCAATGTAAAAATAACGTTGGAAACTACAAACTCGGGAGAGCTACCAAGAATAGTAAAGGGGACTAACTACTATGAAAGCCAAAAGGTGACTAATAAAAAGAAATCTACCTAATTGAAAAGCAAAACAGTACTTAAAGACTACAAACTCTAATAAGACTCGGGCATGGATGCCCTGCCTACACCCCCATGTCCTTGAAATTGATGCCCTTGATCGATGAGATCTTGGATTGCGTGTCTCAAAGCCTTGCAAGCATTGGTATCATGGCCGGGTAATTGGTGGTACCAACAGAACTGACTTAGATTCCTTCCTTTTTGAGGGTCCCCAGGTCGGGGAGTGAGAGGCTGTAGCATGTTTCGTTCCTGGAGCATTGCAAATGTCTGGCTTAATGGTTGGCCAATGTCTGAAAATTCTCTCCGACGGTAGCTCTGTCGGGGTGGTTCAACTGCTCCAATGATCCAACCTGGTTCTCTTTGACCGGCATTCGCCTCATGCTGCCTAGACCTTTTCCGGGTGCAACTTTGGATGCAAGCTGTTGTCTCATTGTCCGGTTCTATCTTCTCAATTGTCGTTCTGAGTTCTGCGGCAATCTCCTCGACATTCCCTTGCAATCCTTGGGCTCCACAGGAGCCGATTTTAATGTGGTCGTGAAGAGAGCCAAGAAGCCTACCCACTAGTGCATCCTGAGCTTGACGTCTGGCCTCCAGGGAAAGGGCCTTTGCCTTCATTTCCTCGATTGCTGCGACGTAGTTCGACTCCATGGCATCCCTGACAGCACCATGTCTCCGTTCCATAGCAGCCATCATGGCCTCTAGTTCAGCTCGACCATTCTCTCTTGTATTAGCGGCTCCATGAAAGTCCGCATCCCGAGAGTTGATCCTGTTTCTCAACTCTTCTACGGCTTCCTCCATGGCTTTTAGCCTAAGCGCTATCTCTGCCATTCTATCCTCCGTTGTAACTGGCCTTCCTTTTCCCTCCATGCTTGTGATGACAGTTTACCTGTTTTCAAAATACCATCTGTCAGAAAATAAAAGAGGAACGGACTGAAGTTCTGGGCCGAGAAGGAGTACTTGGTAAGATGGCGTTCTAATTTAGAGCTTGTTTGGGTCAAGTAATTCTGATTAGGCCTAAAAGATGACACCTAAACCTAGAAAATTGGGCCAAAGCCCGAGTTAAAAGCTTTCCTACACCAGAATGGGCCTTGAAACGAAGAGGCCTGATGGAATTTCATGGAATGCTTTAGGTGGATTTATTTTTCATGGGCCTAGAACTAAATTGATAATTCAAGTTGGGCCGAAAGAGAAATCACCTAAGTCTAGGCTTTTGGGCCAAAGCCCAAACGACTCACAAATTAAACTAAACGGGGCCTCTGGGCCGCAAACACATAGTGCTGCCGATTCGGGTTGGGCTAGGTTGACGTAGGAGAAGTTCCTATCAATCTCTAGGCTGGGAAGTGGGCCGATGATACAAGCAGACAAGGCCCACACAAATTCAACATGTCCTCACTTGACGGTTAAATCAATATGGGTATGGATCGATCCGGAGAGGTGCTTGGGGCTTGGGCCCAGGTCACCACAAAGGAATAGGGCTTGCACGCTATTCTCTTTGGGCTTCCCCACTTTTTTCACATCACTATTAAGTGTGCGTCTACGGCCGGGTCTTTGAATGACCAAACATTGGGCTTGGTAAGGACACTGCCAGGAAAACGCTTGGGGCTAAAGCCCAGGTATTAAGGGGATGTGGTTAGACGACATCCTCCTCTTTTCCCCCGCTTATTCACATCACCTAAAAGGTGTGAGTCCCTGACAGGGGACCCTCAAACGGGTCCCGGGGTGAAATCGGTTTGCGTGGACCCTCGCTCTCATATGATGCAAAGGTGCAAAAATTAAAGTGCGCACGCAAGTAAACAGACAGAGTAAATAAAGCCATAAATAAACATTTTCAAGTTAAGCCCTCTTTCTTAAAATTAAACAGGTTAAAATTAAGAAGTTTGTCCCCAGCAGAGTCGCCAGTCTGTGAGCCTCGATTTTAAACCCTATCCTATGTTGATTAAAGTTGATTAGGATCTAACGGGTTTTAGGTCCACTTATAGCCTAAGATTAATAACTATGTCATATAACAATAATTATTAAAACCTAAGCTAGCTCACTGGAACCTATTATGAGTCGCCACCTAATTTTAACCTAGATCAAATTAGGAAAGGAGAGTTCGGGTTCGGGGGCTCGATATTCGACTTAATTAGGGTTCAATTACTTTCATTACCCTCCTAGGTCGTTTTTCCTCTACTTGGTTTATTACGGCTTTTACAAAGTTGTTTTTAACCTAAGTGCGCGCTTCTGTTTTTTTGTGTTTTTTTAGCATTTTTTGACAGAAAATTAAAGTGGAAATTAAAATACCTAAACTAGGGTTTCGGAGGCAGAATTAGGTCAAATTTTGTTTCCGTCCGTAGCCACGGACCTAATGTCCGAGACCACGGACCCCAGTTAACCTATATAAAATAAAAGTCGAATTAAATAGAAAACAAAAATTGTAAAGTCCGGGGCCACGGACAGGCTGTCCGTGGGCCCGGACATTATTAGAAAAACCTAAATTTTTTTAAATTTAAAAATCGCCGCCGTCCGTGGGCGTCCGGGCTTACGGACAGGAGTCCGGGACCCCGGACATGACGTCCGTGGGTGCGGACCGCCCTCGGACAGCGGCGTTAGGCTGTTCCCGAAGGTGTTTTGGCTCAAATTTTATGGGTGCGTAGCCTGAAAGATGTACAATCGTTAGTGATCGAAAGTTCTCAATTTGAATTCGAATTATGCACGAAACTTGGTAAACAAGTTATTGGACAGAAGCTTGAATAAACAGCAATACAGAAGCGTACGAAGGTTAGTTTGAGCCCAAATTTTGAGGCAAGACAGATAATACCGTGGAGAATTAGGGAAGTGGAGTTTCTACCTGTTTTACCTTCGGATTCACAACGTTTCTTCACACCGGGATTCGTCGAGTGCTCCGTTGATGGCAGACCCGAGAGGATTTCGACCCAAGCTTCTGGTTGTTGTTCTTGCTGTTCTTCACGTTTTGGTGGTGTTTTTGTGGGTTTTGATGATTATTGGTGCTTTGGGGATTGGAAAACGTGTTTAGATGGTGATTTCGGGGGATTTTCGGTATGATTTGGGTGGCCGGGTGTTGGAAAACGTGAGAGAGAGAGAGGAGGCTGTTTTCTGACTCTCTAGGGTTCTTGAGCATATGAGGTTCTGATTTTATCCAAAAACCTATCCCCTTATATAGACTTTCTTAAAGATAAAGAAAATCTAGTAAAAGTAAGATTTTCGATATTTTAGTTAAGTACTTCCCAAAGGAATTTTGCTGTGAAATTTTAACCACATGTCAAGGATGGATATTATGAATTTTCTGAGGTGGAACGAATTTTTTAAATTGGAATATTTTTAAATTGAATTTCTCGTCAGATTCAGTCAGAAATTGCTAGAAAATTATTGGAAATTCGAAAAATCAAAATTCCAACGCCATTATGCTTAAAATGTCATCCTCTATCATGGGTTAAAATATCAAAGCGTTTCAAGCTGATTTGGGCATCCTTTGGAGGAGAGAGAAAGCTTACAAGAGGTCTTAGGAGCCTTTAAAGATTACCAAAACGCCCCTGAAAGTGACGAAGCTGCTCCCCATGCCATGGAACGTGCCGATCGGACCGGGATCCCTCACCGCTTGATTAAAATGCCTCTCACAACACCAGTACCACGTAGACCCTAACCAGGGGGTCAAAATTTTGGGTATATCAGAGAGGAAGAAAGGTAACTTAAGTGATGAAGATATTTGTTATAAAAAGGTGAATAGTCTTTGCTTTTACTTTCCTTCCCTTTTTCTTTCTTAATTGATGAAGTCTTTAATGACTCATCCCTTAGAAACCGGCCCCCATCATAAATAAGGCTAGTCATGGTCTTTTTTGACCAACTAATTAGCTTATATTGATTAAAACTTAAACTAGTTACTATTTGGCACTATTCACTAAATAATGCACATATTTCTGAAATTTTTGATTTCCCATTGATTTAGACTTACTAATGTGATACTAATTAGTACACATGTTGATTAAAGAGTAATGATGGACATTTAGCAACTCAAAACCCATTTCTAAGACAATTTCTCAAAAATGTGCTTTAAGACTTCTTAAAGCACATTTTGTGTTTTAACTTGTTTTCAAGCTTGGTTTTCTTTGCTAATTGATTTAAAACGTCCATTAGCATATTACTAAAGTCTTATAATGGTATTTGGGTGCTAATCAAAGTCACACCAAGCTTAGAGCACGTTTTTGCCCAAATTGTCCTTAAGGCACTTTCTTGTGTTTTCCTTGGTTTAAATTGTCTACCAATCTTTCTAAGGAATATTCTAGCCTTACTACATCATAATTTTATGTTTACTTAGCACACTTAGGTTTGGGATATTTCAATCTACCCCCCTTAAAAGAACTTTGTCCCCAATGTTCCCATGCACCATATCTTATTAGGATACATATCTTACCTCATTCCTCAGATCATATAGATCATACTTATGTATACTTAAACTCATTGGATCATTAGATCCGCCATATTCTTATACTCAAATATCACACAACATGCTTAAGCATGTATAGCACTCAAAATTCTCTTTGTTTCTTTTGATGATTAAAACATTCACATAATTTCCAACGTATTCTCCTGTCACCGGTCCGTAGACAATGGCTCATTCGTCCTCGTCACCATGGGCCAGAATACAAACACTCTGCTCTCCCCATGTCACCGGTCCGAAGACAAAGGCTCGTGCGTCCTCGACTTCATGGGTGAGACTCAGTAAAAAGGTAATCCTTTTTACGAGGTCATGTGAGGAATAATTCCTCTAATTAAAAATACAATCAACTCCAATTTCATTTTATCCTAAGGCCTCTATCCATAGTGTGATTTAATTGTGACCACTGCTAGGGAGTTTCAGGAATCATCCAACCCTGATGTGATCAGCATCAGTGTAGAACTATCCTTCCACCCCAATTTGTGTTCGGTTTCCCTTGATCCCTAGAAAATCAAGTTCCACCTCCCACGTCATTTTCAAACATCCAAATAATTCACTCATGTCCAATTTTCTATCTTTTTAGTTCTTCTAATCATAATCAATACATCTCCCAAGTGTGGACTCAGTCCATCAAACATTCCCAATTCATCTCTTAGTAATTACCTCAAGACTTAAATTCCTACTAAGTTCTATAACTGTCCCACACCAATTCTCACCATCTTATATCTCATAGAATTACAATTTCCTTCCTCATACTCATATCAAATTGTATCTCATAATGTTATCTTATTCTTATCTCACACATAGTCTCATATCGACTCATACCTCATATATTCCTTATTTCTTAAGTCTCCTTAATCCTCTTCCTTAATTCTCTTAAATTGTACTCACACCGGAGTTAACAAGATAGGTACTTAATATGTATGGTATTCACATCTTCTGTGTGCAATAACCATAATTTATCTCAGAATGTTTATGTAAAACATATTCTCAAATTATTTTGTGCTATGCACACCGTAGTTTATGTACTCAGTACACAAACATACGCTAAGCGGTTTTCGCTCTACCCCCCTTAAAATGGATTACGCCCACGTAATCAGCATTATATCATCCTTGAACATAAGTTCAAGATGTCTAATTCTCACCAAGCATTCTAGCTTCCACGTCATCTATCTTACTTATAATTCGATCAGAAATGACTTAGTCTCTGTATCGAGGATTCTTAACGGTACTTATACCGTTTCCTTAACTTAGTTCGGTCTAATCTCAAAGGTAGTGATCTGCTAGCTTCCGCTGCACGACTCTGATAGTTTTAGGTTTATTTGCCTCTCTTATCCTTTTTACAGTATCAGATATCTTTCTCTTGCGTGCTTATGGTTTAGCACTAAAGGTCCCTCAATGGTCACGTGTTATCTTTATATATACACGGCCTTGATGGGTTATAGCTCGTCTATCCAGTCTCCCTGGAGATCTAATGTTCATACTCTTAGTGTTTTCTCGAATGTCTAAATCGTTCTCTCCAACTGACCTTTGGTCTGAGGATGATTCCTAATCTGAAACTACTGTTTAGTGCTTATTGCACTTTACAGTTTAATCTTATTCATCTTAAGACATGTCCTATGTCTATACTTAACAATCCGTGCTTCTCGCACTTCATAGTCCTTAATTATTTGTTCTCTGATTCCTTTGCGTTGCTGGTTCAACTGAATTCTTCTCTTCGACTGTTTGTGGTAATGGCTGCTCTTGTCTGATCTTGTGTCATTGTCCGTGGTACGGAGTCGACTACCTCCCGTGTTCCTTACACCACTCGTCTACATGCATGGGGTACCTTACTGGTACATTACTACTTACCCAACTAACTCATAAATGAGCTTGTCAGGCCTGCAAGCCCCTGTGGGGTGCAGTCGTCCCACGTCTCGTTTTAGTAAACTCATAGTGTCCATCACACGTTTAGCTATTGCTAATTATGAAGTATTCTGTTGTCGATCTCCTCTTTCACCGTTCCATAATAACATTTATTGTTCTTCTTGAAGTTAATCAAGGGAAGTCCATTTACTGTGTTCTTGGGTATGGTATGCTCCAGCTCCTTTCTGTATTCCGTATTGATTCTATTTCTTAGTAGCTTAGGTCTCTTTCCATAGAGCCTCTTATCTTCTTTCTCATATTCATTCTATTAGGGATGCACTTCCAGTTCCTTAAGGAATGGGTTGTGTGCTTCCTGTGTAATCTTACCAAACCAGGTCCAGACTACAGGCATCAATGCACAGTTCGTCTACCATCTTATTTCCTTACTTATATTGGTCTTAACTCATAAATCTCATTGCCTCTGTGTCAATATTTGACGGCTCATACCTAACGGTCGCTTTACCGCGCACCACGACTTAATTCCCCTTATATAACTATTGTACTCACGACCACTACTACCGTGGTAGTTGGCCCTTACCATGTTGCCCATTGATGGTGCAACCTCTTACTCACTTATTCTAATGTCTTACCTTATACTCAATCCCTTCTTGGTGTATGGTGGTTGTCATACCGTGCTATAAAATAGTTAACTCTTACCACGAAGGTGTTCTGCTTCAATCTCAGATTTGTAAGTAGGCTAATTTCTCTCGCTTTCTTTCATCCTTAGTGATGTTATCTACCATGTAACTTAACTGGTTCCTGAAGAAGTCATCCGCTGAGTCACAAGCTCTTCTGAGCATTGGTCACTTGACGTGCCATAATGTGCACTCACAATGTCTATCTCTGACAATTACTAATCCTTACATCCTGGTGTTGAATATGGGGTCTATCTGTGGAACCTTCCTTATTACTCAAGTGTATCTGATATGTTCTAAAGTAATCTCAAGTTTACAGTTTCCATTCTCTAACAAAAGCGTATTGCATCTCTAATAAGTGAAAGCCCTTTTGAGGGTTCATTCCCCTCATGGCCTCACAACAAGGAGAGGTATCCCCACCCTAAAGGCATGGTTCGTTCTCCGCCCCTGTCCTTAGCATTATTTCAATATTCTCATTGGTCCCCTTTCTTGGTAATATTCTTCCCAACCTAAGTTATAGGTTTGTAATCGTTCACATCTACACATTGTAGTTCATTCGTGGCTTAAACAAGCTCTCTTACAACTTACTGCACCTCGGGCTCTGATGTGGTTAACATCCTTGGCACGTAGGCTCTTAATGCTTAATGTCTCAGTTCATTATTTGTACTCTTACTCATCTGTAGGTCATCCTTATAAGATTCTGGTTCTTTGAGCACTATCCACCGTTAGGTTACATACTAAATGTAGTATCGGGTTTCATGGTAAGTTGCTGCATCCTGCTTCCTGCTATGGAAGTTGTTCAGGTGATCTGAGGTTACTTAATGTCTTTGACAATACTGTCATTTTATTAGACCTACGTCTTTTAGTAATTAAGGATAAGTTCGTATTAGGCGTTTGCCTTAAGGTGTCCAAGTTGGATATCATCCTGACATCTTATACTTCCATCTCAACGCTTCGTTCAACTTCCGTTGACTATGCCACCCGTTGATGATCAATCATACTTGGGTGTTAATGAGTTAAACAAACAGTATTAACTGTCATTCATCAGTTTGCTCGGCTCGACTATGCCCGCTCTGTGGGGGTAGTCCTCCGGGCTTTCCTTTTCCAGGGTGGTACATCTTTAGTCCTTAGTAGGTTATAGCTTATGTTCATTTCTTTTACCCTTATTTTCTGGGTTTTCCAACATCTTATTGAAAAATGTTGTTATTAGTACTCTTAGTGGTCACTTTGGGAGTCTTATCCCGTTTTCGTTGGAAGTCATTGCGTCAACCGTCTCAATCGTATCTTATAATACATCCCTTGTATATTATTGCTTATTTAGTGTTTTTGCTCGGATTGTTGAGCGATCTCTCAGGTTCCTCTCCCTGAGGTTCGGGATTGATGTCCTTACCATACTGTCGGTTGTTGTTGTAGTAGGTTATACCGTTGCTATTATTAATTTCATTTAGTATTCTGTCCAAATTCAACTCCCTGCTGACTGGAGTGTCACCTAACCTCATCATGGTCAGGCCGTCGGGCCTTTCCAAGGTCTTATTCTTCCGTTCATAAGGACTTACAATCCGGTATTAATATGTGTTGCAACTGTAGAGTTTTCCTATCTTGCCATGATGGCTCTCCGTGTAGTTTAACCGTGGTAGCACTTGCTATGGCAAGTGCGCCATGCAGGATGGGCTATTGGTGTAAGGTACATTGGAAGTGATACTTCCTTCTAATTTCCATGGAATTAGTATTTCTCGGGACTCCTTCGATAATCTCTTATTTTGGATAACTAATCATCCGGCAGTTTCCTTGTTGTTTGACAGTACTGTCATTCATCAGGGCGTACCTCTTTCTGAGGGAACCCCTTAATATTTTCTTATGTCTTAATCCTCACTCCAACCTCCACACATTTTGCTATGGTTACTCAGTAATGATTCTCCTTTAGGCACTACATCGTAGTCCTATTTCGGTATACAATTTATATGTGTTTCCACTGTTGTTCGCATTGTGTCGGCCAGGTTTGTAACCTTTTTCATTGTATGGGGTTTGGAGTTCCCGTTTCTAACTGGACTTTCCAGTAATCTCAATCCTCATGCTTGGTATTATCCTTCTGTCATGCTCCTTCGGACCACTGTCCGATACTCATGTGCTTCCCTTTTCCTTTCTATTGCACCCGTAGTGCTTTCCTTATCATTAGTATTGGGTTAATTCGACTGCGTAGCATGTCGACCCATGTTGCCGGTAATTACCGTTCCCTTATTGGTAGAAATCCCTTGATAGCGCCTGTTTCACCGCTGCGCCCCAGTTAAAACGTTCAAGTTCTCATAAACGGTTGTTCAACAAGATGTTTCTCGTATTGCTTACTGTTAACTAACTGCCAGATCGGGTTTCCCTTGTAGAGAAGGCTTTCTTCTCTCTGGCGTTTGTTGTCCACATATTCAGGGTTAGGGATGTGGAGGGCGGGTCTAGGTACTATGGATATCCGGCAAACACCGGGAAGTCCTGACTAACGCACCTCTCACTCTATCCCTCAACCCTTAACCCATAATCAAACTCAACCTCATATTCACCTAAGTTCGGTATTTCTTGTCTTCAGAGCGTAACTACGCTCTGATACCACTTTTTGTAACACCCCAACTCAATCCAAATGTGGTCTCGCAACTTAACATCATACATATAACATGTCACACGGAATTCTTTACACTCCAGGACCTTGCCACGGTCTGACTACAGAATATACCGAACATTAGTACATAACAGCCTTAGCCAATATATATCCTTCTTACAATCCCCTCACATCCTATACCTCTTACTAACTCAATTGCCATACGAGTGTACATGCACAACTCGTAGGCCACACTTAACCCGTAACACTTGTACCCCTTCTTACTCTCGCGACGGCCGCCTCCTGATGTTCACCTGTGTAGTAAAACAGCCCCCAAAGGGGGTCAGCACGAATGCTGGTACGATCCTCTCATGGCCCCCAAGCTAACGTGCTACGACGACTAATTGTCGATAGCATGGAGGTTGATTAGATGCACAACATAATAGAAGGTGCAGTAAAAACAACTCAGATATGAACAATCAAAGTTCACACACAATGAACGACTTAAATGCGTTCCCTTAATTAGAGAGTTAATTATTTAACTCCTTAAGTAATGTTCCCTCTTAATCTTAGTCCATCCTTATCTCAACTCAATCTTAGTCTTATCTTAATCTTAGAAACAACCATCCTTTAATAAGGAGTGGATGTAGCTTACCTTAATCTTAGAAACAACCATCCTTTAATAAGGAGTGGATGTAGCTTATCTTAATCTTAATAATACAAACCATCCTTGAAAGAGGAATGGTTGCAACTCATCTTAACCTTACCTTAATCTTAATCTCAACTTAATCTCAGTATACAAACCGTTCCTGGAAGGGAATGGTTGTAGCTTAATTCAAACCTGGGATTTAGGTGATCCCACTGCACCATCTTAATGCCACCTACTCTGGACGGGAGTCCAGCGTAGCTGAGCCGGCAACCGGCCCTAGGCTACTAGTCCGAAGACAAGTCCTTAAGCGGAGGGCGGATCTGATTCATATACCGTCCCCCTTTTTCCTTAGCATGCATGACCGGAGATCGGTCCCGGGTTTCCTCACTCAAGTTCCAGTTAGTAGTAGTCTCAAGACCATGTTTGTTGGTTAACCTCTTTCGGTTTATATCAACCCATATTAGGGAGCGTTCCTTAGTCTCACTCATTTCCTTACTAAACGTTAGTTAGTAAGTTCTCACGGTATGTTGTTAGTTTTCAAACATCACACAACAATACAATAAACATAATATCCCGGTTGCATGCTTCATCTTGTTTAGTGAGCACAAAAACAAATAGCACACAAGCCGAGGGACACCTCGTTAGCAAGCAGGTCACAAGAAGAACTGTAACCGCACCGTTGGCCGTTCGTTGCTTAATCTCTTCCGGAGTCCAATTTCCAAGTCCTAAAACATTCATTCAGTTTTAGGTTGTTAATCACTTAACTCAATTCAACTTACTTATCTTACTTAACTTACTTAACCCTTAATGATTCCAACCTAACACCTCTAAGTCTTACAACTTAATCTTACAACTTAATCTTAAACTTTTAAGTTTATTCTTAACTTAATCCCTTAGGTCTTTATACCACTAATCATCATTGCCCCTTAATGGGGGTACCATTAATACCACTAAACTCTCTTAGGGTTTCTTTTTTTTTTTTTTAAATCTTAAGGGTCGTCCGACCCACCGTCCGACCCACCGACTGGGTCGGACCATGCCAGAGACTCTCCCGTCTTTTAAAACCCCTCCGTCCGACCCACCGTCCGACCCACCAACTGGGTCGGACCATTACAGAAACTCTTATGGCGGCTTAACAGAGGTCCGTCCGACCCAAACTTGGGTCGGACCCTTGGGTCGGACGCCACCAGAACATGTCCAAAATTTGTTAAATCTTGACCAAACTTCTCCTTAAGCCTTCTAATGTGTTCTAACATCATTTAGACCCTTAAACCCACCTTTAATCATCCTCCAAACTCATGAAAATCACCTCCAAAGATCATTCCAACCTTTAGCTCAATTCTTGCAAGAAATTCCCAACACTTGTCAATTAATTCCTTATATTTCTAACATGTACATTTTGTCTAAAACTTCAACTAACCAAAGTGTTTCTTTTCTACCCATATAACTCCTCCTTAACATCATTGCACTCCATCTTTGCTTGTTTAACCTTTCAAGGTCATCTTGCATGTCCATGCACAATTTCTCTTCTTTTCACTTGTTACTCATCACTCTTAAACTCTTAAGCTTGCTTATACATTTCTTTCCATTACCTTAATACCTTGACATTGTTCTTCATTTATTAACCATGCAACGCCCTCCTTAGGCATTTCCACTTCTTTTATGCAACTTACTCACCATTCTCATGATCATAACCTCTTATACGTTTCTAGTCATTCCCTTGACGACTTACAACATTCTCCTACCATTTCACTTCCATCACCCAAGTCCACACATACCATTCAACCAAACCTTACTAGTCCACCACTAACATCACCACCTCTTACACAAACTTCCCGAACTCTCATTGTTCTTTCTTAGTTCATACCTAAATCATCACAAAGCATTATCATCATTTCCTCAGATTTGCACAAGTCTTACCATTCCTCATACCATGACTTTGGTGTGTTCAATGCACCCATCTAAACTCTAATTTCCTCATAGACCATTCTAGGTCATTCTAAACCTCAAGAGCTCCTTAGTTAACTCATTTCCACTCAAATTCCTTTTTATGACTCCTAGTAATCCTAGGTCATATTAGTTCACCACCATCACCTAAACACTTATTTTCTACTCAAATTTCGCCATAGGTTCTCTAGTATCTTATCATGCCCACGCACATTGTTTTCCTCATTCAACCATCTCACACACATCAAGTTCTTTCTCATCACATCTCATCACCAAACCAACTCATTCACAACAACTCATTATATTGCAATAGTCTTAAATTGCATAGCACCAAGGCTCTTAAATGACATGGCTCTTAGGCCCTTAAATGACTTAAACTTAAACACTGAATTTCCCACATAAAAGCTTCAACCTGCAAATACACCCATCAATCTCATAGTAATTAAATGCTCTTAAAATCCACCTTAAACTTATATTACTAACTCATTCTCATTGGCTCCTTAGTCACAAGTTCATAAGCTTGTTTAAGTTCTTTTTCTTAGGTTACATACCCATTACCTAATGTAAGCCCTAGGCTACATTGGTACTCATCTAAACTCATTCCTTAAACCTTAAACCACCATTAGGTAAATAATTTACCTTGTTTTCTCAAGCTTATCTTAACTTCCTCCTTAGACCTTCTTCTTGCATGAATCTCGGCCACCACTTAAATTCCCCTTGCCAATGTTCTAATCAATATTCAATGACTCATATGAGTACTAAACAATACAATAACCTCAAGGAATGAAAACCTAGGTTAGAAATGTGTTCTAAGGCATAAAAGTGGATGATTACCTTTAAAGTCTCAAAGTAAACTTGGGCATTGAATGAAATAGGACCTCCACTAGTCCTTGGTGAATAAATCAAGCTAGAACAAGGCATAAAAACAAGGCCCCATGAGTAGTAATTTTCGGCCATGTGGAAGGAATGATGGAAACATGGTTTTTCTTACATTTTCTTTACCTTAAGAGAATGGAGAAGCTAATGAGCTCTTTAAAATTGATTTTCCTCCATCAATGGAGTTTTCTCTTGGCACCAATATGGATCTTTGAAAGATTTGAAAAGATAGAAAGGAGGGCCTTGACTTAACTAAGACAAATATGCAATTTGTTTTGGATTTGGAGCTTGGAGTTGCACTTGGCAAGTGAATGAAGGTGAGGAGCCATGAATGGAGCTCTCTCTCAGTTTGGAGCAGGAGAGGAGAAAGAGAAATCGTGGAAGGAAGGCGAAATGAAGAGAGAGAGGAAGAAAGGTAACTTAAGTGAAGATATTTGTTATAAAAAGGTGAATAGTCTTTGCTTTTACTTTCCTTCCCTTTTTCTTTCTTAATTTGATGAAGTCTTTAATGACTCATCCCTTAGAAACCGGCCCCCATCATAAATAAGGCTAGTCATGGTCTTTGTTTACCAACTAATTATCTTATATTGATTAAAACTTAAACTAGTTACTATTTGGCACTATTCACTAATTAGTGCACATATTTCTGAAATTTTTGATTTCCCATTGATTTAGACTTCCTAATGTGATACTAATTAGTACACATGTTGATTAAAGAGTAATGATGGACATTTAGCCACTCAAAACCCATTTCTAAGACAATTTCTCAAAAATGTGCTTTAAGACTTCTTAAAGCACATTTTGTGTTTTAACTTGTTTTCAAGCTTGGTTTTCTTTGCTAATTGATTTAAAATGTCCATTAGCATATTACTAAAGTCTTATAATGGTATTTGGGTGCTAATCAAATTCACTCCAAGCTTAGAGCACGTTTTTGCCCAAATTGCCCTTAAGGCACTTTCTTGTGTTTTCCTTGGTTTAAATTGTCTACCAATCTTTCTAAGGCATATTCTAGCCTTACAACATCATAATTTGATGTTTACTTAGCATACTTAGGTTTGGGGTATTTCAGTACTAGTAGCACAGCAGCATCCTAGTGGGTTTGAAACGAGTAAAGTCTTACACTAGTAGCACAATAGCTGCCTAGTGAAGAAGAAATGGTACCGCACTTGTAGCGCAATAGCTGCCTAGCAGGTGTAAAACGAAAAAGTAATACACTAGTAGCGCAATAGCTTCCTAGTGAAGAAAAAACACAACCACACTATTAGCACAATAGCTGCCTAGCGGGTTTGAAACGAAAAAGTAATGCACTAGTAGCGCAATAGCTGCCAAGTGAAGAAAAAATGGTACCAAACTAGCAGCACAATAGCTATCTAGCGGGTTTGAAATTAAAAAGTGTTGTACTAGTAGCGTAATAGCTGTCTATAGGATTTGAAATGAGAAAAATTCTTGCACTAGTGGCGCAACAGCTACCTGGTGAAGAAAAATTACGACCGCACTGGTAGCACAATAGCTGCCTAGCGGATTTGAAACGAAAAAATCTTGCACTAGTAGCACAAATAGCTGCCTAGTGAAGAAAAAATGGTACAACACTAGCAGCGCAATAGCTGCCAAGTGAAGACAAAACGGTATGGCACAAGTAGCGCAATAGCTGCCTAGCGGGTTTGAAACGAAAAAGTGTTGCACTAGTAGCGTAATATTTGTCTAGCGGATTTGAAACGAGAAATATTCTTGCACTAGTAGCATAATAGTTGTCGAGTAAAGAAAAAATGCGACCGGACTAGTAGCCAATAGCTGTCTAGCGGGTTTGAAACGAGAAAATTTCTTGCAGTAGTTGCACAATAGCTGCCTTGTGAAGAAAAAATGCGACCACACTAGAGGCGCAATAGCTGCCTAGCAGATTTCAAACAAGAAAATTCTTGCACTTGTTACGCAATAGATGCTTAATGAATAAAAAATGCGACCGTACTAGTAGGACAATAGCTGCCTAGCGGGTTTGAAACGAAAATGTCTTGCACTAGTAGCGCAATAGCTGCCTAGTGAAGAAAAAATATAACAGCACTAGTAGCGCAGCTGAAATACCCCAAACCTAGATATGGTGTTTAAATGATAAACTAAGATATAAGGAGGCTAAATAATGCCTTAGAAACATTAAGAAACATTTCTAATCAAAGAAAACATAAGGAAACACCAAAAGAGCAGTTTAAGCAAAAACGTGCTCTAAGCTTGGAGAGACTTGGGTGAGTACCCAAATATTGTTCTAAGACCTTAGTAATATCCTAATGGTCATTTTAAATCAATTACCAAAGAAAACCAAGCTTGGAAACAAGTTAAAACACAAAATGTGCTTTAAGGAGTCTTAAAGCACATTTTTGAAAAATTGTCTTGTAAATGAGTTTTGAATGGCTAAATGTCCATCATTACTCTTTAATTAACATGTGTACTATATAGTATCACATTTGGATGTCTATATCAATGGGAAATAAAAAATTTCACAACAATGTGCCTTGTTTTGTGAATAGTAATTTAATTAAGCTAGTTTATAACATAAGTTAATATAAGTGAGATATTTGGTCAACAAAGACTTAAGTACCCCTTGTTACTAATGGGGGCCGGTTTTTATAAGGTGAGTCACCACCTTTATTAGTCATTAAGCAAATAAGAAAGGAAAATTATAGGATAAAGTAGAAACTACTATTCACTTTATACATAAATATCTTATTTTACTCACCTCTCTCCTCACCTCTTCATTCTCTCTTGTTCCCACGATTTTCTCAAGCTCTCTCCCTTCTCCATTAATGTGAAGAGCAACCCCATGCTAGCTCCTCCTTCTCTTGCACACTACTTACTCATTTTAGCTCCAAAACCAAAATAAATTACATATTCCTCTTAGTTAGCTCAAGCTCTCTCTTTCTATCTTTTCAAAACTTCAAGAGCTTTGATTTGGTGCAAAGCCAAACCACCATTAGAGGAGGAAATTCAAGTTTGGAGACTCCATTGGCTTCTCCATTCTCTTAAGGTAAAGAAAGTGTAAGAAAATCTAGGTTTCCATCACTTTCCTTCTTGACCGAAAATGTATGCTCATGAGGCTTCATTTTAATGCCTTGTTCTAGCTTGTTTTCTACTCTTCAAAGGATTGAGGAGGTCCTTCTTGCTTCATATCCAAGCTTGTCTTGAGAAACCAAGGTAAAACAATCACCTTAATACCTTAAAAGCACATTTTTAACCTAGGGTTTGTTCCTTAGGGTTAATGTATTATCTAGTACTCATTGGAGTCATTGGATATTGGTTAGAACATTGGCAAGGAGATATATATTGGTGACCGAGATTGAGCAAGGAAAAACCTAAGGAAGAAAGTTTTTAAAGCTTGTAAAAGAACAAGGTAAATTACTTACCTTAAGGTGTTTTATTGTTTAAGGGAATGGGATTTAGATATGTGGTGAGTTTAGTGTAGAGTTTACATTAGAAAAGGGTTATATATGACCTAGGAGAAACAATGATCATGATTGTGAACTTGTGACTAAGGAGCAAATGAGGAAAAACGGATAGTTTAAGAATATCAAGGTGAATTACAAGAAGCATTTTATTTCAATGGGAGCCTTGTTGTGTGTATTCGCAGGTAGAAGGCAAATATATGTCGAAATTCAGTGGTTAAGATTATTGTCATTTAAGGGCCTAAGTGCCAAGCATTTAAGTTTGTGCACTATATGATGATGTGGTGTAGTTTTGGTGTAAATTGTGTGTTAAGGTGTTGTGATGAGAATTTGAGAGATATTGGTTGGTTGATGGAGAAAAACCAAGTGTTAGGATGTGCTATATACTAGAGAACCCATGGCAAAATTTAAAGGAGAACTTAAGTGTTTAAGATGTTCTAAGGGAATTTAATGACTAAGGAAGTACTAGGAAGTTTTAGAGGTTGTCTTGATGAAAAAGGGGTGAGATAAAGTGTATTAATGAGTTATAATGACTTAGGCATCACTATGAAGGATTTAGGAATCAGGAGAATGTATTTGAGTATCCAGGACTTAGGCAAATGTTGGTAAACAACTAGGAAGGAAATAATGTCTTGATGGATGGAAGCATAAGCTTGTGAAGGAACTTTAAGTAAATGCATAAAAGAGTTTTAGATGGTGAAAGATGCTTGGGTTTAATACCCCGGATCTAAAATGGTGATTAAACTCTAATACGATTTATAGAGGCCTAATGGTGCCTTGAAAGTATTGGTAAAGAAAATAAAACCAAAAGAAAAGAGAAAATGCGCAAAACGCGAAAAACGCTAAAACGCGCATTAAATGAATAAAGGAGAGATATGATCTCGTTAAGGTCCGAGATGGATTCCTAAGGCTTAGTTAGGCCTAATTAATATGTGGGAATAATTCCCGAAGAAAACGAATCCAAATAATGGATTAAAAATGCTAACGGAGTTTTATAGCACGCTTTTCGAGAAAACCCGAAAACGTAACTTTAAGTGGTCAAACGGACCCGTAAAAATTATAGTTGATTAAATAACTATAATTAATTATTAATGGAAGTTTAATAGCCATTGAAAATGAAGAAACGAGAAAAACCCGAAAAACGGGCCCGGTTAGTGAATAGTACTAAACCGGGTAAATTATCGAGCGTTTCCTGTAAAAAAATGAAAAACGCTACCAGTTAGTATTTTGTGTGGGGCCAATTTTAATTAGTACACACACACATTTAATTAGCTTGTTAGCTTATTAAGTCACAAGGTGACAAATAAATAAAGTAAAAGGGAATAGTGAAAAGGGGCTTTAAAACCTCTGACCTCCTTTATTTCTTCATTTCACGATTTGCCCCAGCTCTCTGTAAACTCCTTCTTCCTCCTCTGTACGTGAGGCGATTCCAAACAGCTCACCACCTCCAACTTCTCCTTCCATTATCTTGTTCGATTCTCCACCAAATCACACAAAAATTATACCGTTAGATTCGTATCGGCGAGGGCTACGTTTTCCACCCCTCAAAACCTTGATTTCTCCACCTTCACTTCCATGGGTGTTGGAGCCTTCGAACCTTGGGGAGCTGATTTTGACTCACCTTCACCACCTTGATTCCTTAAGGTAATAATAAGTAATAGCTTAGACCATTTCGAGCTAGTTTTGCAAATTTGGAGAATATTTCCCCACGTTGAAAATTCTCTTCCGTTTCAGCCGGTTGCACCTTGCCTTTGTGGAGTTTTGGAAATGCCCCACTTGATTGCCAAGCTCATCCTTTTGGATTTTCCAAGGTAATGCCTTCTTAAAAACCTTAAGAACCCTCCTTAAAATTTTAGGGTTTTGATAGTAAGGATAGTATTTGAATTAGTGTGTGGTTCTTGGATTGGCTAGCGTGAGTTGTTGGCTGATTGAGAAACGAGAATCAAGATGGAAAGAGAAAGAAGAGAAAAGAAGGGAAGGAAGGAAGAGAAACCGAAACTAGCAAGGTAATTGAGCCTACCTTGAGTTGAATTGTTGTCTTGGGGAAATAGATTTTTAAGGTGAATTGAATGTAAATGTGAGTGTAGTCATGAAACTACAAGGTTGAACAAGTAATGAGATTGTTTAATGTGGTTTAAATGTGGGAAATAAACCTTGAGAGCAAACTGTTACATATGTATGTACAAGGTGGGATAAACAATGTGCTGCAGGAAAGTTTAATGCTTATATAACAGGGATGAAAAACAAATTTTTGTGAGCTGATTAGTGTGTGTGTAGAATGCCTAGGAATGTAGACAAACTCTGTCAAAATTTGCCTAGGAATGTATGGACTTGAGTGTATTAAGGCGTGGAGATAGAATGGCAAGAAAGAAAGGATTGAAAACTTCAACAGAAGCAAGAACTTGCAACTGTAACAGAGGAAAAAAATTACAGTGAAATGAGTTATTTGACAGATGAATATATAGAATGGTTTAGGTTAGTTTTGAATGCCTAAACAGTGTCAAAACATGTTATAATATATGTAGGAATATTATAGAAGAGATTGGTGGAAGTTTAGAGTTGAAACATAATAAAAAACACATATATTTTACAATACTGCAACTTGTCCGGGTTTGCAAACAAGTACACAAACCCGGACATGTCAAAAAAACACGGCAGAATGTATTTCAGAATGGATGGTCCGGGTTTGCAAACCAAGACCTAAACCTGGACCACCCCAAAATTCCACCCGAGAGGTTTACGCAGGTATGGTCCGGGTTTGTAAACCCACCCCTAAACCAGGACCACACAGAAAAGTCACCCGAGAGCACATTCCAGAATTGGTCCGGGTTTGTATCCCCGGACACAAACCCGGACCACCCCAAAAATTGTACAGAAAGTGTTTTCTTGCATTTTAATGATGGGGAATTGAATGGTAATGATAGTATAAGGTAATTATGACTTGATTAATGATGTTTAAAGGTCATTAAGAGTGTAAACAAGTTTAAGAAGTGCATGAGAAAGTTGTGAGTTTAAGAACACATGAGTAAAACTAAGTTAAACGGGATAACGGGGTAAGTACGGGAGTAGCATTTAATTATGTACCGTATGAGCTTGGTATTAATAATGTTGTTTGAAACATTATCAGAGGATCATGTGTGAACCGAGCATGGTGTGATGACACGGTAAAAGTAAAAACCCCCGGTGAAAGGTATGATTTTCTCATACTCCGCGTGCTAACCGAGTTACGTTGATTTGTGTGTTTGTGTGCCGGCTTATTCAAGATTAAAGCATAAAAATAATCCATTGTTTGATTATGTATGCCTTGTTGTATGTTGAATGAGCTAACATACTTGTATGCCGGTGTGGTCTAACGTAGTGTATGGACCGACTCGTAGAGAGTAACGTTATGCTAGAGACCCATAGATCGGGTCGATGCTTAAGATAACAAAAACGTGCAAACATACAAACTATCCGTTAAATTATAACGATAACGCAAACATATGAACTCCTTAGAATGTGAGGAGATGTGCGGGTTGAGTAATTAACCGATAACGGTTAGTAAACCATAACGACACAATCCACGAAACAAATGAGAGTGGAAAGATAAGTGAACCTCCTTCAAGAGGATTAAAGATAGTTCGAAGATGTGAACTAGTAAAGAAGGTAAAAGAGACCTAAGGGATTAGTAACTCCCTTATGGCATGGTCGACCTCCTATATGAGGATTTTACCCGATATAAGAAAATAACCGAAAGTATGAGTAAGTGAAATGTATGGGTAACTCTTAAAACCTAAGATTAACCGAACTAAAGTAATGTTCCCAAAGTTATTAGAAACATCGAGAGTGATGCTTCTAGACTAAACACATAATATTATTATAACTCCGAGAGGGGAGTGTATGGGGGAATGAGAGTAGTCCGAGAGTAGTCGGACCTATGTAAAAGAGTTAGGAACTAAGAGAGAGTTCCGTGAGCTAGTTGAACCTTCCCACCATGCTAGACCCAGAGTAGGGTCGAAACCGGGGAAGTAAGACTATGCTAGAGAGCCATGAGTTTTGGCCTAAGTATGTATTAAGAGTAACAAGCGTGACGTAGGAGACCTGTAGCGTCTCGAGAATCTACAAGAGCTTGAGTATAATTAACCCAAGAGTGTGGGTGAGATAATGAGTATAATTAACCCAAGAGTGTGGGTGAGATAATGAGTATAATTAACCCAAGAGTGTGGGTGAGATAATGAGTATAGATAACCCAAGAGTGTGGGTGAGATAGTAAGTATAAGAACCCGAGAGAATGGGTGAGTACAGTACGAGTAGCCCAGAAGAATGGGTGTGTATATGAACAAGTAACCGAGAGAGCGGGTGAGATATTGAATAAGTAAACAAGGCATAGTGAGGTATAACCCTCAAGGCCTTAGAGTAAACAGATACAACTAACAACCCTGTTATGTTAGTTAAGAATTGCGTTCCGTGATTGGGATGTATATTCCTTGAGTAATACTATATTGTATGCTATGCTGATGCTTTTTTTGACTAATGAACTCCATGTACATCCGACAAAAGTAGTCGGCGTACCCCGGTTAGCGCTCGGGGTATGCGAATTTCATATGCAGCGTTAAGCTGAGCCCCTAGGGGCAACGTTTTTATTTTTCAGGTACACCGAAGATGTTACCGTTCGAGAGTAGGACGGGGTCGGTGGTTTGCATGGGTAGTTAGATTTAATTACTTATGTATTGAAAGAGGTGTAAGACCGAATATGTTGTCGGCATCCATATATTGTAGACTCGGTATAGTAAAGAAGTGAGTTGAGTATTGTATTTGTATTGTGTATTCGGTTGTTCCAGTCCATCAGACCGTTACTGTATGTGAGATAGGCCTGGTTAGCCATATGGGTGGCTAACGGCGTTGTATCACCCTCTGTTGTATTTAGAGTTCCGCTGCGAGATTATTGGTAATTGTGACAGTTTAAGAGGTAATGATGAGATTAGCAGTTGGGGTGTTACAAAAATGGTATCAGAGCGAAGTATCGCTCTGATGACTGGAAATACCGAGCTTAGGAAATACCGAGTTAGGAATTTGAGACTTAGGGCTAAGGGTTGAGTGGTAGCGTGAGTGATGCGCTAGGCAGGAACTTCCAGTATGATCTGGATACCTACAATACCATACCCGCCCTCCATAACCCCCGTATTAAAGGCTCGAGAAAGAACGCCAGAAGGGCGGGGAGACCCGATCTGACAGTTACTAAATATTTTAATATGAACTAGAACCTGGCATGCGGTAGATCCCGAGAACCGGTAACCCCGGAGACGGATCCCGCTGGAACGATAATAACCGCACTCAATGGTGGGAGATCGAGACATCCTAATCCAAGGAGACCAGAATCTGTGGCAGCTTGGGGCGACATGCTTAGCAGTCGCGAGTACCCAGCTGGCTGAGCAGCAGCAAGAAGGATGCACCAACCGTGCAACAAGGCGGATTCATGAGAACTAACGAGAACTGGGACACGTGTCAACGGACCGCCGTAGTTAAGCAATACCACCAATGGTATATTAACCGACTAAGAATCTAGTCAAGAGTAGGTACACCCACCCTGCCACACCCGAAAAGGTTGCAAAATTTAACTGATATAGCTTAGACAGCTACAAGCATAACTTCGGGATATACCTGAATAGGACTACAGTAGTAGTTCCTAAATGACTTAAACCTCGGTAACCACAGTGAAGACGTGGGAGCGAGCAACGAGGTAGATCACGGAACTAAATAATTAAGGAACTCCGACAGTGGAGAAGCACCTAAATGAATGACAGTCATGTCAAGAGGAATGAGAAGCAGCTCTAAGGAGCAGTTATCCAATTAAAGGATCAAGGAAGAGCCGACAAGGCTACCAAATACAATGTGAACAATACCGTGACCGGTATGAGTTAACCTAAAAACCGCCTATACCGAGCACTTGCCATGGCAAGTGCAGTACTAATGCGACTATTAAGAGGCGCTTTGACAAGTGACTAGTACTTAGCAAGTACCAAGACGGCAAGAGAAGCCAATATAGCACCACAAACCCTAAGAATTCTGAAACGAAACCTTGGAAAGGGCTAACGGCCTGACCACTGTATAAAGAACATACCAGTCTGCAAGAAGTCAGACTTGGTAAGAAGCAACCAGCATTGAAATGCCTTGGAGATTTTATTTTCAACTCAAATTTTTCTTTCAAACATAGAATTTTCCAAAAACCCCCAAATTTTTAAAAACCAAACCAGAGAATCACGGTAAATTGTCATAGGACGATATAAGAGGAGTTGGTGACAGAATACTTCACCTAGGCATGTGACCGACACTACGGTGTACTAAACGAGACATGGAACGACCACACTCCGAAGGAGCTTGTGGGCCTGACAGACCAGTTATGAATTAGTCGGGTAAGTGGTAACGTCTCAACAAGATACTCCATATATGTATACAAGTAGAGTACGGAACACGGGAAGTAGCCCACTCCATACTACGGACGAAAGAGCCAATTCAGACCAGAACAATTGACTACCACGAATGATCAAAGAGAAGAACCCAGGAAGATGACAGGCCTAAATGTGCAGCGTAGGAAGTGAGGGAAGCACAGAGTACTAAGGATAGACATGGGGTATATTTCAGGAATCCTGAAAGAAATACATAATAACTGGAATGAATACCAGTGTAGGCGATACGGTAAATGCCTAAGATGAACATATTAATGTTCGACAAGCGGGATAGAGATCCCACATTATACCTCACTGAAGAGAATAACGACCTGACCAAGAAGGTAAAGGAGAAGTACCAAGGATCTACCCAATAATGGGAGACATTACAACCCTAACGGAATAGTTCGAGATATATAGAACCGCAAGTCGGGATAAGAAACTGAACATACCCATGAATCAAAGCCAGATGTAATGGCGTAACTCAGTAACACCCAGGAGCAATCCATGAAGGGTGCCCGAGTCAACAGTAGTTGAACGAAACATCGTGTTGAAAACACAAGTGTTAAAGCGAACACTCGGGTAGAACCCGAAGGGATCCCACGTAACACGGGATACCCTAAATTGCCAGAGGGCATGAAATAATACCAAGATACTTAAAGGGCCTTCTAGATACGGAAGTGTGATAGACAGCTATGTCAAAGAGCCCAGCACTACCTCCAACCAGTTAATGGTGTACGGAGGAGCAGACATTGTATAAACAGCCGCACAGAGCATTGCTCGAGGCAGAATGGCTTGTAAGCCGATAGAACCAACTACAATTCGTAGATCCAAACGTTGTAAAACATATGCATAAAGGCATAAGAGTTATTGTGGAGCACGAACCACTACCTTAGAGTGGGGACACCACTTGTTATTATGGAGCCTATGGAGCGGTAATTGCGTGAATCTTCCAGGGAAAGGCTACCACCCATGAATGTAATGTGAAACCGCTAGAGCGGTGTAGAGCAACTTGAGCATGTGTATATTGCCAAGGAGTATATGAACAATAGTAGTATGTAAAGAGGAACCCCAATGGCAGCAATTCGAAACCAAGAGAGTAATCGGATTAGTAGTAAACACTGTATGTGTGCAGTATGAATTGCAGAGTAAACGATGCGCAGTAAGCGTAGAGAGTTTAGAGTAATATATTCTATTGAGCCAAGTGAATGGCGAACCATAGTACGAATGGCAGGGGTATATGAGCGGAAGCTAAAGTAGTAGCTAATGCCATATAAGCGAATATTGTTAATGAATAAGAGCATCGTACGCAGTGAGTGACCATTGTAAGAGAGTAATCAGATAATGATACGGAGCTAATGAGAAAAGGTGGAAAAGGAGACATAATCATTCCTATCCCATGAGAGATTTACGGTCAAGGGTTTACGCTTCTGCACTCTGTATGACTGAGTGTTTTGGTATTGCACTTGTGCGGTAATGATCGAGTGGGAGAGCCAGGAATTGTGAATTGTCAACGGAACCTGTTGAACGAAAACCTAAAGAAATAACCTTGCGGCCAATGGACAAAGATGCACAAGGAACGTGGGCAGTAACCCACAGGGGCCAGCACCAATGAATGGTAAATGCAGAGTAGTATGAATGAAGAACTCTGGTACAGAAACAAGTAAACAAACATAATCCAGGAGCCACCATTAAACGAGGAAGCACTACATGCTGAGTAGTAGCTTGATCTCAACCGACAATAAGTCGGAAAAGGTAAGTGAATAACCACGAAGGTACAGAGTATACAAAATAGATTTCCAAGAGCTGGAGAGAAAACCTATAACTCATCGAATTCGCATACGGTAAGAGATACCTAGCGACGATTGAGAAACCTTTAATCCCAAGTCAAAAAGGGATAAAAGGGAGTGGATAATACATTAAGAATATAAAAAGGGCGAGTTAAGCTCTAGCTATCACGTCACGCAGCAAAAGCTAGTGGGCCGTAATTACAAGGTTAAGTATACCTAGCGATTGTGAGTAATTGGCTAATCCTAAACGCCTAAAGCCTTAGAGGCTAGAACCGTACCTGGTTATGAGTTAATTAACCGCATTGAAGTTAAAACACTTCATGATACTTGAATTAATGAACCAATGTTTAGTAATAACATATGGTTAGTTACGCGGGTGTAACCTCTTTTAAGGGGGGTAGGGCGAGAAACCGCTTAGAGTATGTTTTACGTATAGGTGCGTAAACTACTATGTGCATGGCACAAAAGAAATTGTTTTAATGATTGGAACTTATGTTACATAAACATATGTACCCATTCATTGTGTAATAATGATTATTGTGCATGAGTGATGCAAGTAACGAGTATATAATAATATGAAAAGAGGAGTAGAGAGACTCCTGGGAATGAGAATCCCTATAGTATATGTCTAGTGAGATTAGACATGAGATATTACGAGTATGAATCGGTAGGAAACCGGTGTGTAACCTTGTAGAGTGAGTTCCCTAGGTGATTTTATTTGAGAATGATTATGGAGTGAGTTCCATCCTTTGGAGTTGTATGTGTGTGTGTTTAAATTGAGTAGCAATATGAGGAAAAAGAGGCCATAAGTATGGAATACCTAGGTAAAGTAGTGAAGCAATGAGAATGACAAATGACCTAAGTACTAGGAACTAGAGATTAATTGAAACGAATTGTTTCGTGAATATGACTAGAAAGAGTAAAAGATAGAAAACGAAAATGTTTGACTATCTGATTGTTTGAAACTGGCGTGGGAGGTGGAACGTGATCTGCTAGCGATCAAGGGAAACTGAACACAAATTGGAGTGGAAGGATAGTTCAACACTGATGCTGATCACATCAGGGTTGGATGATTCTCGAAGCTCCCTATAAGTGGTCACAAGTAATCACGCTAAGAAAAGATGCAGCTACCATAAACTTGATTTGGAGTTGTGTGATGTTATAAAAACAATTTCCAAACAGAATTTGAAAAGGAATTTCTTCAAGTATGAAGATGGAAATGAAAACTGGTTTTTAAACTGCTATCACCCGCCGATGGCTACGGCCTTAAGTCTTGATGACGGTAGAACGGTGGGCGTGTATTAGTTTTGAAACCATTGCACCGTACGTGCGGCGGTCCTAAGTGACCGGTTGGGGCGGTGACAGGGTGATTTTTCCAAAGGCAGCGGGACGGGGAGAGTACCCTGAGACGATTCCGTGTTGAGTGAGTCAACCAGAGTGCCTGAGGATATGTATATGTGTAACGTTTTGATCAGAACCGAAGGGACCGTGGGCCAGAGAGAGTAAGTGCCCATTTGTCATGAAACGGCCGTGACCAGAAGCGTAAGTGTCAACGTGACCGGTACCTGAGGGATCAGTAGTGTATTACTATATGGATTCGAGGACTGTGCCTTCTTGTCTTCGGACCGATTCCATGGAGAGATACAAGAGTATTTTTGATTGCTATACATGCTGTGATTTGTGTGTGGTATGTGTAGTGTGAAATGAATGACTGAGGAGTCTGTAAGGTTATACATGCATTATAACCTTGGCATAGCGTACCATGAGAGTAACGATATAAGATTCACCAACTTTGAGGACAAAGTTCCTAAGGGGGGTAGATTTTAATACCCGGATCTAAAAATGGTGATTAAATTACTCTAATACGATTATAGAGGCCTAATGGTGCCTGAAAGTATTGGTAAAGAGAATGAAACCAAAAGAAAAGAGAAAATGCGCAAAACGCGAAAAACTAAAACGCGCATTAAATGAATAAAGGAGAATATGATCTCGTTAGGGTCCAGATGGACTCCTAAGGCTTAGTTATGCCTAATTAATATGTGGAATAATTCCCGAAGAAAACGAATCCAAATAATGGATTAAAAATGCTAACGGAGTTTTATAGCACTTTTCGAGAAAACCCAAAACGTAACTTTAAGTGGTCAAACGGACCCGTAAAAATTATAGTTGATTAAATAACTATAATTAAGTATTAATGGAAGTTTAATAACCATTAAAAATGAAGAAACAGAAAAATCCGAAAAACGGGCCCGGTTAGTGAATAGTGCTAAACCGGGTAAATTAAGCGTTTCCTGTAAAAAAATGAAAAACTCTACCAGTTAGTATTTTGTGTGGGGCCGATTTTAATTAGTACACACACACATTTAATTAGCTTGTTAGCTTATTAAGTCACAAGGAGACAAATAAATAAAGTAAAAGGGAATAGTGAAAAGGGGCTTTAAAACCTCTCACCTCCTTTATTTCTTCATTTCACGATTTGCCCCAGCTCTCTGTAAACTCCTTCTTCCTCCTCTGTACGTGAGGCGATTCCAAACAGCTCACCACCTCCAACTTCTCCTTCCATTATCTTGTTCGATTCTCCACCAAATCACACAAAAATTATACCGTTAGATTCGTATCGGCGAGGGCTACGTTTTCCACCCCTCAAAACCTTGATTTCTCCACCTTCACTTCCATGGGTGTTGGAGCCTTCGAAGCTTGGGGAGCTGATTTTGACTCTCCTTCACCACCTTGATGCCTTAAGGTAATAATAAGTAAGAGCTTAGACCATTTCGAGCTAGTTTTGCAAATTTGGAGAATTTTTCCCCACGTTGAAAATTCTCTTCCGTTTCAGCCGGTTGCACCTTGCCTTTGTGGAGTTTTGGAAATGCCACTTGATTGCCAAGCTCATCCTTTTGGATTTTCCAAGGTAATGCCTTCTTAAAAACCTTAAGAACCCTCCTTAAAATTCTAGGGTTTTGATATTAAGGATAGTATTTGAATTAGTGTGTGGTTCTTGGATTGGCTAGCGTGAGTTGTTGGCTGATTGAGAAACAAGAATCAAGAGGGAAAGAGAAAGAAGAGAAAAGAAGGGAAGGAAGGAAGAGAAACCGAAACTAGCAAGGTAATTGAGCCTACCTTGAGTTGAATTGTTGTCTTGGGGAAATAGATTTTTAAGGTGAATTGAATGTAAATGTGAGTGTAGTCATGAAACTACAAGGTTGAACAAGTAATGAGATTGTTTAATGTGGTTTAAATGTGGTAAAAAAAACCTTGAGAGCAAACTGTTACATATGTATGTACAAGGTGGGATAAACAATGTGCTGCAGGAAAGTTTAATGCTTATATAACAGGGATGAAAAACAAATTTTTGTGAGCTGATTAGTGTGTGTAGAATGCCTAGGAATGTAGACAAACTCTGTAAAAATTTGCCTAGGAATGTATGGACTTGAGTTTATTAAGGCGTGGAGATAGAATGGCAAGAAAGAAAGGATTGAAAACTTCAACAGAAGCAAGAACTTGCAACTGTAATAGAGGAAAAAAATTACTGTGAAATGAGTTATTTGACAGATGAATATATAGAATGGTTTAGGTTAGTTTGAATGCCTAAACATGTCAAAACATGTTATAAATATGTAGGAATATTAGGGAAGAGATTGGTGGAAGTTTAGAGTTGATCATAATCAAAAACAAATTATTTACAATACTGCAACTGTCCGGGTTTGCAAACAGTACACAAACCCGGACATGTCAAAAAAACACGGCAGAATGTATTTCAGAGGATGGTCCGGGTTTGCAAACCAAGACCTAAACCCGGACCACCCCAAAATTCACCCGAGAGGTTTACACAGGTATGGTCCGGGTTTGTAAACCCACCCCTAAACCCGGACCACCACAAAAGTCACCCGAGAGCACATTCCAGAATTGGTCCGGGTTTGTATCCCGGACAAACCCGGACCACCCCAAAAATTGTACAGAAAGTGTTTTCTTGCATTTTAATGATGGGGAATTGAATGGTAATGATAGTATAAGGTAATTATGACTTTATTAATGATGTTTAAAGGTCATTAAGACTGTAAACAAGTTTAAGAAGTGAATGAGAAAGTTGTGAGTTTAAGAACACATGAGTAAAACTAAGTTAAATGGGATAACGGGGTAAGTACGGGAGTAGCATTTAATTATGTACCGTATGAGCTTGGTATTAATAATGTTTTTTGAAACATTATATGAGGATCATGTGTGAACCGAGCATGTTGAGATGACATGGTAAAAGTAAAAACCCCCGGTGAAAGGTATGATTTTCTCATACTCCGCGTGCTAACCGAGTTACGTTGATTTGTGTGTTTGTGTGCCGGCTTAATCAAGATTAAAGCATGAAAATAATCCATTGTTTGATTATGTATGCCTTGTTGTATGTTGAATGAGCTAACATACTTGTATGCTGGTGTGGTCTAACGTAGTGTATGGACCGACTCGTAGAGAGTAACGTTAGGCTAGAGACCCATAGATCGGGTCGATGCTTAAGATAACGAAAACGTGCAAACACACAAACTATCCATTAAAGTATAACGATAACGCAAACATATGAACTCCCTAGAATGTGAGGAGATGTGCGGGTTGAGTAATTAACCGATAACGGTTAGTAAACCATAACGACACAATCCACAAAACAAATGAGAGTGGAAAAATAAGTGAACCTCCTTCAAGAGGATTAAAGATAGTTCGAAGATGTGAACTAGTAAAGAAGGTAAAAGAGACCTAAGGGATTAGTAACTCCCTTGTGACATGGTCGACCTCCTATATGAGGATTTTACCCGATATAAGAAAATAACCGAAAGTATGAGTAAGTGAAATGTATGGGTAACTCTTAAAACCTAAGATTAACCGAACTAAAGTAATGTTCCCAAAGTCATTAGAAACATCGAGAGTGATGCTTCTAGACTAAACACATAATATTATTATAACTCCGAGGGGGGAGTGTATGGGGGAATGAGAGTAGTTCGAGAGTAGTAGGACCTATGTAAAAGAGTTAGGAAATAAGAGAGAGTTCCGTGAGCTAGTTGAACCTTCCCACCATGCTAGACCCAGAGTATGGTCGAAACCGGGGAAGTAAGACTATGCTAGAGAGCCATGAGTTTTGGCCTAAGTATGTATTAAGAGTAACAAGTGTGACGTAGGAGACCTGTAGCGTCTCGAGAATCTACAAGAGCTTGAGTATAATTAACCGAAGAGTGTGGGTGAGATAATGAGTATAATTAACCCAAGTGTGTGGGTGAGATAATGAGTATAATTAACCCAAGAGTGTGGGTGAGATAATGAGTATAGATAACCCAAGAGTGTGGGTGAGATAGTAAGTATAAGAACCCGAGAGAATGGGTGAGTACAGTATGAGTAGCCCAGGAGAATGGGTGTGTATATAAACAAGTAACCCGAGAGAGTGGGTGAGATATTGAATAAGTAAACAAGGCATAGTGAGGTATAACCCTCAAGGCCTAAGAGTAAACAGATACAACTAACAACCCTGTTATGTTAGTTAGGAATTGTGTTCCGTGATTGGATGTAGATTCCTTGAGTAATACATATTTATATTGTATTGCTATGATGCATGTTGTTTGACTAATGAACTCCATGTACATCCGACAAAAGTAGTCGGCGTACCCCGGTTAGCACTCGGGGTATGCGAATTTCATATGCAGCGTTAAGCTGAGCCCCTAGGGGCAACGTTTTTATTTTTCAGGTACACCGAAGATGTTACCGTTCGAGAGTAGGACGGGGTCGGTGGTTTGCATGGGTAGTTAGATTTAATTACTTATGTATTGAAAGAGGTGTAAGACCGAATATGTTGTCGGCCTCCATATATTGTAAACTCGGTATAGTAAAGAAGTGAGTTGAGTATTGTATTTGTATTGTGTATTCGGTTGTTCCAGTCCATCAGACCGTTACTGTATGTGAGATAGGCCTGGTTAGCCATATGGGTGGCTAACGGCGTTGTATCACCCTCTGTTGTATTTAGAGTTCCGCTGCGAGATTATTGGTAATTGTGACAGTTTAAGAGGTAATGATGAGATTAGCAGTTGGGGTGTTACATTGGGAGATGATGTTATAGTCGTGGGGAAGCATTTGGCATAGTGGTTACATTAGGTATGAACCACCACCTAGAAACCTAGTGGAAAATGTTACAAGTGTTGGCATGGTTACAAGGAAAAATGCATAATGATTAAAGTGGATGTTGGTGAGTGATTTAAAGTGTTTAGTGGTTGGCTTAAGGTGTATTTGAGGTGCCCAAATGAGGTTATAACATATTAGGATATGTGAGGAGAAGTTTGGGGTTAAAAGAGAATTTAGAAACAAGGTTCTGGAGCCGACCGACCTTAGGGACCGGACCTGCAAGGTCGGTCGAGCTCAGTTTACACTGCCGGAGAAAGTTTCTGGAACCGACCGAACATAGGACTGGACTTACAAGTTTGGTCGGGCTTGTATTTTGTGAAGGAATTAAAGTCTCTGGAATGGACCGAACTTGGGACCGGACTTGCAAGGTCGGTCATGCCTCGAATTTTGTACGGTAATAAAAAAAAGAAATTTTGAATTCTAAGGATGGTAATTGGTAATAAGGTATGCCATTTGTAGGGTAGTAATGATTAGGACCCTAAGAACCTAAGGGATTAAGTTAAGTTAAGTAAGAACCTTAATGTTTAAAAAGATTAAGTTTAAAAGGGTAAGTGGTAAGGACTTAAGAGGATATTCATTGGGAATCTTTAGGGATTAAGTGAGTTAAGTGAGGTGCAAATAACTAATGGCCTAAAAATGAATCAATGTTTTAGGTTTGTGAATTGGGACCCCGGAGAAGGTTAAACAAACGACGATCGACGGTGAACGGTAAAATCTTTCTTGTGACCTGCTTGCTAACGAGGTGTCCCTCGGCTTGTGTGCTATCTGTTTACTTGCTATGACTAAGACAAGATAAAGCATGCAACCGGTTATATTTGTCTCGTTGTGTATGTGTTTTCGTTACACTAACCCGCGAGACTTGAGATTGTTACTAACCAAGTTTAGTACTTACTGAGTTAAGAATAAGAGTTAAGTTTTGGTGGTTGTTGGTTAATACCCGTTAAGGCTTAGCTAGCACATGGTGATTAAGATTTCTACTAACTGGAACTTGAGTGAGGAAACCCAGGACCGAACTCCGGTCATGCATGCTAAGGAAAGGGGGACGGTATCTGAATTAGATCCGCCCTCCGCTTAAGGACTTGTCTTCGGACTTGTAGCCTAGGGCCGGTTGCCGGCTCAGCTACGCTGGACTCCCGTCCAGAGTAGGTGGCATTAAGATGGTGCGATGGGATCACCTAAATCCCAGGTTCGAATTAAGCTACAACCATTCCCTTCCAGGAACGGTTTGTATACTGAGATTAAGTTGAGATTAAGATTAAGGCAAGGTAAGGATCTGAGATTAAGGAAATCAGGACTGAGGAGGGGGTTACTAACCCACTTGATAAGGGGACGCTTGAGTCGTTCATTGTTTGTGAACTATGCATGTTCATCTGTGGATTATTGTTATTTCACTTTATATCATGCTTGTTATGTAATCAATTTCCATGCTATCGACAATTTGTCGTCGTAGCCCCGTTAGCTTGGGGGCCATGAGAGGGTGTACCAGCATTCGTGCTGACCCCCTTTGGGGGCTGTTTTTACACTTGCAGGTAAGAGACCCATGAGGACGCACTACGAGAGTAGGAGTGGTTAGACTTAGGATGGGCTGTTTATTTTGAGTACGGGTTGTGCTTGTGCACCCGTCTGTTTATATTTAAACTGATGTAAGGTTGTGATTATGACTTAGCTATTCGCACTCGGTTGGTTGTGGTATTTTGAATGGTGATGTTTTGGGTTGGTCATTTATTTTGGATAAGTGTTGTAATTGATAAGGCCGGTATATTCTAACGATCAGACCGTGGCAAGGTCCAGGTGTTTATTATTTCCGCTGCGACGAATTCGATTAAGTGTTCAGTTTTGCGTTAACCACGATTGGCTTTGGATGGGGTGTTACAAAAAGTGGTATCAGAGCGTAGTTATGCTCTGATCAAGAAATACCGGACATGAGTAACCACCGAGTTAGGATATAAGTTAAGGAATAAGTGATGGGTAAGGGTGTGAGAAGTTAGAGTGAGTAGAGTCAGATGACCACTAATAAGTGTGGATCGTCTTTACCATCTACGGACGTTATAAATTCGTTAACCGAAACAGTGGTGGATATGAATCTAATGTGAGTTATTCTTGTTCAGATGGCAGGACGTCCTAGAGGAAGCCGAGGTCGCGGCCAAGGTGATAATGCTTCAGGAATACCTGAGGGGCAGACGATCGCAGAGATCGTGGCTGCCGCATTAGGGCACATGGGCTATCATCCTGGTGTGGGTGCACCACCTCCACCGCCACAACCTAGGGAACCAAATTGGGTGAAGAGTCTTGCAGACCTTCGACCCGCACACTTTAAGGGGGAGACTGATAAGCGAGAAATACATCTACTTTTAGGGCTTTAATTCTTCCTATTTTCATAGCAATCTGTATCGTATTTCTCACTTATCATATGCTTTTCCTTAGATTTATGTTTTGATATGAATTGATATATTTTATGTGTTAAATGTAGGAAAAAGCCATGTAAATGGATAGATGATCTCATGAGCTTTCCAACGCAACAAACGGCGAGTAAAACGGACTTATAACGAAGAATCTGGAGCCGGTTGAAGATTGCAACAATACATATATAATATACATCCGCAAACGAGGCGGACAAGAGAGGCGCAGACACAAGGCGTGTCCGCCTGTTAAGGCGCGGACAGAGTAGAGGTGTCCGCCTGTTAAGGCGCGGACACGAGAAGGCTGACCGCCTGATACGAGGCGGACAACACAGGCGCAACCGCGAAGCGGACGGAACAGAGGAGTCCGCCTGTTATCGAGCGGACACGACACAGAGGCGCGAGCAGCCGAGACCAATTCAGTGTTTTCTTCTCCGTTTTTCCTTCTTCCTTCGCGGCGCCGCACTCGAACTGCTCCCTCATTAATTACAGACGCCGCCTAATTTACTCACGCGTGACGCTCTCTGACTGCAAATCTCCACGATCTGCTCACCAACTGCACCGCCTGCTCCGTTGTCTGCTTCTTATCTCCTTTCCTATAAATAAACTACGCTCTCTTCATTATTAATCATCCCTTCTTAAATCCAAAGCTCACCCCGCTCATTCACGAACAGCCCACCACACTCATTCACGAACAGATCACCACACTCGCTCACCACATACGTTCCATACTATCCATCGACCACATCCATATCTATTCTCCCCGTTTTCTCCATTTTATATTTGTTTTTCCACCACACCACATCTCTACCATTTATTAGTATTATTATTAGTACGACGTGGATACAGAGGCGGAGCTAGGATTCAGAGTCGACTTGCTAGCTGGAGTTTTCTCTACCATTTCTCTTATTTTGTTTAAGCGTTGTTTATATTTAGTTATGTTTAATTAATAAACTCAAGCCCTCCCAGGTTTGGGATGCGAGCCTATTTTTATAATTATGTTATGTTAAGCTTTCCACTATGATTTTATCTAAAGTAGTAGTTTAATTCCAGTTCTTCATCTGCTTTAATTCTCTGATCCAATTATTAAAGTTATATTTGTAGTTTTCTAATCAACATGCAGAGCTGAGATAGTAACAAGACTTAGGAATTAAACCTGATTAACAGCTAGAAGCCTGATCCGGCCTATAGGTTTAATTAGTCTCAAATGGAAGCTGTTCTTTATGCGATTGGTTGTGTCCGGATTAGAGCATTAGTTTTGCGCTAGTTCTAGCAAACTGGTTAGGGTTCGTTTGGATTTAGTCGTCAACGAATTATTTATAGTTTCTGGTTTATTATTAAGTGGTAAAGTTTATATTAATATAATGAATAAATAGGTGAGCAGAACAACCCGGGATGGCTTTCTAAAAAGACAAAAAAGATTAATAATTTCTATTTTTATTATTTTGTTTCATTTTAATTGTTTTATTATTATTTTGTTTAGTTAAGTTTTCGATTATTTCTTCTCCTTAAAAAAAATGATAAAATCTATTTATTAGAAGTTCTCAGTAAAAATTAATCCACTGTCAGTTATCCACAGCGAGTCCCCAAGAGTACGACAACCCCACGAATCCACTATCCCCAGCAAACGATTAGGTACACTGCCTAAGTGGTAGAAGTAGTCACATATTTCTTTTGTACGTAAGTTTTTTTTGTTGGTTTTTTTTTTTCGAATCCGTTACTTCAGTAGGTTACCTTTTTCTTAATTTTTCTTTATTTTTCTTTTCGATTTATTTTCTTATCTTTTTCTTTATTTTCGTTTTCTTTACGTCAAGTTGTTTTACGTGGAGTTGATTTTGTCGTTAGATTCGTAGTACGTATTTTTTGTTTTTTTTTCATTATTTTTTTTATTTTTGTTTTATTCTTTCTTTTTTTTATTATTATTATTTACTTTTTGCATGTTACGTTTATTTAGGGGGCGTTTGGTTCAAAGGGGGAAAACGGAATGGAATCAGGAAAGGGAATGGAGAGGAATGGAAAAGAATTCCCTTTGATTTTCCTGGTTGTTTGTTTGAACTGGGGGAATGAAATAATAACCGGTCAACGGTCACCGGTCAATGGTCAACGGTTGCCCGCTGCCGGTCAACGACCATTAATTATCGGTCAACATTCACTGGTCACCGGTCAATGGTCATTAGTCATCGATCAATGGTCATATGTTGCCGGTCAAAGTATACAGGGGAAAGGGAATCCCATTCCCTAGTAGGGGGTGGGGAATCAGGAAAAAGGGTTTTGGGGTAATCCCATTCCCTTTCCTTCAAGAAAACTGGCAAAACAAACACAGAAAAAGGAATCATTCCGATTCCCTTTCCTGATTACCCCAAAACAAACGCCCCCTTAGTATCTTTATTTTATCTTTGTTACTTTATTTTTGGTTTTATTTATTCTTGTTTTACTTATTTGTTATTTATTTTAACAATTCTCTTTTATTTTGTTTTCCTGTGTTATTTTATTTAGTTAATTTTGTTTTTGTGTTTTTTTTTCCTTTCTATTTTTGGTTCTATTTTACTTTTTATTTTTGTTTTTGTTTTTGATAGGCTAGTTGTTGACAATGGAGAGCGGATACGATGAGGTGAGAAGATTGTTGATCAATTTGGAATGGACACAAATGCAAGAGGAGATATACTCATATCAAAGATTGGTCAAGGATTATCAACCACCTCAACACTCAAATCGAGAGCCGTATTGGTGGGAGCCGTATTGGTGGGAAGTCGACAAGGCTGGACACTTGCTTGAACGCAAGTGTGAGGAACGCTACTACCCCCATTGTTAGCACTTAAGTGTGAGGAAGGACACCTTCCTCAATCTACGATATCAGGGGAGTTTCAGTTTCTTTATTTTAAATGTTTGTGTCCAGTCTATCACGCTTAATGATTATTATTATATCAGTCCATGATTGTCCTGAATGAAATTCTTCATGAGTCTGGCATATTTTGAAAGGTCTTTTCTTGATTATTTTATGAACAATGAGGACATTGCTCCTCTTAAGTGTGAGGAAGTTTAGACCTTTCCCTGAAAATATGACAGTTGCACTTAATGCCACACATGTTTTTAATTGTCTTCTTGCATTGAGGGAATCACTGCTCTGAGTGCTTATAAATGTTGAATTCTTGGGTGAAAATTTTTGCATAAATTTTGAAGTAAAGCCAGGTGGCCACCTCAAGAATCTTTCTGCTTTAGGTTGTTTGTATATATAGTTTTATTCAAATTAATCTGTTTTCACTGAAATTTGGTGGATTAAGTTGATTGGGGAAACTGAATTAGTTTATCTTGGGATTTTGGAAATGATATGAAAGTTTGGAATGAAAGGATAAGGCAAGATACTCCGCTGATCAAAAATTTTCCTAACAAAAGCAGGCCTCGTCTATCCGGTTATTAAGTCCTAGGGGTGCCTTAACACCTATCTACCTAAGGTCTCGTGATCTGGGATAGTTGGCCCAACACCGTTACAAGGATAGAGAGAAAAGTCTGGGTTACGGAAAAACTCTGCAATTCGCAATTATTCAATTGTGTTGTATATATTTCTTGAAGAAGAATGTTTTTGCATACGAAAAGAGTTAATTGCAGTTTAATTTTTGTTTTTGATCATGAGTATGTGGTGTTGAAAGGTATCGCGGAATAAGGCGTTACTTCACACCCCTTGTCATCCAAAGGTTAAAGGAAAGAAATGGTGGAAGATCCCAAGTTAATCTACATTCAGATTTTGTAGTCTAACTTATCCATGCTTTAAAAAAAAATTCTTTTTCACTGTTTGTGAAAACCTACAACCAGGAGCAGAACTATTCTTTTGATTGTCACTTTGCTTGCTCTGTTTTGCATCTGTTTAATCCTGAGGTTTGATACTACGGCCTTAGAGATATATTTATTCTCTATTTGCTTGAGGACAAGCAAAAGCTAAGTGTGAGGAAGTTTGATAAGTGTAAAATATATCTATTCTTAGGACTTTAATTCTTCCTATTTTTATAACAATGCATGTCATATTTTACACTTATCATATGATTTTCCTAGATTTATGTTTTGATATGAATTGATATATTTTATGTGTTAAATGTAGGAAAAAGCCATGTAAATGGGTAGATAATCTCATGAGCTTTCCAACGCAACAAACGGCGAGTAAAACGGACTTATAACGAAGAATCGGGGGCCGGTTGAAGATTGTACTACATTAGTATATATATACAATGTCGCATAGCAACAGAGGCACGTCCGCTTGGCGGACAAGAGGCGCGTCCGCCTCATAAGTAGCGGACATCACAGAGGAGTCCGCCTAATAAGGCGCGGACAAGAGAGAATGGTCCGCTTGATTTCTGGCGGACAAGAGGACATCAGCGAACAGTCGTCTTCTTCTTCTTTCGCCGGCGCCGCATTCGAACTGCTCCGGAGCATTAATTGCAACGGTGCCCACCTTAATTTGTGCACGCGTGACGCCGCCTCTGTGATTGCTGCTGCCCACGATCTGCTCACCAACTCCCATTTAATCACACCGACTGCACCGTCCTGACTGCTCTCTTGTCTGCTTCCCATTTCTTCTGCCTATAAAAACCAACGCCCATCCTCAGTATTAGGCATCCCCTTCTTTAAATCCAAAGTTCACGAACAGATCACCACACTCGCTCACCACATACGACCACATCCATATCTATTCTCCCCGTTTTCTCCATTTTATATTTGTTTTTCCACCACACCACATCACTGCCATTAATTAGTGTTATTATTACGGACGACGTGGATGCAGAGGCGGAGCTAGGATTCAGAGTCGACTTGCTAGCTGGAGTTTTCTCTACCCTTTCTCTTATTTTGTTTAAACGTTGTTCATATTTAGTTATGCTTAATTAATAAACTTGGGATGCGAGCCTATTTTATATAATTATGTTATGTTGAGCTTTCCACTATGATTTTATCTAAAGTAATAGTTTAATTCCAGTTATTCATCTGCTTTAATTCTCTGATCAATTATTAAAGCAATATTTGTAGTTTTCTAATCAACACGCGAGAGCTGAGATAGTAAACAAGACATAGGAATTAAACATGATTAACAGCTAGAAGCCTGATCCGGCCTATAGGTTAATTAGTCTCAAATAGAAGTTGTTCTCTATGCGATTGGTTGTGTCCGGATTAGAGCATTAGTCTGCTGCTAGTTCTAGCAACTGGTTAGGGTTCGTTAGATTTAGTCGTCAACGAATTATTTATAGTTTCTGAGTTTATTATTAAGTGGTAAAGTTTATATTAATATAATTGAATAAATAGGTGAGCAGAACAACCCGGGATGCTTTCTTAAAAAACCAAAAAGATTTATAATTTCTATTTTTATTATTTTGTTTCATTTTAATTATTTTTATTATTGTCTTATTATGTAGCTGATAATCATTTCCCTCAAAATGATAAAATCTGTTTATTAGAAGTTTCAGTAAATTTAATCCACTGTCAGTTATCCACAGCGAGGTCCCCAAGAGTACGACAACCCCACGAATCCACTATCCCGCAAAACGATTAGGTACACTGCCTAAGTGGTAGAAGTAGTCACATATTTCTCCAACAGTATTGCGTAAGTATGAGCAAAGTAATGAGTACTGAGTAAGAAGTGAGTATGAGTATGTAATGAGTACCGAGTATTGAGTATGTATGAGTAAGTATTGAGTACTGAGTACGTATGAGTAAGTATGGAGTATTGAGTAACAATTATACCCAAGTATAGTAACGAGTACAGAGTAAGGATCGTGTACGAGTAGGATACCGAACATGGAGTGATGAGTATACAAGAGTAAGGAGTGAGTATGAGTAGAGTAACGAGTAACGCAACGAAAGAGTATTGAACAAATGGCTAGTATGAACGGTTGACTATCGAATTGTCTTCCTTAGTAAGTATTGAACCTTGTATGTGTATGCAGGTATTGTGAATGTATTGTTGTAGCATGAGTATGTATGTATGCATGTAAAATGAACTCCATGTATATCCGACCCAAAGTAGTCGGCGTACCGCGGTTAGCACGCGGTATATGCGAATTTCATGCGCAGCGTAAGCTGACCCCCTCGGGGGACCGTTTTTAGTGTGCAGGTACCCGAAGCTAATCACCGTTCGAGAGAGTAGGACGGGGATTGCTACGTAAGGATGGGTAGTTGTATAGTAGGGATTAGCACTTGTATTGTAATGCGAACTTGGAAGCTTAAACTGTATCGGTAATTTAAGGATTGTAGTATACTCGGTGTAGTAATGTATTGGAGTTGTAATTGGATTATGGATGAGTGTGCAATGGGAAGTGTTGTATCGTGTAGAGTACTCGGTATGTTCATGTTCATCAGACCGATAGTATGTAGTACTGTAACTCGCCTTGTTAGTCACGTGGGTGACTAACGGCATTGTACACCCGCCGTTGTGTAAGGAATATCCGCTGCGAAGGTAAGTATTTGTATAGTAATGACGGTATTATTGGTAGGGGTGTTACACATGTATACGACAAAGTAGTCGTGTGTAACCCTGCTAGCTTGTGGGCTGCACGTTTTCTGTACCAGCAATATGCTGAGCCCCTTGGGGCATGTGGTTTAAACTTTGCAGGTAGATGCCAGACGAGGACTCAACCTGAGAGTAGGAGCGGGTAGAGTACTTCGGGTCGCTTTTACATTTGTTACACGAGTTGTGCATGTACACTCGTTTAGTGTATTACTGAGATGTAAGTATGATGTATTAGGATATGAGATACTCGGTATAAGTTGTGGTTTATGAATTGTAATGTTTTAGATGCTCGAGTAACTATCCGGTTAGTCAGACCGTGACTTGTAAAGAGAATAGGCCTAGTTAGTCACATGGGTGACTAACGGTGGTAACACCAATTTAGTAGAACTTTTCCGCTGTGTTGTTAATGTACGAGATGGACTTAGGGTGACGATCATTGTATTTGGAGATGGGGTGTTACAAAAAGTGGTATCAAAGCGTAGTTACGCTCTGATGACTGGAAATTACTGAGCTTAGGAATTACCGAGTTAGGAACTTTAGACTTTGGGATAAGGGTTGAGTGCTAGTGCGAGAGGTGCGTTAGTTAGGATTCCCCGATGTGTATCGGATATTTATAATACCTCACCCGCCCTCCGCGCCCCTGGTTCTAAGATACCAGAAATGAACGCCAGAGAGATGACAAGCCTTCTCTTACTCGGGAAAACCCGATCTGGCAATTACTTAGCATTATGCAATATGAGAAGCACCTCGTTATGCAATAGTCTTTCAAGACTAGAAGGTCCTAATTGGAGTGCAACGTTGAATCAGGCGCTACCCATGGAATCCTACCATGAGAGAATAATAATTTCCGGCAACTTGGGTCGACATGCTATGCAGTCGATATAACCCCGCCATACCAGTAAGAAGGAAAATACTACAAGTGCAATAAGAGGACAAGAGAAGTGACAGAAACACCGGACAACAGTCCAAAGGAGCAATAACAGTGGAATAATACCGCGCAAGAGCATAGGGACTACCTAAAAGTCAATTATGAAGCGGGTAACTCCGAACCTAAAAAAAGGGGGTTGCAAAGACCTAACTGCAATAGCCCAGACGACTACGAATGCATATGCAAGTCATACTCCAAGATAGGACTATGACGCAGTGCCTAAGCAGAGTCAATACTCGATAACCTCGACGAAGGTGTGGAAATGAGAGTGAGAACTAAGGCTAAAGTGAAAGAAAAAAGGGGTTCCTCGGAAAGAGGAATACCCTGATAAGTAACTATATACTCAAAAGTAGTCAGGAAGCTGCCCAGATAATCAATTAACCAAAGCCAAAAAGGGCAAAGAAGGAGTCCCATGGACTACCGCCTACATGGAGTTTAGGAGAATGTACCATTGCCGACGTACATAGTACCGATAGCCCCTCTTGCACGGCGCACTTGCCTTGGCAAGTGCTGCCACAATGAAGCTGTACGGGAAGCCGTAAAGACCAAATGGTAAAAACCACAGATATAATACAAATTAACACCGGATTACAAATCCTTAAAGACTGAAGAGCGAAACATTGGGAGGGCCTGACGGCCTAACCATGACAACTAAATCAATAAACCTGTCAGCAGGGAGCTGGACTTGGTCAGGAGACTAAACGACGTGAGCATCAGCAACAGACAACCGACACTACAGGTTAGAACATCAGCCCAAAACCAAGCCTAACCTTGAATGGAAGAACCAAAGAGATTACTCAACAATGTGAGAGGACCGGATGTAAGTAATAACCTACAAGAAAGGTATTACGACATACAATGAAGATGGAGGACATAACAACTTTCAATAAAAACGGGATGAACTCCCAGAATAATACCATTAACAGCACTCTTCATTGTGGATGTTGATAAAACCCAAAAACTGAATCAGAGAAAACAAATTTAAGCAATACCTACCTAGGATCAAAAACGTGCAATCACGGAAGAGAGAACCTCAAAAGGACTACACCATAGAGTTGGTATAGTTGAGCAGAAAAAGACCCATAAACGATGGTTAGTATTGCTTGCCAAACTCATTAACACCCAAGTATGATTAGTCATCAACGGGTAGTGTAGTCAACGAAAGTTGAACGAAGTATTGACATGGCAGCACATGATATCCAGGGTAAATATCTGACTTAGACACCTAAGGGCAGATGCCTAATGAAAACGAATCCTTAATTGCTAAAAGACGCAAGTCTATGAGAGCGAAGGTATTGTCACAGACACTGATTAACATTGGATTGCCTAAGCGAACTTCCACAGCAGGAAGCGAGATACAACAACTTATTGTGAAACCCATTATTACATCCAATGATGTGACCCAACATTGACAGAGCTCAGAGAACAAGAGAATTACGTGGATAACCTACAGATGATTAAGAATACAAAAGTGAACCGAACACCGGCTCACACTTGAGACTAATCAAGCATTAAGGGCCTACGAGCCAAGGATGTTAAATACATCAGAGCTCGAGGCGTAGGAAAGCATAAAAAGGCTTATTTAGGCCATGAATGAACTACAACTCGTACATACGAGTGGTTATGAAAACCTATACTAAATTGAGGAAGAATTTCCAGGAAAGAGCACCGATGAGAATGTTGAGATAGTGCTATTGACAGGGGTGGGGAACGAACCATTCCTTTTTGGGTGGGGATACCTCTCCTTGTTGTGAGGCCATGAGTGGGAATAAACCCCTCAAAAACGGCTTTCACTTCTTAGAGATTGAATACTCTTTATTGGAGAATGGGAACCGTAGACCTTGAAATTACCTTGGAACATTCCAGTTACACATAAATAATATGGAAGGCTGCAGAGACAGACCTCATATCCAACACCCAGGATTTAAGAATCAGCAATTGTCAGAGATAAACATTGTGAGTGCGCAGTATGGCACGTCAAGTGACCAACGCTCAAAAGAGCTTGTGATTCAACGGATGACTTTTTCAGTAACCGGTTAAATTACATGGTAAATAACATCATAAAGGATGAAAGAATGTGAGATAAATTAGCCTACTTACAAACCTGAGATTGAAGCAAAACACCTTCATATTAAGAGATAACCATTTTACAACACGATACGGCAACCACCAAACACCGAAATTAGAGAACTTCTAGTCTGTTTACACCATGAAGGGGATTGAAAATTAAGACAAGACGTTGAAGTAAAACGACCGAAGAATCACGCCATCAATGGGCAATATAAGAAAGCTAAAGCTACTTCGGTAGTGGAGGCCATGAGAATAATACTTGTCAGGTAGATTAGGTTACGGTGCACAGCAAAACAACCACTATATATAAGCCATCAAATATTGACACGAAAGCAATCAGATTTATGAAATAAAATACGATGTAAGTAACATGATGAAATGGGAGACAGACTGTGCAGTAACGCCAGTAGCCTGGACCATGTGATGAAAGGTTTCTAGGGAAGCACACTGTCCATTCCGTAAGGAGCTGGAAGTACATTCCTAGTAGATCAACATGAGAAATGAGATAATAGGCTCTAAGGAAAGAGACCGCAAATTACTAAGGGATCGGGTCCGTACCAAATACAAAAGGTAAAATGTAGTTATGAACCCAGTAGATGGATATTCCTTGATTAAGTTCAAGAAGAACGACATGTGTGTTATTATGGAATGATGAAAGAGGAGATCGACAATAGAATACTTCACAAATTAGCTATAACCAAGCGTGTGTCGAACACTACGAGTATACTTAAACGAGATGTGGGACGACCACACTCCAAAGGAGCTTGTGGGCCTGATGGACTTATTTATAAGTTAGTAGGGTAAGTAGCAATGTATCAGTAAGGTACCCCATATATGTAAACGAGTAGTGTAAGGAACACGAGAAGTAGTCGACTCCGTACGACAGTCAGCGATGCAAACTCACACCAGAACAGCAATTTATCGCGGACAATTGAGGAGGAAGAACTCAGTTAAACCAATGAGATTAAAAGAGTCAAAGAACTCATTCCAGGAGGAAACAATTAAGAATTATGAAGTGCGAGAAGCACTAATTAATAAGTATGAACAGTTCATATGTTTCAAGATTTTTGAGGAAACTGTAAAGAGCAATAAGCACTAAACAGTAAGACCAGATAATACAGAAATCTCAGACTGAGAGTCAGTTAGTAGGAAACAATTCAGACGCTGAAAGACATAATAATAGCATGAACATCAGATCACCAGAGAACTGGATAGACAAGCTATGACTCATAGAGACCGTGTATAGATAAAGATACCACGCGTCCATTAAGAGACCTTTATTCCTAAATTATAAGGATACAAAGGAGCTGTAAAACATATTGAAGAGGATAGGAAGGGCAAACTAAGCCCCAAGATTATCAGAGTCGTGCAGCAGAAGCTAGTGGACCATATCTTAAAGGTTTGATATACCTAACAAAAGAGAAGAAGGAAGAATGTGCCTCACATCTTCCAGTCGAATAAAATATACGACTTATCTACCAAATACTTTGGATCCTTAGAGACTACACTGAAACACAGTTGTAAGATTGGTATGAACACCAATAAGAATCCTTGATACTGAGACTAAGCCATTACCATGGTGAAGACCCTCTGACCCAATAATAATGTGAGATAGACTACATGGGAGCCAGAATGCTCCATGACACCTAAACATCTTGAACCTATGTTCAAGGATGATATAATGTTGATTACATGGGCGTAATCCATTTTAAGGGGGGTAGAGCGCCCAATCACTTAGCGTATGTTTCACGTATTGAGTACGTAACCTACAGTGTGCATAGCACAATACAATTAGTTGTGATGTTTGATACGTATGTTATATAAACACATGTATTCATTCTTATGTGGTTGTGGTTATTACGCACAATTAAATGCGAATACCAGATGTATTAGAGGACGACCTCGTTAACTTCGGTACGAGAATTCAGGAAAAGAGGAGTAGAAACTCCAGGGGAATTAAAATCCCTATGATATGTATTGATATAAGACCAAATATGGTAATTTTATGAGGTATGAATTGGTATGAGACCGAGGTAGAACCTGGTAGGAATTAAATTCTCTAAGTAAGTGCTGAGAGGTGGATTAAGAATGACTGATGGACTGAGTTCCGTAATTTGGAGATGTATTGATTTATGATTATAACTAGAAGGACTAAAAGATATAAAATGCTACATGAATAATTATTTGGTTGTTTGAAGTTGACGTGGGAGGAAGAACTTGATCTTGGCCAGATCAAGGAAAACTGAACACAAATTGGGGTGAAAGGATAGTTTAACACTAATGCTGATCACATCAGGGTCGGATGATTCCTGAAACTCCCTACAAGTGGTCACAATTAACCACGTTAAGAGTAGATGCAGTAGCATAAAGTGTAATTGGAGTTGACATGTATTTTCTTTACTAAGTCTCACTCATGGGACAGAGGACATGAAAACCTTTGTCTCCGGACAGGTTACATGAGGAGTATACAACAAGGAATATACAAAGAGTATTTTGATTACTAAAACATGCAAAGACATGTTGTGTGACAAGTGTGGTATATATATATATATATATATATGGCAGACCTTATGAGTTAGAATGCCTATACAGATATTGAGTGATCTATATGATCTTTTAGTGTGAAGTTACCTTTGTGTTCTAAGAGATATAGATACATAGGAACTTTGGGGACAAAGTTCTTTTAAGGGGGGTAGATTCAAATACCCCAAACCTTAATATATTAATGAACTATCTAATTAGGATATACTAAGACTAGAACGTGCCTTAGAAACATTAGAAGATGTGTTAAACAACAATTTACACCAAAACATGCTTTAAGAACAATTAGAGAAAAAGGTGTTTTAAATAACACAAATAAATTGGGGAACTACCAATAAGTTCCCAAGCGATTTCAAATGTGAAATACCTCTAAGATTAGTAATACACATTAATCGGAATTAGCGTTTGAAACGGTATGATTCGGTACTCCCCGATACAAACTCGAACACCAAGGATTATAGTGGTTCGGCTAATAATCCGGCCTACGTCCACTTCTAGACAGAGTTATTATTCCTTATTTGGTTTACAACACTAGAGAGCTTTTGGGATGAGTCCTCCCTTTTCTAACTTGTGTCCCTTACAAATGAGCCCCTCTACTCCTATTTATAGACTTTCTATCACTAGGTTTACCCTTTTGCCCCTATACATGTGATGGTATTACACAAATATAGCTATCAGTCCTTTTACGGGTAGTCTCTCCGGACTGAAATACCGCTTCCGCATTGGACTAACTCTTCCGGACCGTTACTTTAACAATAATCCTTCCGGTAGTTACTCTATCGGTAGTGATCCCTTAGATAGCAGCTCTTCCGGTAGCGGGTCCTCCGGTGGTAGGGCTTCCATCGATAGGCCTTCCGACAATTTGGACTCCGGTAGTAGTCCTTCCGCTAGCAGGTCTCCGGTAGACACTTTGGCCTTCCACATGGTATATTTCATACCATTACAGCGTTTAAACCGAAAACGCACCTTAGAGCACAAAAATGTGCTTTAAAGGAAAATGTGCTTTAAAGAAAAATGTGCTTTAAGCATGTATACATGGAACTAAAAGGCTAATGAGCCTAAATACCAATAAGGAACAAGGGAACAACAATAAAATGGTCATAGGAACCATTACGTGTACACACAAATTAAGTATACAAGTCCACACAAAAACAGGTACTAAACTGACAAAAGTCAAGGAGAAACCACTAAACGACTTGGTTTAAATTGGAATGAGCAACGTGATATTTCATGAACAAAGTTTCTAAAGGTTGTAAATATATTAAGGACACATTTAAACTAGCCAAAACAAATTGCATAATCAATGTGAACCCGGAAGCACATAAAATGGTGTTTTAAGGCATTTTTGGCTATGTAACATACCTAACACATGGTATAAGTCCTTATGAACGAGTTTAAGGCATCTAATATTACATAAATATAAGAAAGAAACAAAAAAATCAGACAAAATCGTGACTAAGGATGCCTACTTCATGATGAGTCATAAAAGGTGTTAAAATTCAATTTTGCTTACTTTTTACTATTACAACAACTAAGACTTTCTTTAATTGCCAAATCATCTTGTCCCCTGAGTGAATCATTAATCAGACACTTACCTGTCATATGAGAGCTCCCAAACTCGTAGCTCCTCCTCTCTTTGAAGAAACAACACAAATAACTCCAATGTTCTTAGTTTGGTGCCTTAAAGAGCACCTTGTCTTGCACAGATCATAACTTTCTCATCTTAAGTCCAAATCACAAGATTGATAGCTCGTTGGAATCCTCTTTTGAAGAGCTTTACAACCATAGCTCATGAGCCCCCAGATTCTCAGGAAAAACCATGAATAAGTGCCTTTGATTCTCGAGGTAAAACATTGCCTTCTTGGAAACTCTTCCTTTTTTGATTTTCATCAAGGCCGAGTGCCTAGGGTTACTAACCCTTCTTATTCTTCATCTTATTATATGATTTTGGAGCCAATTTCTCTAGCAAATTGCTGTCAAAATTTCTAAGGAAAACAAGCTTAATATTAAGCTAAAGGTTAATATACAAGGTAAATCCTATAACTACCTATTTCAAGGTTCTAATTGTTGATCTATATATGATCTAACATATTGTTCATCTTGTTTATTATTACCGAAATTATAAGTGTGTTAGATTTAATTTTTGACACATTAAATGTTAATATTTTGTAAATCTAAAATTAGATTTATACTCCATATGATATAAGCTACAATATAAGCTATCATAATATACAAGAAAAATTCATATACTATGAATTTCAATATGGCCGAAAACTAAGGGGTTATTAATGAGTTAGAAAAATTATCTAACTTAGTTAAATTAAAGGAATTAGAGTAATTAAGAGTAATATGTAAAATTTAAGAAGTTTTGGTACCTAAAGGTGAATACCGAAAATTAATGGGGTTAATATGTAATTTTTGAGAGTTTAGATGATGAGAAAATAATTGTAGAATTAAGTTTACAATTTATAAAGTGTTTATAAGTGTTATAAGGAATTTATAAGGTTTTCGGTATATTTAAGGTAAATAAAGGGTGGTATATATATACTATAACATTAGATAATTAAATCTGGTGATTTAGAGATGTTTAAAATGATTTTTGATGTTCAAAAATCTGTAGGTAAATTAGTTACGAAAATTAGAAATTTATTAGAGTTAAATTGGTTAAATGGTAATTTCCCTGGTCAAACATGGTCAAACGTGGTCAATGACAGTTTATAAAATGTTTAGAGGAGCTAGAATAAAATTTGTAGCAAAAGATTAGATATTAAAAGGATAAAGGAATAAAAAGTTAAGTTAAATTAACTTTGGGGGTAATATTGTAAATTATGGAAGGTTGGGGGGTTTGACCATAAAAGACTGGTCAAACTTGGGTATATTTTGGTAATTGACCAAAAGTATAAAAGAAATTAATTAAGTAAGACTTTGGAAGAAATTAGAAATAAAAAAAATAATAACAAGTTTTGAACTTATTATGAGTACAATAGAGATTGAGAGAAAACTATGGGTAAGTAATGTAAATAACACATTTTTATGTGTTTAGAAGGTTAAGGAAATTAAATAAAGAATTTAGAAACAAGTTGTAAAAGAAACAGAGTTAAGACGGGGTTAAACCAGACCCGTATATAAATTAAGGTATAGGAGGGGTATACCCGTAATTTAATAAGTAAAGGAGAAATCAATACTTAAAGTATTTTTAATGAAAATACAAGTTATATTGGGAAAAAGAAATAAATACGTATTGATACGGAGTATCATACGGGCATATACGTAAATTTTGGTATACATGGAAAATACCCGTATACATGAATAGTACCCGTATACATGAATAGTAAATACGTATACATGAATTGTAAATACATATATATATGAATATTAAATACATATACATGAATAGTAAATACGTATACATGAATAGTAACTACGTATATATGAATAGTCAAATACGAGACGTATACATGAATAGTAAAATGCGTATACGTGAATAGTGAAATACGGTGAATAGTGAAAAATACGAAAACCTAATACAAGGTCCGTATAAGTCTAAAGTTGCTAACTGTGCAACTAAATAACTGCTAACGACGTTAGTATGTTAATGAATTAGAATTGAGCTTGAAAACGCTCCTAAATGAACGAACCCATTTAACGGTATGTTGTTATACCCGGGTTAACCAAGGAAGAGGTTTAAGTTGAAAAGAGAACCAAATTAATTCTAAGACACAGGATACTAATACTAGTTCTGGTTACAGATCTAGATAACTTAGAGACGTTCGGCGGATTAGGCGAACGAGGGATTGAGAGCTAGCCAGTCTCCGGTGTACGGTATGGGATTCTTGTAGCTTGTTTGCTAATGAGGTCTACCTCGGTTTGTGTGCTATGTGTTATTGTGATACTACCAAGCAAGATTAAACATGAAACCGAATTATTGTATTGTTATTGTGTGTCCATTGCACACTAACACGAATTGATTCAAAGCTTGTTCATTAACTATGTTTAGTAAACAATTGTATAAGGTTATAAATACTCCCTGTTATTTGTTGGTTAATACCGAGAGAGGTTTAACTAACAAATTGTCAATGAGACTTCAGCTAACTGGAATTTGGGAGGAGAGGAATCCGGCACTGACTCCGATCATGCATGTTTAGGATAGGAGGTCGGCATCTGTATCAGATCTGTCTTCCGCATATGGCTCGTCTACGACTTGTCGCCTATGGTCGACAAACTGACCCGACCAGCTCGAGTGAACAGTTCGAGGTGGGAGGCAAATTCAGGAGGCGCAGGAGGGTCAAGCCTACACCCCTCATAACTTAAGAATTTGTGTTTATTAACCCAATGGAGCTAATAACTCATTGGCTAGGGTTACCTTGACCCGACAAAAATAAAAAATTCAGTTAGAGAACAACCAGTTCCTTTAAGAGAACAGTTGACACTTATAAGGTATGGTCAAACACGAGAACTAAACAATTCTTAGGCCTCGGGAGTTAGGAATCTAACTTACTCATTAATGGGCGTCCATTACGACGTTTGATTTTTTTGAGCTGTGAATGTTTCACATAAATGTGTTGTTTGTTAACGTACTTCTTATTATTACTTGTATGAATAAACAATTGCATGTATACAACAAAGTAGTCGTGTGTAACCCTGCTAGCTTGTGGGTTGCACGTTTTCTGTACCAGCAATATGCTGAGCCCCTTGGGGCCTGTGATTTAAACTTTGCAGGTAGATGCCAGACGAGGACTCAACTTGAGAGTGGGAGCGGGTAGAGTACTTCGGGTCGCTTTTACATTTGTTACACGAGTTGTGAATGTACACTCGTTTAGTGTATTACTGAGATGTTAGTATGATGTATTAGGATATGAGATACTCGGTATAAGTTGTGGTTTATGAATTGTAATGTTTTAGATGCTCGAGTAACTATCCGGTTAGTCAGACCGTGACTTGTAAAGAGAATAGGCCTAGTTAGTCACGTGGGTGACTAACGGCGGTAACACCAATTTAGTAGAACTTTTCCGCTGCATTGTTAATATACGAGATGGACTTAGGACGACGATCATTGTATTTGGAGATGGGGTGTTACAGTCCAATTCTTTAAAACCCGATCGGACGGCCCCTGAGTCTCTAGTTCATCAGCGAATACCAAACAGAACTCGAGTACGAATTCGACAATTTCTCCTAATCCACAGAACGAAACTTAGTGATTCTTGTTCCATTAGATTCGAAATTTAATTCCGGTTCCATTGATACCAGTTTCGCTAGCTATAATGCAATGTACATCAAATACGATTCTGGGTTTGAAGTTAGGGTTTATTTCGGTTTCCGAATTCAATTCTAGCAAATTCTCTCAACCTAACGCGTAATAGATGAAATTGGAACATGGTTTTGACTGATAATGTAAGGGCGATTAGCAAGGTCGAAAGAATTTGAAGAAAACTTACCAGAATTGCACGAATCGAAAGAATTCGATTTCGGTTTCTGGAAAAATTCCCCCTTTACCAACCGATTGAGTAGCCAACTTTACAACGCTATAAGTTTCAGTACAGATCGAGTTAGAACTTGTTCTTGGGCTTAATATAAAGAGGAAACTTAACTCTACGCAATGATAGCAAGAACTCACTCTAACTTGCACTACACAGTAAGAAATCGGAGCCGAAAGTTACGAGTTTATACCTTGTGTTTCTGTATGATTTTATGCAATGGTGAATCGAGATCTTTAGACGTCTCGCTCTCCCAATCGGTTATGAATCAGCCTTGGTCATCAACACGGAAGTAGTAGAGGAATTAAAGATCTACACAACAAGCTATAGAAATCGAATTTTGGTTGAAAGATGAGGAAGTTATGGCAAGACGAACTTTACCTGAAATCGAAGGAAACTGGGAATCTGCGTTTTCGGTTTCGTAGGGTGGCTACTTTGGATCGAATTTCCGGTTGATTTAGGATGATCTAGGTTTATTGTGAGCTATGGTTGTAAAGAGGAAGTGTAGGAGAAGACAACAAAGAAGACGACACTCAAAAATTCCAAAAGATGAGAGAGATATGGAGGTCACAAGTTAGGGCAAAATCTGAAATCGGTTACCGGAAAACAAGGAGATAGAAATCGGCTAAGTGTTGGGCGCGTATCCCGAGGCACGCGGGTGAATCAGCAGACTTGCCACATCAGCATCTTTTCAAAATTTTGGCTCTAAACTACATTTTATCATAACTTTGGCTAGGATGATCCGTTTTTGACGTTCTTTTTATCGATCTTCATGGTTTTCCATAACCTATTTATTGGTATAGGTTTCATGGGCTGGTTTGACCATTCTCAAAAAGTCAACCCTAGCAAGGCTTGAGAAGCTTTAGGGTTTCTAGGATTTTATATTGACTTTTATGGTTCAAAACAATGTTCCAACTCTTTCTAAAATCTTTATAATATACTTGGAGTGTTTAGAAATTTTTCCACGATTAATTGACTTACAAATCTTATTATTAAATTCATAATACTATATAATATTATATGGTAATCTAATATTTAATAGTATTCTTTAGGATTAAATGGGAGAAATCCCATGATTTAATTTTCATAATTCCATATAAGGTTATAATGATTTATTATTCACAATTCCATACCATAATATAATAATTAATGGTATTATTTATGGTTTTAATAAAAGAAATCCCTGAAATTAATTTTAAATTAATTTAGGGGTATTTCATTGCTGATAGGTAAGCACCAGAAGAGAGGGAAAAGAAGGTGTGGAACTGTATGTTCCTCGTTCATTAGTCTGCACTAGAGGAGAATGTGAGGAGGCGTTAGACAAGAGAAAATGAAGAGAAGTACGGACTCAAGAAGAGAATGAAAAACATTGAGAGGTTAGGCTAGTTGTCAGTCTTGCCTCCAATCTGGCTCGAAAGACACAACACCCCAGTGATTTGCACATCAGAGGCGTAGTCTGAAGAAGAGAATGGAAATATGTACATAGATGGTATACTCCTCATCGTGAAGAGAATGAAATGAGTGCAGGGCATGTATCTTCCTCCATTGTTAGTCAGCTGTTTTACAATTTACCAAGTGTGAGGAAGATTGGGCATAGGTGCAGCGTAGTACGATCTTGGTTTGCTAGATTAGGTTGCAACATTTCCCGTAGAGAAGGGGATGGAAGTGTGGGTTAGTTTACCGTGAGTGAAGGGAGGGGAGATGCTGAAGCAAGGATTCGTGAGGAAGATACCAACGTGGCATATTTACTACCTTGTAAAATTTTACTATCTTACTAATTAAGAAGATAAACTTAAAAATATGTCTTAATTTATTTCCCCTTCATTTGATTTATTTGCTCTTATCTTTTAATGGTGGCCATCGGGTCCGGTTCTACCCGGAACCGGCGGTTCTACCCGGAATCGATTGGAACCGGAACCGGCCGGGAATCGGTGGGAACCGAAACCGGAACCGAACCGTCTCAGCCGGTTCCGAATACGAATACATGTTTTGAGATTCGGGCCCGAACCGGGCCCGGAACCGCCTGGAACCATCGTCAGATTCGGAACGGGGAACCCTAATCGGAACCGCAACCGATGGAACCGGAACCGCCCCAGAACCGGTTGAAGATACTATTGGAATCGGGCCAAAACGATGTCGTTTTGGGTCTCGGGCGCGTGCTCCTCTGAAGAAAATAGCCGTTAGATCCCAAGCACGCGCATTGCAATATGAAGGCCAACATGATGATTGGTATGAGATGAATGGGGATAACACCACTTAGGACTTCTATCTTGTAATATTTTAGAATTTATTAGTAATTTAGTATTACTTTCTTTCCATGTAATCTTTTTTTTAAGACGTGCAAATTGAAATCATGTAACCTCTTAGTAGCTGTACTCTTTTTCCTTATTAGGGTTTTCCCAATGGGTTTTTACCTAATAAGGTTTTAATGAGGCAGTGAATCATATAATAAAATTCTCTTTGTTCCTTATTTTTTGTAAATTTGATCAAAATTCCTAAGTCTTTGTTTCTTACACATTTAAGATTATAAACTTGAAAAATAACCTATCTAGGAGTAAAGTGGATGAAAAGAGCAACGTGTGCGCTCTAACGAATCTCAAATCGGAGCTAAAATTTAATACCCCGGACTTAAAAATGGTGATTAAATTACTCTAATGTGATTATTAAAGGCCTAATGGTGCCTAGAGAGTATTGGTATAGAGAGTAAAACCAAAAGAAAAGAGAAAACGCTTGAAAAGCGAAAAACGCTAAAATGTGCATTAAACGAGTGTAAGAGATATATGACCTTGTTAGGGTCCGAGATGGATCCCTAAGGCTTAGTTAGGCCTAATTAGTATACGGGAATGATTCCCGAAGGAAACAGATCCAAATAATGTGTTAAAACGCTAACGGAGTTCTAAAGCATGTTTTTCGAGAAAACCCGAAAACGTGACTTTAAGTGGTCAAATAGACCCGTAAAAATTATGGTTGATCAAATAACTATAATTAAGTATTAATGGAAGATTAATAACCATTAAAAATAAAGAAACGAGAAAAATCTGGAAAACGGGCCCGGTTAGTGAATACTGCCAAACCGGGTAAAATAACAAGTGTTTTCTGTAAAAAGTCAAAAAATGCCCTCAGCTTGTATTCTGTGTGGGGCCGATTTATTTAGTATACACATTCACATTTAATTAGCTTGTTAGCTTATTAAGTCACAAGATGATAAATAAGTAAAGTAAAAGGGGAATAGTAAAAAGAGACTTTACTTACCCTCTCACCTCCTTTCTTTCTTCTTTCACGATTTACCCAGCCCTCTGCTTATCTTCTTCTTCCTCCTCTGTAAGCTATCGCCGATTTCAAAGAGAGCACACAGCCTCCACCTTGTCCCTCCATTATCTTGCTCATTTCTCCTCCGAATCACACAAAAATAGCACCGTTAGATTCCTCTCGGCAAGGGCAACATTTTCCACCCAATGAAAACTTGAGACCCTCATCTTCATCCTCATGGCCGTGGGTCATTTTGCAGCTTGGAGAGGTGATTTTGGCTCTCCCTCATCTCCTTAATAATCTAAGGTATAAATAAACTCAAGCTCTCCATCTTTCTAGCTTGTTCTTGCAAAATCAAATTTTTGCCCACGTTGAATATTTTCCCCCATTTCAGCCGGTTGTCCTTTGCCTTGTGGAGTGTTGTAATTCCATCAATTTGATTTCCAAGCTCTCCTTTTGAACATTCTAAGGTAATATCTAAGTTAGAGCCTTAAAAACTAGCTTTTAAAATACTAGTTTTGTGAGGAAGTTGAATTGATTTACTTGTTGTGTGTGGCGTGGGGAAATGATTGTAGCTTGCAATCTAGACTCCTTGTGCGGTGTGAAAACAAGAAGAGAAAGAAAGAACAAGAGAAGGAAGGAGAAAGAAGAGAAAACTGAAAAACTAACAAGGTAAATGAGCTACCTTGAGTTGGTTTGTTATCTTGCAAAACAGATTTTTAATGTTGAATTAAAGACCTTGTTTTAGTGTAGTTAAGATACGACAATTTGAATGAGTAATGAGGATGTGTTAATGTTGCTTAAGTGTGGATAATAAGCCTTGAGGCTAACTAGTACATAAGTGAAAACAGAGGGGAATTTAATGTGCTGCTGCAAGGATTTTAATGTTGTTACAACAGAGATGAAAAATAGAATTTTGTGAGTTGATTAATGTGTGGAGAATGCTTAGGAATGTAGACAAACCTTGACAAAATTTGCCTAGGAATTTATGGGCTTGAGTGTATTGATGCGTGGAGTTGGAATGGAAGGAAGGAAAGGATTGGAAACTGCAACAGAAACCAGAACTAGGAATCTGTAACATAGAAGGAAATTCCAGTGGAAATGGGTAAGTTAACAGTTGAGTATAGAGATTGGATTAGGTTAGTTTTGAGTGCCTAATCAATGTCAAAACATGCTAGAATATATGTAGAAAGAATGGGGAAGAGGTTGGTATAAGTTTGGAGTGGTAACATAATCAAAAACAAGGAGGAATTTCATTTCTACAAGTGGTCCGGGTCTGTAAACAAGTACAGAAACCCGGACCAGGGCTAAAACACGATAGAACGTTGTGACAGAGGAGTGGTCCAGGTTTACAAACCAGGACACAAACCCGGACAACCCCTAAAATGCACCCGAGAGTGACCAGAAGTATTGGTCCAGGTTTGTAAACCCGGACACAAACCCGGACCACCCTAAAAATTCACCAGAAAGTGTTTTTAAGTGTCCTAATGATGAGGAAGTGAGTGGTAATGGTTTTAAATGATGTTTAGGCCTTGTTTGGTGACTAATAAAGGTCCTAAGAAGTATAAACAAGTGTTGGAAGTGAGTGAGAATTAAGAGCCTAAATTGGCAAGAGTAAAACTAAGTGTAACGGGAGTAATATTTGTTTACCTACCGTAAAGCATTGATGTTAATAGAATCCCTTGATATGTGATTAGTGATTCGGGAGTGATATCCGAGGAACGAGTGGTGACCCGGTAAAGTAAATCCATGGTGAAAGGTATGATTTTCTCATACTCTGCGTGCTAACCGAGTTACGTTGATTTGTGTGTTTGTGTGCCGGCTTAATCAAGACTAAAGCATGAAAATAATCCATTGTTTGATTATGTATGTCTTGTTGTATGTTGAATGAGCTAACATACTTGTATGCCGGTGTGGTCTAACATAGAGTAAAGACCGACTCATAGTGAGTAACGTTTGGCTAGAGACCCATAGATCGGGTCGAGGCTTATGATAACGAAAACGTGCAAACACACAAACTATCCGTTAAAGTATAACGATAACGCAAACATATGAACTCCCTAGAATGTGAGGAGAAGTACGGGTTGAGTAAATACCCGATAACGGTTAGAAAACCATATGGAAACAATCCACGAAACAAATGACAGTGGAAAGATAAGTGAACCTTCTTCAAGAGAATTAAAGATAGTTCGAAGATGTGAACTAGTAAAGAAGGTAAAAGAGACCTAAGGGATTAGTAGCTCCCTTGAGACATGGTCAACCTCCTATATGAGGATTTTACCCAGTATAAGAAAATAATTGAAAGTACGAGTAAATGAAACGTATGGGTAACTCTTAAAACCTAAGATTAACCGAACTTGTGTATTGTTCCCAAAGTCATTAGAAACATCGAGAGTGATGCTTCTAGACTAAAACACATAATATTATTATAACTCCGAGAGAGAAGTGTATGGGGAATGAGAGTAGCCCGAGTAGTCGGACCTATGTAAAAGAGTTAGGAACTAAGAGAGAGTTCCGTGAGCTAGTTGAACCTTCCCACCATGCTAGACCAGAGTAGGGTCGAAACTGGGGAAGTAAGACTATGCTCGAGAGCTATGAGTTTTGGCCTGAGAATTTGTTAAGAGTAACAAGCGTGACGTAGGAGACCTGTAGTGTCTCGAGAATCTACATTAGCTTGAGTATAAATAACCCAAGAGTGTGGGTGAGATAACGAGTATGAATAACCCAAGAGTGTGGGTGAGATAATGTGTAAAAGTAACCCGAGAGAATGGGTGTGTATATGAATAAGTAACCCGAGAGAGCGGGTGAGATATTGAATGAGTAAACAAGGCATAGTGAGGTATAACCCTCAAGGCCTAAGAGTAAACTGATACAACTAACAACCATGTAATGTTAGTTAGGAATTGTGTTCCGTGATTGGATGTAGATTCCTTGAGTAATACACATATATATTGTATTGCTACGATGCATGTTGTTTGACTAAAATGAACTCCATGTATATCCTACAAAAGTAGTCGGCGTACCCCGGTTAGCGCTCGGGGTATGCGAATTTCATATGCAGCGTTAAGCTGAGCCCCTAGGGGCAACGTTTTTATTTTTCAGGTACACCGAAGATGTTACCGTTCGAGAGTAGGACGGGGTCGGTGGTTTACATGGGTAGTTAGATTTAATTACTTATGTATTGAAAGAGGTGTAAGACCGAATATGTTGTCGGCATCCATATATTGTAGACTCGGTATAGTAAAGAAATGATTTGAGTATTGTATTTGTATTGTGTACTCGGTTGTTCCAGTTCATCAGACTGTTACTGTATGTGAAAAGGGCCTGGTTAGCCATATGGGTGGCTAACGGCGTTGTTTCACCCCTCGTTGTAATTAGAGTTCCGATGCGTGAGTAAGAGCATTTAGTGACAGTTTAAGAGGTAATGACGAGCTTAAGGGTTGGGGTGTTACAAAAATGGTATCAGAGCAAAGTATCGCTCTGATGACTGGAAATACCGAGCTTAGGAGATACCGAGTTAGGAATTAGAGACTTAGGGCTATGGGTTGAGTGGTAGCGTGAGAGATGCGCTAGTTAGGAACTTCCAGTATGAACTGGATACCTACAATACCAAACCCCACTCCACAACCCCCGTATTAAAAGCTCGGGAAAGAACGCCAGAGAGACGGGGAAACCCGATCTGGCAGTTATTAAAAATTTCAATATGAACCAGAACCTGTCATGCGGTAGATCCTGAGAACCGGAAACCCCGGAGACGGATCCCGCTGGGACGACAATAACCGCACTCAATGGTGTGAGGTCGAGAAATCCTAATCCAAGGAGACCAGAATCTGTGGCAGCTTGGGGCGACATGCTTTGCAGTCGCGAGAACCTAACTGGCCGAGCGGCAGCAAGAAGAAAGCACCAATCGTGCGACAAGACGGACTCATAAGAAATAACGAGAACCGGGACACATGCCTACGGACCACCATGGCTATGTAATACCACTAACGGCTAGTTGAGAGTAGGTGCACCCACCCTGCCACACCCGAAGAGGCTGCAGCACTTAACTGATATAGCTTAGAAGGCTACGAGTATAACTACGGGATATACCCGAATAGGACTACAGAAGTAGTGCCTAAATAACTTAAACCTCGGTAACCACAATGAAGACGTGGGAACGAGCAACGAGGTAGAGCATAGAACTAAATAATTAAGGAACTCCGATAGTGGAGAAGCACCTAAATGACTAACAGTCATGTCAAGATGAATGAGAAGCAACTCTAAGGAGTAGATATCCAACTAAAGGATCAAAGGAAGAGCCGACAAGGCTACCAAATTTAATGTGAACAATACCGTGACCGGTATGAGTTAACCCAAAAACCACCAGTACCGCGCACTTGCCACGGCAAGTGCAGTAATAGCGGGACTAATAAGAAGAGCTTTGACAAGCAACCAGTACTTAGTAAGTACCAAAATGGCGAGAGAAGCCAATATGGCAAGACAACCTTAAGAATTATGAAACAAACCTTGAAAAGGCCTAATGGCCTGATCACTGTATGAAGAACATACCAGTCAGCGAGAAGCTGGACACGGTAAGGTGCAACCGGCATTGGTATGCCATGAAGATTTTACCTTCAAAACTCAAATTTTTCTTTCAAACATAAAGTTTTCCAAAAACCCCCAAATTTTAAAAACCAAACCAGAGGAATCTCAGTAAGGCGTCATAGGAATATATAAGAGGAGCTGGCACAGAATACTTCACCTAGGCGTATGACCGACACTACAAGTGTACACAACGAGACATGGAACGACCGTACTCCGAAGGAGCTTGCGGGCCTGACAGACCAATTATGAGTTAGTCAGGTAAGTGGTAACGTATTAATAAGATACTCCATGTATGTATACAAGTAGAGTACGGAACACGGGGAGTAGCCCACTCCATACTACGGACGAAAGAGCCAAATCAGACCTGAACAATTGACTACCACGAATGATCAAGGAGAAAAAACCCAAGAAGACGACGGGCCTAAATGTGGAGCGTTAAGAAGTGCGGGGAGCACCGAGTATTAAGTATAGACATTGGATATGTCTCATAAATCATGAAGAAAACAAACGGTAGCTGGAATGAATTCCCAGCATAATCCATACGGCTAATGCCTGTAAAGAACACAATTATGTTCGATAAATAGGATAGGATTCCCACAGTATATCTCACTGAAGAGAATAACGACCTCGCTAAGGAGGAAGTATCAATGATCTACCCAGTTCCGGGAGACATTACAACCCAAGAACGGGGAACGTTACAACCCCAAAAGGGATAGTTCAAAATATACATAACCGCAAGGCGGAGTAAGGAAACTGAACATACCCATAAGTACAAACCAGATGTATTGGCATAACTCAGTAACACCCAGGAGCAATCCTTGAAGGGTACCGGAGTCAACAGTAGTTGAACGAAACATCGTGTTGAGAACATCAGTGTAAACTGAACACTCGGGTAGAACCCGAAGGGATCCCACGTAACACGGGATACCCTAGATTGCCAGAAGGCATGAATTAATATCAAGATACTTTAGGGGCATAAACTTAAATTAAAATACAAAAGGGCCTTCCATGTACGGAAGTGTGATGAGACAACCATATCAAAGAGCCCAGAAATACCTCCTAACCATTTAATGGCATACGGAGAAGAAGAAACCTATATAAACAGCCCGCATGGAGCATGACGAGGCAATGTGGCTTGTAAGCCGGTAAACCAACCACCATTCGTTGATCCAAACGTTGTAAAACATATGCATAAAGGCATAAGAGTTATTGTGGAGCACGAACCACTACCTTAGAGTGGGGACACCACTTGTTATTGTGGAGCCTTTGGAGCAGTAATTGCGTGAATCCTCTAGAGAAAGGCTACCACCCATGAATGTAATGTGAAACCGCTAGAGCGATGTAGTGAAACTTGAGCATGTGTTCATTGCCAAGGAGTAATTTGATCAGAGATAATGAAAGCAGCAGTTCTAAACCGAAAGAGTAATCAGATGAGTAATAAACACTATATGTGTGCGATATGAATTGCAGAGTAAACAATGCGCAATAAGCGTAGAGAGTAAAGAGTAGTGTATTTCATTGAGCCAAGTGAATGGCAAGCCATAGTATATATGGCAGGAGTGCATGAGCGGAACCTAAAGTAGTAGCGGATACCATGTAAACGAATATAAATATGGTACGCAGCAAGCGACCGTTGTAAGAATATAGCCATATAACGATATGAGTTGATGAGGAAAGATAGTAAAGGAGACGTATTCATTCCTATCTCATAAGAGATTTACTGCCAAGGGTTTACGCTTATGCACTCTGTATGACTGAGTGTTTTGGTATTGCACTTGTGTGGTAATGATCGAGTGGGAGAGCTAGGAATTGAGAAATGTCAACGAAGCCTGTTGAGCAAAAACCTAAAGAAGTAACTGTGCGGCCGTTGGCCGAAGGTGCACGAAGAACGTGGGCAGTAACCCACAGGGCCCAGGATCGATGGATGGTAAATGTAGAGTAGTATGAATGAAGAACTCTGGTACAGAAACAAGTAAACGAATATAAAAATTAAACGAGGAAGCACTACATACTGAGTAGTAGCTTGACCTCAACCGACAATAAGTCTGAAAAAGTAAGTGAATAATCACGAAGGTATACAGTGTTATACAAAATAGATTCCAGAGAATTGGAGAGAAAATCTATAACTCATCGAATTCGCATACGGTAAGAGATACCAAGCGACGATTAAGAAACCTTTATTCCCAAGACAAAAAGGGATAAAAAGGGAGTAAATAACACATTGAGAATATAAAAGAGCGAATTAAGCTCTAGTTATCAGGTCACGCAGCAAAAGCTAGTGAGCTGTGATTCAAAGGGTGAGTACACCTGACAAATGCGAGTAAGTAGCTAATCCTAAACTCCTTGAAGCCTTAGAGGCTAGAACCGGAACCGGTTATAAGTTAATTAACCGCATTGAAGTTAAAACACTTCATGATACTCGATTAGGGAACCAATGTTCAGTGATAACATATGGTCTGTTACGCGGGCGTAACCCCTTTTAAGGGGGGTAGGGCGAGAAACCGCTTAGAGTATGTTTTACGTATAGGTGTGTAAACTACTATGTGCATAGCACAAAAGAAACTATTTTGATGATTGGAACCTATGTTACATAAACATATGTACCCATTCATTGTGTAATTATGATTATTATGCATGAGAGATGCAAGTAACGAGTATAGAATACCCATTCATTGTGTAATTATGATTATTATGCATGAGAGATGCAAGTAACGAGTATAGAATATGTATGAAAAGAGGAGTAGAGAGACTCCTAGGGAATGAGAATCCCTATAGTATATGTCTAGTAAGATTAGACATGAGACATAATGAGTATGAATCGGCATGAAACTGATGTGTAACCTTGTAGGGAGTGAGTTCCCTAGGTGAGTTTGTTTGAGAATGATTGATGGAGTGAGTTCCATCCTTTAGAGTTGTATGATGTATGTCTTAAATTGAATAACCATTTGAGAAAATAAGTCATGAGTTGCTTAGGTAAAGTAAGCAAAGTAAATTGAGAATGGCAGATGACCTAAGTTCTAGGAATTAGAGATAAATTAAAATGAAATGTTTTATGAGTATGACTAGAAAGAGTAAAAGATAGAAAACAAAAATGTTTGACTATCTGATTGTTTGAAACTGACGTGGGAGGTGGAACTTGATCTGCTAGCGATCAAGGGAAACCGAACACAAATTGGGGTGGAAGGATAGTTCAACACTGATGCTGATCACATCAGGGTTGTATGATTCTTGAAGCTCCCTATAAGTGGTCACAAGTAATCACGCTAAGAAAAGATACAACTACCATAAACCGGATTTGGAGTTATGTGATGTTTTAAAAGAAATTTCAAACAGGTTTTGAAAAAGGATTTTCTTCAAGTATGAAGATGGAAATGAAAACTGGTTTTGAAACCGCTATCACCCGCCGATGGCTGAGCCTTAAGTCTTGATGACCGGTAGAACGGTAGGCGTGTATTAGTTTTGAAACCATTGCACAGCACGTGCGGCAGTCCTAAGTGACCGGTTGGGGTGGTGACAGTGTGTGATTTTTCCAAAGGTAGCGGGACGGGGAGAGTACCCTGAGACGTTCCTGTGTTGAGTGAGTCAACCAGAGTGCCTGAGGATATTTATACGTGAAACGTTTTGATCAGAACCGAAGGGACCGTGGGCCAGAGAGAGTAAGTGCCCATTTGTCATGAAACAGCCGTGGACCAGAGAGCGTAAGTGTCCAACGTGGCCGATGCCTGAGGGATCAGTAGTATATTACTCAATATGGATTCGAGGACTGTAGTGCCTTCTTGTCTCCGGACCGATTCCATGGAGAGAATACAAAAGAGTATTTTTTATTGCTATACATGCTGTGAAATGTGTGTGGTATGTGTAGTGTGAAATGAGACCGAATTGTGGAGTCTGTAAGGTTATACGTGTATTATAACCTTGGCATAGTACGCCATGAGAGTAACAATATTAGATTCACCAACTTTGAGGACAAAGTTTTTAAGTGCGGTAGATTTTAATACCCCGGACTTAAAAATGGTGATTAAATTACTCTAATGTGATTATTAAAGGCCTAATGGTGCCTAGAGAGTATTGGTATAAAGAGCAAAACCAAAAGAAAAGAGGAAACGCTTGAAAAGCGAAAAACGCTAAAACACGCATTAAACGAGTGTAAGAGATATATGACCTTGTTAGGGTCCGAGATGGATCCCTAAGGCTTAGTTAGGCCTAATTAGTATACGGGAATGATTCCCGAAGGAAACGGATCCAAATAATGTGTTAAAACGCTAACAGTGTTCTAAAGCACGTTTTTCGAGAAAACCCGAAAACGTGACTTTAAGTGGTCAAATAGACCCGTAAAAATTATAGTTGATTAAATAACTATAATTAAGTATTAATGGAAGCTTAATAACCATTAAAAATAAAGAAACGAGAAAAATCTGGAAAACGGGCCTGGTTAGTGAATAGTGCCAAACCGGGTAAAATAACGAGCGTTTTCTGTAAAAAGTCAAAAAAGCCCTCAGCTTGTATTCGGTGTGGGGCCGATTTATTTAGTATACACATACACATTTAATTAGCTTGTTAGCTTATTAAGTCACAAGATGACAAATAAGTAAAGTAAAAGGGGAATAGTAAAAAGAGACTTTACTTACCCTCTCACCTCCTTTCTTTCTTCTTTCACGATTTACCCAGCCCTCTGCTTATTTTCTTTTCCTCCTCTGTAAGCTATCGCCGATTTCAAAGAGATCACACAGCCTCCACCTTGTCCCTCCATTATCTTGCTCATTTCTCCTCCGAATCACACAAAAATAGCACCGTTAGATTCCTCTCGGCAAGGGCAACATTTTCCACCCAACAAAAACTTGAAACCCTCATCTTCATCCTCATGGCCGTGGGTCATTTTGCAGCTTGGAGAGGTGATTTTGGCTCTCCCTCATCTCCTTAATAATCTAAGGTATAAATAAACTCAAGCTCTCCATTTTTCTAGCTTGTTCTTGCAAAATCAAATTTTTGCCCACGTTGAATTTTTTCCCCCATTTCAGCCGGCTGTCCTTTGCCTTGTGGAGTGTTATAATTCCATCAATTTGATTTCCAAGCTCTCCTTTTGGACATTCTAAGGTAATATCTAAGTTAGAGCCTTAAAACTAGCTTTTAAAATACTAGTTTTGTGAGGAAGTTGAATTGATTTACTTGTTGTGTGTGGCGTGGGGAAATGATTGTAGCTTGCAATCTAGACTCCTTGTGCGGTGTGAAAACAAGAAGAGAAAGAAAGAACAAGAGAAGGAAGGAGAAAAGAAGAGAAAACTGAAAAACTAACAAGGTAAATGAGCTACCTTGAGTTGGTTTGTTATCTTGCAAAACAGATTTTTAATGTTGAATTAAAGACCTTGTTTTAGTGTAGTTAAGATACTACAATTTGAATGAGTAATGAGGATGTGTTAATGTTGCTTAAGTGTGGATAATAAGCCTTGAGGCTAAGTAGTACATAAGTGAAAACAGAGGGGAATTTAATGTGCTGCTGCAAGGATTTTAATGTTGTTACAATAGAGATGAAAAATAGAATTTTGTGAGTTGATTAATGTGTGGAGAATGCTTAGGAATGTAGACAAACCTTGTCAAAATTTGCCTAGGAATGTATGGGCTTGAGTGTATTGATGCGTGGAGTTGGAATGGAAGGAAAGAAAGGATTGGAAACTGCAACAGAAACAAGAACTAGGAATCTGTAACATAGAAGGAAATTACAGTGGAAATGGGTAAGTTAACAGTTGAGTATAGAGATTGGATTAGGTTAGTTTTGAGTGCCTAATCAATGTCAAAACATGCTAGAATATATGTAGAAAGAGTGGGGAAGAGGTTGGTATAAGTTTGGAGTGGTAACATAATCAAAAACAAGGAGGGATTTCATTTCTACAAGTGGTCCGGGTCTGTAAACAAGTACAGAAACCCGGACCAGGGCTAAAACACGACAGAATGTTGTAACAAAGGAATGGTCCAGGTTTACAAACCAGGACACAAACCCGGACCACCCCTAAAATGCACCCGAGAGTGACCAGAAGTATTGGTCCGGGTTTGTAAACCCGGACACAAACCCGGACCACCCTAAAAATTCACCAGAAAGTGTTTTTAAGTGTCCTAATGATGAGGAAGTGAGTGGTAATGGTTTTAAATGATGTTTAGGCCTTGTTTGGTGACTAATAAAGGTCCTAAGAAGTATAAACAAGTGTTGGAAGTGAGTGAGAATTAAGAGCCTAAATTGACAAGAGTAAAACTAAGTGTAACGGGAGTAATATTTGTTTACCTACCGTAAAGCATTGATGTTAATAGAATCCCTTGATATGTGATTAGTGATTCGGGAGTGATATCCGAGGAACGAGTGGTGACCCGGTAAAGTAAATCCATGGTGAAAGGTATGATTTTCTCATACTCCGCGTGCTAACCGAGTTACGTTGATTTGTGTGTTTGTGTGCCGGCTTAATCAAGACTAAAGCATGAAAATAATCCATTGTTTGATTATGTATGTCTTGTTGTATGTTGAATGAGCTAGCATACTTGTATGCCGGTGTGGTCTAACATAGAGTAAAGACCGACTCATAGTGAGTAACGTTTGGCTAGAGACCCATAGATCGGGTCGATGCTTATGATAACGAAAACGTGCAAACACACAAACTATCCGTTAAAGTATAACGATAACGCAAACATATGAACTCCCTAGAATGTGAGGAGAAGTACGGGTTGAGTAAATACCCGATAACAGTTAGAAAACCATATGGAAACAATCCACGAAACAAATGAGAGTGGAAAGATAAGTGAACCTTCTTCAAGAGAATTAAAGATAGTTCGAAGATGTGAACTAGTAAAGAAGGTAAAAGAGACCTAAGGGATTAGTAGCTCCCTTGAGACATGGTCGACCTCCTATATGAGGATTTTACCCGGTATAAGAAAATAACCGAAAGTATGAGTAAATGAAACGTATGGGTAACTCTTAAAACCTAAGATTAACCGAACTTGTGTATTGTTCCCAAAGTCATTAGAAACATCGAGAGTGATGCTTCTAGACTAAAACACATAATATTATTATAACTCCGAGAGAGGAGTGTATGGGGAATGAGAGTAGCCCGAGAGTAGTCGGACCTATGTAAAAGAGTTAGGAACTAAGAGAGAGTTGTGTGAGCTAGTTGAACCTTCCCACCATGCTAGACCAGAGTAGGGTCGAAACCGGGGAAGTAAGACTATGCTCGAGAGCCATGAGTTTGGGCCTGAGAATGTGTTAAGAGTAACAAGCTGACGTAGGAGACCTGTAGTGTCTCGAGAATCTACATTAGCTTGAGTATAAATAACCCAAGAGTGTGGGTGAGTGTTGTGCAAAACAGTGGTGAGACTATCTTGCTAACTATGGGCAGTGAACCTAGTCGTTGTAGCTCAACAAGGTCGTATCCACAGGGACTTCGTAACTATCTGGCTAATTATAGGCTTAGTAAATGTGCAGGAAGATATATACAAAAGTGCATAAATGTAAAATGGGGGGTTTTGGGTTTTTGGGTTGTAACTGGAGAAATAAAGGAAAGCAATAAACACTAAACTATCTAATCTAGGATAGGTGTAGCTCGGGATAGGATATTCGCACCCGTCATCCCCTTTCTACCAATTGTCAAACCTCGAACTCATAGCTAAACAACGGGAATTTAATTAATAGCCAAATCCAGGTCTATTAATCCTAACCAATTTAACGGGGACTGAATGTTTGTTCAAATCCCAATTCAATCAGAAGCATTAAGCACAAATCTACCCTAAGTTGCAATGAGAACCTCATCTCAAAATCAGTGAAAATCGGCTAACATTGATTTAGTCCCAATGGTTTAGGTCTCTATCTCAGAATATCATTTTGATAGAATCCCACAATAATGCTAAAATAATCGGTAGGCCAAACCGACCAATTTAACACATAGAAGACAAATTGAGCAAAACCCTTAACAAATCCCCAAATCTTGAGCAACAAGTTTAGAAGTCATAAACACTCAATAATCATCTTCATTAAGCTCAAAGACTAAAATAAAGCACAAACACAAGTTCAAGATTCAACAATGGAGTTTTGGGGGATTTGGGGCTTTATCCAAATCCCTAGCTACAAATGATTCTACACAGCCATATGAGAGAAAATAAAAGAGCAAGGGATAGAAGTAGCCATTAATGGAGCTTGGAAGGAGGTGAGCTTCTCTTCTCTTCTCTCCCTTCTCTCTCTCTTCTTCTTCTCTTCTCCTCTTCTTTTCTCCCTTGGAATCGCCTATTTTCTCTGTTTTTGGGGCGGAACCGAGCTGAATGAAGAATGGGGAAGTTTTCCCCAAAATTCCCCGTTTTAAAACGCAGATCTGGGCAAATTTTCGACCCGTTCGACCCACCCTAGGTCGGACCCGTGGGTCGGACGCGTCCAGGAGCAATTTCAGGGTCGAAAACGCGTTTTCTAAAGTCCGTCCGACCCAGGGTCCGACCCAGACTATGGGTCGGACGATTCCAGTAGCTCGGGGACAAAAATTGCGTTCTTTTAAAAGTCCGTCCAACCCACGTGCGACCCAGACCTATGGGTCGGACGGTTCCAGTAGGCTAACTTCGAAATGCTGTATCTTCTTCGTTACAGCTCCGATTTTGGATCCGTTTGCGCCCACGCGTTCCTCTCTTCATCTACTTTACTCCTATCTATGTTATTCCTCCTGTTTAAAAAATAAATGTGTAAGACACCAATGAAACACAAAACTAGAGGAAAACAAGCCAGAGTGAAGAAATGAGCATGAAAAGTGTTGATTAAACATATGAAATACTCCCCTAAAACATGCTCATTTAGACACTCATCACACCCCCACACTTACCTTTTTGCTTGTCCTCAAGCAAAACCAAGCCCCCAAGCAAGTAAGGAATGCTCAATACTAACAAATACTAACATGAATTGTAGGTTAAGAGAAGAAGCAAAAAGTGATTAAAACCTTTGAGGAGTGTGAACCATCTGTTAGTGGTGGCATGGGTGTACTTAGGGGAAAAACAAAAACTAGAGTTTTGGGGTATGATCCGGAGTGCTTCAAAGTTCTAAAGATTAGGTAACTTGGAGAGCTTTTACCATGGCCAACTTCTCTCAAGAATGTGCATTGAGAAGAAAACAAAAGGAAAAATAGATTTATGCATTTGTTTCACTTTTGCATAAGAGATGAGAGGATAACATTCTGGCATCAAGCCTTTACATTTAAGAACACTCAACTCTCATTGTTGGTTACCAATTGCGTCTCACAAGTCCCTTAAAGGATTTTCACGAAGAAGCACCCCTTAGCAATCCCTAAGAAAGAAGACAGAAGGAACCCCAAAGCAATAAAAATCCAACCATATAAGATCACTTGGCCACACCGCATGTAAAATGGTCCTCAAAAGCAATCAAAAAGAAAAAATTAAGCATTTATCCCACAACTCATAATAGTATTTGTTCTTAATGAGAATAACTCACAACACAAGGGTCCAAGTTTTTTATTTTGGACAATCGCAAGATAAGCATGAAGTATTTAGCATTTAAGCACACAATTCACCGAAAAGGTCACTCCCCCACACTTAAATTGAACAATGTCCCCATTGTTCACCAATCAAAACCGGGGAAGGTTCCAGAAGACCTTTGCGGGAAGTAGACAAAGGAAAAGCACACGGGACACAAACAAACAGTATAGCACAGAAGCTATCCCCAGATTTGCAGATTCAAAATTAGAGAAGAGAGAACGAAAACTAAAAGGAACGTACTCCCCTGAGATTGCTATTGCTATCAGTTTGTAGAACTCCCCCACACTTGAGCTTCAGTCTCAAGTAGCGTAGCTTGGTTGCGGTGTGGAATTGAAATTGCACCCGCATAAAACACTAGAAGCAACCAAACACAACTGGAGTTAAGGGTTAGCAAAAACAAAACCAAAGGAGAACGAAAACAAAAACTGGAAATTAAAATAGTGGAGTCGTTGTGGGCAAATATTAAAGGAAGGGTGAAACGAGTACTCCCCTATAAGATGCGGAAGGAAGATAGGGTGCCCGCACAATTGCAAGTGGGAGGGGTCGTTGAGGTGCTACCTTCAATCGTTGGAGATGAAGGTCCTCTTGGAAAATTTCGCAGAGGTTCCTTTGTAATTGTTCCTAATTCCATCCCTTTTTCAGAGGGGTTTACCTGTTTCCAAAATATTCACAACACAGACGCCACCAATTGGGCGTAAAAGGGCAAGTCCAAAGAATGCCAAAATAGCCCATTATTGAAAACAATGCAAAATCGAAACTAACAGAATTTAAAAGACAGGACACGAAATGAAATCCGGGTTGCCTCCCGGTAAGCGGCCCTTCTTTAAGGTCTTTGGCTTAGACACCATACCACCGTGAAGTCATCCGGGATCGAATATGAAGTTGAAGTCGGCTTCAACGGGTGGGTGGGCGCGGCATCATCTAGCAATGAAGAACAGGACCCGGATCAAAAGGAAATGTGGCCTCAACACTTAGGATGTGAAAGTGTAAACTCCACCGATATTCATCAGGTGGAAGTGTTGAAGTGGGTGATCCTTGGTACGAGGATAAAACTGTGGTTGGAGCCTCCTCTTCAAATTCAAGGATGTAAACAATCCTTATCTTCAGTGAGCGGTGTGAGGGGTGAACTCCGGGGTGGACTTTGTTTCAATCTTTTGCCCGGATCAAATGGGAAGGTGGCCTCCACACTTAGCGGGTGTACGTTGAGCTTCCACCCAACTTAATTAGTGCACGGGTGGGGCCTTGATCCTTCAAGTGAAGATCAAGTTGATGGCTCCTCCTCCTCTAAATTCGAGGATGTTAAATGTCCTCAACTTCTGTGGTGAGGCTCATGGGAAGAGCCTGGATGAAAATCAACTTCAGAGGGAGGTGGTCCTTAAGTTGATTATAACACTCTCCCTGATGGCTCGGAGGGAGGTGGTGGCATCCTCCTCGTCAAGGTTGAGGATGTCCATCATCATCTTCTGGGTGGGAGCACAGAGAAGGAGGGGAAATAACGGTAGTTGACTTCAGAGGGAGGAGACTCCATGAAGTCAAGGTGGAAGGCGGTCCTCTGATGGATTGTTTCGAACTCAGGCAGATGGTTGAATGACGTTTTCTCAGGTTCGAACGGGGGAGGTGTATGAGAGCAACTCAAGTCCTCAGTAAGGTGATCCACTTTATGAACCATTTCGCTCTCCGGTTGCTGCGATGCAAGGTTTAGTAGACCTTCCATCATCGCGTTCATCTCTACTAATTTGGAATAGAGCTTCAGTTGGTTCATGTCGAGGTCTTTTTCCTTAGTCTGATGCTCCACTTCATGGACCATTTCACTCTCTGGTTGTTGCTCCCTTCGAGCTAGTGTAATGAGCTGGTTCATGTCGATGGTGTTCATTCTAGCACTAAGATCCTCAAGAGTGGGTGAATCTACCCTTGCCGTGATCTCAGAACAATAAGCACTCTTCTGGTCTCCTCCACTCTCTTGGCACCTGATCCATCGACTGATGTCTTGTTCAGTGGGGTTTGGATTGACAGATAAGAACCGGTTCTCCATGAGAGTCTCCGATCTTGAGATTAGATCCTCACAAGGAGGGCACATATGAAAGGATCCACACCCTTGACAATCATGTATTGGTCGTAGGTTGCTCCAGAGGTGTAGCCGTAACAATCTTCTGCTTGATCATCAAGACCATCCATCAGAGAGAGGTTCCTAAAAAAAAAGTAACACAAATTTATACACAAAAGGGGGAAATAAAGGAAATGAAAAATATGCACAGAAACTAAACAGATAGTTGGACCGAAGTCCCCGGCAACGGCGCCAAAAACTTGTTGGGCAAAATACATACATAGTAATTAAACCTAGCTAAAATGGGCAAGTGCACCCAATTCGTTGCAGTAAAACAAGTGTCGTATCCACAAGGAAATTGGTTTCTAAATCCCGAGCTTCGGTAATATAGTTTAGTGCGAATAAGCAGTAAAATTGGGGTTTAGCCAGAGGCAAGCTTGGTTGTTTGTTAATTGAAATGCAACAAAAACAGTAAAGTGTTTGTGTATGGAATGGATGGGAGAGTACCCTAGGATAGTGGGAATCACCCAATTCACTCAAAGAACTTCAAAACCATAACTCATCATCTCAGTGCCTGTTAGAGTTTAGCTCATGGATCCCCAAATCATGGGAAATCCAATTCTTACCCAAATAATCAAACCCCTTAATTAAAGGAAGTTCAAGTCATCAAATAGCAATAAGCAAGCACTCTTAATTAACAGCCCTAAGCATTTACTCCCAAAATCAAGAAAGCAAAAGTTAAGGTTTACTCCTTTCTAGGTCTAGTTCCAAACTCAAGCTCAAATATTGAATGAAACCACCATAAATGCAATAAGGGATCAGTTTAGTGCATTAATTGATATTAAAGGGAATAAAACAAGAGTAATTAATGAGTTAGGTTTCTAGCATTCAATGAGAAAAATGGATTCAAACCCTCATCCTAGGATACAAATGGGACTACTCAGACATAGCTAGAGGAAAGAGCAAAGAAAAGGAAGAATTAGCCATTAGAGGAGCTTCCAAGCTTCAATGGAGGTAGAAATCTTCACTTCCTTCTTCCTCATTTCTTCTCTTCTCTTCTCCTCTTCTTTTCTCTTCTATTTTCGCCTCTCTCTCGTCTGTTTAGGGTTGGAGTCGGGTGTATTTGATAATCAGAAAAGAGTCCCCAGAATCAGCTTTTAAAAATGCAGATTTGGGCAGATTTTCAGTCCGTCCGACCCAAACTGGGTCGGACCCGTGGGTCGGACGGCCTCCGAAGAAGACAGCACGTGAGAAAATTAAGTATGTCCGACCCATATCCGACCCAGGCTTATGGGTCGGACGATTCCAGTAGCTTGGGTGTTTGGGAAGACCAGGTTGTCCGACCCAGAGTGGGTCGGACCTGTGGGTCGGACCTGCTCCAGATATTGGCTCTAACTTCCTCTGGGCCTAGAATCTTCATTATGGCGGAATTGCTCCCCGTTTGCGGCATTGGAAAGCTTGAAGGATGAGGGATCCGTTGATGCATGCTACTAACTCAAAGGAAGCTCAAAAGTATGCTCAAAATGAGCTTTTACCTATCAAGAGATTAAACTCTATTAGTTAACTATTAATCACTAAAACACTCTATTAAGTGGTGAAACAAGTTATGCATCCAATAGAATAAAAGTAAATGAAGCTCTTAAAATAGCATTATTTTACCACTTATCAGTGAGATAACGAGTATGAATAACCCAAGAGTGTGGGTGAGATAATATGTAAAAGTAACCCGAGAGAATGGGTGTGTATATGAATAAGAACCCAAGAGGGGTGAGATATAATGAGTAAAGCATAGGGAGGTTATACCTCAGGCCTAGAGAGTAAACTAATACAACTAACAACCATGTTATGTTAGTTAGGAATTGTGTTCCGTGATTGGATGTAGATTCCTTGAGTAATACACATATATATTGTATTGCTACGATGCATATTGTTTGACTAAAATGAACTCCATGTATATCCGACAAAAGTAGTCGGTGTACCCCGTTAGCGCTCGGGGTATGCTAATTTCATATGCAGCGTTAAGCTGAGCCCTAGGGGCAACGTTTTTATTTTTCAGGTACACCGAAGATGTTACCGTCCGAGAGTAGGACGGGGTCGGTGGTTTGCATGGGTAGTTAGATTTAATTACTTATGTATTGAAAGAGGTGTAAGACCGAATATGTTGTCGGCATCCATATATTGTAGACTCGGTATAGTAAAGAAATGATTTGAGTATTGTATTTGTATTGTGTACTCGGTTGTTCCAGTTCATCAGACCGTTACTGTATGTGAAAAAGGCCTGGTTAGCCATATGGGTGGCTAACGGCGTTGTTTCACCCCTCGTTGTAATTAGAGTTCCGCTGCGTGAGTAAGAGCATTTAGTGACAGTTTAAGAGGTAATGACGAGCTTAACGGTTGGGGTGTTACATAAAACGAAGCAACTGGAGTCGATCGAATCTTTCCGGAACCGGTCGGAACCGATCAGAACCGGAACCGGCCGGAACCGACCGGAACCGGTTTTTTGACCGAATCCGAAGCGAATCCAGATTTCAGAACCGGAACCGCTCAGACCGGTTCCGAATACGAATACATATTTTCCGGAACCGGTGGAACCGGACCCGTGGCCACCATTATTATCTTTATTTAATTCCTCTCAACTAATATATTAATCTTGTTATAACTTTGTGTAATTTGTATATTACATGTTACATCCATTTTATTTTATTATTTAATTTACTCTTTAGATATTCTCTTAAATCAAAGGATATATTTTATAGTATAATCAACTCAATAAAAAAACTTTTATTTTATTTTAGTATATTCTAAATTATACTATATTCCATATAGTATACCTCAATCAATTAATCCTTATATTATTTTCTATTTTACTTTAGGATTATTAGATAGGTTTATGAGTTTAATACCCCATTTTAAACCTTATTAATATTATACAAGTACTCAATTATAGTTTAAATAAAGTCCTTTAATCATCAAGAAATTTGTTTATATATATAATGAACTCAAGCAGACCAGTTTAAATTATAAGGATATTTATTCCTGTCATGGAATTTAGTAAACCTTAAAAAATGATCATATATTTATTACATGATCCATAATAAGACTTACTTAATAATTCTTTTTAAATTAATGATCACTATTCACATACCATCGTAATAATGTCCTTGTTATTATTTTACGTACTTCCTTGTACATTATACATTATGTACATTATATAATATCATTGTTGATATTTATTTTCTCTATTTAAGGTGTTTAACGATTCCCTTTTTAACTCTATAAAAATGTTAAATTATGGTTAAATAAGCTCTTTTTAACCTCCTCAATATCTTTTATATATATATATATATATATATATATTGTTCCTTTTAACATATTTAAGGATATTTAACCTTTTTATTAACCACCCTCATTTAAGTAGTTTATTATTAATTAGGGTAATTAATATTTGGGATATTTCACTAATCCTTGTTTAGGTTCTCCTTTAATTTAATTCACGTTTAATCAAGGTCATTAAGGTTTGGGGTATTTCAATCTACCCCTCTTAAAAGAACTTCGTCCCGAAGTTTTATTTCTAGATCAATTGGTCCTAAAGATCTAGTTCAACGACTAGTGTCAATCCTAGGGATCAAGTCCCATGTACAAATAACTTAAGTGCAACAAAAGTGCTCATATAATCAACCTTCAATAGTGCAATGTACTTACACAACCAATCATACAATCAACAAAGTGCAACACGAGTGCACATACGATTTCGTTATGGGTGTAAGTGATCCACCCGCATCATCAATTATGAATTCTTGATGTGTAAGTATACCCTAGGGATATTTTGTTCCCATCTCATACCTCCTATACTCTTTATATGTTTTAGATCATAGGAGTCAATCCATTTTATTATATGGAGCCTCCACGACACAATGGTGAAAACTATAGCAAACGATTTCTTTTTTCCTCTGAGTCCACAACATTCACAAATACCACCAGGCACACCGGTCTTATGACGAAGGACTCTAAGGTCCACGGCCCCTTGGGAACGAATACAAACACACCCTTGGGCACACCGGTCTACTGACGAAGGACTCTAAGGTCCACGGCCCCTTAGGTAACCGAACACACTATCTAGTCATCTAAGCTCATAACCTACTCATATCTGTGTCCACTTGTAGGGAGTTTCAGGACTCATCCGACCCTGATGTGATCAGCATCAGTGTTGAACTATCCTTCCACCCCAATTTGTGTTCGGTCTCCCTTGATTTGTGCGGAATCAAGTTCAACTTCCTATGTCAGTTTCAAACAATCAATTAATTAAACAAATTCCAGTTTTCTATCTTTTCATAATTCTAGTCATACTCGCAAAATTAATACATTTCAAGTATATCACTCATCTCTGAACTATCCACATGAATCCATTCCCTAGCAAGCATCCGCTTCCTATTGAAGTCAATTCCCGTTATGCTCCATATCGATTTCATACCGACTCACCTATCTCAATATCACCACATATGGTTTCATATACCATGTCCATTACATGTATTCTCACAGTGTAGTTAATGAGGTACTCGCATCTTTGGTGCTAAGTAACTAAGATTAATGTATTATGCATATCAAACATTACAACAAATCCTTTCGTGTTATACGCATAGTACTCTAAGCGATTTTGCGCTCTACCCCCCTTAAAAGGATTATGCCCACGTAATCAACAATATATCATCATTGAACATTGGTTCGAGATGTCTAGTGGTCATAAGGAATTAGCTTCCATGCGGCTTGTTCACATTATGATCTGACCAAAAGGTCTGTGTATAAAGGTTTTTTTTTCAGTTTTGTAAAACACTTCATTTATTCTCCCTCCTTCTTAGGTTATGCTGAACCTATGAGATATGGGCCCACAAGCTTCTGCTGCGCGACCCTGATAACTTAGAGTTCTACTTGTCCTTTTTCCCTTCTTCTCAAGGTATTGTTCATCCTTTGTATCCCTATAATTCTGGGGATAAAGGTCTTCCAATTGACGCTTGATACCTCTTGCTATATGCGGACTCGATGAGTTAGAGATAGTCTATCCATTGTTCTGGAGATTTTATGTTCATGCTTTTAGCGTACTCCTGATTGTTTAAATTATTCCTTCTAACTGACCTTCAGTCTGAGGTTTATGTATAATCTGGGGTTACTGTTTAGTACTTATTGCTCTTCACAGTTTTCTCAAAAATCTTGAGTCACATCCAATGTCTGTACTTGATACTCAGTGCTCCTCGCACTCATAACTCTTAATCATTTCATCTCGGAATGAATTCTCTGTCTCCTTTGGACTCGCTAGCTTAACCGAGATCTTTCTCTTCAACTGTTCGAGGTAATTATTTGCACTGGTCTGAATTTGCATCGCTGACCATGGCACGGAGTCGACTACTTCTCGTGTTCCTTACACTACTCGTTTACATATATGGGGTACCCTACTGGTACATTACTACTTACCTGACTAGCTTATAATTAAGTCTGTCAGGCCCGCAAGCTCATTTGGAGTGCGCTCGTCCCACATCTCGTTTTTGTATACTCATAGTGTCTATTACACGGTTAGTTGTTGGTATCTTGTGAAGTATTATGCTGTCGATCTCCTCGTTCACCGTTCTATGATAACACTCATGTGGTTCTTCCTGAACTTAATCAAGGGAAATCCATCTATTTGGTTCTTAGATATGTTCTACCTTCTTTCCACATTTCGTACGGGCTTGATTCTCTGGGAGTTGAGGTCTCTTTCCATAGAGCCTATTATCTCATTTTTCATGTTTGATCTACTAGGAATGCGCTTCCAGTTTCTTATGTAAATTTACTAGGAATAAGCATTGCGCTACCTATGACATCTCCCTTCGTACGGTCTAAACTATTGTCATCAATTTGCAATCTGACTTCAAACTGATTTTTCATTCACGTCATGTGTTAACTCATAAATTGGTCTTCCATGTCAGCGTCTGACGGGTACTTATGATGGTCGCTTTCTTGCGCACCATGTACTTTTCTTTAGATAGGTATTGTTGTCATGCCATCCGCTATTGTTAGTTTTATCATTTGTGTATTGTACATTGATGTTTCAATTCTTCGACGATTCAAGCCAACATCCTCCTTGGTTCTATCTCTTTTTGGTGAAAACACTCTGGGAGTTATTAGGGTTCAAATATGTAGCTTTGCTGCATCGTACTATCCGGTCGCTGTCTTTTATGCAAAGTTAATTACTTCAGTTCAAATTCATGTGTAAGTTAGTTTTCCTCACGTGCTTTCATCATTTATGGGTGTGTTTACCACTGATTTGGCTGCCTTAAGAATGGGTAATTTGTTGAATCCACACACTCTTCCGGCCTTGGTCGCTCCATATTTCTGCGTTGCGCACCTATAGTGCCTGTTTCTACTATCTATTGCTTTCCTCTTTCCTACTAACGGGTTCAAGGTTTAAGGGTATGGTTCTCTTTTGTTACATGTGTTTCCGGACATTCCTAATGAATTTCTGGGGTTTATAGTTCCCATTCTCAATAGTCAAGTGATTTATTTCTTCCCTTCAATCGGTGTAAGCTCAGTTGGTTTGTTCTCCGCTCCACTGAGATATGATGTTTCTCTTTCCTCAGTGGTGCCTTTACTGGTAATTTGATCTTAATAAGTTATAGGCAATTGTTTATATCTACAGTTGTAGTCGGTTCGTGGCTTAGATGTACCCCTTCTTATCCTTCCTTGCGCGTTGAGCTCTGCTCGTATGTAGGCTATTGCCTAGCTCTCTAGTTCTCTGCACGCTTCCGAATCAATTTGGTTACACCTTCTGACGTCGTCTCGGACTCCATGACGAGTTGTACATTTGCTACCTTCATGGGTGTTCCTTCAAGTATTTTGATGTTTGTTTACTGTCTGTCATTTCCAACTTTGAGTCAAAGGTTTCTGGTTCTCTAATGACTCTCACTAGATGGTCGTTTGCGACGATGTCTCCGCTCTTTTAGACTTGACTCTTCTTAGAAACTAAGGATATCTTCACTTTAGGCATCAACCTTATGGTGTTCAAACTGGATATTTATTATGGTTATCATATGCTTTCCCACAATGCTTGTTCAACCTGGTTGATGTTGGCACTCTTACCATTCGTACTTGGGTATTACTATATGAAGCAGCTACAGTGGCTAATGTCTATAGATGCGTTGGTTTAACTGTATCGACTTTGAGGTATAATGGTTTGGACTTCTCTCTTTAAGATTGTAGTGTCTCCTAACCTTCGGTAGGTCACCGTTTAATTTCGTTCTCCTTATTCTCTTTACTGAGGTTAAATATCATCTTCAATGAAGAATGATCTGGGTGATTATCTTGAAAGTTTTGATCCCGGCTATTGCTGTGTCACTCTTCTTCATAAGATTTGTAATATCGTCTTGTAGGTTGTTCCCTCCTTGGTATTGGCTAGTTCCTTTTTGGTTGTATCATCTATTCTTCTTCTAAGGTTTGGGATATGGTTATATGTGTATGTATGCGTATATATTAGGCATTGGTCCTCTGTTCCTCTATCCAATTTATTGGTCGTCCTCTAGCTGGTAAGTTTCACCTTTATGGTTTCTCGATGCCTTATGAGGTAGGATTCCTTTTATTTCCCTTCGGTTTCTTGTCTTCGATGTTGGTGGGTCGTCTTTAAAGTGTTGTAATGTGGATTTGGCACTCCTTACCGGTAGTGTCTGAGGTTGATGTCGTCGGTGTAAGTCCTTTGGGTTCTAGGTGTACACATCTAAGGTTGGAAATTGTTACTGGTAATTGTAGCGTTAAGTAAGGCTGACCAAGTTTGGCTCCCTGCTTCTGGTATGTCCTTTCAAGGTTACAATAGTCAAGTTGTTAGGCTCCTTCGAGGTCTCGTCTTCCTGATCTTTTGGGTTCGCAATCCGGTAGCAATATTTATCTAGTTGTAGCATGCTGCTCCTGGCCGTTACGGCTTCCCGTATAGTTTCGTTGTGGCAGCACTTGCTTTAGCAAGTGCGCCATGCAAGATGGTTTATCGGTACGCCATGTGGCGGGCATTGTGCATTCTTCTGATCTCACCATACTTGGCATCCTGTCAGCTCTTCCCTTATGCTCTCAGTATTAGGCGGTTGACTGTCTAAGTCGCTCCTTGATCGTCCTTGATAAGATGGTTTCTTGTTAGGGTGTTCCTCCTTCTGAGGCGACCCTTACATTGTGGTTTTCGCCTTCCTTTTTTTTTGTTCCCATTGCACACATTTATCGCGGTTATAGGTTATTGACTCTCCCTTGGGCACTACATTGCGGCCATATCTCGGAGTATGGTTCGCATATGTTTCTTATTCGCCTGGTTTATCCCTGTCAGGCCTTCGTAACCTTTTTGAGTTGTGGAGGTTTGGAGTTACTCACTTTAGCATAGACTTTTATGTGGTCTTTACCATGTATGGTGTTGTTCCACTGTTATGCTCCATTGGACCTCTGTTACAGGTTTCTGTAGCTTCCTTTATTTCCCATTGCGCTTGGTAGTGCTTCCCCTTCACTTGTCGGACAAGGTCCTATCGACTGCTACGCATGTCGACCCAAGTTGCCGATAAAATTGGTCTTTGAAAAGGTATAATTCCATTGGCAGCATCTCTAAACTTGCGCTCCAGTCAAAACTTCAAGTCTTGAAACAATTATATAGTAAAGTTTTCTTCTTGAATTGGTTGTATAACATTTAGTAAATGCCAGATCAAGTTTTCCCGGATAAGAGGAGACTTTCAGCCACTCTAGCGCCCTTTCCCTGAATAATTTGAACTAGGGACGTGGAGGGTGGGTGTAGGTGTCTGCATATATATCCAGTAATCACCGGGGACAAATCCTAACTAACGCGCCTCTCGCACTACTCACAACCCTTAACCCACTGTTAGAATTCCTAAACTCGGTATTTCCAGTCATCAGAGCGTAGTTATACCATTTTTTGTAACATCCCAACTCTAAATCCCATAATTAGCGTTTAATAAACCACAACATAATCAACAAACTGCAGCGGAATAAAACCTAAACAAATTTGGTGTTACCGCAGCCAGCCACCCACGTGACTGACAAGGCCTTTCCTCCCAACACATTACGGTCTGAATGACTGGAAATACATTACAATCTCCTTAAAATACATACCGAGTAGCTAAGTCCGAATTAATACAACACACGTCTAAATACATCTTATAACAAAATCAAAATGAATCCCAAGTCCTAAGTGTACCCCGCCTACTCTCAATCGGGTCTGATCTCCTTCGCGTACCTGTGAATGGTTGGCCATGAAATGGCTCAGCAAAACAAATTGCTAGTATGGAATCGTGTAGCCCACGTGCGACCGGGCAACACTCAACTAATTGGTAAGATGGACATACGATTCATTTATTAACAGTCATGCATACAAAATGAAGTACTGTGAACACTCAACATGCCAATCACAAAGTCAACCAATAATCAACAACGAACCGCATTATGGAATCAATTCACCACAATAAGGTTAGTAACCTTCCGTCTCTTAGCCTTTCATTGGGTTTCAGTCCTCGATTCCTTCCATACATTTACCTTTCTTAATTAGTAAAATCGCTCATTGGAATTGTTTATGTTCAAGTAAATTTTCCTCGCAATCCACACCATGGGACTACTTACGTCCTCATAATGTTCTCCACAACAGTCTGGATTTAGAGACTGTTTACCGTTTTAATGTTAGGGCATGTGGCCCGCGAGCATGAGGCCTGTACCAAGTGAGTGCTATACCCACAAACCAATAATCTGTGCCAATAGTGGCATAAGTACATAAATATATATACATATAACTCACCCCTGTCAATGATCGTTTGCCAAAGACGGGAGCCAATCGCTCGGCTCCGGGGCAGCGTTGTCCGTAGACGCACTCCAACGAGGTTAGTTCTGTTATAGATACCATTCTCTCAATCCCATAAACACGCATGCCCGGTCTACCCGGATCCTCTCGTCCCCCCCCAATAGTCAGCGTTAGTCAAATCCTTATAATCTCTTCCTTAGATACTTCGGGTCATCACTTTGACGTCGTTAACAGTTAACAAGGAAGTTGTAATTTAACATTACGCTCATATACATCCATCCCCTTAACTTCCTTGAATTCTCCATTCATGATCCAATTCAATTCCTCGTATATTAGGCTACCCTACTGTGTAGTTAGCAGCACGACAAATAGCAAGACGGATAAATCCACACAGTCACAAACAACAATAATACTCCAGTTTACATGCTTTAATCTTGGGGGTCATTTTTCACACAAACAACTAGCACACAAGCCGAGTATAACTCGGTAGCAAGAAGGCTACAAGAAACCATACTTGAAATATGCAGCTTATAAATCGTCCTACCATGAGAACACCAATATCCTTATCTAGCGAGGGTCGTTCCATTTCCGAATCCTAGAGTATGAGGGAAACTTATTATTAGTTACTCATCATCATCATCATTTTCTCTTCTATTCCTCTTATTGCGCTGCTCCTAAACACCTAGTATTTCAATGTAACATATGAAATGTTTACTTTTTATTTTATTATATACATATATACATACATATTGTTGAAGTTGTTATATAACGCTCTTGCTGTAATTCAGCATATGTTGTTACAGCTGATTAATGTGTAAATATACCACACTTTTTTCACCCTTATCAAGGCTGAATACACATAATTTAATTCTTGTCAAACTTGGCATAAAATACATCTACCCACAATTTAACATATGCTGTTACAGTGCAGTAATTCCATATTCAAATGTGTTGTCATAGTGCAGATACTTCAGGTTTAGGGTGTTGTTTTTGTTGATTAGCTAACAACCAAACCACAAGTTGTTCAATTGAACTTCATCGTTGAATATCAGCAAAAAGAGTTTGTTTGAGTGTAGTATAAAGTAGAGAAAAAGACACCACTATTACAGCTCTAAAAGTCTATACCGTTGCAACATTTTCTGAATTTAGTAGTAGCATGTTTGGATTCTGAACAACATGGACTATAGTGCTTATATTGGTTATTTCTTTGGTTGTTTATATGTTGCTGCTTATATGCTTATTGTTAGTGCAGCAAAAGCAACTAAAAGCTTTTATTGCTGTAAGTGACAACAGCTACTGCTTATTATGCTTACCATTATTTTACTGCTGCGACAGAATCACAAAAACAAGCAGGATGCTACTGCCATATGCTGATCGTTTTACATGGTATAACGGAGAAATCAGACACTTTCTATTTCTATAACAGCAGGGGAGAAGAAGACATGTTAAGTATGTTACTGGTTCTACAATGAATTATTTTATGCCGGGTTCGTAATATGGTGTGCGAGTTACAGTCTAGTGGTTCTTTTCAACTGAATGTAGGCATAAGGAAGATGAAGTGCTGCTCATTAAATATGTTGTGTGAGAATACAGCAACCAGGAATTCATTGCTGCTGATAATGCTTATTTTTTTTGTGAAGAGAGCATGATTTTAAAATTCTACAACATTAGGGACTAATGCTTGCCATTTGTGAGGATAATTTATATATATATATCCTAAAGCAGCAAGGTTTACCACTGTAGAGGTGTACTAACACATGAAGAGGAACAACCCCCATCAATCTGGTTATACTGGATTCAAACAATAGAGGCTTTAGTGTTTCTTATACAGCTTATTCGTTTGTTTCGTAAGGTGAGACTATCTAGTTTCTTTTTTCCAAAACAGGATGGTCTGATTATTGCTTATGACTATCATCTTCTTCACTTATGCGATAAAAGAAGCAAAACTTCTGTTATTATTATTATTACGGGTTTCTGAATTCAGGGACAGCAAAAATGCTGCTCATGTGCCTATCCTTTGCTCATTGTGTGACAGCATAAACAACCACCTATATATGTGGTTTAGATTGAGATATTCATATTATGCTTGTTGTTTGCTTCAATAAAATGCAGCAGATTTTGTGACAGCAGCAGAAAATGCTTACAATTTGCCCGCTTTACCGCAGCAGTAATAAAACACTTCTATTGTTATAATAGAACAGCAAGGGCAAGTTCAAGTTTAGCAACGTTTCTAAATATTGGGCTGGATAAGCCCTCGTTTATTTATATTTGAATGTTTTGGCTAGTTTGTAAATTTGTTCCCAGATAGAAATAGATATACATAAAGTATATTGTTTAGATTCTCATTTAGATTTTTTTTCCATATATTTAGCAATCAGTTTTTTCTCTCTAATTGTATATAGTTACATGCTTAGTGCCCGGTTAGCATTGTACTTATGTAATTCACGGTCTCTGACCGAAAGAAAAAAAATCAAAAATTGTTTCTTGCTATCTTCTTCTACGTTACACCGCACATTCCTTTCTCCATCACAGAAATGAATATCTTTTGGTCCTCTCAACAACTGGCATTCAAGATGTAGAAATCTACAGATTCTGTTTTTGTAGCAGTGGAGCAATTACAAGAAGAGAATGAAGAGATGTAGTCTGTTACAGGCTCCTCAATGAACCAGTTTCATTTCCCACCCCAATCTGGTATGCGACAGGAGAAACCAAAGGCTTATATTGTTATAGTCAGCAGAGAATGAGGAGATGATTCAAGCCCATTACCTGTTCTGGGATGAAATGTTTTCTGCCCCTGTCCTCCTACCTTGCGAGATGCAGCAGGTCCAACACGGCTCCAGCAGCGAATTGATTTCTCTCCACTTCAATCTAGTGTACAAGTTGTAGTAGTTGTTCCAGTGGTTACCTCTTCAGTGGCGCATGTGTATGAAAGAGATGAGGTTGGTGCAAAGAATGTTCCTTGCTGATAGGTAAGCACCAGAAGAGAGGGAAAAAAAGGTGTGGAACTGTATGTTCCTCGTTCATTAGTCTGCACCAGAGGAGAATGTGAGGAGGCGTTGGACAAGAGAAAATGAAGAGAAGTACGGACTCAAGAAGAGAATGAAAAACATTGAGAGGTTAGGCTAGTTGTCAGTCTTGCCTTCAATCTGGCTCGAAAGACACAACACCCCAGTGATTTGCACATCAGAGGCGTAGTCTGAAGAAGAGAATGGAAATATGTACATAGATGGTATACTCCTCATCGTGAAGAGAATGAAATGAGTGCAGGGCATGTATCTTCCTCCATTGTTTGTCAGTTGTTTTACAATTTACCGAGTGTGAGGAAGATTGGGCATAGGTGCAGAGCGGTCTTGGTTTGCTAGATTAGGTTGCAACATTTCCCGTAGAGAAGGGGATGGAAGTGTGGGTTAGTTTACCGTGAGTGAAGGGAGGGGAGATGCTGAAGCAAGGATTGGTGAGGAAGATACCAACGTGGCACATTTGCTACCTTGTAAAATTTTACTATCTTACTAATTAAGGAGATAAACATAAAAATATGTATTAATTTATTTCCCCTTCATTTGATTTATTTGCTCTTATCTTTATTTAATTCCTCTCAACTAATATATTAATCTTGTTATAATTTTGTGTAATTTGTATATTACATGTTACATCCATTTTATTTTATTATTTAATTTACTCTTTAGATATTCTCTTAAATCAAAGGATATATTTTATAGTATAATCAACTCAATAAAAAAACTATTATTTAATTTTAGTATATTCTAAATTATACTATATTCCATATAGTATACCTCAATCAATTAATCCTTATATTATTTTCTATTTTACTTTAGGATTATTAGATAGGTTTATGAGTTTAATACCCCATTTTAAACCTTATTAATATTATACAAGTACTCAATTATAGTTTAAATAAAGTCCTTTAATCATCAAGAAATTTGTTTATATATATAATGAACTCAAGCAGACAAGTTTAAATTATAAGGATATTTATTCATGTCATGGAATCTAGTAAACCTTAAAAAATGATCGTATATTTATTACATGATCCATAATAAGACTTACTTAATAATTCTTTTTAAATTAATGATCACTATTCTCATACCATCTTAATAATGTCCTTGTTATTATTTTACGTACTTCCTTGTACATTATACATTATGTACATTATATAATATCATTGTTGATATTTATTTTCTCTATTTAAGGTGTTTAACGATTCCCTTTTTAACTCTATAAAAATGTTAAATTATGGTTAAATAAGCTCTTTTTAACCTCCTCAAAATCATTTATATATATATATTGTTCCTTTTAACATATTTAAGGAGATTTAACCTTTTTATTAACCACCCTCATTTAAGTAGTTTATTATTAATTAGGGTAATTAATATTTGGGATATTTCACTAATCCTTGTTTAGGTTCTCCTTTAATTTAATTCACGTTTAATCAAGGTCATTAAGGTTTGGGGTATTTCAATCTACCCCTTAAAAGAACTTCGTCCCGAAGTTTTATTTCTAGATCAATTGGTCCTAAAGATCTAGTTCAACGACTAGTGTCAATCCTAGGGATCAAGTCCCATGTACAAATAACTTAAGCCCTATGTATATCCAGCACAACATAAATTATAATCAGGCAAAACGCAATAGACGTGCACATGCAATCTCGTCATAGCGTAGTAGGAGCATACATAGTCCAGTCATAGTGCAACAAGGCGCACATATTATTCAAATTCAACCAAAGTGCAACAAAAGTGCACATATAATCAACCTTCAATAGTGCAATGTACTTACACAACCAATCTTATAATTGGTTATATATATTGTTCCTTTTTACATATTTAAGGATATTTAACCTTTTTATTAACCACCCTCATTTAAGTAGTTTATTATTAATTAGGGTAATTAATATTTGGGATATTTCACTAATCCTTGTTTAGGTTCTCCTTTAATTTAATTCACCTTTAATCAAGGTCATTAAGGTTTGGGGTATTTCAGTGACTCACTGGACCAAACACACAATTATCCACACGCGAGAACAATGACTCGACTCAACCAATTCACAACATACATATGAGTACAGTGACTGAATCTAACCAATTCACAAGCACACATACGAGTACAACGACTCAATTCAACAAATCCACAAACATACATCACATAACCACATAGCATAACCAATGAACAACAAGGCGAAACAACAATGATTATAAACAAGTATAGATTCTCGTCTACCGCATACAAGCCTAAATAATGTTCGCCTACTGTACGAGCTATTATAGTTGTTCGTAATTGTTTAGTTATACCTAATGACAACGTCTCATTAAAACAATGTGTCTCTAAGTTACCCATCTCTTATGGCGGGTCACCCATGGCAGTAGCCACTCCAGCGGTAGAGTCTCCGACAGACGAACCATCTGTAGTCCGTTGGAATTTATCTTGATACTTACGGATACCCGCATGGCATCCTAGTATATTTAATTGATCACAATTCTCACCTAGAGCCACAACCTCTTGATTAACTTATCAATACCATCGCATCGCATTACCATTTTCCTAACACAGCAGACTAAGGTCGTTAGTCCAATCCTGAGTATGTCGACTCGGGATCTAGTGTTAGATACGAGAGCGGCGTTAAAAAGGCCAATGCTCCGTATATAAGTCTCGGATAATATATATCTTATTATCCTAATGCTACAACCTTTTACTTGCGTTCCTTATATTACGCATATAGGATAGCATCATTGCCGCTAGTTCGTTTTATAATATGTTCATATATACGAACGTACTGTTATCGTAGACAGTACTAATAATAAAGCAGCATTAATACACAACTCATGCATATTAATTCACACAAGCAAACATTCAATCTTAGCACATATTTTCATACAATGTCTGAACTGAGGAAATCCTCAGAGACAATCAAGCCACATAATAACATACCGTGCTCCAGGATTATAACACCGTGGAGTATGAATTAGCTAAATCCTCTGGTGATCCTCGAGACGCCTCTAACAATCTAGTAATATACGTCACACTATGCATCAGCATCTCATACTAACAATACACTACGGCACCCCATACCGTTACTAATTCATCCCGGTTTATTCCCCGTTATTAACTAATAACGTCTCTCGGGTTTTTGGTTTAATTTGGAATTAGTTTTACGTAAACGTCATAGTACATGTATGGTTACGTCGTAGTATATTAATATACTTAAACTTATACGTTCATTATCGCATGTATATTATAAACTTGTATACTCTATAGTTTTGAAGCTATATTGCATGTGTTATCTTTATCATATATTATACATCCCACCTTAGTATTTATTTTTCTAAGGTTAGTTTATCCAGGTGTAATATATTGTATAATCCATATTTAAAATACTTTGGATTATATAATTCCTTATTATTCCATGTACACACATAACATTAGAATTTAATTAACTGATGTCTATAATTTTTTTCTCCTTATCTTATATCATCTCATTTATTATATTATATGGTTATTGAACCATATTATATTTCTCACTCCATAACATATATTTATTTATATATATGTAATATGGGACCATTTATTATATGGTAAGTTTTAATAATATATTCATTCTTTTTTAATGAATATCTCTTATATTATAAATGTTATAACCATTATAACATTATAAACCATATTATAAATTTTCATTTCAAAATATCCCATATTACCAAACAGACCCACTCTTCTTCTTTTTTATTACAAAAGCACCACACTATTTATATAATGTTACATCATAGTTATATAACATATATTATGACATTTGTATCATTAAATCATTTATAACCTATAGTTATAACATGATATAAATTACCAAACAGCACCTATTGTTGTCGATTTTAACCAATATTACCTATACTTCCAAAAATTATATAATAACCCCAAATGTTATTAAATTGTTACACTTATAACATATCTCTTATTTTATAACATTTAAACCTCAATATAATTATAACCTATGGTTATAAATTCCCAAAATAACCGAACAGACCCTAGGTCAGTTCTAAATTAATTTCCAACCCATTAATTCTCTATATTTGCCAAATGACCCCATTTTATAGTATATAGTTCTAATGTCATTAAAACTATATATTATACACATATCTTATTTAAACCTCTTATATTATTCTAAAAATCACCAAACTATACCAAAAGGTTATAAATATCATTCCTAACCTTATACTTTCGGTTATTTACATTTCCACCCCAAACATTTATCCAAAATGTAACAATGATATAAATACTATATATTATACATATATAGTTCATTATAACTCCAAATTTGACCAAACAAATTCCTAAAAATTCCTAATAACTCATAGGTGTATAAAATACCATTTTATACCCAAAATTTTCGGTAATCTCATATATACCCATTTGTTATGTAATTTTTCCAATTTAATACATATCTTAATATAAGTTCGTATTTAATTCAATAATTCACCAAATTTGGTCAAAGTCTCCTATATAGTCAACTTTGACTTCTAAATTCAGTTTTGAGCCTAAACTCTCGGTAATTATAAGGTTTACCCCAAAGTTTCCTATATTTACAATTTTGACACAAAACTTTATAAAATGTTATAATTTTTATTTAAATTCATTTCAAACCCCATATTTCACCTAAAATAAGTCACGGCTTTATAATTTTCCAATAATAACCGTTTGACCCCAAATTTAATGCTAAATGCATAAATTAAATTAAATAAGCTTTTAAACTTTAATTAAAATGGCCTAATGACATGGCCTTATTACAACCTTGCTTTATAACCTAAAATTACATTTAAATGTCACCAAACATTGTGAACTCTCTGCCCTCACACATAATTTTCCATTATTTACCAAACTTCCACATAATGTCTTAAATTTGACAATTATGCTAATTAATCACTAATTAATTTATCCAAGGTTTCTATAACATATCCTAGTCATTTTTGAAGCTAAACTGACTATTCTCAATCTGTCCACTCACGGCACACATATAATAAGCTCCAAAGCATATAATATATGATTAAGAATGTTATACCTTGGCTTGATGAGCCTTAAATGCCTAATTGGCCATGGTAGCTTGGGAAGAAATTTTCCACAGCTTGGTTAACATGTTTTAACAGCAAAACAAGGATATGATCACTCCCCAAGCATGAGTTAACCATAGGAATCATTATAAGCCATAAAAACTAGATTTTTACCTTTGATTTCATAAGGCTCATAAGAGGTATTCTAGGCCCTATTCCCAGAAGTAAGAAAAGTATCAAAAGACCTTTTAAGCTAAGGTATAAAACCGTAGGAAGTCAAGCAATAAGGTGGCTAGGCTTCACCTTGATTAAGATGCAAAAAATGGTGTTTTGGGGTGGATTTGGCTACTCCTTGAAGCTCTTGATATACCAACTGAACCAACATGTAAAAGAGAGCATAATAAGCCAAATAAACTCAGGTTTCCAATTGGAAATGAAGAGGACAATGGTTTAGGCGCTTAAAGCACATTTTTACTTTAATTAGGTCTTAAGCTTGCTTCCCCCATGAATATTGAGTTTCAGCTGAGATTCCCCCTTTCCTTTGAACACCAAATCATTCTAGATGAGTGGATGGAAATGGATGGAAGTTAGCTTAATGGAAAGAGGAAGAAAAGATGAAGAGAATGGTATATAACATGTTTTGAATGTTTACCTTATGCCATGGGAGTTGCTCTTTGAATTTGGCTGCTTCCTAGATCAAGAATGAAAAAATGGAGGGTCTGGTAGCTGAACCCACGTTTGGAATGGGGTGGGAGGAAAGAGAAAGAGTAAAATAAACTTATAAGGTAAGATTATCTTACTTTAGGTAATAGTCACTTATGACTCATCCTTAGATATTTTGCGGATGGTTAAAGGATAAGAATGAAGGCTTAAACAGGCAGCAATGGATGGTAAAAGTAAAGGTCTTTGGCTTGACCATTGACTAGATTAAGAAAATAAGTGTTATAAAAGTACTATTCACAAACCAATGCACATATTTCTGATTTTTTGAAAAACGTTGAATTATTCCTTCTAATGTGGTAAATTATAGTACATTAGTATAACAAGGTGTAATCCAGCCCCTAACACCACCCAAAACCCACTTAGAAAGTCAATTTTCTCAAAAACGTGCTTTAAAGAGTTTTAAAGCATAATTTGTGTTTGAACATGTTTTTGAGCTTGGATTTCTGTGAGAATGGTTTTAATTTGTCCCTTACTTAATTATAATACTTAGGAATCCACTTTGGATCCTAATTGAGGTCATACAATCTCTATGGTTTCTTAAAGCACATTTTTGGCTTTACCTATCTTAATGCATGTTTTTACCTTGTTAAGATCTTAGATTGTTCCCCAATGGTATTAAGATGATTATTAGTCTTCTTAGATCATTAATAGATCATTTAATTAAGTTTTTAAGGTTAGGGGTATTTCAATCTAACCCCCTTAAAAAGGCTTCGTCCTGAAGTCCTTATTCATAATCAGTTCTCCTAAGGAATCCAGTTCCACTAAGTAATCACAGACAAACCATCGCTAGGGAGTACATCCCACTAGGTTCAAACCTAGTCTATATGTATCATAATTGATACAACATCAATAACATTCATAACACAACACTAAACAAGGTGCTTAATCAATCATGCGTAGCACTAGACGAGGCGCTCACTATAACATTAATCATGCACAACACTAGACAAGGTGCTCAACCAACAAGAAGTATTCAGAGTTGTTTCGCAAGGGATGCTCCACACATTCCTATCTATATGCTAGTATCTCACGAGGATACCTACACATCACTCCACGTGTATGTGTGTGCATATATTTAACGATGGCAAATCATGGGGAAGCATCCTTAAAGACCAGGACTTGACGGTCCCCAACCCCATGCTATCCAACGTCACTGCCCGTGGACACACCGGTTTAATAACGAAGGGCACTGCGGTCCACGGCTCCTCGGGTAGTATCACCTAATTTCTTTAATCTCCCGCAAAACACCGGTCTAACAACACAGAACACTGCGGTCCACGGCTCTTTGGGTGATGTCACTCATAGACACACCGGTCAAATGACGAAGGACTCCACGGTCCACGGCCCCTTGAGTGACACCCTAAGTCTCAATTTCTATTCATATCAGTGTCCACTTGTAGCAAGTTTTGAAAGTCATCCAACCCCGACGTGGTCAACGTCAGTGTTGAACTATCTCTTACCCCAATTTGTGTTCAGTTTCCCTTGATCGGACCAGGATCAAGTTCGACTTCTCACGTCAATTTCAATCAATTAATTATTTACTCATTTATAATCTTATTTCCTCTTGATATTTGCCACCTTGTGTTCAATAGGTACACAAGTCAACTAGTGTAATAAATCTAGTCATCGGCATATAGGATCGTACATCCTAACCATGAACCAAGTTCTCTCGACTTACAATTATTCATACAACTCCTAGAGGATTTAATTGCACTAGGTTACCCATCGGTCTCATGCCGATTCACTCATCGCATTACAATAATCGGTTTCATACCGAGTCACAAATCACATAGTATGGAGCTTTCTACTCCTTCTATTTGAAATCTCTCATTGGAGCTACAAGATAGTCCTACTTGAATTCTCAATTCAGAGCTAACAAGCTAGGCGTTATGTGACTAATGTTCACAATGTTTCCGTAAATAATCAGAACTAAGGTATGAACACTCGCATCTGTTCCCCCTTTCCTATTCGCCACAACTAATGCGAACTATATATATATGTTCATACATATAATGCATCACAATATTACATCAAGTAATATAACACAATCATAATACTTGTACTCTATGTACAATAATAGTTGGCAGCATGTGTACCATGCGCTACGTACTCCTACACACGGTATATTTTAAGCGCGCGAAATTGCTCTACCCCCCTTAAAAGGGATTACACCCACGTAATCTACGAATATATCATCTTAAAGTAATAAGTTCAAGATGTTCCACTCATGTGGAATATTTGTGCACTAATGTGCTACATATTACATTACCCCTTTTCTCTAGGGTCGGGCTTTAGCCACTCTAGCTATACTGCCTATCTTGGTTAGGTGTATGTATATTCATATACGGTTTGATCGGGAGATGTAAACACATCATTTGTTTTCCCAAACCTGCTAGGTATGTCAAGCCTAAGCAATATGGGCCCACTAGCTCCGCAAGCAGTACACCCAACTACTTTAGGGTTAGTTTACCCTTTTAAGTTGTAGTTTCATGCTGGTTTCAACTCCACGTGACGGTGTTTTATACACGGTCTTCCATAATTATGGGAATGGAAGAAAAATATCACTGCATGGTATCAATGTCATACACGCTAATTATTCTGACTAGCTCTTTTTTTCAGCCACTCTAACTTCTATACATACTCATGGTGTGTTCCCAAGAGTTCATGCTACCCTACCGAACTAAACTTCGGTGTAAGGGTTATCGAGCTACGCTCTAGCACCTGGTGCTTACAGTAATTGTCTTTAAAATCTCAAGATGAGTCTAATATGCGCAACTAACTGACGCCTCATGACTCTAAGTTATTTCTCTCTGGGATGAGTTCGTTCCTTAGGTACTTTGTAGGTCCTCTTTTATTGGTGTGAACTCGTATCCCTCGTGTGCTGGTATTTTACTACACATATATGGTTCATCCCTACTCTCAATTAGGGGAATCCATTGGTTTATCTGATCTTCCTCGTTCTGCTTCTCACCAACATAATTTGGTTAATAGTCATTTATAATGGTCGCCTTGTTGCACACCATGTACTAGTCGATTAGACGGTTTTCCGCTATTGCGGTTTGCATGGAGTACTTAATCTCCAGTTTAAAGTATCCTAAATGTAGCCTTTGACTCTCGTCTATTATAATAATACCAATTCATGACTAATTGGGGTTTTAAACTTGGTCATTACGTTTTCCGTTTCAACCCCACCACCCTTAATTGGTATTAAAGTTATAACATTTTAGGGCTTGAGCATATGGTAGTATTACTCAATGCGTCCTCAGCGCCGCACCCTCAGCGCATCATGTAACTCTCTTGTGCCCCTTCCGGTGGGTAGCATCTATAACATTACAAAGGTTTCTCTCAAAGTGCTTAACATCGTGCTATCATGAGCAACTCTGACAACCTCATAAGGTACCATAAATCATCTTCTCATTAATGGGTTATCCTTGCCTTTATCATTAAATCGCCCTTTGGCTTCCTCGTTTATGAAAATCTCTGAAACATGTGCTCTAACTTCTCATCTGTGGAATTATGACCTTATGTCGTTTTACTATCAAGCTATTCTTGATTTCCCCAACCTTGTTGGTTTGACTAAGATCTCTCTCGTCAATTCATGGTTTACCTAGTCAGGATTCCAATCTCTGACTTAGGCACAGAGTTGATTACCTCTTGGGTCCTTACACTACTGGTTTACATACAGGGGTACCGTACTGATACATTACTACTTACCTAACTAACTTACAGTAAGTTTTGTCAAGCCCACAAGCTCCTAGGAGTGTGGTCGTCCCATGTCTCATTTAGTGCACTCGTAGTGTTCGTACCCGGTGGTTATCGCACTCTTAGTCACGGTAATTTATGTTGGAGTAACTAGGCTTCCAATTCTTAACCTTTAGCGTTAGAATGGCCTCTGGGTTCTATGGGTTCCTTATTAATATGTATATTGATTACCTTCTCTAAGATAGGTGTTGCGACCTAGCGCCCTAATATTGGTTTTCACATGCTCGTTATCTGGTATCTATGAGTGGGGATTAGTATTTGTTTACTATCTCTTTCCCGTTCACTCCTAGGCTATTGACGCCGTTTAGATATGGGTTTCAGTCCTCGAACTCCACCGAATTCATTGGGTTACACCCTCAGGTGTAGTCTAGACTCCACGATAAGGGTTGACACATCGTGTTTTCCCCGTCTTATGGTAGTCCCTCTTTAGTCTGATATTAATTAGTGTTTGTGATTCATCACCTTCGCTCTCCTAGATTTGGGTCGTTATGGTGGTACTAAAGATATCCTTCCGTAGGCCTATGTCGTACGGTATTTAGGCTCAGTGCCTATTCTGATAGCTTATTAATTATTGGTCTCTGTATTTAATTTAATCCTAGTTGGTTCTAACACTTTTTCCTAAGGATTACAATTGGATACTCACAAACTTAGTGGGTTGTGCTGATCATCGCTCTCTGTATGTCGTCCTAATTCTTATTCAACTCGTATCACCTCCATCCTCTTCGAGGTAACGGTATCTTCCATCCACAGGTAAATTCATTGTTCAGTTAATATCCACTACCCTCCGTACGAGAGTCTAGCGGCATAATGGATTCACAACACCCCCGGTGTATGAGGTGCGGGCATAACATCGGCCCTTTCATTGCATGTTCGCATCTGCCTATTCTTCTCTTATAACACACAAATAGCTTGCCATAACAGCACTTGTCTATATTTTTCATCTACTCAGTTGGATGGGTTTTAATTAAAGTCTTGGCTTGTATAGCTCACTTCTTGCCCTCCGGCAATGTTCAATGGTAGTGGTTTAAACCACAAGTGTCGCGCACTCTCTAAGTATGGTTGTGCTAGTCCGGAAGACTCGACACTCCCCACCGGTATTACTTGACGTTTAATGTCCGTACCGGCACTGGGGTAGGCTCATAGGCACTAATTACCGTTGTTCTTATTAACTCCCTTTTCACACTCTGCTAAATGGTGTATTCTTTCTAGGTTTAATGGTCAGACCGGCTAGGTCTTCCCGAGGTTTTATCGACCTCCAACCCAAGGGTTTCGTAACCCTGCCTTTAGAAAGGCTATGTTCTTGCTTCATTGCATTACGGACTCACATGGAAGTTTAGTGTTTATTGGTAACCACCCGGACTACTTAGTCCTTATGGGATAGTTACTGTCGCTGCACTTGCTGTCGCAAGTGCGCAAGGCAGGCTGAAATTTAGTACTTTGGTTAGTATAGCATTTGCTGTGGCAAGTGCGCCATGCAGACTGAGCCACCGGTACGGTGCGTGTTAGTGTAGTGCTATTCCCTAATTGGGTTTCCACTACTGTTGAGGAGGTTCTTGTTCAGATTAATGCAGTCTCATTCCCGCCCTTGTTCTCACAAGTTTACTATGGTAGTAAGGTCTTACTTCCCTTCCGAGACGTTGCATGGTAGCAACTTAGCGAGTTCTTATTTCTACAGCTCTCATGATATCTCCTCATGCACGTCGGGCCATGTAACACCCCTCTCAAATTAACACGTAAAAGCCACTCACGTCAACAGATAATAAAGCGTCTTACAGCGGAAAATAAACAACGACATTAAACTCACTCGGGTGTCACCTGCCGTTACTCGCCCACACGAGTAACGAAGCAGAACTAATCCAACAGGTAGAATACACATCACTACTAAACCGCTGTGATAACGAGATATTCCTATATACATCATACTAAGTCCACATCCATAACAGTAGACAAGTGAGCATCTATTTCAAATCCCAGATAAGTGCAACATTACCATCATACGTCCACAGCCTGGTATCGTTATACAATAAATTCCTTACGCAATAATTGAAGTAATCCTATCTACCCTGTTCCCGCACTTCGGCTTCAACGAAGATCAACAACCTGCAATAAGTGTAGTCTCAGCGATAGACGCTGAGTATGCCGGATCTGGACCTTATGGTCACTTGTCATTTTTAACCGTCTTGATATTAGATTGATTTCATGCTTTACCATTTTACAGAAATAATAGATACTATAACAACATGCATGATTATATAATCGTTCATCCAATCAAAACAGTCACTTATAAACATACACAATAATCACACATCATACAATGCGACGGCATTAGTAATTCATACGTCGTATTTATCATCATCATGTATTACAACATTCGGCCCCCCGGGCCCTCACATATTATTTGTTTTAGTTAGCACTGTCGGGCGTCAATTAGGACAACCCGAAATATATTCACTTGGACAGTAGTCCCACGTACACACAAGGTGCTCACTGCCCTGATCATCCGAAGACTCTGGGACTATTTCACTTTGCCTTTGTAAAGGCGTCCATTTTGGTGGCCAAGGGCCTGGGGCCAACGGTAGCACACTTCGCCTGACGATCTATGTAGGCTCATTCAGGATTAACTAGGGTAAACCCGATACGGGATAACCCAAGAGATCTCTACGTGCGACCAGCAGCCAGTGACTGTTTGGATTAAGGTACATCATCACATTCATTCACATTCCACTATTAGCTTTGTTAGTTAGATAGTCAGTTACAGTTTAGTTATGGAGTACATCGCCTAATTTGTTGGCTGCCCTATGGGTCTTACGCATACTAGAATCATTCTAGGTAACATTCATGTTTGAGTCAAAGCTCTAGGGACCGACAATGTCGTGTCCCGTTCCTAAGTGTTTTACTTAGGTTATAACTACATACTTGTAATACTTAGTGTATTAGGTCAGGTAACGGTGGTCACAATCACACATTTCGCATATGTAGTTTTGTATAAGTCGATCTATAGTCGACATAGTATTAGTCCCGTAGGACGTTCATGCATAAATAATAATGCAGTAAACATAGCTACACATCATACAAATAAATCACATATATACATTCACACAAGTTATTTATCAAACAAATCCGAGCCCGAGGAATTCCTCAGGACAACTCGGATCAAACCCCTTTACACACCGTACACCGTGTCGAGGTCGCGCAGTGTAGACCACTAAGCTTCTCGAGCGCGCACGTCTAACAGGCGATCTAACAATACGAAGAACGCTATATGTCAATCCACATGACAGTATGATTCGGTATTTCCGAATAATGTCTGTAATCCGGGTACTACGCCCCTAAATTTTCAACTGTTACCAGTTAACGTATAGTCACCTTAAAAATTCCTTACTTGCAGTAAGTATTAATATTCGGTTTAACATAGACGTCGGTTTTTATTCGAACGTCGTGGTTAACATTTTCAAACATAAGAATTGTACCTTCCCATCCCGTCATATTTATAAGCGTTACACTTAATACGAAGTCGTTGGTTCTCGTATAATTAATTCAAATGTCATAACGCATGCATAGGTATATGTTATAACCTATAGTTGCATGCATGGTTATATTTTATAACCCTTAGTTGCATGCGTCCCATGCAACGTTACTTTATAAGTATGATAGCTTATTATTCTAGGTACACCTTACGTTACACAACTTCTTATTCATTTAACAAGTTGTGTTCATTCAAACCTTGTCACATTATGGTATGTATTTATACTTATAAGTTGACATTTATTATTTACTACTATATAGTCTGTAAACCATATTATATATGCATGTCACTTGCGCCAATATACATATGTGTATATATATACTTTGTTTTCTTGAGGAAATAAGAAACTATATTATGCACATATTATTCCTTGTACAAGGTTTATTTAGACCATTCCAATCATACATTAACCATAGTATTATATCATTTTATACTATAGTTTATATCTTCATTCTTGATGTTTAATGTACATATGAATGTGCTAGTAAGATAGTTTTAATAAACTATACTTTTGGCCACTCGGTATTATTTAGTGATACACTTATTACCAGGATATCATATAGTATGATATTTTATGTGTCATTAAACTTATAACATATAGCTTTAGTAATTGTTTGTAGGTGTACCGAACAGCACATACATGTGATATACTTATTCTTCTTTATCCCCCATAATTTCCAAATATTACAATTTCACCACAATTTCATAACATACTTAACTTATCATATATTATAACATTTGAATCGTATAGCGTAAATATATTATATGGTTTGAAATTTCCGAAAATACCAAACAGTCCCTTAGATTCTGTTTGTTTCTATTTTACCCTTCAACTTTTCATATTTATTCTTTTATCACAAAGCTCTTAATATTTTTACCTACATTTGTTATGTCATCCAAACATTACAATAATTATAACATATAGTTTGTATATATTATTTTCTTCCATATTACCGAACAGCCATAGCTGTTTGGTAGGTTTCTTTTCCAGCCACTATCTTTTCCTTATTTACAAAATGACCACATATATTATTACAAGTTACATGTATAGGTTACCTTATATGGATTTAATATTTATTATCCATATAACCTATAGTTTTATGTTACTTAATTCAAAACAGCCCCCCAGATTGTTTCTAAATTCCACTCCGCCCATAATTTTTCCTTATGTACATTTTGGCCCCATTTCAATATAATATACTTTCATATGTTACAAAACCGTATATTATACACCTTTATCAATATAGCTTTTATATACTTCCAAAAATTCCCAAATTAATACTTAGGATATAGATCACTATATTAACCAAACCAACCCATTATTTTCGGTATTACACTCTACACCCCAAAATTTCATAAACTTGACACTTAATCTATAATGTTACCTTAAGTTCATAAATTAATTATTTATGTTATAAATTTTGGTCAAGGCTTTTACTTTGGTCAATGTTGACCCAATATATACTAGTTTGACCATAGATTCATGTATTTGCGGTTTGACCACATTTTCTCAAAAGATTACAATTTGACCCCCATATTTTTATAAAACTTAATAAAATCCATAGAATATCCCTTTTAACATATAGTTTTCGACTTTATTCATATTCAGTCTCTAAAATTTATTTAAATTGCAATTCAACCCCAACTATTTCGGTAATATATATTTTGTTCTAATTCATTTTAAATCCATTTTTAACTTAACATAGCAATTAAATTAAATGGCCTAAAATGCTTGCCTTGTTACATTATTTACATTGGATAAAATTTCACATAAATGTTATAAAAAAACTATATTGTTTACGGTTTAAATATAGTTTTTCTTCTATGTCTCCCAAAATCATTTAATTAATTTATATGACACAATATGTCATCTAAACCTTATTCTCAACTAAAAATGTTATGAAACCTTATAATATTTAGTTAAATCATTTAAGACCATGTTTGGTCTCGGTTTTCCCTTCCCTTGCCACCATATACTTCATAATTGTATTTTTTGACCCAAAATAATTCCCTTGACCTTATAGGTCATTAATACTCTAACTAACAACCAAAAATGTTATAAGGCATTTAAGTGTATAGTTAGGTTATATAACCCTTGCTAACTCCTCGGCTGATATATTTATATGCTTAACAAATTCGTAGGACTATAACATAATATAAGGCAAAGTTTTACTCACCTAGCTTGTGTTGTTTTCTTCTTCTTTTTATTTTTCTTCAACCCACCAAACACTCCAAGTATCCTTTTAAGCTCACGGCCTAGTTGGTATTCAGGATTTAATCAGTTTGAATGCCGATTCATTTAGCTAAACATATGTACATGTTAGTGGTTGAAAACACTCACTTTTCCCACGCCTACCTTTGGAGCTCGGTTCGTACTTTGTACAGGAGTTTTTCCAAAGTTTCCAAGGTGTTTCGGCAAGAGCTTCATGTAGTAAGAGAGCATGTATGAGTTACATGGTACATAAGTCATTTAGGGGATGGTTTAGACTAGGAAGAGCATGGTGTTTACCTTGGGTGAGGAGCTATTTTCTTAAGCTCTTTCATGCCTGATGCTACCAAGGCAAAAGAAGACGTTAAAATTGTACATGCACCAACATGTGTAACCGGTAACAACAAGAGGGGCGTAGACAGATTTTTTTCTTTTTCCCTACCGCAAATGGCAAGACAAGGAAGGTTCTACCTTGGATATTCTCCTTCCTTAACCTGGGTACGTATACCCTTCTGGTTTTCACGTGAACACAGCAAGAAAAAGAAGAGTTTAGTAGTAGCTAGGTACTACCGAGAATGGAGAAAAGTTCAAAGCCAGCTATGGCTAAACGGCAGAAGCAGAGAAAGAAACTGGGGCTTACTTACCGTAGCTGGGTGTGCAGCGAGAGGGTTGCATGGGTTCTGTTTCTTCAACATGCTGGGTAACCTCCTCTGGCTTTTACGTGTAGGAAACAGAAAAGAAAGGCTCAATACAGACCGTACATGCTACTGGTAGGACAATGAATAAGGAGTGGATAAGGCTCACCGAAACATGGGCAATACAAGAGTGTTTTGCTTGGACTCGCTTTTGCTTGAAACAGATGTGCTACTCCTCTATCTTTGTTCGTGAAGAAAACAATAGAAGAAGCCCATTTAGAGCTAGGTATATTACCGGCATCTCAAGAAGGAAAGGTAGTAGAGTTTTCCTTACCGTAGGTGTGATCAAACAAGGACATCCGCATGTGTCTTGTCCTTTCACAAGTTGGGTATCTCCTACGGGTATTTTCGTGAAGAAAAACAGATAGGAGGAGAGAAGCTTATTAAGCTGGGAAAACTGCAAAGGACACCGGTGATAGGAAGGGAAGGAAGCTGCTATGTTTACCTTGAACAGGTTATGAAAACCAATGCTTTCCTCTTCTGTTTTTTGTCGATGAAACGTCTCATCTTCATACATTAACACCACTATGTTTGCTGCAGCAGGTAACAGCAGCCAAGGAAGGTCTAGTGGAGGTTCGTGGTTTTGGAACAGCAAGAGGAACTGGGTTGTTTACGCTCCTAGATTAACAAGAAGGAAGCTGGAGCTGCTACTCTACCGTTGGTCTCTGCAGCTGGGTATTGCTTCTGGTTTTGGACGTGAAGGAAAACAAGGAAAGGAAGGAAATGCTGTTGTCCGAGATGGAGCTGAAAATGAAAGAAGAGAACTTGCGTTATTATTTCTGTTTGTTGTCGTGAGAGGACAGGAAGGTAGCAGTATTTCCTCTGTTTTGTTCGCATTGGAGCAGGAAGGAAGCGATGGGTATTTTTTTGAGTCGAGAGGAATGCTTACCTACTGCCAGCGGTAGCAGTCATGGAGGAAGGCTTTTCTCTCGGTTGTGGAGCAACAGAGCAGAACCGGAATTCTCACGCTTGAAGAGGAAGGAGATGATTTTGACAGAAGGAGAAGAATTCAATGATAGTGGGTAGCAGGTATGGGTTGGTATGAGGTACTTCTTTTCTAGCTACTTTGGGAAGCTTCCCACGTTTTGAAAAATAAGTTCACTTATCCATGTATATGTGTCGGACAAGTGGGGTAGTAGTGGAGCAGTAGATAGTTGTTAGATTTGTTAATATTATGTAATAGTAAGATGATACTTGTAATAAATCGTTGCAATTTATTACTGAAATCGAGCACGGCTCATCCGGTTAAGGCTACAGGAATGGTATGAAAGGTCTCGGTTTCGAACCTTGGCGGGAGCATGATTGCTTCCCCTCTTTTTTTTTGGAACAGCATACACATGCTATTTATATATATGTGAGACTACATAATACATCGCGTTATTAGCTAGATACGCGACTAGTTAATTCTGTCATGTTGTATATATATATATATACGACCCGTATATTTTGTCGCGATTTAGTTATACGTAACTATGCGACGTTACAATTTATATATATACGATGTTGTCATGTTTTCGGACACGTATATGCTCGTACTAATTTAATTGTTCGTTCGCTCACAAGTTGTTACATGCTCATAATAATGTACACATTCCCCTTAATTTAAACCTTACGCCATAAGGTTATATATGCTTATATGTTTAAATTATGTTTAATTAAGTAGGGGTATTTCAGTCTACCCCCCTTAAAAAGACTTCGTCCCGAAGTCGCTTCCTCGAGTAGGTGTATTAATACTACCCATATAATCCCATAGTGTACATCTATATGATATATCATTTACACACGTCGTGTTATGCTAATACCGCACATAGCCCTCAATTATGGCGTTAATTCAGACATATATGGATATAGGTGATCCATCAGCACCATCATTTCCTATCAGTTCTACCAATCCTGACAACCTCCCCGAGGTGTCCATACCATACCATCATTCCACATTCCATAACTAATGATTCATTTTGTATCTAGGCGATACCGTATATAATCAATCTACAAGGTATATAAATATATATATCACACATGTCATAAAGAAAAGTACTACATACATGGATGTAAACACATCATTCCAACAAGTATTTCATAAGATACATACAAACAAGTGCACGTCACACACACAATTAACAACGTACGCCCCGCGTACCACACACCACCAACAAAACAAACAACAACATCAACCAACCACGTATGCCCCGCATACGAAACATACAAACCAACAAACAACATCGTATGCCCCGCATACCCACAAACATACCAACAACCAACATCGTATGCCCCGCATACCCACAAACTGTTGTATGCCCCGCATACGAAATAGTAGAATTAAGTGCAAACATGTGCACAACCAAGAGGCTCTACCCCCCTAAAAAGGGTTACGCCCCCGTACCCCACAAGTATTCAACAGCCGCTCCATAAGGAGCGCTGGATACTTGGCTCTCATAGAGTCCTCTAACTCTCATGTGGTATCTTCCACCTTTGGAGTAGATTATTCTCACATTAGAGAGACGGGTATGACTCTAGTCCTTTCGGGCTCTTAAATATATAAAGGGTGAGGCACGTGTTTGTGCTCTCTCCCAAATTCGTTCTGATGGGCCCACTCGCTCCGTACGGAGGTGTAGACCCATGAATATAGGCTCGGTTGATTTCCTTGTATTGTCGTATATCCCATCGTTGGGATTACTAGCATTTTCGCGTATCTTCTCTCTTAGACTTTCAGCTTGAGTTGTCATATGACATTGGCTATTATTAGTACTGAGTGCTCTTTGCACCTTTCTTGGTAATATCGAGACGTATTAGCCTTGATGTCCACTTAGATACGATTGTCATCCATGTCTCCTGGTGGTTTTGTTCAGGAGTAACACATTGTTCGTGTTGATATATATTACCTCTTCTTCCGTGTGTCGGGTTAGCAACAACGTTGGTATGGTTCTTCCTGCTTCCTGCCATGGAAATCCATATTTTGTGCTCGTATTAGAGTTCTGCAACTTCATCTTTCATTTCACATTATTCTCTGCGAGTTTTACTCATCTAAGTTTGCCGACGTATTTATCATTTATAGCTGTTTGTGTTTGTCACTTCCGCGCGCATCACATTGCAGTCGGTTCGACGGTTTGTTAGTCATTATCATGTTTATGTTCTTGTTAAAGCGTCTGATAGTATACTAGCTTTGTTTTTCCATTATTGCGTAGTTACGCGTTTAAGTTCACATCATTTGGTAGATTCCTCTGGATTGCAAGAACTTGCATGATCCTTATGAGGGTTCTACGTATTATTCGTCCATATTGTGGTTTCTTGTTTTTGTCATCTGCCTCGTCATCTTCGAAGGGTCTCCTTGTCTTCACTGTGTATCGTCTGCTACTCTGTGTCGTAGGTTCCTGGTTCCTCTAGCCCGTTGGTTGATTTGCGGTTCTTCTCGTCCATTTCGAGGTAATCTGCATCACTGTCCGTAGCACGGAGTTGACTACTTCTCGTGTTCCTAACACTACTTGTCTACATGCATGAGGCACCATACTGATACATTACTACTTACCTGACTAACCTATAAATAAGTCTGTCAGGCCCACATGCTCCTATCGGAGTGCGGTCGTCCCATGTCTCGTTTAGTAAACTGGTAGCGTCCGTCACACGACTATTGTGAAGTATTCTATGTCAATCTCCCTTTTGATGGAGGTCCTTTTTGTAGTTCGATGTTAGTTGGTCCGCACTGTCGGTTATCTTGTCGTAGGTGTTAATGTTCTAGTGGTATGGTGGTAAGGTGGTTGAACATTATTTTTGTTCCCTGGACTCATGTCCTTAGTAATACACTAGAGGTAGCACTTGGTCGTTAACCAGTTAAACGTTAAACGTTTGTTCGTCTGTATGGCTGTAATCAGTTCATGTAGTATTCGTGCTGAGCTAGCAATGTCAGTTCTCCTATCTCGATCTCCATGAGTACATACATAATTCTTTCCTCCAGGTTTAATCATTATAATTTCCTACCTATGCTTCCCGATACGGCGTAGGGTAAGTTCTCACACTTGGGTATTTATGTGTGTTCCCTCTTCCGTTTAATTGGGTTTATTGTAGATTGTATGATTGCTTGAGCAACTTGGCTCTTCACCTTCCAACTATTTCCACTGATGGTGCTGCATCCTCAAAGGGTATGCCATTTCTCATAAGATTAGGTTTGTCCTTTAGGACTAAACATTTATCACTATTAGTGATTAGCATTACATGCTGGTATATACTCCTGGTATTCAGCTAGTAAGTAATGTCTTTGTTATTACTTATTGTTTAGTGCTAGTTACTTGTAACTGCAGTTATTTATTTTTCCGGCGCGCGGTTTGGCGTCTGTTAGTTAATTATTATTGTTATTTACGTTGCTTATGGTATGTACCATAGCTCCCTTATTCCATTGTATTGATTTACACATTGTTATGTCATGCATATGCCTCGAAAAGGTAATTGGAGTCGGTGTTCCCTGTCTCCTGGGCTCATGCCCTTTATTGTTCATTAGGTACTTGCCTGCCCGCGCTATTTAGTGTTTGGTTTAAGTGTTTGTCATTGTTTTGATTAAAACATTCGTTCATCACTGACAGTCGTCACAATAGTGAACGACATGTTTTTAACATATATTGACACTTATCTCTTTTTTTTACATGGTAGAACGCCAATGGCAGTAGCCATTTTCCTACCTATAATTCGTCTCATAATCAGTGTGATCCTGATAATACATATGGAACTTAATCTTGACGTTGATCACTTTAATTATACATAATCGTACATGGCACTCCTTGGTAAAGGTGGTGCCCAGAGGTGGTAATTATTCAAGCGTTCAGTGTTGATTTGCGTTCATTGTTGCGAACGATGTTGGCAATGGTCGTATAACAGTAGAATCGTTCTTTTCATTTTTGGTCCATCTGCGGACTGATACGTTTTACCAATTCTCTTGTGTTCGTCACAGGTTGGCGTATACGTACATATAGTTAGTGAACTATAAGTTACATTTATTATAAGGTTAAAATGTTATAACGTATGATATGTATAACATTTTATTAAATATGTGGCAATACCGTAATAATGGAAAAGTATTTGGAGTTGATGGAAATAAGAATTTTGATGTATATGCCTTTTGGCAATAATATAGCTTTTATTAAAATATGGGTTATAGTATTTAATGAGAAAATGGAATTTATAACCTAAGGTTAGTAATAAATAAAACCTTAGGAATTATAAATATATGTCCTGAAATGTTACAAAATATTAAGATAAGGTTCTTAATATAAGTTGCATAATATAATGCACCAATTCGAATAATCATCTTACATTAAGATGATGATGAAAATGTGACATAAGATAAGAGAATAAATCATGAAATATAAATGTAAGTGAATAAATATAAATACTGCGCATACGATATAGTTGGAAACTGTATGGCAGCGATCGTTATACGATCGTATTCTCTTCATAGTTTTATTTGTATGATTTAATATATATACAACGTAAACTGTTAATCGCAAGTTTCCTTATTTAATATCTTATTGCTAAATTGTTGCTAGTTATTTGTAACTAGGACACTGCAGTTTTGTTTATCCTTACTATAATTAATTTTGGCAACTAGTTAAGAGTCTCAGGAGTCATACGACTCTGGTGTGATCAGCACCAGTGTTGAATTATCCTTCTATCCCAATTGTGGTTGGTTTCCTCTGATCCCCGGGAATCAAGTTTCACCGTCCACTTCCACTTTAGCCATCGAATGGTTTGATAATTAACTTATGTTACCTTGGCTCTTAAGCCGGTGTCATTTGATTCGTTCCTGTTTAGTAGTTGTAATTTGTTATGGGCTGGTGTGCCATTTTTTTTATTGCATTAGTCTGACTCGTTGGGTCCTTCAGAGGTTGTAGGCCTCGTATCTTAGTGGTTTATTTCAACAATTGTAATTCTGTAGTTTATGCTAGAGGTGTACAAATGTTTGGTGATTATTGGTAGCCATGGTGTCGTACCATAGGTCTACGCAGTTTACAGTATTCGTTTGTAACGATAATAGCAGTGGTAACTGCAGTAGTAATTGTTTGCAGCACTTGCAGTAGCAAGTGCGCGGGGTAGACGAAATTACTGGTACATTGTTTAAATCAGCGCTTGCAGTGGCAAGCGCACCGTGCAAGTAGAGTTGTCGGTTTCCGACTTGTTGTCTCACTGCTGCATGGGTTGCTTAAGTACCGTTAGAATGATTGTTCATGGATAAGACGGTATTTGGATTTGGGAAATTTTCCTAACCACATTGTCATTAGAATAATCAAGTCTTCCCTCACATTATATTTATAATAGCGTAAACGTTTGGATTTTGTCTCCCTACAGGTACCGCCACGACAGGGTCCTAGTGTCACGGCATTGTGTGCACACAAGTTAGGATTGAAGTTTGAACATAACAGGCCGGTATTCTCACAAAGTTCCTCCACGTTCTCCAGATAATTTCTTTTTACAGTTTGGTGGTTAAAGGTCCCATTACGGGCGACGGTCTCGCGGAGTTCATGGTGCTCCCGGTCCGCTTGCCCTGATGTTCTTGGGTGACCCTTTCCACGACGTTATAGTAGTAGTGGCGCTCGCCTCTGGTAGTGCCTATTGATACGGCGCTTGGTCGTCAATGGAGGTATGACATTGAGGTTGTATTAATGTTACAGGAGCAGGAATTATTCATTCACTGCGAGAGTGTTTAGACAGTCCGTTGGGCTGGTAGCCCTCTTCCCTATATTCGGGGATTATATTTCTTAGTTGAATTATACTCATTGGGTTGTGGCGGGAGGGGTACTGTCGGCGGTAGTTCGTACTGGACTTCCACATGAAAGTGGACTGTCGCCAATGTACTCATGACGTTTGTGTCTCCTCCTGGCTGAGCTCTCAGTTGGACCTTAATAGGGGTAATATTCCCGGGCCTTTATGCCCTTGGCCAGCTTCCTGGCTTACACCACCACTAGATGTCGGTATTACCGTTCGTCTTCTCAATAACGTACCATAATACAATCAACTCATTGTGTGCCCCAAGGGCTAACACTTGCAGGCCAAAGGCTCTGCCAACACATAATTTCATTAAGACAAAAGACGTTTCGTACCTCACAAATGTTTCCCAAATCCTAAGCTCACTGTCTTAACCTAGTATCTCGTCATCAGAGCGGTACTCCGCTCTGATACCACTTTTGTAACACCCCTCTCAAATTAACACGTAAAAGCCACTCACGTCAACAGATAATAAAGCGTCTTACAGCGGAAAATAAACAACGACATTAAACTCACTCGGGTGTCACCTGCCGTTACTCGCCCACACGAGTAACGAAGCAGAACTAATCCAACAGCTAGAATACACATCACTACTAATCCGCTGTGATAACGAGATATTCCTATACATCATACTAAGTCCACATCCATAACAGTAGACAAGTGAGCATCTATTTCAAATCCCAGATAAGTGCAACATTACCATCATATGTCCACAACCTGGTATCGTTATACAATAAATTCCTTACGCAATAATTGAAGTAATATCTATCTACCCTGTTCCCGCACTTCGGCTTCAACGAAGATCAACAACCTGCACAATAAGTGTAGTCTCAGCGATAGACGCTGAGTATGCCGGATTTGGACCGTATTGGTCACTTGTCATTTTTAACCGTCTTGATATTAGATTGATTTCATGATTTACCATTTTACAAAAAAATATATACTGTAACAACATGCATGATTATATAATCGTTCATCCAATGAAAACAGTCACTTATAAACATACACAACAATCACACATCATACAATGTGACGACATTAGTAATTCATACGTCGTATTTATCATCATCATGCATTACAACATTCGCCCCCCGGGCCCTCACATATTATTTGTTTTAGTTAGCACTGTCGGGCGTCAATTAGGACAACCCGAAATATATTCACTTGGACAGTAGTCCCACGTACACACAAGGTGCTCACTGCCCTGATCATCCGAAGACTCTGGGACTATTTCACTTTGCCTTTGTAAAGGCGTCCATTTAGGTGGCCAAGGGCCTGGTGCCAACGGTACCAATCTCCTCCTGACGATCTAAGTAGGCTCGTTCAGGATTAACTAGGGTAAACCCGATACGGGATAACCCAAGAGATCTCTACACGCGACCAGCAGCCAGTGACTGTCTGGATTAGGTACATCATCACATTCATTCACATTCCACTATTAGCTTTGTTAGTTAGATAGTCAGGTACAGTTTAGTTATGGAGTACATCGCTTAATTTGTTGGCTGCCCTATGGGTCTTACGCATACCTAGAATCATTCTAGGTAACATTCATGTTTGAGTCAAAGCTCTAGGGACCGACAATGTTGTGTCCCGTTCCTAAGTGTTTTACTTAGGTTATAACTACATACTTGTAATACTTAGCGTATTAGGTCAGGTAACGTTGGTCACAATCACACATTTCGCATATGTAGTTTTGTATAAGTCGATCTATAGTCGACGTAGTATTAGTCCCGTAGGACGTTCGTGCATAAATAATAATGCAGTAAACATAGCTACACATTACACACATAACATCAACATACATACATTCACACAAGTTATTTATCAAACAAATCCGAGACCGAGAAATCCTCAGGACAACTCGGATCAAACCCTTTACATACCGTACCGCGTGTCGAGGTCGCGCAGTGTAGACCACTAAGCTTTCTCGAGCGCGCACGTCTAACAGGCGATCTAACAATACGAAGAACGCTATATGTCAATCGACATGACAGTATGATTCGGTATTTCCGAATAATGTCTGTAATCCGGGTACTACGCCCCTAAATTTTCAACTGTTACCAGTTAACGTATAGTCACCTTAAAAATTCCTTACTTGCAGTAAGTATTAATATTCGGTTTAACATCGACGTCGGTTTTTTATTCGAACGTCGTGGTTAACGTTTTCAAACATAAGAATTGTACTTCCCATCCCGTCATATTTATAAGCGTTACACTTAATACGAAGTCGTTGGTTCTCGTATAATTAATTCAAATGTCATAACGCATGCATAGGTATATGTTATAACCTATAGTTGCATGCATGGTTATATTTTATAACCCTTAGTTGCATGCGTCCCATGCAACATTACTTTATAAGTATGATAGCTTATTATTCTAGGTACACCTTACGTTACACAACTTCTTATTCATTTAACAAGTTGTGTTCATTCAAACCTTGTCACATTATGGTATGTATTTATACTTATAAGTTGACATTTATTATTTACTACTATATGGTCTGTAAACCATATTATATATGCATGTCACTTGCGCCAATATACATATGTGTATATTATATTTGTTTCAAGAAATAAGAAACTTATATTATGCACATATTATTACTTGTACAAGGTTTATTTAGACCATTCCAATCATACATTAACCATAGTATTTATATCATTGTATACTATAGTTTATATCTTCATTCTTGATGTTTAATGTACATATGAATGTGCTAGTAAGATAGTTTTAATAAACTATACTTTTGGCCACTCGGTATTATTTAGTGATACACTTATTACCAGGATATCATATAGTATGATATTTATGTGTCATTAAACTTATAACATATAGCTTTAGTAATTGTTGTAGGTGTACCGAACAGCACATACATGTGATATACTATTCTTCTTTATCCCCCATAATTTCCAAATATTACAATTTCACCACAATTTCATAACATACTTAACTATCATATATTATAACATTTGAATCGTATAGCGTAAATATATATGGTTTGAAATTCCGAAATACCAAACAGTCCCTTAGATTCTGTTTGTTTCTATTTTACCCTTCAACTTTTCATATTTATTCTTTTATCACAAAGCTCTTAATATTTTTACCTACATTTGTTATATGTCATCCAAACATTACAATAATTATAACATATAGTTTGTATATATTATTTTCCTCCATATTACCGAACAGCCATAGCTGTTTGGTAGGTTTCTTTTCCAGCCACTATCTTTCCTTATTTACAAAATGACCACATATATTATTACAAGTTACATGTATAGGTTACCTTATGGATTTAATTTTATTATCCATATAACCTATAGTTTTTATGTTACTTAATTCAAAACAGCCCCCCAGATTGTTTCTAAATTCCACTCCGCCCAAATTTTTCCTTATGTACATTTTGGCCCCATTTCAATATAATATACTTTCATATGTTACAAAACCGTATATTATACACCTTTATCAATATAGCCTTTTATATACTTCCAAAAATTCCCAAATTTAATACTTAGGATATAGATCACTATATTAACCAAACCAACCCATTATTTTCGGTATTTACACTCTACACCCCAAAATTTCATAAACTTGACACTTAATCTATAATGTGACCTTAAGTTCATAAATTAATTATTTATGTTATAAATTTTGGTCAAGGCTTTTACTTTGGTCAATGTTGACCCAATATATACTAGTTTGACCATAGATTCATGTATTTGCGGTTTGACCACATTTCTCAAAAGATTACAATTTGACCCCCATATTTTATAAACAATAATAAAATCCATAGAATATCCCTTTTAACATATAGTTTTCGACTTTATTCATATTCAGTCTCTAAAATTTATTTAAATTGCAATTCAACCCCAAACTATTTCGGTAATATATATTTGTTCTAAATTTATTTTTAAATCCATTTTTAACTTAACATAGCAATTAAATTAAATGGCCTAAAATGCTTGGCCTTGTTACATTAATTTACATTGGATAAAATTTCACATAAATGTTATAAAAAAACATATATTGTTTACGGTTTAAATATAGTTTTTCTTCTATGTCTCCCAAAATCATTTAATTAATTTATATGACACAATATGTCATCTAAACCTTATATTCTCAACTAAAAATGTTATGAAACCTTATAATATTTAGTTAAATCATTTAAGACCATGTTTGGTCTCGGTTTTCCCTTCCCTTGCCACCATATACTTCATAATTGTATTTTTTGACCCAAAATAATCCCTTGACCTTATAGGTCATTAATACTCTAACTAACAACCAAAAATGTTATAAGGCATTTAAGTGTATAGTTAGGTTATATAACCCTTGCTAACTCCTCGGCTGATATATTTATATGCTTAACAAATTCGTAGGACTATAACATAATATAAGGCAAAGTTTTACTCACCTAGCTTGTGTTGTTTTCTTCTTCTTTTATTTTTCTTCAACCCACCAAACACTCCAAGTATCCTTTTAAGCTCACGGCCTAGTTGGTATTCAGGATTTAATCAGTTTGAATGCCGATTCATTTAGCTAAACATATGTACATGTTAGTGGTTGTTGAAAACACTCACTTTTCCCACGCCTACCTTTGGAGCTCGGTTCGTACTTTGTACAGGAGTTTTTCCAAAGTTTCCAAGGTGTTTCGGCAAGAGCTTCATGTAGTAAGAGAGCATGTATGAGTTACATGTTACATAAGTCATTTAGGGGATGGTTTAGACTAGGAAGAGCATGGTGTTTACCTTGGGTGAGGAGCTGTTTTCTTAAGCTCTTTCACGCCTGATGCTACCAAGGCAAAAGAAGACGTTAAAACTATACATGCACCAACATGTGTAACTGGTAACAGCAAGAGGGGCGTGGACAGATTTTTTTTTCTTTTCCCTACCGCAAATGGCAAGACAAGGAAGGTTCTACCTTGGATCTTCTCCTTCCTTAACCTGGGTACGTATACCCTTCTGGTTTTCACGTGAACACAACAAGAAAAAGAAGAGGTTAGTAGTAGCTAGGTACTACCGAGAATGGAGAAAAGTTCAAAGCCAGCTATGGCTAACCGGCAGAAGCAGAGAAAGAAACTGGGGCATTACTTACCGTAGCTGGGTCAGCGAGAGGGTTGAATGGGTTCTGTTTCTTCAACATGCTGGGTAACCTCCTCTGGCTTTTACGTGAAGGAAACAGAAAAGAAAGGCTCAATACAGAACGTACATGCTACTGGTAGGACAATGAATAAGGAGGATGGATAAGGCTCACCAAAACATGGGCAATACAAGAGTGTTTTGCTTGGACTCGCTTTTGCTTGAAACAGATGTGCTACTCCTCTGTCTTTGTTCGTGAAGAAAACAGCAGAAGAAGCCCATTTAGAGCTGGGTATATTACGACATCTCAAGAAGGAAAGGTAGTAGAGTTTTCCTTACCGTAGGCGTGATCAAACAAGGACATCCGCATGTGTCTTGTCCTTTCACAAGTTGGGTATATCCTACGGGTATTTCGTGAAAAAAAACAGATAGGAGGAGAAGCTTATTAAGCTGGGGAAACAGTAAAGGAACACCGGTGATAGGAAGGGAAGGAAGCTGCTATGTTTACCTTGAACAGGTCATGAAAACCAATGCTTTTCCTCTTTGTTTTTTGTGGATGAAACGTCTCATCTTCATACATTAACACCACTCTGTTTGCTGCAGTAGGTAACAGCAGCCAAGGAAGGTCTAGTGGAGGTTCGTGGTTTTGGAACAGCAAGAGGAACTGGGTTGTTTACGCTCCTGGATTAACAAGAAGGAAGCTGGAGCTGCTACTCTACCGTTGGTCTCTGCAGCTGGGTATTGCTTCAGGTTTTGGACGTGAAGGAAAACAAGGAAAGGAAGGAAATGCTGTTGTCCGAGATGGAGCTAAAAATGAAAGAAGAGAACTTGCGTTATTATTTCTGTTTGTTGTCGTGAGAGGATAGGAAGGTAGCAGTATTTCCTTTGTTTTGTTCGCAATGGAGCGGGAAGGAAGCGATGGGTATTTTTTTGAGTCGAGAGGAATGCTTACCTACTGCCAGCGGTAGCAGTCATGGAGGAAGGCTTTTCTCGGTTGTGGAGCAACAAGCAGAACCGGAATGCTCACGCTTGAAGAGGAAGGAGACGATTTTGACAGAAGGAGAAGAATTCGATGATAGTGGGTGGTAGCAGGTATGGGTTGGTAGGAGGTACTTCTTTTCTAGCTACTTTGGGAAGCTTCCCACGTTTTGAAAAATAAGTTCACTTATCCATGTATATGTGTCGGACAAGTTGGGTAGTAGTGGAGCAGTAGATAGTTGTTAGATTTGTTAATATTATGTAATAGTAAGATGCTACTTGTAATAAATCCTTGCAATTTATTATTGAAATCGAGCACAGCTCATCCGGTTAAAGGCTACAAGAATGGTACGAAAGGTCTCGGTTTCGAACCTTGGCGGGAGCATGATTGCTCCCCCTTTTTTTTTGGAGCAGCATAGACATGCTATTTATATATATGTGAGACTACATAATACATCGCGTTATTAGCTAGATACGCGACTAGTTAATTCTGTCATGTTGTATATATATATCGACCCGTATATTTTGTCGCGATTTAGTTATACGTAACTATGTGACGTTACAATTTATTATATACGACGTTGTCATGTTTTCAGACACGTATATGCTCGTACTAATTTAATTGTTCGTTCGCTCATAAGTTGTTACATGCTCATAATAATGTACACATTCCCCTTAATTTAAACCTTACGCCATAAGGTTATATATGCTTATATGTTTAAATTATGTTTAATTAAGTAGGGGTATTTCAGGCCATCTTGAACCTTCAGTGTTGCAGGGGTTTAGAGTCACTCGCTTCGGGTGAGACTTCGGAAAGGTCATCCATTCCGTCTGTTACATATCTCATAACTAATATTGACTCGTTGTTCCACCTTCTTTCCCCCAGGCGCACTTATCAGTGCTTTCCTGGATGTAGGACAGGGGTTCTTCGCTTATGGCAAGCTGGCCCTGTTAGTCCTACGGGAATTATATCCTCAACCTCGGTTTAATATTCATCTAATACTTGGTATGGTAGACATTACGTCATTACCAGGACCCCGGTCCTAAACAATTCATCACAAAACATGTTCTTATTTTCTACAATTATCATAATTCTCATAGCAACCACATCAGGTCTTCCCGATCCGGAGGAATTGTCCTTCTCCATGGTGCTTCTCATTTCATTGCCTCTCTAGGCGGTACTCGAGGTACGGGCTGCGGCGGGAGGAGTACCATTGCAAATTCCAGGGATGCTCTCCCATCAAGTGCGAGCGGTTCCTATCGTCTTCGTGTTACTTGGGTTGCTGGACCTTCACCACCTTCCGCTACGCCTCGTCCTTCCTTAGTACTCTTACCCAGGCCTCTCCCTGACGTATGTCAAGAGGACGGTTTAGACCATTACTTGATATCATACCGTAGTCTCAGTCGTTTAATATTGAAGTGCCTCTACGGCTATTGTGTGCAAGCATTAAGCATTGCATCGACCTCGCAAGGTCACGTATCCTCACAACGTTTCTCGTATTCCCAAAAACCTATGCTCACTGTCTAAATCCTACTATCTCTTATCATCAGAGTGGTACTCCGCTCAGATACCATTTTTGTAACACTCCTACTCTAATCGGCTCCTAATCGTCTTACTTAACATATAATCACAACGGTAATCTAAACAATTGAACTACTGGTGTCACCGTTCTCACTCGCCCATATGAGTAACAACGTGCTTACTGATATATTCATAAAACGAAACAATTTCCCACAATGACAACAAGAGATAGGTTTACTTTCTGTTCCAACATAATACAAGCCTAGTGAGCATTCTAAGTATCCCAGTCCTATACATGTTTCTATGTTCGTATCGATGTACGGCAGTACAAACCTAAACAACGGTTACTACATTACCCAGTGCGTCCCGCTCTCTGTCGACACCGGAAGCTGCATACCTGCAAAATATTTGTTTGTGGTATGGAATCGCCCCTGTTGAGTATGTTACTACATGACTGTCATGCCCCCTCAGACCCTCAGTTAATTGGTCGAGAGCACGCAATTCATTTTCATGCATGTAGTTTAATATAAAAATGTAAAGCAATAAATATTTTACAGTAACTCAAATAGCAAACAAGCCCCCGGCTTCACATATCCTACTACAGTAAACCAACTGAAAGCGTCACAACGCATTTATGAGTACGAAGACTCATCTCCACTAAACACTTAATAGTTCATATTTGAGTACAGCGACTCACTCGACCAAACACACAATTATCCACACGCGAGTACAACGACTCGACTCAACCAATTCACAACATACATATGAGTACAGTGACTCAGTCCAACCAATTCACAAGCACACATACGAGTACACCGATTCAGTTCAACAAATCCACAAACATACATCACATAACAATATAGCATAACCAATGAAAAAGAAGGCGAAGCAACATGGATTGTAAACAAGTATAGATTCTCATCTTTGGCATACAAGCCCAAATAATGTTCGCCCACAGTACGAGCTAATATAGTTGTTCGTAATTGTTTAGTCATACCTAATGACAACGTCTCGTTAAAACGACGTGTCTCTAAGTTACTCATCTCTTATGGTGGGTCACCCACGGCAGTAGCCACTCCAGCGGTAGAGTCTCCGACCGATGAACCATCTGTAGTCCGTTGGAATTTATCTTGATACTTACGGATACCCACACGGCATCCTAGTATCGTTAATTGATCACAATTCTCACCAAGAGCCTCATCCTATTGATTAACTTATCTATACCATCGCATCGCATTACTATTTTCCTAACACAGTAGACTAAGGTTGTTAGTCCAATCCTGAGTATGTCGACTCGGGATCCAAGATACGAGAGCGGGTTAAAAAGGCCAATGCTCCCTATATAAGTCTCGAAGATATAATATATATATATCTTATTATCCTATATATTATCCTAATGCTACAACGTTTTACTTACGTTCCTAATATTACACATATAAGATAGCATCATTGCCGCTAGTTCGTTTTATAATATGTTCATATATATGAACAGTACTGTTATCGTACAACAGTAATAATAATAAAGCAGCATTAATACACAACTCATGCATATTAATTCACACAAGCAGACATTCAATCTTAGCACATATTTTCACACAATGTTTAAACTGAGGAAATCCTCAGAGACAATCAAGCCACATAATAACATACCGTGCACTGGGATTATAAGACCGTGGAGTATGAATCAGCTAAATCCTCTGGCGATCCTCGAGACACCTTTAACAATCTATTAATATGTATCACACTATGCATCGGCATCTCATACTAACAATACACTACGGCACCCCGTACCGTCACTAATCCGTCCCGGTTTATTCCCCGTTATTAACTAATAACGTCTCTCGGGTTTGTGGTTTAATTTGGAATTAGTTTTACGTAAACATCATAATACATGTATGGTTACGTTGTAGTATATTAATATACTTAAACTTATACGTTCATTATCACATGTATATTGTAATACACTTGTATACTATATAGTTTTGAAACTATATTGGATGTATAATCGTTATCATATATTATACATCCCACCTTAGTATTTATTTTTCTAAAGTTAGTTTATCGAAGTGTAATATATTGTATAATCCATATTTAAAATACTTTGGATTATATAATTCCTTATATTCCATGTACACACATAACATTAGAATTTAATTAACTAATGTCTATAATTCTTCTCTCCTTATCTTATCATCTCATTTATTATATTATATGGTTATTGAACCATATTATATTTCTCACTCCATAACATATATTTATTTATATATATGTAATATGGGGCCATTTATTATATGGTAAGTCTTACTAATATATTCATTCATTTTTAATGAATATCTCTTATATTATAAATTTTATAACCCTTATAACATTATAAACCATATTATAAATTTTCATTTCAAAATATCCCATATTACCGAACAGACCCACTCTTCTTCTCTTTTATTACAAAATGTAACACCCCAACTCAATCCAGATGTGGTCTCGCAACTTAACAGTATATATATAAACATGTCACAGCGAAATTCTTTACAATCCAGGACCTTGCCATGGTCTGACTACAGAATATACCGAACATTAGTACAACAATCTTAACCATTTACATATCCTTCTTACAACCCCCTCACATCCTATACATCTTACTAACTCAAATTGCCAAACGAGTGTACACGCACAACTCGTAGGCCACACTTAACCCTTAACACTTGTATCCTCTTCTTACTCTCACGACGGCCGTTTCCTGATGTACCTGTGTAGTAAAAACAGCCCTCAAAGGGGGTCAGCACGAATGCTGGTACGATCCCCTCATGGCCCCCAAGCTAACGTGGCTACGACGACTAATTATCGATAGCATGGAGGTTGATTAGATGCACAACATAATAGTAAATGCTGTAAACAACAATCCAAATATGAACAATCAAGTTCACACACAACGAACGACCTAAGGCGTTCCCTTAATTAGAGAGTTAGTTATTTAACTCCTTAAGTTATGTTTCCTCTTAGTCTTAGACCATCCTTATCCCACCTCAATCTTAATCTTATCTTAATCTTAGAAACAACCATCCTTTAATAAGGGGTGGATGTAGCTTATCTTAATCTTAATAACACAAACCATCCTTTAAAGAGGAATGGTTGCAACTCATCTTAACCTTACCTTAATCTTAAACTTAACAGTACAAACCATCCTTTAATAAGGAATGGTTGCAACTTTCTTAACCTTACATTAGCCTTAATCTTAACTTAATCTCAATATACAAACCGTTCCTGGAAGGGAATAGTTGTAGCTTAATTCGAACCTGGGATTTAGGTGATCCCACCGCACCATCTTAATGCCACCCTCTGGACGGGAGTCCAGCGCAGCTGAGCCGGCAACCGGCCCTAGGCTACAAGTCCGGAGACAAGTCCAGCGGAGGGCGGATCTGATTCAGATACCGTCCCCTTTTTCCTTAGCATGCATGACGGAGATCGGTCCCGGGTTTCCTCACTCAAGTTCCAGTTAGTAGCAATCTCAAGACCATGTTTGTTGGTTAACCTCTTTCAGTTCATATCGTCCTCATTAGGGGGCGTTCCTTAGTCTCACTCAATTCCTACTAAACATTGATTAGTAAGTTCTCACGGTATGTTGTGTTAGTTTTCAAACATCACACAATGATACAATAAATATAATATATTCCGGTTGCATGCTTTATCTTGTTTAGTGAGCACACAAAAACAAATAGCACACAAGCCGAGGAACCTCGAAGCCGCAGTCACAAGAGAACTGTACCGTTCACGCTGGTCGTTCGGTTGCTACTCTCTTCCGGAGTCCAAATCCCCAAGTCCTAAAACATTCATTCAGTTTTAGGTTGTTAATCACTTAACTTATCCAACTAAACTACTTATACCTAATCCCTTAATGATTCCACCTAACACCTCTAGTCTTACAACTTATCATCTTAACCTTAAATTTAAGTTTAACTTTAACTTAACTTAATCCCTTAAGTTCCTAGGGTCCTAATCATTACCACCCCACCAAAGGTATACCTTATTACCTATTACCATTCTTAGAATTTAAATTTCTTTTTTTTTAAGTGTTAAGGGCCGTCCGACCCACCGTCCGACCCACCCTCTGGGTCGGACCATTCCAGTTAACTTTCCGTCTTCTAAAACCTCCCATGTCCGACCCACGTCCGACCCAACCAACTGGGTCGGACCATTCCAGAAACTTATTTGCCCTCTAAAACTCACCCGTCCGACCCATGTCCGACCCAAGACCTCTGGGTCGGACCATTCCAGAACCTTTCCCTGGCGTTAAACATAGGCCGTCCGACCCAAACTTGGGTCGGACCCCTGGGTCGGACGCCACTAAAACATGCCCAAACTTTGCCAAATCTTCACTAAACCTTTCCTCAAGCCATCCAATGTGTTCTAACATCATTTAGACCCTTAAACCCACCTTAGAGCATCCTCCAAACACATTAAATCATTCACCAAGATTCACCTTAATCATTATACATTTTTCCTTGTAATAATGCTAACACTTGTAATGCTTTCCTCTAGGTCTCTAGGTGGTGGTTCATACCTAATGTAACCACTATGCCAAATGTTTTCCTCACCACTATAACATCATCTCCCAAGCATCTTTCACCACCGAAAATTCTTTTATGCATTTACTTAAAGTTCCTTCACAAGCTTAAGCTTCCCTCCATCAACACCTTATTTCCTTCCTAGTTGTTTACCAACATTTACCTAAGTCCTAAATACTCAATTACATTCTCTTGATTCCTAAATCCTTCAAAGTAATGCCTAAGTCATTATAACTCATTATAACACTTTATCTCACCCCTTTTTCATCAAGACACCTCCAAGACTTCCTAGTACTTCCTTAGTCATTATATTCCCTTAGGACATATCTTAATCTCCTTAAGCATTATACCTTCTCCTTAAACTTATGCACAAGTCTTACATTCCTCACCTCATGATTTTGGTGTGTTCAAAAACACTCACCAATCCTCTAATTCCTCCTAGACATCTCTAGGTCATTCTAAACCTCAAGAACTCCTTAGTTAACTAATCTCCACTCAAATCCCTCATAATGACTCCTAGTAAATCCTAGGTCATATTAATTCGCCACCATCACCTAAACACTTATTCTCTACTCAAATTTCGCCATAGCACCTCTAGCATCATAGCATGCCCAAACACATTATTTTTCCTCATTTAACCATCTCACACATCAAGTTCTTTCTCATCTTATTTTCTCACCCAAATCAACTTATACACATCATTCTCAATATATGGCACTAATCTTAAATTGCATAGCACTAAGGCTCTTAAATGACATGGCTCTTAGGCCCTTAAATGACTTAAACTTAAACACTGAATTTCCCACATATAAAAGCTTTCAACCTGCAAATACACCCATCAATCTCATAGTAATTATAATGCTCTTAAAATCCTTCTTAAACTTATATTACTAACTCATTCCCATTGGCTCCTTAGTCACAAGTTCACAAGCTTATTTAAGTTCTTTTTCTTAGGTTATATAACCCAATACACAATGTAAGCTCTAAGCCACATTGGTATCCACCCAAACTCATCCCTTAAAACTTAAACCACCATTAGGTAAGCATTTTACCTTGTTTTCTCAAGCTTATCTTAACTTCCTCCTTAGACCTTCTTCTTGCATGAATCTCGGCCACCACTAAAATTCCCCTTGCCAATGTTCTAATCAATATTCAATGACTCATATGAGTACCAAACAATACACTAACCTCAAGGAATAAAAACCTAGGTTAGAAATGTGTTCTAAGGCATAAAAGTGGATGATTACCTTTGAAGTCTCAATGTAGACTTGGGCATTGAATGAAATAGGACCTCCACTAGTCCTTGGTGAATAAATCAAGCTAGAACAAGGCATAAAAACAAGGCCCCATGAGAAGGAATTTTCGGCCATATAAGGAAGATGATGGAAACTTGGTTTTTCTTACATTTTCTTTACCTTAAGAGAATGGAGAAGCTAATGAGCTCTTCAAACTTGATTTTCCTCCATCAATGGAGTTTCCTCTTGGCACCAAAATGGAGCTTTGAAAGATTTGAAAAGATAGAAAGATAGGTCTTGGCCTAACTAAGAGAAATATGTGTTTAGTTTTTGATTTGGAGCTAAAATGAGTAAGTTATGGACAAGGCAAGGTGGTGTTGCCATGGGTGCTGCTCCTACGTGAATGAAGGGAGGAAGAAGATGGTGTAACCGTGTGAAGAAGAGAAATGAAGAGAGAGAAGAAGAAAGGTGGCTAATATAAGATATTTGCTTTAATAAAGCAAATAGTACTCTTTTACTTATCTCTTCTTTTCTTCCTTATTTGACTACTTATGGTGACTCATCCTCCCTTAGAAAAACCGGCCCCCTCATTATAAACAAGATATTTATGGTCTTGTTTGACCAACTAATTGACTTAAGTTGATTAAAACTTAAACTAGTCACTATTTGGCACTATTCACTAATCAGTGCACATATTTCTGAAATTTTTGATTTCCCATTGATTTAGACCTCCTAATGTGATACTAATTAGTACACATGTTGATTAAAGAGTAATGATGGACATTTAGCCACTCAAAACTCAATTCTAAGACAATTTCTCAAAAATGTGCTTTAAGACTTCTTAAAGCACATTTTGTGTTTTAACTTGTTTTCAAGCTTAGTTTTCTTTTCTAATTGATTTAAAATGACCATTAGAATATTACTAAGGTCTTATCATGACATTTGGGTACTCACCCAAGTCCCTCCAAGCTTAGAGCACGTTTTTGCCGTGATTGCCCTTAAGGCATTTTCTTGTGTTTTCCTTGGTTTAAATTGTCTACCAATCTTTCTAAGGCATATTCTGGCCTTACTACATCATAATTTGATGTCTACTTAGCATACTTAGGTTTGGGGTATTTCAATCTACCCCCCTTAAAAGAACTTTGTCCCCAAAGTTCCCATGCATCTTTTCTTATTAGAATGCATGTCTTACCTCATTCCTTAGATCATATAGATCATACTTATGTATACTTAATCTCATTGGATCATTAGATCCGCCATATTCTTATACTTAAATATCACACAACATGCTTAAGCATGTATAGCACTCATAATTTTTTTGTTTCTTTTGGTGATTGAAACATTCACATAATTTCCAACGTATTCTCCCATGTCACCGGTCCGTAGACAATGGCTCATGCGTCCTCGACTTCATGGGCGAGACTCAGTAAAAAGGTAATCCTTTTTACGAGGTCATGTGAGGAATAATTCCTCTAATTAAAAATACAACCAACTCCAATTTCATTTTATCCTAAGGCCTCTATCCTTAGTGTGATTTAATTGTGACCACTGGTAGGGAGTTTCAGGAATCATCCAACCCTGGTGTGATCAGCATCAGTGTAGAACTATCCTTCCACCCCAATTTGTGTTCGGTTTCCCTTGATCCCTAGAAAATCAAGTTCCACCTCCCACGTCATTTTCAAACATCCAAATAATTCACTCATGTCCAATTTTCTATCTTTTTAGTTCTTCTAATCATAATCAATACATCTCCAAAGTGTGGACTCATTCCATCAAACATTCCCAATTCATCTCTTAGTAATACCTCCAGACTTAAATTCCTACTAAATTCTATAACTGTCCCATACCAATTCTCACCATCTTATATCTTATAGCATTACCATTTCCTTCCTCACACTCATATCAAATTGTATCTCATAATGTTATCTTATTCTTATCTCCCACATAGTCTCATATCGACTCATACCTCATATATTCTTATTTCTTAAGTCTCCTTAAACCTCCTCCTTAATTCTCTTAACTTGTACTCACACCGGAGTTAACAAGATAGGTACTTAATATATATGGTATTCACATCTTCTGTGTGCAATCACCATGATTTATCCCAAAATGTTTATGTAAAACATATTCTCAAATTATTTTGTGCTATGCACACCGTAGTTTATGTACTCAGTACACAAACATACGCTAAGCGGTTTTCGCTCTACCCCCCTTAAAATGGATTACGCCCACGTAATCAACATTATATCATCCTTGAACTTAAGTTCAAGATGTCTAATTCTCACCAAGCATTCTAGATTCCACGTCATCTATCTTACTTATAATTCGATCAGAAATGACTTAGTCTCTGTATCGAGGATTCTTAACGGTACTTATACCGTTCCTTAGCTTAGTTTGGTCTAATCTCAAAGGTACTGATCTGCTAGCTTTCACTGCGCAACTCTAGTTTAGGAATAATTGCTTTTCTTATACTTCATAGTATTATACATCCTTCCGCCTCCTTACAGTTTAGGAATATTGGTCTCTCAATGGACACGTGTTTTCTCAAGCTTATCTTAACTTCCTCCTTAGACCTTCTTCTTGCATGAATCTCGGCCACCACTAAAATTCCCCTTGCCAATGTTCTAATCAATATTCAATGACTCATATGAGTACCAAACAATACACTAACCTCAAGGAATAAAAACCTAGGTTAGAAATGTGTTCTAAGGCATAAAAGTGGATGATTACCTTTGAAGTCTCAATGTAGACTTGGGCATTGAATGAAATAGGTCCTCCACTAGTCCTTGGTGAATAAATCAAGCTAGAACAAGGCATAAAAACAAGGCCCCATGAGAAGAAGGATTTTCGGCCATATAAGGAAGATGATGGAAACTTGGTTTTTCTTACATTTTCTTTACCTTAAGAGAATGGAGAAGCTAATGAGCTCTTCAAACTTGATTTTCCTCCATCAATGGAGTTTCCTCTTGGCACCAAAATGGAGCTTTGAAAGATTTGAAAAGATAGAAAGATAGGTGTTGGCCTAACTAAGAGAAATATGTGTTAGTTTTTGATTTGGAGCTAAAATGAGTAAGTTATGGACAAGGCAAGGTGGTGTTGCCATGGTGTGCTGCTCCTACGTGAATGAAGGGAGGAAGAAGATGGTGGAACCGTGTGAAGAAGAGAAATGAAGAGAGAGAAGAAGAAAGGTGGCTAATATAAGATATTTGCTTTAATAAAGCAAATAGTACTCTTTACTTATCTCTTTTCTTCCTTATTTGACTACTTATGGTGACTCATCCTCCCTTAGAAAAAACCGGCCCCTCATTATAAACAAGATATTTATGGTCTTGTTTGACCAACTAATTGACTTAAGTTGATTAAAACTTAAACTAGTCACTATTGGCACTATTCACTAATCAGTGCACACATTTCTGAAATTTTTGATTTCCCATTGATTTAGACCTCCTAATGTGATACTAATTAGTACACATGTTGATTAAAGAGTAATGATGGACATTTAGCCACTCAAAACTCAATTCTAAGACAATTTCTCAAAAATGTGCTTTAAGACTTCTTAAAGCACATTTTGTGTTTTAACTTGTTTTCAAGCTTGGTTTTCTTTGCTAATTGATTTAAAATGACCATTAGAATATTACTAAGGTCTTATCATGACATTTGGGTACTCACCCAAGTCCCTCCAAGCTTAAAGCACGTTTTTGCCCTGATTGCCCTTAAGGCATTTTCTTGTGTTTTCCTTGGTTTAAATTGTCTACCAATCTTTCTAAGGCATATTCTGGCCTTACTACATCATAATTTGATGTCTACTTAGCATACTTAGGTTTGGGGTATTTCACAAAACCACCACATTATTTATATAATGTTACATCATAGTTATATAACATATATTATGACATTTATATCATTAAATCATTTATAACCTATAGTTATAACATGATATAAATTACCAAACAGCGCCTATTGCTGTCGGTTTTAATCAATATTACCTATACTTCCAAATATTATATAATTAGCCCAAATGTTATTAAATGTTACACTTATAACATATCTCTTATTTTATAACATTTAAACCTCAATATAATTATAACCTATGGTTATAAATTTCCAAAATAACCGAACAGACCTAGGTCAGTTCTAAATTAATTTCCAACCCATTAATTCTCTATATTTCCAAATGACCACATTTTATAGTATATAGTTTCTAATGTCATTAAAACTATATATTATATACATATCTTATTTAAACCTCATTTATTCTAAAAATCACCAAACTATACCAAAAGGTTAAAATATCATTCCTAACCTTATACTTTCAGTTATTTACATTTCCACCCCAAACATTTATCCAAAATATAACAATGATATAAATACTATATATTATACATATATAGTTCATTACAACTCCAAATTTGACCAAACAAATTCCTAAAAATTCCTAAGAACTCATAGGTGTATAAAATACTATGTTATACCCAAAACTTTCGGTAATCTCATATATACCCATATGTTATGTAATATTTACAATTTAATACATAACTTAATATAAGTTGGTATTTAATTCAATAATTCACCAAATTTGGTCAAAGTCTCCTATATAGTCAACTTTGACTTCTAAATTCAGTTTTGATTCTAGACTCTCGGTAATTACAAGGTTTACCCCAAAGTTTCCCATATTTACAATTTTGACACAACACTTTATAAAATGTTATAATTTTTATTTAAAGGGAAAATTCACGAGATACCCCTGTTTTCTTTTGTAATTCACAGTATACCCCTGTGATTTTAGTAATTCAACTTTAAACATGCTTAAATGTTGTCCAAAATTGATGAAACTTTACATGGACGATACTAAAGTGTAATATTTTGGTCCAATATCAAATTTGAAGTTTTTTACGCTATGTGGTTATTGTGTGGATTAAGTCAATTCGGTTCTCTAACCGTTTATCGGTTCGATAGTTTTAGAGTATTTCCACACTTTTATTAATTCGCGACTTGACTCTTTCTACGAGTCACTACTCAAACAAGACTCAACTATGAGTCACACTATAGTGCACATTCACACTAAAGCAAATCATCCACATTCATGCATTTCATGAATTATACAAACTTTAAATTCAAATACAATCCAACAGCAAGCACTACAAACAATCACTACAAGGTGCAAATAATCCGTATCGTGCTTTTATCTTGTTAGGTGATCACACAATCAAACAAGCACACAAATCGGAGTAACCAAGTTAGGATACAGGGCATAAGAAAATCATACCTTTCACCAGGGTTAACTTTACCGGGTGTTCTCACGTTCCTCGGTTCACACTTGTTCCTCGAGTCTTACTCTTGTACCACTGATTTCATGCCAAATGGTTCTATTAATATTAAAGTGTTACGGTACATACATAATTGCTACTCCCGTACTTACCCCGTTATCCCGTTATCTCGGTTTTACTCTTGTCAATTTAAGCTTTTACTTCTCACTCACTTCACAAACTTGTTTACACTTCTTAGGACCTGTAAAGGTCGCCATACAACTCCTAAACATCATCTAAAACCATACCAATCAATCCCCCATGTTTAGAGCCCTTTAAAACACTCACGGTTGCATTCTAGAGGTAATTTGGGACATGGTCCGGACCCAAAGTCCTGGACCAATACAGAAACTCACTCTCGGCCATTTTTTACTAGTGGTCCAGGACTTGGTCCTGGACCTAGGTCCCAGACCAATGTCAATTTTCAGTCTCGGCTTGTTTTCTGATGTTGTCCGGGACTTGGTTCCCAAATCCACCCTTAATCCACACTCAAACTTTCCGTAATATTTCCATAAGTTTTCTACATAACTAAACACCTCAAAACATGCTCTAAACCACTTTAAGTCCTTGGTTAAATCCACACTCAACTTCTTGCCCAAATTCAACAAACTTCCATTCACATTTTTGCATCTTGCACACTAGTGCATTCCTAAACTATCTCTTGGCATCTTACACTTTGGTCTCCCTCACTTTGACTATCCCAAATCATTCCTAGACAATTGCACCTCTAACACCCAAGTTTACTCTCCATTTCCATGACTATCAACACTAACTATTTTCCTAGAAATTCCAAGTTGCCAACATCATTATGCTACAGATTTTACACTCTCATATCCATTCTCCATCTATCATTTCAAAGCTACCACTCCACTCTACTCCACACTATAAACACATAGGTTCTCTAATTCACTAAGTCATCTTAAAACACTTATTTTCTACCGAAAGTTTGCCATAACTTCTCCATAAACCTTACATCCTCAACTTCACTAATTCTCTCCCATTTTCATTCCTAATCTAGCCACACCCTAAACGGTCCTACCAGCACACAAACTCAACTCAAAATTCCTCAAACAACAACATCAACACAATTCCCAAATCACTTGGCTCCAGGGCCCTTAATTCAAACAAAATTTCACAATCTTCTTCCTATCACAATCAAACACATTTTCCTCACAAATTTGGGTTCATACATTAAATTACCCATCCCATATTCTAAAACAATTAAAACAAGTTTCAAGATAGATTTCTTACCTTAATTTCACAAGTTCCTCCTTTAATTCTCCTCTTGCTCCTCTTCTCAAATTCGGTCTAGTGGGAATGGAGTTGCCAAACTCCATCCCAACATTCAAGAAACACAAAAATGGATTCAATTAATCTTCTAAGCCCTTAGGAAATTCTAATTCAATAAAAGGGGCTAGAGCACAAAGTTAAGGTTTTACCTTTGGAGTGTTTTGAAGGGGCTTTAACCCTTAAATCAAAAGGGAGGTTCCACCACCATTGGAAGGGTGGTACAATGCTCAAAAAAAGAGAGAAATACAAGACATCAAGAGGGAGAAAACCGGCCACATAAGGAATGAGAAGGAAAATAAGTTTTTCTATGAAATTTTTACCTTGGAAGGAAGGGAAGACTCCAAGCTTCACTTTGATGCCATTTTCTCTTCAAATGGGCAAAACCCAAGGAGGTCAACTTCCTCCATTTGAAATTATAAAAAGAGGGAAGTGTAGAGCTTGAGGAGGAGAAGAAGAATATGTAGTTTTTTCTTGATTTGGAGCATGGAGTTGGCTAGTGCATGCTTGAGAAGGTGGGCTGCCATGGAGGGGGAATAATCGGTAGCAATTGCAGAGGGAGGAGGAAGGTGACTGTGGGGAAGAAGAAAGAGAGGAAAGAGAAAAGGAAAAGGAGAAAATGAGGGAGGAGAGAGAAGGTACCTACTTTTCTACTTTTTATTTCTTTCTTTTCTTTTCTTTCATTCTTTCTAACTTAATGTGTGTGTGGGGAGGCTGTTTTACTAGTTAAAACCCGGCCCCCTTAATATATACCATATGGAGCGTTTTTCATCTTTTACTGAAAACGCTCGTTAATTTACCCGGTTTTAGCATTATTCACTAACTGGGCCCGTTATCCGGAATTTTCTCGTTTCATTAATTTTAATGGTTATTAAGCTCCCATTAATGTTTATTTATAGTTATTTAATTAAATATAATTTTTCAGGTTCATTTGACCACTCAAATTCACGTTTTTGGGTTTTCTTGAAAAACGTGCGCTAAGGCTTTATTAGCGTTTTAACACATTATTTGGATCCGTTTTCTTCGGGAATTGTTCCCATGTATTATTTAGGCCTTATTAAGCGTTTTAAATTCATCTAAGACCCATGTTGAGGTCGTATTACTCGTACGGTCACTTTACGCTCAATTTAGCGTTTTTCGCTTTTTAAGCGTTTTCTTGTTTCTTCTGGATTTATTCTCTTCACCAAAATTACTTAGGCACTAATAGGCCCTCAATACCGTATTAGAGTAATTTAATCACCCTAATTAAGTTTGGGGTATTTCAACCTACCCCCCTTAAAGAACTTTGCCCATAAAGTTAGTGAGTCTAAGATTGTTTGTCACCAAAGTACTCAATACTAAGGTTATAAGCTCTATATAACCTGACAGACTCCAATGTCTGACTCGATGTATACCACACATCCAAACAACATGTCACAACATGCATAACACCAAAAAATATCATTGTCCAATCCCTCAATGGGGGTCCATCCGCAAACAATTAGGCACTAAGTCCTCCCCCATATCGAGTGATCCCTCAGGTATCGGTCACGTTTGAACACTTACGCTCTCTGGTTCACAGCCGTCATGACATTGAGCATTTACGCTTTCTGGATCTACGGTCCTTTGGTTCTGATCAAATTCATTTGCACCTCTAGAGAATCCTCAGGCTCCAAAGTGGGTACTATTCCCTGACCGGACTACTCATATCCGGCGGCCCTTGGACAAATACAAAATACTACAAACGTCCTACCGGTCACTTAGTACCGTTGCTCGTCCGTTGTAATCGTTTCAAAACTATTCATCACTCCACCGGCTCACAACTAGCCTTACTTCCTAGGTTCAACCCGATACTGGTGCCTAGCCTTGAGAAGGTCCAACTAGCGCCCGTGGAAGCGGTATCAAAACAGATCCTCTTTCTCAAGTTTGAAGAAAAATTCTTGTGCCAAAATCAGTTTGGAAATTCATTTTGAAAACATCATACATCTCCAAGTTCCAACTTATGTTAGTTTCACCTATTACTATTGTTATTTCTTATGACTACTTATAGGGAGCTTCAAGAGTCATTCAACCCCAATGTGATCAGCATTGGTGTTGAACTATCCATCCACCCAATTTATGTTTGGTTTCCCTTGATCGCTAGTAAACCAAGTTCCACCTCCCACCTCAATTCACCCAATCAAATAGTCAATCATTATTTCATTTTCTATCTTCTTAATCATTATAGTTATAATCACCAAGTCAATACATTTCCAATTAATAAATTTTTTTACTCATTTACTAATCATCTTATCAATTACTACTCAATTTATCCCAAAACACTTACCTAAGACATCCAAAGTTAGTTCTCCAATTAGTTTTTCTATCCTCAGATCGTTCTCAAGTCAGATCAATTTCTATCCTCAATCATTTTCAAGAAAATCAAATCAACTCAAGTCACCTAGGGTACTCAATTTCCACTAGGTTCAACTTCGGTTTCGTACCGATTTATACTCATCAAACATACTCATTTCCCAAATTTTTACCAATCGTGGTTCTCATTCCCCTGAAGTTCCTCTACTCCTTTCCACTTCAAATCTCCTAATCAATAATCCTTTCCACTTCAATATAAGGAGGGTGAGGCAAATGTGGTAGCTGACGCACTGAGTCGCCGAGCACACTCTCTCCATTCGCTAGTCTCTCATTCTAGCTTGGTTGAAGAGGTGCAGAGTGCTTAGATGACGGATCAGTACATGATGGAGATTAGATAGAAGCTTATTGATGGCACATTCGAGGGTCAGAAGTACGACTTCAGACTCCACGATGATGACCTGATTAGGCTTAATGGCCGATTGTGTATACCGAGGAGTAGCGTTGAGTTGAAGGAGCGCATATTGAGTGAATCCCATTGTTCTACTACTTTGATTCACCCCGGAGCTTCAAAGATGTATAAAGGTATGAGAAGATATTTTTGGTGGACTGGACTGGAATGAAAAAAAGATGTGAATGACTATGTATTGAGGTGTCTCACTTGCCAGAAGGTCAAGTTTGAGCACCGACGGCCTGGCGGTATGGTACAGCCAATGCCAGTGCCTGAGTGGAAGTTCCATGACATTTCTATGGACTTCGTAGTAGGGCTTCCGCCTGCAAGGAGAGGTCTGAATATGATTTGGGTTGTTGTTGACCGACTGACCAAGGTGGCTCGATTCATACCGATGAAGGACACCTGGAAAGTGGCAAAATTGGCAGAACTCTTCGACAGAGAGATTGTAAGACATCATGGGGTACCGAGAACAATTGTATCTGATAGAGATACAAGATTCTTATCGAGATATTGGAAATCTACACGAGAAGCATTGGGTACCGAACTGAAATTGAGTACAGCGTTTCACCCACAGACCGATGGTCAGAGTGAGCGCACTATCCAGACACTTTAGGATATGTTACGTGCATGTGCACTTGACTTTCAGACCAGCTGGATTGACAAGTAACATCTGATCGAGTTTAGTTACAACAACAGTTACCATGCTTCGATCAAGATGTCTCCCTTCCAGGCTTTGTACGGTAGACCATGCCGCACGCCATTATGCTGGGATGAGTCGAGTGAGACGGTTATAGGACCAGAGTACTAGAGCAAGTTCAGGCAGAAGTTCGCCAGATCCGGGCTAACATGAAAACAGCTCAGGATAGACAGAAGTGGTAGCAGACGCAGATGTGGCAGACTGACCTGGAGTTCCCGTGGGCGATCAGGTATTTTTGAGAGTATCCCCCATGAAGGGAGTGTTTCATTTTGGCCAAAAAGGCAAGTTGAGCCCAAAATATGTGGGGCCTTATGTTGTGACGGAGCGGATCGGCCCGGTAGCTTACAGACTTGATTTACCCGCCGAGCTGGGCAAGGTACATGATGTATTTCATGTGTCCCAGTTGAAGAAATATATGTCTCATCCGTCTCATGTGCTTCAGCCTGAAAGGCTAACCTTAGAGCCGACCATGCGATCAGTGGAGACTCCGGTACGCATTCTGGATACTAAGACTCGAGACACTCGCCATAAGTCTGTGAGACTGGTGAAGGTTCTTTGGTCTAACCAGGACGTTGAGGAGGCCACTTGGGAGCTGGAAGATAAGATGAAGGCGAAGTACCCGTCATTGTTTACTTCTTAGTGTTTGTATGTATAGGGTACGGGGCGTACCCCTATTTAAGGGGGGTAGAGCCGTTTCGGTTATGTGTATGACATGTATTTGGATACATAGTCTGTGTTGTGTTGTCATGTTGTTACCCTGTTATGTTACAGACCGCTGAGTCTGAATGATGTTATGATGTTTTGTTGTTTGGACCTGGTGTCCGATGTAATGTAAAGATGTTGTTAATGTTGATATGGAAGTGTTGTTGATATGTGTTCCCGTGTTCTAATATTTAGGATATGTGGGAGTATGAACTTTGGGGACAAAGTTCTTTTAAGGGGGGTAGATTGAAATACCCCAAACCTTAGTATGTTGTTTAAACACCTAAATATGGTATGTTAAGACTAAAAAGAGTCTTAGAAACATTAGTAAACAAATTTAAACAATAGAAAACACAAAATGTGTTTTAAGGTCAATAAGAGCCAAAATGTGCTCTAAGCTTGGGATAAGCTTGGTTAAGACCTAATGAACTTACCAAGACCTTATTTATATACTAATGAACATATTAAACCAATTACCAAAGAAAACCAAGCTTGAAAACAAGTTAAAACACAAAATGTGCTTTAAGGAGTCTTAAAGCACATTTTCAAAAAATTGTCTTGTAAATGAGTTTTGAATGGCTAAATGTCCATAATTACTCTTTAATTAACATGTGTACTATATAGTATCACATTTGGAAGTCTATATCAATGGGAAATCAAAAATTTCACTTCTAAGTGCCTTGTTTTATGAATAGTGATTTTAATAAGCTAGTTTGTAACATATGTTTGTATAAGTAATTAAATTGACAAATAAAGACTATAATACCCCTAAGTACTATTGGGGGCCGGTTTTCTTAAGTGTGGTGACTCACCACTCTTTTTAACATATTAAGTAAATAAAGATAACTAATTAAAGTACTTTTTACTTTATAACTACAAATATCTTCAAAAAGTAAGTTTACCTTCATTTCTCCTTTCTTCCTTGCATTCACACGGTTCCATGCTCTCTTCAACCTCTCTTCTTCATTCTCTTCCACGGTAATACCACACCACCACCATTAAACTCCATCTTTGATCTCTTGTAAAATCTAGCTCACTTAACCAAATCAAAAACAAACACCACCATTCTCTTAGTCTCATCAAGCTCTTCATTCCTATCTTCTCAAAACTTCAAGAGCCCCATTTTGGTGCCATGGAGTTCCACCATTGAAGGAGCTTGAGCTTGTATTTCTACATATTATTACTCTCCTTTGCTTCTAGGTAAGGAATCTCAAATAAAACTTCATTTCCTCCATGTTTTGTTGTTGACCGAAAATGCCCATTGAAGGTGCTCTTTATATGGCTTTGTTTTAGCTTCATTCCAACCTTTCAAGGACTAGGTGGAGTCCTCTCTTGATAGATATTCAAACTCTCTTCAAAGACCAAGGTAAAACAACTACATTAATGTTTTTGAAACAATGTAAAAACTAGGGTTTACAATGAGTTTAAGCTTGGAGCTTGTATACTCATTTCAATGTTTGTATATTGTTTAGTAGTTGACAAGGAATCAAATACCTTACCGGTTTTATAAGGAAACAAGAAAGAAGTTTGTGTGGAAAAGAGGTAAATATACTAACCTAATGTAGTTTAATGCCTTAGGAGAAATGAGCTTATAATGCTTGTTAAAATTACCTAAAGAGCAAATGGTAAATGACTTAGTGAAATGTTCTCAAAGAGACTAAAAGAACATATGTCTTGTTGTATGTATTTGCAGGTCAAAGGCATATATATTGTGGAAATTCAGTGTTTAAGAGTTATGCACTTTAAGGGCCTAAGAGCCATGCATTTTAAGGGCCTAAGTGCCATTCAATTTAAATTATGCACTATATTGTAATGTAGTGTGATTTGGGTGAAACTTTGTGTGTGAGAGTGTTCTTGGTGAATTTAGGTGTTCTTGTGTGCTTAATGGAGAAAGCAATGTGTTTTGGCTTAGTAATGTTCTAGGAGAATCCATGTCAAAATTTAGGTAGGAAGCAAGAAGTTGTAAGTGTTTATATAAGGCTTGGTGAACTAGAAATGTTGGAAATGCTTAAGTATTTTACAAGAGGAGAAATAATGTCTTAAGGTGTTCTAGGTAAACAAAGGAACTTAGACATCAACTAGGATCTAAGTGGCGAGAAATGATGCTTGGGAGATGATGTTAAAATGAGGAGAAAGCATTTTGGGATAGTAGCTATCATAGGTATGAAACACCACTTGAAAAACTAAGGAGGAAATAGCATAAGTGTTAGGATTTCCGGTAAGAAATGAGTAAAGGTTTAAGGAATTAGAAAATGAGTTTTATGAGTGTTTAAGGATGTCTTAAGGTGTGTTTGAAGTGCCCAAATGAGGTTAGGGTGTACTAGGATATATGGGGTGAAGTTTGGAGTTAAATGAGAAATGGAAAACAAGGGTCTGGGGCAGACCGAACTTGCGACCGAACTTGCAAGGTCGGTCGAGCCCAGTTTACCCTGTGAGAATTGGCTTCTGGAATGGACCGACCTTGGGGACCGGACTTGCAAGGTCGGTCGGGCTTGTATTTTGTGTACGGATTGAGTTTCTGGAATCGACCGAGCATGGGACCGGACTTGGCAAGTTCGGTCGGACTGAATTTTCAAAGGGAAGAAACTCTCGGGAATGGACCGAACATGCGACCGAACTTACAAGGTCGGTCGGAGTAGAAAATTTTGACGGAAATATGTTTTGGAATGGACCGACCTTGTGCAAGGTCGGTCGGACCTAAACTTGTAAAAAAAACAGAAAAGAATGTGACTTATGTAGTTAACCCTAGGGGGTATAATGAAGGTAACCTAGGGTAAGTTTAGACATTAAAAACATGTCATACAATCATGTTAAACATTTAGTAAGTTTGAAGTTAAATAAATAATTAACCGACGTTATTAATCATGTATAAGAGTGACCTACGGAGGAAATCAATCGAGGCAAGGACCAAGGTATGGTTTCTTGCAGTCTGTTGCCTACCGGTTTACACCGGCTTGTGTGTTGCTTGTTTTTCTGTGTGTTTATGACTTTGTAAGATTAAACCATGTAAAGAGTTTACAGTTGTTAAATATTATTATGTTGATAAGTATGACTCTCTCTTCCCTTGTGTGTGTCTAACAAGACTTGACCTATTATTATGATTTGTGTATTGAGTTCAATAATGAACTGCTGACAAGTGCTAACGGGGGAAGTGAGGAGTCCGGTCTGTTCCGGCCACGCGTGTGAGTATGGGAGTCGAGGTCATAACCGGTTCGATTCTCTTTGTATGTTATGGTTGTTTTCCAATTTGGTTTCCAACCTTCCCTTTAGCTTAACCAAGGCTATTTTACTGACTCACGTCGGGCCACAGGGGCATACTATGTGTTATTTCGGTGGGCTTGGATCACTATATCCGAGGCACCTTGTGTTAAGTTATTCGTTCAATCTAACAGGACGTTAATGAGTTATGTAACGAGCTTAGCATGAGCATGGCAACATTCTCTAGGCTCTCTATGGGGACTAATTGTGTTGGTTCTCCTCCTAAAAGGAATTGTTCTTGTGTGATGTGTGTGATGTTGTGTACAATACCCATGTTATGATATATATGTATAAGTTGCGTGTATTAAAATGAATGCCATGTCATCATGACAATTAGTTTGCGTGCATCCCGGTAGCCGATGGGCTGCGCGTTAACCATACCAGCCAAGGGTTGCTGACCCCCTCGGGGGCTCCATATTTCTTTTACTGCAGGATGAGGATCGAAGAAGCGGAATGGCTTTAGATTCTAGGATGCAGGTTTACTTTTGATTACCTTTGGATGTTGGGCCCGGGATGCGCCTGTGCTCCTGTGGTGTTATATATGTGGTTATGAATGGTTTGCAGTGATGGTTTACAGTGATGGTTTACAGTGAAGGATGTAAGTAAACACTCGGTATTATGTTAATGTATATATGGTTATTAGTTCTATGCTCGGGAGTCTGATCATCAGACCGGTACACTTGTATTAATTCAGCCTTGTTAACCACGTGGGTGGTTGACGGTGTTGTAGCACCAATCGTTTAGTTACTGTTTAGTTGTTTAAATTCCGCTGCGATTTCAAGTAATGTTATGTGCGTAGTAGGGGTGTTACAGCTGAGTACCAAACGCCTCATGCACCTGATGGCAAAATCTGAGGAAACGTGTGTCACGATCCGAGATGATCGTCTTCGGTACTCCAGGGTATCGGATATGCTCTGTAGTGAATACCTCAGCTAGTTTGGGCACCATCCATGTGTCATTAATGGCTATGAACTTGGCTGTCTTGGTCAACCTATCGACTATCACCCATATAGTATTCAGTGCACCTCTAGCTGGAGGGAGACCGACCACAAAATCCACTCTGATATCATCAAACTTCCAGCATGGTACTGGTAGTGACTGAATCTGACCTCCTGGTCGACGGTGCTCAAACTTCACCTTCTGACAGGTGAGGCATCGGGAGACGAAATCTGCAACATCCCTTTTCATCTCGCTCCACCAGAACAATTGCTTCAAGTCCTTGTACATCTTGGTGGCTCCAAGGTGTACTGACAATGTAGAAGAATAAGCTTCAGAGAGTATCCTGGCCTGAAGTTCTGTCGCATCCTGAGGAACGCAGAGTCTGCCTCTGACTCGAACGTGTCCCTCGCTGTCTAGCTCGTAATCATACTTCAGACCATCAGTCAAGCCATCTGCTAAATTCTGCCTGACGCCCTGTAGATATACATCACTGTCCTAGGATGCATATACCTCCTCAGCTATCGTGGTCATCTCTATCAAGGTAAGGAGTGAATATGCTCTTCTGCTCAGAGCGTCTGCCATAACATTCCCTTTCCCTTCCGTGTACTAGAGGTTGATGTCATAATCAGCCAGTAGCTCGACCCATCGTCACTGTCTCAGGTTCAGCTCCTTCTGGGTCCAAATGTATTTCATACTCTTATGGTCTATCATAATCCGGACTGTGGCTCCATACAAGTAGTGTCGCCAGATCTTCAAGGCGAAGACTATGGCGAGGAGTTCAAGGTCGTGTGTGGGGTAATTTTCTTCGTGCTTCTTCAGCTGTCGAGAAGCGTACGCTACGACTCTGCCATTTTGCATCAATACCCCACCGATCCCTTTGCCCGACGCATCACAATACACCTCGTATCCCTTGTTCTCTTCAGGGATTACTAATATTGGAGCTGTGGTCAAGGCGTCATTCAGCGCCTGAAAGTAGACCTCACAAGCCTTTGTCCATACAAACGGGCTATCCTTCTTCATCAAAGAGGTTAAGGGCTTGGCTAGCCTAGAGAAGCCCTTCACAAAGCATCTATAGTAGCCAGCCAACCCAATGAAACTCTGAATCTCTGTCACAGTGCGGGGTCTATGCCAGCTCTTCACCGCCTCGATCTTAGCTGGGTCTACTGAAACTCCCTCAGCTGAGATCACATGACAAAGGAATGACACCTTGTCCAGCCAGAATTCACACTTGTTAAACTTGGCATACATTTTCTTCTCCCTCAAAGTCTCCAAGACTGTCCTCAAATGCTGCACGTGTTCCTCTCTGCTCTTGGAGAAGATCAAGATGTCCTCTATGAATACGACCACTGACTTGTCTAACTGGGCTTGGAAGACTCTCTACATCAGGTCCATGAATCTCGCTGGTGCATTGGTCAGTCCAAACGGTATCACTATGAACTCATAGTGGCCTTATCTGGTCTGGAAGGCTGTCTTCTCTATATCTGACTCAGCTACAACTATCTGATGATATCCAGAACGTAGATCAATCTTAGAGAACACCTTTGCTCCCTTCAGTTGGTCAAATAAGTCATCGATCCTGGGCAGTGGGTACTTGTTCTTGATCATGACGTTGTTCAACTCTCTGTAGTCGATACAGAGTCTTATGCTTCCGTCCTTCTTCTTAACGAACAGCACAGGAGCGCCCCAAGGTGAGACACTGGGTTTGATGAAACCTTTATCTAGAAGCTCCTGTAGTTGTTTCTCAAATTCAACCATCTCTGCAGGGCCCATCCGGTAGGGATCCTTGACAATCGGTCCCGTGCTAGGTATGAGGTCGATGTTGAATTCAACCTCTCTCAACGGTGGTAGTCTAGGTAGCTCCTCTGGAAAAAAGTCGGGGTACTCTGACAAAATGGGAACGTCGCTCCTGAACTTCAGATCAGTCCTCAGACCCTGAGCATAATTGTAACACCCTAACCGCTAAACTCGTCGTTACCACTTAAATTGTTACAATTTACCATTAATCTCGCAGCAGAACTCTAAATACAACAGAGGATGATACAATGCTGTTAGCCACCCACATGGCTAACCGGCCTAACTCTAATACAGTAACAGTCTGATGGACCGGAATAACTGAGTACTCAATACAAATACAATCCTCAAATCAGTTTTTTACTATACCGAGTCTACAACATACGGATGCCGATAACACTTTCGGACTTACACCTCATTCCAATACATGAGCAATTTAAAATATAACTACCCTTACTTAACCACCGTCCCCGTCCTACACTCGAACGGTATCGTCTTCAGTGTACCTGAAAGTAAAAACGATGCCCCAAGGGGCTCAACATATTGCTGCATATGAAATTTGCATACCCCGCGTGCTAACCGGGGTACGCCGACTATTTTGTCGAGAGCATGGGATTCATTTTTTTTATTCAATCGACATGCAACATAGCAATACATGATATATGAACACTACACAAAGATTCACCATTCTATCATGGAACACAAACCCTAAGTAACATAACAAGGTTGTTTGTTTGTATCAACTTACTCTTAGGCCTTGAGGTCTCTACCTCCCTAATGCCTTAGTTATGTTGTTCATTATCTTACTCACTCTCTTGGGTTACTCTTACTTAGCCCTCTTAGTTCTTGAGACACTACAGGTCTCATACTTACTTCACGATCATTTCCTCTTAATTAATTCTTAAGCCAAAACACATGGCTTCCGGGCTGAGTCATACACAAGACTCACCACCGGAATTTCGAGCCTAGTCTTACTTCCCCGGTTTCGTCCCTACTCTTGGTCTAGCATGGTGCAAAGGTTCAACTAGCTACCAGAACTCTCTCTTAGTTCCTACTTCTTTCAGATAGGTCCGAATCTCTCTCGGACTTCTCATATTCCCCACATTCCTCTCTCAGAGTTATAATATAATTATGTATATTAGTCTAGGAGCATCACTCTCAATGATTCTAATGACTTAGCGAATTCTTATTAAGTTCGGGTATTCTTAGATTAAGGGGTTGCAGCAACATTTTGAATACTTAAGCTGTCAGTTATTTTCTTATAACGGATCGAATCCTCGTATAGGAGGCCGACCGTATCTTAAGTAAGTTTGATGGTACCTTACGTCTCTTTTACTTTTCTCACAAGTTCACATCTTGGAACTATTTTCAATCCCCTAAATGAGGTTCATTTATCCTTCCACCTTTATTTATTTTGTGGATTGTTTCAAGTTGGTTTTCTAACCGTTATCGGGTGTTTACTCAAACCGTACAACTTCCTCACATTCTAGTGAGTTCATATGTTTACATTATCGTTCTTGGTTCGATAGTATTCATGTGTTTGCACGTTTCGTTAAATTGCGAAATGACTCATCCTACGAGTCACTAACCAAACAGTACTCAACTAGGAGTCGGTCTATACCCTAAGTTAGACCACACAGACATACAAGGTTGGTTAGTACACACCACACACATCAAGATACATAATCAAGCAATGGGTCGTTTTCATGCTTTACTCTTGATTAAGCCGGCACACAAACATATAACACACAAATCATTGTAACACGGTTAGCATACGGGGCAAGAGAAAATCATACCATTCACCGAGGTTAGCTTTACCATGTGACCTCAGTTCCTTGGTTCACACTTGTCCACTAATAACAATCCAAATGTTTCTATTAACATTAAGGCGTTACGGTATGTAAAACTAATACTCCCGTACTTAACCCCGTTATCTTCGGCTTACTCTAGTGTATTTTAGTTCACAACTTTCTCATTCACTTCTCGAACTTGTTTACACTGCCAAGGACCTTTATAGGTCACCAAACAAGTCCTAAACATCATCTAAAACCATCCCCAACCAATTACCTATCATTAAGGCTCTTTAAAACACTTTTTGGCAACTTTTTACATTGGACCGGGTTTGTGTCATGGTTTATAAACCCGGACCAAACACGGAAATAGCATTCTGGCAAGTTTTTTATGTGGTCCGGGTTTGTGTCCGAGGTTACAAACCCGGACCACCCTCTGGTACTACACTCTGCCTTGTTTGTGATGTTGAAATACCCCAAACGTAAATGTGCTAATTAATTATGTAATTATGATTTCTAAGGCTAATTAAGTCCATAAGATCATTGGTGAAGAAAGTAAAACCAAAAGAAAAAGGAAAACGCGTAAAAGTCACAAAATGTGAAAACGTGTATTTAATTATCTTAAGAGGTATATAACCTTAACTAGTGTTATACATATATTTTATACCCTAATTACACACTAAGAACATGTGGGAAAAATTCTGGAAGAAAATGGATCCAAATAGTGCGTTAAAACGCTAACAGAGTCTTAGAGCGCGTTTTTAGAGAAAACCTGAAAACGCGACTTTAAATAGTCAAATGACCCCGTAAAAATTATAGTTGATTATATAACTATAATTAAACATTAATGGGAGCTTAAGAACCATTAAAATTAAAGAAACGAGAAAAATCCGGAAAATGGGCCCGGATTAGTGAATAGTGTAAAAACGGGTAATTATGGGGTGTAAATTGTAATAAGAGTAAAATAATCTTAATCCTCTATACACCCACGTTTTCCCTCCCTCTCTTATTCCTATTAATTCTATTCTACTTACAAAAGCAAAAAGTGATAAAGTGTAATGTACAAAACTTACTTTTCTATTCTCTCTCTCCCATTTCCAACTTTCTCTGTTACAATTTTTTTCCCCTTCCTAGAATTCTCTCTTCTTCCTCCTTCAGCCATGGCGATTTTTACAGCCCTCCACAAGCTCCTCTTCTTCTTCATCTTTCATGGTCTAAACAAAGTCAAAACATCAAAAAAATTACACCAGTGAACTCCCCTCATCTTGGAGAACATTTCCTTCCTTTCAATATCTGAAAACTCCAACTTTCATTCCTATGGATATACCTCCATTTGAAGGCTAAAGGAGACCATTGGAAGCCAAACCATCTCCTTGTTGGTTAAGGTAAGAAAGAAACCCAAAATCCCTCTTTTCTAGCCTTTCCTTGCAACAAAAGAAAATTCCAACGTGTGAACTCCCTTCTTTCTCCCTTCTAGCCGGTTTTAAGAATTCAAGAAATGCTGGAGCTTCCCTTGTTCAATTTCCAAGATATTTCATTTTGAAATGAGAAGGTAATTCCCTCATTTTGTGGTTTAAACCTTTCCTTGTATTCTAGGGCTAAACCTAGAATTTAAGTACCCTCTTGATGCTTATTATCTATTGGTGATTATTGGTTTAGTGTGTTGGAAATGATAATGCCCATGACCGAAAATCAAGAGAAGAGAAGAAGGAGTAAAAGAGCAATCTATGGGCTTAAGGTAAGAAATCTACCTTAAGAAACCATCTTAATGTTTTTAGAAGTTTGGGTTGGGTAATTTAATTGAATGAATCAAAATTGTGTTGGAAATGTGTTTAGTAAATATAAGAGGAAATTTTGTGATGATGTTTAATGTTTGGTGCTATGGTGAGTGGTGTTTTGAATTAAGGGCCTCGGAGCCGATTGGTTATGTTTAGTGCATTATGTGGTGTTGATGAGATTTGAATGATTCTTTGTGTGCTTGTAGGATCCTTATGGATGTGGCTAGTTGAATTGGTTAGGAAGTGAGAAATGATGCTTTGGGCAATGCTAATATTGTGGGGAGGTTATGGCAAAATTTCGGTAGAAATTATGATTATTTTAGAGATGTCGTGAGAGAGAAATGACCAAGGGTTAACTAAGTGTTGTAAGAGGTTTATTTGGGTTAGATAAGCACCCTAGGATGTGGGTGTAAGGCCTGGATTAAGTGGGCAAAAATCTGTAGCACAAATGGGTGGAAAAGTCATGAATTTTGCTAAGTGATGAACTAAGGTGTTTGGCTTGTGAAACAATGAGTGAACTTGGGTATTAGAAGTGCAAAAGACTAGGAATGAACGTGGTGTGGTCAAGTGGTAAGGAGGAGGTTAAAATCTATCATAGGAATGGTTTGAGAGAGCACTGATGTGCAAGTGTGCAGAGAATGAAAAAAATGAGTGTAACACCTCAACCGGTAGTCGCACAATTAACTCCTAACCCGTCTCCAAATACCAATACATAAGCAGCGGAAATCTAATACAACCGGGGGAGATACAATGCCGTTCATCACCCACGTGACCAACAAGGCCAATCCTAACTCAAAAACAACAACAATTACAATATCGCTCTGATGGGTCTTATATACCGAGTACTACAAACCAAACTATACAATCCATTACTTGTTCAATTCTCAGAGCAAATACAACTTCAATTCATTAATATACAAATACAATATACGTTCAATACTATACCGAGTATCTACAATTCCCAAGTTTATCCATGACCTTTCGGCCTTACAAATCCACAATACACAAAACAATTTCTTAAACGACTACCCATATCAATAACAACCCCGTCCTACTCTCGAACAGTTGACGGCTTCGTTGTACCTGGAAAATTAAAACGATGCCCCTAGGGGCTCAGCAAAATTGCTGCATATGAAATTCGCATACCCCGCGTACTAGCGAGGGTACGCCGACTATTTGGTGGAGAGCATGCGGTTCATTTTAGTTCAAACAGCATGCAAGACAACAATACATTATATATGTTTGTCAACACAATCAAGGTTCAATGAAGAACACAAACACTAACACACACATCAAGGGGTTAGTTTAATTTGTTCTTTCCTTAGGCTTGAGGGTTTCTACCTCACTATGCCTTACTCAATGGCTCATTGTCTTACCCGCTCTCTTGGGTACTCTTACTCACAATCTCAACAAGTTCTACAATACTTAATTCTATTCTCCACTTAAACCCAAATTCTCAAGTCGCTCAAGTCACAACTCAATTCTCAATACTCACATACTCAATACTCAAGTTCTCAAATCAATACGCAATACTCAAAGGCATCTTTTAAGTCTTAGCCACGACCTCCGGGCAGGGTTATACACAAGACCCACCACCGGGCTTACAAATACAAAAGGAGCTATGCATTTAGCTCCTCAAGTTCACAAATGTCCAGTTCTCTACCGCACTACTCAAATTGCTAAAACTGCTCTCTTGGAGTCATTTCACAATCTCAAGGATTAGCCTAGAGGTATCTCTCTCGATAACATCTATTGGCTTAGGGAATTCCTCAATGTCTAGTATTCTAAGATTTAGGGTTTTACCCAACTTATCGAATACTCCCATGTTCGGGACATTGTTCATTTTAGTCGGTTCCTCTCATCGGGGTTCGACTATATCTTTAAGGGGTTTGGTGATCCCTTACCATGCTTTACTTTACTCAAGGTTCATATTTTTAACAATCATCAATCCTCTAGATAGAGGTTACTCATATACTTCCACTATTATTTATTGTGTGGATTAAATCAATTTGGTTCTCTAACCGTTATCGGGAGTTTACTACTCCCGTATACTTTCTCACATTCCAGTGAGTTCGTAGTTTGTGTTATTGTTTCTTGGTTCGATAGTTTTAGTGTGTTACCACGTTTTCGTTAGTTCACAACTTGACTCTTTCTACGAGTCTCTACCCAAACAAGACTCAACTATGAGTCGCACTACAATACACAATCACTTGCAAGCAACTCATTCACAATTCACCCATTTCATGAATTATCCAAACTTCAGTTCAAATACAAACCAACCAACAGCAATACCACACAAGCACTAACAAGTACAAACCATCCGATTCGTGCATTTATCTTGTTAGGTGATCACACAATCAAACAAGCACACAAATCGGGTAACAAAGTTAGGATATAGAGCATGAGAAAATCATACCTTTCACCAGGGTTAACTTTACCGGGTGTTCTCACGTTCCTCGGCTCACACTTGTTCCTCGTGTCTCACTCTTGAACCACTAATTACATGTCAATTGGTTCTATTAATATTAAGGCGTTACGGTACGTACTTAATTGCTACTCCCGTACTTACCCCGTTATCCCGTTATTTCGGTTTAACTTAGTGTACTTAGTTTCTCAAATTACTCACTCACTTCCAACACTTGTTTATACTTCTTAGGACCTTTAAAGGTCACCAAACAACTCCTAAACATCATCTAAAACCAATACCATTCAATCCCCCGTGTTTAAAACCCTTTAAAACACTTCATAGGCATTTTTGGGGGTGGTCCGGGACCTGGTCCGGACCCAAGGTCCCGGACCAATATAGAAAGTAACTCTCGACCTGTTTTTACTATTGGTCCGAGACTTGGTCCTGGACCTAGATCCGGACCACTTGCAGGATTCACTCTCGACATGATTTTTAATGCTGTCCGGGACCTGGTACATATCCTAGGTCCCGGACCCTGCTAAAAACTGCTACTTAGTGGATTTTTCAACCCCAAATCAACCCTTAATCCACCCCTAATCATTCCATAAACTTTCCACAAGTTTCCTACACAATTAAACACCTCAAAACACTCCTTAAACCACCCCAAATTCTTGGTCTCATTCACTACCCAATTCTTGCTCACATTCATAACTTCAAATTCTCACATTTTGCATTTTGCACTCTTATGCATTTCTAACTTCTTCTTGCTAGTTTTTACCTCCTACCAACCTCACCAAACCATCATTGACCATTACAAATCATTCCTACATAAATGCACTTCTAAAACCCACATTCACTCCTTGTTTCACAAGTTATAAACACTAACTCTTTTTCCAAAAATTCCAAGTTTCTCACAAGCTATTTGCTATAGATTTTATACCCTTTCTAATCCCTTCTCCTCCTACCATCCCAAGGGCACTAAACATCCCTACTCAACCCAACTAAACACTTAAGTTTCTTCCATTGCCAAAGTCACCTAAAACACTTATTTTCTCTCGAAATTTCGTCATAACCTCCCCATAAATCTAACATGTCCCAATCCATCAACTCTCATCAATTTCATTCCTAATCTAGCCACACCGTATAGGGTCCTACCTGCACACAATATTTCCTCAAAATTCACCAAACAACAATATAACTCACAAACTCCAAACACTTGGCTCCAATTCCCTTAATTCACCATTCACTTCACAAATTTACCAATTTCTAACCAAGCACACTATCTCACATATTTGGTTGTATTATTTAATTTCACCCATCCCAAATCCTAAAGCATTCAAAATAACATTAGTTTAATTTAATTACCTCATTCCTTCATTCTTTGTTTCCAAGCTTCTCATCCTCTTTCTTGCTTAAAATCGGTCAAATTGACAAACCATTTTCCAACCTCAAATTTAACACCCAAATGAGGAATTAGGCACTAATTAATACTCCCATGCTTATTAATTAAGCTAAGAAGTAAAAGGAAGTGCTTAGAGCTCAAAAATGAGAATTTACCTTAAACCCTAAGGCGGGCTTTTGGTCATGAATCAAAGAGGGGCTCTCAACCACCATTGGAGCGTTAAAATGAAGCTCAAAGACAAGGAGAAAACAAGGTATCAAATGGGGAAAAATGGGTTACAACAAGAGATGGAGAAAAGATGAGTTTTTCTTGGAGATTTTTACCTTAATGGGAGAGGGGACTCCAAGCTTCAAGAAGATGTGTTTTTCTCTTCAAATGGGAAAAACCCATGGAGATGAACTTTTCCATTTTGGAATTTTGAAAAGAGATAATGGTAGATAATGATGAGGAGATGAAGAATATCTTATTATTTTTGTGATTGGAGCTTTAATGGAGCTAGAGCATGAAGGAGAAGTGGAGTAGCCATGGAAACTTGGTGAGGAGCTTAAAAAATGGCAGCAATCATAGGGAGAGGGGAGAAATCGGCAAGGAAGGGGGAAAGGGAGGAAAAAGAAGAGGGAAAAGAAAATGAGGAGGAGAGAGAGGGTAAAAGGTGTACTTGTACCCTTTTTACTTTTTGCTCTTTTGACTTAATTAATTAGCTAACAAGTCAAGGGTGTGAGAGGGATGATTATTTATTAAAAACCGGCCCCACATATTATACAATCTGGAGCGTTTTTTGTCTTTTACAGAAAAAGCTCGTTTATTTACCCGGTTTTAGCACTATTCACTAACCGGGCCCGTGTTCCGGAATTTTCTAGATTTTTTATTTTAATGGATATTAAGCTTCCATTAATGTTTAATTATAGTTATTTGATGAACTATAATTTTTACGGGTTCATTTGACCACTTAAAGTCACGTTTTTGGGTTTTCTCGAAAAACATGTGCTAAAGCTTTATTAGCGTTTTAACACATTATTTGGATCTGTTTTCTTCGGGGATTGTTCCCATATATTATTTAGGCCTTATTAAGCCTTGTTAATTCATCCAATACCCTTTTCAAGGTTGTATTCCTCCTAGGGTCACTTAACGCTCAACTTAGCGTTTTTCGCTTTTAAAGCGTTTTTCCTTGTTTCTTTTGGATTTATTCTTTTTACCAAAATTCATTAGGCACTAATAGGCCCTCAATATCGTATTAGAGTAATTTAATCACCCTAATTAAGTTCAGGGTATTTCAATGAGGGATTGAAGTTGTAGAATTAAGCAAGAATTGAGTGTTAAGTTTGATCAATGATTTGAGGAGGTTTTGAGTGTTTTAAGGTGTTTAAACCATGTGGAAAGTTAAAGGAATGATTAGGTATGAATTAAGGGTTGAAAAGAGGTAAAAAACTGTCAATTTAAACACCTACAGACATGGTCCGGGTTTGTAAACAAGTACCCAAACCCGGACCACCTCAAAAACGTCCTAGAAACTCATTTTAGCGAGTGGTCCGTGTTTTATCTCGGTACATAAACCCGGACCAGTGCAAAAATGCACCAAAAAGTGTTTTAAAGTGTGTTAATGATGGAGAATTGATTGGGGATGGTTTTAGATGATGATTATGCCTTGTTTGGTGACTTTTAAAGGCCATTAGAAGTATAAACAAGCGTGAGAGTGAATGTGTAAGTTGTGAACTTAAGATCATAAGTAAGTTAAGGATAACGGGACAACGGGTGGTAAGTACGGGAGTAATATTAGCTTACATACCGTATGATCATGATGTTAATAAAAACATTTAAAATAATACCAGTTGTTCAGAAACTACCCGGGGAGCGTGATATGACGCGTTGGAGTAAATCCTCGGGGACACGGTACATTAACCCATGGTGTAAGGTATGGTTTTCTTGCAACTTGTGTTCTACCGGGTTACACCGGCTTGTATGCCAATTTGTTTTTCTGAATGTTTACGGCCTTAGAACATAAGGCATGTAATGAGTTTACAGTAATTCATTTATGTAGCATGTTTGTTCCGATGCCGTTTAACTCGGATATGTGTTAAACCATAGCTAACCGACTCTAGGATTGCATAAGAGATCGGTATTCGGATTTTAATGTCCCGACCTATATGAATGTTCTATCTACGACTATTCATGTGTTGTGTGTGGACTATTGTGTGTGTATATATATAGGTTACCTCCCTTGTGTGTTTAACTAAGTTTGTAACCCCATATGGTGGAATGATGATAAGTTCCATAAGGGAACTTCTAACTGATGTATAATTGGGGGGATAAGGAATCCGGGTGTCCGGTCGCGCGTATGTATGGGAGTTGATATCTATATTTGATTCAACTCTCTCCCTTGTTTGGTTGTTTTCCTTCTCATAATTCAATCTCCCACGAGCCTATAGCTGGCTCTCCTACCTGACTATTATTCGGGGCTAGGGGGATATGTGTATGGTGTGAGGGTCTATATTATGACCGACACATCTAAGTAAAATATGTGTATGATGTGTACGGAACTATATTTATCCAACACATCCAAAGTAAAGTATAAGTTGTCTAAGAAGAACAGTAAGTTATTATGTAATGAGCTCATCATGAGAATGGAAATATTCTCTAGGCTCTAATAAGTTGGCTAACTCTTATTTCGGACCGAGTCCTCACAGATAGTTCCCGAGGTGTGTTGTGAATATGTTATTAAGTGCTTGTACTGTTAGTTTATGTACGTGGATCACCGAAATCAACCCTATGTTAATATAAGAAGTAATTAGTTTTAACCCGATTAAATTGGTAAGTGTCGTCTATTAAGAAGTTGACTCCATTAAGGTAGAAACCCTAAGGGTTAAAGAACACAATAATATGATCTAACAAACGTCGATGTGTTAACCGTATTGTTTGTATCCTATTGATTGGATATGTGTTAAATGTAAGCATGATATGTGTTTATAGTGTTTCCTGCATGAATTAAATTAAAATCAACTGCATGCTCAGATGACAAATAGTTGTGCGTGGCCCGGTAGTATGTGGCCTGCACGATTACCATACCAGCAAAGGTGTTGAGCCCGTTTGGGGCCACCTGTAACACCCCATCCAACAATAACACACTTACAATAAACTGCAGCGGAAAACAACCTCATCACATTACTTACCTCGTTGGTGTTACACGCCGTTAGCCACCCACGTGGCTAACAAGGCTAATACATACACATTGTACCGGTCTGATGGGCTAAATTCCCGAGCGACTACACCTTACTATCCCTTTCCATTAACACAACAACAACATACACCTTCCAACTATACCGAGTATTTATAACTAATGCCGATAACAATTTCGGTCTTACTACACCTACTGTATATATACAACATAAACGATTACCCATGTACAACGACTACCCCGTCCTACTCTCGAACGGCTTCCAGCTTCTTGTACCTGAAATAGGAAAAGAAGAGAAAGGGTGGCCCCCAAGGGGCTCAGCACCTTTGCTGGTATGGTAATCCCGCAACCCACATGCTACCGGGCCACGCACAACTAATTGTCGTCTTAGCATGCGGTTGATTATTTTTAAATCATACATGCAACTGTAAACACACAACACATAATCATTTCGCCTCAACGGGCTCAACAAACGGATAATATATCCTTACTTAATAAGTCACTCATGGTATTCATTATCCCTAGAGTGTTCCTCCTCTAATGGAGCTACTTCCTTAATAGACGACACTTACCCTTAAATCGGGTTATCCTTAAACGCCTCTTATCACAAACTGGGAATCATATCCATGATCCACACACTCCACATTATACAACATATAACATACACTACATACAACACCTAACAACACTTTGCACGTTTCCACGTGCACAACATAATACCGCAACAAATATTGCATCACAACAAATACATAACATAACGGGAATGGTTCTCTTAGGAACCGACCCAAACTTAGTTAGTTCACTGGGAGAGCCTAGAGGATGCTGTCAAACTCATGCTAAGCTCGTTTACATAACTCGTTACCGTTCTGTTAGGCGAACGGTTAACTTAACATAAAGATGGATCGGGTTTAGTGACCCGAACACAACATACATAATCCCCAACAGACGTGAGTCAAGAGCCTTGGTTAAGCTCAGGGGTGATCGAAGACCAATGAAGGAAGACAATCAACAGAGAGGAAGCTGAAGAAACTGTATACAACAACTCCCAAACAACGCGCGACCGGAACAACCGGATTCCTCACCCCCCATAATATAAATATTCACAGTTAAAGACTCCGCTGTGGAACCTATCACATCATCACACAATACAGTATTACAACTGAGTTAATCACGCAAAGGAGGGTCATACACTTACGGCAACATCACACAACTAACTCACGCATAGCCGTGGTTAGAACGTTCCTTAGGTCGGAAACGTTATTACCGGATACCGTTCTCTTACGTTTACCTAATAGTGGTTAACTAGCCCTTCAAGCGCATTTGAGGTTACCGGTATCGGTACGTAAACATACAACAACAATAACGACTGTAAACTCGTTTCATGATTTATCTTATAACGTGGCAGACACACAGAAAAAAAACACATTGGCATACAAGCCGGTGTAATCCGGTAGGACACAGGTTGCAAGAAAACCATACCTGTCACCGGAGTCCACTTTACCACGTCCACTTATGTTCCTCGAGCAATTCTCGAACAACTGATAACATTACATGTACCTTTATTAACATCGGGGTAGCATGATTATTTAATGTCTTATGCTTATAACTTCTCCCCGTTAACTTAGATACATAACTTAACATTTTTAACTTGTTTTACTCTCCATTTTTAATACAACTTTTAACCCACTTTATTGTCATTAAAACTCACCTAACATGGCCTTAACAACCTTATAACATCATTACCTATCAATCCCCATCATTACATATCATTTCATAACCTTAAACAACATTTTTGGTCCGACCGACCTTGCCGACCGGACTTACCCAAGTCCGGTCGATTCCAGAACACATTTCCGTCACAAATTTTCTACTCCGACCGACCTTGTAAGTCCGGTCCTATGTCCGGTCCATTCCAGAAGCTAATTCCCGCAGGGTAAACTGGGCCCGACCGAACTTGCAAGTCCGGTCGCAAGTCCGGTCTGCCCCAGATCTTTGTTTTCCCTTTTACATTCAACTCCAAACTTCACCCCATATAACCTAGTACTCTCCTAACCTCATTTGGGCACCTTAAACACACCTTAAGACATCCTTAAACACTCATAAAACTCATTATCTAATTCCTTAAGCCTTTACCCATTTCTTCAAAAATTCCTAACACTTACAATGTTTTCTCCTAGTTTTTCAAGTGGTGTCTCATCAATAATGACCACTATACCAAGGTGTTTCCTCTACACCTTAACATCATCTCTCAAACTTCTTTTCTTACTAACTAAACCTCCTTTTTCACATCTTACCTAAACATCACTTATTCCTTGGATATCAACATTACCTAAACCTTAAACAAACTCCTCCAAGACTTAAATACATTCTCAAGACACACATTGAATTCCTAGAACTTCCAAGATGACACCTAAATCCTTGCATCTCCCTAAATCACCTTAATACATGTTTTCTTCTCAAGTAAACATTTATTCACCTTTAACACTTCCTAGTTCACCAAAACTCACTTAAAACACTTAGAACTTCTTACACATTTTCCCAAATTTGGCCATAGCTTCACTTGTATTTACTCACATCCATACACTTAGGTTTTTACCTTATTTCATTCAAAAACACCTAAAATCCATCAAACACATTTTATACACAAACTTCACCCATTTAGCACTACATCACAATATAGTGCATAACTTAAATTGCTTGGCACTTAGGCCCTTAAATAACATGGCTCTTAGGCCCTTAAATTGCATAAACCTTAAACACTGAATTTCCCACACAAATAATGCCTTTGACCTGCAAATACATACACCAAGACATATGTTCTTTTACTAGTCTCCTTGAGAACACTTTACTAAGTCATTCACCATTTGCTCTTTAGGTAGTTTTAACAAGCATTATAAGCTCATTTCTCCTAAGGCATTAAACAACATTAGGTTAGTACATTTACCTCTTTCCCACACAAACTTCTTTCTTGTTTCCTTATAAAACCGATAAGGTATTTGATTCCTTGTCAACCACTAAACAATATACAAGCAATGAAATGAGTATACAAGCTTTAAGCTTAACTCATTGTAAACCCTAGGTTTACATTGTTTCAAAAACATTAATGTAGTTGTTTTACCTTGATCTTTGAAGAGAGTTTGAATATCTATGAAGAGAGGACTCCACCTAGTCCATGAAAAGGTTGGAATAAAGCTAGAACAAAGTCACACCAAGAGCACCATTAATGAGTATTTTCGGTCACACACAAAACATGGAGGAAACTTGATTTTTCTTTGAGATTCCTTACCTAGAAGCAAAGGAGATCAATAATATGTGGAAAGACAAGCTCAAGCTCCATCAATGGTGGAACTCCATGGCACCGAAATGGTGATCTTGAAATTTTGAGAAGATAGGAATGAAGAGCTTGATGAGAGGAAGAGAATGGTGGTGTTTGTTTTTGATTTGGTTAAGTGAGCTAGGTTTTACAAGGGTTCAAAGGTGGACTTCCATGGTGGTGGTGCTGTATGAACGTGAGAACAGAGAGAAGAGAGGTAGAAGAGAGCTTGGATACGTGGGAAATGAAGAAGGAAATGAGAGAATGAGATAAGTTTTGCTTTTTGGAAGATATTTGTACTTAAAAAGCAAATAGTACTTAAGTTAGTCATTCTTTATTTCCTTAGCATGTTAACAAGGGTGGTGAGTCACCACACTTAAAAACCGGCCCCCAATAGTACCTAGGGGTATTTTAGACTTTATTAATCAATTGTCTCACTTATAATAACATATGTTACAAAATAGCTTATTAAAGTCACTATTCATAAAACAAGGCACATAGAAGTGAAATTTTTGATTTCCTATTGATATAGACATCCAAATGTGATACTATATAGTACACATATATATTTAAGAGTAATGATGGACATTTAGCCATTCAAAACTCATTTACAAGACAATTTTTCAAAAACGTGCTTTAAGACTCCTTAAAGCACTTTTTGTGTTTTAACTTGTTTTCAAGCTTGGTTTTCTTTGGTAATTGATTTAATATGTTCATTAACATATTTATAAGGTACAGGTATGACCATTAGGTCTCTTACAAATTTATCCCAAGCTTAGAGCACATTTTTGCTCTTATTGACTTTAAGGTATTTATTTGTGTTTTGTTTGGTTTCATTGTCTACCAAAGTTTCCTAAGGACTTAATTAGCCTTATTAAATCATAATTGAATATTATTAAGTCTTGGTATGCTCTTTGGGTCCTAACCAAGTTCACTCATAGCTTAGAGCATGTTTTTGCTCAAACCGTGTCTTAATGCTTTATTGCATTTTACTATGATTAAAATTGTACACTGATGTTCCTAAGGCACTTTTAGCCTTTATATAACATAGTTTGATATTTAAACCACATATCAAGGTTTGGGGTATTTCACCACCCATTTCATTTCAGGTACAATGCAGCTGGTAGCCGTTCGAGAGTAGGACGGGGTGGATTGTTATGCATGGGTAGATATTTCAATTGTTTATGTATTTGTAAGTATGTTAAGACCGAAACTGCTATCAGTAATGGAATGTATTAGACTCGGTACAGTTGTTATGTAAGTGTAATTGACTCGGTTTAGTTATGAAGTGGAATTGTAATGTTTAATGCTCAGGAGTCATGTCCATCAGATCGGTACACTATGTATGTATTAGCCTTGTTAGCCAAGTGAGTGGCTAACGGCGTGTAGCACCCATGGATTAAGATAAGTGTTGAGTTGTAATTCCGCTGCAATCGTCTGTTAAGTATTGTGTTTGTAGGTGGGGTGTTACAGATGTGGTCCGGGTTTGGGTACCGATTTGCAAACCCGGACCACCCCTAGAACTATCAAAATTTACAGTTTTGTACAGTTTTCATCCCCTAATTCACCCTTAATCTCTTCCTAATCTTTCCACACATTTCCTACATGTTTAAGCACTTTAAAATATGCTCTAAGCCTCTTCCAATCATTGGTTTAATGCTTACTCACTTCCTTGCTCAATTTCTACAAATTTTCCATCCTCACTGTTACATTTTGCACTCTTGTACATTTCTAACTTCCTCTTGGTGGTTTACCTCTTGTTCTAACTCCATTTGACCATTCCAATTCATTCCTAGACAAATGCATCATCTACACCCAAGTCCAACCTTCTTTCCCAAGTTTATAATCACTAACTCTTTTTCTTGAAATTCTAAGTTTCTATCATCAATTATGCTACATATTTTACACACTCTCATATCCATTCTCCATCTACCATTTCAAGGTTACCAAACATTTCTATTCAAGCCAAATGAACACCTAAGTTCTCCCAATGTCAAGGTCACCAAAAATACTTATTTTCTACTAAAATTTTGCCATAGTTTCCCCATAAATCTAGCATACCTAAACTCATCCATTCTCACCAAATTCAATCCTTAACTAGCCACACCCATACAAGGGTCCTACCACCACTCAAAGCCATCAAAATTTACCAAACAACAACACAATCATAATCTCAAACCACTTGGGTCTGAAGCCCTCAATTCAACAACAATTTACCATTGCACCCACATAACCACAATTCTCCCTTAATTTCAATCAAGCACATTCCTAGCTCAATTTAGGTTCATTATTTTAATTAACCCATTTCCAAAAAATTCTAAGATAACAAGACAAGTATTAAGGTAAGTTTCTTACCTTGAATTCTCATGAGTTCCCATTTCAAGTCTTTTCTTCTCTTTCTCAATTTCGGTCAAATGGGCAAGGTGATTGCCAATGCTCCAACCCAACATTAAATAAGGAAATGAGATTAAGTAAAAGCACTTAACTCATTAATTAACTCAAGTTTACAAGGAAAGGCTTAAAACACTAAAATTGGCTTTACCTTGGAAACCCTAGAAATGGTTTCTTGCCATGAATCAAAGGAGGAGCTCTACTCCACAATTGGAGGCTTGAAGAGTAGCTCAAACAAGGAAAGAAAAGGCATTACAATGGGGAAAAATCAGCCAAGCTAGAAGGATGAAGAAAAATGAGTTTTTTTGAATATTTTTACCTTAGAACAGAGAGGGGGCTCCAAGCTCCCTAAAAATGCCATTTTCTTCACCAATGGGGTATACCCATAGAGATGAAATTCATCATTTTGAAATTCTAAAAAAAGGGAATTGTGGGCCTCGATTTTAAACTCTATCCTATGTTGATTAAAGTTGATTGGGATGTAGTCGGGTTTTAGGTCCACTTATAACCTAAGATTAATACCTACGTCATATAACATTAATTATTAAAACCTAAGCTAGCTCACTGGAACCTATTATGATTCACCACCTAATTTTAACCTAGATCAAATTAGGAAAGGAGAGTTCAGGTTCGGGGGCTTGATATTCGACTTTTTAGGGTTCAATTACTTTCATTACCCGTAGAAGTCGTTTTTCCTCTACTTAGATTAAATACGGCTTATTACGAGTCGTTTTTTAACCTAAGTGCGCGCTTCTGATTTTTTTGTATTTTTAACATTTTTTGACAGAAAATTAAAGTGAAATCTGAAAATACATAAACTAGGGCTTCAGAGGTAGAATTAGGTCAAATTTTAATTACGTCCGTAGCCACGGGCCTAATGTCCGAGACCACGTACCCCAATTGAATTAAATGATTATGAAAACAGAACTCAAATAAAAACACAAACTTGAAAAGTTCGGGGCCACAGACAGGGTGTCCGTGGGCCTGGACATGTATTGACAGAAACCCTAAAATTTGAAAAATATGAAATCCCGCCACCGTCTGTGGATGTCCGTGGTAACGGACAACCCGTCCGTGGTCCCGGACCATGCGTCCGCGGTCACGGACCACCCACGGACAAGGGGTTTTTGATGGTTCTCGACGGTGTTTTTAGCTCAAAATTCATGTGCTTGTAGCCTGAAAAATGTACAAGACGTTAGTGCTTAAAAGTCGTCAATTTGTAATCGAATTTAATGCGAAACTTAACGAACAAGTAATTGGACAGAAGCTTAAACAAATAGCAACTCAGAAGCTATGAAAGGTTAGTTTGCACTCAAAATTTAACAGAAGACCAATGAAATCGTAGTGAATCAAAAGGAGGAGGTTCCAACTTGTTTTAACTTCTGTGTCAATGAGATTCTTCACGTCGGGAATCTTTCGGTGCTCCGTTGAAGCCGTTCCCGAATTGGATTCGAACTAAGCTTTTGACCTTTGAGAATTGGTGATGTTCTTCACGTTTTGGTGGTGGTTTTAAGGTGTTTTGATGATTGGGGATGTGATGGGAATTGAAAAACCTGTTTCGGTGTTGATTTTGGTGAGATTTCGGTACTGTTTTGGTGCTTGAAGGTGCAAAAACGTGGGAGGCTGGATATGGAGAAGAGTTTTGACTGCCTAGGGTTCTAAGAGCTTAAGAGATTTTGTTTTGATCCAAAGATTTATCCCTTTATATAGACTTTCTTATAGATAAAGAAAATCTAGTAAAAGTAAGATTTTTTGGCATTTTAATTAAGTGACTTCAAAAAGGAATTTTTCTGTGAAATTTTAGCCACGTGTCAAGGATGGCAATTATGATTTTTCTGAATTGGAATCGAATTTTATAAATGTTGGAATATTTTGAAATTTAATTTCTCGTCAGATTCAATCGAAAATTGCAAGAAAATTATTGGAAATTAGAAAAATAAAAATGTCAACGCCATTATGCTTAAAATGTCATCCTCTATCATGGGTCAAAAATTCAAAACATTTCAAGCTGATTTGAGCATCTTTTGGAGGAGAGAGAAAGCCTATAGGAGGTCTTGGGAGCCTTAAAAAATTACGAAACACCCCTAACGATGACGAAACTACTCCCCATGTCCCGGAATGCGCCGATCGAGCCGGAGTCCCTCGTGACTTGATTGAGGTGCCTCTCACAACACCAAAGCCTTATAGACCCTAGCCAGGGGGTCAAAATTTTGGGTATAACAAGAATGGTATATCTTGATGAGAGGAGTAAGAATATATAATTCGTTTTTGATTTAGAGCTTTAATGGAGCTTAGGCAAGCAAGGAAAGAATGAAGCCATGGATGGGGCTTCAAAAACGTTTTAGTACAGAGAGGGGAGGAGGAGGACGTCTGGAAGAAGAAAATGAAAGAGGGAGCAGAAAGAAAGAAATGAGGGAGGAAAAAGAAGAGACTACTTTTTCTACTTTTTCCTTTTTCCACTTTTTCTTTTCTTTCTCTTTTCTTTTCTAGCTAGTTTATGTGTGTGATAGAGCTGGTTACTCTCTTAAAAACCGGCCCACTAATAAACATGAGCTTGGAGCATTTTTTGTCTTTTACCGAAAACGCTCGTTAATTTACCCGATTTGCACTATTCATTAACCGGGCCCGTTTTCCGGATTTTTCTCGTTTCTTTAATTTTAATGGTTCTTAATCTTCCATTAATGTTTAATTATAGTTATTTGACTGACTATAATTTTACGGGTTCATTTGACCACTCAAAGTCACGTTTTTGGGTTTTCTCGAAAAACGTGCACTAAAGCTTTATTAGCGTTTTAATTCATTTTATGGATCCGTTTTCTTCGGGAATTGTTCCTGTATACTATTTAGGCATTATTAAGCCTTGTAAATCCATCTAAGACCCTTTTCGAGGTCGTATTCCTCCTATGGTCATGTGACACTCATTTTAGTGTTTTTTGCTTTTTAAGCGTTTTCTCATTTCTTTTGGATTTATTTTCTTTACCAAAATTCTTTAGGCATCATTAGGCCTCTAAAAATCATATTAGAATATTTAAGTCACCATTTTTAAGTCCGGGGTATTAAGATAACAGTAGTAGGCGGTAGCGCCCTTGGACACCTCCTTCATCAGTGAGAGTGCCGATACAACCTTCACAGTTGGCTGCTTAGGCTGCATTTGGTATGATACCGTGATTCTTGTAGCTGAATTCAAGAGGAGATGATGCTCTGCATAGTGTAGTGTACCTCGGTACCGCTGTAGCATGTTCATGCCCATAATCATTCGAATCCCATGCGAGGGAAGAATGGCATCAAGAAGAAAGTTTGCTCCCTTGATGTGTATGCTCAGATTCTTGCATTGCTTACTGCACTTGATCAACTCTCTAGATGGTAACAAGACTGAGCAATCATGGATGTCCTCTGTAGGGGCCTCTATCTTGGCATGAAATGCTTGGGATATAAAGGAATGCGAGGCTCCAGAATCAAACAGGACGGTGGCCTCCACTCCAATAATTAAAAATGTGCCTGTAATTATAGAGTAGATTTTTAAGATTCTAGGAAACTTTTCTAAGGTAACTAATCAGGGTTAATTCTTATACCTGTGATGACCATTCCATTGCTCTTTTCTTGAGCCTGGTTCAACACATTCAACCTGATCCCTGAGTTTCCAACCCCTACAACGAAGCACTAAAATTCTTAGAATTTCCATTCTTATTGAAAGCTTCATGAGCAACTTAAAGATTACAATGATGAAATTGTAAAATACATGGCTAGGTTTGTCTAAAGGTTAGGTTTAAACGGCCAGGTTTCATGTGGGTCTGGTTAATGATGGGTGTGGGGGCTGTGTTGGGCTTGATTCCATTCACCCCATGGTAGATAAGTCTAGCTGCTGCTCCTCCAAATATCAGCACATCACCTGACTTCAAGAGGATCTTGGTAGCAAGGTCCATCCTCCTCTGGTCACCACATAGGAATTCTGTCGTCTCCAAGTGATATGGACACCACTGGGACTCCACTGGTGATGGACTCTAGAGATTCGTCCTTGTCTCGATGCATCTCTAGCTTCCCTTCTTTTCTATAGAAGTTGCTGATGCACACGTCTGAGGTTAGGTCTCAAACGGGCTCATCCTCCAATTCTTGTGCTCCCTTGACTGCAGCTCCAATGATGGACTACAATTCCTCTGGAATTGGTGACACCTCCACCTCTTCATAGCTCTTGGTGGTGTGGTTCCACTTCTTACCTAGGCACATGATCTTCACCTTCATGGTTGAACCGTTCTTGACGGTAGGGGTGTAAAAGTTTCCTCCTTTCACACCTAACTCCCTAATCTTGAGGACCAATTCATATTGGACTGCTGGGGTCAAGTACTCTCGTAGTAAGATCATCCTGGGTCTCAATACCTCATACTTCTCTGGTGGGTGTGGTTTGGCTTCAAAGGGAATGTTGGGTGTGGAAAATGGCAAAATAGGAAAGCATATATCGAACGCTGAATAAAAAACAACAATTGCCATTAAATTAGAAAATCAAGGTTCACAATTGGCGTTAGAACAAAAATGTAAAGGAAAGAGGGATTTATAGTTCATCCGTTTACAATGCGAAGAAAATTTATTAAAGAAATGAGCGGAATAAAGATCTAAGCTTCTCCGATTGGAAGGTATTCCTCACCAGGTGAACTCAGGTCATCCCTCGCTGCTTCGACACGGTTCACCAGGTCAAGAGTCGGTGCTTTGCCTGGCCTCTAGGGGTAATTCTGCCCCGACCTCTGTTGATAGTTCTGAGCAGGGCGGTTGGTAGATGGTCCAGCACTGCCTGGGCCACCTCTACCTCCTCCTCCAGTAGTAATGGCAGCTAGGGCTCTAGCAGTGGTCCCGGTGGCTGGCTGGTAGTTCCTGGAATCTGGGTTCTAGAAACATTTGAATCCCCTATGCCCCTTCTTACCGCAGTAGTTGCAATCCACCGGGTTTCCTTTACAATCCTTTCCCGGGTGGTCCTTCTTGCACCACTTGCAGAAGTACCTTCTCACCGGGTTATTTCCTGTTTCAGTTCAAGGTTGGTAACGTGATAGCACAATGTAACTACAATTTATATTCTAATTTATCTCACCCCATACGTAGTTGGGTGCAGAGTGGCTCAGCATCAGTATATGAGGGGACCATGGCCTTTTCATTCCTCCCAATGAAGAATTTTCCCTTCCTCTCATAGTTCTAGGAAGAGTTTCCTCCATTCCCTCTTCCACCATCTCCCATCCTCTTGCCTAGCACTGAATCCTGATAGGCAATGGTGGTCTCGCAGTCATTTGCATCATTAGCTAGTTCCTGTTGTTACAATATGTGTTAGTGGGGAAATCTTAGCGTACCAGAAATTCCAAAGTCATATTCCATACCTGTAAAGTCATTCCTCTAGTGGAACCGATCATAGTCATGATCCTGAAGTTTAAGCCGGTATGGAATTTGTCCACTAGATACCTCGAAGCGTAAGCTCCCTCTCCAATAACAGCAAGCAACTCCACAAATTTGTTATAATACTCAGCAACAGAGGAAGTCTCTTGCTTCAGCTGCTTAAACTCACTCTTCATCCTCTTCTGTAGATAGGATGGATAGAACTTAACTTTCAGGGCCACCAGAAATGCCTGGAAGTCAAAATTCGCCTGGGCAGTCAGCTCGGCTCTAGCGGTCTTCCACCATCGATGTGCGGGTCCTTGGAGAAAGTAGACCGCTATGTCCACTGGGCGATTCGCTGGAACATGTAGAGAGGTGAAAGCTTTCCACATCTCGTCAATGTACTTCTCCAAGGCCTTCGGTTCTGGTTGGCCATCATTGACTGGGGGACGAAGGTCGTTGACCGTTTTCAACCAGTTGAACTCCCAAGGACTGTTAGGTGGTGGCGGTGGTAGTTGTTGAACTTCAGCCTGCTGCTGAGCCAGTGCAGCCGTCACAATCTATGCTATGACCTCTAGGTGACAACGTCGGGTCCATAGCCTCTTGTGGGACCTGCTCATCTTCCTCCTCTTTGAGACATTTTGTAACACCCCTGTTTATTAATCCTAATCCTTACCGTAATCGCATCGTAGTAGTAATTAAAATACATTGATCACAATATCCGCAACGGAACACTCTCACTATCTAGGCGGTTGTCACAACCATTCATCCAACTACTTAACCATCCATCCGCAGTGATGACGGGAATAACACAACTCAAAACACTCATCAACTGTATCACAGACCATCCAACCGATAAGTAAATCCATATAATTCTAAGGACTAGTGAGCAACTATTAAGATTCATAATATATCACCCCCATCACTTGGCACATCTAATACAATGCCATAGTCTGGGAAACTCCTACACATACCATCTAATCAAAATCAGAACCATACCCCATCCCACACTCGGCGTCAATCATCGTACACCTGCAAAAATGTGGTTGCCAAAAGGCTCAGCATGAGGCTGAGTATGTTGAACTATATGATCCTAATTGCCTTTAGGCCACATGAGTTAATTAACCGTCTTGATTAGCATGCTATTCAATTTTCATGCTGTTCCAATTTACAAGTATATATAAAATATTGTAAAAGTGGAATGTAAACACGCAACAGTTCACCAAGTAATCACCACAAACAACATATTAATAACCATGCACAATAGTCGCCAGATCAAAATCGTAATCGCAGGTTCGTTATTCAATCGTCTGCAGCCCCGCTCCCACCAGCTCTCTCATTATCCTTTGGGTGTCACGTTAGATGGACAATTCCCCATTAACACCTCACCAAGTTTTAGTTATGTTGGACAGTAGTCCCATTGCCAATGATTTGAGATCATTTGGCTTCCCCGACGTCTCGTAAGAAACGTCCTTGTGGCCCGAAGCCGTGTACCTACGTTAGTACCCAATGCCAACGATCTAAGACGATCATCGGATTCATCAACGAGGGGCTCCATGCCTGGACTCCCCTCTGGTGATCACACTGCGCAACCTGCTGGAACGGATGCAGACCAGGATTTATCCGTACATATATCACCCACCTCACCATCCACCATTTCTTCATAGTTAAGTGTTTTAACCGACCCATCATTATTAGTTGTAAGTTCATTGGAGAATACTTTTTATTTATTCGATGCCCAGTAGGGTCTTACACATACCTAGGAGAGATCTAGGTTATATTCATGTTCTGTGCCAATGCTCTAAGGTTGGTATTACCGAACCTTTCTTCATAAGTTTTAAGTCTTAGGTAAATTGAATATTATAGACAGTGTTGCACTTTATTGCATTACCATCCTTGCTCATATCGTAGTCGATTAATAATTGATATCCATAGCCAAAGGCGTTCGCGCACATAATCAGACGCTAAATAATCAGCAAATAACATTTCATAAGCACATGCATTTTCAACCATATCATCTTAAGCAATTAGCACACAGATGTCTGAACTCAAAGAATCCATCAGGATTCAGACCATAGAATCCAACATACCATACAGCAAAGTACAATGCTAGTGTGACGATACATGCTTGTCCTCAATCACCCCGAAGCTCGTCCTCCGGCATATGTCCTCTAATGCACTCAACTCTAGAATACGACTACATATTAACTCTATGTAATACGGACTAATTCGGCATCCCGACTAGTCACTATTTCCCCTAGTAATTACCCCATGATTGTTCAACGTTCATCATTCGGGTTTTAAACAGTTTGGGATTAGTTAAATCATCCTCAAATTATATTGTAATTAACATGTAGTATTTATTTACTACTTAGGATTTAATGCAAATAACCTATCTCATTTATTCATAGGTTTATTATTGATTAAATATATATACGAGTGTGTGTATATATATATATATGAACATATAGTTTCTTTACTATATGCTCGCTATACATTTGACCTTATCATGTTTAATTCATTTATAAGTCTTATCTTGCTTATGGGTTTGTCAAGTTCGACCATCCTTGGTCGATGCAGTTTACTAGGTCAATGTAATTCTCTTGACTAGGGCATTCAAGTCAATACATATGTGTGTGTATATATATAATACATAACCCACAATTTAATTCCTTTGAATTATATAATTATTCATTAGATTAACTCTTCATACATTTAATTTGACTTTATTGGCAGTGTGTTATAATATGGTTTTCTCATGTATTAAGCTCTCCTCTCAATACCTCGAATCATAGACGATATTAGTTATTACCTTCCATATATTGTCCAAAGTTCCATATGCATATGTTATCATGCTTACATATATTTATATAGATGTATATACGCACACGTTCATCATTTAAAATCCATAATGTATAAGGATATGTTCTATGTCACCCACCGGTAGTCAAATACAGTTTCAAATAGCAGAAAGCATGTACGACATGTAAGCATGTGATTGATAATATACTCTTTAATAATACAATGTTTCAGAAAACTCAAGCGAAACAAAATTATATATATATATAAACACATAAAGATCAAACTGGTTGAGAACACCATTAAAATATTATATTTATACATAAATCATTTACCGCTAACTGTAATTGTAACACCCCATCTCAATCCAAATGTGGTTTCGCAACTTAACAACATATATAATTGTCACAGCGGAATTCAATACACTCCAGGACCTTGCCACGGTCTGATTGACAGAATATACCGAACATTAGTACATACAAATCTTAACCAAATACATATCCTTCTTACAATCCCCTCACATCCTATACATCTTACTAACTCAAATTGCCATACGAGTGTACATGCACAACTCGTAGGTCACACTTAACCCGTAACGCTTGTACCCCATCTGACTATCGCGACAGCCGCCTCCTGACGTTCACCTGTGTAGTAAAAACAGCCCCCAAAGGGGGTCAGCACGAATGCTGGTACGATCCTCTCATGGCCCCCAAGCTAACGTGGCTACGACGACTAATTGTCGATAGCATGGAGGTTGATTAGATGCACAACATAATAGATAGTGCAGTAAACAACAATCCAAATATGAAAATCAAAGTTCAAACATAATGAACGACTTAAATGTGTTCCCTTAATTAGAGAGTTAATTATTTAACTCCTTAAGTTATGTTTCCTCTTAATCTTAGTCCATCCTTATCTTACCTCAATCTTAGTCTTATCTTAGTCTTAGAAACAACCATCCTTTAAAAGGAATGGATGTAGCTTATCTTAGTCTTATAATACAAACCATCCTTTAAAAAGGAATGGTTGCAACTTATCTCAAACCTTATCTTAATCTTAGAATACAAACCACTCTTTAAATAGAAATGATTGTATCTATCTCAATGTTTATTTTTGTCGGGTCAAAGCGACCCTAGCCAATGAGCTATTAACTCCACTGGTTGAATAAACAACTTATCTTATAATTTAGGATTTAGGTGATCCTATCACACACAATCTTAATGCCTCCTACCTTGGACCGTATGTCCAATGTAGCTGAGCCGGCAACCGACCCTAGGCAACAAGTCCGAAGACAAGTCCTTAAGCGGAAGTCGGATCTGCTATAGATACCGACCCCCTTTTCCATAGCATGCATGACCGGAGTCAGTCCCGGGTTCCTCACTCCCCCCTTAAATTCCAGTTAGTAGAAGTCTCAAAACAATGTTTGTTGGTTAAACCTCTTTCGGTTATTAACAACTAATATTAGGGAGCGTCCCTTAGTCTCACTCAATTCCTTACTAAACGTTGGTTAGTAAGTTCTCACGTAAGTTGTGTTAGTTTTCAAACATCACACAACAATACAATAAACATAATGTTTCGTTGCATGCTTTCTTGTTTAGTGAGCACACAAAAACAAATAGCACACAAGCCGAGGGACACCTCGTTAGCAAGCAGGTCACAAGAAGAACTGTACCGTTCACCGTGGGTCGTTCGGTTGCTTACTCTCTTCTGGAGTCCAAATACTCAAGCCCTAAAACATTCATTCAGTTTTAGGTTGTTAATCACTTAACTTAATTAAACTAATTTAACTTACTTAACCCATAATGATTCCCCACCTAACACCTCATAAGTTTTACAACTCATTCTTACAACCTAACCTTAAACTTTTAAGTTTATACTTATCTTAATCCCTTAGGTCTTTATACCTCTATGCATCATTGCCCTCCTAATGGGGTACCACTAATACCTCTAAACTTTCTTAGGGTTTCTTTCTTTTTTTATTTTAGGGTCGACCGACTTTACCGACCGACCTTACCCAAGGTCGGTCCATTCCAGAACATATCACCGTTAGAAAATTTTACCCCGACCGACCTTGCAAGTCCGGTCCCCAAGGTCGGTCCATTCCCGAGAGTTTTCCCCGTACAAAATTTTAAACATGACCGACCTTGTAAGTCCGGTCCCCAAGGTCGGTCCATTCCAGAGACTCTTTCCGGTAGTAAACTGGGCTCGACTGACCTTGCAGGTCCGGTCCCCAAGGTCGGTCTGCTCCAGACCTTTGTTTTTAGATTCCCATTTCACTCCAAACTTCTCCACAAGTTCCCCCATGTATCCTAATACCATTTAGGCACTTAAACTCACCTTTAAACATCCACTAAAACCTCCTTAGCTACTTTCTCAATTCTTACTAGGAATTCGTAACACTTGTTTACACCTCTTAAGGCCTTTACAAGTCACCAAACAAGGCCTATACATCATCTAAAACCATTACCATTCAAACCCCCATCATTAGAAGCCAAAACAAATTTTTTCTCTTTCTCTGCACTGGACCGCCCCTCTGGGGTGGTCCCAACCAGAAGCTAATTTCCTGCACGATTTGCCTGGACCTCCCCACAGGGGCGGTCCCTAGGGCGGTCCACAACATAACCTATTTTCCAAAGTGCTTTTCTCCTCATTTTGAACTCCAAATTCACCCCAATCTTTTCCCACTCATTCCACAATCTTTCCACATGTTTCCTACATGTTTTAAACACCTTAAAACATGTACTAAACCTTCCTCAAAAATCACCAAACTTGACACTCAATTTCTTACAAAATTCTTACACTTAACACTTGATTCCTTACACTTCCCTCTTGTGACTTTGCCTAAGACCTCTACTAATCATTATGTTTCTTCACCACCATCTACTACTCCTCAAGCATCATTTTTGCACACCCATTTGCTTTACTCAAACTTCTGAAAGCCATATATAATCTAGCACATGCTTACATCCTTATAAGTCATTATACCTTATTTTTTTCCTTCAAACTTTGTACAAGTTTCCTAGCTTCCTTAACCATGGTTTTGGTGCATAAAACTCACCATTATAACCCCTAGTCCCTCTTATACGTTCCTAGGTCTTCCTAGTACTCAAGAACTCCATGGTTTATCCATTTTCACCAAAATAACCCTTAGTGATCACTAGAACTTCCTTAGTCATAAAATCTCCTTAGAACACCTTAAACACTTAGTTTCCTACTCAAATTTCGCCATAGTTTCTCTAGTATATTATCATGCCCAAATGCATTGTTTTCCTCATTCAACCATCTCACACACATCAAGTCCTTTCTCATCATATTTTCTCACACAAATCAACTCATTCATAAAAAACTCAATATAGTGCAATAATCTTATATTGCATAGCACTAAGGCTCTTAAATGACATGGCTCTTAGGCCCTTAAATGACATGGCTCTTAGGCCCTTATTTGACATGAATTTAACACTGAATTTCCCACATTTAAAAGCTTTCAACCTGCAAATACACCCATCAATCTCATGGTAGTTATAATGCTCTTAAAATCCACCTTAAACTTATCTTAATAACTCATTTCCTTTGGCTCCTTAGTCACAAGTTCAAAAGCTTGGTTAAATTCCTTTTTCCTAGGTTATATAACCCATTACATAATGTAAGCTTTAAGCTACATTAGTACTTATCTAAATACCACCCCTTAAACCTTAAACCACCATTAGGTAAGCAATTTACCTTGTTTTTTCCAAGCTTATCTTAACTTCCTCCTTAGACCTTCTTCTTGGATGAATCTCGGCCACCCATTAAATTTCCTTTGCCAATGTTCTAATCAAAATTCAATGACTCACATGAGTGCTAAACAATACACTAACCTTAAGGAATGAAAACCTAGGTTAAAAATGTGGTCTAAGGTATAAAAGTGGATGATTACCTTTGAAGTCTCATGTTAGACTTGGGCATTGAATGAAATAGGACCTCCAATAGTCCTTGGTGAATAAAACAAGCTAGAACAAGGCATAAAAATGAAGCCCCATGAGTGTAATTTTCGGACATGTGAAGAAGTGATGGAAAGATGATTTTTCTTACATTTTTCTCACCTTGAATGAATGGAGAACCAAATGGGCTCTTCAAACTTGATTTTCCTCCATCAATGGAGTTTTTCCATGGATCCAAAATGAAGTTTTCCCAATTTGGAAAAGATAGGAAGCTAGAGCTTGAGCTAACTAAGAATATTATGTGTTTAGTTTTTGATTTGGAGCTAAAATGAAGATTTGGTGGGCAAAGCAAGGTTAGGCAACAATGGTGTTGTTTGGGAACGGTTTAGAACAGAGAAGAAGAAGAGGAACTCGTTGGTGAAGAAGAGAAATGAAGAAGAGAGGAGAGAGGTAGGTTAATAAAGGATATTTTGCTTTATAAAAGCAAATAGTAACTTTCTTTACTTTATCTCTTCTTATTTCCTTATTTGATGAAGTCTATGGTGACTCATCCCCTTAAAACCGTCCCCCATTACTAATTAGCATACATAAGGCCTTGTTTGGCCATTTAACTAATTAAGGTTGACTTAAGTCAAAACTAGCACTATTTGAGCACTATTCACTAATTAGTGCACATATTCGTGAAATTTTTGGTTTCCCATTGATTTAGGCTTCCTAATGTGATACTAATTAGTACACATGTTGAATAAGGTGTAATCATGGGCATTTAGCCACTCAAAACTCATTTCTAAGACAATTTCTCAAAAAGGTGCTTTAAGGAGTCTTAAAGCACGTTTTGTGTTTAAGCTTGTTTTTAAGCTTGGTTTTCTTTGGTAATTAATTTGAAATGTCCATTAGCATATTAATAAAGTCTTATAATGGTATTTGGGTGCTAATCAAAGTCACTCCAAGCTTAAAGCACATTTTTTGCCTAAATTGCCCTTAAGGCGTTTTCTTGTGTTTTCCTTGGTTTAAATTGTCTACCAATCTTTCTAAGGCATATTTTAGCCTTACCACATCATAATTTGATGTTTAATTAGCATACTTAGGTTTGGGGTATTTCAATCTACCCCCCTTAAAAGAACTTTGTCCCCAAAGTTCCCATGCATCTATCTTATTAGAATACATGTCTTACCTTATTCCATAGATCAGATAGATCATACTTATGTATACTTAAACTCATTGAATCATTAGATCCACCATATGCTTATACTTAAATATCACACAACACGCTTAAGCATGTACAACACTCAAAATTCCCTTTGTTCCTTTTGATGATTAAAACAATCACATAATTTCCAACGTATTCTCCCATGTCACCGGTCCGTAGACAATGGCTCGTTCGTCCTCATCACCATGGGCCAGAATACAAAACAACTCTGCTCTCCCCATATCACCGGTCCAAAGACAAAGGCTCGTGCGTCCTCGACTTCATGGGCGAGACTCAGTAAAAAGGTAATCCTTTTTACGAGGTCATGTGAGGAATAATTCCTCTAATTAAAAATACAATCAACTCCAATTTCATTTTATCCTAATGCCTCTATCCTTAGCGTGATTTAATTGTGACCACTGGTAGGGAGTTTCAGGAATCATCCAACCCTGATGTGATCAGCATCAGTGTAGAACTATCCTTCCACCCCAATTTGTGTTCAGTTTCCCTTGATCCCTAGAAAATCAAGTTCTACCTCCCACGTCATTTTCAAACATCCAAATAATTCACTCATGTCCAATTTTCTATCTTTTTAGTTCTTCTAATCATAATCTATACATCTCCAAAGTGTGGACTCAGTCCATCAAACATTCCCGATTCTTCTCTTAGTAATTACCTCAAGACTTAAATTCCTACTAAGTTCTATAATCGTCTCATACCAATTCTCACCATCTTATATCTCATAGTATTACTATCTTCTTCCTTATATTCATATCGAACAGTATCCCATAGTGTTATCTTATTCTTATCTCACACATAGTCTCATATCGACTCATACCTCATATATTCCTTATTTCTTAAGTCTCCTTAATCCTCTTCCTTAATTCTCTTAACTTGTACTCACACCGGAGTTAACAAGATAGGTACTTAATATTTATGGTATTCACATCTTCTGTGTGCAATAGCCATGATTTATCTCAAAATGTTTATGTAAAACATATTCTCAAATTCTTTTGTGCTACGCACACTATAGTTTATGTAACATACGCTAAGCGGTTTTCGCTCTACCCCCCTTAAAATGGATTACGCCCACGTAATCAACATTATATCATCCTTGAACATAAGTTCAAGATGGCTAATTCTTACCAAGCATTCTAGCTTCCATGTCATCTATCTCACTTATAATTGGATCAGAGGGTCATAACTATGTTAATGGCTTAGTCTCTGTATCAAGGATTCTTAACGGTACTTATACCATTTTCCTAACTTAGTTTGGTCTAATCTCAAAGGTAGTGGTCTGCTAGCTTCAGCTGCGCGACTCTGATAATCTTAGGCTTAACTGCCTTTCGAATCGTTCATAGTATTATATATCCTTCTGCCTCCTTACAGTTTAGGAATATTGGTCTCTCAATGGACACGTGTTATCTTTTTATATACACGACCTTAATGAGTAGTAACTCGTCTATCCATTCTCCTTGAAGATCTTATGTTCATACTCTTAGTGTTTTCTCGAATGTCTAAATTGTTCTCTCCAACTGACCTTTGGTCTGAAGATGACCCTTAATCTAAAACTACTGTTTAGTGCTTATTGCGCTTTACAGTCTTATCCTTAACACTATAAGACATGTCAAATGTCTGTGCTTAACAATCCGTGCTCTTCGCACTTCATAGTTCTTAATTATTTGTTCTCTAATTCCTTTATGTTGTTGGTTCAACTGAATTCTTCTCTTCGACTGTTTGCGGTAGTAGCTGCTCTTGTCTGATCTTGCGTCGTTGTCCGTGGTACGGAGTCGACTACTTCCCGTGTTCCTTACACCACTCGTCTACATGCATGGGGTACCTTACTGGTACATTACTACTTACCCAACTAACTCATAAGTGAGCGTGTTAGGCCTGCAAGCCCCTGTGGGGTGCAGTCGTCCCACGTCTCGTTTTAGTAAACTCATAGTGTTCGTCACACGTTTAGCTATTGCTAATTATGAAGTATTCTGTTGTCGATCTCCTCTTCATCGTTCCATGATAACATTTATTGTTCTTCTTGAACTTAATCAAGGGAAATTTATTTACTATGTTCTTGGGTATTGTATGCTCTAGTTCTTTTTGTATGTCATACTGATTCAGTCTCTTAGTGACTGAGGTCTCTTTCCATAGAGCCTCTTATCTTCTTTCTCATATTTGTTCTACTAGGAATGCACTTCCAGTTCCTTAAGGAGTGGGTAGTGTGCTTCCTGTGAAATCTTACCTAACCAGGTCCAGACTACTGGCATCAATGCACAGTTCGTCTACCATCTTATTTCCTTACTCATATTGATTTCTGCTCACAGATCTAGTTGCCTCGGTGTCAATATTTGACGGCTTATACATAATGGTCGCTTTACTGCGCACCATGACTTAATCCCCTTATATAATATTATACTCACGACCCCTACTACAGTGGTAGCTGGCCTTTACCATGTTGCCCATCGATGGCGCAACTACTTACTCATTTACTCTAACATCTTATCTTACATTCAATCCCTTCTTGGTGTAAACACACTGGGGGTTCTCTCATTTCAGTGTATGGCGGTTGCCGTATCGTGTTGTAAAATGGTCATCTCTTAATATGAAGGCGTTATACTTCAATTTCAGGTTCATAAGTAGGCTAATTTTTTTTCTCACATTCTATCATCCTTTATGATGTTATTTACCACGTAATCTAACCGGTTACTGAAGAAGTCATCCGTTGAATCCCAAGCTCTTCTGAGCGTTGGTTACTTGACGTGCCATTCTGTGCACTCACCATGTTTATCTCTGATGATTGTTGATTCTTAAATCCTGGGTGTTGGATATGAGGTCTGTCTCTTCAGCCTTCCTTATTACTCAAGTGTATCTGGTATGTTCTTGTAACACCCCAACTCAATCCAAATGTGGTCTCGCAACTTAACAGTATATACATAAACATGTCACAGCGGAATTCTTTACAATCCAGGACCTTGCCACGGTCTGACTACAGAATATACCGAACATTAGTCTAACAACCTTAACCATTTACATAACCTTCTTAAACCCCCTCACATCCTATACATCTTACTAACTCAATTGCCACACGAGTGTACAGGCACAACTCGTAGGCCATACTTAATCCTTAACACTTGCACTCCTTCTTACTCTCGCGACGGCCGCCTCCTGATGTTCACCTGTGTAGTAAAAAGAAGCCCCCGAGGGGGTCAGCACGAATGCTGGTACGATCCTCTCATGGCCCCCAAGCTAACGTGGCTACGACGACTAATTGTCGATAGCATGGAGGTTGATCAGATGCACAACATAATAGAAGTGCAGTAAACAACAACTCAGATATGAACAATCAAAGTTCACACACAATGAACGACTTAAATGCGTTCCCTTAATTAGAGAGTTAGTTATTTAACTCCTTAAGTAATGCTCTCTCTCTTAATCTTAGTCCATCCTTATCTTACCTCAATCTGATTCTTATCTTAGTCTTAGAAACAACCATCCTTTAATCAGGAGTGGATGTAGCTTATCTTAATCTTATTATTACAAACCATCCTTTAAAAAGGAATGGTTGCAACTTATCTTAACCTCACCTTAATCTTAATCTTAATAATACAAATCATCCTTCAAACAGGAATGATTGTAACTTAACTTAATCTTAATCTTAATCTCAATAATACAAATCATCCTTCAAACAGGAATGATTGTAACTTAACTTAATCTTAATCTTAATCTCAATAATACAAATCATCCTTCAAACAGGAATGATTGTAACTTAACTTAATTAATCTTAATCTCAATCTTAATCTCTATATACAAACTTTCCTGGAAGGGATTGGCCGTATCTATTTCGAACCTGGGATTTAGGTGATCCCACCGCACCATCTTAATGCCACCTACTCTGGACGGGAGTCCAGCGTAGCTGAGCCGGCAACCGGCCCTAGGCAACAAGTCCGAGACAAGTTCCTTAAGCGGAGGTCGAATCTACTATAGATAACGACCCCTTTCCTTAGCATGCATGACCGGAGATCGGTCCCGGGTTTCCTCACTCAAGTTCCAGTTAGTAGTTATCTCAAGACCATGTTTGTTGGTTAACCTCTTTCGGTTCATATCGTCCCTCATTAGGGGGCGTTCCTAGTCTCACTCAATTCCTTACTAAGCTTGGTTAGTAAGTTCTCACGGTATGTGTGTTAGTCTTCAAACATCACACAACAATACATATATATAATATGTTCCGGTTGCATGCTTTACTTGTTTAGTGAGCACACAAAAACAAATAGCACACAAGCCGAGGGACACCTCGTAGCAAGCAGGTCACAAGAAGAAACAACTGTACCGTTCACCGTCGATCGTTGTTTGTTTAACCTTCTTCGGGGTCCCAATTCACAAACCTAAAACATTCATTCAATTTTAGGTTGTTAATCACTTATCTTAGTATGTCTTACTTGGCTTGTTTAACTTACTTAATTCCTTAATGATCCCCACCTAACACCTCTAGGTCTTACACTTAATCTTACAAACTTAATCTCAAACTTTCAAGTTTATCCTTAACTTAGCTTAATCTCTTAAGTTCTTAGGGTCTCAATCATCAACATCCTATTAATGGCACACCTTAATACCAATTAACATCCTTAGAAATAAAAATTCCTTTTTTTTTTTTTTTTTTTTTTTTTGTGTTAAGGGTCGACCGACCCACCGACCGACCCAACCTATGGGTCGGTCCGTTCCAGTAACTTTCTGGTTCAGACAACAACCCTAGACCGACCCACGACCGACCCATACCCTCTGGGTCGGTCCCTTACCGAAACATTTTCCTTCATATCTTGCCCTACCCACCGACCGAACGACCATCCTTATGGGTCGGTCTATTGCCGAAACATTTCTGCTGGGTTAGCAAGGTCCGACCGACCCAGAACTGGGTCGGACCCTGGGTCGGTCCACTACAGATTTTCCTCTTAAATTGCTCTTCCAATTCCAAACTCTTCCACAAGTGTCCTAATAGGTCCAACACATCTTGGCACCTTAAACCCACCTTATAACCTCCTTAAAATACCTTAAAATCATCCACCAAAATCCACCTTAGTCATTATGCATTTTCCTTGTAATAATGACTCTTGTAATGCTTTCCTCTAGGTTTCTAGGTGGTGGTTCATACTTAATGTAACCACCATGCCAAATGTTTTCCTCATCACTATAAATCATCCTCCCAAGCATCTTCACCATCTAAAACTTTTTATGCATTTACTTAAGGTTCCTTCATAAGTCTAAGCTTCCACCCACCTACTCCTTATTTCCTTCCTAGTTGTTTACCAACATTTGCCTAAGTTCTAAATATTCAATTACATTCTCTTGATTCCTAAATCCCCCAAGGTAGTGCCTAAGTCATTACCACTCATTCCAACACTTTATCTTACCCCTCTTCATCATGACAATCTCTAAAACTTCCTAGTACTTCCTTAGTCATTATATTCCCTTAGAACATATCTTAATCACCTTAAGCATCATACCTTCTCCTTAAACTTATGCTCAAGTCTTATATTCCTCATCTCATGATTTTGGTGTGCTCAAAACACTCACCATTCCTCCAATTCCTCCTAGACATCTCTAGGTCATATTAATTCACCACCATCGCCTAAACACTTATTTTCTACTCAAATTTTGCCATAGCACCTCTAGCATCTTATCATGCCCAAATGCATTATTTTTCCTCATTCAACCATCTCACACACATCAAGTTCCTCTCATCTTATTTTCTCACCCAAATCAACTTATTCACATCATGCTCAATATATTGCAATAATCTTAAATTGCATAGCACTAAGGCTCTTAAATGACATGGCTCTTAGGCCCTTAAATGACTCAAACTTAAACACTGAATTTCCCACATATATGAGCTTTCAACCTGCAAATACACTCATCAATCTCATAGTAGTTATAATGCTCTTAAAATCCACCTTAACCTTACATTACTAACTCATTCTCATTAGCTCCTTACTCACAAGTTCATAAGCTTGTTTAGGTTCTTTTTCTTAGGTTATATAACCCAATACACAATGTAAGCTCTAAGCCACATTGGTATTTATCTAAACTCATCCCTTAAAACCTTAAACCACCACTAGGTAAGCAATTTACCTTGTTTCTCAAGCTCCTCTTAACTTCCTCCTTAGGGATTTTCTTGAATGAATCTCGGCCACCCAATTGATTTCCTTTGCCAATGTTCTAATCAATATTCAATGACTCACATGAGTGCTAAAACAATACACTAACCTTAAGGAATGAAAACCTAGGTTAAAAATGTGTTTTAAGGTCTTATAATGAATATTTTACCTTGGAGTCTTAAGGTAGGCTTGGATATGAATCAAGAAGGACCTCCTCTAGCCCTTGGAGAATAGAAAACAAGCTAGAACAAGGCATGAAAATGAATCCCCATGAGTAGTAATTTTCGGTAATGTGTAGAAATGGTGGAAACATGGTTTTTCTTACATTTTCTTTACCTTAAGAGAATGGAGAAGCCAATGAGCTCTTCAAACTTGATTTTCCTCCATCAATGGAGTTTTCCCATGGCTCCAAAATAGAGCTTTGAAGGATTTGAAAAGATAGAAAGATAGGTCTTGGTCTAACTAAGAATAATCTATGCTCACTTTTTGATTTGGAGCTAAAATGAACATTTGGTGAGCATTTGAAGATGGAGCATAAATGGAGACTTCACTCACGGTTTGGAGCAGGGAAGGAGAAAGAAAAATCGTGGAAGGAAGGAGAAATGAAGAGAGAGAGGAAGAAAGGTGGCTAATATGTGATATTTGCTTTAATAAAGCAAATAGTAACTTTCTTACTTACTCTTCTTTTCCTTTCTTATTTGACTACTTATGGTGACTCATCCCCCCCTTAGAAAAACCGGCCACCCTCTTTATTATAAGGCTAACATGGTCTTTGTTGACCAATTAATTGACTTATATTGATTAAAACTTAAACTAGTCACTAAATAGTTACTATTCACTAATCAAGGCACATAATCGGGAAATTTTTGATTTCCCATTGATTTAGACCTCCTAATGTGATACTAATTAGTACACATGTTGATTAAAGAGTAATGATGGACATTTAGCCACTCAAAACTCAATTCTAAGACAATTTCTCAAAAATGTGCTTTAAGAATTCTTAAAGCACATTTTGTGTTTTAACTTGTTTTCAAGCTTGGTTTTCTTTGCTAATTGATTTAAAATGACCATTAGGATATTACTAAGGTCTTATCATGATATTTGGGTACCCACCCAATTCTCTCCAAGCTTAGAGCACGTTTTTGCCCTGATTGCCTTTAAGGCACTTTCTTATGTTTTCCTTGGTTTAAATTGTCTACCAATCTTTCTAAGGCGTATTTTAGCCTTAATACATCATGATTTGATGTTCACTTAGCATACTTAGGTTTGGGGTATTTCAGTTCTAAGGTAATCTCAAGGTTTACAGTTTCCATTCTCTAACAAACGTATTATTTCTCTAATAAGTGAAAGCCCTTTTTTAGGGGTTTATTCCCACTCTTGGCCTCACAACAAGGAGAGGTATCCCCACCCTAAAAGGCATGGTTCGTTCTCCGCCCCTACCAATGTACTATCTCATTATTCTCATTGGTGCCTTTTGCTGGCAACATTTTCTACAATCTAAGTTATAGGTTTGGTAACCGTTCATATCTACGAATTGTAGTTCCTTCGTGGCTTAAATAAGCTCTCTTACAACTTAATGCGCCTCGGGCTCTGATGTGGTTAACATCCTTGGCTCGTAGGCTCTTAGTGCTTAATGCCTCAGTCCATTACTTGTACTCTTATTCATCTGTAGGTTATCCTCATAAGATTCTGGTTCTTAGACGCTATCCACCGTTAGGTTACATTTTAAATGTAGTATTGGGTTTCATGGTAAGTTGCTGCATCCTGCTTCCTGCTATGGAAGTTTATTAAGGTGATCTGAGGTTACTTAGTGTCTTTGACAATACTGTCATTTTACAAGATTTATGTCTTTTAGCAATCAAGGTTAGGTTCGTATTAGGCGTTTGCCTAACGGTGTCCAAGTTGGATATCATTCTGTCATCTTATACTTCCATCTCAACGCCTCGTTCAACTTACATTGACTACGCCACCTGTTGATGATCAATCATACTTGGGTGTTAATAAGTTAGACAAACAGTATTAACTGTCATTCATCAGTTTGTTCGGCTCGACTATGCCCGCTCTGTGGGGGTAGTCCTCTGAGATTTCCTTTTCCAGGGTTGTACGTCTATAATCCTTAGTAGGTTATAGCTTACGTTCATTTCTTTTACCCTTGTTTTCTGGGTTTTCCAACATCTTCCTTGAAGAATGCTTATTACTGGTATTCTTAGCGATCAATCTGGGAGTCTTATCCCATCCTTGTTGAAAGTTCTTATGTCGATGGTCTCCATTGTATTCCGTAATGCATTCCTTGTACGTTATAACTATGTAGGGTTTTGCTCGCATTATTGAGCGATCTCTTATGTTCTCCTCTCGGGGTTTGGGATTGATGTTCTTACCGCACTGTCGGTTGTTGTTGTAGTAGGTTGTACCGTTGCTAATATTTATATCGTTTAGTATTCTGTCCAAGTTCAACTCCCTGCTGACTGGTGTATTCGCTCATCTCATCATGGTCAGGCCCTTCCAAGGTCGCATTCTCAAGTTCTTATAGATTTACAATCCGGTATTAGTGTGTACTACAACTGTAGCGTTCTATTACCTCGCCATGATGGCTTCCGTACTATTTAACCGTGGTAGCACTTGCTATGGCAAGTGCGCCATGCAAGATGGGTTACCGGTACTGTGTGCGTCGGTAGTGGTACTTCCACCTGATCTTTTATATCTTTGATAGTCCTCAGGAATCCTTCGATGTTCTTCTGTTTTGGATAACTAGTCATCCGACAGTTTCCTATTGTTTTGACAGTACTGTCACTTATCCGGGTGTTCCTCATTCTGAGGGAACCCCTTATTATTTTCTTATGTCTTAATCCTCGCTCCCGTTCCCACACATTTTGTCGTGGTTACTAAGTAATGATCCTCCTTTAGGCACTACATCGTAGTCCTATTCTGTGTACAGTTGTATGAGTTTCTACCGTCGTCTGCGTTATGTCGGCCAGGTTTGCAACCTTCTTCATTGTATGGGGTTTGGAGTTCCCGTTCTTAACTGGACTTTCTAGTAATCTTATCCCTTAAGCTTTATATTATCCCACTGCTATGCTTATTCGGACCACTGTCCGGTACTCACGTCACTTATCTTTTCTTACCCATTGCACCTTTAGTGCTTTTCTTATCATTGGTATGGCGGGTTATTTCGACTGCGTAGCATGTCGACCCATGTTGCCGGTAATTACCGTTCCCTTATTGATAGAATTCCATAGGTAGCGCCTGTTTCTCTGTTGCGCTCCATTAAAAACCTCCAAGTTCTTCGTAATTGTTGTGCAACAAGATGTTTCTCGTATTGCTTACTGTTAACTAACTGCCAGGTCGGGTTTCCCCGAGTAAGAGAAGGCTTTCTTCTCTCTGGCGTTTGTTCCACATATTCAGGGTTAGGGATGTGGAGGGTGGGTCTAGGTACTATGGATATCCGGTAAATACCGGGAAGTCCTAACTAACGCACCTCTCACTCTATCACTCAACCCTTAACCCATAACTCAAACTCAACCTCTGCATTCTCCTAAGTTCGGTAATTCTTGTCTTCAGAGCGTAACTACGCTCTGATACCACTTTTTGTAACACCCCATCTCAATCCAAATGTGGTTTCGCAACTTAACAACATATATATAATTGTCACAGCGGAATTCAATACACTCCAGGACCTTGCCACGGTCTGATTGACAGAATATACCGAACATTAGTACATACAAATCTTAACCAAATACATATCCTTCTTACAATCCCCTCACATCCTATACATCTTACTAACTCAAATTGCCATACGAGTGTACATGCACAACTCGTAGGCCACACTTAACCCGTAACGCTTGTACCCCATCTGACTCTCGCGACGGCCGCCTCCTGACATTCACCTGTGTAGTAAAAACAGCCCCCAAAGGGGGTCAGCACGAATGCTGGTACGATCCTCTCATGGCCCCCAAGCTAACGTGGCTACGACGACTAATTGTCGATAGCATGGAGGTTGATTAGATGCACAACATAATAGAAAGTGCAGTAAACAACAATCCAAATATGAACAATCAAAGTTCAAACATAATTAACGACTTAAATGCGTTCCCTTAATTAGAGAGTTAATTATTTAACTCCTTAAGTTATGTTTCCTCTTAATCTTAGTCCATCCTTATCTTACCTCAATCTTAGTCTTAGAAACAACCATCCTTTAAAAAGGAATGGATGTAGCTTATCTTAGTCTTATAATACAAACCATCCTTTAAAAAGGAATGGTTGCAACTTATCTCAAACCTTATCTTAATCTTAGAATACAAACCACTCTTTAAATAGAAATGATTGTATCTATCTCAATGTTTATTTTTGTCGGGTCAAAAGCGACCCTAGCCAATGAGCTATTAACTCCACTGGTTGAATAAACAACTTATCTTATAATTTAGGATTTAGGTGATCCTATCACACCATCTTAATGCCTCCTACCTTGGACCGTATGTCCAATGTAGCTGAGCCGGCAACCGACCCTAGGCAACAAGTCCGAAGACAAGTCCTTAAGCGGAAGTCGGATCTGCTATAGATACCGACCCCCTTTTTCCATAGCATGCATGACCGGAGTCAGTCCCGGTTCCTCACTCCCCCCTTAAATTCCAGTTAGTAGAAGTCTCAAAACAATGTTTGTTGGTTAAACCTCTTTCGGTTATTAACAAACTAATATTAGGGAGCGTCCCTTAGTCTCACTCAATTCCTTACTAAACGTTGGTTAGTAAGTTCTCACGGTAAGTTGTGTTAGTTTTCAAACATCACACAACAATACAATAAACATAATGTTCCGGTTGCATGCTTTATCTTGTTTAGTGAGCACACAAAACAAATAGCACACAAGCCGAGGGACACCTCGTTAGCAAGCAGGTCACAAGAAGAACTGTACCGTTCACCGTGGGTCGTTCGGTTGCTTACTCTCTTCCGGAGTCCAAATACTCAAGCCCTAAAACATTCATTCAGTTTTAGGTTGTTAATCACTTAACTTAATTAAACTTATTTAACTTACTTAACCCATAATGATTCCCCACCTAACACCTCATAAGTTTAACAACTTATTCTTACAACCTAACCTTAAACTTTTAAGTTTATACTTATCTTAATCCCTTAGGTCTTTATACCTCTATTCATCATTTCCCTCTTAATGGGGTACCACTAATACCTCTAAACTTTCTTAGGGTTTCTTTCTTGTTTTTTTTAGGGTCGACCGACCTTACCGACCGACCTTACCCAAGGTCGGTCCATTCCAGAATATATCACCGTTTGAAAATTTTACCCCGACCGACCTTGCAAGTCCGGTCCCCAAGGTCGGTCCATTCCCGAGACTCTTTCCGGTAGTGTGAACTGGGCTCGACCGACCTTGCAGGTCCGGTCCCCAAGGTCGGTCTGCTCCAGACCTTTGTTTTTAGATTCCCATTTGACTCCAAACTTCTCCACAAGTTCCCCCATGTGTCCTAATACCATTTAGGCACTTAAACTCACCTTTAAACATCCACTAAAACCTCCTTAGCTACTTTCTCAATTCTTACTAGGAATTCGTAACACTTGTTTACACCTCTTAAGGCCTTTACAAGTCACCAAACAAGGCCTATACATCATCTAAAACCATTACCATTCAAACCCCCATCATTAGAAGCCAAAACAAATTTTTTTCTCTTTCTCTGCACTGGACCGCCCCTCTGGGGCGGTCCCAACCAGAAGCTAATTTCCTGCACGATTTGCCTGGACCTCCCCACAAGGGCGGTCCCTAGGGGCGGTCCACAACAGAACCTATTTTCCAAAGTGCTTTTCTCCTCATTTTGAACTCCAAATTCACCCCAATATTTTCCCACTCATTCCACAATCTTTCCACATGTTTCCTACATGTTTAAACACCTTAAAACATGTACTAAACCTTCCTCAAAAATCACCAAACTTGACACTCAATTTCTTACAAAATTCTTACACTTAACACTTGATTCCTTACACTTCCCTCTTGTGACTTTGCCTAAGACCTCAACTAATCATTATGTTTCTTCACCACCATCTTAACTACTCCTCAAGCATCATTTTGCACACCCATTTGCTTTACTCAAACTTCTCAAAGCCATATATAATCTAGCACATGCTTACATCCTTATAAGTTAGTATACCTTATTTTTTTCCTTCAAACTTTGTACAACTTTCCTACCTTCCTTAACCATGGTTTTGGTGCATAAAACTCACCATTATAACCCCTAGTCCCTCTTATACATTCCTAGGTCTTCCTAGTACTCAAGAACTCCATGGTTTATCCATTTTCACCAAAATAACCCTTAGTGATCACTAGAACATCCTTAGTCATAAAATCTCCTTAGAACACCTTAAACACTTAGTTTCCTACTCAAATTTCGCCATAGTTTCTCTAGTATATTATCATGCCCAAATGCATTGTTTTCCTCATTCAACCATCTCACACACATCAAGTCCTTTCTCATCATATTTTCTCACACAAATCAACTCATTCATAATAAACTCAATATAGTGCAATAATCTTAAATTGCATAGCACTAAGGCTCTTAAATGACATGGCTCTTAGGCCCTTAAATGACATGGCTCTTAGGCCCGTAAATGACATGAATTTAAACACTGAATTTCCCACATTTAAAAGCTTTCAACCTGTAAATACACCCATCAATCTCATAGTAGTTATAATGCTCTTAAAATCCACCTTAAACTTATCTTAATAACTCATTTCCTTTGGCTCCTTAGTCACAAGTTCAAAAGCTTGGTTAAATTCGTTTTTCCTAGGTTATATAACCCATTACATAATGTAAGATTTAAGCTACATTAGTACTTATCTAAATACCACCCCTTAAACCTTAAACCACCATTAGGTAAGCAATTTACCTTGTTTTTTCCAAGCTTATCTTAACTTCCTCCTTAGACCTTCTTCTTGAATGAATCTCGGCCACCCATTAAATTTCCTTTGCCAATGTTCTAATCAAAATTCAATGACTCACATGAGTGCTAAACAATACACTAACCTTAAGGAATGAAAACCTAGGTTAAAAATGTGTTCTAAGGTATAAAAGTGGATGATTACCTTTGAAGTCTCAAGGTAGACTTGGGCATTGAATGAAATAGGACCTCCACTAGTCCTTGGTGAATAAAACAAGCTAGAACAAGGCATAAAAATGAAGCCCCATGAGTGTAATTTTCGGACATGTGAAGAAGTGATGGAAAGATGATTTTTCTTACATTTTTCTCACCTTGAATGAATGGAGAACCAAATGGGCTCTTCAAACTTGATTTTCCTCCATCAATGGAGTATTTCCATGGCTCCAAAATGAATTTTTCCCAATTTTGAAAAGATAGGAAGCTAGAGCTTGAGCTTACTAAGAATATTATGTGTTTAGTTTTTGATTTGGAGCTAAAATGAAGATTTGGTGGGCAAAGCAAGGTTAGGCAACAATGGTGCTGTTTGGGAACGGTTTAGAACAGAGAAGAAGAATAGGAACTCGTTGGTGAAGAAGAGAAATGAAGAAGAGAGGAGAGAGGTAGGCTAATAAAGGATATTTTGCTTTATAAAAGCAAATAGTAACTTTCTTTACTTTATCTCTTCTTATTTCCTTATTTGATGAAGTCTATGGTGACTCATCCCCTTAAAACCGTGCCCCCCCCCTTACTAATTAGAATACATAAGGCCTTGTTTGGCCATTTAACTAATTAAGGTTGACTTAAGTCAAAACTAGCATTATTTGAGCACTATTCACTAATTAGTGCACATATTCGTGAAATTTTTGGTTTCCCATTGAATTAGGCTTCTTAATGTGATACTAATTAGTACACATGTTTATTAAGGTGTAATCATGGGCATTTAGCCACTCAAAACTCATTTCTAAGACAATTTCTCAAAAAGGTGCTTTAAGGAGTCTTAAAGCACATTTTGTGTTTAAGCTTTTTTTTGAGCTTGGTTTTCTTTGGTAATTGATTTAAAATGTCCATTAGCATATTACTAAAGTCTTATAATGGTATTTGGGTGCTAATCAAAGTCACTCCAAGCTTAAAGCACATTTTTGCCTAAATTGCCCTTAAGGCGTTTTCTTGTGTTTTCCTTGACTTAAATTGTCTACCAATCTTTCTAAGGCATATTTTAGCCTTACCACATCATAATTTGATATTTACTTAGCATACTTAGGTTTGGGGTATTTCAGTAATCAAAATCATAAAATAGTATTCATCATTAACTTATTAACATAAGTACCTCCATTGTCCTAATTTTAGTTGGAAAAATATGTTAATTGATAATGATATATATGCCGCACTACTATCATCATAGAATAATTGAGTTTAGCTGCACCTATTAGTAAAACATAGAAACTATATAGCTGACAATTAACTTGGAGTTTTGAAAATTATTTTGTAAGCTTGTGTTGTTAACCCTTGGAAATACTCGGATATATATATATATATATATATATATATATATGTGTGTGAATTTCATGACATTACAAAAGTAATTCAACACGTCTCACACATCAATGCATTAACCATTAGTTTTCATACATAGATGACTCCGACAACATGTCGAGTTATATTCCTAACCATTTTTACATAACTAACAACTTATATGATTTTTTTTTCAGATAATCCTCCTTCATTCTGGATGTGAACTATAATCCTAGCCACACGTGGCTCACATATATGTATGTTGATAACATCAAAACCCACCACATGATGCTTATAATATTTCCCTTCCACATTATATTTGTTTTTTTTTCAACTACAACTAGAAATATAGTGTAGCTCATGAATGCCTTCAACAATTTTCCAATACATATATTTAGATAACCAATGTCAAATTTGACATTCTAGCTCTAATTCAACCTGGTGTCAAAACACAATTTTCTATTGTCTCAGACCTCAAAGCACCAATAGGATATCACAGATTCAACGCTTCCTTAAATTCTAAGAGTACCTATTTTCAACTCATTTTTGTTCATAGTCATGGCATTTATTCCCGTTTAAATTGAACAAAGAAGTACATATCCACCGTAGCATTAGAAAAGATTTTTCTAACTAGGAATAAAGTGACTCTGAAGAAAACAAACACTTGACAGCAGTCGCAGCAATAACTAGTTGGTGACTATGCTACTAAACTACAATATTTTCACCTTTGTCAAGGCTAAGTTAGAGTATTATTTAATTCTGATTGAAAATGCCATAAAATACACCTACCCACAAGTTAACATGTGTTGTCAAGAGTGCAGTAAAATTCAGGACTAGTGTGCTGTTTTTTTTTAAAAAAAAACAAGCAGACCATAATTTCATCAACTAAACACAATATGTCTAAATAAACCACATTTGTTCAACTATCCAAAATCTGTTCAAATGAATCACATCTATTCGACTAACTGTTATACCCAAAATTTCAACCCCCTCGGAGTAGTCTCTAAGGCATACGTGTTACAAAGGGCAAAATGGTCAAAATGCACCGATGCAGGATTTTCCAAGGACATTCTCGGGATTTTCTATTTTCATATGACTTGTTCATTATCTCCAAACACTTCCAAATATCATAGTCATTATGAAAGGTATTTCATGATTTTCTGATAATATTTATTCTGGAAATTAAGCTTTTAATAAGCTAGTTTCTTTAATAATTAACACATGAAATAACCTCAAAATAGAAATAAAAGGGTTTTCAAAATTAAAATAAATTGTCACATGGTTAGCATGACTACACACAGTCATAACCTGAAATTATTTTATTTGGAACCTTATCCCAAAATTTAAAAGAGAAATTCAATCATTTTTGCAATTTTCTCTCTCCTCTGGAAAGTACCGAAATCAAAACAAAATGTCATGAAATTTTAACACAGGGTAGAGGATGATTATTAGAGACTAATGCCGTTGGAATTTCGTAATTTCGACTTTCCAATAAGTTATGAATTTTGGGAGATTCCAGATTGTGAGATTTTTATCTAATCGGTTATTTAACAAAATAACCCGATTCCAACTCTCAAAATTCCTAAAAATCATTCTTTACCTTCAGTTAAATTTTCATAATTTTTATCGGCTTGCAACATATTTTAAAAAATCAGATTCTCTTAGAGCACAAAATCAAGGTTTTAGATAAAAATTCTGTTCTATCAACTTGGCCATGCTCTTTCTATAAAAGGCCTTCCAAAAAACGACCTAGGGCAGGGTAGATGATCCCCATAGTCAGAAAACACAGCCGTCTACTTGCCTCCCACGTTTTCAACACTCCCAACACCGAAACTCTACCGAAATCATCCCAAAATCACCAAAAACACATTCTTTCTTCTCTCATTGAACTTCCAAGCATCAAAACACCACAAATACAGAACCAAAACGTGCTTAACAACACAAGGAAGAAGAGGTCAGAAGCTCGGGTCAAAGTCGAACCGGATCGGCCACCAACGAAGCTTTCAGAGATTCCCGACGTGAAGGAACAACAAGTTTTCGAAATCAAAACAGGGTAAAAACCAAATTCTCTAACCCTTCTGGTCAAAATACAATTCTGGTTGAAATTGCTAACCGAATTGATTTTTCCTTGCTTCTGAATTAAGGTTTGTTTGTGTTTCTGCCTTCTAACTTGTTCGTTAAGTTTTGCATTAAATTCGATTTCAAATTGAAAACTTTCAATCACTAACGTCTTGTACATCTTTCAGGCTACGCACCCATAAAATTTGAGCCAAAAACACCTTCGGGAACAGCCTCAACGCCGCCGTCCGAGGGCTGTCCGCACCCACGGACGTCATGTCCGGGGTCCCGGACTCACTGTCCGTAAGCCCGGACGCCCACGGACGGCGGCGGGATTTTTAAATTTTAAAAATTTAGGTTTTCTGATAATGTCCGGGCCCACGGACAGCCTGTCCGTGGCCCCGGACTTTACAATTTTCTGTTTTCTGTTTAATTCGACTTTATTTTCATATAGGTTAACTGGGGTCCGTGGTTTCGGACATTAGGTCCGTGGCTACGGACGGAAACAAAATTTGACCTAATTCTGCCTCCGAAACCCTAGTTTAGGTAATTTTAATTTCCACTTTAATTTTCTGTCAAAAAATGCTAAAAAACACAAAAAAAAACAGAAGCTCGCGCACTTAGGTTAAAACGACTCGTAATAAGCCGTAATTAAACCAAGTAGAGGAAAAACGACCTAGGAAGGGTAATGAAAGTAATTGAACCCTAATTAAGTCGAATATCAAGCCCCCGAACCCGAACTCCTTTCCTAATTTGATCTAGGTTAAAATTAGGTGGCGACTCGTAATAGGTTCCAGTGAGCTAGCTTAGGTTTTAATAATTATTGTTATATGACATAGTTATTAATCTTAGGCTATAAGTGGACCTAAAACCCGTTTAGATCCCAATCAAGTTAATCCACATAGGATAGGGTTTAAAATCGAGGCTCACAGACTGGCGACTCTGCTGGGGACAAACTTCTTAATTTTAACTTGCTTAATTTTAAGAAAGAGGGCTTAACTCGAAAAATGTTTATTTGTGGCTTTATTACATTGTTTGTTTACCTTTGTGCGCACTTTAATTCCTGCACCTTTGCATCATATGAGTACGAGGGTCCACGCAAACCAGTTTTACCCCGGGACCCGTTTGAGGGTCCCCTGTCAGGGACTCACACCTTTTAGGTGATGTGAATAAGCGGGGGAAAAGAGGAGGGTGTCGTCTAACCACACCCCCTTAATACCTGGGCTTTAGCCCCAAGCGTTTTCCTGGTAGTGCCCTTACCTAGCCCTTTGTTTGGTCAGTCAAAGACCCGACCGTAGACGCACACCTTCAGGTGATGTGAAAAGAGTGGGGAAGCCCAAAGAGAATAGCGTGCAAGCCCTATTCCTTTGTGGTGACCTGGGCCCGCGCCCCAAGCACCTCTCCGGATTGATCCATACCCTGTTTGATTTAAACGTCTAGTGAGGACATGTTGAATTTGTGTGGGCCTTGTTTGCTTGTGTGATCGGCCCACTACCCAGCCTAGAGATTGATAGGAACTTCTCCTACATCGACCTAGCCCAACACGAATTGGCAGCTCTATTTGTTTGCGGCCCAGAGGCCCTGTTTGGTTTAACATGTGAGTCGTTCAGGCTTCGGCTCAAAAGCCTAGACTAAGGTGATTTCTCTTCCGGCCCAATTTGAATTATCCAATTAGTCCTAGGCCCATAAAAAAGAGATCCACTTGAACTTGAGATAACTCACAAGTCCTGAAAATAAAACCTTTTTCGGTTTAGCAACCATCTTCTCTGGCCCGAAGAAAGTTAGGCCCATTTATGATTTAGGGACCATTCCAGCTCATGTGCTTTACTTTATGCCCAAACACATTCCGGCCCAAGGGCTCATTCTGGTCTAGGTAGACTTCTTATCATGACCCTAACCCAAAATCCTAGATCTAGGTGTCATCTTTTAGGCCCAACCAAAATCACTCGGCCCAAATTCCAGTTCACATATAGAACAATCATTCTGGCCCAGTACCACACTCATAACTCATTCCGTTCGAGCCCATAGACCAATTCATAGTTTTGGCCCATGAGCTTCGGTTCATAAAACATTTGGATCCAGGATAGTTTGCATAACTCATTCATTCCAGTTTCCGGCTTCAAAGCCCAACAAGAGCATCAAACAAATCTAGACTTCAAGGCTTATCCTTCGGCCCAACGGCCCATTCGCGGTCCATGTGATTTCTTTCAGCTTGTTTGCTCAATTCCTGGATTCAGACCTACATGTCCGTTCTAGTCTAGGAATCACTCTAGTCTATGCACTTCACTCCCAGTTTGGCGAAGACTCAGGCCCAATTGCTTCCTACATAACCCATAGGTATTCCTAGTTCGGACATCTTACAGGGCCTACTCGAAGTTTGGAAGGAAGACGATCACAGTCATCTTAGCGACATCCCAGCGGTCAAGAGCTCGAGTCTTCAGCATGCCGACTTCAGACGGTTCAGCAGGATTTCGATTCAATAGAAATTTTAGGGTTCCTATGCATTCTACTGCATAACCTGCCATAACACTCATCTTTCAAATGCACCTCTCATGTTTTTCAAAGAATGATCATTTTCAAACCACTAATAAGAAGCATCGATTTTGTTGAATCATCTTCTTCCTCATGTTCACAAATGAATGACTTTTTCAAGTCTAAATGATAACACAAAAAAAAGGGTTTTGTTTCACACAAGTTTCTTTTGAGAAAATGGTTCATGAATTAATTATTTCCCGACAATGGAACACAAAGACTTGTATTTTGTTTCTGAAGTTTTGAGCATGCCTTACCAAACCCCACATCTTATCCCAAAACATCCAAATAACCCCCAAAGCGGTTCCAAATCCATATCTTTTAAATTGTCGTCACTAACCCCAAATCGATACTGGGGGCAATCTGAGTTTAGGTTCGTCATCTTTCATCTTTCGTTTAAGCGTGTGAACTAGTCTCTGAGTGAAATTCACGAGAGTGTCTTGAGCGGAAAAACCATGAGCAAACGAGCGTGTCATTTTTACACGACTCCGGTGAGACCACATCCAAAGGTGAGGTAAACGGCATAACTCCGACCGAAGGAGATAATTTGTAAATTTACGCTTAGACCTGTGAAAAGTAACAAAGAGCGGATACACAACTATCAGGAATGACGAAGCGCCTAGGTACAGCACCACATAGCCAAAAGCTTGTGAACCCTGACATTAAACCCTAGGTACCCCCGCTGAGCCTTTCGTATATCCCTTTTTGACATTATGAACTCCACAAAATAACCCGGCCAATGATGAATGACCGACCCGGTGACCAAAGGAAGCGAGGAGCCCGACTCTCAGATAACATTCCCATCATTCCAAAGAAGCAATGCCGCTATCAGCATGACAAAGTGATCCGCAAATGGTCCCAAAGTGACACAGGATCAACAGAGCTCACATCAAAACAGCTCTCGAAGCCCAAAACCGGGAAACACAAGAACCCCGAAGGCAAAGCCAAGAAAGATTAAAACAAAAGGCAAACCCGAAGTGCCTCGAAGAAATCCAAATGACAAAAAGAGAAAAGGTGTAAAGGACAACTTCAAAAGTCCAGGTCCAGAAGCTCGAAAGCAACGTCAACATGAAGCAGCTAGACGACTTCAAGACAAGGGAGATGAATCCAAGAGAAGATGCAAGGTGCAGCTTTGGTCACCCCTTTTAAGCTCCACATACCTCAAATATCCCTCCATGGTCCCGTTGTCTTTCATCACACCCTATGGCCACGTTATAAGCCTTAAAGACTTCCGACTTGATAGTTGTGTGTCCAATCACGTGAAAGTAACAGATCGAATGCGTAAATTCATCAAATATCAAATTCAATGGTCAAGAAGTTGTGACCGTAGGTGAGAAACGAGTGCAAGAATCAAACACTTTGAGTGTAAAGCACCACATCAAGACACAATCCTTGACCATGTGAGGATAAGACTTGTTCGCATGTTTAATCAAAGAAAATACTGGGGGCAATCGATCGTTCCGATCGATTGCCATGAACTCTAGCTCAGATTGCCTTAAGGAACAATACTGGGGGCAATTGTTGGTTCCAACAATTGCCATGACAACACCAACGGAAACCCAAAGCGTGGGCACCACAAACACCACCACGCAGGCCCACATAAGCCCTTACCACGTAGGCCCACATAAGCCCTTACCCTCACATCATACCACACATGCCCACATAAGCCTTAACCTCCACACAAACACTCTCAGGCCCGTCACTGGTCTTACCTCCACAAAACATCAGCTCATCTTAATCCAAATCACCATCCAAAATCACACCCCAACCCCAGGCTTGTCATAAATCCTGAACACCAGCAAAAGCTTTCAGCACCACAATGAACACCACACATTTCCATTAGTATCGTGTTCATCCTCTGAGAAAAAAATTGCAGGTCTGGAACTCTTAGTCAGGAAATGATTATTTCGCTTTCCTTTCTTAACAGTGTTTTTCTCAAGCATTGCCATGTTTGGCACATTTTCAGCTATTTCTTGCTTTGTGCAAATTTTCGGTTTTCGCAAGCACTTCAATTTCACTTTGCAATACTCGGGTAAACCTTGTCATCTCCATGTTTGGAACCTTAACAATTTGATCACAATGACAATCATTTGCATAAAACGTGTTTTGCATCCTCACATCATCAAGCATACTGCATTTGCCTGGTCAAGTTTAGATGGATCTCGGTCTCCATAAGCAACCGAGTAGATTGGGTCTCGGTCTCCATAAGCAACCGAGTAGATTGGGTCTCGGTCTCCATAAGCAACCGAGTAGAATGGATCTCAGTCTCCATAAGCAACTGAGTTAGATGGATCTCGGTCTCCATAAGCAACCGAGTAGAATGGATCTCAGTCTCCATAAGCAACTGAGTTAGATGGATCTCGGTCTCCATAAGCAACCGAGTAGATTGGGTCTCGGTCTCCATAAGCAACCGAGTAGATTGGATCTCGGTCTCCATAAGCAACCGAGTAGAGTGGGTCTCGGTCTCCATAAGCAACCGAGTAGATTGGATCTCGGTCTCCATAAGCAACCGAGTAGATTGGGTCTCAGTCTCCATAAGCAACTGAGTTAGATGGGTCTCGGTCTCCATAAGCAACCGAGTAGAGTGGGTCTCGGTCTCCGTAAGCAACCGAGTAGGATGGATCTCAGTCTCCATAAGCAACTGAGTTAAGATGAGTCTCATCCCTAAACCTTAGGCACACATAAGACCTACCCTACATTCTATCCTTTTAGGCACACATAAGACCTACCCTACATTCAATCCTTTTAGGCACACGTAAGACCTACCCTACATTCAAATCCTTTCAGGCACCCATAAGGCCTACCCTACAGGCACCCATAAGACCTCCCTTATTCATTCACTTTAGGCTCGTCATAAGACCTAGCACCATCCTTAGGTTCGTCATAAGACCTGGAGTCATCCCTTTAGGCTCGTAGTAAGACCTAACACCACTCCTTAGCTTACCTGCTTCCATTAAACACATTCCATTCATTTCATTCATTATAGGTAGTCAACGCCTTAGAATAGCTTGACATTATTTCATTCATTATAGGTAGTCAACGCCTTAGAATAGCTTGACATCATTTCATTATAGGTAGTCAACGCCTTAGAATAGCTTGACATCATTTCCACATTTTAGGTTGTCAACGCCTTAGAATCGCTTGACATTATCTCATTTCCACATTTTAGGTTGTCAACGCCTTAGAATCGCTTGACATTATCTCATTTCCACATTTTAGGTTGTCAACGCCTTAGAATCGCTTGACATTATCTCATTTCCACATTTTAGGTTGTCAACGCCTTAGAATCGCTTGACATTATCTCATTTCCACATTTTAGGTTGTCAACGCCTTAGAATCGCTTGACATTATCTCATTTCCACATTTTAGGTTGTCAACGCCTTAGAATCGCTTGACATTATCTCATTTCCACATTTTAGGTTGTCAACGCCTTAGAATCGCTTGACATTATCTCATTTCCACATTTTAGGTTGTCAACGCCTTAGAATCGCTTGACATTATCTCATTTCCACATTTTAGGTTGTCAACGCCTTAGAACCGCTTGACATTGCTTCATTTCACTTTACTTGCAGGCAGTCAACATCTTAGAATAGTTTGACATCATATCATCATTATAGGTAGTCAGCGCCTTAGAATAGCTCGACACAATTTTCAGTTTTCGATAACATGCAGGGTCTTGGAAACATTTGAAATTTTGGGGTATCACTCAAGCATCAACTAGCCTTCTCACTTTCATTACAAAGTCCAGTTGACGGGGGGTAATCTGTTATACCCAAAATTTCAACCCCCTCGGAGTAGTCTCTAAGGCATACGTGTTACAAAGGGCAAAATGGTCAAAATGCACCGATGCAGGATTTTCCAAGGACATTCTCGGGATTTTCTATTTTCATATGACTTGTTCATTATCTCCAAACACTTCCAAATATCATAGTCATTATGAAAGGTATTTCATGATTTTCTGATAATATTTATTCTGGAAATTAAGCTTTTAATAAGCTAGTTTCTTTAATAATTAACACATGAAATAACCTCAAAATAGAAATAAAAGGGTTTTCAAAATTAAAATAAAATTGTCACATGGTTAGCATGACTACACACAGTCATAAACCTGAAATTTTTTATTTGGAACCTTATCCCAAAATTTAAAAGAGAAATTCAATCATTTTTGCAATTTTCTCTCTCCTCTGGAAAGTACCGAAATCAAAACAAAATGTCATGAAATTTTAACACAGGGTAGAGGATGATTATTAGAGACTAATGCCGTTGGAATTTCGTAATTTCGACTTTCCAATAATAAGTTATGAATTTTGGGAGATTCCAGATTGTGAGATTTTTATCTAATCGGTTATTTAACAAAATAACCCGATTCCAACTCTCAAAATTCCTAAAAATCATTCTTTACCTTCAGTTAAATTTTCATAATTTTTATCGGCTTGCAACATATTTTAAAAAAATCAGATTCTCTTAGAGCACAAAATCAAGGTTTTAGATAAAAATTCTGTTCTATCAACTTGGCCATGCTCTTTCTATAAAAGGCCTTCCAAAAAACGACCTAGGGCAGGGTAGATGATCCCCATAGTCAGAAAACACAGCCGTCTACTTGCCTCCCACGTTTTCAACACTCCCAACACCGAAACTCTACCGAAATCATCCCAAAATCACCAAAAACACATTCTTTCTTCTCTCATTGAACTTCCAAGCATCAAAACACCACAAATACAGAACCAAAACGTGCTTAACAACACAAGGAAGAAGAGGTCAGAAGCTCGGGTCAAAGTCGAACCGGATCGGCCACCAACGAAGCTTTCAGAGATTCCCGACGTGAAGGAACAACAAGTTTTCGAAATCAAAACAGGGTAAAAACCAAATTCTCTAACCCTTCTGGTCAAAATACAATTCTGGTTGAAATTGCTAACCGAATTGATTTTTCCTTGCTTCTGAATTTAAGGTTTGTTTGTTTCTGCCTTCTAACTTGTTCGTTAAGTTTGCATTAAATTCGATTTCAAATTGAAAACTTTCAATCACTAACGTCTTGTACATCTTTCAGGCTACGCACCCATAAAATTTGAGCCAAAAACACCTTCGGGAACAGCCTCAACGCCGCCGTCCGAGGGCTGTCCGCACCCACGGACGTCATGTCCGGGGTCCCGGACTCACTGTCCGTAAGCCCGGACGCCCACGGACGGCGGCGGGATTTTTAAATTTTAAAAATTTAGGTTTTCTGATAATGTCCGGGCCCACGGACAGCCTGTCCGTGGCCCCGGACTTTACAATTTTTGTTTTCTGTTTAATTCGACTTTATTTTCATATAGGTTAACTGGGGTCCGTGGTTTCGGACATTAGGTCCGTGGCTACGGACGGAAACAAAATTTGACCTAATCCTGCCTCCGAAACCCTAGTTTAGGTAATTTTAATTTCCACTTTAATTTTCTGTCAAAAAATGCTAAAAAACACAAAAAAAAAAACAGAAGCTCGCGCACTTAGGTTAAAACGACTCGTAATAAGCCGTAATTAAACCAAGTAGAGGAAAAACGACCTAGGAAGGGTAATGAAAGTAATTGAACCCTAATTAAGTCGAATATCAAGCCCCCGAACCCGAACGCTCCTTTCCTAATTTGATCTAGGTTAAAATTAGGTGGCGACTCGTAATAGGTTCCAGTGAGCTAGCTTAGGTTTTAATAATTATTGTTATATGACATAGTTATTAATCTTAGGCTATAAGTGGACCTAAAACCCGTTTAGATCCCAATCAAGTTAATCCACATACGATAGGGTTTAAAATCGAGGCTCACACTAACCCACAATTTATTTGGGTGCAGCTTAAGGAGATAAGAATACAGGAACCAGCAAGAAAGAGAGCACCTTCCCTACTCAAAATCTGTCGCACCGTATACCCTAACTGGCTTTGGAAATAGTAGTGACATGTTACTGCATAAAATGCTTATCGTTGTTTCATTAGGTGTAACAGAAAAACAAAACAACAGCCTGGTTTTTGGATGCTGCAACAGCAGGAACAACACTGCTGTTATAATTCTCATCATCTGTGAATACAATCTATTTTTTTTAATTCTGCAACAGCAGGACTGCACTGCTGTTTAATGCTTATCATTTGTGAACAATATCTGATTTATGAATTCTATAACAGCAGCAACAGTAGGACTACATTGTTGTTTATAATGCTTATAATTGTGAATCAATCTGGTTTATGGATTCTAGAACCGCAGAATTATACAACTGCTTATCGTGTTTATCATTTATGAACACAATCTGGTTTTTTTTTTGGATTCTGTAACACCATGTTACTACTTATAAGGCTTATTGTTCTTTTAGCAAGGTGCTGATCAGAACTTCAATTGTTGTAATAGACAGTGGTACCATTGCTACTGATTATATGTTCATCACTTGCTTTACTGGTGTGACTAAACAAAGAGAACTTCTATGTTTTAATTACTGGGAGAAGAGCATAAGTTTGCTGTATATCACCGTTTCATAAATGAACTGATTTAAAGCCCTTTTGTCCAATCTGGTGTGCGAGTTTGCAGCAATTCCGCTGATGATTTATCACATCAGAGGCGTATACACTAGAATGGAATGAAGAGATATGCACAGTATGTTCCTGTTATTCATACAAAAGTGTAGATTCAAGAAGAGTATGAGGAGAACTCAACAGCACAGTACAAAAATGAAGAGTGCAGAAGTTGTACATTTTGTTTTCCTGAATCATTACCGTGAGAAAAGAATGAGCATGAGGCAGTACATGTTCCAGTTTGTTGTAGATTACTATGAGTTAGGAAAGAAAGAACAGATAGTATTTGCATCCATCAACTTGTGCAAAATTGCCATCAGTTATAAAGAATGAAAACTGAACAAGGGACTTGCAAAGTTACCGTGAGAACAAACCAAGACCAGAATGAAGATCGACAGAATGTGTGTTCTTGCTCGCCAATTTTGGTTTGCGGTGGAGTTCCAGTAATTTAGCACATGAAGGCGCAGATGCATGATGAGAAATTAAGATCAGAAATGCAGAAAAAGAGGGAAGAGCAGAAGTTGTGTTTTCCCTTGTTTGCTGATTGGGGTTGGAACAGCAAGGAATGAAGAGAAGGCGTTGCCCTGTTGGTCGCTAGTACAGGTTACAAAACTGCCGATAGTTAAGAGAATGAAGAAAAGAGGCAGGACGTGGCATACTTGCCACCACATTTATTTTTTTTTATAATTTTTACTCATTTGCCAATTAAGGAGATAATATGAGTATTAGTTTACAATATAAAAATCCGTCTTAATTTATTTTCACGTTATTTGATTTATTTAAGTGCTTTTATCTTAATTTAATTCCTCTCCACTAACATATTAATCTTGTTATAATTTTTTTTGTAATGTGTATATTACATGTTACATCCATTTTCTTTTATTATTTAATTTATTCTTTAGATATACTCTTACATCTAAGGATATATTTTATAGTATAATTAAATCAATTAACTATTGTTTATTTTTGTATATTCTTTAATATACTATATCTCATATTGTATACTTAAATCTATTAATCCTTATATTATTTTCTATTCTATTTTAAGATTATTTAGCTTGGTTTAAGGTTTAATACACCCCTTTTAAAACCTAATAAATATTATACAATTACAATTTAGACAAACTCTTTTAATCATAAGAAATTTTTTTTATATATAATGAATTCTAACAGCCCATTTTCAATTATAAGGATATTTATTCCTATAATGGAGTTTAGTAAACCTTGTAAAATGATCATAAATTTATTACATGATCCATAATAAGACTTACTTAATATATCTTCTTAAATTAATGATCATTATATACATACCATTTTAATAATGTCCTTTTTAACCCGTACATACATTTATACACAAATTGATAGTAATGGTTAAATAAACTCTTTTTCTTAACCTCCTCAAGATCGTTTATATTCTATTGTTTCTATTTACATATTTAAGATATTTAACCTTTCATTAATCACCTTTATTTAATAATATATTATTAATTAGGGTAATTAGTATTTGAGATATTTCAATCTACCCCCCTTAAAAGGACTTTGTCCCGAAGTCACATATCCCAATTCACAATCCTAGGAAGTTCAATCCTGATAGGTTATGCATCTATCCAATGTAACTCTAAAACGTATATCTATTCGATATAGCATTCACAATTATCATAATAGGCTTATACATCACATAGCCCTCCTTTGTGGCATTCACTTAATCATATATGGGTATGGGTGATCCATCAACACCTTATTTCCTATCAATGTTAATACCTTAACAACCCCCCGAGGCGCCCATATCATTCCATAGCTAATTATTCATCCACACATATCTGGTGTCCTCTTGTAGGGAGTTTCGAGAATCGTCCAACCCCGACGTGGTCAGTGTCAGTGTTGAACTATCTCTCGCTCCAATTTGTGTTTGGTCTCCCTTGATCGGACCAGGATCAAGTTCGACCTCCCACGTCAATTTCAAACAATCAATTAATTACCCAATTCTAGTGTTATTTCTCATAATATCTACCACGCTGCGTTCAAATGATATGCAAGTCAACTATTATGATTAATCTAGTCATAAGCATGCAGGTTGTATACAACACATCCATGGGACTAAGTTCCTGTACTTTTCATTCATCCTTTTTCCTAGAGGGTTTAACTATCACTAGGCTACCCAATGATTCCATACCGATATCGCTGGAGTTCCTACTCCCCTTGTATTCTCAAATAAGAGCTAACAAGTTTGACATTTTTATGTCAAGTATATGAGTATACATATAAAAGTATCATACAAGTATCATATAGGATATATCATAGATAAGTGTATAAACGTATACAACTAAGTATCTCATAGGATACTTAACACACAAGCAAGTGCACAAATGCACATACTAACACATAACTGAGTATGCCCCTCATACAAAACAAATTAAACAATCCACAAAAACAACGTATGCCCCGCATACTACTCACCAAAACTTAGTACATGTATGTGCACAACCAAAAGGCTCTACCCCCCTTAAAAAGGGTTACGCCCCCGTACCCCACAAGTATACAACATCAGCTATGCAAAGAGCGTTGGATACTTGGCTCTCCTAGAGTTCTCCAACTCCCATGGTTCGACCAAAGGACTTTAACCTTTTCAATGGTCTTGTTCCTGGTCTCCCTCGTTTTGTATTGATACTTCGGAGTGGAGTCTTATCATATCTGAGAGACAGGTCTATCTCTAGTCACTTGGCTCTAAGAGAAAATATACTAAGGTGAGGCGCATACTTTTTCGGCCAAAGGCATGGAGTACATTGTGCGCTCTCCTTAACACGTTCTAATGGGCCCACTCGCTCCGTAGTGAGGTGCAGACCCACGAACCTAGGGCTTAGTTTGCCCTTTTCATTCCTATTAATGTATTATAAATTGTTTATTAGCAATAAATTGTTGCTGACCCCGTTCCGACGTGATGGGGCTATCCATTCGTAATTGTGGAAACAGAGGTATCTTAATCGGCATGGTTTGTTAATTGTACGTGTGCTCGATTAGATCTAAATCGTATGTCTATCCAGATGTTGTGGATTACTAGCACACCTGCGCGGAATATATTATCAAGTGTTATTGTCTCCACTCACTAGTTTTTAGTTGAGGTGAAGTATGACATTTGGCTATCATTAGAAGTAGGTGATCTCTGCACCAGTCTCTGTAATATTGAGATGTCGTAGCTTACATGTCCACAGAGATAACCGTCATCATCCCTTGTCTACAGGTTGTTTTGTTCCTGAGTAATACGTTAGTTGTAGTTACTTCTTATTGACGTATATTGTATTTTACTGTAGACGGTCTAACAACAATGTTAGTATGGTTCACCCTGCTTTGCGCTAAGGGAATCCATCTGTTGTTCTCTTTTTTGTGTTCTGCATCTTTTGGCACCCCGTATGGGTATGCTCTTTGGCACTTGGGGCACTTGTCCCCTAGTATGTTTCGTATGTTTTCTATTTTTCATGTTATCCCACCAGGAGTGTAATTGTACACTCATGTGTTTCTGTGTGGTTATACACGGTTGAATGCTACATTTAATTGTTGCATTTCCTTGAATGGTCTAGGCTGTTGTATAGCCTGTCTTCAATTTTAGTTCCTTATAATTGAGTTTTTATGCGAGTTTTACTCGTCTGTTATTCGCCAACATATTTATTATTTATGGTTGTTTACAATGGTTGCTTCCGTGCGCGTCATATCTTAGTTGATTCGATGGTTATAAGTTATTGTGAGATTTTCTTTATGGTTTGAGGCATCCGCTAGTGTACTAGCTTTGCTTTTATTTTATTGTATGGTATTGTGTTTATGTTCAACCCGTTTAGGTGAAAGCATACCATTGCCCTCAATTTGAGCGTACAGTGGTTGTTACATCGTACCATATTACCTTGTGTTTTTCGTTTGGAGAGTAGTCCTCTTAATGCCCCTCTTTCGGGTGGCGTTTACTATCATTAAAAATGTTCTTTTAGATAACCAGGATTGTGCTTGTGTAGGTAACTCTTGATCTCTATGAGGATTTTATATATTGACTCGCCCATCTAATGGGCTTTCATGCCTTGTCATTTAGTTGTCTATCGGCTCTCTCGTGTTTCAGGAGGTTTTCTTTAACGTTATTGTGTTTGTAACCACTCCTTTGTGGAGCTACGACTTTGGTCATGTTATACTCGAGGTTTTTGGTTCCTCTAGTTGTTGGGGTAAAACCTAACGGTAAATTGTGTTGGGGGTTTAACCTAACGGCAAGTGTACCGGTCGATTATAGCAAGTTTAAATCTCGGAGTATTCCCTGAGTATCGAATCCAAGGAGGCAGCGGCTAGTTTAATTTCTACTTACACACAAAACAAGAATAATATAAAAATAACAGGAAATTGGGGGTTTTTGTATGTGATGGTGAATATTGTAAAGGAGTTCAATAAGCAGTAAATAACAAGTAAATAATTGTTTTGGTTTTTGTTTGATAAGGGAAATTCCGGTTTACTACTTCTCTCTAGATTGCAATTACTTCCCCTAAGTGATTTCTACAGTATTCTGAATAAAACCCTAGAATAAAGATAACTCGTAGTCGGTCTCCCACTCCACGAATTCTAATTAGCAAAGACTGAATCCTAACTCTCGTTATGAATCCACTGTTTACTAATTGCTTTAAGTGTAGTCTAGATTAACGGTCAACTAGTGTTTTAGAGGAATTACCATCTCTATACTAACTGGTTCTTTCCCTGTAGTCAATTGATAGCCGCAGTTCTCACTTATAAGCTAACAAACTGATAAACTTATTTAATTGATCAGATTAACAAGTCTAGGAATTCATAAGGGAAAAGAACTTTATTCTATTGTACTGTAGAAAATCACAAAGGTTCAGAAATAATTATTCTAGAGATACATATTAAACCGAAATTAAAAGCGACTACTCAGCCATAGACAAAATAACAATGCTCAATATAAACATCATAAGGATAGAGGGATTTTGCAGAAAAACTGATTTTAGAAGCCGTGGACGATTCTGCAAATTCCACAATCGTCTGGGTCATGTCCGGCTGTCTTGGGTCGGACGTAGATCCGGACACGTTGTCCTGGTGCTGTCCGGATCCGGACGTCAATCCGGACGCGGGTAAATGAAGCGCTGCGAGCAGGGTTTTGTCTGTGAGTGAGGGTGAAGGTTTACGGAGAAGGATTTATGACTAGGGATGGAGCGAGTCATGGATGAGAGGTTTATGTAGAGAGGAGGAGAGGATTAGACTCTGAGAGTCTGGGACCATTTGAAATGAAATAGAAGGTGGGTTTATATAGGATTAGAAAGGAAAACAAACGTTAGTGGAGGTTTGGTGTGTTGTGAGTAATTGAGCATGGGTGCCTTAATTTAAGGGGAGTATGGGCAAAGCTTGCTTTCGGTTGATAATTGCGCCGAAAGCCAATTATCAGCGCGATTGCATTTTTATTTTTCAGCTCTGTGTGACGTCCGGATCTGTGTCCGGATCCGGACGTGAGACAGCGGTTTTGGATCTGAATCTCGGAATATGTCGGATCGCTGTCCGGATCCGGACAAGACACAGAATTCTCGGTTGGGTCACGTCCGGCTAAGTTGACCCGGACAGAGATCCGGACGTGAGACGTCCGGTTCTGCGTCCGGCCAAGTTGACCCGGACACGACCAATTTTTGTGTCTCTTTCCCTGATTTGTTCCCCGTTTGTTGCGTTGTAGTCCTTATGATGTAAAATCTTCATTTCCCTGGGTTTTTCCTATATTTAACATATAAAGTGCATCAGTTCATATCAAAACATCAATCTTAGAAAAAACACAGAATAAGTGGGAAACATTGCTTAAATTGTAGCAGATTATAAGGTAATTAAGCCTTTAAAAGCCTATATGTTTCACACTTATCAACTTCCTCACACTTAAGCTTTTGCTTGTCCTCAAGCAAATATAAGGAATAAGAATATCTCTAAAACCGTCAAATAATCTCAAAATTAAACAAGTGCAGGGTGAAATCAAACAAAGTGATAAATGAAAGAATAATCTTGCTCTTTAGAGGTAGGTTTTCACAAATAGTGAAAGAAGAACAATTTTGTAAAAGCATAGAGAAACTAGATTATAGAAAACAAGTTAGTTTAGCTTGGGACTTTCCACCAATTTTCATTCCTCTAACCTTTGGATGACAAGGGGTGTGAAGTACTGCCTTATTCCGCAATACCTTTCAACACCACGCACTCATGATCAAAAGTATAATTTTTAACTGCAATTATCTCTTTTGTAAGCGAAAGCATTTATCTCCAAGAGTTATGTATAAAACAAACTAATATTTGAGATCTTGCAGAGTTATTCCGTAACCCAAACTTTTCTCTCTATCCTTGAGATGGTGTTGGGCCAACTATCCCAGATCCCGAGACCTTAGGTAGATAGGTGTTAAGGCACCCTTAAGACTTAATAACCGGATAGACGAGGCCTGCTATTGTTAGGAAAAAAATTTTTGATCAGTGGAGTACCTTGCCTTATCCTTTTCATTCCAAACATTCACTTAATTTCCAAAATCCCAAGCTAAAATAATTTTGTTTCCACAACTAGCTAATCCACCTAGTTTCAGTGAAAATAGAGTATTTTTGAAATAAAATTATTTATCAAACCTCATCAAGCAAAACGATTCTTACGGTTGTCACTTGGTTTAATTTCAAATGCTCCTGTAATTTTTTTTTTGGTGTGCACAGTCATTAGAGCAGCAAAAAGCAAGTGTGGCATTAAAGAACAACTAGCATGTTTTCAGGGAAAGGTCTTTCCTTCCTCACACTTAAGAGGAGCAATGTCCTCATTGTTCATAGAAAAAGCAGTGAAAAGATCTTTCAAAACATGCTATATTCATAATAGACGCATAAGCAATAAATAACCCTCAACGCAAGAAAGGTGGAACATAATAAGTAAAATTAGGAACTGAGACTCCCCTGGTGTTATAGATTGAGGAAGATGGTCTTCCTCACACTTGAAGTTTTTCAGGGGTCGAGATATTCCTCATGAGTCACAGACAGCATGCGTGTCGTCCAGAGCAAAAGTTGCGAGTTTCTAAACGATAAACAAATGCAGTGAGAAACCGAAACAGCAAGAAAAGAGAAGCAAATAATGCACCAATACCCGAAACCGACCGAGCAGCATGTTCTATTTGAACATATTCTGGCACATAGTTGTTCTATGAGAACCAAGGCATTAAAACATCCAAACATGGCAAATAATAACAATAAACAGTAGAACATTAACCTAGAAAACAATTGCAGATTTTTTTTTTGTGTGTGTCCGGATCAACTTGGCCGGACGCAGAACCGGACGTATCATGTCCGGATTTGCGTCCGGCTGGATTTAGCCGGACACGTTGAAAACTTTTTTTTTTCTCTCACCCCACCATTACTATTTTTTTTATTCTTTTATTTTTTTTACATGTCCGGATCCACGTCCGGGTAAACTTAGCCGGACACACTAGGGTTTTCTAGAGTCCAGATTTGCGTCCGGCTGTATTTAGCCGGACATGTTGAAAACTTTTTTTTTATATATATATTTTTTAATATTATTAAAATAAAACCATTAATCTAAAACACCTCATTATTTTAAAAATAAAAACATTTCCAAAAAATTAAACAAAGATAAAAAAACACAAGAAATGCATAAATAAAATAGCCAGAGTGTTAAAGGACTCCCTGATCAGTGGTGAACAATGCCATGATATTTCCCCACACTTGAGTTCAGTTTAGCATTAGAATGAAGTACCTGAAAGATTAAATCTGCAAAACCAGAAGAACTCAAGTGGAACCAGGTAGAGTTATCTATTGAAATAGGGGAGTCGTGGCTCTTGCAGTAAAATAATTAAAAGTCTCAACAAATAAAAGAAGATTATATCAAAGGAAAATTATATCAAACAAAAGGAAAGTGTAAAAAGAAAGTAGGGAGGAGAATTTTTTGCTGGTGGGTTGCCTCCCACCAAGCTGCCCATCTTTTCGGTCTTTGGCTAGACCTTGTTTTTGTTCTCAAGAGATTCCAGAAGATTGAGCCGTCATTGAAACCTGGTGACACGAACTCCGAGAAGCTTCCAAAACGTTTTTCGAAGACCTACCAGCATAAAACAGTAGCTTCTCACCCTCTGCATTCAAAGTGATCGTTCCATGAGCAACTTCAATTCGAGCGTCGGCTGTCGCTAGGAAGGGTCTTCCAAGGATAATAGGGACCGTTGGGTCTGCAGCCATGTCGAGTACGACAAAGTCGTAGGGGAAATACAGATGCTCCACCTTAACCATCACATCCTTTGCAATTCCACAAGGGTAAACCATGGAGCGATCTGCCAGCTGAAGCGTCATTCGTGTAGGCTGTAAGTCTCCAATTCCAAGCTTTTCAAATAGGGCGTATGGCATGAGACTAATTGACGCTCCTAAATCAGCAAGACAATGGTCAAAGTCAATGTCTCCTACTTTACATGGAATTGTGAAGCTTCCAGGATCTTTGCATTTTTCTGGTAAGCGCTTCTGTATGATTGCTGAACAAGTCTCTGTGAGCTGAATAGTTGATAAGTGTGAAATATATCTATTTTTAGGGCTTTAATTTTTCATATTTTCATAACAATTCATGTCATATTTCTCACTTATCTTATGCTTTTCTAAGATTTATATTTTGATGAGAGCTAATATATTTTATATGTCGAATACAGGAAAATATCGTCACATATACATATATATATATATATATAACATGTATGTATATATATACGTACATATTATATATATATATGTATTATATATGCGTGTATACATTGGACGGACTTGGGCTGCACATTGTTACAATTTGAATATTGGTGGGCTGAACCGGAAGTAAGGGGCACCGAAATTTGGTATTGGAAGCATTATTGACTGGGTCGAAGTCACAGGTTAAAAAAAGAAGCGAAACAGTCCGGCTCTTTGGATTGTACGCAGCCCTCGTGCCATGGCTATTGCTTAAACAATTCTGAAAAGAGGGCTGCCATATTTGTGGGCTGCACGGTTCCTTGCTTTGAAAAACTTCACGTGCCCATATTGAATGAAAAGAGAGGCGGGCCAGCAAGTGACGTGGCTGAATTGACATTAAAAAAAAGAAGTAAAAAAGGGGCTGGAGTATATCATTCCTGGACGCGGAAAAGATCAAATAAAAAAAGACGGACGAACAAGGAAAGATAAAAATTTATGTATTTTTATCAGCCTTAGAGATAAAAGTTCGCTGCTATATATACAGAGGGGGGCCGAGCCATATTACCGCAGTATACATTCATTACCCAGTATACATTCCATTACCCATCATCCTTCATATTCACCAGCCCATCCCATTCATCCTCGACACCGCCATCTTGCCCCACTGCTACGCTGCTGCCCTTCGTCATCCGTACTACCCATCGCCACCATCTCCATCATCCCTAGTGTAATGCCCAACCTTAATCCAGAAATTTTTGCGCGGAAGCGAGACCCCAAGGGGCTCTTACGGATTAGGCCATAAGACCAATTAGGCATCACCGGCGTTGGGTCCAAAGACCCAACCAGCCTATTTCTCAGTGCAGATGGAACAACCATCCACTTAGCCACAAGCAAGAGTCGAGAGTGGACTTAATCCTCCCAACGACAAGTTCCTTCACTGACTCACATTCCCGTGGCCCAAATGCCTCGGTCGAATGCCAGGCCACAGCTCAGACTGAGTCAACTCCGTCCCTCTCCCTGCAGCCCGAGTACATGTGCGTCCCTTAGCGGCCGCACTCGTCCTCGGCACCGTCGGGCCTCCAACAGTCCAACAGCCAAAGACCCCAACTAGTACGAGTCAGTAAGGTGTGCTAACGCGGACCACGTCGCACCCTGTCTCCGCCCTGTTCCAGGACTCAACACTTGCCGAACCGTAAGACGGCTCTGATGTGCAATGCCCCTTGCACCTTTCGTGGCAGGAGTCATACAATCAGGACAACCCATAGTTGCCTCGTGCCAGTGTTCACACCAGCACTCGCAACCTAAGGGCCGGCATTGATCACAAAGTGCTCACTACCTCTTGGAGTCAATACCAAGCCTTCTGGGAACATGCAAGCTCATAGGCTTACTCGGTCCCCATCAGGCCCGGGCAGATGCCCTCCACAACACCCGCTAACTGACCTAAGGGTCAGCACTGAGCACAACGTGCTCAGACTATTGGAGTCGCTACCAAGCCACCCTGGCAGTGTGTATACCCGAAGGCATACCCGGTCCTTACTAGGCCCGGACGGGTGTCCTCCACAACACCCGCTAACTCGGCCCTCGCTCAAGTCACAAGCTGGCGCAACCCAGCTCGGCCAGACCAACGCATCGTGCCCTTCAACTGGTGCCCATCCCTCGGACCTTCGTCCTCGGGGGTCTCAAGGACCGTGGAACTTAAGGGGCTAGGTCAAAGTGACAATCAAGTATGGGATTGACAAGCAAACCCAACACAAGTCTTAACGGGCACCAACGAAAGGGCAAACTGGCATGGAGCTACTTGCAACCAAGCAGCTCGCCAAAAAGGGGCATGACAAACCTCCCCCACCGAAGCTCTTGCCGTCCCCGGCAAGACACAACAATGAGTCTTAGCTCAGCTAAGAAGATTTCATCATGCTCCAACAGTTTCCCTACTTTGAAGGTATAACAACCCATAGACAATGTCTTTGACCACCACACATAGGCAACTGCCTTGAACCGTTAACCGGTGTGTTTCCCGAAGCTCAAATATTTTTGAGTTCTTCCACGTTCTACTTGAATGGGTCACCGCTCTAAAGAGCACCTCAGCGTCGGTGGCTTTTTGTGTCATTTTCTTCGCGACACATCGCCACTTGGTGCCCTGATGCTCAATCTGTTGTGATGTCCTGAGTCCTTCCATTCACGTCACAACGACACCAAGTGAATAGCGAACACGCTGCTGCGACATCCTGAGTCCTTCCATTCGTGGCGCGGCAACATTCCGATGTGGTGCAGTAATAGGTTCCCCACGTCTCTTCAATGTCAATGTCCTTAGTCCTTCAATTCGCATCGACACTTACTGCACTATCCGTCATCGGCGACATCAGCCCTGATAAGCTGAGCCTTCGCTGGCTGTGCCTACTACTGTGTAGAATTAGCACGAGTGACAAAGACCTTGACAAGTCAGCGTCTGCACGCCAGATGGGTCGTTTCCTCTTCAGCTACGCCCGCGAAACAACCACCTCAAAGGAACCAAGTAGTTTTAGTGCTAAGCACCTAACTACGAGACGAATGGCAACATCGAAGCCATAAGAAGGAACTTCCCCACCGGTCCTGGGACGCAAGTGCGTCTCCAACTATATCCAAGTACTATAACAAAATTCCCTATGTTCCACCTTAGTGGAGCCCCGGGCCGAAGCCACACTTCCACTAGAACTCTGGGACTTCCCACAGGCATGGGGCCCCCAAGGGGACCGCACCACTTCCTGTTAAACTTCGCAATATAGTAACTATCGCGGCACCGCAAGGCAACTTGCAAGTGCACCCAACACTTGGTAGCACGAAGCTACATCGGGTCTCAAGTCCCATTTTGAGCCAAAGGTAGTTTGAGCTTTAGATCACATCACCCACTCTGCTCAAGGTCTCCGTGGTCAGCAAAGCTTTCACTTAAACCATGAGACCAAGCGAATCGGATCTCATAGTACAAGTAGACCGGCTAGAAAGATGGGCCAACCAGCCCCCTTTTCAACTTAATACGGCAACAACATCCCCAACACTAGATTCTGGTGAAGCCATCTTAAGCTCAAGCGGTCAAAGTCTACGAAGACTAGTCGTGGACTTATGACAACCCTTGAATCAAGTTTCGACACAGCATCCGCTTTCAACACAAAGGAGAAAGGGCAAGGTTGTTATGGGAGCACCCCTAATGTGCCTCCTTATCAGGAGCACAGGTTGTCCACCCTTAATTGGAACGAATCTTCCAATTTACGAGGAGTTCCAAGAGTTTCCTGGGACCCGTGGGATTTACCCTTCCTGCCCCTCAGATCTTGTATCGCATGCAATTCACCATAGGGTTTTTAGAAGGTATCTCCTCACTAGGAGGAAACCGAGCTAATGTCCAATTTTACTTAGAACCACGTATGCACCTTACCACAAAGGAGTTTGCAAAAAGGCTACTTTCTCATGAGCTTATATGCTCATTTCCCGATAGTAAGACCAATTGAATCCCCATCACGTATCTAGGGCCAACGTTGGCTCCGTTCCAAAAGAACACCACTTTTTGGTATCTCCTCCTTTACTAGGTTCCCTTTCCCAACTAACCCTGGAGCTTAGGGGAATTTGGTCATTGCCACAACAACCTTGTCTACGGATCATCCGCAAGGTTTTGTTGGCGACATGACCTTGTTATCGGCCTAACAGCCCATAACAAACCACGACGTCCTAGAACGTCAAATCCACCAATGCACTCCGGCAGCTTGCCTACACAGAAGGCTCGCTTGGTGAAGTGGCAACACCGATCGGGGTATGGAAGCAAACAAGTCTTTGGCTTATCAGCCTTTGACCCGCCCACAGGAATACCCAGTTGGACAAGCCAACCCTCAAGGAACCCAACAACCTCAAATTGCTATGATCAAATCAAGGGGACCGAATTTCTCTTCTAGAGGCACGTTCATCCTCAGATTCGGTCTCTTGAAGCTTGTACCAGAATTCAGTGTATCTTACATCTTAGGCTAACCCATCAGTCTGTCATAATATTGTGCGCATCACCGCGTGAACCCTTAGCTCAACACGAATTACCACATCTCAGTGGCGGGTCCGGACCGTAATAACCAAGTTGTTTGACGCGCACTGCCAACAGGTCAACACAAAGTCATCCATCAACCACCCGAAGATGGTTTAACCTACCGAACACAGGATTACACCTGGAGTCCGAGGACTCACCGGCAACGTCGAAAACGTCTATGTTTTGACTATTGCCAGCAATGGCAGGGCAAGAACCTATGTCAAACACTTTGCTCGGCCAATCCTTGGTTGCAACCGTTAAGCCAAACCTCTGTTGACCATCTAGAACCTCAACACGATTCATATCCATAAATGAACCGAAAGGCTAAGATTGACCAGCATGCCTAAAGGTTCATCAAGCAACTCTGGCAACGTTCCAACAATGTCCTTTAAGACCTGCTAGTCTTCAAAACACTCGTCACTGATCAAGAGACGAAGATGTTTGAACATCGGATCGTGCTATCGTCCCAACAACGGAGTGATGCTCCTACGGCAGCTTGGCCCTCACCCAGCAGCCGACGAATAGTCATCCAATCTGACACCGCTAGGCCAAGCCCAAGATCTGAGTCGTTGACCTCTAAGAGGACAAGGTTCAGCTCAGGCCTTCGGTCTGAACGGCCACAAGCCATTCTGCGAGACTGGGTTTGCAGCCAGCACCTAATCCAGGTCGGCTCCAGCAAGCTCATTTACAGCAACATGAGATCAAACTTCTTTCATTGCAGCTTCAAGTGAAGGCAAGAAAGGAGAACTCAAGGTAAGCCCATAAGGGTTGTACCTAGGTGTGAAAGTACACATGATCAGCATGTTGCAAGAGACTACCATCCCAACTCGTAGGGTCATATGGACAACTTCTCCTCCGAACAGCGACAGGTCCCAAACCCACGCTTGTTCGAACCAACTTGACATCTAACGCCGCACACCTGACCTTGTCACCCGGCAACACTCTCATAGAGTTTGCATGACACTTCAACGTACGAGCAAGTTATCCCGACCCCATCAAGGATTGAACAGGATGAGCCAACCTTCAGAAGAAGGATCTTTTCTGACTTAGACAATGAGTCAACCTACAAAAAATAGGGTCTCTTTGCTAAAGGCATTCAAGAACCCATTTGCAGTCTTTGACTAAGGATTAGTAAACCTTCCTTCGAAGGATCTTTTCTAACTAAGTCCACCGCAAGTCGGGCTAACTCATAGCTTAGCCTCGTCCTAACCCTTTCCCAATGAGACCATTACGGCAAGGGTATTTGATCAAGCCTAACTTGAGTCAACTCAACCCACGAAGTTAAGTCACAACGGCAAACAAACAGGATCCATCAAAGCCTTCATCCCAAACTAACCATCCGAATGGAATCAACGACAACAGCCCGCCTTGGACAGGCGGCAAGCGAAAGACATCAACGAGCCACTCTCATGAAGTATCAAGAAAACTATAGAGTGGGCTCTGATACCACAATTGTAATGCCCAACCTTAATCCAGAAATTTTTGCGCGGAAGCGAGACCCCAAGGGGCTCTTACGGATTAGGCCATAAGACCAATTAGGCATCACCGGCGTTGGGTCCAAAGACCCAACCAGCCCATTTCTCAGTGCAGATGGAACAACCATCCACTTAGCCACAAGCAAGAGTCGAGAGTGGACTTAATCCTCCCAACGACAAGTTCCTTCACTGACTCACATTCCCGTGGCCCAAATGCCTCGGTCGAATGCCAGGCCACAGCTCAGACTGAGTCAACTCCGTCCCTCTCCCTGCAGCCCGAGTACATGTGCGTCCCTTAGCGGCCACACTCGTCCTCGGCACCGTCGGGCCTCCAACAGTCCAACAGCCAAAGACCCCAACTAGTACGAGTCAGTAAGGTGTGCTAACGCGGACCACGTCGCACCCTGTCTCCGCCCTGTTCCAGGACTCAAAACTTGCCGAACCGTAAGACGGCTCTGATGTGCAATGCCCCTTGCACCTTTCGTGGCAGGAGTCATACAATCAGGACAACCCATAGTTGCCTCGTTCCAGTGTTCACACCAGCACTCGCAACCTAAGGGCCGACATTGATCACAAAGTGCTCACTGCCTCTTGGAGTCATACCAAGCCTTCCTGGGAACATGCAAGCTCATAAGCTTACTCGGTCCCCATCAGGCCCGGGCAGATGCCCTCCACAGCACCCGCTAACTGACCTAAGGGTCAGCACTGAGCACAACGTGCTCAGACTATTGGAGTCGCTACCAAGCCACCCTGGCAGTGTGTATACCCGAAGGCATACCCGGTCCTTACTAGGCCCGGACGGGTGTCCTCCACAACACCCGCTAACTCGGCCCTCGCTCAAGTCACAAGCTGGCGCAACCCAGCTCGGCCAGACCAACGCATCGTGCCCTTCAACTGGTGCCCATCCCTCGGACCTTCGTCCTCGGGGGTCTCAAGGACCGTGGAACTTAAGGGGCTAGGTCAAAGCGACAATCAAGTATGGGATTGACAAGCAAACCCAACACACGTCTTAACGGGCACCAACGAAAGGGAAAACTGGCATGGAGCTACTTGCAACCAAGCAGCTCGCCAAAAAGGGGCATGACACCTAGCCATCATACACTTCCATCGTCCGTCACACCACCACCACTCGTAGCCATTCAGACTCCACCCGACACCACTGCTACATACTACCCCCTCGTCCTTCACCATCACCACAGTGCAGCGCAGCCACGCAACAGTTCGACGAGTCAATCACCGGCGCGACCAAGTCAGAGGAACAACCCGAAAGTTTATTAGTAAATTGGAGTGAAATTCTGGAACTCATTCTTGTTATTTCTTGTTATTTGTTACAAGTTATTTTCGTTATTTTTAGTTGTTGTTTCTGTTTGTTAAAACCATGAGTGAGTAGTTTTATTTAGCTTCCCGGGTTTGGGAAGCGAGTCTTTTTCGTAGAATTCATATTATATAAATTTGTCACCATAATTATAATTTTGCAATAGTTTGATTCCTGTTATTAATGCGCTTGGATTTTCTGGCCAATTATCTAAGTGATTTTTGTAGAGCTTATATCAAAATGCGGTGCTGAGATTAAGTTCTAGACATAGGAAATCAAACCGGATTAACGACTAGAAGCATGGCTTGCCTATAGGTTAATTTGTCTCTAATAGGAATTGTGTTTAATGCAATTAACTTGAATTTAACTTGGGCATGGTTTGCGGCTTGTTATTTCAGTTAGTTAGGGTTCGTTGTACAAGGACCGGTCAACGAACTATTTATAATTCCTGAGTTTATTGCATAAAATAGTGAAAATTGATATTAATTGAATTCGACGAAATTGACGAGTGGAATAACCCGGGGAGCGTTTTTAATTCACTAGGTTTTTAAACTGATAATTGTTTCGTTATTTCTATTGTTTTGTTATTTTATTACTTTGTGTTCATTATTTGATTTGAATTAATTGAAAACCTGAAAAAGTGACAATTTCCCGTTTTCTTAGTTTAATTTAGTTTCTCGGTTAGATTAATATTTGTCAGTTAATTGAACGAGGTCCCTGAGTTCGACAACCCACTTAATCACTATACCCGCAAAACGATAGGTACACTGCCTAGGTAGAGATAGTAACATATTTCTGCTAACAATAGTCCCTGTCTCAACTAACTTTGCCTTATTAGATAAAAGCTTCCTTAAATACTTGGCATAGTTAGGCACCTTCGCAACTAAATCAACAAAGGGGATATCAACAGATAGTTGACGAAGTAAAGTAAGAAACTTATCGAACTCACTATCCTCCTTGGAATGCTTGGTCCTGTTTGGAAATGGAATTGGAGGAGCAACTTCAACTGCAGGTGGTGTAGGTGAAGGAGAATTGGTAACTTCACAATTCCGCTCATTCTCCAGCACCGGTTGCTCTATGCTCACCTCAGGCTCAGTAGCTTTGCCTTTACTACTCCTAGTAGTTACCTTCTTCGCTGTTTCCTTTTCCTGCAATGGACATTTGTTAGCCAAGATATCATCCACCAGTGTAGCATAATTTGGCATTAACTTAAGCATATCAGAAAAAGGAATATCTTTTTAATTTCTTAAAATTTTAAGAAATTTTCCAAGCTGTTCATCAATCCCCTTTTCTTTTCCTGTCAGGAAAAGGAATAGGTTCTTCAAATTTACGATTGGAAACAGAAGAGTAAGAAGGTTGAGTTTCAGGAGACTCCTTCTCCTTGGGTTTTTTAAAAATTTTACTGGAGTCCTTAACCTCTTGTTGAACAGGTAAAATTGCAGCGACAAGTGGAGTATCTTCTTCCACAACAAAAACAGCTTTAGCATACTCGCGAGGATTCTTTTCTGGCTGGCTAGGTAGAGCCCCTGCAGGTCTATCGGAAAATTTTTCATTCAGTTGGGCAATCTAAGTCTCAATATGTTTGTTGAAAGCTCTCTGCTCCAAGATGAATGTCTTGTTCTCATGGTTTGTGTGCTCTTGTTGTTCGAGTTTCCTATTGGTCGACAGGATAAACTCTCACATCATGTCCTCCAAACTTGAATTTACACCAGCTGGCTGTTTCTGTGCCTGCTGGTTCTGCATTTGCTGATTTTGATGAGGTCTCTAAAAATGCTGAGTGTTCTGCTGTGGAGGTCTCTGACTGTAGTTATTTCCCTGGAGTCTCTGCTGTTGATATCCTTGATTGTTTTGATTGTTGTAGAAGTTCTCTTGCCTGTTTCCTAGATAGTTTACCTCTTCATTTTGTTGAGAAGTACACTGACACATGTTGGAACTTCTACCACAATACTCACACTGTGGGAAAGAATCAGTCACAACAGTTCCACTTGACTGAGGGTTCATCATTGCACACATCTTCTCGAATTGCTTAGACATGCTATCCATTCTGGCAGCTAAAAGAGTGTTCGAATCTACCTCATAGATTCCAGCGGTCTTCCTTGGGGTAGCCTCAGTAGATGCCCTAGTGCCTCCCCACTGATTGGATGCATTGGTAATGGTCTCCAACAATTCCTTGATTTTAGCTATGGGTAACTCCATGAGGCTTCCTCCTGCACAAGTATCTACCAACAAATGGCTTGAATGATCCAAATCTTTGTAAAAGGAATGTAAAATTACCTCCTCTCCCAAGCCATGGTGTGGTACTCTGCGCATAATCCCCTTGAAACGCTCCCAAGCCTCAGATAATGTCTCACCGGTGAATTGCTTAAAGTTGGTAATCTCTCCTCTCATAGTCAGCATTCGAGAAGGAGGGAAATACTTCGCCAAGAATACATTTGCTAACTCCGTCCAGGTAGTGATACTGTTGGGCGTTAATGAGTTTAACCATTCTTGAGCTCTATCCCACAAGGAGAATGGGAAGAGAGTCAATCTAGCAACCTCTTGTGAAGCTTGTGTAGAGCATGCTCCTACCAATCTCAGGAAAGTGGTGAGATGGACATTGGGATCTTCGGTGATTGTCCCGCTGAACTGGGGTGCGTTCATGACCATAGTAACATAGTGTGTCTTGAACTGCCACTGCACTCCAGCTGGTAGCGCAGGAATTACTATCGGTGAAATAAGCCCTTCGACGCTTGGGCGGGTGTAATCCCTCATGTGCCTCTCTAAATTCTCCATATTGGTTCCTGAGGGGTTGTTTAGAATTTCTTCTTCAACTAGTAACTCAGAAACAATCTCCTCTGCTGGTGAATCTTTTGGAGGCACTTCCTGCTCAATTGGAGGATCCAGCACTAGCCTTTTCGAATCCTTCTTGTTACTCTGTCTATTTCTGGTTCAATTTCGAATTCAGGGTTACCTTCAGAACGAGTTTTAACCATAAACCAAAATCAGATAACTGACAGTAGGTGAAAAGTAAACTCAATCAAGTAAAACCAAAATAATACTGGAACCAAAAATAAGAGACAAATTGCACAAGGCTAAGAAAATAAACAAAGGAAAATAAAATGAAATAAAAACCAAAACAAAACAAAAAAAAATAAACTAAACTAAAAAGCAAAAACAAAACAATATAAAAAAAAAAAATACCAATATAAAATTAAACTAAGCAACCGTGCCTCCCCGGCAACGGCGCCAAAAACTTGTTGGGGTAAAACCTAACGGTAAATTGTGTTGAGGGTTTAACCTAACGGCAAGTGTACCGGTCGATTATAGCAAGTTTAAATCTCGGAGTATTCCCTGAGTATCGAATCCAAGGAGGCAGCGGCTAGTTTAATTTCTACTTACACACAAAATAAGAATAATATAAAAATAACAGGAAATTGGGGGTTTTTGTATGTGATGGTGAATATTGTAAAGGAGTTCAATAAGCAGTAAATAACAGGTAAATAACTGTTTTGGTTTTTGTTTGATAAGGGGAATTCCGGTTTACTACTTCTCTCTAGATTGCAATTTCTTCCCCTAAGTGATTTCTACAGTATTCTGAATAAAACCCTAGAATAAAGATAACTCGTATTCGGTCTCCCGCTCCACGAATTCTAATTAGCAAAGACCGAATCCTAACTCTCGTTATGAATCCACTGTTTACTAATTGCTTTAAGTGTAGTCTAGATTAACGGTCAGCTAGTGTTTTAGAGGAATTACCATCTCTATACTAACTGGTTCTTTCCTTGTAGTCAATTGATAGCCGCAGTTCTCACTTATAAGCTAACAAACTGATAAACTTATTTAATTGATCAGATTAACAAGTCTAGGAATTCATAAGGGAAAAGAACTTTATTCTATTGTACTGCAGAAAATCACAAAGGTTCAGAAATAATTATTCTAGAGATACATAGTAAACCGAAATTAAAAGCGACTACTCAGCCATAGACAAAATAACAATGCTCAATATAAACAGCATAAGGATAGAGGGATTTAGTAGAAAAACTGATTTTAGAAGCCGTGGACGATTCTGCAAATTCCACAATCGTCTGGGTCACGTCCGGCTGTCTTGGGTCGAACGTAGATCCGGACACGTTGTCCTGGTGCTGTCCGGATCCGGACGTCAATCCGGACGCGGGTAAATGAAGCGCTGCGAGCAGGGTTTTGTCTGTGAGTGAGGGTGAAGGTTTACGGAGAAGGATTTATGACTGGGGATGGAGCGAGTCGTGGATGAGAGGTTTATGTAGAGAGGAGGAGAGGATTAGACTCTGAGAGTCTGGGACCATTTGAAATGAAATAGAAGGTGGGTTTATATAGGATTAGAAAGGAAAACAAACGTTAGTGGAGGTTTGGTGTGTTGTGAGTAATTGAGCATGGGTGCCTTAATTTAAGGGGAGTATGGGCAAAGCTTGCTTTCGGTTGATAATTGCGCCGAAAGCCAATTATCAGCGCGATTGCATTTTTATTTTTCAGCTCTGTGTAACGTCCGGATCTGTGTCCGGATCCGGACGTGAGACAGCGGTTTTGGATCTGAATCTCGGAATATGTCCGGATCGCTGTCCGGATCCGGACAAGACACAGAATTCTCGGTTGGGTCACGTCCGGCTAAGTTGACCCGGACAGAGATCCGGACGTGAGACGTCCGGTTCTGCGTCCGGCCAAGTTGACCCGGACACGACCAATTTTTGTGTCTCTTTCCCTGATTTGTTCCCCGTTTGTTGCGTTGTAGTCCTTATGATGTAAAATCTTCATTTCCCTGGGTTTTTCCTATATTTAACATATAAAGTGCATCAGTTCATATCAAAACATCAATCTTAGAAAAAACACAGAATAAGTGGGAAACATTGCTTAAATTGTAGCAGATTATAAGGTAATTAAGCCTTTAAAAGCCTATATGTTTCACACTTATCACTAGTCTCGTTGGTTTACTGGAACTCTACTCTTCAATTTATTCGAGGTAGTTTTTTTTGTACTGGTTTGGATTTGCATCACTGCCTTTGGCACGAAGTTGACTACTTCTTGTGTAACACCCCTACTCTAATCGGCCCCTAATCGTCTTATTTAACATTGTAATCGCAGCGGTAATCTAAACAATTGAACTACTGGTGTCACCGTTCTCACTCGCCCATACGAGTAATAACGTGCTTACTGATATATATATATATAAATACGAAACAATTTCCCTCAGTGACAACAAGAGATAGATCTAACCTTCCCAAACCAATATAAAATACATTCATAGTGAGCATTCTAAGTATCCCAATCCTATACACGTTTCTAAGTTCGTATCAAAATGCAACAGTGCATATTTAAACAACTGTAACTAAACTACCCAGCGCGTCCCGCTCTTTGTCGACACCGGAAGCTGCATACCTGCAAAATGTTTGTTTGTGGTATGGAATCAGCCCCTGCTGAGTATGTTACTACATGACTGTCATGCCCCCTCTGACCCTTAGTCAATTGGTTAAGAGCATGCAATTCATTTTCATGCAAGTAGTTTAATATAAAAACTGTAAAGCAACACATATATTGTAGTAAACTCAATTAGCAAACAAGCCCCCGGCTTCACACATCGCATCGCAGTAAACCACTGAAAGTATTACAACGCTTATACGAGTACAAAGACTCTATTTCAACAAACACTTGATAGTTCATAACTGAGTACGGCAACTCACTCGACCAAACAATCCACAATAATCCACTCACGACCACAACGACTCGACTCAACCAGTTCACAATACAGACAAAAGTACAATGACTCAATCAAATCAATTCACAACACACAATATGAGCACAATGACTCGTTTCAACAAATCCACCAACATACAATAAATAACCACAAAGCATAACCACTGAGCAACAAGGCGAAACAACGAGAATTATAAACAAGTATAATTTCTCGTCTTTGGCATACAAGCCCAAATAATGTTGGCCTAATGTACGAGCTAATATAGTCGTTCGTAATTGTTCAGTCATGCCTAATGACAACGTCTCGTTAGAACGATGCGTCTCTAAGTTACCCATCTCCTATGGCGGGTCACCCACGGCAGTAGCCACTCCAGCGGTAGAGTCTCCGACTGACGAACCATCTGTAGTCCATTGGAAATTTATCCAGATACTTACGGATGCCCACACGACATCCTAGTATCGTTAGTTGGTCACAATATACATTAAGAGCCACAACCTCTTGATTAACTTATATATACCATCGCATCATCTTACTATTTTTCCTAACACAGTAGACTAAGGTCGTTAGTCCAATCCTGAGTATGTCGACTCAGGATTCAGTGTTAGATACGAGAGCGGCGTTAAAGAGGCCAATGCTCCGTATATAAGTCTCGGATAATATATATATATATCTTATTATCCTAATGCTACAACGTTTTACTTACGTTCCTTATATTACACATATAAGATAGCATCATTGCCGCTAGTTCATTTTATAATATGTTCATATATACGAACAGTACTGTTATCGTTCAGCAGTAATAATAATAAAGCGGCATTAATACACAACTCAAGCATATTAATTCACACAAGCAGACATTTAATCTTAACACAGATTTTCACACAATGTCTGAACTGAGGAAATCCTCAGAGACAATCAAACCACATAAATAACATACCGTTCACCCTGAATGTATAACCGTGGAGTATGAATCAGCTAGATCTGATGCTCCCCGTGTCGTCTCTAACCGTCTAATAATACATAATGCTACTGATTAGAATGCTTATAACGATATAACCCTACGGTACCCCGTACCGTCACTATCACCTCCCGGTTAATCCCCCGTTATTAACTGTCAACATTTGTCGGGTTTTCGGCTTAACTCGGGATTTGGATAAACGTTATAGCACATGCGTAGTTGCGTCTCGTATATTTAATATACTTAAAGTTTGAACTTGGTTATCGCATGTAATTCAATATACCCTTGTATATTATATATTTTGTTTCTATACTTGCATGTATAATTCTTAATCATATATTATACATTTTACCTTAGTATTTATTTTCCTAAGGTTTGTTTTTCCAAGTTTAATGTAGTATAATTCATATGCAAAAATACTTTGAATTATATAAATCCTTATTATTCCATGTATACTCCTAGCATTAGAATTTCCATATATCTAATGTTTGTAATTCTTCTCTCTTTATCTTATATCATTTTAATTATGACAATATATGTTTATTTGAACCATATTGTATTTTTCACTCCATAACATATATTTATTTATATATATGTATTATGGGACTATTTATTATATGGTAAACCTTTATAATATATTCATTCTCTTCTAATGAATATTTCTTATATTATAAATGTTATAACCTTTATAACATTGAAAACCATATTATAAATTTTTGTTCTAAAATTCTCATTATTTCCGAACAGCACCCTTGTTCTCTTAAATATTTACAAAATCCACCACATAATTTATATAATGTTATATAACATATTATGACATTTATGTCATTAAAACAATTATAACCTATAGTTATAAATTGTTATAAAATACCAAATAGCCCTTATTCTTCTCGGTTTTTATCATATTCCATTATACTTCCATAATTTACAAATCAACTCCAAATTATATTCCATTGTCACACTTATAATATATACCTTATATTATAATCCTTCAATCTTAATATAATTATAACCTATGGTTATAAAGTCCCAAAATAACCGAACAGACCCTAGGCCTGTTTCAATTAATTTCCAACCCTCCAACTTTCCATATTCACTAAATAACCCCATTTTATAACATATAGTTTCTAATGTCATTAAAACTTTATATTATACATATATCTTAATAAAACCTTATATATATAACTCCAAAAATTACCAAACTATACCAAAAGGTTATAAATATCATTCCTAACCTTATACTTTCCATATTTACGGTTTCTACCACAAATGTTTCCCATATGTAACAATGATATAAAATATCATATATTATACTTATATAATCCATATTAACTCCAAATTTAACCAAATAAATTCCTAAAAATTCCTAATAACCCATAGGTGTATAAAATACCATTTTATAGCCAAAACTTTCGGTAATCACCTATATACCCATATGTTATGTATTTTTTACATTTTAATACATAACTTAGTATAATTTGATAATTAAATTAATAAATCATCAAATCTGGTCAAAGTCTTTTGCTTGGTCAATGTTTGACTTCCTAACATCATTTTGACCCCACTTTCTTGGTAATTACATTACCCCAAACTTTCCAATATTTGCAATTTCACCCCAAAACTTTATAAAATTTTATAATTTTTATTTAAATACGTTTTAAATCCCAATTTTTGGCTATATTCTCTTACACCCCTCTAATGTTTGTTTATTTACGGCTTTGACCCCATACTTAATAGTAAGTACATAAATTAAATTAAATAAGCTTTTAAACTTAAATAAAATGGCCTAATGGCATGGCCTTATTACAACTTTTCTTAATAACATAAAATTACACATAAAATAGCTCAAATTATACTATAAGCTCTCGGCCTAGCTGTAGCTTAATTATTTTCCCACATAATGTCATAATTTGACCATTATGTTAATTAAATCACTTAAATGACTAGCTTAATTTATCTTAGTCATTTTTTTCCATACTTAGGTTAAAATGACCCATATAAACAACTCCACCTCGGCACATATAATCTACTATATGGAAAATCTAAAATCATAAGTTTAAGGTGTTTATACCTTAGTAACAACTCGGCAGCTTGGAGGAAAATTCACCACATCATTTAGACATGTTTAATACACCAAAATAAGATATGGTTATACTCCAAGCATGAGCTTAACCATATTGAACAATTAATGTAAGATTTAAGGCAAAAATCACCTTTAAAATGCAAGGTAGTCTCCAAAGGGTTTCGGCCTGAATTAAACACACCACATGGTGTTAAATTCACCATAAAAACATGGGGAATAGCTAGACAACAAGCTGCTGCGGTAATAGGTTTTACCTTAGCAAAATGCCTTAAAGAATGATATTTCCTTTGATTTTTGGCCACCCTTGCTCCAAATGGCTAACCAACTGAATTAACATGAAAATATGAAGATTATGAGTGAATAAACTCATAGAAATCAGAAGGAGAAAACCGGATGGAGAATAGAAATCCTTAAGGTATGTTTTTACCTTATAATGTAAATTTTGACCACCATGGTCCCATAGCTTGCTTCATCCGAGAATGGACATTGTTCAAGGTTTAAAACACTGAGAATAAGCCATGGAAAGTGATAGATTATAAGCTCCATGTGTAGGTGATGAAGAGATGAAGAAAAAGTGCTAAAATATGCCTTAAACCATTACCTTAGGTGGAAAAGAGATTGATTTGCCTTGAATGCTCAAGAACACAGCTTGAGAGGTTCATGAACTGCCTATGGCTCAGCTGGAATGGGACAAGAGGAAAGAGAAAGAAAGAAAATGTGTTTTAATGAATGAAAAATAGAAAATGGAATAGTAAATGGTGATTCACCAAATTGGCTAGATATTTTGTATAAAGTTGAATGTGCTGTCCTCCATGCTCTAAGCTGCCGCCTTAATAAGGGTAAGGATGAGTGATGTATTGACCATTGACTATACTTAGTCAATTTTGCTTAAAAATGCACTATTTGGATTACTATTCACAAATGAATGTCATATTTCTGATTTTTTTTGAAATCTTGGATTTAGACCTTCTAATGTGGTAAATTATAGTAAATTAGTATAACAAGGTCTAATCCAATGCCTAACACCACTCAAAACCCACTCAGAAAGTCCATTTTCTCAAAAACGTGCTTTAAGGAATTTTAAAGCACATTTTGTGTTAGAACATGGTTTAGAGCTTGGTTTCCTTTGATAATGATTTTATAATTTCATTTCCTCATTATAATACTTAAGAATCCACTTTGGATCCTATTTGAGGTCATACAATCTCTATGGTGTCTTAAAGCACATTTTTGGCTTTACCGATCTTAAGGCATGTTTTGCCTTGTTGAGATCTTTAGATTGTTCCCCTATGGTATTTAGATGTTTATTAACCATCTTAGATCATTAATAGATCATTTAATTATGTTTTTAAGGTTAGGGGTATTTCAATCTACCCCCCTTAAAAAGGCTTCGTCCCGAAGTCCTTATTCATAATCAGTTCACCTAAGGAATCAAGTTCCACTAAGTAATCACAGATAGATCATCACTAGGGAGTACATGCCACTACGTTCAGACCTAGTCTATATGTATCACATTTGATACAACATTAATCTCATTCCGTATAATCAATAATCGTGACACATTTATTTATAAATAGCATTAAGCAAGGTGCAAAACTCAATCATACACAGCACTAGACAAGGTGGAAAACTCAATCATACACAGCACTAGACAAGGTGCAAAACTCAATCAAAGTACTCAAAGGTGTTTGCAAGGGATACTGTAACACCCCATCCAACATTACACACTTACAATGAACTGCAGCGGAAAAACAAACCTCATCACATTACTTAACTCGTTGGTGTTACACGCCGTTAACCACCCACGTGGCTAACAAGGCTAATCCATATACATTGTACCGGTCTGATGGGCTAAATTCCCGAGCAACTACACATTATTATCCCTTTCCATTAACAACAACAACAACATACACCTTTCAACTATACCGAGTATTTATAAACTGATGCCGACAATAATTTCGGTCTTACTACACCTACTGTATATATACACTTAAATGATTACTCATGTACAATGTCTACCCCGTCCTACTCTCGAACGGCTTCCAGCTCTCTGTACCTGAAATAGGAAAAGAAGAGAAAGGGTGGCCCCCAAGGGGCTCAGCACCTTTGCTGGTATGGTAATCCCGCAGCCCACATGCTACCGGGCCACGCACAACTAATTGTCGTCTTAGCATGCGGTTGATTATATTTAAATCATGCATGCAACTGTAAACACACAACACATAATCATTTCGCCTCAACGGCTTAACAAACGGAAGATATATCCTTACTTAATAAGTCACTCATAGTAATCTTTATTCCTAGAGTGTTCCTCCTCTATGGAGCTACTTCCTTAATAGACGACACTTACCCTTAAATCGGGTTATCCTTAAACGCCTCTTTTCTCAAACTGGGATTCATATCCATGATCCACACACTCCCCATTATACAACATATAACATACACTACATAACAACACATAACAACACTTTGCACGTTTCCACGTGCACAACATAACATCGAAATAGATATTGCATCACCAACAAAATACATACATAACGGGAATGGTTCTCTTAGGAACCGACCCAAACATTGTTATTAACACTGGTGAGCCTAGAGAATGTTGCCAGTCTCATGATAAGCTCGTTACATAACTCGTTACCGTCTCGTTAAATGAACGGATAACTTAACACAAGGTGTCTCGGATATAGTGATCCAAGCACACCGAACAAACATAACATAGTATGCCCCTGTGGCCCGACGTGAGTCAGTAATAGCCTTGGTTAAGCTAAAGGGAAGGTTGGGAACCAAATTGGAAAACAACCATAACATACGGAGAGGATCGAACCTGCTATGACAACGACCCCCATACTCACACGCGTGGCCGGAACAGACCGGACTCCTCACTTTCCCCCGTTAGCACTTGTCAGAAGTTCGTCATTGAACTTAGTTAAACAATCACAACATTGGGTTGAGTCTTGTTAGACACACACAAGGGAAGGGAGAGTCATACATTCACACACAAACATCACACACAAACATCACATAACTAACATTACATAACTAACTCACGCATAGCCGTGGTTAGAACGTTCCTTAGGTCGGAAACGTTGTTACCAGATACCGTTCTCCTACGTTTACCTAATAGTGGTTAACTAGCCCTTCAAGCGCATTCGAGGTTACCGGTATCGCCACGTAAACATACAACAACAATAACGACTGTAAACTCGTTTCATGATTTATCTTATAACGTGGCAAACATACAGAAAACACATTGGCATACAAGCCGGTGTAATCCGGTAGGACACAGGTTGCAAGAAAACCATACCTGTCACCAGAGTCCACTTTATCACGTCCACTTATGTTCCTCGAGCAATTCTCGAACAACTGACAACATTACATATACTTTTATTAACTTCGGGGTAACTTGATTGTTTAATGTCTAAAGCTTATAACTTTTCCCCGTTAACTTAGTTACATAACTTCACTTTTAAACTTGTTTTACTTTCATATTTTATTACAACTTTTCACCCACTTAATTGTCATTAAAACTCACCTAACAAGTCCTTAACAACCTCATAACATCATTAACCATCAATCCCCATCATTACACATCATTTCCATACCTTAAACAATGTTTTTGGTCCATACAGCGCCTTGTCCGAACTTGTGTCCGGACTTCCCAAGTTCGGACACCGTTCGAGACTCTATGGGTGCAAATTGGTGAATGTCCGAACTTGCGTCCGGACTTCCCAAGTTCGGACGCTGCTCGAGGCCAAACCATAGAAATAAATAGGTGTGTCCGAACTTCCCATGTTCGGACGGTAGTTCGGACGCTGTTCGAAGATCAGAACGTTCACGCGCACACAGGCACGTCCGAACGTCCACATTCGGACGGTAGTTCGGACAGCCAAGAACTTCACTTTCCAAGCTTTGTTTCATCTATTCTCTTCATCCATTGACTACCTAAGCTTCATACATGAACTTAGGCATATTCTAATACTAGAATATCACTCTGATTCACCTTAAAACATTGTCCAACTTGTTACTCAATCTTCTTATCAAATCTCTTAGCACTTGTAACATTTCCTTTTGGTTTTCCAAGTGGTGTTTCACCTTAAATGACCACTACACTAAAATGCTTCCTCACCTTCATAACATCATCTCCCAAGCATCTCCTCTTAGTAACTAAATCTCCTTTTCACAACTTCTTAAAATTCCTTACTCAAAACCCTTGCCTAAACATCATTCCCTCCTTATTCATCAACGTTACCTAAACCTTAAACGAACTTCTCCAAGACTTAAATACATTCTCAAAACACACCTTGAATTCCTAGAACTTCCAAGATAACACCTAAATCCTTGCATCACTCTAAATCACCTTAATACATGTTTTCTTCCCAAGTAAAACATTTGTTCACCTTTAACACTTCCAGTTCACCAAAACTCACTTAAAACACTTAGAACCTCTTATACATTTTCCAAATTTTGCCATAGCTTCTCTTGTATATACTCACATCCAAACACTTAGGTTTTTACCTTATTTCATTCAAGAACACCTAAAATCCATCAAACACATTTTTATACACAGACTTCACACATTTAGCACTACATCCCAATATAGTGCATAACTTAAATTGCTTGGCACTTAGGCCCTTAAATAACATGGCTCTTAGGCCCTTAAATTGCATAAACCTTAAACACTGAATTTCCACAATATATAAGCCTTTGACCTGCAATTACACACACCAAGGCATATGTTCCTAAATAAACTCCTTGAGAGCATTTCACTAGGTCATTCACCTTTGGCTCCTTAGATCATTTTAACAAGCAATATAAGCTCATTTCTCCTAAGGCATTAAACCACATTGAGATAGCATATTTACCTCTTTTCCACTCAAACTTCTTTCTTGTTTCCTTATAAACCGGTAGGGCATTTCTTTCCTTGTCAACTACTAAACAATATACCAACATTAAAATGAGTATATAAGCTTTATGCTTCATCTCATTGTAAACCCTAGTTACACATATTGTTTTAACACATTAAGGTAATTGTTTTACCTTGGAATTGGAAAGGAGCTTGAACAAGTATCAAGAGAGGACTCCTCCTAGCCCTTGGAAGATTCAAATGAAGCTAAAACAAGCAAGGTGAAAACACCATTGTGAGGTGAATTTTCGATCAACATGAAAACATGGAGGAAACATGGATTTTCTTTGAGTTTCCTTACCTTGAAGCAAAGGGGAGCAAGAATATGTGGAAAGGTGAGCTCAAGCTCCTTCAATGGTGAATCTTCATGGCATCAAAATTGAGTTCTTGAAGATTTGAAAAGATAGAAGTGTAGAGCTTGGTCTAACTAAGACAAAAGTGGTCTTGAAATTAAATTTGGATCATGGAGCTAGAAGTTACAAGTGAAAAAGATGGAGAATGGTATGGTTTGCTGTAGCAAAACCGATGGAGTTTGGGAGAAGATGAAGAAGGCTACGGTGGGTGTGAGTGGGAAAGAAAGAATGAAGATTGGAATTGCTTTTGGAAGATATTTACATGTTATAAAGGTAACTTCTACTTTTCACTTACTTTTCCTTCTTTCTTTAATTTTTTACTAGCTCATGGTGGTGAGTCACCACATAATAAAACCGGCCCCCATATAATTAAAGGGTGTTTTGGTCTTTGTTGACCAATTAACTTACTTATAATAACATATGTTACAAACTAGCTTATAAAAATCACTATTCACAAAAAAGGCACATTGTTGTGAAATTTTTGATTTCCCATTGATATAGACTTCCAAATGTGATACTATATAGTACACATGTTAATTAAAGAGTAATGATGGACATTTAGCCATTCAAAACTCATTTACAAGACAATTTTTCAAAAACGTGCTCTAAGACTCCTTAAAGCACTTTTTGTGTTTTAACTTGTTTTCAAGCTTGGTTTTCTTTGTTAATTATTTAATATGTTCATTAACATATTTATAAGGTATAGGTATGACCATTAGGTCTTATACAAATTTATCCCAAGCTTAGAGCACATTTTTGCTCTTATTGACTTTAAGGTATTTATTTGTGTTTTGTTTGTTTCATGTTTCTATCACAAAGTTTCCTAAGGACTTAATTTGCCTTATAAAATCATAATTGAATATTATTAAGTCTTGGTAGGCTCTTTGGGTCCTAACCAAGTTCACTCATAGCTTAGAGCATGTTTTTGCTCAAACTGTATCTTAGCGTTTTATTGCATTTACTATGGTTTAAATTGTTCACTGATGTTTCTAAGGCACTTTTTAACCTTTATATAACATAGTTTGATATTTAAACCACATATCAAGGTTTGGGGTATTTCAGATACTCCATGCATCCCTATCTACATGTTCTTATCTCGCAAGGATACTCACACATCACTCCACATGTATGTGTGCACATATATTTAACAATGACAAATCAGGGGGAAGCAGTCTTAAAAACCAGGACTTGACGATCCCCAACCCCATGCTAGCCAACATCTACTACCCGTGGACACACCGGTTTAATAACGAAGGGCACTGCGGTCCACGGCTCCTCGGATAGTATCACCTAATTTCCTTAATCACCCGCAGACACACCAGTCTAATGACAAAGGGCTCTGCGGTCCACGGCTCTTTGGGTGATGTCACTCGCAGACACGCCGGTCTACTGACGAAGGACTCCACGGTCCACGGCTCTTCGAGTGACGCACTAAATTCCAATTTCTATTCATATTTGTGTCCACTTGTAGGAAGTTTCGAGAGTCATTCAACCCCGACGTGGTCAGCGTCAGTGTTGAACTATCTCTCACCTCAATTTGTGTTCGGTTTCCCTTGATCGGACCAGGATCAAGTTCAACTTCCCACGTCAATTTCAATCAATTCATTGTTTATTCATTTCTAATCTTGTTTCCTCTTGATATTTGCCACCTTGTGTTCTATAGATACACAAGTCAACTAGTGTAATTAATCTAATCATTGGCATATAGGATCATGTATCCTAACCATGTACCAAGTTCTCTCGACTTATAATTATTGATACAACTCCTAGAGGTTTTACCTCCACTAGGTTACACATCGGTCTCATGCCGATTCACTCATCGCATTTCAATAATCGGTTTCATACCGAGTCACAAATCATATAGTGTGGAGCTTTCTACTCCTTCTATTTGAAATCTCCCATCGGAGCTACCAAATAGACCTACTTGAACTCTCAACCGGAGCAAACAAGCTAGGTGTTTATGTGTTTAATGTTTGCAACGTTTGCATAAATAATTGGAAATAGGATAAGAACACTCTATCTGTTCTCCCTTTCCTATTCGCCACAACTAATGCGAACTAAAATATATATATATATGTTCATACACATAATACATCACAATATTACCTCAAGTAATATAACACAATCATAATACTTGTACTCTACGTACAATAATAGTTTGCAGCATGTGTACCATGCGCTACGTACTCCTACGTACGGTATGATTTAAGCGTGCAAAATCGCTCTACCCCCCTTAAAAATGATTACGCCCACGTAATCTATGAATATATCATCTTGAAGTAATATGTTCAAGATGTTCCACTCTAGTGGAATTATTCGTGCACTAATGTGCTACATATTACATTACCCCTTTTCTCTAGGGTCGGGCCTTAGCCCCTCACGCTATACTGCCTATCTCGGTTAGGTGTATGTATGTTCATATACGGTTTGATCGGGAGATGTAAACACATCATTGTTTTCCTAACCTACTAGGTATTTCTTCTAGCTTTTTATTCAGTCACTCTAACCTCTATACATGCTCATGGTATATTCCCAAGAGTTCATGCCACCCTACCGAACTAACCTTCGGTGTAAGGGTTGTCGAGCTATGCTCTAGCAACTAGTGCTTGCAATGGTTGTCTCTAAAATTTCAAGACAAGTCTGATATGTGCAACTAACTGGCGCCTCATGACTCCAAGTTATTTCCCTCTAGAATGAGTTTGTTCCTTAGGTACCTGGTAGGTCCTCTTTTGCTGGTGTGAACTCGTATCCCTCGTGTGTTGGTATTTTATTGTCCACACATATGGTTCATCCCTACTCTCAATAGGGGAATCCATTCGTCTTTTGATCTTCCATGTTCTGTTTCTCACCACACAATTCGGTTAACAGTTAATATAATGGTCGCTTTGTTGCGCACCATGTACCAGTCGATTGGACAGTTATCCGCTATTGCGGTTTGCATGGAGTATCTAATCTCCAGCTTAGAGTATCTCTTGTAATGCTCGTTTTTGCCCTTCGTCAGTTGTAAACATACAATACGACTGTGGGTTTAAGCTTGGCGTTCGTTTTCTGTTCAGCCCTAATTGGTACCAACATACTAACGTTTTATGGCTTGAGCATGTGGTTATTATTGTTTAATGCGACATCATCGCAGCGCCCTCAGTGCAGGATATAACTCTCTCTATGCCCCCTTTTTGGGTGGCATCTATAATATTACAAAGGTTTCTCTAATATAACTTCCTAAGATACCACAATTCCTCTTCTCATTCATGGGTTCACCTTGCCATTACCATTAATATGGCCTTGGCTTCCTCGTTTACTAAAATCTCCCAAAACATGTGTTCTAACTCGTCCACTGTGGAGTTCTGACCTTATGTCGTTTTATTATCAAGCTATCCTTGATTTTTCCTAACCTTGTTAGTTTGTCTGAGATCTCTCTCGTCAATTCATGGTTTACCTAGTCAGGATTCCATTCATTGACTTAGACACAGAGTTGATTACCTCCTGGGTCTTTACACTACTCGTTTACATACATGGGGTACCATACTGATACATTACTACTTACCCAACTAACTTAATGTAAGTTTCGTCAGGCCCACAAGCTCCTAGGAGTGCGGTCGTCCCATGTCTCGTTTAGTGCACTCGTAGTGTTCGTACTCGGTGGTTATCGTACTCTCAGTCCCGGTAATTTATGTTGAAGTGACTATGCTGCCAATTCTTAACCTTTAATGTCAGAATGGCCTTTGAGTGTTCTCTGGGTTCTATGGGTTCCTTTATTAATGTATATTTTCCTTACCTTCTCTAAGATAGGTGTTTGGGACTTATCGCCCTAATACTGGTTTTCACATGCTCATCATATGGTATCTGTGAGTGGGGATCAGTAACTATTTACTACCTCTCCCGTTCACTCCTAGGCTGTTAACGCCTTATAATATGAGTTTTTAGTTCTCGAACTCCACCCAATCCATTGGGTTACACCCTCCGGTGTAGTCTGGACCCCATGATAAGGGTTGACACCTCGTGTTTCCCCTGCCTTATGGCAGTCCCTCTTTAGCCTGATATTAATCAGTATTTGTGATTCATCACCTTTGTTCTCCTAGTTTTGGGCCATTTTGGTGGTACTAAGGGTATCCTTCCGTAGGCCGATGCCATACGATATTCAAGCTCAGTGCTTATTCTAATAGTTAAATGATTGTTGGTATTTCTATTTAATTTAATCCTAGTTGGTTCTAACACTTTCTTCTAAGGTTACAATTGGATACCCACAACTTAGTGGGTTCCGCTAATCATCGATCTTCATTGTGTAGTCCTACTCTTATTCAACTCATATTTCCTCCAACCTCTTCGAGGTAACGGTATATTCCGTCCTTAGGCAATTTCACTGTTCAGTTAATATCCACTGCCCTCCGTACGGGAGTCTAGCAGTATAATGGGTTCACAACACCCCCGGTGTGTGTGGTGCGGGCCCAACGTCGGCCCCTTTATTGTACGTTCGCATGTGCCTTATCTTTTGTTACAACTACAAAATAGTTTGCCCTAACAGCACTTGTCTATTATTTCCCCAAACACTATATACACCTGAGCCATTCTCTTCGGCCAAATCAGGATGCCCAACTCCAGACTTGGACGGGTAAGCAAGTTCAGCACTCATTGGATCCCAGATACCATGTCCACATCACTTGTTACCCTCACTCGAGTTATAAGCTGATGTTACTCAGCTTGGTTAGGTTTAATTTAAAGTCTTGGCTCGTATAGCTCACTTCTTGCCCTCTGGCCATGTTCAATGGTAGTGGTTTAACCACAACTGTCGCGCACTACCTAAATGGTTATGCTGGTCCTGAAGACTCGACACTCCCCACCACTAATGATTGACGTTTAATGTCCATACCGCCACTGGGTTAGGTTTGTAGGCACTAATTACCGTTATTCTCATTTACTCCCCTTTTCATACTCTACTAAACGGTGTATTATTTTCAGGTTTAATGGTCAGACCGGCTAGGTCTTCCTGAGGTTTTATTGACCTCAAACCCAAGGGTTTCTGTTATACCCAAAATTTCAACCCCCCCTAGTAGTCTCAAAGGCATACGTGTCACAAAGGGCAAAATGGTCAAAGTGCACCAATGCTGGATTTTCCAGGGACATTCTCGAGATTTTCTATTTTCATATGACTTGTACATCATCACCAAACAATTCCAAATATCGTAGTCATTATGAAAGGTATTTCATGATTTTCTGATAATATTTATTCTGGAAATTTAGCTTTTAATTCATACTATAAGCTAATTTCTTTAATTAACACATGAAATAACCTCGAAATAGAAATAATAAAAGGTTTCCAAAATTAAAATAAAATTGTCACATGGTTAGCATGACTACATACAGTCATAAACCTGAAATTATTTTATTTGGAACCTTATCCCAAAATTTAAAAGAGAAATTCAATCATTTTTGCAATTTTCTCTCTCCTATGGAAAATACCGAAATCAAAACAAAACGTCATGAAATTTTAACATGCGATAGAGGATGATTATTAAAGACTAATGCCGTTGGAATTTCGTTGGTTCAACTTTCCAATAATAAGTTATGAATTATGGGAGATTCCAGATTGTGAGATTTTTATCTAATCGGTTATTTATCAAAATAACCCGATTCCAACTCTCAAAATTCTTAAAATTCATCCTTTACCTTCAGTTAAAATTTCATAATTTTTATCGTCCTGCAACATATTTTAAAAAATGAGATTCCCTTAACGCACAAAATCAGGGTTTTAGATAAAAATCTTGTTCTATCAACATGGCCTTGATCTTTCTATAAAAGGACCTTCCAAAAACGACCTAGGGCAGAGGAGAACACTTCCAAAGTCAGATAACACAGACACAAACTTTCTCCCCACGTTTTAACACTTCCAAGCCTCAAATCAATACTGAAACACTGCAGAAATCACCCCGAAATCACCAAAAACTCATCCTTTCTTCTCCTATTGAACTTCCAAGCACCAAAAACACACAAAACCACCACAAAAACAGAAGAGAAACGTCCTTAACAGCATAAATAAGAAGGATTCAGAAGCACAATTCGAAGTCAATCCAAAAATGGCATCAACGAGGCACCAAAAGATCCCCGTTGTGAAGAGTCTCATTAAATCCGAAGGTAAAACAGGTTGAAGTCATGTTTTTCTGACTTTGTTCAACTTTAACTACTCTGTGTCAAAATTTGGAATCGAATTGACTTTTTATCGCTTCTGAATTAGCGTTTGTTTTCGCTTCTGCCCAATAACTTGTTTGCTAAGTTTCGTGTTTAATTCGAATTCAAATTGTAAACTTTCAATCACTAACGTGTTTAGAATCTTTCAGGCTACCTACCCATAAAATTTGAGCCAGAAACACCGCCGGGAGCCACCCAAACGCCATTGTCCGAGGGCGGTCCGCACCCACGGACGCTATGTCCGGGGTCCCGGACGCCCTGTCTGAAAGCCGGACGCCCCCGGACGGTGGCGGGATTTTTTTATTTTCAAAATTTAGGGTTTTATAAAACATGTCCGGGCCCACGGACGTCCTGTCCGTGGCCCCGGACTTTTCAAAATCTCGTTTCTGTTTAAATTTGACTTTTCTGTGTAATTAAGTTAACTAGCGTCCGTGGGTTCGGACATTAGGTCCGTAGCCACGGACGAAAACAAAACTTGACCTAATTCTGCCTCCGAAACCCTAGTTTTGGAATTTTAATTTCCATTTTAATTTTCTGTCAAAAAAATGTTAAAAAATAAAAAAACAGAAGCGCGCACTTAGGTTAAAAACGACTCGTAATAAGCCGTAATTAAACTAAGTAGAGGAAAAACGACTTCTAGGGGTAATGAAAGTAATTGAACCCTAATTAAGTCGAATATCAAGCCCCCGAACCCGAACTCTCCTTTCCTAATTTGATCTAGGTTAAAATTAGGTGGCGACTCTTAATAGGTTCCAGTGAGCTAGCTTAGGTTTTAATAAATTTTGTTATATGACATAGTTATTAATCTTAGGTTATAAGTGGACCTAAAACCCGGTTAGATCCTAATCAACTTTAATCACATAGGATAGGGTTTAAAATCGAGGCTCACAGTTTCATACCCCTGCCTTTAAGAAGGCTATGTCCTGCTTCATTGCATTACGGACTCACATAAAGTTTAGTGTTTATTGGTAACCGCCTGGACCACTCGGTCCTTTAGGGTTAGTTTACCGTCGCTGCACTTGTTGTAGCAAGTGCGCAAGGCAGGTTGAAATTTAGTACTTTGGTTAATGTGGCACTTGCAGTGGCAAGTGCGCCATGCAGACTGAGCCACCGGTACGGTGTGTCAGTGCAGTGCTATTCCCTAATCGGGTTCCTGTTCCTGTCAAAAGTTCTTATTCAAATTAATACAGTCTCACTCCCGCACTTGTTCCCACAAGTTTACCGTGGCAGTAAGGTCTTACTCCCCTCTCGAGGCGTTGCATGACAGCAACTTAGCGAGTTCGTGTTTCTACAGCTCTCATGATCTCTCCTCATGCACGTCAGGCCATCATGAACCTTTAGTGTTGCATGGTTTAGAGTTACTCGCTTCGGGTGAGACTTCTAAGAGGTCATCCATTCCGTCTGTTGCATATCTCATAAACTAATCGTTACTCGCCGTTCCCACCTCCTTCCCCCAAGCGCACTAATCGGTGCTTTCCTGGATGTAAGACGGGGTTTCCTTGCTTATAGCAAGCTAGCCCCATTAGTCCTACAGGAATTATCTCCTCAACCTCGGTTTAATATTCATCTCGTACTCGTATGGTAGACACTACGCCATTACCAGGACCCCCAGTTTAATACCCCGGATCTAGAAATCATGATTAAATTACTCTAATATGATTATTAAAGGCCTAATGGTGCCTAAAGAGTATTGGTAAAGAGAATAAAACCAAAAGAAAAGAGAAAATGCGTAAAATGCGAAAAACGCTAAAACGCGCATTAAATAAGTATAAGAGATATATGATCTCTTTAGGGTCCGAGATGGATTCCTAAGGCTTAGTTAGGCCTAATTAGTATACGGGAGTGATTCCCGAAGAAAGCGGATCCAAATAATGGATTAAAACGCTAACGGAGTTTTAAAGCACGTTTTTCGAGAGAACCAGAAAACGTGACTTTAAGTGGTCAAACGGACCAGTAAAAAAATTATGGTTGACTATATAACTATAATTAAGTATTAATGGGAGTTTAATAACCATTAAAATTAAAGAACGAGAAAAATCCGAAAAATGGACCCGGTTAATGAATAGTGCCAAACCGGGTAAAATAACGAGCGTTTTCTGTCAAAAACCGAAAAACACTCTAGCTCACACATATAAGTGGGGCCGATTTTAATTAGTATACACACACACATGTAATTAGCTTGTTAGCTTATTAAGTCACTAGATGACAAAGAAATAAAGTAAAGAGGGGAATAGTAAAATGAGATATTAATACTCTCACCTCCTTTTCTCCCTCTCACGTATGACTCCCCAGCCCCTCTCTGTATTCTCTTCTTCCTCTGAGTCTCCATTGCCGATTTGAAGAAGGGCAAGCAGCCCCATCTTCAATTCCCATTTCCTTGCTCATTTCTCCACCAAATCACACAAAAATAGTACCGTTGAATTCCTCTCGGTGAGAGCTTCGTTTACCACCCAACAAAATCTTGATATCTCCATCTTCACTTCCATGGATGTTGGGCCTTTTGAAGCTTGAAGGGCTGATTTTAACTCTCCTTCACCTCCTTGATGCCTTAAGGTAATTTTAAGCAAGAGTTTTGCTCATTTCTAGCTTGTTCTTGTAATTTGGGAAAATTTCCCCACGTTGAAAATTTCCTCCATTTCAGCCGATTCTCCATGCTCTTGTGGGGTGTTGGAAACTCTTCCAATTGATTGCCAAGCTCTCCTTTTGGATACTCTAAGGTAATATCTAAGCTAGAGCCTAAAAACAAGTGCTTGAAATACTAGTTTTGTGTGGGGGATTTGAATTAATTAGGTTGTTATGTGTGTATGGGGATAAGATTGTAGCTAGCAATCTATACTCCTTTTGGTGGTGCGGAATCAAGTAAAGAAAGAGAGAACAAGAGAAGGAGGAAGAAGAGAAAGAAAACTGAAAACAAACAAGGTAAAAAGCTCACCTTGAGTTAGTTTTTATTTGACTTGTGAATTATATGTTAGGTTGAATTAAGGACCTTGAATTGTGGTGGTCATGATACTCTAATGTTGGTTGTTTAATGGGAATGTCTCAATGGGTTTAAGTGTGCAAACAAGCCTAGGAAACTAAGCTAGTCATATGTGTGAACCATGGGAATTTGATGTGTTTGTTGATGTCTAAACCAAACAGGTGTGAGGAGTGCTGTGAGCTGTTTTGGTGTGGTGAAAATGCTTAGGAAAGCAAGTAGGTGCTGTCAAAATTTGCCTAGGAATGGATAGATTTGGGTGTTTTATTATAAGGAAGAAACTAGGAGGTTTACGAGGTTTAAGTGGGTGGTTAATGGTTTGGAAAACCAAACCATGAAGAAGAGTGTGTTAGGAGTAAAAATAATGTCATTTGAGTGCTAGGAATGACATTAGTGAGTGAAGTTTGAATGGTAAGAAGAGGGCATCAAATCTGTTACAAGAAGTTAAAAGAACAAGAAAACTAGTTTTGAAATATAAGTGGATTTTGAGTGAATTAAGCATGAGTTAGTGAGTGCACTTGATGCTTGCTTTAAAGAGGTTTAGGTGGGTAATTAGGTGCTAAAACATGAGGATTGTAAGTGGGAAAGGTTGGGTAATTAAGGGAGTAAGAGAAGACCTTGAACATAATTGGAAAATGATAAGTTTGCAAAATCTGTAGCAGGGTCCGGGACCTAGTCCATGGACAAAGTCCCGGACCACCCCCTGTTTTCATACCGAGAGTTCAATGCCCACCTTGGTCCGGGACTTAAGATGGGGACAAGGTCCCGGACCACCATCAAATATTGGCCGAGAGTTAGCTAGTGAATTGGTCCGGGACTTAGGGTATGGACCAAGTCCTGTACCACCCCCAGAATCATGCCGTGAGTGTTTTAAAGGTTTTAAATGATGGGGGTTTGAATGTTAATGATGTTATAAGATGTTAAGGCCTTGTTTGGTGACAGGTTAAGGCCCTAGGAAGTGTAAGAAAGTGTTATAAGTGAGTGTGAAGTAAGAACTCAAATTATTAAAAGTAAAACCGAGATAACGGGATAACGGGGAAAGTACGGGAATAGCATTCAATTATGTACCGTATGATCTTAGTATTAACAGTAATGTTTGAAACATTATCAGAGAGTCGTGTGTGACCCGAGCATGGTGAGATGACACGGTAAAAGTAAAAACCCCGGTGAAAGGTATGATTTTCTCATACTCCGCGTGCTAACCGAGTTACATTGATTTGTGTGTTTGTGTGCCGGCTTAATCAAGATTAAAGCATGAAAATAATCCATTGTTTGATTATGCATGTCTTGTTGTATGTTGAATGAGCTAACATACTTGTATGCCGGTGTGGTCTAACATAGAGTAAATGAAATACCCCAAACTAATAAAATATGGATTAAATATTTAATCACATTGATTAAGGTCTATACATGCCTTAAAAGTCAACTGAGAACAACAGTGGTCAACACAAAGCAAGAGGTTGCACCCTTTGACTGTTTAGGGTAAATAAATACCCAAATGAAGTTCTTAGGACCTAAAAGTTTGTCCTAAGCTTATTAACACATTACTAAACATGTTACAAGTGTTGGACAACACTCCAACACAAAGAACAGGCATTTGCATGCTTCAAGGTCAAGTAGGGCAAAAATGTGCTCTAATAATACCTTAAAGGTCTAATGACCTCTAAATGATATAAAATTGGATACCATGATCAAATATCATGTAAGGAACACAACAAAACTGTTCTCAAAGAAAACAGAGCTCAGAAACACCCTACGACTCAAAATGTGCACTAAAATTCCTTAAAGCACGTTTTTTTGTCTATGAGCTCTAAGATAATGACTTTTGTCACTGTAAAGACTATAATAAGTTCTTTATAACATTAATGTAACATGATAGACTATATTATAAAGTCTAAATCAAAGTTTAAATATAAAATCAAAAATTGGCAATTTAGTATGAATAGTACCCAAAAATAACACCTAATAACTTAACTTAAACCATGGTCAAAGCTCACTCATTGCCTTGACCAAGGGCTTCCAATTTCATACAGCTGCCATGCCCACTCATTTGTCAATCTTCAATCAATTATACAGCTAATTAGGTGGGCCATCAAGTTACTATTTGATAAAGTAACAATAATGTCATTAAAAGCATATTTGCTTACCTTCTCCATATCTCTTGCTTCCCAGCCAACACCAGCTGCTCCATCCTCTCCATTTGCTTCTCTAAAACCGTGGCTAACTCACCAATATCCGAGAATAACACCTTGCTACCTAGGTAAGCTTAATTAGTCATTTTATGTTCATTTTCTTCACCATTCCTTCCTCTTTCCATGGAGCTAAGCATCAACCACTTCCATCAATGTTCTTAGGTTGTTTTGGAGGTTAAATGGAGGGTATATCTCGGCATTAACAAGGGAAGAAGGTGGAGAAAGCTAATCTTGTTCTTAAAGTATAAAAATATGCTTTAAGCACATATCTTTTGATTCCCTTCAAATTCGGCGGTGAAACTTTGTTTCTAAGCTTATAATCTTCATCTTAACATACTTATTTAGTTGGTACATCAAGAGCTTCTAGGTATAACCAGATCCAAGCCAAAAACACCATTTTAGGCATTTTAAACAAGGTAAAGATTTGCTATCTTCTAATCTGAGTTATACCAGTTTAGAGCTTGGTTTTAGTAGCTCTTTTGACACCCTTTACCCTCTGTAAATTTAGGCCGAAGAGCACTTGTTCTTGCCTTGGTATTCAAAGGTAAATTTTACCTTGAAATTGACATTAAACACTTCATATGGTTAGATCTTGCTTGGAGACTAACCATGCCTTAATTGCTGTTTGAAAACATGTAAACTAAGCTGTGGAAAATAAATCTCCATACAGCCGTGGCCAAACAAGGCTTATACTAGGCAAAAACAAGGTATAAATAACTTAAACCTTCACTTGGTATATTAATGTGTGCTTGTACATATTTATATAAATTGTGCCGTGAGTGAACAAGGTATTTAAGGTCTTATTTTGACCTTAGGTGATTAAGGAATGGTTTAGTAAATTTTATAACTAATTAATTAGCATAATTGTCAAATTTAAGACATTATGTGGGAAATTGGTAAATAAAGAAAACATATGGTAAGGGCTGAGAGTTTACAGCATTTTTGGGAATTTATGTGTAATTTATTTTATAAGCCAATGTTTGTAATAAGGCCATGTACTTTAGGCCATTTTATTTATGCATTTATAAGCTTTTAATTAAGTTTAGGTACTAAATATGCATTACCGTATATTATTGGGGTTTTAGTGTAAATGAATTAAATTTGGGGGCTATATATTAATTAAGCCGAAAATTGGAGGTTTAAATGACTTTATATAAAAATTATAAGATTATATAAAGTTTTGGGGTTAAATGGTAATTTCTGAAAAGATATGGGTATAAACTGTTATATATGGGGATTAATGGTCAAGGAAATATTAAGGTGGTCAACCTTGACCATATGGTAGGTTTTGACAAATTAAATAAGTTAGATAACTTATTTAAGGTTTTATAATAAGATAAGTATTTAAATGTAACAATTTTATAACCTATGTGGTATATATGTTATTTCTGAAAATTAAGGGTGTAAAATGGTATTATAAACACCCATGGGCTATTAGGAATTTTTAGGAATTTATTGGGTTGATTTTGGAATTAAGATAAACTATATATGTATAATATATAGTTATTATGTCATTATGACACTTTGGAAAAATATATATGTGGTGATATAGTAAATACCGAAAGTATATGGGTTAATAAGGTAATTATAACCCTTTGGTGAAATTTGGTGATTTTTAGAATTAAATAAGAGTATTTATTAAGATATATGTATAATATATAGTTTTAAAGAATTATTTAACTATATGTTATAAATTTGGCCAAATGGCAATTATAGAACATATATGGGTCTGTTCGGAATTTTACAAAATATAGCCATAGGTTACACCCTTTTTATAAGTTAGAAATGTTATATTAAATGATATATATATATATATAACATGGTATAAATAATGGGGTGATTTTGTAAATAAAGGAAACTATGGTTTATGGAAAAGAATAAGGTTAATATATGTGCCTATGCGGCAATATATAATAGTTTAGTATAAAAACTATAAGTTATAAATTAAAGGGAATAAAAATATCATAATATATGATATTAATATATGGTATAACATTACATAATGTTATGTAGGCAAAATAGAATTTAAATAAGTTCAAGGCTGTACCGAAATATTAAAGGTTGGAAAATGAATTTTAGACTAAGGTCTATAATGTTATAAATGTTATAACAATTATATGGTTTAGATGGAATTAATAAAAGTAAGGATATTCACATTAAGTAATGTGACAAACTATAAATAAATAGGATTTATAAACTAAGGAATTTGTTAATTAAACCTTGGGAGTTGTAAAGATACAACCTAAAAGGTTACATAATATTAGGATAATAATCTCAATAAAAGTTGTATAATATAGTACAACTAAAGGGAATAATCATCTAATAAAAGATGATAAATGTAACATATATATAGAGTTTATAACTCATGGAACTTACCTATGTGGTAATATATACTATTACAAGAATGTAAGTATAGGATGATATATTATTAGGGTGTTAGAAACCATGTATTATAATGGATGGTGAAAGAACAAAACCTTGGGAAAATAAATACTAAGGTGAAGTGTATGATATGATTAGGAATTATACATGCAATATAGAAACAAACTATGTGATATACAAGGGTATATTAAGTTACATGCGATAACAAGGTTCAACATTAAGTATGTTATTATACGAGACAAGACTACGCATGTAATATAACGTTTTCCAATCCCGAGTTAAGCCAAAAACCCGACAACGTTGACAGTTAATAACGGGGGATTAACCGGGAGGTTATAGCGACAGTACGGGGTACCGTAGAATTAAGTTGTTATACGGGATTCTAATCAGTAACGTTATGTATTGTTAGACTGTTAGAGACGACACGAGGAGCATCGGATCTAGCTGAATCATACTCCACCGTAATACTTTCAGGGTGAACGGTATGTTATTTATGTGGCTTGATTGTCTCTGAGGATTTCCTCAGTTCAGACATTGTGTGAAAATCTGTGATAAGATTGAATGTCTGCTTGTGTGAATTAATATGCTTGAGTTGTGAATTAATGCTGCTTTATTATTACTGTTGTACGATAACAGTACCGTTCGTATATATGAACATATTATAAAACGAACTAGCGGCAATGATGCTATCTTATATGTGTAATATAAGGAACGTAAATAAAAACGTTGTAGCATTAGGATAATAAGATATATACATATATATTATCTGAGACTTATATACGGAGCATTGGCCTCTTTAACGCCGCTCTCGTATCTAGCACTGGATCCCGAGTCGACATACTCAGGATTGGACTTGAAATACCCCAAACCTTGATATGTTGATTAGACATTAAACTATGGTATTTAAAGGCTAAAAAGGTGCCTTAGAAACAACTGTGGACAATTTAAACCATAGTAAACGCAATAAAACACTAAGACACAGTTGAGCAAAAACATGCTCTAAGCTTGGAGTGAACTTGGTTGGGACCCAAAGAACCTACCAAGACTAAATAATATTCAATTATGATTTAATAAGGCAAATTAAGTCCTTAGGAAACTTTGGTAGACAGTTAAACCAAACAAAACACAAGAAAATACCTTAAAGTCAATAAGAGCAAAAATGTGCTCTAAGCTTGGGATAAATTTGTAAAGACCTAAAGGTCATACTTATACCTTATAAATATGTTAATGAACATATTAAAACAATTACCAAAGAAAACCAAGCTTGAAAACAAGTTAAAACACAAAATGTGCTTTAAGGAGTCTTAAAGCACATTTTTGAAAAATTGTCTTGTAAATGAGTTTTGAATGGCTAAATGTCCATCATTATTCTTTAATTAACATGTGTACTACTTAGTATCACATTTGGAGGTCAAAATCAAAGGGAAATCAAAAATTTCACAACTATGTGCCTTGTTTTTGTGAATAGTAACTAAAATATGCTAGTTTATGACATAAGTCAATATAAGTAAGTTAATTGGTCAACAAAGACCAAAACACCCTTATTATTAAATGGGGGCCGGTTTTTGTAAGGTGAGTCACCACCATTTACTAATCAATTAAAGAAAAGGAAGACATAAAGCAAGTTACTATTCTACTTTATTACATAAATATCTTTACAAGAGTACCTCTCACCTCGTTTTCTTCATTCCTTCTCATCCCCACCGATTTCTTCATCTTCTCCCAAGCTCCATTCTCGGTTTGCTACAGCACCACTCACACCACCATCTTCAATCTCTTATATCTTCTAGCTCCATATACCAAATCAAATTCTAAGACCATATTTGTCTTATTTAGGCCAAGCTCTACACTTCTCTCTTTTCAAATCTTCAAGAACTCCATTTTGGTGCCATGAAGATTCTCCATTGAAGGAGCTTGAGCTTACCTTTTCATGCCTTGTTATTCTCCTTTGCTTCGAGGTAAGGAAAGTCAAAGAAAAACTTCATTTCCTTTTGTTTTCATAAGTGACCGAAATCACCTTCTTCATGGTGTTTTCTTTTGCTTTGTTTTAGCTTCATTCCAAACATTCAAGGGCTTGGTGGAAACCTCTCTTGTCACATATTCAAGTTCTCTTTCAAATTCAAAGGTAAATATCATTTTAGTGTATTAAAACACTTATGTTAAACTAGGGTTTGTATATGAGTTTAAGTGTGAATTCTTAAGCTCATTACCCTTATATGTATATTGATTAGAAAGTTGACAAGTGAACAAATTCCTTGCTGATTTTCGGTTCAAGGAAACAAGAAAGAAGTTTGAGAGGAAAAGAGGTAAACAAACTATCTCAATGTAGTTTAAATGCCTAGGAAAAATGCGCTTGATTTGCTTAATAAAATACCTAAGGAGCCAATGGCAAATGACCTAGAGAAATGCTCTCAAGGAGTTTATTAAAGGGCATATGTGATGTTGAGTGTATTTGCAGGTTAAAGGCAATATATTATGTGGGAAATTCAGTGTTTAAGGTTTATGGAATTTAAGGGCCTAAGAGCCATGTTATTTAAGGGCCTAAGTGCCAAGCAATTTTAGTTTATGCACTATATTGTGATGTAGTGTAAATTTGGTGAAGTGTTGTGTGTGAGAAAGTTCTTGATGGATTTAGGTGTTCTTGGATGTTTAAATGGTGAAAAACAATGTGTTTTGGTATGACAATATGCTAGGAGAACCCTTGGCAAAATTTGGGTAATGTATAAGAAGTTTTAAGTGCTTAAATGAGTTTTAGTGAACTAGGAAGTGTTAGGAATGAATAAATGTTTTACTAGGGAAGAAAGCATGTATTAAGGTGATTTAGAGTGATACAAGGATTTAGGTATTATCTTGGAAGTTCTAGGAATTCAATGAGTGTTTTTGAGGATGTATTAAAGACTTGGAGAAGTTTGTTTAAGGGTTAGGAATGTGGAAAAGGAGATTTAGTTAGTAAGAAAAGATGTTTGAGAGATGATGTTATGATGGTAAGGAAACATTCTTGGCATAGTGGTTATCATAGATATGAAACACTACTTGGAGAAACTAAGGAGAAAACATTATAAGTGTTAGGAATTTTGGTAAGAAAAGAGTAAGTGTTTAAGGAGTTATAAAATGAGTTTTATGGATGTTATATGAAGGGTTAAATGTGCCAAATGACATTAGAACACATTAGGAGGCTTGAGGAAAAGTTTGGAGAAAGTTTGACAAGTTTTGGACAAGTTCTGATGTTGTCCGACCTAGTGGTCCGACCCAGGGTGGGTCGGACAGCCCCAGTTAATTCACCCGTTGATGTTTCTAGAATGGTCCGACCCATAGGTCTTGGGTCGGACATGGGTCGGACAGGTGAATTTGAAAGACGGAAAAGTTTCTGGAACGGTCCGACCCAGTTCTGGGTCGGACGGTGGGTTGGACGGCCCAAAACATGTAAAAAAAACAGCAAACTAAGTGTGGTTTGAGTAGTGAACCCTAGAGAGTTATAATGACAACTTAGTGGGGGAAAAGTTGTATTAAAATGTAAAAGTAAAACGAGTTAAAATGTGAAGTTATTTAACTAAGTTAACGGGGATAAGTTATGAGCATTAGACTTTAAACAATCATGTTACCCCAGTGTTAATGAAAGTACATGTAATGTTACCAGTTGTTCGAGAATTGTTCGAGGAACATAAGTGGACATGATAGAGTGGACTCCGGTGATAGGTATGGTTTTCTTGCTACCTGTGTCCTACCGGATTACACCGGCTTGTATGCCAATGTGTTTTTCTGTATGTTTGCCACGTTATAAGATAAATCATGAAACGAGTTTACAGTCGTTATTGTTGTTGTGTGTTTACGTGCCGATACCGGTAACCTCGAATGCGCATGAAAGGCTACTTAACAATTATTAGGTAAACGTAAGAGAATGGTATCCGGTAATAACGTTTCCGACCCAAGGAACGTTCTAACCACGGCTATGCGTGAGTTAGTCATGTGATGTTTGTGTGTGATGTTTTTGTGTGAATGTATGACTCTCCCTTCCCTTGTGTGTGTGTGTCTAACAAGACTTAACCCAATGTTTGTGATTGTTTATTAAGTTCAATGTTGAACTTCTAACAAGTGCTAACGGGGGAAGTGAGGAGTCCGGTCTGTTCCGGCCACGCGTGTGAGTATGGGAGTCGATGTCATAACCGGTTTGATTCTCTTTGTATGTTATGGTTGTTTTCCAATTTGGTTTCCAACCTTCCCTTTAGCTTAACCAAGGCTATTTTACTGACTCACATCGGGCCACAGGGGCATACTATGTTTATGTTTGTTCGGTGTGCTTAGATCACTATATCCGAGACACCTTGTGTTATGTTATCTGTTCATCTAACGGGACGGTAACGAGTTATGTAACGAGCTTATCATGAGACTAGCAACATTCTCTAGGCTACAAGTGAACTGAATATGTTTGGGCCGGTTCAAAAAGGGAACCGTTCCCGTTATGTTATGTATTATTGTTGGACTGTAATTCTTATTGCGTTGTGATGTGTTATGTTGTTAAGATGTGGAGTATGTGGGTTATGGATATGAATTCCAGTTTATTGTAAGGGGCGTTTAAGGATAACCCGATTGGTGGGTATGTGTCGTCTATTAAGGAAATAGCTCCGTTAATGGAGAAACACTCTAGGGGTTAAAGATCACAATGAGTGATTTGTTAAGTGTAGTTGTATTGGCTGTTTTAATGAGCCATTGATGTGCAGTGTAATGTGTTGTGTATTTGTAGTTTACATGCATGATTCAAATATAATCAACCGCATGCTAAGACGACAAGTAGTTGTGCGTGGCCCGGTAGCATGCGGGCTGCGGGATTACCATACCAGCAAAGGTGTTGAGCCCCTGGGGGGGCCACCCTTTTCTCTTCTTTTCCTATTTTCAGGTACAAGGAGCTGGAAGCCGTTCGAGAGTAGGACGGGGTAGTCGTATGAACATGGGTAATCTTTTAAGTTATATATGTACAATAGGTGCAGTAAGACCGAAATTGTTATCGGCATTAGTTTGTGAATACTCGGTACAGTTGAAAGGTGTATGTTGTTTCTATTGTTAATGGAAGGGTCAGTAATGTGTAGTCGCTCGGGAATCTAGTCCATCAGACCGGTACAATGTGTATGTAATAGCCTTGTTAGCCACGTGGGTGGTTAACGGCGTGTAACACTAACGAGTTAAGTAATGTGATGAAGCTTGTTTTCCGCTGCAATTTGTTATTAAGTGCGTAAGTGTTGGATGGGGTGTTACAAAAAGTGGTATCAGAGCGAAGTATCGCTCTGATGACTGAATTACCGAGCTTAGGAAGTACCGAGTTAGGATTTTAGTACTTTGGGTTAAGGGTTGAGTGATAGCGTGAGAAATACGCTAGTTAGGAATTACCAGTGTGTACTGGAAACCTACTATATCCTTCCCGCCCTCCACAATCTCTGTTTTATAACTTGGGAAACAACGCCAGAGAGATGGAAGTCGTCTCATACTTGGGAAACCCGATCTGGCTGTTATTAAGTACCTCTAAAGGTACGGTGAACCTGTCATATGGTAGATCCCGAAAACTGGGAATCCCGGAGACGGTTCCCATCTAAATAAGTTAACCGCATTAATAGCGAAGAATGAAGAATTTTGTGTATAAGAGAATAGAATTTCCGGCAACCTGGGTCGACATGCCGAGCAGTCGAGAATAACCAGCTTGCAACGCACTGACCGTGCAACAGGCAAGAAGTGAAGTAATGGAACCCGAGACAAGTGTCTACGGAACCACAGTTGTTAAGTGATACACCAACGGTATACCAACCGATAAGGAACCACAACGTAGTGCCCAAACAGAGACAAGTCTCAGTAACCACGACAATGCGTGGAACGGGCTACGAAGAGGAAACAATACAAAAAAAGGGGACTCCAAGAATGGGAGACACCCCAGTTAATAATTATCATGTGAATACAGTGAGAAGTCGCCCAGAGGGTTAATTGTCAAGAATGTAGGATCAAGTGAGGGCCAACAAGGCCACTGATGAAAGTATGGGTAAAAACAATACCACGACCGGTATGTGTTGAACCGATAGCCAGTTAGCATGGCGCACTTGCCATGGCAAGTGCTGCTATAACAGGGCTGTTCGGGGAAGTTTTAACAACTACAAAGTACTTGGTAAAGTACCATGAAGTTAAGTGCGATCATTATAACAGCTGAAGGGCTTAACAGCCTAACCCTTGTAATTGGAAGTACACCAGTCAGCGAGAAGCTAGACTTGGTTAACGCAAGAAGATGTTGTGAAACCACGAAGATTTTTCTTTCAAACTCGGGTTGATTTCAAACTCTTTCCTTTCAAAACCAAAAATTTCTTTCAAACCAATACTTCATTCAAACCTTCTTTTAAACCAAACCAGTAAACCCAAGGGTAGTTGATAAAGATACAACAGTGGACAGACTTTCCCTTGATTAAGTTCAGGAAGCACATAATGTATATTGTCACAAGACAATACAAGGGAGTTGACAACAGAATACTTCACCTAGGCGTGTGACGGACACTACGAGTGAAATACCCCAAATTATTAAAGCATGGATTAAATATTTAATCACATTAATTAAGGCCTAAACATGCCTTAAAAGTCAACTGAGAACAACAGTGGTCAACACAAATCAAGATGTTGCACCCTTTGACTGCTAAGGGTAAAAATAAAATACCCAAATGACTACTTAGGACCTAAAAATTTGTCCTAAGCATATTCACACATTACTAAACATATTATAACCGTTGGACAACACTCCAACACAAAGAAAAAGCATTTACATGCTTCAAGGTCAAAAAGGGCAAAAAGGTGCTCTAGGAAAACCTTAAAAATCAAATGACCTCTAAATGATATAAAATTGAATTACATGATCAAATATCATGTAAGGAACACAACAAAACCGTTGTCAAAGAAAACCAAGCCCAGAAACACCTTGCGACACAAAATGTGCACTAAAACTCCTTAAAGCACGTTTTTGTGTAATCGCCTTCTAAATTGGTTTTAAATGGGCTAAAAGGTTATAAATACCTTTAAATATAATAAAATATCATATATGATATTAGGAATTTAATTCCAGAAATTTACGAATTTTTACAAATTTAATTTAAAATATTAATAAAACCCTAAAGTGGGGCCCACATGAGTCAAATTGACCAAGTATGGTCAATGGTCAATTAATTGACCCACTTGGACCATGGAAATCGGCTGTAATAAGAGAGGAGGCAGCATAAGTCCTTGATTGACAATAATTCCTACCTAATACATTTACTTTTTGAAAATTAACTTACTTTTTCAAATAATTCAAGCCTTTCCACTCATTTCTCCCTTCCTTGTCCGATTCTCTTCTGCCCAGCCGAGCTCTCCCCTTCCTTTGAAGCTCTCAAGTGTGTTCTTGAGCATGGAAGGCAAACCTAGCTCCTAAGCTCTTAATGTAAGTGTTTTAATGTCATTTTTAGCTCTTTTTCTTCATCTCTTCACTACCAACACCTAGATTTCGTGGCTCATCAATTCCTATGGCTTATTCTCAGTGTTCTAAGGTTAGAACAAGAGCTAAACTCGGTTGAGACCAGTAGAGGGACCAAGGTTGTTCAAATCTACATTTTAAGGTAAAAATGTGCTTTAAGCTCATAACTTTTGATTCCCTTCAAGTTCGGCTGTGAAACTTTGGTCATAGCCTCATCTTCTTCTCTGTTTCATGTGGAATCTGTTGGTTAGCCATTTGGAGCAAGGATGGCCGAGATCCAAAGGAAATACCCTCTTTTAAGGCATTTTCCAAGGTAAAACCTAATAACAAGGTAGCTTGTTGAGATCTAGCTATTTCCTATGTCAATATGGTAGATCTAACACCTTGTGGTGTGCTTGATTCAGGTCGAAACCATCTTGAACTCTCCTTGCATTCCTAAGGTGATTTTTGCCTTAAATCTTACATTAAATTACTTCTTATGGTTAGATTCTTTCTTGGAGACTAACTAGGCCTTGGTTTCTGTTGAAAACATGTAAAACAAGCTGTGGAGAATTTCTCCTTAAGGTGGCGAACTCAAACAAGGCTTTACCTAAGCTAAATCAAGGTATAAATCACTTAAAACCTTAACTTGATACATTAACACAAGTGAAATACCCCAAACCTTGATATGTGGTTTAAATAGCAAACTATGTTATATAAAGGCTAAAAAGTGCCTTAGAAACATCAGTGGACAATTTAAAACATAGTAAAGTGCAATAAAGCACTAAGACACAGTTTGAGCAAAAACATGCTCTAAGCTATGAGTGAACTTGGTTAGGACCCAATGAGCCTACCAAGACTTAATAATATTCAATTATGATTTAATAAGGCTAAATAAGTCCTTAGGAAACCTTGGTGGACAGTTAAACCAAATAAAACACAAGAAAATACCTTAAAGTCAATATGAGCAAAAATGTGCTCTAAGCTTGGGATAAATTTGTATAAGACCTAATGGTCATACCTATACCTTATAAATATGTTAATGAACATATTAAATCAATTACCAAAGAAAACCAAGCTTGAAAACAAGTTAAAACACAAAAAGTGCTTTAAGGAGTCTTAAAGCACGTTTTTGAAAAATTGTCTTGTAAATGAGTTTTGAATGGCTAAATGTCCATCATTATTCTTTAATTAACATGTGTACTATATAGTATCACATTTGGGTGGCTATATTAATGGGAAATCAAAAATTTCACTTCTATGTGCCTTGTTTTAGTGAATAGTGATTTTTATAAGCTAGTTTGTAACATATAATGTTATAAGTAATTAAATTGACAAATAAAGACTAAAGTACCCTTCTAACTAAATGGGGGCCGGTTTTTCAAGGAGTGAGTCACCAAGTTGTAAAAGAAATCAAATAAGTAAAGTAAAGCTTAAAGTAAAGTACTATTTTGCTTTATAACATAAATATCTCCAAAAGCAAACTCATCTTCTCATTTCCTTCTCTTCTTTCTTCATTCACACGGTTTCACCTTCTTCATTCTCCCTTCTTGCTGTTCTCTCTCGGTAATACACAATACCACCATGGAAGTCCATCTTTGACCACATGTAAAACCTAGCTCACTTAACCAAATCAAAAACAAACACCACCATTCTCTTCCTCTCATCAAGCTCTTCATTCCTATCTTCTCAAAATTTCAAGATCACCATTTCGGTGCCATGGAGTTCCACCATTGATGGAGCTTGAGCTTGTCTTTCCACATATTATTGATCTCCTTTGCTCCTAGGTAAGGAATCTCAAAGAAAAATCAAGTTTCCTCCATGTTTTGTGTGTGACCGAAAATATTCATTGATGGAGCTCCTTGTGTTGCTTTGTTCTAGCTCCATTTGAATCTTTCAAGGACTAGGTGGAGTCCTCTCTTCATAGATATTCAAACACCCTTCAAAGATTAAGGTAAAACAACTACATTAATGTTTTGAAATGATGTAAACCTAGGGTTTACAATGAGATGGAGCTTAAAGCTTGAATACTCATTATGTTGTTTGTATAATGTTTAGTAGTTGACAAGGAATCAAATACCTTATCGGTTTTATAAGGAAACGAGAAAGAAGTTTGTGTGGGAAAGAGGTAAATATGCTATCTCAATGTGGTTTAATGCATTAGGAGAAATGAGCTTATAATGCTTGTTAAAACTACCTAAAGAGCAAATGGTGAATGACCTAGTAAAGTGTTCTCAAGGAGACTAGTAAAGGAACATATGTCTTGGTGTGTGTAATTGCAGGTCAAAGGCTTATATATTGTGGAAATTCAGTGTTTATGGTTTGAGCAACTTAAGGGCCTAAGAGCCATGTTATTTAAGGGCCTAAGTGCCAAGCAATTTAAGTTATGCACGATATTGTGATGTAGTGCTTAATGTGTGAAGTCTTGTGTATAAAAATGTGTTTGATGGATTTTAGGTGTTCCTGAATGAAATAAGGTAGAAACCTAAGTGTTTGGATGTGAGTAAATACAAGAGAAGCTATGGCCAAATTTGGGGAAATGTGTGAGAAGTTCTAAGTGTTTTAAGAAAGTTTTGGTGAACTAGGAAGTGTTAAAGGTGAATAAAGGTTTACTTGAGAAGGAAAACATGTATTAAGGTGATTTAGAGTGATGCAAGGACTTAGGTGTTATCTTGGAAGTTCTAGGAATTCAATGTGTGTTTGGAGGATGTATTTAAGTCTTGGAGAAGTTTGTTTAAGGTTTAGGAATGTTGATGTACAAGGGAGAAATGATGTTTAGGTAAGGTTTTGAGGAAGGAATTCAAGAAGTTGTGAAAAGAGGATTTGGTTAGTAAGAGGAGACGCTTGGGAGATGATGTTATGAAGGTGAAGAAGCATTTTAGTGTAGTGGTCATTATAGGTGAAATACCACCTAGAAATCTTAAGGAGAAAACATTCCAAGTGCTAGGAATTTTGTAAGAAGTTTGTGAATGATAAAATGGTTTTGGTGAGTGATTTAAAGAGTTTAGCACATGGATAAAGGTGTGTTTGAAGTGCCTAAATGAGGTTAGGGTATACTAGGATATATGGGGAGAATTTGGAGTTGAATGTAAAAAGGAAAACAAAGATCTGGGGCAGACCGGACTTGCGACCGGACTTGCAAGTTCGGTCGGGCCCAGTTTACCCTGTGGGAATTAGTCTCTGGAATGGACCGGACATAGGACCGGACTTACAAGTCCGGTCGGAGTAGAAAAATTTTGACGGAAAAGTGTTCTGGAATCGACCGGACTTGGGTAAGTCCGGTCGGCAAGTCCGGTCGGACCAAAAACATGGTTTAAGGTTATGAAATGATATGTAATGATGGGGATTGATAGGTAATGATGTTATAAGGTTGTTATGGACATGTTAGGTGAGTTTAAATGGCAATTAAGTGGGTGAAAAGTTGTATCAAAATGTAAAAGTAAAACAAGTTAAAATGTAAAGTTATGTAGCAAAGTTAACGGGGAAAGTTAAGCATTAGACATTAAATAATCAAGCAAACCCCGATGTTAATAAAAACACATGTGATGTTAACAGTTGTTCAAGAATCGCTCGAGGAACATAAGTGGACGTGGTAAAGTGGACTCCGGTGACAGGTATGGTTTTCTTGCAACCTGTGTCCTACCGGATTACACCGGCTTGTATGCCAATGTGTTTTTCTGTGTGTTTGCCACGTTGTAAGATTAAACATGTAATGAGTTTACAGTAATTCATTTATGTGGCGTGTACAACTCCGATACCATTTAACCTCGGAAGTGTTAACCTTAGTTAACTGAGTCTAGGATCACATGAGAGTTCGGTATTCGGAGTAAACGACCCGTACCATGGGACGTACTAACCACGGCTATGCGTGTGTTAATTGTGTGATATGTGTATGTGAATGTAAGGATCTCCCTTGTGTGTTTAACCCAGTTGTAATACTGTATGGTGTGTAGTCATGATAGACTCCATAGTGGGGTTCTAACTAATATCTAAAGTAAGTATGTACTAACAGTGGTGAGGAATCCGGTTTGGCCGGTCGCACGTTGTTTGGGAGAGGGTATCCTTCCTAGCCTTACCCTTCTCTTTGTTATGGTTGTTTCCCTCACGGGTTATGATCTCCCATTAGCTTACTCCAAAGCTTAGCTATTCTGACTTATGATCGGTTTAGGGGGAACATGTGTTTTGTGGTGTGTTCGGGCCTCCAAACCCGAACCGCCTTAACTTAAGTTACTCGTCCAACTATTAGGATGGTAATGAGTGTTGTTGTTATTGTATAACGAGCTTATCATGAGACTGGCAACATTCTCTAGGCTCACCAGTGTATAAACAATGTTTGGGTCGGTTCCTAAGAGAACCACTCCCGTTATGTTATGTATTTTTGTTGTGATGCAATATCTATTGCGGTGTTATGTTGTGCACGTGGAAACGTGCAAAGTGTTGTATGTAGTGTATGTTGTAGGTTTATATGTGGAGTGTGTGGATCATGGATATGATTCCCAGTTTGTGATAAGAGGCGTTTAAGGATAACCCGATTTAAGGGTATGTGTCGTCTATTAAGGAAGTAGCTCCATTAGAGGAGGAACACTCTAGGGATGATGAATACCATGAGTGACTTATTAAGTAAGGATGTATTATCCGTTTGTTGAGCCCGTTGAGGCGAATGATTATGTGTTGTGTGTTTACAGTCGCATGTATGATTTAAAAATAATCAACCGCATGCTAAGACGAAAATTAGTTGTGCGTGGCCCGGTAGCATGTGGGCTGCGGGATTACCATACCAGCAAAGGTGCTGAGCCCCTTGGGGGCCACCCTTTCTCTTCTTTTCCTGTTTCAGGTACAGAGAGCTGGAAGCCGTTCGAGAGTAGGACGGGGTAGTCATTGTACAAGGGTATTCATTTAAGTATATATATACAGTAGGTGTAGTAAGACCGATATTGTTGTCGGCACCAGTTTATAAATACTCGGTATAGTGTATAAGGTGTATGTTGTTGTTGTTGTCAATGGAAAGGGATAATAATGTGTAGTTGCTCGGGAATTTAGCCCATCAGACCGGTACAATGTATAGGGACTAGCCTTGTTAGCCACGTGGGTGGCTAACGGCGTGTAACATCAATGAGTTAAGTAATGTGAAGAGGTTTGTATTTCCGCTGCAGTTTATTGTAAGTATGTAAATGTCGGATGGGGTGTTACAACAAGTTTAAGTGTGTGTATGTTAATTGTCGTGAGTGAAGGAGAAAAACAAGGTCTTGTTTGACCTTAAAATGTTTAAGGAATGGTTTAATAAATTTTATAACTAATTAAACAAGCATAATTGTCAAATTTAAGACATTATGTGGAAGTTTGGTAATTAAATGGAAAGTGTGTGGTGAGGCCGAAATTTATATGTATTTTTGGGACATTTATGTGTAATTTATTTTGCAAGACAATGTTTGTAATAAGGCCATGTATTTTAGGCCGTTTTATTTATGCATTTACAAGCTTTTATTTAAGCTTAGGTGGTATATAATTATTACCGAAATGAATAAGGGGTTATAGTGTAATTAAATTAAATTTAGGGACTTTAGAAAAATAAAGCCGAAAATTAGAGTTAAAAGGAGTTAAAATAAAGTTTATAAGATTTTATAAAGTTTTGGGGTTAAATGGTGAATTTTAGAAAGTTTGGGTACTAAACCGTAATTATAAGGAATTGGTGGTCAAGGAAATATTAAGGAGGTCAACCTTGACCATATGCTAGGCTTTGACCAAAATAAATAAGTTAGATAACTTATTTAAGGTTTTATAATAAGTTATGTATTTAATGGTAATATTTTTATAACATATGTGGTAAATATGTTATTACCAAAAATAAAGGGTGTATAATGGTATTTTAAACACCCATGGGCTATTAGGAATTTTTAGGAATTTATTTGTGGATTTTGGAATTAAAATAAACTATATATGTATAATATATAGTTAATATGTCATTATGACACTTTGGAGAAAAATAGATGGTGGAATGGTAAATCAAAAGTATATGGGTTAATAAGGATATTTATAACCCTTTGGTGGAATTTGGTGATTTTTAGAACTATTAAGAGAATTTATTAAGATATGTGTATAAAATATGGTTTTAATGATATGGAAGAACTATGTGTTATAAATAGGGCCAAATGGCAATTATAGAATAGCACAAGGGCTGTTCGGAATTTACAAAAAATAACCATAGGTTATACTCTTTTATAAGTTGAAATGTTATATTAAATGGAATATATAACATGGTATAAATTAATGGGTGATTTTGTAAATAAAGGAAACTATGGTTTGCGAAAAAGAATATGGTTTTGTTATGGTGCCCATGCGGCAATAATAAATAGTTTGGTATAAAAACCATAGGTTATTAATTAAAGGAAATAAGATTATCATGCCAAATGATATTAGCATATGGAATAGCATTACATAATGTTATGTGGTCAAAATAGAATTTAAATGAATTCAAGGCTTTACCGAATTGATAGAGTTTGGAAAATGAATTTTAGACTAAGGTCTATAATGTTATAAATATTATAACAATTATTTGGTATTAAGGTGGTTTAATGAAATTAATACAAATAAGGTATTCACATTAAATGGTGTGACAAACTGTAAGTGAATGGGATTTATAAACTAAGGTATTTATTGAATAAACCTTAGAAGTTGTAATTATACAACATAAAATGTTACTCATGTTAGGATAATAAACTTAATATAAGTTGTACAATATGATACAACTAATGTGAATGATCATCTAATAAAAGATGATAAAAAGTAACATGAAATATAAGAGTTTATTAAACTCATGAGAATTACCTACGTGGTAAAAGTATATACATACACAAGAATAATGTATATAAGGTGGATAAATATATTTTGGTTGAAAATCATATGATTTAATGGTGGTGGTTATTAAAAAAAATATAGTTACGAACTATAAGTTATGAGTTTTGGAAGCAAATATTATTTGCTAAAGATAAATGGATTATACAACATGTCGTGTTATGCCCCGGATTTTTTTTTATTTTCTTTTGATTCACAAAGGGAGTCTATATTAATTTGATCTTATATTAGAAAGTCTATGACATTCTTCTAATGTTAATATGTTAGCTTGAGGAAGGAGGGTTACAATTGTCTTCTTCCTTGTTGTTATTTAGTATTCTCTTAAGAGAGAGATATATATTAAACTATTTTATTTCTTCCTTCTCTCTTATTCTAATTCACGTTCAATTATTCCCCTTCCTTCATCTCTCTCATTGACGGTTCTCTCGACGTTCTCTATGCGTTCAAGTTCTTCTCCCTTTGCTCTTCTCCTTCTTTCCTTCTTCAATCTCCTTCCTGTAATTTGATTGCTAGAGATCCGCCAGTGGAATTCTGTTCGTCTGTCAGTCGTCAATCAGGTTTGGTTTGTAGATTCTGGTTCTCTTCTCCGTTGAGTTTTCCTTTCCCTTTTCTGATTTTGATTTTGTATTTTGGGAGTGGTTCAATTCGATGGATTGTCGTTCGAGTGGTGATTCGAGAAGGGCGTTTTGTAGTCCGCAGAGATAGCATTGCTTCGGATGTCAGGTAGGTGGTAGATGGATTCAGTTGTGTGCGTTCACCCACGGGGGTTTTAGTTTCGTTGTTTTCCGTATGTGTTTGCGTGGTTTCTGATTTGTGGTAACTTTGTGTGTTCCTGATTTGCGTTTTGATGTGTTACAACCCCGTGGGAATCGTGTGTTTTGCGTATGTTGATATATGTATATTTTGACAATGGCGAATCTACCTCTGTGATTCCCTTCTGTTTTGCAAACTCTGAGTGCTTCTGATTTAAGAGTTTCGTTCTGTAAATTAAATCGTTTGATTAACTTCGTGTGTGCGTTTATTCTGTCTGTTTTACTGCCGTTCAATGGCTTAAATCCCCAAAGTTGGTTGCTGCAAACATATGTTAATTTGGCATTATTTGTGCTTTTGTTCGTGTGAAAATCGCCTCTGTAAACTGCACTTTTCGGCGCGTCCGAACTTCCGTCCGAACTTGGAAGTTCGGACACGCTCTGTTGCGTCTGGATTTTCTGAGAATTTCTCTGTGTCCGAACTTCCGTCCGAACTTGGAAGTTCGGACACACCCTGTTTTGCGCCTCTGATTTTCTCTTCGACATGTGTCCGAACTTTGAAGCTCGGACATATGTTCGGACTTTCCTCGAGTTGTTTTCCGAAGGACGTCCGAACATCCGTCCGAACTTGGATGTTCGGACACCTTGAAATTTTCTGCGGATTTGAGTTCGACTTGCGTCCGAACTTCGACGTCCGGACACAAGTTCGGACACCCCTCTGTTTTCACCATAACTTCTTCGTTCGAGCTCCGTTTTGAGTGCCGTTTGCGGCGTTGGATTCCTCTTTTCGAGTACTATCTGTTTTCAGGTGTTTTAGCATGGGTTTAAGTGTTTTCTGATTTTAAGGTCTCCGTTATTCTTTTGAACTCTGTTTTGCTCTGAAAATGATTCAACCTCTGACTTCAGTTTGCTTTCGTATTTACTAATCGGGTTCGACTTCTGTTTTGCTAAGGCTTTCCATTGGTAAGCTCCTTCTCTGATTTTGCTAGGCTTTCGCTTTCTGTTCTGATCTGGTTAAGACTTCCGCTCTGCTCTGTATTAAGCTTCGATCTGTTTGGATTAAGCCTCTGTTTTGGGACCTAGTTACTCTGCTTCTGAGCCGTGAATGGCTGGGTCGAGCTATTCCGTGGTATACCATGTAGACGTCGTTCTGAGTGTGGGTCATGCCCAATCTGTTCTGTGGGGTTGACGAACCCTTTGGCCTTCGGGTCATTTCTGCGTTGTCGAGGGATCTGTTAGATCCATGGGTCTTCGACCCTTTCTGAGTGCTATGCTTGGTGCTAGTGTCCCACTTCTGTTGTGTTCTGTTCGGCTTCTGTCCGTTCTCTCTTCTTTTGTATTTGACAGACTGCTGTGTGTTTTCTGTCCTTTGAGTACCTATGTTTGCTTGTACTGCTTCCGCCAGTTCTGTTTGTTTTCAAACTCAGATAGGCTGCTGTGTGCTTCCTGTCTGTTGAGGATTTCTGGTTTGTAAAGTGCTCCACTTCGTCTGCTCTATCAGTATTTGATTTGAGACGGTCTGCTGTGTGCTTACTGTCTTCTGATAAGTTTCGGATTTTGCTAAGCTTCTGATTTTGCTAAGCTTCTGATTGTGTTTAAGCTTCTGAGGTTCTTAAGCTTCTGATTTCGTCAAGCTTTCAGCTTCAGTTTTCCTTCTGCTATTAAGTGTATATTTTGACCACTGCTTAGCCTCTTCTGTTTTAGACTTCTGCCTATTTGAAAGTCTCCTGCTTTGACTTTGGTTTCGCCCTGGCTAAGCGCTTCTGTATATGTATAAGTATGTATGTTCAGATTATGTTTTGAGCGTGCTCAGCTGATGAAGTTTATCACCTGCTGAGCAATAGTTTTGCTCACCCCTATCTCCGTCTGATTTGCAGGTTTTAGTTCGTGCTTGGAGATTCAGCTCTTGCTTTTCGTTTTGGCATTTGAGTTTTGTATTTAGTTTGTTTGGCCTTACGGCCCAGTTGTATTTAGATTATGCTTTGTAATTCAGTTTGGCTTCCGCCTGTGTATTGTAAAGACATTTTGTAATCGTTTATCTGGTAATATATGAGCATTAGTTCTATTTTGGGGTTTCGATAGTGTAGCCTTGCGTGTCTTAGGTAATAAGCGCGCGGCGTGTAACGGTCTCTCAACCAGGGTGGTTTTGGGGTCGTTACATTTAGTGGTATCAGAGCTAGGTTTGGTTTTCGTTGGGATTTGTGGGTGTCTGCATGTCTACGCTCCTGTGTCCTTGTCTGTTATGTGCTATGTGTTACCTGCTGCGTGAATTGACTGCTATATACTGGTTGGTTTGATTGCTATCTGGAGTCTGTGAGTGTGCCTGCTCTGTAGTTGTCCACTTTCAGAGTAGTGCAGCGGAAGCGTAGTGTCTGTTTGCATGTGCTTGTGTGTTCTGAAAGTGAGTCTGAGGGAGTCGGATCCTTTGGGAAAGGATGACCAAATGTGAGTTCTTGTTTGACAGAGTTGTGTGCTTCAGTTGTGAGCTTGTGTTACGTGCTTGTGTTGCATGTTCTGTGTTGTGTTATGGTGGGAGTTCGCGAGTATGTTGGTCCTTTAGGTAAGGACACCTCTAAGAGTTCTTGTGCATTTAGGTTGAGTGTTATAATCTTCTGTTTCACCTCTTATGTCAGTGAGTCAGCTAATAAGTTCTGAGTGCAAGATTTATGAGGTGCAAGCTTATAAGATATGTGAGTGTTGTTCCTATTCCTTCAAGCTTAGCGTTTGTAATATTTTGCTTTTCTCATTCTTTAGTGAATCAGCTAGTGAGGTTCGTGTGTTAGCTCGTATAAGTAGAGCTTCTGAGATTTGTTAGTGTTCTTTATATGTCTTTGTGCTAAGCCTTTAGTGATCATCTGTTGTATCTTTCTGCCAGCGCGTTAGTCAGTGTATTATGGTGTGAGCTTGTGAGTGTGCTTGGTCCTTGGGTTAGGACGACTTCAGAGAGTTCCTGTGCCTTTGGGCTGAGAGTTACTGATCTTTTGTTCCGCCTCCTCTGTCAGGAAGTCACCAGTAACTTGAGTGTTAGCTCTTCGAGGTTAGAGCTTCGGAGATGAGTGAGTGTTCTTTCTGTGCCTTTGTGTTGAGCCTTCAGTGATCGTCTACTTTGTTTCCTTTGTCAGCAAGTTACCAGTGTATTCTGAGTGTTAGCTTTGTGAGTGTTCCCTTCTGTGTCTCAAAGCTATGTGTTAGTAATCTTCTGTTTCGCGCTTCTGTCAATCAATCCAACAGTGGGTTCTGTTCTGAGTGTTAGTTCCTTGTGAGTGTTCGTAGTGTTCCTGCACTGGAAGTGCATCTGCTTGTATTCTGGGTTTCGTCGAATTTCGAGGATGAAATTCTTTTTAAGGGGGGTATATTGTTATGCCCCGGATTTTTTTTTTATTTTCTTTTGATTGACAAAGGGAGTCTATATTAATTTGATCTTATATTAGAAAGTCTATGACATTCTTCTAATGTTAATATGTTAGCTTGAGGAAGGAGGGTTACAATTGTCTTCTTCCTTGTTGTTATTTAGTATTCTCTTAAGAGAGAGAGATATATAAACTATTTATTTCTTTTTCTTTCTTCCTCTCTCTTATTCTAATTCACGTTCAATTATTCCCCTTCCTTCTCTCTCCATTGACGGTTCTCTCGACGTTCTCTATGCGTTCAAGTTCTTCTCCCTTTGCTCTTCTCCCTTCTTTCAATCTCCTTCCTGTAATTTGATTGCTAGAGATCCGCCAGTGGAATTCTGTTCGTCTGTCAGTCGTCAATCAGGTTTGGTTTGTAGATTCCGGTTCTCTTCTCCGTTGAGTTTTCCTTTCCCCTTTCTGATTTTGATTTTGTATTTTGGGAGTGGTTCAATTCGATGGATTGTCGTTCGAGTGGTGATTCGAGAAGGGCGTTTTGTAGAGTCCGCAGAGATAGCATTGCTTCGGATGTCAGGTAGGTGGTAGATGGATTCAGTTGTGTGCGTTCACCCACGGGGGTTTTAGTTTCGTTGTTTTCCGTATGTGTTTGCGTGGTTTCTGATTTGTGGTAACTTTGTGTGTGTTCCTGATTTGCGTTTTGATGTGTTACAACCCCGTGGGAATCGTTGTGTTTTGCGTATGTTGATATATAAGTATATTTTGACAATGGCGAATCTACCTCTGTGATTCCCTTCTGTTTTGCAAACTCTGAGTGCTTCTGATTTAAGAGTTTCGTTCTGTAAATTAAATCGTTTGATTAACTTCGTGTGTGCGTTTATTCTGTCTGTTTTACTGTCGTTCAATGGCTTAAATCCCCAAAGTTGGTTGCTGCAAACATATGTTAATTTGGCATTATTTTGTGCTTTTGTTCGTGTGAAAATCGCCTCTGTAAACTGCACTTTTCGGCGCGTCCGAACTTCCGTCCGAACTTGGAAGTTCGGACACGCTCTGTTGCGTCTGGATTTTCTGAGAATTTCTCTGTGTCCGAACTTCCGTCCGAACTTGGAAGTTCGGACACACCCTGTTTTGCGCCTCTGATTTTCTCTTCGACATGTGTCCGAACTTTGAAGCTCGGACATATGTTCGGACTTTCCTCGAGTTGTTTTCCGAAGGACGTCCGAACATCCGTCCGAACTTGGATGTTCGGACACCTTGAAATTTTCTGCGGATTTGAGTTCGACTTGCGTCCGAACTTCGACGTCCGGACACAAGTTCGGACACCCCTCTGTTTTCACCATAACTTCTTCGTTCGAGCTCCGTTTTGAGTGCCGTTTGCGGCGTTGGATTCCTCTTTTCGAGTACTATCTGTTTTCAGGTGTTTTAGCATGGGTTTAAGTGTTTTCTGATTTTAAGGTCTCCGTTAATCTTTTGAACTCTGTTTTGCTCTGAAAATATGATTCAACCTCTGACTTCAGTTTGCTTTCGTATTTACTAATCGGGTTCGACTTCTGTTTTGCTAAGGCTTTCCATTGGTAAGCTCCTTCTCTGATTTTGCTAGGCTTTCGCTTTCTGTTCTGATCTGGTTAAGACTTCCGCTCTGCTCTGTATTAAGCTTCGATCTGTTTGGATTAAGCCTCTGTTTTGGGACCTAGTTACTCTGCTTCTGAGCCGTGAATGGCTGGGTCGAGCTATTCCGTGGTATACCATGTAGACGTCGTTCTGAGTGTGGGTCATGCCCAATCTGTTCTGTGGGGTTGACGAACCCTTTGGCCTTCGGGTCATTTCTGCGTTGTCGAGGGATCTGTTAGATCCATGGGTCTTCGACCCTTTCTGAGTGCTATGCTTGGTGCTAGTGTCCCACTTCTGTTGTGTTCTGTTCGGCTTCTTCGTCCGTTCTCTCTGCTTTTGTATTTGACAGACTGCTGTGTGCTTTCTGTCCTTTGAGTACCTATGTTTGCTTGTACTGCTTCCGCCAGTTCTGTTTGTTTTCAAACTCAGATAGGCTGCTGTGTGCTTCCTGTCTGTTGAGGATTTCTGGTTTGTAAAGTGCTCCACTTCGTCTGCTCTATCAGTATTTGATTTGAGACGGTCTGCTGTGTGCTTACTGTCTTCTGATAAGTTCCGGATTTTGCTAAGCTTCTGATTTTGCTAAGCTTCTGATTGTGTTTAAGCTTCTGAGGTTCTTAAGCTTCTGATTTCGTCAAGCTTTCAGCTTCAGTTTTCCTTCTGCTATTAAGTGTATATTTTGACCACTGCTTAGCCTCTTCTGTTTTAGACTTCTGCCTATTTGAAAGTCTCCTGCTTTGACTTTGGTTTCGCCCTGGCTAAGCGCTTCTGTATATGTATAAGTATGTATGTTCAGATTATGTTTTGAGCGTGCTCAGCTGATGAAGTTTATCACCTGCTGAGCAATAGTTTTGCTCACCCCTATCTCCGTCTGATTTGCAGGTTTTAGTTCGTGCTTGGAGATTCAGCTCTTGCTTTTCGTTTTGGCATTTGAGTTTTGTATTTAGTTTGTTTGGCCTTACGGCCCAGTTGTATTTAGATTATGCTTTGTAATTCAGTTTGGCTTCTGCCTGTGTATTGTAAAGACATTTTGTAATCGTTTATCTGGTAATATATGAGCATTAGTTCTATTTTGGGGTTTCGATAGTGTAGCCTTGCGTGTCTTAGGTAATAAGCGCGCGGCGTGTAACGGTCTCTCAACCAGGGTGGTTTTGGGGTCGTTACATGTCAAATTATGAAGGATGGTGGGAAAATAAAACAATACGAAAGTGAAATACCCCTAAATTAATTTAAATTAATTTAGGGGATTTCTTTTATTAAAAATTAAATTATGATATGGAATTATGAATATTAAATTAGTATATGGAATTGTGAAATTTATTTAGGGGTTTTCTCCTATTTAACCCTAATTATATACATTATATATAGTATTGTGAATTTAATAATAAGATTTAAGTCAATAAATCTTGGGTAAATTATTAAGCACTCCAAATATATTATAAAGATTTTGGGAAGTGTTGGAACATGGTTTTTGAAACATAAAGTCAATATAAAATTCTAGAAACCTTAAGCTTATTAAGCCTTGCTAGAGTTGACTTTTTGAGAATGGTCAAACTAGCCCATGAAACCTATACCAATAAATAGGTTATGGAAAACCATGAAGATCGATAAAAAGAACGTCAAAAACGGATCATCCTAGCCAAGTTATGCTAGATTGAAGTTTTGAATCAAAATTTTAAGAAGTGCCACGTGTCACTCTGTAGTAGGTCGCCCACACTTAGCCGATTTCCTTCCTGATTTTCGTAACCGATTTCACTTCCTAGCCCTAACTTTAGACGGCTATAACTTTCACATTACTCAATATTTTTCCATGCCGTCTTCACCACTCTCTTCTCCTTAATTCCCTCTTTACAACCGTAACTCATACAAGCCCTAAATCATTCTACATCGACGGGAAAGTTGATCCAAAGTTGCCAGCTTTCGAGTCGTAACCCAGATTCCAGTTTTCATGCGATTTCAGGTAAAGTTCGTCTTGCCATAACTTCCTCGTCTTTCAACCAAATCTCGATTTCTATAGCTCGTTGTAGATCTCTAATCCATCTACAACTTTCATGTTTATTCTTCCCAGCCTGATTCGTAACCATTTGGAAGATATAGTCGCCCAAAGTCTCTGATTTGTCAGCACATAAAATCACCGAAAAACGACAGGTAACTCGTAACTTTCGGGTCAATTTTCTTTCTGTGTGAGCAGTTAGGATTAGTGCTTGCTATCATTGTGTAGATCTATGTTTCTTCTTTCTAATGAGCCCAAGAGCATGGCCTAAATCGATCTAGAACGTATTTATAGATCCCCGAAGTTGACTACTCGAACAGGCAAGGTTCGAATGTGTTTCCAGAAAACCGAAATCGATTAGCTCCGTTCTTGCAATTCCCGGTAGGGATGGCAATGGGTCGGGTTTGGGTTGGGTGGATCATCACCCGCACCCGTCACCCGATTTCACCCGCTCCACCCGTACGCGACCTCCCCGTTATGTATCACCCCCACCCGTTCACCCGTCACCCGCGGGTGAAGCGGGTGAACCCTTTACCCGTTTGTTTTTCTTTTTCCTTGTTCCCACTAAGGTTTGTAAATTACTATGATAGAGAGAAAATAGAAACACAGAGCATGTATGTTCTATGTTCGCCGGTTAGGATTGCGAAATTTATTCAGAGAAAATAATGAAATATTGCACAGAGCATGCATGTTCCATGTTCGCCATTATGGTTGCAAAATTACCATGATGAAGAGAGAAAATAGAGGCGCAAGCATGTATGCTCAATGTTCGTCTGTTAGGATTGCGAAATTACCTTCAGTGAAGAGAATGAAAACTTCGTAGAGCATGTAAGTTATTTGTTTTTCAGTTAGGGTTTCAAAATTACCGAAAGTGAAAAAGAAATAGAGGCACAGAACATCTTTGTTCCATGTTTGCCAGTTAGGGTTGCAATTACCTTCAGTGAAGAGAATTAAAAACTGTGTATAGCAAGTATGCTAGGGCTGTAAATTACCGAGAGTGGTGAGAATAAAGAATGACGTAGTCACCCAGAGCATGAATGTTCCTTGTTCACTAGTTAGGGCTACAAAAATCATGAGTGAAGGAGAATGAATAATAAGTAACAATTTAACATATAATATATATAATCTATGCGGGTGAGTGGGTCGGGTGATGGGTGAAAAATGTTCATCTGTCACCCGACCCGCACCCGTACCCGTTCCACCCGTCACCCGTTTTTCACCCATTTTATGCGGGTTTTTCACCCGGCTTAGCGGGTCGGGTGACCGGGTGAAATGGGTACCCGCGGACCCATTGCCATCCCTAATTCCCGGTGACTTTTCCACAAATTCTTCCGACGATGCTAAACTACTCTTCATTGTCGACCAAACCCATGTAACAATTTCCCCTATTATGCATTAGATTGAGAGAATTTGTTAGAATCGAATTCGGAAACCCGAAAATACCCTAACTTCGAAACCGAATTCGAAAACCATTGAACCCTGCATTATAATTGGGGAAATTAGTATCAATAGAACCACAATCAAATTTCGGATTCAATGGAACAAGAATCACTCGATTTGGTTCTGTAGATTGTGAGAAATTGGTGAATTAGTACTCGAATCGAATTGGGGATTTGCTGAAGAACTGGGTTCAGTGTCCGTCCGATCGGCTTAAAAGATTTGGACGGCCGAGATTAGATCGTGGATTATAAAGATTGTTAAGTTTTATAATATTTCAGAATTTAACCCTAACTTGTTGAATTTAGTTAATGGTCTTCCCGAATGTATTTTGACTTGAAATTTTAAACATAGATTCCTTATAAAATCTAGTTTATTTTGTGTAAATTAATATGGTTTTGGAGTTTTTAAACATAAGTTATGATTTTTACAAGTTACGGTTTTCTGGAATTATTTGGCTAAATTAAAAAGATATTTTTATGAAATAAAAATTTTATAATATGTCTAAAATGTTATAGTTACTGTATATTAAGTTTCGTAATTTTTGGGCAACGGGAAAAGGTTTTAAAAATTGTGTTTGTGAGTTTTCCATAAGAATAACCTATAATATATGGTTTTTAATGTAATCAAAAATTAAAGTATAGTTGATTAATGAATTTTATAGGTTGGGGAAAATATAATAAGACCAATTAACATTTAATACAGTATGTTTATAAATATTTTGGGTATTAACTTTAAGGTGAGGTAAAAATTGTTACATATATTTATATATATATTTATATGAGAGAAATAAATAGAAACTTATATTAAATCAAGGAATTTAACTAAACTACATTTTATTTATTATATTAATATGGAAGCTAATATGTTTAACTAAAACTAAGGGAAATACTCTATTTTATAAACCATAAATCAGTTGTGGATATGTCTAAAAGATATTAAATATAATTAAATACAATAGAATTTCTTGAAGAATGTTCTGGATAAATCTTGATATATGTGGATATATATATATATGTATATAAATACAATAAAAATAGATAAAGGAAATAACATTCCTTGTGAGAAATGTAATAGGAAGGATATATATATATATATATATATATATATATATATATTATATAATATGATAAATAAATATATAAAGAATATTATATGAGGTGGTATTACTTTATGGTTATAGGTTGAGTTTTTAGTTATCTTTGAGTTTCTAAGATTTATATAAACCGTATTTAAACACATGTATTTATTTAGTCAATAACCACAATGTAAATCTATAATTTGGTTAAGAAATTAATAAGTTGAAATTTAGGAATATTTGTAATTGGTCTACATAAAGGGTTACACAAATAGATCTTATTATATAATTAATAATAAAATGAATGAAATACTTTTACATTTAAATGTTCTTATTATATAAACAATAGTAAAATAAATGAGTTACTTGTACATCTAAATGTGAAGAGGATAAATAAGTCTAGATTTAATCATTTCTTAATATTTATAGTATTGAGTAATAACTTAATATCTTGTGATAAAATCATTAAAAGGATTATGATATAAAACTATATTAAACTATGATTGGGGAATTAATCTAAATAATAATCCTTACGTTCTTAGAATTTGATAAGCCATATAAAATACAATTAATGCCAATGTTCAGGATGTGAGTTTATAATAAGTAATGTATGTAGTAGTTAGAATTTATAAGAAGGTTTGTAAATAGAAATTAGATACTTAAAATCTTTAAACCTTTAATTAGATGAAACTAGGTTACGTAAGATATTATATTGATTTACATTTTTGACACTGGAAATCTTAATGTGTCATTTGAATACAAGGTATGGGGATCTTCAGAATAGATTATCATATTACATAATTAACAATTTCACTTATGAATCAGAATTTAGTTCTTAGATAAATTTTACCTTATGTCGAGATATAATGTTTATCCTAAAATACAATAAAGGAATTAATTTATTAAGTTATTCCTTGGAAACCTTTGGTCTTGTAAGTAATATTGAAATACCCCAAACCTTGGCATGTTGGTTAAACACTAAAACATGATATATTAAGACTAAAAAGAGTCTTAGAAACCTTAGTAAACAAATTTAAACAAAAGGAAACACAAATGTGCTTTAAAGTCAATAAGAGCCAAAATGTGCTCTAAGCTTGGGATAAACTTGAGTAAGACCCAATGAGCTTACCAAGACCTCATTTATATACTAATGAACATATTAAACCAATTACCAAAGAAAACCAAGCTTGAAAACAAGTTAAAACACAAAATGTGCTTTAAGAAGTCTTAAAGCACATTTTTGAAAAATTGTCTTGTAAATGAGTTTTGAGTGGCTAAATGTCCATCATTACTCTTAAATATATATGTGTACTATATAGTATCACATTTGGGTGGCTATATTAATGGGAAATCAAAAATTTCACTTCTAAGTGCCTTGTATAGGTGAATAGTGATTTTTACAAGCTATTTTGTAACATATGTGGTATAAGTAATTAAATTGACAAAAGAATACTATATTACCCTCATATTAATAAGGGGGCGGTTTTTTATATGTGTGGTGACTCACCACTCTCTAGTTAAGGTAATAAGTAATTAAAGCAAACTAAGTAAAACTACTTTTTACTTTATACTACAAATATCTTCTTAAAAGTAATTCCTATCTTCATTCTCTCATTTCTTTCCTTCACTCACACGGTTTCCCACCCTTCTTTTTCCTTCTTCCTTGTTCTCTCTCGGTAATACTACTACCACCATGGAAGTTCCAACTTTGACCACTTGCTAAACCTAGCTCACTTGTCCAAATCAAAAACAAAGACCACCAATCTCTTCCTCTCATCAAGCTCTTCATTCCTATCTTTAAAACTCCAAGAGCTCCATTTCGGTGCCAAGGTGTTCCACCATTGAAGGAGCTTGAGCTTGGATTTCTACATATTATTACTCTCCTTTGCTTCTAGGTAAGGAATCTCAAACAAAAATCAAGTTTCCTCCTTGTTTTTGTCATGTCCGAAAATACAAATTGATATAGCTCATTGTGTGACTTTGTTCTAGCTTCATTTCAACTCTTCATGGACTAGGTGGAGTCCTCTCTTGCTAGATATTCAAACTCCCTTCAAAGATCAAGGTAAAACAACTACATTAATGTTTTTGAAACAATGTAAAATTAGGGTTTACAATGAGATGAAGCTCAAAGCTTGAATACTCATTATGGTGTTTGTATATTGTTTAGAGCTTGACAAGGAATCAAATTTCCATACGGTTTTGTAAGGAAACAAGAAGGAAGTGTTTTGGAAAAAGAGGTAAATCTACTAACTTAAATGTTGTTTAATGCCTTAGGAGAAATGAGCTTATAAATGCTTATTAAAACTACCTAAAGAGCAAATGGTGAATGACTTAGTAAAGTGTTCTCAAGAGACTAGTAAAGGGAATATGTGTGTTGAGTGTATTTGCAGGTTAAAGGCATATATATTGTGGAAATTCAGTGTTTATGATTTAAGCACTTTAAGGGCCTAAGAGCCATGCATTTTAAGGGCCTAAGTGCCATGCAATTTAAATTGTGCACTATATTGTAATGTGGTGTAAATTTGGTGAAATTGTGTATGAGAGTGTTCTTGGTGATTTTAGATGTTCTTGTGTGTTTAAAGGAGAAGGTAAAGTGTTTAGGCTTAGTAATGTTCTAAGGGAACCCATGTCAAAATTTAGGTAAGAAGCAAGAAGTTTTAAGTATTTACATGAGGATTGGTGAGTTAGAAAATGTAGGAGATGAATAAGAAGTTCATGATGTTTTAAAGGAATTTTGATGAACTAGGAAGTACTCTAGAATGTAATAAGGACTTAGGCATGATCTTGAGATTTAGTAGGTACCAAAGTCACTTTGGGACTTAGGTAAATACCTAGGCAAACTTTGGTAAAATAAGGAGAAGTGTACACTAGGAAAAGAGTTTCAAGAAGGAGTTAAGGAATTAGTTGTGAGAGATGATGCTTGGGAGATGATGTTAAGTTAAGGAGAAAGCATTTTGGGATAGTAGTTATCATAGGTGAGGAACACCATTTAGAAACCTAGTGTAAAATGTTGTAAGTGTTAGGAATTTTGTGAAGAAATAAGTAAAGGTTTAAGGAATTAGATAATGAGTTTTATGAGTGTTTAAGGATGTCTTAAGGTGTGTTTGAAGGGCCCAAATGAGATTAGGGGGTACTAGGTTGTATGGGGTGAAGTTTGGAGTTGAATGTAAAAAGAAAACAAAGGTCTGGGGCAGACCGAACTTGCGACCGAACTTGCAAGTTCGGTCGAGCCCAGTTTACCCTGCGAGAATTGGCTTCTGGAAAAGACCGACCTTGGGGACCGGACTTGCAAGGTCGGTCGGGCCTGTATTTTAAGTACGGAATGAGTTACTGGAAAAGGCCGAACTTGGGGACCGGACATGGTAAGTTCGGTCGGGCTAAATTTACAAAGGGGAGAAACTCTCGGGAAAAGGCCGAACATAGGACCGGACTTGGTAAGTTCGGTCGGAGTAGAAAATTTTGGCGGAAATGTGTTCTGGAATCGACCGAACTTGGACAAGTTCGGTCGACAAGGTCGGTCGGACCTAAACTTGTAAAAAAAAAAAAAAACAGAAAAGAATGTGACTTATGTAGTTAACCCTAGGGTGTATAATGAAGGTAACCTAGGGTGAGGTAGACATTAAAACATGTCATACAATCATGTTGAATACTTAGTAAGTGTGAAGTTAAATAATTAATTAACCGACATTACTAATGTGTATAGGATTCTCTCAAGGTGGGAACGAAACAAGGAAAGGACCAAGGTATGGTTTTCTTGCAGTCTGTTGCCTAACGGTTTACACCGGCTTGGGTGTTGTTTGTTTTCTGAGTGTTTACGACCTTATAAGATTAAGGCATGAAAAGAGTTTACAGTTGTTATATGTTATGATGTTGTGTTATTATGACTCCTTTCCCTTGGTGTGTCTAACAAGACCTAAATGTTGCTTGTATGTGACTTAACAAAATGTTGTGTGATCACTAACAAGCGCTAACCGGGGAAGTGAGGAGTCCGGTTGTTCCGGCCACGCGTGTGATGGATGGGGGTCGATATCATATCCGGTTCGGCTCTCTTGGTGTATGTATAGGTGGTATTCCAATTTGGTTTCTACCTTCCCTTAGCTTATCCAAAGCTAGTTACTGACTCACGTCGGGCCATAGGGGCATACGTATGTTATTTCGGTGTGCTTGGGATTACTATATCCGACACACCTTTGGTATAAGTTAACCGTTCTATATAACCGGACGGTAACGAGGATGGTAACGAGCTCAACATGGGATTGGTAAAAATCCCTAGGCTCTCAGGGTATACTAACTATGGTGGAAGGTTCCTTGTGAGGACCGAATTTATGGTGTTATGTATTGAAGTTGTGATGCTATGCAATTTCCCTTGCTATGCTATGGTATATATGTATATATATGTTGGTTGTTCTAAAATGAATGCCATGTTATTATGACAATTGGTTGCGCGTATCCCGTTAGTCGATGGGCTGCGCGTTAGCCATACCAGCAAAGGTGCTGACCCCCTCAGGGGCCCCATATTTTTATTGCAGGATGAGGATCGAAGAGGCAGGGTGGCTCTAGGTCCTAGGTTGTTGATATACTTTTGAATAAGTAGGTTGTTGAGCCCGGGATGCGCCTGTGCTCCCGAGGCGTTACATTTTGATACCGTTGTTATACAGTGTGAGATGATTATGGTTTGGAGATGTATTGTAAATTAAATACTCGGTATGGTTGGTTATGTTTATATGTGGATGTTAGTTACTATGCTCGGGAGTCTGATCATCAGACCGATACACTTGTATTTATTCTGCCTAGTTAACCACGTGGGTGGTTAACGGCGTTGTAACACCAAAGCGATAGTTATTATTTGGTTGGTTATTTCCGCTGCGACTTCGGTAGATGATAGGAGCGTTGTAGGGGTGTTACAAATATAAAATGTATTTAAGACATAAGTTTATTAAAATTTAGTACAAAAGGATTATACATACTCTATGGAGAGAATGTGTGTAAAAATTAAATACTTGGGAAATTAAAATGTAAGTAAGGATACATAAAAAGGGTTATCTTAAAACACCTTATTAATAGGTAATAATTAAGCAAATAATGTACCTTGTGAATACTAAATGTAGGAGTTCGATAAGTCTAAGTTAACTATAATATAGTTGTTTCAGGATGAAAAGTAATTTAACATCTTATGTCAAGATTATTAGCTGGATGTAATAAAAAGTCATTCTGAACTAAGGATATGATAATTGAGTTTAGTGACTCGATTTAGTTATAATAAATTGTATCTACAACACTACGATTTCAGTATACGGGATGTAGATCTGAATTAAGTTAAGGGGGAAGACTTAGTTATAATGGATTATCTAGTAGATATTGATAAAGATACATAGTCAATAAATTGTGAAATAATAGTATAGTATTCTAAGATAAACCCATCATTGGTCATAACACGATGTATGTCCTAAAGTAAGAATAAAAGTATTGAGCTTAAGAATTGTTATTGAAATTCTAAGATTGATTGAATAACGTATAATGCACTTATGTTATAAAGGTCTTTAATGTGAGAATTATGGTTAGGTATGGGTAAAGTGGATAAGGGTGGAACAATTAACAAGTGTTAATAAAATGCATTCCTTGGTCTTACAACCTTGAGTTATACAACATTCTAAGACAAGTCAAAGGTTATTCATAGCATTTAAGTGAGGGCTTAAATGACAATTGAGATTTAGAAATAACAGTGAGGAGTTTATTTAAGTTTAACGTGGGCTACAAGTGATTGATGATAGACTACCTTTAATATTCTTCAGAGTACTGTTGATTGTTTGTGCAAGTTGATTAGAACTGCTACAGCGTTACCCAGGTACGATTTCTCGTACTCAGCTTGACGTGTTTTGGACTTTATGGAATGTTTTGTACGATTTCTCGTACTCAGCTTGTTGTGTTTTGGACTCTATGGAATGTTTGTACGATTTCTCGTACTCCAATATTTTTGATGATTGACTTGTGGAATGTTTTGGAAACGCTAACTGACTTTAAGAGGGATTTCTAAAAAGGAATTGGTTGTGTGACTAACTCAGCTTGTGTGACTAACTGAGCCTTGAGCATGAAATTTCCATGGGTATTGGTTCTTTCTATTTGGTGTCCCGTTAGACATTGACTGCTTAGGGTTTACGCTTCTGCACTCTGTAGGACTGAGTGTTTTGGTATTGCTCTGGGTGGTAGTTGGTCTAGTGGGAATTGGAAAAGGTCAATCTTGGAAATCTTTCTTTCGACGTGCGCGCGTCTTCAATGGTAACAGCAGGGGGCTGTATATCCCTCGCCCATAGGGGCATTGATATTGAACACAGGGGGGGGCTGTATATCCCTCGTCCATCAGGACATTTTTAATTTAACAACAGGGGGCTGTATATCCCTCGCCCATAGGGGCATTGATATTTAACAGCAGGGGGCTGTATATCCCTCGTCCACCAGGACATTTAAATCTGACAGCAGGGGGCTGTATATCCCTCGTCCATATGGACATTGATATCTGGCGGTGGGGGCCATCTCTCCCAATTGAATTATTCCACTCTTGAGTTATTGGTTCTTGGATCTATCTTATTATTCGTAGTCCTTTGTGACTATCTGAGTCTTTATACTCCAAACGGGAATTGGTTCTAACATCAACAATGGATGCTTACTAACTATGTGGTGTGACTACTTAAGTGGATGACTTGTTTTGGAAGTTCTTTATCTTTGTCTTGTTTTCCTTTCTCTTTAAACTTGATTGTTTTGAAGTGCTTTATCTCTGTTTTACTTTTAAGAGTTTGTTTTCATGTTACTATTTATTTTGAAGAGTTATGTTTTATAAGTTTGTTTTTGGAGAATTGTACCAGTTCCATTCCAGGGAACTGACCCGCCCCTTTTGGGGTGGGCTGCTTGGTTTCATCTTGCAGGTACGAAATGATTTACAGGTGGCCACGAAGAGAATGAGCGTTTGGGATGGGACTAGGTTTTGTGGAGAGCGAATGTGTTTTGTTGTTATGTTTTGTTAAGTTTTCTCGAAGTTCAGACCGTAACTTAGTTAATTGTAAAGGTTGTAATTGGTGAGGTTGGTACCGGGTGTTTGGAGCCCGATGGTCTGTAGCACCTTTAGTTTATTTTCCGCTGTTGTTTTATTATTATAGGGGTGTTACAGAAAGTGGTATCAGAGCGTAGTTACGCTCTGAACCCGAGAAAACAAGCCGAGTGAAATACTTAGATTATAGGTGCACTTAAAACTGGGGAACTGGGGTAAAATTGGGAAGTGAGGACTCCAGTAAGGCACGACTCCTAACCCTGGTTGGAATTGTGAACGATTCCTTTACACACTTTTCTTTTGTGAATGTTTGTTGAGTGTGATGTGTTGTCATACCGTTCCAACAGTAAACTACAGAAATAAATATATATATATATATATATATATATATATATGTTTGGAACACCCTATATTAAGTACGATAAGATTTTGGTTGAGATAAACCAAGTATTAAGCTATTTTTCAAAAGCATACTCATGGAGAATACATTACTAAAAATGCAATCCTTTAAAAGCTGGTACACAAATTCCTAGAATTTTAAAGAATACTTTTGGTTGAAAACAGTATACAAATAAAACTTTACATAACTAAATTAGTATTGATGTTATGTGAAAGTACTTCAACTCCTTTAAAGTTTGAAAATAAAACTCATGAATTACTTGGTATCAATTTATTACCTAAAGATAATGTTTAAGATAAATCTTAAGTCTAGAAAATTATTAAGCTAACAAGAACTAGTAGCGTATTAGAAAAGATCAACATCTGAACTTGTAAAACACATTAAAACTCTATGTTAACTTTAGAAAGAAAACACATAAACCTAACACCCTACGGGAAGTGCCTGGTACGACGAACTCCTAGGCTGAAAGTAGTGGGGGTGCACACCCACTTCTAGAAGTTTAGGGGCTAGACAAGCCTTGTCATCTAACCGTATATAATCTTCCACGCAGGTGATGGATTGTGTTGAACTTGAGGGGAAGTGGTGGTAAGACGTTACCATCATGAAATCTTGAGCTAGGCATATTTCAGTGCTAACCACAATGAACAAATCAAAATTTGTATCTTAAGATCCGGTATTAAAACTCATAAATGTAAAGGGTTTATTGAGTTAAATCTTTGGTGAAAAATACCTATATATGGAGGAAGGGGATTAAGTTTGGGTGCTCCAAGATACAACATCTACCCCTGGTTGAATATAAAAAAAATCAATAAAAGAAGTTACTTAAAGATTGAGTGAAGAGAAGAGTAATACTAAACTAAGTATCATTGATCCTTAAATACTTGAGTATTGAGCATTTAAAAAAAAAATTGAGAGTTACTTAAAGATTGAAAATTCTCATGTTTACTTGGAAGTTTAACATTATACAGGTATAAAATTTTAAAAGACACACTAAGAGTGATATTTACTAAAAGCCACCATTGTCTAAGAGAGTACTAAGATTTAATAATCAGAAGAACACTTACATAGAACAAACTCTAAGAAAAATAATCACCAAGAGTGAGTGAGTTTTCATTAGACTAGTACATTTGACTTAAAATTTTATATAGAGTCCCTATCTTGAAAAATAAATTTTAAGATAAAAAATCAGATTTTGGAGCTACATTATAATTGATAAGAACTTCCTTAGATTCTCCCTTGGGTGAAATTATGTAAATATATAATAAGTAAATTTTATGAAGTAAACATTGAATGATTCGTCTAAAATATGATAGTTAATTATAAAAACAATTGAAACTTGAAAAGTCATAGAAAATATTTATTTTATAGAGTTTTAACATATGGTTGGCTATAAACCCTTGAAGATAATTTTGGAAGATTATTAAATGATCTGAAATATTATTCTAAACTACTCAAGTATGTTACACCTGATTTATAGCTTGTTAATACAATTGATATGATAAATGATCATATATGGACATATAAATTCGTATCAGACATTAAACGAATGGATAATAATCATAAGATAAAATTTTATAATCACCAAGGAAATACAAATACATAACAATCAAGAGATACAGATATATGTAACGATCATAGATAAAATCAACGGTGTAGTAAAATTTACAACAAAGCTGGTTAATAAGGTGTTGAATTCTTTGATTGTGCCGTTAGTAGCGGTACGAGGGCGTACCTTAGCTCTTTTAAGGGGGATATGCTGGCATACTCCTCCTTCGTTATCTCATCCAGATTATGCCTCGTTGCATTGTTAGTAATGAGAGGTGTATGTATGTACGTAGTTTCACGTTGTGGCACAGTACTTTGTCACGTTTGTGTTGCGTTTTGCTTCAGTTTATACTTTGATTCATGTTGTTATGGTTTCGGTACTTTGATTTCGGTACCCTTGAGTGGAATGTTGAAATGGAGATAAAGGATTGGAATGGTATGGAATATCATTGAAGTTATTATTGTCTCAGCACACCCGAAGCGGTGTGAGTGCCTATTAGTTGATTGTTAAACTTCGAGGCGAAGTTTCTTTTAAGGGGGATATGCTGAAATACCCCTAAATTAATTTAAATTAATTTAGGGGATTTCTTTTATTAAAAATTAAATTATGATATGGAATTATGAATATTAAATTAGTATATGGAATTGTGAAATTTATTTAGGGTTTTCTCCTATTTAACCCTAATTATTATACATTATTATGGTATTGTGAATTTAATAATAAGATTTATAAGTCAATAAATCTTGGGAAAATTATTAAGCACTCCAAAATATTATAAAGATTTTGGGAAGTGTTGGAACATGGTTTTGAAACATAAAAGTCAATATAAAATTCTAGAAACCTTAAAGCTTATTAAGCCTTGCTAGAGTTGACTTTTTGAGAATGGTCAAACTAGCCCATGAAACCTATACCAATAAATAGGTTATGGAAAACCATGAAGATCGATAAAAAGAACGTCAAAAACGGATCATCCTAGCCAAAGTTATGCTAGATTGAAGTTTTGAATCAAAATTTTAAGAAGTGCCACGTGTCACTCTGTAGTAGGTCGCCCACACTTAGCCGATTTCCTTCCCTGATTTTCGTAACCGATTTCACTTCCTAGCCCTAACTTTAGACGGCTATAACTTTCACATTACTCAATATTTTTCCATGCCGTCTTCACCACTCTCTTCTCCTTAATTCCCTCTTTACAACCGTAACTCATACAAGCCCTAACTCATTCTACATCGACGGGAAAGTTGATCCAAAGTTGCCAGCTTTCGAGTTCGTAACCCAGATTCCAGTTTTCATGCGATTTCAGGTAAAGTTCGTCTTGCCATAACTTCCTCGTCTTTCAACCAAATCTCGATTTCTATAGCTCGTTGTGTAGATCTCTAATCCATCTACAACTTTCATGTTTATTCCCAAGCCTGATTCGTAACCGTTTGGAAGATATAGTCGCCCAAAGTCTCTGATTTGTCAGCACATAAAATCACCGAAAAACGACAGGTAAACTCGTAACTTTCGGGTCAATTTTCTTTCTGTGTGATGCGAGTTAGGATTAGTGCTTGCTATCATTGTGTAGATCTATGTTTCTTCTTTCTAATGAGCCCAAGAGCATGGCCTAAATCGATCTAGAACGTATTTTATAGATCCCCGAAGTTGACTACTCGAACAGGCAAGGTTCGAATGTGTTTCCAGAAAACCGAAATCGATTAGCTCCGTTCTTGCAATTCCCGGTGAGTTTTCCACAAATTCTTCCGACGATGCTAAACTACTCTTCATTGTCGACCAAACCCATGTAACAATTTCCCCTATTATGCATTAGATTGAGAGAATTTGTTAGAATCGAATTCGGAAACCCGAAAATACCCTAACTTCGAAACCGAATTCGAAAACCATTGAACCCTGCATTATAATTGGGGAAATTAGTATCAATAGAACCGCAATCAAATTTCGGATTCAATGGAACAAGAATCACTCGATTTGGTTCTGTAGATTGTGAGAAATTGGTGAATTAGTACTCGAATCGAATTGGGGATTTGCTGAAGAACTGGGCGTTCAGTGTCCGTCCGATCGGGCTTAAAAGATTTGGACGGCCGAGATTAGATCGTGGATTATAAAGATTGTTTAAGTTTTATAATATTTCAGAATTTAACCCTAACTTGTTGAATTTAGTTAATGGTCTTCCCGAATGTATTTTGACTTGAAATTTTAAACATAGATTCCTTATAAAATCTAGTTTATTTTGATGTAAATTAATATGGTTTTGGAGTTTTTAAACATAAGTTATGATTTTTACAAGTTACGGGTTTTCTGGAATTATTTGGCTAAATTAAAAAGATATTTTTATGAAATAAAAATTTTATAATATGTCTAAAATGTTATAGTTACTGTATATTAAGTTTCGTAATTTTTGGGCAACGGGAAAAGGTTTTAAAAATTGTGTTTGTGAGTTTTCCATAAGAATAACCTATAATATATGGTTTTTAATGTAATCAAAAATTAAAGTATAGTTGATTAATGAATTTTATAGGTTGGGGAAAATATAATAAGACCAATTAACATTTAATACAGTATGTTTATAAATATTTTGGGTATTAACTTTAAGTGAGGTAAAATTGTTACATATATTTATATTATATTTATAAGAGAAATAAATAGAAACTTATATTAAATCAAGGAATTTAACTAAACTACATTTTATTTATTATATATAATGGAAGCTAATATGTTTAACTAAAACTAAGGGAAATACTCTATTTTATAAACCATAATCAGTTATGGATATGTCTAAAAGATATTAAATATAATTAAATACAATAGAATTTCTTGAAGAATGTTCTGGATAAATCTTGATATATGTGGATATATATATATATATATATATATATATATATATATATATATATGTATATAAATACAATAAAAATAGATAAAGGAAATAACATTCCTTGTGAGAAATGTAATAGGAAGGATATATATATATATATACGATAAATAAATAAATAAAAGAATATTATATGAGGTAGTATTACTTTATGGTTATAGGTTGAGTTTTTAGTTATCTTTGAGTTTCTAAGATTTATATAAACCGTATTTAAACACATGTATTTATTTAGTCAATAACCACAATGTAAATCTATAATTTGGTTAAGAAATTAATAAGTTGAAATTTAGGAATATTTGTAATTGGTCTACATAAAGGGTTACACAAATAGATCTTATATAATTAATAATAAAATGAATGAAATACTTTTACATTTAAATGTTCTTATTATATAAACAATAGTAAAATAAATGAGTTACTTGTACATCTAAATGTGAAGAGGATAAATAAGTCTAGATTTAATCATTTCTTAATATTTATAGTATTGAGTAATAACTTAATATCTTGTGATAAAATCATTAAAAGGATTATGATATAAAACTATATTAAACTATGATTGGGGAATTAATCTAAATAATAATCCTTACGTTCTTAGAATTTGATAAGCCATATAAAATACAATTAATGCCAATGTTCAGGATGTGAGTTTATAATTAAGTAATGTATGTAGTAGTTAGAATTTATAAGAAGGTTTGTAAATAGAAATTAGATACTTAAAATCTTTAAACCTTTAATTAGATGAAACTAGGTTACGTAAGATATTATATTGATTTACATTTTTGACACTGGAAATCTTAATGTGTCATTTGAATACAAGGTATGGGGATCTTCAGAATAGATTATCATATTACATAATTAACAATTTCACTTATGAATCAGAATTTAGTTCTTAGATAAATTTTACCTTATGTCGAGATATAATGTTTATCCTAAAATACAATAAAGGAATTAATTTATTAAGTTATTCCTTGGAAACCTTTGGTCTTGTAAGTAATATAAAATGTATTTAAGACATAAGTTTATTAAAATTTAGTACAAAAGGATTATACATACTCTATGGAGAGAATGTGTGTAAAAATTAAATACTTGGGAAATTAAAATGTAAGTAAGGATACATAAAAAGGGTTATCTTAAAACACCTTATTATATAGGTAATAATTAAGCAAATAATGTACCTTGTGAATACTAAATGTAGGAGTTCGATAAGTCTAAGTTAACTATAATATAGTTGTTTCAGGATGAAAAGTAATTTAACATCTTATGTCAAGATTATTAGCTGGATGTAATAAAAAGTCATTCTGAACTAAGGATATGATAATTGAGTTTAGTGACTCGATTTAGTTATAATAAATTATATCTACAACACTACGATTTCAGTATACGGGATGTAGATCTGAATTAAGTTAAGGGGGAAAACTTAGTTATAATGGATTATCTAGTAGATATTGATAAAGATACATAGTCAATAAATTGTGAAATAATAGTATAGTATTCTAAGATAAACCCATCATTGGTCATAACACGATGTATGTCCTAAAGTAAGAATAAAAGTATTGAGCTTAAGAATTGTTATTGAAATTCTAAGATTGATTGAATAACGTATAATGCACTTATGTTATAAAGGTCTTTAATGTGAGAATTATGGTTAGGTATGGGTAAAGTGGATAAGGGTGGAACAATTAACAAGTGTTAATAAAATGCATTCCTTGGTCTTACAACCTTGAGTTATACAACATTCTAAGACAAGTCAAAGGTTATTCATAGCATTTAAGTGAGGGCTTAAAAGACAATTGAGATTTAGAAATAACAGTGAGGAGTTTATTTAAGTTTAACGTGGGCTACAAGTGATTGATGATAGACTACCTTTAATATTCTTCAGAGTACTGTTGATTGTTTGTGCAAGTTGATTAGAACTGCTACAGCGTTACCCAGGTACGATTTCTCGTACTCAGCTTGACGTGTTTTGGACTTTATGGAATGTTTTGTACGATTTCTCGTACTCAGCTTGTTGTGTTTTGGACTCTATGGAATGTTTGTACGATTTCTCGTACTCCGATATTTTTGATGATTGACTTGTGGAATGTTTTGGAAACGCTAACTGACTTTAAGAGGGATTTCTAAAAAGGAATTGGTTGTGTGACTAACTCAGCTTGTGTGACTAACTGAGCCTTGAGCATGAAATTTCCATGGGTATTGGTTCTTTCTATTTGGTGTCCCGTTAGACATTGACTGCTTAGGGTTTACGCTTCTGCACTCTGTAGGACTGAGTGTTTTGGTATTGCTCTGGGTAGTTGGTGGTCTAGTGGGAATTGGAAAAGGTCAATCTTGGAAATCTTTCTTTCGACGTGCGCGCGTCTTCAATGGTAACAGCAGGGGGCTGTATATCCCTCGCCCATAGGGGCATTGATATTGAACAGCAGGGGGCTGTATATCCCTCGTCCATCAGGACATTTTTAATTTAACAACAGGGGGCTGTATATCCCTCGCCCATAGGGGCATTGATATTTAACAGCAGGGGGCTGTATATCCCTCGTCCACCAGGACATTTAAATCTGACAGCAGGGGGCTGTATATCCCTCGTCCATATGGACATTGATATCTGGCGGTGGGGGCCATCTCTCCCAATTGAATTATTCCACTCTTGAGTTATTGGTTCTTGGATCTATCTTATTATTCCTAGTCCTTTGTGACTATCTGAGTCTTTATACTCAAACGGGAATTGGTTCTAACATCAACAATGGATGCTTACTAACTATGTGGTGTGACTACTTAAGTGGATGACTTGTTTTGGAAGTTCTTTATCTTTGTCTTGTTTTCCTTTCTCTTTAAACTTGATTGTTTGAAGTGCTTTATCTCTGTTTTACTTTTAAGAGTTTGTTTTCATGTTACTATTTATTTTGAAGAGTTATGTTTTATAAGTTTGTTTTTGGAGAATTGTACCAGTTCCATTCCAGGGAACTGACCCGCCCCTTTTGGGGTGGGCTGCTTGGTTTCATCTTGCAGGTACGAATTGATTTACAGGTGGCCACGAAGAGAATGAGCGTTTGGGATGGGACTAGGTTTTGTGGAGAGCGAATGTGTTTTGTTAAGTTTTCTCGAAGTTCAGACCGTAACTTAGTTAATTGTAAAGGTTGTAATTGGTGAGGTTGGTACCGGGTGTTTGGAGCCCGATGGTCTGTAGCACCTTTAGTTTATTTTCCGCTGTTGTTTTATTATTATAGGGGTGTTACAGAAAGAGAATACAATAAAATAAATGATACAATAAGAAAAAGAATATAATATAATATAATCATGCATGCATACATGCAAACTATGGGTTACGTACCTAAACTAGATGTGGATAAGACTAAAAGAAATATAAGGAATTAAACTTAACAGTTGAATGTTTTGACGTACGCGTTTTAAGTAACAAAGCCGACTGTTTTAGAGAAACCTGCAACAAACAATTGTAGAAAACGGGGGTGAACTGTCGGGGTTACTTATTGTTCGGAAATACCGGATGTAGTTAGTCATGGAGACTGACTTATAGTTTTATTACGTTTAGAGTATACTTCTGACAAGGACGCTTGACGAGCTAACGGACTACACGGAGCGTAGGATCTTGCTGATTCATACTCCACCGTAATACAGTCAGGGTGAACGGTATGTAAAGGGGTTTGATCCGAGTTGTCCTAAGGTTGCTCCTTGGGCTCGGATTTGGTTGATATAACTTGTATGTTGTCATGTGTCTCGGATTGTCTCTGAGGGCTTCCTCAGTTCAGACTTCTGTGTGATCTGTGATAAGATTGTTTGTCTGAATGTGATAATTAATATGCATGAATTGTATTTATAGCTGCTTATTATTTTCTGTTGTTGAGTTAACAGTACCGGTTCGTATATATGAACCAATATATAAAACGAACTAGCGGCTATGGTGCTATCTTATATGAAATATAAGGAACGTCAGAAAAACGTTGTAGCACTAAGATAATAAGATATACATATTATCTGAGACTTTTATACGGAGCATTGGCCTTGCTATACGCCGCTCTCGTATCTAACACTGGATCCCGAGTTTACAGACTCCGGATTGGACTAATGACCTTAGTCTGCCGTGTTAGAAAATTTGGTAATGCGATGCGATGATATAATTAATTAATTAATGGAATGGAAGTAAAGCCAAGAGGATGTGGCTCTTGGTGCGCGTTGTGATCACAAAAACGATACCAGGATGTCCGCGTACGGGTCCGTAAGTATCAAGAAAATTTCCCGTGAGCTAGAATGGCTCGTTGGTCGGAGACTCTACCATTGGAGTGGCTACTGCCGTGGGTGACCCGCCATAATATATGGGTAACTAGAGACATGTCGTTTTAACGAGACATTGTCACTAGGTATAACTGAACAACTAAAACAATTGAGACTTATACAGTGGCGAGCAATACCATGGACGAGACTAAATACTTGTTTTATTCTCGTTGTTTCGCTTTGTTGTTCATTGGTTATACTTGTGGTTATTTCATTGTGTGTTGATGGTTGGATGGAGCCTACAAGGCTAAGGTAAATTAAATATGAGAACTGTACGCTACGGCGAATGTACATTGTACATTATATTGTTATTACTCGATACGTTCGATATATAAATGATTGTATGGAATATTAAATGGATGTTTGGATTGGATGGATGGTTAAAAGTTTATGGATATTTGGATGGTTGATTATGTATACTATACATTTATGCTTCAGTTTTGGTTATAACTGTAAAAAGAAAAGCATGAAACCAATCTAATAATAAGATGGTTAAAATGACAAGTGACCACTAGGGTCCAGGCCCGGCATACTCAGCGTCTATCGCTGATACTACACCATTTCAGGTTGTTGACCATTGTCGGAGCTGAAGAGCAGGAACAGGGTAACTGGAGATGTTGTATAGCAATGAAGATGGTGAATTGTATCATGGTAAGGTTGTGTATTCAGGATTGGGTAGTCGCTCACTTGTCGATGTTTATGGTTATGGACTTAGTATGATGTATAGGAGTTTCTCGTTATCACTGCGGTTAGCAGTTTGTCTATTTTGGAAGTTGGATGTGGTTTGGCTACGTTGCTCGCATGGGCGAGTAATGGCCGGTGACACCCGAGTGAGTTTGTATTTGTTATTTATTTTCCGCTGCGAGACGTTTTATTTATTGCTACGTGAGAGATTATATCGTGTTAGTGGTGAGGGGTGTTACAACGAGTGTATCAATTGTAATATGGGACGACCGCACTCCGATAGGAGCTTGTGGGCCTGACAGACCTGCTTATGGGTTAGTTGGGTATGTAGTAATGTATCAGTAGGTTACCCCACATATGTATACAAGTAGAGTCCGGAACACTGAAGGTAGTCGACTCCGTACGACGGTCAGCAGTATAAGTCAATCAAGAGCTAAGGATTACCAAGAATGGTTAAAGTAAAGGAACTCGGTTAAGTTAACGAGACTAAAGGAATTGTGAATTCATTTCAAGGAAATGTCTAAGAGTCAGGAGGTGCGAAGTGCACTAACTGTTATGTAAAGACATCACATATGTCTTAAGAATCCCGAGGGGTAAATATGATAGCTGGGATGGTGACCCAGCCTGTGCATGGCAAACAGATGCCTAATGTGGACACATTAGTGTGCAATGAACGGGATGAAACTCCCAGAATGAGTACCTACACTACCAGGAAATGTTGATCTTCACAGAAGAAGATAATAAGCCAGTTGAGTACGCAAACGGCATGGCTAACTAAATATACCAATAAGTGCGAGCCGGATGTAATGGCATAACTTAACAACATCTAGGAGCAATCCTTGAAGGGTGTTCGCATCAAAAATTGTTGCACGAAATGACATGACAGAAACACAAGGGTTGAAACTAACACCCAGTTTAGACATAAGTTGTTAGGAGACGGACTGACAATCCTAAGGGGCATCCCATGAAAGGAAACGTGATGCAACGACCCTGTCATGGAGCCCAATACAACCTCTAACCATGTAATGTTGTACGGACAAATAAATGTGTGTGAACCGTCCACAATGGACAGAGCTCGAAGCAGTAAGGCTCATAAGCCACAAATAAAATGTGTTACGTAAATTAGATTGATTGTAGAAGTTTATGTTGTATAAGTGAATAGAGTGGTAAACGAACCACGGCATTAAGAGTGGGGATACCTCTCGATACTGTGAAACCGCTGGAGCGGTAGTTATCTGTACCAAGTCCAAGAAATATGTTAAGGATTGAAATGTTGGATATGACCATGTGGTATTGCGATGAGAACAGTTAGTTTTAGGAGTATGTGAAGCACCAGGTGAATAGCGGCAGCTTATAACTCGAGGAGCTACGCTCAAGGAGCATTCGGTAGTCATCCAAATGAATGGCGAACCATAATACGAAGGATGTAAGTATATGCGTGGAAGCTAAAATGACAGTCAATACCATATAAGTTGATGTTATACAATGAGAAAGAGCACGGTGCACAGCATGCGACCGTTGTATAAGTGTTGTTGAAATAATATGGCAGATAAGACCAGTTATGACTTACAACTCAGTAGAGATGCAACGGTAAATGATAGCAAACAAAACTGGGCAGTAAGAAGTAGCCAGTATGACGAGATAAGAATCTCAGGAAAACACGTGGAATTCCATTGCGAATCGCATGAGAGATTTTACTGCCAAGAGTTTACGCCTCTGCACTTGTATGACTGAGTGTTTTGGTATGCGATTTACGCAGTAATGATAACGTGGGATAGCTAGGAATCCAGAAATGTTAATTATGGTGGAAACAGAAAGCGGCGTAGAACGCCATAGTGACTGATGCATAGGAAATGCAAGGACGTACCAATGAAAGAGTACATGTACAAAACCAAATGTGGAGGCATGAATAACAGTAAGTGACTACAGTAGCACTAACTGCCAGATATCGGTATGGAATATACCCCAAATTAATGTTGGAAATAACCAAGAGAGCGCTACACATTAGGTAGTAGCTCAATCTCAACCGACAGTAAGTCGGAAGGGAACAAATCAATCATTGTGAAATACGTAGCAGTTTACGCAGTAAGTTATTAGAGAAGTGGATGGAAAGTCTTGAAACTCACCGAATTCGCTCACGGTAAGAGATACCACGCATCGGTTGAGAAACCGTTATTACCAAGATAAAGGTGATAATAGGAGAAGTATAATACAGTAAGAATAACGTGTGGGGCAAACTAAGCTCTACAACTATCACAGTTGTGCAGCAGAGGCCAGTGAACCCATGCTTCAGATACCGAATATGCATGGTGAATACGAATAAATGGCTAATTATTAATGCCTAGAAGCCTCACTGGCCAGAACCAAAACCAGTTAAGAGTTAAAGCAAACTCCAATGAGAATTCTTGGTTTAGGGACTAAACCGCCAATATGGTCAAGATCCTCTAACCGGAACACATTGTATAACAGACCGCGTGGAAGTTGAAACACTTCACGACGGTAGAACTTTTTAAACCAATGATTAAGTGATTGATTACGTGGGCGTAATCCCTTTTAAGGGGGGTAGAGCGCAAAACCACTTAGTGTGTATTACCGTACAAGTGTACGTAGTGTACGTGACCTATGTTGTGCATAGCACAAAATAATTTGTTTTGATGATTGGTGTGTGTGTTACGTAAACATACGCATTCATTCATGGTTTAATTGTGTAATTGCGCACAGAAGATGCGAATACCATTGTGATAAGTGTGTTGATTTATTAACAGTTGTGTGTGATAGTACAAGTGTGGGGAGTAGAGAAACTCCCGGGGGGGAACAAAAAAAACCCGACAGTGTATAAATGTGAAACTGTGTGTTGTATTTTGATAAAATATATGTGTATATATATACAATATAGTGATTCATGAAAGGGTACGAAACCGACATAGAACCTAGTGAGAATAAGATTCCCTAGGTAACAGGATTAAAGTGAATGGAAATAACTGATAGATGAAGTTCTATCCATTGGAGACGTTATGATCATGACTAGAATGACTTAAAAGATAGTAAATTGGAAATGAGTGATTTATTTAGTGCTTGAAAATGAAGTGGGAAGTGGAACTTGATTTGCATGCTATCAAGGGAAGCCGAACACAAATTGGGGTGGAAGGATAGTTCAACACTGATGCTGATCACATCAGGGTTGGATGATTCTTGAAGCTCCCTATAAGTGGTCACAAATAACCACGCTAAGAAAAGAAGCACAGAGCATAAGTTGGCCTTGGAGTTGTATGTGTTTTCAAAAGGATTTGGAATTGGTATTTATAAAATGTCGATAGATACTTTACATAATTAAGTTCTCTTACTTAACCTCACAAGGAAAAATTTTAAATTTAAGTGATTGTTTTGATCTCCCAAAGGAACGGGGACGGAAGGTGTCCATCGCGACCGGGTTCTACGGGATCACAATGTATGTAAAAGATATTTTTGATTGTTATACATGCTATGACATGTTGTGTGGTATGTGTAATAAATATCATTTTGACCTTGAGTTCCAAAGTGTATGTTATCAAGACCTATGAGTCTAAATGTTGCTGTGTTACATAGACCTATATGTCTAAAGGCTGTTATGTTATCAAGACCTATGGGTCTAAATGTTGCTATGTTACCCAGACCCAAGAGTATAAGGGTCGTTATGTTTGTGTAAATGTTGTTAAGATACCCGGACCGTTAAGTCCGAGGTTATCATGTAAGTATGTTATGTTATGTATGGATGTGTATATGTTCCCAGACCGTTAAGTCCGAGGTTGTGATGTAAAGTATGTTTGGGTGCGAAAGTTTTATTTTGTAAGTTATCCCCGTGTTCTAATCCAATGATGTGTGGGAAGTGTGAACTTCGAGGACGAAGTTCTTTTAAGGGGGGTGGATTGAAATACCCCAAACCTTGATATGTTGATTATACATTAAATTATGGTCTTTAAAGGCTAAAAAGGTGCCTTAGAAACAACAGTGGACAATTTAAACCATAGTAAACGCAATAAAACACTGAGACACAGTTGAGCAAAAACATGCTCTAAGCTTGGAGTGAACTTGGTTGGGACCCAAAGAACCTACCAAGACTAAATAATATTCAATTATGATTTAATAAGGCTAATTAAGTCCTTAGGAAACTTTGGTAGACATTTAAACCAAACAAAACACAAGAAAATACCTTAAAGTCAATAAGAGCAAAAATGTGCTCTAAGCTTGGGATAAATTTGTATAAGACCTAAAGGTCATACCTATACCTTATATATATGTTAATGAACATATTAAAACAATTACCAAAGAAAACCAAGCTTGAAAACAAGTTAAAACATAAAATGTGCTTTAAGGAGTCTTAAAGCACATTTTTGAAAAATTGCCTTGTAAATGAGTTTTGAATGGCTAAATGTCCATCATTACTCTTTAATTAACATGTTTACTACTTAGTATCACATTTGGAGGTCTAAATCAATGGGAAATTAAAAATTTCACAACTATGTGCCTTGTTTTTGTGAATAGTAACTAAAATATGCTAGTTTATGACATAAGTCAATATAAGTAAGTTAATTGGTCAACAAAGACCAAAACACCCTTATTATTAAATGGGGGCCAGTTTTTGTAAGGTGAGTCACCACCATTTACAAATCAATTAAAGAGAAGGAAGACATAAAGCAAGTTACTATTCTACTTTATTACATAAATATCTTTACAAGAGTACCTCTCACCTCATTTTCTTCATTCCTTCTCATCCCCACCGATTTCTTCATCTTCTCCCAAGCTCCATTCTGGTTTGCTACAGCACCACTCACACCACCATCTTCAATCTCTTATATCTTCTAGCTCCATATACCAAATCAAATTCTAAGACCATATTTGTCTTAGTTAGGCCAAGCTCTACACTTCTCTCTTTTCAAATCTTCAAGAAATCCATTTTGGTGCCATGAAGATTCTCCATTGAAGGAGCTTGAGCTTACCTTTTCATGCCTTGTTATTCTTCTTTGCTTCAAGGTAAGGAAAGTCAAAGAAAAACTTCATTTCCTTTTGTTTTTATAAGTGACCGAAATCACCTTCTTCATGGTGTTTTCTTTTGCTTTGTTTTAGCTTCATTCCAAACATTCAAGGGCTTGGTGGAAACCTCTCTTGTCACATATTCAAGTTCTCTTTCAAATTCAAAGGTAAATATCATTTTAGTGTATTAAAACACTTATGTTAAACTAGGGTTTGTATATGAGTTTAAGTGTGAATTCTAAAGCTCATTACCCTTATATGTATATTGATTAGAAAGTTGACAAGTGAACAAATTCCTTGCTGATTTTCGGTTCAAGGAAACAAGAAAGAAGTTTGAGAGGAAAAGAGGTAAACAAACTATCTCAATGTAGTTTAAATTCCTAGGAAAAATGAGCTTGATTTGCTTAATAAAATACCTAAGGATCCAATGGCAAATGACCTAGAGAAATACTCTCAAGGATTTTATTAAAGGGCATATGTGATGTTGAGTGTATTTGCAGGTTAAAGGCAATATATTATGTGGGAAATTCAGTGTTTAAGGTTTATGCAATTTAAGGGCCTAAGAGCCATGTTATTTAAGGGCTAAGTGCAAGCAATTTAAGTTTATGCATTATATTGTGATGTAGTGTAAATTTAGTGAAGTGTTGTGTGTGAGAAAGTTATTGATGGATTTAGGTGTTCTTGGATGTTTAAATGGTGAAAAACAATGTGTTTTGGTATGACAATATGCTAGGAGAACCCATGGCAAAATTTGGGTAATGTATAAGAAGTTTTAAGTGCTTAAATGAGTTTTAGTGAACTAGGAAGTGTTGGGAATGAATAAATGTTTTACTAGGGAAGAAAGCATGTATTAAGGTGATTTAGAGTGATACAAGGATTTAGGTATTACCTTGGAAGTTCTAGGAATTCAATGAGTGTTTTTGAGGATGTATTAAAGTCTTGGAGAAGTTTGTTTAAGGGTTAGGAATGTGGAAAAGGAGATTTAGTTAGTAAGAAAAGATGTTTGAGAGATGATGTTATGATGGTAAGGAAACATTCTTGGCATAGTGGTTATCATAGGTATGAAACACCACTTGGAGAAACTAAGGAGAAAACATTATAAGTGTTAGGAATTTTGGTAAGAAAAGAGTAAGTGTTTAAGGAGTTATAAAATGAGTTTTATGGATGTTATATGAAGGGTTAAATGTGCCAAATGATGTTAGAACACATTAGGAGGCTTGAGGAAAAGTTTGGAGAAAGTTTGACAAGTTTTGGACAAGTTCTGATGTTGTCCGACCCAGTGGTCCGACCCAGGGTGGGTCGGACAGCCCTAGTTAATTCACCCGTTGATGTTTCTGGAATGGTCCGACCCATAGGTCTTGGGTCGGACATGGGTCGGACAGGTGAATTTGAAAGACGGAAAAGTTTCTGGAACGGTCCGACCCAGTTGTGGGTCGGACGGCCCAAAACATGTAAAAAAAACAACAAACTAAGTGTGGTTTAAGTAGTGAGCCCTAAAGAGTTATAATGAACTTAATGGGGGAAAAGTTGTATTAAAATGTAAAAGTAAAACGAGTAAAAATGTGAAGTTATTTAACTAAGTTAACGGGGATAAGTTATGAGCATTAGACTTTAAACAATCATGTTACCCCAGTGTTAATGAAAGTACATGTAATGTTACCAGTTGTTCGAGAATTGTTCGAGGAACATAAGTGGACATGATAGAGTGTACTCCGGTGACAGGTATGGTTTTCTTGCAACCTGTGTCCTACCGGATTACACCGGCTTGTATGTCAATGTGTTTTTCTGTATGTTTGCCACGTTATAAGATAAATCATGAAACGAGTTTACAGTCGTTATTGTTGTTGTGTGTTTACGTGCCGATACCGGTAACCTTGAATGCGCATGAAAGGCTAGTTAACCATTATTAGGTAAACGTAAGAGAACGGTATCCGGTAATAACGTTTCCGACCCAAGGAACGTTCTAACCACGGCTATGCGTGAGTTAGTCATGTGATGTTTGTGTGTGATGTTTTTGTGTGAATGTATGACTCTCCCTTCCCTTGTGTGTGTGTCTAACAAGACTTAACCCAATGTTTGTGATTGTTTATTAAGTTCAATGTTGAACTTCTAACAAGTGCTAACGGGGGAAGTGAGGAGTCTGGCCTGTTCCGGCCACGCGTGTGAGTATGGGAGTCGATGTCATAACCGGTTCGATTCTCTTTGTATGTTATGGTTGTTTTCCACTTTGGTTTCCAACCTTCCCTTTAGCTTAACCAAGGCTATTTTACTGACTCACGTCGGGCCACAGGGGCATACTATGTTTATGTTTGTTCGGTGTGCTTGGATCACTATATCCGAGACACCTTGTGTTAAGTTATCCATTCTTCTAACGGGACGGTAATGAGTTATGTAACGAGCTTATCATGAGATTGGCAACATTCTCTAGGCTACAAGTGAACTGAATATGTTTGGGCCGGTTCAAAAAGGGAACCGTTCCCGTTATGTTATGTATTATTGTTGGACTGCAATTCTTATTGCGTTGTGATGTGTTATGTTGTTAAGATGTGGAGTATGTGGGTTATGGATATGAATTCCAGTTTATTGTAAGAGGCGTTTAAGGATAACCCGATTGGTGGGTATGTGTCGTCTATTAAGGAAATAGCTCCGTTAAAGGAGAAACACTCTTGGGGTTAAAGATCACAATGAGTGATTTGTTAAGTGTAGTTGTATTGGCTGTTTTAATGAGCCATTGTTGTGCAGTGTAATGTGTTGTGTATTTGTAGTTTACATGCATGATTCAAATATAATCAACCGCATGCTAAGATGACAAGTAGTTGTGCGTGGCCCGGTAGCATGCGGGCTGCGGGATTACCATACCAGCAAAGGTGCTGAGCCCCTGGGGGGGCCACCCTTTTCTCTTCTTTTCCTATTTTCAGGTACAAGGAGCTGGAAGCCGTTCGAGAGTAGGACGGGGTAGTCGTATGTACATGGGTAATCTTTTATGTTATATATGTACAATAGGTGCAGTAAGACCGAAATTGTTATCGGCATTAGTTTGTGAATTCTCGGTACAGTTGAAAGGTGTATGTTGTTTCTACTGTTAATGGAAGGGTCAGTAATGTGTAGTCGCTCGGGAATCTAGTCCATCAGACCGGTACTATGTGTATGTAATAGCCTTGTTAGCCACGTGGGTGGTTAACGGCGTGTAACACCAACGAGTTAAGTAATGTGACGAAGCTTGTTTTCCGCTGCAATTTGTTATTAAGTGCGTAAGTGTTGGATGGGGTGTTACAGGACTACGACCTTAGTCTGCTGTGTTAGAAAAAAAAATAGTAAAGCGATGTGATGGTATAGATAAGTTTATCAAGAGGATGTGGCTCTTGCTGTGAACTGTGATCCATTAACGATACTAAGATACCGTATGGTAACCGTAAGTATTAGGATAAATTTCCAACGAACTACAGATTGTTCGTAGGTCGGAGACTCTACCGCTGGAGTGGCTACTGCCGTGGGTGACCCGCCATAAGAGATGGGTAACTTAGAGACACGTCGTTCTAACGAGACGTTGTCATTAGACATGACTGAACAATTACGAACGACTATACTAGCTCGTACATTAGGCGAACATTATTTGGGCTTGTACGCCAAAGACGGGAAATTATACTTGTTTATAACTCTCGTTGTTTCGCCTTGTTGCTCAGTGGTTATGCTTTGTAATTATGTGTGGTATGTTGGTGGATTTGTTTGAACGAGCCATTGTGCTCATATTGTGTGTAGTTAACTGGTTGTGTCGAGACGCTGTACTCATGTGTAGATTATGGTGGATTGTTTGGTCGAGTGAGTCGCCGAGCTCAACTATGAACTATCAAGTGTTTGTTGGAATGGAGTCTCTGTACTCATATAAGTGTTGTAACGCTTTCAGTGGTTTATTACGATGCGATGTGTGAAGCCGGGGGCTTGTTTGTCATTTGAGTTTACTACAATATATATTGTTGCTTTACAGTTTTAACATTAAACTACTTGCATGAAAATGAATTGCATGCTCTCGACCAATTAACTGAGGGTCCGAGGGGGCATGACATTCATGTAGTAACATACTCAGCAGGGGCTGATTCCATACCACAAACAACCATTTTTGCAGGTATGCAGCTTCCGGTGTCGGCGAAGAGAGGGACGCGCTGGGTAGTTTAATTAAAGTTGTTTTAAATATGCACTGTTGCATTTTGATACGAACTTAGAAACGTGTATAGGATTGGGATACTTAGAATGCTCACTGTGAATGTATTTTATATTGGATTGGGAAGGTTAGATCTATCTCTTGTTCTCACTGTGGGAAATTGTTTCGTATTTAAGAATATATCAGTAAGCACGTTATTACTTGTATGGGCGAGTAAGAACGGTGACACCAGTAGTTCAATTGTTGAGATTACCGCTGCGATTATAATGTTAAGTAAGATGATTAGGAGCCGATTAGAGTAGGGCTGCTACAAAAGTGGTATCAGAGCGGAGTACCGCTCTGATGACAAGAGATAGTAGGATTTATACAGTGAGCATAGGTTTTGGGAATACGGGAAACGTTGTGAGGTTACGTGACCTTGCGGGGTTGATGCAATGCTTAAAGCTTGCATACCATAGCCGTAGAGGCACTTCAATATTAAACGACTGAGACTACGGTATTAGACCGAGTAAAGGTCTAACCCGTCCTCTTGACTTATGTCAGGGAGAGGTCTAGGTAACGGTACTAAGGAAGAACACGGAGCAGCGGAAGGTGGTGATGGTCTAGCAACCCCAAGTAACACGAAGACTGTATGAAACACTCGCACTTGATGGGAAGGCATCCCGGGGAAACTTGCAATGGTACCCCACCCGCCGCAGCCCGTACCTTGAGTACTACCTGGTAACACAAGAAATGAGAAGCGCCACGGAGATAACTCTCCTGATCGGGAAGACCCGATGTGGATGCTATGAGAACTACGTTAAATGTAGAGAATAAGACTTAGTGTTTTGGTGTAATGTTTGGGACTGGAGGTCCTGGTAATGACGTAATGTCTACCATATGAGTGTGAGATGAATATTAAACCGAGGTTGAGGAGATAATTCCCGTAGGACTAATGGGGTTTGCTTGCCATAAGCAAAGCAACCCTGTCCTACATCCAGGAAAGCACTGATTAGTGCGCTTGGGGGAAAGAAAGTGGAAATGACGAGTAATTATTAGTTTACGATATATGTAACTGACGGAATGGATGACCTTATAGAAGTCTCACCCGAAGCGAGTAACTCTATCCATGCAATACTGAAGGTTCAAAATGGCCTGATGTGTATGAGGAGAGATTATGAGAGCTGTAGAAACAAGAACTCGCTAAGTTGCTATCATGCAACGCCTCGAGAGAGAGTAAGACCTTACGACCATGGTAAACTTGTGGGAACAAGTGCGGAGTGAGACTGTATTAATTTGAATAAGAACATTTGACTGGAACAGGAACCCGATTAGGGAATAGCACTGCACTGACACACCGTACCGGTGGCTCATTCTGCATGGCGCACTTGCCACTGCAAGTGCCACATTAACCAAAGCATTAAAATTCAACCTGCCTTGCGCACTTGCTACAACAAGTGCAGCGACGGTAAACTAACCCTAAAGGACGTAGTGGTCCAGGCGGTTACCAATAAACAGTAAACCTTATGTGCGTCCGTAATGCAATAAGGCAGGACAAGCCTTCTTAAGGGCAGGGGTACAAAACCCTTGGGTTAGAGGTAAATAAAACCTCGGGAAGACCTAGCCGGTCTGACCATTAAACTTGAAAATAATACACCATTGAGTAGAATATTAACAGGGGAGTAAATGAGAATAATGATAATTAGTGCCTACAAGCCTAACCCCGGTGCCGGTATGGACATTAAACGTCAATCATTACCGGTGGGGAGTGACGGGTCTTCAGGACCAGCATAACCATATCTAGAGAGTGCGACACTCGTGGTTAAACCACTACCATTGAACATTGCCAGAGGGCAAGAAGTGAGCTATACGAGTCAGGACTTAAAAAAAAATAATTAATAGGCAGATGTGAACGTGCAATAAAAGGGCCGATGTTATGCCCGCACCACACACACCAGAGGTGTTGTTGATCCATTATGATGCTAGACTCCCGTATGGAGGGCAGTGGATATAAACTAAAAAGTGAAAATTGCCTGATGACGGAAGATACCGTTACCTCGAAGAGGATGGAGGAAATATGAGTTGAATAAGAGTAAGGATTACACAATGAAGAGCAATGATTGGCGGAAACCACTAAGTTATGGGTATCCAATTGTAACCTTAGGAGAAAGTATTAGAACCAACTAGGAATAAATTAAATAACAAGACCAACAATCATCTAGCTATCAGAATAAGTACAGAGCCTGAATATCGTATGGCATAGGCCTGCGGAAGGATACCCTTAGTACCACCAAAAATGACCCAAAACTAGGAGAACAAAGGTGATGAATCACAAATACTGATTAATATCAGGCTAAAGAGGGACTACCATAAGGTAGGGGAAACACGAGGTGTCAACCTTTATCATGGAGTCCGGACTACACCTGAGGGTGTAACCCAATGGATTGGGTGGAGTTCTAGAACTGAAAACTCATATCTGAAGGCGTTAACAACCTAGGAGTGAATGGGAGAGATAATAAGTACTGATCCCCACTCACAGATACCAGACGGCGAGCATGTGGAAACCAGAATTAGGGCGATAAGTCGCAAACACCTATCTTAGTGAAGGTAAAGGAATCACACATTAATCAAGGAAACCATAGAACCTAATATTAGGGCCATTCTGACATCCAAGGTTAAGAATTGGCAGCATAGTTACTTAAACATAAATTACCAGGACTAAGAGTACAGTAACCACCAGGTACGAACGCTACGAGTGCACTAAACGAGACATGGGATGACCGCACTCCTAGGAGCTTGTGGGCCTCACAAAACTCACATTAAGTTAGTTGGGTAAGTAGTAATGTATCAGTATGGTACCCCATGTATGTAAACGAGTAGTGTAAGGACCCAGGAGGTAATCAACTCTGTGTCTAAGTCAGCGAATGGAACCCTGACTAGGTAAACCATGTATTGACGAGAGAGATCTCAGTCAAACTAACAAGGTTAGGAAAAAATCAGGGATAGCTTGATAATAAAAGGACATAGGGTCACAACTCCGCAATAGAGGACTTAGAACACAAGTTTTGGAGATTTTAGTAAACGAGGAAACCAAGGCTAATTTAATGGTAACGACAAACTGAACTCATGAATGAGAAGAGGGATTGTGGTATCTAAGGAAGTTATATTAGAGAAACCTTTGTGATAATAGATGCTACCCAAAAAGGGGGCACAAAGAGAGTTATACCACGCGTTGAGGGCGCTGCGATGATGTCGCATTAAATAATAATAACCACATGCTCAAGCCATAAAACGTTAGTATGTTAGTACCAATTAGGGTTGAACAGAAATTGAATACCAAGCTAAAACCCACAGTCGTATTGTACGTTTACAACAGACAAAGGGCAAAAGCGAGCATTACAAGAGATACTCTAAGATGGAGATTAGATACTCCATGCAAACCGCAATGGTGGATAACCGTCCAAACAAGTGACCATTATAATAACTGTTAACCGAATTATGCTGGTGAGAATCAGAAGGTGGAAGATCAGATAAACAAATGGATTCCCTTAATCGAGAAGATGGATGAACCATATATGTGGATACTAAAATACCAACACACGAGGGATACGAGTTCACACTAGCAAAAGCGGACCTACAAGGTACCCAAAAAACGAACTCAGTCCAGAGGGAAATAACTTGGAGTCATGAGGCGCCAGTTAGATGTGCATATCAGACTCGTCTTGATATTTTAGAGACAACTATTGCAAGCACTAGGTGCTAGAGCACAGCTCGACAACCCTTGTACCGAAGGTTAGTTCGGTAGGGTGGCATGAACTCATGGGAATATACCATGAGCATGTATAGGATTCAGGAGGACTGAATAGAATGGCTAGTTGAAATAATAAGCGTGTGTGACTAACGATACCACGCAGCCAAATAAATTGCTCCATTCCCATAATTATGGAAGACCGTGTAGAAAACACCGTCACATGGAGTTGAAACCGACATGAAACTACTACCTAAAAGGGGGTAAACTAACCATAAAGTAGTTGGGCATACTGCTTGCGGAGCGAGTGGGCCCATATTGCTTAGGTTTGACGTACCTAGCGGGTTTGGGGAAACAAATGATGTGTTTCCACCTCCCGATCAAACCGTATATGAATATACACACACCTAACCGAGATAGGCGGTATAGCCTGAGGGGCTAAAGCCCGACCCTATAAAAAAAGGGGTAATGAAATATGTAGCATATTAGTGCACGAATAATTCCACTGGAATGGAACATCTTGAACTTATTAGATTACGTGGGCGTCATCATTTTTAAGGGGGGTAGAGCGATTTCGCACGATTAAAAATATACCGTACGTAGGAGTACGTAGCGCATGGTACACATGCTGCAAACTATTAGTGTACGTAGAGTACAAGTATTATGACTGTGTTATATTACTTGAGGTAATATTATGATGTATTATGTGTATGAATATATATATATATTTTAGTTCGCATTGTTGTGGCGAATAGGAAAGGGAGAACAGATAGAGTGTTCTTATTCAATTTCCGATTATTTATGCAAACGTTGCGAACATTAAACACATAAACGCCTAACTTGTTAGCTCCGGTTGAGAGTTCAAGTAGGTCTATCTGGTAGCTTCGGTGGGAGATGTCAAGTAGAAGGAGTAGAAAGCTCCATACTATATGATTTGTGACTCGGTATGAAACCAATTATTGGAATGCAATGAGTGAGTCGGCATGAGACCGATGTGTAACCTAGTGGAGGTAAAACCTCTAGGAATTGTATGAATAATTATAAGTCGAGTGAACTTGGTACATGGTTAGGATACATGATCCTATATGCCAATGACTAGATTAATTACACTAGTTGACTTGTGTATCTATGGGACAAAAGGTGGCAAATATCAAGAGGAAACAAGATTAAAAGTGAATAAACAATTGATTGATTGAAATTGACGTGGGAAGTTGAACTTGATCCTGGTCCGATCAAGGGAAACCGAACACAAATTGAGGTGAGAGATAGTTCAACACTTACGCCGACCACGTCGGGGTTGAATGACTCTCGAAACTTCCTACAAGTGGACACAGATATGAATAGAAATTGGAATTTAGGGCGTCACTCGAAGAGCCGTGGACCGTGGAGTCCTTTGTTATTAGACCGGTGTGTCTGCGAGTGACATCACCCAAAGAGCCGTGGACCGCAGAGCCCTTTGTCATTAGACCGGTGTGTCTGCGGGTGATTAAGGAAATAAGGTGATACTGTCCGAGGAGCCGTGGACCGCAGTGTCCTTCGTTACTAAACCGGTGTGTCCACGGATGGTTGACGTTGGTTAGCATGGGGTTGGGGATTCAAGTCCTGGTCTTTATGACTGCTTCCTTGTGATTTGCCATCGTTAAATATATGCATACACATACACGCGGAGTGATGTAGAGGTATCCTCGCGAGATACTGGCATATGAATAGGGGTGCGTGGAGTACCCCTTTGGAGACACCTTTGAGTACTTCTTGTTGGTTTTGCACCTTGTCTAGTGCTGTGTATGATTGAGTTTTGCACCTTGTCTAGTGCTGTGTATGATTGAGTTTTGCACCTTGTCTAGTGCTGTGTATGAATGAGCTTTGCACCTTGTCTAGTGCTATGTATGAATGAGCTTTGCACCTTGTTTAGTGCTATTTATGAATGAATGTGTCATGATTATTGACTATATGGAATGAGATTATTGCTGTATCAAATGTGATACATATAGACTGGATCTGAACGTAGTGGAATGTACTCCCTAATGATGATCTGTCTGTGATTACTTAGTGGAACTTGATTCCTTAGGTGAACTGTAGATGGGTAAGGACTTCGGGACGAAGTATTTTTAAGGGGGTAGACTGAAATACCCCAAACTAATAAAATATGGATTAAATATTTAATCACATTGATTAAGGCCTAAACATGCCTTAAAAGTCAACAGAGAACAATAGTGGTCAACACAAAGCAAGAGGTTGCACCCTTTGATTGTTTAGGGTAAATAAATACCCAAATAAACTTCTTATGACCTAAAATTTTGTCCTAAGCTTATTAACGCATTACTAAACATGTTACAAGTGTTGGACAACACTCCAACACAAAGAACAGGCATTTGCATGCTTCAAGGTCAAGTAGGGCAAAAATGTGCTCTAAGAATACCTTAAAGGTCTAATGACCTCTAAATGATATAAAATTGGATACCATGATCAAATATCATGTAAGGAACACAAAAAAACTATTCTCAAAGAAAACAGAGCTCAGAAACATGATAAGTGTCTAAATGAGCATGTTTTATAGGTGTATTTCATATATTATATCAGCACTTTTTCTGCTCATTTCTCACTTATCGTATGTTTTTCCTCTAGTTTATGTTTTATTTATTATCTCACAAATTTATTGTTTAAACATGAGGAAAACCAAGCTGGGAGTAAAGTAGACAAAGAGACGAACACATAGACGCAAACGGCTCAGAAAACGGAGTCCGAACGAAGAATCTAGAGCCGGTCAAAATTCGTAGAAGAAATAAGCCTGTACGTCGTGAAAATAGGCGGACAAGAGACAAGTGCTACCTCCTGTTTTCAGGCGGACACACACAAGTGCTACCGCCTGTTTGGAGGCGGACAAGACCACAGGCAACCGCCTGTTTGGAGGCGGACAGGAGCAAAGCCAACCGCCCCATAGCATGCGGACGTGAAAGGAGAGGAAATAGAGGCGACCGCCTGCTTGCACGCGGACAAGGAGTAGAGGCGACCGCCTGATTGCACGCGGACAAGACCAAGGCGCGGGACGGGCGCCAGTGTTCTTCTTCGCTCGCCCATCTGCAACTTGCCGCCGACTGTCTGTCTACAACTTGCCTCCGCTATCCATCTACTCCCGCACCGCCTACCTTGTTTCCTCACGCGTCTCCAGCTCCTGTCCCCTGCAATTAATGAGCAATCAACGAGAGCAATCAACCGGCAATCAAATTCGTACGGATCTTCTTCTCCTCTGCCTCTATATAAACTCACTCCAACAGCACCATAAGCACACCACGCACGACGGGAGTCTGAAGAATATTTTCACCACACTCATCCATTCGCTTCCACTTATTTTCCTCCCGTAACACCACATCATTCCACACTCACGCAGTAACAAAAGAGATAGAAGAGCAGCAGCGAGAGCGAGAGCAGACCAGCTCTTCCTCTGAAATAATGTCAAAATCTGTCTGTGCTATCTTCTTATCTCCGTTAATGTCTGAGTAATTTTCTTTTGTATCCTAGGATGGGGGTTTGATTTCTAATATTACGTAAACAATATTTATCACCTGTCTCACTTGTTAACTTGTTTTAATTCCTTTCAACTAATATTGCTAAATGCTTTGCGCGACAAACGACTGCATTTATTTGGTAACTATCAACACATGATTTTGAGATAGTCTAAGTACCACCAAGGAATTAATCTTAGTATTTACACTCCGGATTGAGCAGGAAAATACTAAGGCTTTTATTAAGAGTTCGTAACCGACAATTATTAACTCTAATAGGCAATAAATAATTGAGACAAGATTATAAATATGTTTAAGTAATTTAGGAAATTCCCCCGCTATCCTAGGATACATTTTTCCATTCACATCAATTAATTCACCTTTTTACTGTTTTTATTATATTTGCACTGATCAAACAACAAATCAAGCTTGCCTCCGGCTAAACCCCTTTTTTACAGTTTTTAAGTAACTACCAAGACTAGGATAAATTGAACAATCTCCCTGTGGATACAACACTTGTTTTACTAACTACGACCGGGATTTGTTTGCAGCCCGACGTTTATAATTTGAGTTTTTAATTTCTTTTCTTTTAATTTTACACCAGTTTAACCACTCAGAAAATAACCTTCTGTAAATTGGCGCCGTTGCCGGGGAGATTGATTCCATTAATTTCCCTAGTTTCCGGTAGTTCACTCGCTATATTATAATAATCTGTTAATACCATTAAATTGTTAATCTTGGACATCTGACTTGGACATCTGACTTGGACATCTAACTTCGGACATCTTAATATTATTGTTATTATTTCTGTCATTTCTTTCCATTGTCATTTCTTTCCATTGTCCCTAACTACTAACTTAAAATTTCCTGTCATCTCTTTCCATTGTCCTTAACATTTAATTTCCATTGTCCTTAACTTTTCATTTCCATTGTCCTTAACATTTCATTTCCATTGTCCTTCAAATTTCTGTATACTAACTACTAACTTATAATTTCCAGTATACTAACTCCTAACTTTAATTTTCTGTCATCTCTTTCCCTTGTCATTTAATATTCTGTCATTTTACTTTTGTTAAAAAAAATACAAAAAAATATACATCAGTGTTGTTTAACTAACGTTTATCAGCCTAACCAATATATTTGCTTTTCTTTATCTATTTACTAACTAATTTTGCAGTTTCTCACAAACCACAAGTTATCTTCTGTGCATGCCAAATACTCGAACCCAAGGCTCTCCACCAATCAGTCCGAGCCCCGAACCCGAGCGCACTTTATTACAAGCACAAAGAAACCTGAGAAACCAAGCCATGGCCAATAACGAAGTTATAAATGAAATTGACCATGCAAATCAACCAGAACACCGTGCTCTCTCTGACTACCACCAACCTAATACCGAAGGAAGAGCATCAGCCATAGTTCTCCCAGAACTAACACCACAAGAAGTCGGACGATGGGTTTTCAAAACACACTACATCACCGCCGTCCGGGATTTAGGCAAGTTTAGTGAAGCGAACCCAGATGAAGCCCCAAATCATCTGAGTCTCTTCCTAGACTTCTGCAATTCCTTTGGTCAGACCGGCAACGTCAAAGAAAGAATCCGTTTACAACTATTTCCTCACTCGTTGTCGGATTCAGCAAACAGGTGGTACCGAAGCCTTCCCTCCCGATCAATCACCACATGGCTGCAAATGGCCCAAAAATTCCTTGCCAAATACTACCCAACCAGTAGAACAAGGCAATTGATCGGTGAGATCAACACTTTCTGTCAGGAGCCAGGAGAAACGTTGTATGACGCATGGGACAGATTCAAGGATATGCTAATGAAGTGTTCCCACCATGGTCTTGACGATCAATCCCTCTGCCTGTCATTCTTCAACGGTCTGGATGATGGGAACCGACTACTCGTCAATTCCTCTGCAGGAGGAAGTTTCATGATGAAATCTCCTAAAGAAGGAATGGACCTTCTCGAAACCATGACGAGCAATACAAGACAGTGGACGAGATCCAAGGGAAGAACGCCACGAGCAGCAGGCCTACTCCACGTTGAGCCTACAGATCATTTATCAACCCAGATCTCGTCCCTTGCAAAGATGGTGGAAAAGCTAACAACATCTCAAAACGAAATTGTAAAAACAATAGCTTCCCCACCTACAAGTTCACCATCAGTTCCACCTACAGAACCATGTGTCATATGCGACGGTCCTCATGAAACCCATCAGTGCGAAGGCAAAGGCCAGTACGAGGATGTACAATTCATAGGAAACCGCCCCGGTAATTCCTACAACAATAACATCAACAACAACTACCCATGGAGAAATCACCCGAATTTCTCATGGAAAAATAATGATCAGAACTAAGGAGGGCAGAACAACAATTCCAATACCTATCAGGGGAACAGACCCCAACCAAATTCTAATATGGGTTATAGAGCACTAGGTGCCCCTCCAGGTTTCCAACAACAACAACAACCATCTTCATCCTCTGTTGATCCAAATGCAGAACTTAAAGAGATGATGAAAGGATTCATGTCCATAACTCAGAACCAGCTCTCTGCACAAGAAGCCTTCAACCAGAAAATCGAAGGTAAATTCAATCAACTTGCAGAACATCTTGCTCGAAGACCGCCAGGGGCTCTCCCAAGCCAAAATGAACCAAATCCAAGAGAGCAAGCCAAATGCATCTATGTGAAGGAGCACGATGAAGAAAAGATGGAGGTGGCTAAAACAGCTAAAGTTCCAGAACTACACCCTTCCCTCCAAGAGTGGGTTGTAGCAATCGAAACTTCCAAAAGGAATGTAGCTGAACTTGAAAGCACCGCCAAAGTCTATAATAATCGCATTCAATCTGAGAATACCTACCTTGAGCACTTGGTGGCCGGCTATGAAAATGAAAAGCTCGACTTTGAAGAAGAAGAAGAAGAGGTTAAGGCGATAACCTTGAGAAGCGGTAAGAAAATCGACGAGATTCACATCCCGCAAAGATCAGAAGAATCCAAAGAGGATAGTGAAGAAAAAGCTGAGGCCCCTGTAGAAAAAACATCTCCCACCATCCTCACTATTCCATCAGCTTCAAAACCTTCTTCACAAGAACCGCCTATACCATTTCCCCACCGACTCCAGAAGCAGAAATTGGATAATGAATATGGTAAGTTTCTGGCAATGCTGAAGCAACTAAACGTCAACATACAGTTTGTAGACCTCATTGCCAAAATGCCAAACTATGCCAAATTCCTCAAACACCTCATATCCAACAAAACTAAATTGGCCGAAGTCGGTACGGTACCTCTCAATGTAGCTTGCTCAGCTATTCTGCAACAACCACTACCGTCAAAATGCAATGATCCGGGCAGCTTCACCATTCCAGTCACAATTGGTAGCACCTCATTTCCATACTCCCTATGCGATCTGGGTGCCTCCATTAATTTGATGCCCCTCTCCACTTTCAAAAAGCTGGGAATTGGAGAGATGAAAAAGACCAAGATGACCCTGCAACTGGCAGATGGTTCGGTAACATACCCAAGCGGAGTGGTGGAGGATGTTATCATTAAAGTGGAACACTTATACTTCCCATGCGATTTTGTCATTCTAGACATCGAAGAGAACTCCACTACACCTCTCATCCTTGGACAACCATTCCTTGCCACAGCCGATGTGCACATTTGGGTAGCCCAGGGGAAAATCACCCTTCAGGCTTATAACGAAAAGCTGGAGTTTGCATCAGGAAGATCTCCAGATAGCAAATCCAAAGATCAAGTTGTAAGGGATACTCAATCATCATCATCCCCACTTCTGTTTATCACCCTTCCAGACGGCATGTCTATTACAGAGATACCACCACCAATCCCGGACGAAGAGCGGGATAAGAAAAGAAAACATGCATCCAGGTGGACACTCAAAAATACCATCGAGTCATGCTTTGGATCTCCTCCTCATAACCACCCCCCAGGATCGATCTAACGACAAAGCGTCTAGCCAAAGACGTTAAAGAAGGGCAGCTTTCCGGGAGGCAACCCGGACGAACTTATCTTTTATATGCTTTTTATGCTGTTTTAATTTTCAGGTTCCCTTTAAATTTTATTTTTGCTAACTCTTAATCCCGTTTATAGTATGGTTGCTTCTAGTGTCTTATGCAGGTGCAATTTCATGTCTACACCGCAACCAAGCTACGCTACTTGAGGCTGAAGCTCAAGTGTGGGGGAAGTTCAATACACACAGGCAAAAATAATCTCAGGGGAGTACCAGTTTCTTTAATTATGCTTTTATTTAAATAAAATCTGTAGAGGAAAGTTTATGTGCTTAAATGATTATTCGTGAGCTTCGTGTTCTCTCTATTTTATCTACTTACCGAAAAGGCCTTCTGAAGCCTTCCCTTGTTTTTCTGGTGAACAATGAGGACATTGTTCAATTTAAGTGTGGGGGAGTGTGCCCTTTTCGGTGACATTTTATGCTAAAATGCTTAATCTCTCTGCTTATCTTGCGTTTGTTCAAATTCAATATCGTGGACCCTTTATATGTGGGTTGTTCTCTTTAAGAATAAATACTGTTATGAATTGTGGGATAAATGGTATAAATAGGTACAAATTTTAAAAATTTTGATTACTTTTGAGGAGCATTTTTATGCGGTGTGACCAAATGATCTGAAATGGATGAATTTTTATTACTCAAGGGTTCTTTCTGTCTTCTTTCTTAGGGATTGCTAAGGGGTGCTTCTCTGTCAAAAAAGGAAAAATAATAATAAATAAGGGACTTACGAGACACCATTGGTAACCAACAAAGAGAGTTGAGTGTTCTTTAAAATACGAAGGCATAATGCCTACATATTATCTTCTCATCTCTTATGCAAAAGTGAAACAAATGCATAATTCTATTTTTCCTTTTGTTTTCTCCTCAATGCCCATTCTTGAGAGAAGTTGGCCATGGTAAATGTTCTCAAAGTCACCTTAAATCAAGAAGCATTGAAGTACTCCGGATCATACCCCGAAACTCTAATTTTTATTTTTTCCCTGAGTACACCTATGCCACCAGTAGGTGATGGATCATACTCCTCTAAAAAGTTTAAGATCATGTACTATTGACTTCTGTATCCTACCCTTCATAATAGTATTTGTTAATATTGAGCATTCCCTACTTGTTTGGGTACAAGGTTTTGCTTGAGGACAAGCAAAAGGTAAGTGTGGGGGTGTGATAAGTGTCTAAATGAGCATGTTTTATAGGTGTATTTCATATATTATATCAGCACTTTTTCTGCTCATTTCTCACTTATCGTATGTTTTTCCTCTAGTTTATGTTTTATTGATTATCTCACAAATTTATTGTTTAAACATGAGGAAAACCAAGCTGGGAGTAAAGTAGACAAAGAGACGAACACATAGACGCAAACGGCTCAGAAAACGGAGTCCGAACGAAGAATCTAGAGCCGGTCAAAATTCGTAGAAGAAATAAGCCTGTACGTCGTGAAAACAGGCGGACAAGAGACAAGTGCTACCTCCTGTTTTCAGGCGGACACACACAAGTGCTACCGCCTGTTTGGAGGCGGACAAGACCACAGGCAACCGCCTGTTTGGAGGCGGACAGGAGCAAAGCCAACCGCCCCATAGCATGCGGACGTGAGAGGAGAGGAAATAGAGGTGACCGCCTGCTTGCACGCGGACAAGGAGTAGAGGCGACCGCCTGATTGCACGCGGACAAGACCAAGGCGCGGGACGGGCGCCAGTGTTCTTCTTCGCTCGCCCATCTGCAACTTGCCGCCGACTGTCTGTCTGCAACTTGCCTCCGCTATCCATCTACTCCCGCACCGCCTGCCTTATTTCCTCACGCGTCTCCAGCTCCTGTCCCCTGCAATTAATGAGCAATCAACGAGAGCAATCAACCGGCAATCAAATTCGTACGGATATTCTTCTCCTCTGCCTCTATATAAACTCACTCCAACAGCACCATAAGCACACCACGCACGACGGGAGTGTGAAGAATATTTTCACCACACTCATCCATTCGCTTCCACTTATTTTCCTCCTGTAACACCACATCATTCCACACTCACGCAGTAACAAAAGAAATAGAAGAGCAGCAGCGAGAGCGAGAGCAGACCAGCTCTTCCTCTGAAATAATGTCAAAATCTGTCTGTGCTATCTTCTTATCTCCGTTAATATCTGAGTAATTTTCTTTGTATCCTAGGATGGGGTTTGATTTCTAATATTACGTAAACAATATTATCACCTGTCTCACTTGTTAACTTGTTTTAATTCCTTTCAACTTGCTAAATGCTTTGCGAAACGATGCATTTATTTGGTAACTATCAACACATTTTGAGATAGTCTAAGTACCACCAAGGAATTAATCTTAGTATTTACACTCCGGATTGAGCAGGAAAATACTAAGCTTTATTAGAGGTTCGTTAACCGACAATTATTAACTCTAATAGGCAATAAATAATTGAGACAAGGTTATAAATATGTTTAAGTAATTTAGGAAATTCCCCCGCTATCCTAGGATACATTTTTCCATTCACATCAATTAATTCACCTTTTTACTGTTTTTATTATATTTGCACTGATCAAACAACAAATCAAGCTTGCCTCCGGCTAAACCCCTTTTTACAGTTTTTAAGTAACTACCAAGACTAGGATAAATTGAACAATCTCCCTGTGGATACGACACTTGTTTTACTAACTACGACCGGGATTTGTTTGCAGCCGACGTTTATAATTTGAGTTTTTAATTTCTTTTCTTTTAATTTTACACAGTTTAACCACTCAGAAAATAACCTTCTGCAAAAACCCTGCGACTCAAAATGTGCACTAAAATTCCTTAAAGCACGTTTTTTGTCTTTGAGCTCTAAGATAATGACTTTTGTCACTGTAAAGACTATAATAAGTTCTTTATAACATTAATGTGACATGATAGACTATATTATAAAGTCTAAATCAAAGTTTAAAATAAAATAAAAATTGGCAATTTAGTATGAATAGTAGCCAAAAATAACACCTAATAACTTAACTTAAACCATGGTCAAAGCTCACTCATTGCCTTGACCAACGGCTGCCGATTTCATACAGCTGCCATGCCCACTCACTTTTCAATATTCAATCAATTATACAGCTAATTAGGTGGGCCATCAAGTTACTATTTGATAAAGTAACAATAATGTCATTAAAAGCATATTTGCTTACCTTCTCCATTTCTCTTGCTTCCCAGCCGACACCAGCTGCTCCATCCTCTCCATTTGATTCTCTAAAACCGTGGCTAACTCACCAATAGCAGAGAAGAACACCTTGCTACCTAGGTAAGCTTAATTAGTCATTTTATGTTCATTTTCTTCACCATTCCTTCCTCTTTCCATGGAGCTAAGCATCAAGCACTTCCATCAATGTTCTTAGGTTGTTATGGAGGTTAAATGGAGGGTATATCTCGGCATTAACAAGGGATGAAGGTTGTAACACCCCTAATACGCACATGATACTACATGAAATCGCAGCGGGATAAAACAACTAAACAGTAACTAACGCTTCGGGTGCTACAACGCCGTCAACCACCACGTGGTTGACAAGGCAGAATAAATACAATTGTACCGGTCTGATGATCAGACTCCCGAGCATAAAACTAATCCATAAATACATTATATACAATACCGAGTGTTTACATAAACAACCATCACTGTAAACTGTCACAACACCAAATCCAACAACGCCACGGGAGCACAGGCGCATCCCGGGCCAACATCCCAAAAGTATACAAAAGTAAACCTGCATCCTAGGATCTAAAGCCACTCTGCTTCTTCGATCCTCATCCTGCAGTATAAGAAATATGGATCCCCGAGGGGGTCAGCAACCTTGGCTGGTATGGCTAACGCGCAGCCCATCGGCTACCGGGATACGCGCAGCTACTTGTCATTATAACATGGCATTCAATATATACATAGCAAATAACATGGAGCATGCATCAATAGGCATAGCTCAACAACACATACACAGTGGATTTTCACTCCACGATAACAACCACAAGGGTAAATAACAAAAGAGCCTAGAGAGTGGTTCACTCTCATGTCAAGCTCGTTAAACACATCATTACCGTTCTGTTAGACGAACGAGTAACTTAGTAACAGATGGTTCGGATTTAGTGACCCGAACACACCACACAAACACAGGTTCCCACTAAACCGATCATAAGTCAGAATAGGTAAGCTTTGGAAGAAGCTAGCGGGAGATCGAACGCCAAATTAAGGTGAACCATCTTAACAACACAAGAGTCGAATCTGATTCAGATATCTACTCTTAACTACATGCATGACCGGAAACCGGATTCCTCACTCCCAGTTAACACTTGTTAGAAGTTCATAGTGGAACTTAACAACCATCACACAATAGGTGGTAAGTCATGTTAGACACACACAAGGGAATTGAGTCACAACATTACATCACAATAATATGAACAACTGTAAACTCATTACATGTTTAAAATCGTTATAACGTTGTAAACACACAGGAAAACACACAACACACAAACCGGTGTAATCCGCTAGACAACAGACTGCAAGAAAACCATACCTTGGTCCTTGCCTCGACTGATTTCCACCTTGCGAGAATCCTAAACACATTAGTAATGTCGGTTAATTATTTATTTAACTCAAAGCTTACTAAGTATTTAACATGATTGTATGACATGTTTTAATGCCTACCTACCCTAGGTTACCTTCATTATACACCTAGGGTTAACTACATAAGTCACAATTTTCGTTTTTTTTTTTTACAAGTTTTGGTCCGACCGACCACCGTCCGACCACAACTGGGTCGGACCCTTCAGTGGTTCCGGGTCTGAAGAACCTGCCTCGACCGACCCATGTCCGACCCAACCTTCTGGGTCGGTCCATGTGCGAACATTTTTCTAACATTTTACAGAGGCTCGAACGCCATGTCCGACCCACCCTTTTGGTCGGACCATCTCCGAACATTTTTCTAACTTTTTACAGAGGTCGACCGACGACCAAAAACTGGGTCGGGCCCTGGGGCGTCCTTCCCCCTTACCCAAACTTTGCCATTTCTTTACCAACCTTCTCCTAAGGCCTCTTAATGCTTCCTAGCAACATTTGGTAATTTATACCACATACAACATCCATGAAATCCATTTCTAACTCCTAAGCCTTTACTATTTCCTTGTAAAAGTTCCTAACACTTATGTTATTTCATACTAGGTTTCCTAGATGGTGTTTCTCACCTATGGTAACTACTATCCAAAATGCTTTCTCTTTGTTTTAACATCATCTCCCAAGCATCATCTCTCACTACTTACTCCTTATATCATTACTTCAAATCCCTTTCTCAGTTCATACATTCTCCTTAGTTTACCAAAGTTTGCCTAAGTCTTTACTAAGTCCCAAAATGACTTTGGTACATACTAAAATCTCAAGCTCATGCCTAAGCCCTTATTACATCCTAAATCACCTTAATGCATGTCTCTTACACAAGAACAACTCTTAACCATTTTAAATACTCCTTAACTTATCTAACTCATTTTAACACTTAGAACTTCACATTTGTTACCCAAATTTTTGACATAGGTTCTCCTAGAACATTACTAACCCAAAAACACATTGTTTTACCAACAAACAACCAAGAACACTAAAAATCCATCAAGCACTTATTATACACAAACTTCATCACAAGGCACTACATCACAATATAGTGCACAATTTAAATTGCAGGCACTTAGGCCCTTAAATGACATGGCTCTTAGGCCCTTAAAATGCACAAATCATAAACAATGAATTTCCACAATATATTGCCTTTAACCTGCAAATACACCCAACAACACATATGCCTTTTACTAAGCTCTTGAGAATACTTACTAAGTCATTCCCATTGGCTCTTTAGGTAGTTTTAATAAGCATTTATAAGCTCATTTCTCCTAAGGCATTATTAAAATAACATTAAGTTAGTAGATTTACCTCTTTTGCAAAATAACTTCTTTCTTGTTTCCTTTAGAAAACCAATAGAGTACTTGATTCTTTGACAAGCTCTAAACAACATACAAACATTGAAATGAGTATTCAAGCTATAAGCTCCATTCATTGGAAACCCTAGTTTTACATTGTTTCAAAACATTAATGTAGTTGTTTTACCTTGTTCTTTGAAGAGAGTTTGGATAACAACAAGAGAGGACTCCACCTAGTCCATGAAGAGTTGAAATGAAGCTAGAACAAGGTAACACAATGAGCTATATCAATGTGTATTTTCGGACATGACAAAAACAAGGAGGAAACTTGATTTTGTTTGAGATTCCTACCTAGAAGCAAAGGAGAGTAATAATATGTCAAAATATAGCTCAAGCTCCTTCAATGGTGGAACACCTTGGCACCGAAGAGAGCTCTTGGAGTTTTGAGAAGATAGGAATGAAGAGCTTGATGAGGGGAAGAGATTGGTGGTATTGTTTTTGATTTGGACAAGTGAGCTAGGTTTAACAAGTGGTCAAAGTTGGAACTTCCATGGTGATAGTGGTATTACCGAGAGAGAACAGGAAGAAGGAAGAAGAGAGGTATTTGCAAACCGTGGGAATGAAGGAAAGAAATGAGAATGAAGATAGAAGTTGCTTTAGAAGATTTATGTTATAAGTAAAAAGTAGTTTTACTTAGTTGCTTTAATTATTTATTACCTTAAACTAGAGAGTGGTGAGTCACACACTTATAAAAAAACCGGGCCCCCCTTTTTAGTTAAGGGCATTTAGTAGTTTTGTTGTCAATTTAATTACTTAAACAACATATGTTATAAACTAGCTTATAAAAATACTATTCACCTATACAAGGCACATAGAAGTGAAATTTTTGATTTCCCACTAATATAGCCACCCAAATGTGATACTATATAGTACACTATATATTTAAGAGTAATGATGGACATTAGCCATTCAAAACTCATTTACAAGACAATTTTTCAAAAACGTGCTTTAAGACTCTTAAAGCACATTTTGTGTTTTAACTTGTTTTCAAGCTTGGTTTTCTTTGGTAATTGGTTTAATATGTTCATTAGTGTATAAATGAGGTCTTGGTAAGTCATTAGGTCCTTAACCAAGTTTATCCCAAGCTTAGAGCACATTTTGGCTCTTATTGACTTTAAAGCACATTTTGTGTTTCCTTTTGTTTAAATTTGTTACTAATGTTTCTAAGACTCTTTTTAGTCTTAATACACCATATTTAAGTGTTTAAACAATATATTAAGGTTTGGGGTATTTCAATCTACCCCCCTTAAAAGAACTTTGCCTCAAAGTTCATACTTCCACATATCCTAAATATTAGAACACGGGAACACTTATAAACAATACTTCCATATATTACTAACAACACACTTACATAACATTGGACTCCAGTCCATACAACATAACATAACATTGGACACAAGGTCCATACAACATTATCCACATCATTCAGACACAACGGTCTGTAACATAACAACATAACATAGACGATGTATTCAAATACACGTCGTACACACATAACCGAAACGGCTCTACCCCCCTTAAAAGGGGTACGCCCCGTACCCTATACACATAAGACTAAGAAGTAAACAATGACGGGTACTTCGCCTTCATCTTATCTTCCAGCTCCCAAGTGGCCTCCTCAACGTCCTGGTTAGACCAGAGAACCTTCACCAGTCTCACACACTTATGGCGAGTGTCTCGAGTCTTAGCATCCAGAATCCGTACCGGAGTCTCCACTGATCGCATGGTCGGCTCTAAGTTAGCCTTTCAGGCTGAAGCACATGAGACGGATGAGACATATACTTCTTCAACTGGGACACATGAAATACATCATGTACCTTGCCCAGCTCGGCGGGTAGGTCTAGTCTATAGGCTACCGGGCCGATCCGCTCCGTCACAACGTAAGGCCCCACATACTTTGGGCTCAACTTGCCTTTCTGGCCAAAACGAAACACTCCCTTCATGGGGGACACTCTCAGAAATACCTGATCGCCCACGGCGAACTCTAGGTCACGTCGGCGCACATCTGCGTACGACTTCTGCCTATCTTGAGCTGCTTTCATATTAGCCCTGATCTGGCGAACTTCTGCCTGAACTTGCTCAAGATACTCTGGTCCTATAATGACCGTCTCACTCGACTCATCCCAGCATAATGGCGTGCGGCATGGTCTACCGTACAAGGCCTGGAAGGGAGACATCTTGATCGAAGCATGATAACTGTTGTTGTAACTAAACTCGATCAGATGTAACTTATCAATCCAGCTGGTCTGAAAGTCAAGTGCACAAGCACGTAGCATATCCTCAAGTGTCTGAATGGTGCGCTCACTCTGACCATCGGTCTGTGGGTGAAACGCTGTACTCAATTTCAATTCAGTACCCAATGCCTCTCGTGTGGACTTCCAATATCTGGATAAGAATCTGGTGTCTCTGTCAGATACAATCGTTTTCGGTACACCATGATGTCTTACAATTCTTTATCAAACAGTTCTGCCAATCTTGCCACTTTCCAAGTGTCCTTCATCGGAATGAATCGGGCCACCTTGGTCAGTCGGTCAACTATCACCCATATCATATTCAGACCTCCCCTTGTAGGCGGAAGCCCTACTACAAAGTCCATGGAGATATCATGGAACTTCCACTCAGGCACTGGCATTGGCTGTACCATACCACCAGGCCGTCGGTGCTCAAACTTAACCTTCTGGCAAGTGAGACACCTCAATACATAATCACTAACATCTTTCTTCATTCCAGTCCACCAAAAATACCTTTTTACCTTTATACATCTTTGAAGCTCCGGGGTGAATCGAAGTAGTAGAACATGGGATTCGCTCAATATGCGCTCTTTCAACTCAGTGCTACCCCTAGGTATACACAAGCGGCCATTCAGCCTAATCAGGTCATCATCATGGAGTCTGAAGTCGTACTTCTGACCCTCGAATGTGCCGTCAATAAGCTTCTGCCGGATCTCCAGCATGTACTGATCCGTCATCTGAGCACTCCGCACCTCTTCAACCAAGCCAGTATAAGAGACTAGCGAATGGAGAGAGTGTGCTCGGCGACTCAGCGCGTCAGCTACCACATTTGCCTTACCCTCTTTGTATTGCAGATTAATATCATAGTCATTCAGAAACTCAACCCACCTTCTTTGCCTCATGTTCAACTCTTTCTGAGTGAACAAGTACTTTAAGCTTTTATGATCGAATAGATTGTCACACACCCCATACAAAATGTCGCCATATCTTCAATGCGAAGACAATGGCACCCAGTTCCAAGTCGTGGGTAGGGTAGTTCTCCTCATGCTTTTTCAGCTGACGGGAGGCGTAAGCTACGACCTTCCCGTGTTGCATCAATACACAACCCATACCTCTGCCTGATGCGTCGCAGTAGACCTCAAAACCATCTGGACCGTCTGGTATAGTCAGGACTGGTGCAGATGTCAGAGCATCCTTGAGACTCGCGAAAGAACTCTCACAGTCAACTGTCCACTCGAATGGTGCATCCTTCTTCATTAAGGAAGTCATCGGCTTCGAGATACTGGAGAAGTCCTTCACAAACCTCCTATAATATCCTGCCAGACCGAGGAAGCTCCTGATATCAGTGACTGTCTTCGGCCTAGGCCAGGTGCGCACTGCATCTATCTTTGCCGGATCAACAGCGATCCCGGCATCAGAAATCACATGTCCAAGGAAAGATACTTGGTTCAACCAAAATTCACATTTCGAAAATTTTGCATACAACTGGTTTCTCCTCAGAGTTTGTAACACATCTCTCAGGTGGCTTTCGTGCTCACCTCTAGATTTAGAATACACAAGAATGTCATCGATGAAGACTACCACTGACTTGTCCAACTGATCTTGGAACAAGCGGTTCATTAAGTCCATGAACTTGGCTGGTGCATTCGATAAGCCAAATGGCATAACTGTGAACTCATAATGCCCATACCTCGTTCTGAAAGCTGTCTTCTCGATATCACTGTCACGGATGGCAATCTGATGGTATCCGGAACGTAAGTCTATCTTGGAGAATACTGATGCTCCCCTAAGCTGATCAAATAGATCGTCGATGCGTGGTAAGGGGTAACGGTTTTTCACCGTAACAGCATTCAGCTCCCGATAATCAATACACAGGCGGAGGCTACCGTCCTTCTTCTTCACGAAGAGGACTGGCGCTCCCCATGGTGACACACTAGGGCGGATGAAGCCCTTGTCGAGTAGGTCTCTCAGCTGCTCCTTGAGCTCTGTCATCTCGCTGGAGCCATACGATAAGGTGCTTTCGCAATGGGTCCAGTGCCCGGTACTAAGTCGATCTCAAACTCAACCTCTCGTGCTGGCGGCATGCCCGGCAGTTCCTTAGGAAATACATCAGGAAACTCCGACACTACCGGCACATCTGGGCTAAACTCAGGGTCTCTCTCTATGTCCTGGACATAGCAGAGGTACACATCACTCCCTCGTCGTAACTCACGATACATGGCCATGGCGGTGATGATCTGAGTTGAAGGCTCCCTGGGCCTCTGGCGGTAAGATATGGTAACCCCAGATGGACTCCGAAGAAGCAGTCGATGCTCGGCACACAGGATTCTGCCCTTGTACCGCTCCAACCAGTTCATCCCGACAATCACATCAAATCCAAGTCCGTCGAACTCTATCAGGTCGATCGGGAACTCTTCACCTCTGATTCGTACAACTACATCTCGGTGGTAGCGGGTACACCTGATCCGCTCTTTCGATGGGAGAGTGACCAAGAAGTCTGGCATCTCCTCTCCATCTAACCCCAGCCTCTTCGCAAAGGATAGCGAAACAAATGTGTGCGAGGCTCCAGAGTCGAACAGGATCGATGCATCCACGCCATTCACTGGAAAGGTACCGGTGAGGATTGTGCCGCTCTTGCCGGCTTCTGCCTCATTGCAGACACTCAATGTACCTCCCATTCCGAGTGCACAGCCTAATTCATTGGCAAACTAATAAGTACTGGGTAACAACACGGTTGATATACTTCAATAACTCCACTTTATTCATTAACACCTCCTTTTTACAACATCGTTGGTTTACATGATTGATATAACTTAACACATACATAACTCCCTTAACATATACTGGCTTAACACATTACAAGGTATACAAGGTTTAGAATTGCCTGAAGGTCAAATTCAAACGTCCGGGTTTCATGTGTGTGGCATTGATCACTGCCGACGGTGCGGTATTCAGTTTGATCTTCCTGATGCCATGATATAGCATCCTTGACTGCCCACCCATGATTAGTACATCTCCTGACTTCAACATTAACTTCCTTGCGAGGTCAGCACGCTTCTGCTCGCCATATACAAATACTGCGGTATCACCAATGGACCAAGACACCACGGGTACTCCTTTACTTAGAGACTCGGGTGACTCGTCCTTATCTTGGTGTAATCCTAACCGTCCACCTTTTTGGTAGAAGTTCACAATACACAAATCTGCTTCCACACTTGGAATTGATTCCGTTTCAACTCGTTGAGCAATTCCCACGGCGTGATTTACGACCGCACGGAACTCCTCAGGTATACTTGGTACCGTTGCTCCATCTTCGGCTCGCACTTCCTGATATGACTTGGTGTAAGGGTTCCAGTCCTTACCCATGCACATCATCTTCAATTGCATTCTTGATCCGTTCGGATATTCAGGTGTGTAGAAACCTCCAGGTTTAGCTCCAAGTTCGTCGCATCGTCTGATGATATGGACTTGTGCTTCCGGTGTCAGGTATCCACTTAAGAGTATCATACCTGGCTGGATAACCTGACATTGCTCCATTGGAAAGTCGGTGATGCTGATGGTGGTCTCTTCAGGGTTTGGTGTGGGTGGGATTGGATAACATATATTGAAGGTTCCTTTCAGTTTAGAATTATCTAATTAGGTGTTTTCACACTATACTTTAACTCCTTACTCACATGATAACACACTTGAACTCACTAACACATATAAGCATGAAATGCGGTATGCAATCACTTATTACGTTCACAGTTTAGGCGGTACCTGGTCTAGAAGAGGGCCCTGGCGCCTCAGACCGGTCCACCACATTCAGGGTGGCCTTGCTAGGTCCCGACCCTTTCCCCTTCTGGGAATCAGTATGCCTCTGATCGGTGGGTGGCTGGTTAGCCGTCTTCGGGCCATCAGTAGCTGCTGTGGCCTTACCCTTCCACTGCCCCTTGGGCTTGTTGACTCTGCTGTTGGGGTTCCGATAACACTCATGGTCACGGTGACCCCACTTCTCGCAGTATCGACACTGCACCTCATTTCCCTTGCAGTCCTTGCCGGGGTGGTCTCCATTGCACCACTTACAGTAATAGTGGCGCTCCGGTCCAGAGCCCGTGCTAGCCTTTGGTGGGTAAGAGCGTAGGGGCTTCGCCGCATAAGCATATGTGAGCTTCAGTGGCTCCTCAGCGGTGGTGGTTTGGGCTTGGCCCTTGTCACCCTGGTGCTGACTCTTCTGGGGCTGGGGATAGGATTTCTTCTTTCTTCTTTCCTCCCCCGTACCCCTGCGAACTCTGGCCCTCGCTCGTGGCCTTGCGCTTGTGCGCATTCTCCTCGTCCCTCAGACGGACGGTAATCTCTACCTTAGCAGCGGCATGATAGCACTCCTGCAAGGTAGTATACTCAGCTGGCCCCATCCCATAGCGAAGACGGTGGCTGAGACCGTTGTAGAAACGGTTTACCAGTACCCGGTTCGAGTAACCCAGGTCCGGTAACAGGTGGACAAGGCCGGTGAAGGCAGTGTAGTACTCATCAACCGACACCTTGTCCCCCTGCCTCAGACTATCCAGCTCGAGGCGCTTGGCCTCCTGCACATGCACCGGGTAATACTTGGCTCGCAGCAGAGCCGTGTACTCCCTCCATCCAAACTCAGGATCAGTCATCCTGTCCTCCCTCACCAGTTTCCACCAACTCTGTGCCGACCCCTTCAAGTAGTAGGCGGCAAGTCGGACCTTAGCCTCAGCAGGTACGGCCAAAGTCTCGTAGGCGGTCTCCAACTCGGAGATGTACGCCTCTAGCTTACGGGGATCGGTCTCCCCATGAAATGACAGCGGTCTAAGATCAGCCAGCGCCTTGACCCAATTGGTCTCCCGTGGCGGTGGTGGCGGTGGCTGAACTCCGGGCATCTGCCCCTGCTGGATCGCAGCTACAAGCTGGGGTACCATCTGGGCCACAGCGGCTGCTACAGCCTCAGCCATAACCTGAGCCGTAGTGTTCTCGCCCTGGTCACCCCCAGTACTAGTACCACTTCCGCGGCCTCTACCGCGTGGTCTACCTGACATCTGTATTCACATGAGCATTCATTAGCAATATGCTTACACACTTATCGGTCCAACGATCGTAACGCTTCCCAACAATAGGGTATTTCCACACTTGGTTAGTGGTTAACCTTCCCATAACTGATCACTTAGGTAACTGTAGTTAGGTTTCCTAACTCGGTATGTTCCTAAGCTCGGTATTCTAGTCATCAGAGCGATACTTCGCTCTGATACCACTTTTTGTAACACCCCTAATACGCACATGATACTACATGAAATCGCAGCGGGATAAAACAACTAAACAGTAACTAACGCTTCGGTGCTACAACGCCGTCAACCACCCACGTGGTTGACAAGGCAGAATAATACAATTGTACCGGTCTGATGATCAGACTCCCGAGCATAAAACTAATCCATAAATACATTATATACAATACCGAGTGTTTACATAACAACCATCACTGTAAACTGTCACAACCAAATCCAACAACGCCACGGAGCACAGGCGCATCCCGGGCCAACATCCCAAAAGTATACAAAAGTAAACCTGCATCCTAGGATCTAAAGCCACTCCGCTTCTTCGATCCTCATCCTGCAGTATAAGAAATATGGATCCCCCGAGGGGGTCAGCAACCCTTGGCTGGTATGGCTAACGCGCAGCCCATCGGCTACCGGGATACGCGCAGCTACTTGTCATTATAACATGGCATTCAATTATATACATAGCATAACATAACATGGAGCATGGCATCAATGTGCATAGCTCAACAACACATACACAGTGGATTTTCACTCCACGATAACAAACCACAAGGGTCAAATAACATAAGAGCCTAGAGAGTGGTTCACTCTCATGTCAAGCTCGTTAAACACACTCATTACCGTTCTGTTAGACGAACGAGTAACTTAAGTAACAGATGGTTCGGATTTAGTGACCCGAACACACACACACAACACAGGTTCCCACTAAACCGATCATAAGTCAGAATAGGTAAGCTTTGGAAGAAGCTAGCGGGAGATCGAACGCCAAATTAAGGTGAACAATCTTAACACAGAGTCGAATCTGATTCAGATATCTACTCTTAACTTACATGCATGACCGGACAACCGGATTCCTCACTTCCCAGTTAACACTTGTTAGAAGTTCATAGTGGAACTTAACAACCATCACACAATAGTGGTAAGTCAGTTAGACACACACAAGGGAATTGAGTCACAACACATCACAATAATATAACAACTGTAAACTCATTACATGTTTAAATCTTATAACGTTGTAAACACACAGAAAAACACAACACACAAACCGGTGTAAACCGCTAGACAACAGACTGCAAGAAAACCATACCTTGGTCCTTGCCTCGACTGATTTCCACCTTGCGAGAATCCTAAACACATTAGTAATGTCGGTTAATTATTATTTAACTCAAAGCTTACTAAGTATTTAACATGATTGTATGACATGTTTTAATGCCTACCTTACTACCCTAGGTTACCTTCATTATACACCCTAGGGTTAACTACATAAGTCACATTCTTTTCTGTTTTTTTTTTTACAAGTTTTGGTCCGACCGACCCACCGTCCGACCCACAACTGGGTCGGACCCTCCCAGTGGTTTCGGGTCTGAAAACTTGCCTCGACCCCCATGTCCGACCCAACCTTCTGGTCGGTCCATGTCGAACATTTTAACTTTTACAGAGCTCGACCGACCCATGTCCGACCCACCCTTTGGGTCGGACCATCTCCGAACATTTTTCTAACATTTTTACAGAGGCTCGACCGACCCAAAAAACTGGGTCGGCCCCTGGGTCGGTCGCCTCCTCACCTTACCCAAACTTTGCCATTTCTTTACCAACCTTCTCCTAAGGCCTCTTAATGCTTCCTAGCAACATTTGGTAACTTTATACCCACATACAACATCCATGAAATCCATTTTCTAACTCCTTAAGCCTTTACTTATTCCTTGTAAAAGTTCCTTACACTTATGTTATTTCATACTAGGTTTCCTAGATGGTGTTTCTCACCTATGGTAACTACTATCCCAAAATGCTTTCTCTTTGTTTTAACATCATCTCCCAAGCATCATCTCTCACTACTTACTCCTTATATCATTACTTCAAATCCCTTTCTCAAGTTCATACATTCTCCTTAGTTTACCAAAGTTTGCCTAAGTCTTTACTAAGTCCCAAAATGACTTTGGTACATACTAAAATCTCAAGCTCATGCCTAAGCCCTTATTACATCCTAAATCACCTTAATGCATGTCTCTTACACAAGAACAACTCTTAACCATTTTAAATACTCCTTAACTTATCTAACTCATTTTAACACTTAGAACTTCACATTTGTTACCCAAATTTTGACATAGGTTCTCCTAGAACATTACTAACCCAAAACACATTGTTTTTACCAACAAACAACCAAGACACTAAAATCCATCAAGCACTTATTATACACAAACTTCACTCACAAGGCACTACATCACAATATAGTGCACAATTTAAATTGCATGGCACTTAGGCCCTTAAATGACATGGCTCTTAGGCCCTTAAAAATGCACAAATCATAAACACTGAATTTCCACAATAATTTGCCTTTAACCTGCAAATACAAACCCAACACACATATGCCTTTACTAAGCTCTTGAGAATACTTTACTAAGTCATTCCCATTGGCTCTTTAGGTAGTTTTAATAAGCATTTATAAGCTCATTTCTCCTAAGGCATTAAAATAACATTAAGTTAGTAGATTTACCTCTTTTTGCAAAATAACTTCTTTCTTGTTTCCTTTAGAAAACCAATAGAGTACTTGATTCTTTGACAAGCTCTAAACAACATACAAACATTGAAATGAGTATTCAAGCTATAGCTCCATCTCATTGTAAACCCTAGTTTTACATTGTTTCAAAACATTAATGTAGTTGTTTTAACCTTGTTCTTTGAAGAGAGTTTGGATATACAACAAGAGGACTCCACCTAGTCCATGAAGAGTTGAAATGAAGCTAGAACAAGGTCACACAATGAGCTATATATGTGTATTTTCGGCATGACAAAACAAGGAGGAACTTGATTTTTGTTTGAGATTCCTTACCTAGAAGCAAAGGAGAGTAATAATATGTCAAAATATAAGCTCAAGCTCCTTCAATGGTGGAACACCTTGCACCGAAATGGAGCTCTTGGAGTTTTGAGAAGATAGGATGAAGAGCTTGATGAGGGGAAGAGATTGGTGGTATTGTGTTTTGATTTGGACAAGTGAGCTAGGTTTAACAAGTGGTCAAAGTTGGAACTTCCATGGTGATAGTGGTATTACCGAGGAGAAACAAGGAAGAAGGAAGAAAGAGGTATTTGCAACCGTGGAATGAAGGAAAGAATGAGAATGAAGATAGAAGTTGCTTTTAGAAGATATTTATGTTATAAAGTTAAAAAGTAGTTTTACTTAGTTTGCTTTAATTACTTATTACCTTAACTAGAGAGTGGTGAGTCACCACACTTATAAAAAACCGGCCCCCTTTATTGTATAAGGGCATTTTAGTCTTTGTTTGTCAATTTTTACTTAATACAACATATGTTATAACTAGCTTATAAAAAGTACTATTCACCTATACCAGGCACATAGAAGTGAAATTTTGATTTCCCACTAATATAGCCCCCAAATGTGATACTATATAGTACACGTATATATTAAGAGTAATGATGGACATTTAGCCATTCAAAACTCATTTACAAGACAATTTTTCAAAACGTGCTTTAAGACTTCTTAAAGCCATTTTGTGTTTTAACTTGTTTTCAAGCTTGGTTTTCTTTGATAATTGATTAATATGTCATTAGTGTATAAATGAGGTCTTGGTAAGTTCATTAGTCTTAACCAAGTTTATCCCAAGCTTAGAGCACATTTTGGCTCTTATTGACTTTGAAGCACATTTTGTGTTTCCTTTTGTTTAATTTGTTTACTAATGTTTCTAAGACTCTTTTTAGTCTTAATACACCATATTTAAGTGTTTAAACAATATATTAAGGTTTGGGGTATTTCAAAGGTGGAGAAAGCTAATCTTGTTCTTAAGGTATAAAAATGTGCTTTAAGCACATATCTTTTGATTCCCTTCAAATTCGGCTGTGAAACTTTGTTTCTAGCTTATAATCTTCATCTTAACATACTTATTCAGTTGGTACATCAATAGCTTCGAGGTATAACCAGATCCAAGCCAAAAACACCATTTTAGGCATTTTAAACAAGGTAAAGATTAACTATCTTCTAATCTGAGTTATACCAGTTTAGAGCTTGGTTTTAGTAGCTCTTTTGACACCCTTTACCCTCTGTAAATTTAGGCCGAAGAGCACTTGTTCTTGCCTTGGTATTCAAAGGTAAATTTACCTTGAAATTGACATTAAACACTTCTTATGGTTAGATCTTGCTTGGAGACTCAACCTGCCTTAATTGCTGTTTGAAAACATGTAAACTAAGCTGTGGAAAATAAATCTCCATACAGCCGTGGCCAAACAAGGCTTATACTAGGCAAAAACAAGGTATAAATCACTTAAACCTTCACTTGGTATATTAATGTGTGCTTGTACATATTTATATAAATTGTGTCGTGAGTGAACAAGGTATTTAAGGTCTTATTTTGACCTTAGGTGATTAAGGAATGGTTTAGTAAATTTTATAACTAATTAATTAGCATAATTGTCAAATTTAAGACATTATGTGGGAAATTGGTAAATAAAGAAAATATATGGTAAGGGCCGAGAGTTACAGCATTTTTGGGCATTTATGTGTAATTTTTTTATAAGCCAATGTTTGTAATAAGGCCATGTACTTTAGGCCATTTTATTTATGCATTTATAAGCTTTTAATTAAGTTTAGGTACTAAATATGCATTACCGCATATTATTGGGGTTTTAGTGTAAATGAATTAAATTTGGGGGCTATATATTAATTAAGCCGAAAATTGGAGGTTTAAATGACTTTATATAAAAATTATAAGATTATATAAAGTTTTGGGGTTAAATGGTAATTTCTGAAAAGATATGGGTATAAACTGTAATATATGGGATTAATGGTCAAGGAAATATTAAGGTGGTCAACCTTGACCATATGGTAGGTTTTGACCAAATTAAATAAGTTAGATAACTTATTTAAGGTTTTATAATAAGATAAGTATTTAATTGTAACAATTTTATAACCTATGTGGTATATATGTTATTTCTGAAAATTAAGGATGTAAAATGGTATTATAAACACCCATGGGCTATTAGGAATTTTTAGGAATTTATTGGGTTGATTTTGGAATTAAGATAAACTATATATGTATATATATAGTTATTATGTCATTATGACACTTTGGAAAAATATATATGTGGTGATATAGTAAATACCGAAAGTATATGGGTTAATAATGTAATTATAACCCTTTGGTGAAATTTGGTGATTTTTAGAATTATAAGAGTATTTATTAATATATGTATATATATAGTTTTAAAGAATTATTAAACTATACGTTATAAATTGGGCCAAATGGCAATTATAGAACATATATGGGTCTGTTCGGAATTTTACAAAATATAGCCATAGGTTACACCCTTTTTATAAGTTAGAAATGTTATATTAAATGGTTTATATATATATAACATGGTATAAATAATGGGGTGATTTTGTAAATAAAGGAAACTATGGTTTATGGAAAAGAATAAGGTTAATATATGTGCCTATGCGGCAATATATAATAGTTTTTTATAAAAACTATAGGTTATAAATTAAAGGGAATAAAAATATCATAATATATGATATTAATATATGGTATAACATTACATAATGTTATGTAGGCAAAATAGAATTTAAATAAGTTCAAGGGCTGTACCGAAATATTAAAGGTTGGAAAATGAAATTTAGACTAAGGTCTATAATGTTATAAATGTTATAACAATTATGGTTTAGATGGAATTAATAAAAGTAAGGATATTCACATTAAGTAATGTGACAAACTATAAATAAATAGGATTTATAAACTAAGGAATTTGTTAATTAAACCTTGGGAGTTGTAAAGATACAACCTAAAAGGTTACATAATATTAGGATAATAATCTCAATAAAAGTTGTATAATATAGTACAACTAAAGGGAATAATCATCTAATAAAAGATGATTAAAATGTAACATATAATATAAGAGTTTATAACTCATGGAACTTACCTATGTGGTAAATATATACATATACAAGAAAAATGTATATAAGGATGAATATATATTAGGGTTAGAAACCATGTATTATAATGGATGGTGAAAGAACAAAACCTTGGGAAAATAAATACTAAGGTGAAGTATGATATGATTAGGAATTATACATGCAATATAGAAACAAACTATGTGATATACAAGGGTATATTAAGTTACATGCGATAACAAGGTTCAACATTAAGTATGTTATATACGAGACAAGACTACGCATGTAATATAACGTTTTTCCAATCCCGAGTTAAGCCAAAAACCCGACAACGTTGACAGTTAATAACGGGGGATTAACCGGGAGGTAATAGCGACGGTACGGGGTACCGTAGAATTAGTTGTTATACGGGATTCTAATCAGTAACGTTATGTATTGTTAGACTGTTAGAGACGACACGAGGAGCATCGGATCTAGCTGAATCATACTCCACCGTAATACTTTCAGGGTGAACGGTATGTTTTTATGTGGCTTGATTGTGAAATACCCCGAACTTAAATATGGTGATTAGAATATTCTAATATAGTATTTAAGGGCCTAATAGTGCCTAAGTAATTTTGGTAAGGAGAATAAATCCAAAAGAAATGAGAAAAACGCTTAGAAAGCGGAAAACGTTAAAACAAGCGTTAAATAACCATAGGAGGTACGAGACCTCGGTTATAGTATCATAAGGATTCCTAAGGCTTATTCATGCCTAATTAGTATACGTGAACGATTCCTGAAGAAAACAGATCCAAGAAATGTATTAAAACGCTAAAAAGCTTTAGCGCACGTTTTTCGAGGAAACCCGAAAACGTGGTTTTAAGTGGTCAAACGAACCCGTAAAAATTATAAATCATTAAATAATAATTATTAAGCCTTATGGAAGCTTAATAACCAATAATAATAATAAAGAAACGAGAAAATTCCGGAAAACGGACCCGGTTAGTAAATGGTATCAAAACCGGGTAAATTAACAAGCGTTTTCTGTAAAAGATGAAAAACTGCTCCAGCTTAACAGTATAGTGGGGCCTGTTTTTATAGGGTACTAATACCCTCTCACACACTCAATTAAATATTACTCCCCCACACACACTAGAAGACAAGAGAACTAAAGCAAAAAGTAACAAATACTTAACTTTTCCCTCTCTCTCCTCCCATTCCTCTCTTTTCCTGCGTGAGAACCCCCTCCCTCCTGATTCCTCTCTTCTCTTTCCTCTGGTTGGGGACGATTTTGAAGAGCTCAAAATGGCTCCCATGGCTTCTCCACTTATACTCCATGTTCTAGCTTCATTAAAGCCCCAAATCGAAAATAAATTGCATATTCTTCTTCCCCTAATCATGCTCTACATTTCTATCTTTTCAAAATTCCAAATGGAGGAGTTTGACCTCCATGGGTTTTGGGCATTTGAAGAGTAAACCACATATTCTTGAAGCTTGGAGTCTCCTCTTCCATTTAAGGTAAAAAGATTCAAGAGAAAAACTCATTTTCTCCAGTTCCATGCCTTGGCCGATTTTGGCTTCTTTTAATGCCTTGTTCTCTTCTTTGTTTGAGCTTGGTTCAACTCTCCAATGGTGGAGGAACCCTCCTTTGTATTCAAGGCTTAAAAACCTCTCTTGAAGCTCCAAGGTAAAACCCTAACTAATGGCATTAAAGCCTTTCATTGAATTAAAGTTATCTAATGGGTTAAGGAGTTTAATTGTATTTATTTGTGTGTTTTGAATGTTGGCTTGGGGTTGGGTAACCCCATTGACCAACTTGACCGAGAATGAAGAAGGGGAGAGGAGGAGGACTCAAAGAAAGAAGTGTGATCTTAAGGTAAGAAAAACCTATCTCAATGCTCGATCTAATGCGTTAGTGTAGTGGGAATGGGTAAAAAAATAAAAGAACCTAAACCATTGTATTAGTAGAGTAGTTATGAAGTTTTAAGTATTTGGGAACTAGTAAGTTAATTGTAGGCCTTAGGGCCAAGTATGTTGTGAATGAGAATTAGTATTGTTGTTTGATGGAGTATTGATGTATTGAGCTGAATTCATATTGTATTGAAGGCTGGTAGGACCCTTGAATGGGTGTGGCTAGATTAGGAATGAATTTGGTGGAAAAGTATATATGTGGAGAAGTTAGAATTGTAGGTGAGCTATGGCAAAATTTTGGTGGGAATTGTACATTAATGGATGACTTGGTGAATAGGAGAACCAAGAGATGTATTGGGGTTAGTAGAGGTGAATAATGACTATGGATTGGTAATTGGAGGATGAGGATAAAGTATATAAAAATCAGTAGCAAGAAGTGATAAAAATGTACTGGAGAAGCTAGGAAAAATTAGAGTGCAAGATGTAGTGAAATGGATGTTGGACTTGGGTATAGACATGGTAATTGCTTGGAATTGTATTTGGGATGCTAGTAATGGTATTGGTAGTAGAAGTATTGGATGTGAGGATTGAGTTATAAAATCTGTAGCATAAGTGTAACAAAAATTGTTACAAGTGTTGAAGGGAGTGAGGAAAAATTGTGTATATGGATTTAGAAATGAGTAAGGTATTTGGGGGATGAACCAAGGCAATTTTGAGGGCCTAAGTAGTGTTAAAAAATGTGGGATTAAGTGTAGGAACAATGGGGAAGTAATGGGTAAAGGAGAGGACTGAAAACAGAAATGAAAACTGAAGTACTGGGCCGGACCGACCTTGGGACCGAACTTGCAAGGTCGGTCGAGCCCAGATTTGCAAAGGACGGAAACCTTCTGGAACGGACCGACCTTGGGACCGGACATGCAAGGTCGGTCGGCCAGAAGAATTTCCCGTAATGCAACCTACTGGAATGGACCGACCTTGCGACCGGACTTGCAAGGTCGGTCGACTCAAAAATTTTCCGTCTTGTAAGCTACTGGAATGGACCGACCTTGCGACCGGACTTGCAAGGTCGGTCAGGCAAAAATTTTCCGTCAAGTAACTCACTGGAATGGACCGACCTTGGGACCGGACTTGCAAGGTCGGTCGGCCCTGTAATTTTCCAGCGTGATTCCTTACTAACTTCGACCGACCTTGGGACCGACCCTGGGTAAGGTCGGTCGAGTCAAAAAAAATATATATATATATGATTAGAGTTATCATATGTATATAAGTATATGCCTATACACATAGGTATATGTAAATGTAGTAATACACCATTAATGGAAAGAAAGGATGAGAAAATGCACATGTGAGTAAGGAAACAAGTTAAGGAAGTTGTAAGTATAAGAACATTAAGTGTACCGGGATAATGGGGTAAGTAAGGGAGTAGTAATTACTTGTATATCGTATGAGTATAGTATTAATAACAATGTTGGAAACATTATCAGTGGAACAAGTGTGAACCAAGGAACAAGGGAACACATGGTAAAGCTAACTCCGGTGCAAGGTATGATTTTCTCATGCCCCGTATGCTAACCGAGTTACGTTGATTTGTGTGCTGTATGCCGGCTAATCAAGACTAAAGCATGAAAATGGTTTATTGCCTTTCATTGTATGTCTTACTGTATGTTGTATGAGCTAACCTTTCCTGAATTGAATGTGTGGCTTCACTTAGTGCGTAGATCGACTCATAGATGGGTCTTGTTGTGTAGCGACTCGTAGTAAGAGTCATATTGTGAGCTAATGGAACCATAGCAACACACTAAATTACGAATCAACGAACGATAGCACAAACCAACAAACTCACTAGAATGTGAGGGAGCGTACGGGAGTAATAACCTCCCGATAATGGTAGGAGAACCGAAATGAATAATCCACAAACAATTAGTAGTGGAAGTACATAAGTAACCTCTATTAGAGGAATTAATCTTGGTGCAAGACATGAACCATGAGAGTAGTAGAGAACGATGAGGGATCTCCAAACCCCTTAGCAACTAGTCGACCCATTATGAGAGGACTCGACTGATGTAAGTATGTCCCGAACATGAGAGTATTCGATACGTTGGGGAAACCCTTAAATCTGAGGATACTAGTCGGTTGTAATTCCCTAAGCTAGTGGAGGTTATCAAGAGAGATACTTCTAGGCTAATCCCTGTGATTGTATTATACTCTGAGAGAAGAGTGTTGGGAATTTGAGTAGTCCGGTATAAACGGACATTGAGTATTTGAGGAGCTAAGCGTATAGCCCTCGTATTGTAGGTCCGGTGGCGAGTCTTGTGTATGACTCCGCCCGGTGGCCAAAGTAATGAGTACTGAGTATTGCGTATGTATGAGTAAAGTAAGGAGTAAGGAGTAGAAGCGAGTATGAGTATGTAATTAGTACCGAGTATTGAGTATGTATGAGTAAGCATTGAGTAATGAGTACGTATGAGTAAGTATGGAGCATTGAGTAGTGAGTATTGCAAACGTGTTATCGTGAGTGGTTAGAACTGGAGTTATTAAAATAAAAGGAAAGAAATTAAAACTCAAAATATCCGTCGGGCTGCAAACAAATCCCGGTCGTTGTAGTATAGTAAAGTGTAAGCGACCGGATATCGAACCGTGGGACTAAGGTGAATTATTTAGTACCTAAGCTTGTCACAAAAGGGGGGAGTTAATTGACTTGTTTCTGAAAAGTAAATAACAGATTAATTTAGTGAACTGAAGTTAAATTAAACGGAACTCCGGGTTCAGGTTAATATGATATGATTAATTGTGCTATCTCTACCGGTTTAATAAAATAATTTGGCAAGATTCCTATTATTATCTTAAGGTCCGATGAAAACTCATAAGAACTCGTTTACCTGAAAATGCAAGGTCCGATGAAAACTCAAGAAAAATGCGTGTAAACGGCAGAGGAGTGTGAGGAATTTTATTCTTGCAACTTGTACTAACTTAAACGATGAAAATAAGTTCCTACAGTTTTACGGCTTAATTAACCTGTCTGTTCGTCACCGATCAGATTAAAAACAGATTTAGTAAGGCTTTTTAATAAATCGATGAAATTTATTAAAAAGGGAGAGAAACAAAACTTTAATCGTAACAAACTGAATTTATTTTAACCGGTAGAAATATTGCATAATTAATACAAATACATAATTAAACCTTCACCCGGAGTAAATCCTCCTTAGCCTGACATATTAACTGGTAATAAGTCAGACAGAGGTTGGACGTAATAATAATACGGAGGTGTGGATGGTGAATGGAGAAATGAAGAGAACGAAGAGTGGAGCGAGTACGTAGGATTTTGTATGTGGAATGAGTGATTTGGAGTGTTGAGTTTGGGGATGGAACGTATATGAGCGTGAGTAGTTTTTGATGAAGTAGCAGTGGCTTTTTATAGAGAGGAAGAAGAAGATTGATTGCAGACAGAGGTGGAAGAGCATTGATTGCTCATTAATTGCAGGGGACAGAGCTGATGACGCGTGAGGAAAATAAGGTAGGCGGTGCGGAGTAGATGGATATGGCAGAAGCAAGTCGACGGGCGAAAAAGATAACGGGCGCGCGTTGATTTTTAGTCACGTCCGCTTGTTGTCCTCATTGGCGTCCGCCTCTGAAACCATGCGGACGTCTCTGTCTTTTTCTGTCCGCTCCTCTGTCCGCGTGGGCGTCCGCCTCATTTCATGCGGACGTCTCATACTCTCTCGCCCGCGGTCTCCATCTCTTGTCCGCTCCTCTGTCCGCCCAGGCGTCCGCCTCTGGCTATGCGGACATAAGTGTGTTGTCCGCGCGGTTGTGTAGCTGTCCGCATGCGGTTGTGAATTTGTCCGCATTAGTTCAACGAGGACACATTTGACTTATTTTCTTCTACGAATTTTGACCGGCTCTAGATTCTTCGTTTGGACTCCGTTTTCTGAGCCGTTTGCGTCTATGCGTTCGTCTCTTCGTCTACTTTATTCCCAGCTTGGTTTTCCTCATGTTTAAACAATAAATTTGTGAGATAACAATAAAACATAAACTAGAGGAAAACTAACCGAAGTGGAGAAATGAGCAAGAAAAGTGCTAATATAATATATGAAATACACCTATAAATCATGCTCATTTGGACACTTATCAAGTATGTACAAGTGTAGTAACAAGTACGGAGTAAAGGGTGTGTACGAGTAAGGGTATGAGCATGGAGTGATGAGTATGTAAGAGTAAAGCAATGAGTAGCAAGTAAGGAGTAGGTATGAGCAGAGTAATGAACAACGGGCAACCCCGAAGTAGCAACGAGAATGTATCTAATATGAACAGTCGACTATCGAATTGTCTTCCGCAATAGATAGTGAACCTTGTGTGTGTATGTAAGCATTGATAATGTATTGTGTAGGAATTGAATGTAAGTTTGCATGTAAAATGAACTCCATGTATATCCGACCCAAAGTAGTCGGTGTACCGCGGTTAGCACGCGGTATATGCGAATTTCATATGCAGCGTAAGCTGACCCCCTAGGGGGACCATTTTTAGTGTGCAGGTACTCGAAGCTGACCACCGTTCGAGAGAGAGTAGGACGGGGACTACTATGTAAGCATGGGTAGTTGTATGGAAGGGATGGAACTTGTAATGTATTGGGAAATTTGGAAGTCCAAACTGTATCGGTAATATTAAGGATTGTAGTATACTCGGTATAGTATTGTATTAGAGTGGTATTTGAATTATGTTTTAGTATGCAAGGGGAAGTATTGTATTGTGTAGAGCACTCGGTATGTTCATATTCATCAGACCGATAGTATGTAGTATTGTAACTCGCCTTGTTAGTCACGTGGGTGACTAACATTGTACACCCGCCGTTGAGTAAGTAATGTCCGCTGCGAAGGTAAGTATGGTACGGTAATGACGGTATTAGCGGTAGGGGTGTTACAGATTGTCTCTGAGGATTTCCTCAGTTCAGACATTGTGTGAAAATCTGTGATAAGATTGAATGTCTGCTTGTGTGAATTAATATGCTTGAGTTGTGAATTAATGCTGCTTTATTATTACTGTTGTACGATAACACTACCGTTCGTATATATGAACATATTATAAAATGAACTAGCGGCAATGATGCTATCTTATATGTGTAATATAAGGAACGTAAATAAAAACGTTGTAGCATTCGGATAATAAGATATATACATATATATTATCTGAGACTTATATACGGAGCATTGGCCTCTTTAACGCCGCTCTCGTATCTAGCACTGGATCCTGAGTCGACATACTCAGGATTGGACTACGACCTTAGTCTGCTGTGTTAGAAAAAAAATAGTAAAGCGATGTGATGGTATAGATAAGTTTATCAAGAGGATGTGGCTCTTGTTGTGAACTGTGATCCATCAACGATACTAGGATACCGTGTGGTAACCGTAAGTATCAGGATAAATTTCCAACGAACTACAGATTGTTCGTAGGTCGGAGACTCTACCGCTGGAGTGGTTACTGCCGTGGGTAACCCGCCATAAGAGATGGGTAACTTAGAGACACGTCGTTCTAACGAGACGTTGTCATTAGACATGACTGAACAATTACGAACGACTATACTAGCTCGTACATTAGGCGAACATTATTTGGGCTTGTACGCGAAAGACGGGTAATTATACTTGTTTATAACTCTCGTTGTTTCACCTTGTTGCTCAGTGGTTATGCTTTGTAATTATGTGTGGTATGTTGGTGGATTTGTTTGAACGAGCCATTGTGCTCATATTGTGTGGTTAACTGGTTGTGTCGAGTCGCTGTACTCATGTGTAGATTATGGTGGATTGTTTGGTCGAGTGAGTCGCCGAACTCAACTATGAACTATCAAGTGTTTGTTGGAATGGAGTCTCTGTACTCATATAAGCGTTGTAACACTTTCAGTGGTTTATTACGATGCGATGTGTGAAGCCGGGGGCTTGTTTGTCATTTGAGTTTACTGCAATATATATTGTTGCTTTACAGTTTTAACATTAAACTACTTGCATGAAAATGAATTGCATGCTCTCAACCAATTAACTGAGGGTCCGAGGGGGCATGACAGTCATGTTGTAACATACTCAGCAGGGGCTGATTCCATACCACAAACAACCATTTTTGCAGGTATGCAGCTTCCGGTGTCGGTGAAGAGAGGGACGCGCTGGGTAGTTTAATTAAAGTTGTTTTAAATATGCACTGTTGCATTTTGATACGAACTTAGAAACGTGTATAGGATTGGGATACTTAGAATGCTCACTGTGAATGTATTTTATATTGGATTGGGAAGGTTAGATCTATATCTTGTTGTCACTGTGGGAAATTGTTTCGTATTTAAGAATATATCAGCAAGCACGTTATTACTTGTATGGGCGAGTAAGAACGGTGACACCAGTAGTTCAATTGTTGAGATTACCGCTGCGATTATAATATTAAGTAAGATGATTAGGATCCAATTAGAGTAGGGGTGTTACAGTAAAGACCGACTCGTAGTGAGTAACGTTTGGCTAGAGACCCATAGATCGGGTCAATGCTTGTGACAACGAAAACGTGCAAACACACAAACTATCCGTTAAAGTATAACGATAATGCAAACATATGAACTCCCTAGAATGTGAGGAGATGTACGGGTGAGTAAATACCCGATAACGGTTAGAAAACCATATTGAAACAATCCACGAAACAAATGAGAGTGGAAAGATAAGGGAACCTCCTTCAAGAGGATTAAAGACAGTTCGAAGATGTGAACTAGTAAAGAAGGTAAAAGAGACCTAAGGGATTAGTAGCTCCCTTGAGACATGGTCGGCCTCCTATATGAGGATTTTACCGATTTAAGAAAATACCCGAAAGTATGAGTAAGTGAAATGTAAGGGTAACTCTTAAAACCTAAGATTAACCGAACTTAAGTAATGCCCCCAGAGTCATTAGAAACATCGAGAGTGATGCTTCTAGACTAATATAGATAATATAATTATAACTCCGAGAGAGGAGTGTATGGGAATGTAAGTAGTCCGAGAGTAGTCGGACCTAAGTAAAAAGAGAGAGGAACTAAAAGAGAGTTCCGTGAGCTAGTTGAACCTTCCCACCATGCTAGACCCAGAGTAGGGTCGAAACCGGGGAAGTAAGACTATGCTTGAGGGTCATGAGTTTTGGCCTAAGTATGTATTAAGAGTAACAAGCGTGACGTAGGAGACCTGTAGTGTCTCGAGAATCTACAATGGCTTGAGTATAAATAACCCAAGAGTGTGGGTGAGATAACGAGTATGAATAACGCAAGAGTGTGGGTGAGATAACGTATAAGTAACCCGAGAGAATGGGTGAGTATAAATGAGTAGCCCAAGAGAATGGGCGTGTATATGAATAAGTAACCCGAGAGAGCGGGTGAGATTTTGAATAAGTAAACGAGGCATAGTGAGGTATAACCCTCAAGGCCTAAGAGTAAACTGATAAAACTAACAACCTTGTTATGTTAGTTAGGAATTGTGTTCCGTGATTGGATGTAGATTCCTTGAGTAATACACATATATTGTATTGCTACGACGCATGTTGTTTGACTAAGAAGAACTCCATGTATATCCGACAAAAGTAGTCGGCGTACCCCGGTTAGCGCTCGGGGTATGTGAATTTCATATGCAGCGTTAAGCTGAGCCCCTAGGGGCAGTGTTTTTATTTTTCAGGTACACCGAAGATGTTACCGTTCGAGAGTAGGATGGGACGGTGGGTTGCATGGGTAGTTAGATTTAAGTACTTATGTATTGAAAGAGGTGTAAGACCGAATATGTTGTCGGCATCCATATGTTGTAGACTCGGTATAGTAAAAATTGATTTGAGTAAAGTATTGGTATTGTGTATTCGGTTGTTCCAGTTCATCTGACCGTTACGGTATGTAAGAAAGGCCCGGTTAGCCACATGGGTGGCTAACGGCGTTGTTTCACCCCTCGTTGTAATTGGAGTTCCGCTGCGTGAGTAGAAGTAATTAGTAACGGTTTAAGAGGTAATGACGAGGTTAACGGTTGGGGTGTTACAAAAATGGTATCAGAGCGAAGTATCGCTCTGATGACTGGAAATACCGAGCTTAGGAATACCGAGTTAGGAATCAGAGACTTAGGGCTAAGGGTTGAGTGGTAGCGTGAGAGATGCGCTAGTTAGGAACTTCCAGTATGATCTGGATACCTACAATACCAGACCTGCCCTCCACAACCCCCGTATTAAAAGCTTGGGAAAGAACGCCAGAGAGACGGGGAACCCGATCTGACACTTAATTATTATTTCGATATGAACCAGAATCTGTCATGCGGTAGATCCCAAGAACCGGAGATCCCGGAGACGGATCCCGCTGGAATGACAGTAACCGCACTCAATGGCAAAAGATCGAGACATCCTAATCCAAGGAGACCAGAATTTGTGGTAGCTTGGCGCGACATGCTTTGCAGTCGCGAGAACCTAACTGGCAGAGCAGCAGCAAGGAGCAAAGCACCAACCATGCAACAAGGCGGATTCATGATAAATAACAAAAACCGGGACACGAGTCTACGGACCGCTATGGTTAAATAATACCACAAACGGTATATTAACCAACTAAGAATCTAGTCAGAAGTAGGTGCACCCACCCTGCCACACCCGAAGTAGTTGAAATACTTAACTGATATAGCTTAGACAACAACTACGAGCAAACTACGGGATATACCCGAACAGGACTACAGAAGTAGTGCCTAAATAACTTAAACCTCAGTAACCACAATGAAGACGTGGGAACGAGCGACGAGGTAGAGCATAGAACTAAATAATTAAGGAACTCCGACAGTGGAGAAGCACCTAAATGACTGACAGTCATGTCAAGATGTATGAGAAGCAGCTCTAAGGAGTAATTATCCAACTAAAGGATTAAGGAAGGGCCGACAAGGCTACCAGATACAGTGAGAGCAATACCGTGACCGGTATGAGTTAACCCAAAAACCGCCTGTACCGCGCACTTGCCACCGCAAGTGCAGAAATAACGGGATCGTTAAGAGGAATCTTAACAAGTGACAAGTACTTAGCAAGTACCCGGGGTGGCGAACGAAGCCAATATAGCAATTTAGACCTTAAGAATTGTAGAACAAAACCTTGCAAGGGCCTAACAGCCTGATCATTGTATTAAGAACATACCGGTCAGCGAGAAGCTGGACCTGGTAAGAAGTAACCCGCATTGAAGTGCCATGAAGATTTTATTTTCAAGACTCAGACTTTTATTTTCAAACACAAAATTTTTCAAAAACCCCCAAATTTTCAAGCCAAACCAGAGAACCACGGTAAGTTATCATATAATGATATAAGAGGAGATGGCAACAGAATACTTCACCTAGGCGTGTGATCGACACTACAAGTGTACACAAATGAGACATGGAACGACCGCACTCCGAAGGAGCTTGCGGGCCTGACAGACCAATTATGAGTTAGTCGGGTAAGTGGTAACGTATCAATAAGATACTTCATGTATGTACACAAGTAGAGTACGGAACACGGGAAGTAGCCCACTCCATACTACGGACGAAAGCCAATCCAAACCAAGATATTTGGACACCTCGAATGATCGAAGAACACAAAGAAGTTTACGAAGCTAAAGGTGTCTAGAAACCAGTAAGGTGACGGACCTAAGGATATAGCGTGGATAGGTGCGAGAAGCACAGAGTATTAAGTATAGACATTGGATATGTCTCAGGAATCAAGAAGGAAATACCTAATAACTGGAATGAACACCAATGTAAGCAATATGATGAATGCCTTAAATGATCATATCAATGTTGATAAACGGGATAGGATTCCCACAACATACCTCATTGAGGAGAATAACGACCTGGCCAAGGAGTTAAAGGAAAAAGAATCAACGATCTACCCAATAACGGGAGACCCACAACCCAAAATGGGATAATTCAAGTATATAACCGCAAGGCGGGGTAAGGAAATGAACATACCCATGAGTTCAAGCCAAATGTAATGGCACAACTCAGTGAAACCCAAGAGCAATCCGTGAGGGTGCCGAAGTCAACAGCAGTTGAACGAAGTATCGTGTTGAGAACACAAGTGTAGAAGCAAACACTCGGGTAGAACCCGAAGGGATCCCTCGTAACACGGGGTACCCTAGATTGCCAAAAGGCATGAATTAATATCAAGATGATTAAGGGCCTTCCATGTATGGAAGCGTGATTAAACAACTATATCAAAAACCCAGTAGTGCCTCCAAACCATTTAATGGTGTACGAGAAGCGAAACTGCATAAACAGCCGCACAGAGCATGGCTCGAGGCAAGGTGGCTTGTAAGCCGATAGAACCAACTACCATTCGTAGATTTAAACGTTGCAAACTTATGCTTAAAGGCATGAAAAGGGATTGTGGAGAACGAACCACTACCTTAGAGTGGGGATATCACTCTTTATTATAGGGCCTATGGAGCGGCTATTGCATGAATCCTCTAGAGAAAGGCTATCACCTAAGTATGCGATGTGAAACGCTAAAGCGGTGTAGTGAAACCAAAGCATGTGTATATTGCAAAGGAGTACATGAACAGGAAAAGTACGTAGAAAAGCTTTGATAGCAGTGGAAGGAAACCGACGGAGTAATCTGATGAGTAGTAAACACTGCATGTGTGCAATAAGAACTGCAGAGTAGGCAGTGCGCAAGTGCGCAGAGAGAGTTAAAGAATAGCGTATTTGTTGAGCCAAGTGAATGGCAAGCCATAGTGTAAATGGTGAGAACACCTGGGCGGAAGCTAAAGTAGTAGCGAATGCCATGAAAATGAGTAAGAACATGGTACGCAGTAAGCGACCACTGTAAGAGTGAAATAAGATAATGATATGAAGCTGATGAGGAAATGTGGTAAAGGAGACATGTTCATTCCTATCTCATGAGAGACTTACTGTCAAGGGTTTACGCTTCTGCACTCTGTATGACTGAGTGTTTTGGTATTGCACTTGTGCGGTAATGATCGAGTGGGAGAGCCAGGAATTGAGAGATGTCAACGAAGCCTGTTGAGTGAGAATCTAGAGAGATAACCGTGCGGCCGTTGGCCAAAGATGCATGAAGAATGTGGGCTGTAACCCACAGGTCCCAGGACCGATGAATGGTAAAGGCAGAGGAGTACGAATGAGGAATTCTTGTACAGAAACAATAAACAAACGTAATTCAGATGCCATTATTAAACGAGGAAGCACTACATACTGAGTAGTAGCTTGACCTCAACCGACAATAAGTCGGGAAAAGTAAGTGAATAATCACGAAGTATACAGTGTTATACAAAATATAAAATCTATAACTCATCGAATTCGCATACGGTAAGAGATACCAAGCGACGATTAAGAAACCCTTATTCCCAAGATAAAAAGGGATTAAAGGGAGTAAATAATACATTGGGAATACCAAAAGGGCGAGTTAAGCTCTAGTTATCTGGTCACGCAGTAGAAGCTTGTGGACCGTAATTCAAAGGTTGAGTATACCTAGCAATTGTGAGTAATTGGCTTATCCTAAACACCTTGAAGCCTTAGAGGTGAGAACAAACCCGGTTATGAGTAAATTAACCGCAGTGAAGTTAAAACACTTCACGATACCCGAATTAGTGAACCAATGTTCAGTGATAATATATGGTCGATTACGCGGCGTAACCCCTTTTAAGGGGGGTAGGGCGAGAAACCGCTTAGAGTATGTTTTACGTATAGATGCGTAAACTACTATGTGCATAGCACAAAGAAAATTGTTTTGATGTTTGGAACTCATGTTACATAAACATGTGTACCCATTCATTGTGTAATAATGATTATCGTGCATGAGAGATGCAAGTAACGAGTATATAATATTTATGAAAAGAGGAGTAGAGAGACTCCTGGGGAATGAGAATCCCTATATATATGTGTCTAGTGAGATTGACATGAGACATAATGAGTATGAATCGGTATGAAACCGGTGTGTAACCTAGTAGAAGTGAGTTTCCCTAGGCAAGTTTATTTGGGAATGATTGATGGAGTAGTTCCATCCTTTGGAGTTGTATGTTGCATGTTTTTAAATTATGTAACAAATTGAGGAAATGAGGTCATGAGTTGCTTAGGTAAAGTAAGCAAAGAAATTGATAATGACGGATGACCTAAGTTCTAGGAATTTGAGATAAGTTAAAATGCATTGTTTAATGAATATGACTAGAAAGAGTAAAAGATAGAAAATGAAAATGTTTGACTATCTGTTTGTTTGAAACTGACGTGGGAGGTGGACTTGATCTGCTAGCGATCAAGGAAACCGAACACAAATTGGGGTGGAAGGATAGTTCAACACTGATGCTGATCACATCAGGGTTGGATGATTCCTGAAGCTCCCTATAAGTGGTCACAAGTAATCACGCTAAGAAAAGAGGCAACTACCATAAATTGGATTTGGAGTTGTGTGATGCTTTAAAAAGAATTTTCTTCAAGTATGAAGATGGATATGGAAACTGGTTTTGAAACCGCTATCACCCGCCGATGGCTATGGCCTTAAGTCTTGATGACCGGTAGAACGGTGGGCGTGTATTAGTTTTGAAACCATTGCACCGTACGTGCGGTGGTCCTAAGTGACCGGTTGGGGCGGTGACAGTGTGTGATTTTTCCAAAGGCAGCAGGACGGGGAGAGTACCCTGAGACGATCCTGTGTTGAGTGAGTCAACTAGAGTGCCTGAGGATATTTATATGTGTAACGTTTTGATCAGAACCGAAGGGACCATGGGCCAGAGAGAGTAAGTGCCCATTTGTCATGAAACGGCCGTGAACCAGAAAGGGTAAGTGTTCAACGTGACCGGTACCTGAGGGATCAGTAGTATATACTCAATATGGATTCGAGGACTGTAGTGCCTTCTTGTCTTCGGACCGATTCCATGGAGAGAGTAAAAAGAGTATTTTTGATTGCTATACATGCTGTGATATGTGTGTGGTATGTGTAGTGCGAAATGAGACTAACTTGTGGAGTCTGTAAGGTTATACATGTATTATAACCTTGCCATAGCGTGCCCATGAGAGTAACGATATAAGATTCACCAACTTTGAGGACAAAGTTCCTAAGGGGGGTAGATTTTAATACCCCGGATCTAGAAATCATGATTAAATTACTCTAATATGATTATTAAAGGCTTAATGGTGCCTAAAGAGTATTGGTAAAGAGAATAAAACCAAAAGAAAAGAGAAAATGCGTAAAACGCGAAAAACGCTAAAACGCGCATTAAATAAGTATAAGAGATATATGATCTCGTTAGGGTCCGCGATGGATTCCTAAGGCTCAGTTATGCCTAATTAGTATACGGGAGTGATTCCCAAAGAAAGCAGATCCAAATAATGGATTAAAACGCTAACGGAGTTTTAAAGCACATTTTTCGAGAAAACCCGAAAACGTGACTTTAAGTGGTCAAACGGACCCGTAAAAAATTATGGTTGACTATATAACCATAATTAAGTATTAATGGGAGTTTAATAACCATTAAAAATAAAGAAACGAGAAAAATCCGAAAAATGGGCCCGGTTAATGAATAGTGCCAAACCAGGTAAAATAACGAGCGTTTTCTGTCAAAAACCGAAAAATGCTCTAGCTCACACATATAAGTGGGGCCGATTTTAATTAGTATACACACACATGTAATTAGCTTGTTAGCTTATTAAGTCACTAGATGACAAAGAAATAAAGTAAAGAGGGGAATAGTAAAATGAGATATTAATACTCTCACCTCCTTTTCTCCCTCTCACGTACGACTCCCCAGCCCCTCTCTGTATTCTCTTCTTCCTCTGAGTCTCCATTGCCGATTTGAAGAAGGGCAAGCAGCCCCATCTTCAATTCCCATTTCCTTGCTCATTTCTCCACCAAATCACACAAAAATAGTACCGTTGAATTCCTCTCGGTGAGAGCTTCGTTTACCACCCAACAAAATCTTGATATCTCCATCTTCACTTCCATGGATGTTGGGCCTTTTGAAGCTTGAAGGGCTGATTGTAACTCTCCTTCACCTCCTGATGCCTTAAGGTAATTATAAGCAAGAGTTTTGCTCATTTCTAGCTTGTTCTTGTAATTTGGGAAAATTTCCCCACGTTGAAAATTTCCTCCATTTCAGCCGATTCTCCATGCTCTTGTGGTGTGTTGGAAACTCTTCCAATTGATTGCAAAGCTCTCCTTTTGGATACTCTAAGGTAATATCTAAGCTAGAGCCTAAAAACAAGTGCTTGAAATACTAGTTTTGTGTGGGGGATTTGAATTAATTAGGTTGTTATGTGTGTATGGGGATAAGATTGTAGCTAGCAATCTATACTCCTTTTGGTGGTGTGGAATCAAGTAAAGAAAGAGAGAACAAGAGAAGGAGGAAGAAGAGAAAGAAAACCGAAAACAAACAAGGTAAAAAGCTCACCTTGAGTTAGTTTTTATTTGACTTGTGAATCATATGTTAGGTTGAATTAAGGACCTTGAATTGTGGTGGTCATGATACTATAATGTTGGTTGTTTAATGGGAATGTCTCAATGGGTTTAAGTGTGCAAACAAGCCTAGGAAACTAAGCTAGTCATATGTGTGAACCATGGGAATTTGATGTGTTTATTGATGTCTAAACCAAACAGGTGTGAGGAGTGTTGTGAGCTGTTTTGGTGTGGTGAAAATGCTTAGGAAAGCAAGTAGGTGCTGTCAAAATTTGCCTAGGAATGGATAGATTTGGGTGTTTTATTATAAGGAAGAAACTAGGAGGTTTAAGAGGTTTAAGTGGGTGGTTAATGGTTTGGAAAACCAAACCATGAAGAAGAGTGTGTTAGGAGTAAAAATAATGTCATTTGAGTGCTAGGAATGACATTAGTGAGTGAAGTTTGAATGGTAAGAAGAGGGCACCAAATCTGTTACAAGAAGTTAAAAGAACAAGAAAACTAGTTTTGAAATATAAGTGGATTTTGAGTGAATTAAGCATGAGTTAGTGAGTGCACTTGGTGCTTGCTTTAAAGAGGTTTAGGTGGGTAATTAGGTGCTAAAACATGTGGATTGTAAGTGGGGAAGGTTGGGTAATTAAGGGACTAAGAGAAGACCTTGAACAGAATTGGAAAATGCTAAGTTTGCAAAATCTGTAGCAGGGTCCGGGACCTAGTCCATGGACAAAGTCCCGGACCACCCCCTGTTTTCATACCGAGTGTTCAATGCCCACCTTGGTCCGGGACTTAAGATGGGGACAAGGTCCCGGACCACCATCAAATATTGGCCGAGAGTTAGCTAGTGAATTGGTCCGGGACTTAGGGTATGGACCAAGTCCCGGACCACCCCCAGAATCATGCCGTGAGTGTTTTAAAGGTTTTAAATGATGGGGGTTTGAATGTTAATGATGTTATAAGATGTTAAGGCCTTGTTTGGTGACAGGTTAAGGCCCTAGGAAGTGTAAGAAAGTGTTATAAGTGAGTGTGAAGTAAGAACTCAAATTATTAAAAGTAAAACCGAGATAACGGGATAACGGGGCAAGTACGGGAATAGCATTTAATTATGTACCGTATGATCTTAGTATTAACAGTAATGTTTGAAACATTATCAGAGAGTCGTGCGTGACCCGAGCATGGTGAGATGACACGGTAAAAGTAAAAACCCCGGTGAAAGGTATGATTTTCTCATACTCCGCGTGCTAACCGAGTTACGTTGATTTGTGTGTTTGTGTGCCGGCTTAATCAAGATTAAAGCATGAAAATAATCCATTGTTTGTTTATGCATGTCTTGTTGTATGTTGAATGAGCTAACATACTTGTATGCCGGTGTGGTCTAACATAGAGTAAAGACCGACTCGTAGTGAGTAACGTTTGGCTAGAGACCCATAGATCGGGTCAATGGTTGTGACAACGAAAACGTGCAAACACACAAACTATCCGTTAAAGTATAACGCTAATGCAAACATATGAACTCCCTAGAATGTGATGAGATGTACGGGTGAGTAAATACCCGATAACGGTTAGAAAACCATATTGAAACAATCCACGAAACAAATGAGAGTGGAAAGATAAGGGAACCTCCTTCAAGAGGATTAAAGACAGTTCGAAGATGTGAACTAGTAAAGAAGGTAAAAGAGACCTAAGGGATTAGTAGCTCCCTTGAGACATGGTCGGCCTCCTATATGAGGATTTTACCGATTTAAGAAAATACCCGAAAATATGAGTAACTGAAATGTAAGGGTAACTCTTAAAACCTAAGATTAACCGAACTTAAGTAATGCCCCTAGAGTCATTAGAAACATCGAGAGTGATGCTTCTAGACTAATATAGATAATATAATTATAACTCCGAGAGAGGAGTGTATGGGAATGTAAGTAGTCTGAGAGTAGTCGGACCTAAGTAAAAAGAGAGAGGAACCAAAAGAGAGTTTCGTGAGCTAGTTGAACCTTCCCACCATGCTAGACCCAGAGTAGGGTCGAAACCGGGGAAGTAAGACTATGCTTGAGGGTCATGAGTTTTGGCCTAAGTATGTATTAAGAGTAACAAGCGTGACGTAGGAGACCTGTAGTGTCTCGAGAATCTACAATGGCTTGAGTATAAATAACCCAAGAGTGTGGGTGAGATAACGAGTATGAATAACCCAAGAGTGTGGGTGAGATAACGTGTATAAGTAACCCGAGAGGGGTGAGTATAAAATGAGTAGCCCAAGAGAATGGGTGTGTATATGAATAAGTAACCCGAGAGAGCGGGTGAGATTTTGAATAAGTAAACGAGGCATAGTGAGGTATAACCCTCAAGGCCTAAGAGTAAACTGATAAAACTAACAACCTTGTTATGTTAGTTAGGAATTGTGTTCCGTGATTGGATGTAGATTCCTTGAGTATACACATATATATTGTATTGCTACGACGCATGTTGTTTGACTAAGAAGAACTCCATGTATATCTGACAAAAGTAGTCGGCGTACCCCGGTTAGCGCTCGGGGTATGCGAATTTCATATGCAGCGTTAAGCTGAGCCCCTAGGGGCAACGTTTTTATTTTTCAGGTACACCGAAGATGTTACCGTTCGAGAGTAGGACGGGACGGTGGGTTGCATGGGTGTTAGATTTAATTACTTATGTATTGAAAGAGGTGTAAGACCGAATATGTTGTCGGCATCCATATGTTGTAGACTCGGTATAGTAAAGAATTGATTTGAGTAAAGTATTGGTATTGTGTATTCGGTTGTTCCAGTTCATCAGACCGTTACGGTATGTAAGAAAGGCTCGGTTAGCCACATGGGTGGCTAACGGCGTTGTTTCACCCCTCGTTGTAATTGGAGTTCCGCTGCGTGAGTAGGAGTAATTAGTAACGGTTTAAGAGGTAATGACGAGGTTAACGGTTGGGGTGTTACACCCAGTCCTAAACATTACATCAAAACACAAAGTCTTATTTTCTACATTTAACATAATTCTCATAGCATCCACATCGGGTCTTCCCAATCAGGAGAGTTATCTCCGTGGTGCTTCTCATTTCATTGCCTCACTAGATAGTACTTGAGGTACGAGCTGCGGTGTAACGCCCCGGTTTACCACCACCATTTACTTAGCCTCTTTTTTTTTCTTTGTTTCTAGAGAGACATGTTATAACTAAAGTAACTGCTTATATTATACATGCGTCAGTCTTCTTTTTACAAAGGTCCCCTAATACTATCACCGGGGGTTACCGCCACACTTACTAACCCCTAGTAAGTGTAAGGCTATTACCACCACCACCCCTACGCTAGCTATCTTACATCGCTGTTACTATCAAAAGAGTGACACAACCAACCCGTCACTTTACACCTTAGTACCAAAAGACCCCTTCCAGCCAACTACTATGTTAGCTCCTACTCCTATTTTACACCAAAAGTAAAGGGGTATCAAAAGGCTATTACATCACTAGCATCTAACTAGGGACCACTTGCATATACTCGTACACTGTGGAAACATCATGAGTGATGGACTGACTGGTGCCATTTTCCGGGTGCCTAAAACCTTGTATCTTCTTGTTCCACTCTTCATAAATTATCTCGGTGACCCCAGGCTGTAAACTTCTACAATAGGTGACAAACATGAATATATAGAAAGTATCGGTGGACTCGTCCTCAGTGCAGAGAAGGTGTCCATCCCAGTTACCCTGAATTCACAGAATACATATACACAGGGAAACACAACCAAATAAAATCAGTAAAAACTGAGTAACACTACCACACCCCGTAAAAACTTATTTTCTCTTTAAAACCTTTGTTCCCAGCAAATATTAACAAATATAACAAATCAGAATAGATCACACACCATTTACCTGTACCATGAATTATCAAGAGATAATTAATATCAAATACAAGATATTCCCAAATGAAGTCCACCACACAAGATATTTCCAAATGAAGTCCACCATACAAGATATTTCCAAATGAAGTCCATCACACAAGATATTTCCAAATGAAGTCCACCACCACCACAAGAGGTTATCCTTAAACACATTTGCAAACCATGAGTAAGATATCATAACCAAGCTTTACACAAGTATTAATTCACACATCAAGCTCACCAATTGTAAAATAACCTTATAACATCATAACAATACCATTCAAGCTCCAATAAATCAGAGAATCAAATAATTTCCAAGAAACCACCTTAGAAAGCTTAAATTCTTATTTTTAGCCAAAATCACTATTCACCAACTTAAACGACTTCTCAAAAGATTCTCGGCCTAAAATTTTAACCATGATCCAATATCAACAACACAAGTATCTCCTTAAAATTTCAGCTCAAGATCAATTCGGAAACCCATTCAAACATTCAGAAAGGCTTAAAGCACTTTTTCTCATTTTTAGCTTCTTTACCTTGTCTAACCGACTTAAATTTCTCCATTCGACTTGATTTTTCAACCATAACCATATATTCACTATTCAAGACTACCCTCAAAATGTTAGCTCAAACCCATGTCGGAAACCCATCCAAACAATTCCTAAAGCTTAAAGCTCATTTTTCTCCATTTTCAAAGTTCTTTAGTGTTTCCCTACTTCCCAACCATATTTCGACTTGATTTTCTAGGATGTTCTCTAACTATTCATCCCTAGTTTACTGTAGAAATTTTAAGAAAATAAGAGATAGGATTCGTAGATAACAAAACAGAATGACTTAAGAAGGAAAATAAGCTTAAAGGATGAAAGTGATGTGCATAGATGTTACCTGTCCTCTCCTAGCCATTTTGGAGCTTTTCTACCTTGATTATAAGTTGCTTGAGCTCAAAATCTCCAATAACCAAGTCGCCCTCCTTGGATTTTGGCTTCCACTCCTTAAACTTGCCTTTTTCCTTGATTTTAGCTTAATTTCTACCTTAGATTTGTGTTTCCAATGGAGGAGTGTTGTTGCCTATGCTCCAATGGTGTCTTCTAGCTTAGGAGAAGCAAGGTAGATGAAGAGGAATGGCCACCTTGCTCACCTACCATGGCCGACCTCCACCCCCCCTTTTATACTTGATTTTTATCCTTATCTTACTATTTGTAATTATGACTTCTAGAATTGTCCATAGCCATAGATTTGTGTTAGGTGACAAAAACCAATCCTAACCACTCATGCCAAACCGCCATTGAATGGATAAGGAGGGGGCAAGTTGATTTTGTAATCATTGGCAAATAGTAAGGAGGTGTGAATAGTAAGGAGGTGTGAATAGTAAGGAGGTGTGAATAGTAACCGAGATATTTTTCTCCTCCTTCCTTGATATTTTCGGCCCCATCTTAGGCCATGTTTGGCTTGAACTTTTTATGGGAATTAAGACTATATGTGTAGGTATGTTAATACTAGTGTGGGTTATCAGGTTTAAGGAATTTCCTCGGGTCACTTTTGAGCTCTCCTTAAGCCCCGTTTGCCCAGAACCACTAAATACTGAAAAATGTAACTGGATTGTCTTATATTGAAAGGAGAAAGATATGATTGTTTCTTTCCTCAAAACACTCTCAAAAGTATCTAACACACTTCCTGAGGTTGATACCCACTCTTAGTTCCTGAGGAATTCAGTAATTTTCAGGAATTTCAGAAATCCTGCGAAACTAAGGTTTACCGGGTGATACTCCGGGAACTAAAATTTCTAATGTTCACCAAGCACCTCCAACTAATTATAACCTTCTCCATCTTTAGAAATCAGGGTTTCCTAAGGTTTACAATTAAATAAGACCTTAATCACAGCTTAAGAAATTTGGGGTATTACATGCGGAGGGTGGGGTACCATTGCAAATTTCCCGGGATGCTCTCCCATCAAGTGCGAGCGGTTCATACCGTCTTAGCGTTACTTCGGGTTGCTGGACCTTCACCACCTTCCGCTGCGCCGCGTTCTTCCTTAGTACTGTTACCCAGACCTCTCCATGACATATTTCAAGAGGATGGGTTAGACCTTTACTCGGTCTAATACCGTAGTCTCGGTCATTTAATATTGAAGTGCCTCTACGGCTATGGTGTGCAAGCCTTAAGCATTGCATCAGCCCCGCAAGGTCACGTATCCTCACAATGTTTCCCGTATTCCCAAAACCTATGCTCACTGTATAAATCCTACTATCTCTTGTCATCAGAGCGGTACTCAGCTCTGATACCACTTTTGTAACACCCCTACTCTAATCGGCTCCTAATCGTCTTACTTAACATTGTAATCGCAGCGGTAATCTAACCAATTGAACTACTGGTGTCACCGTTCTCACTCGCCCAAACGAGTAATAACATGCTTACTGATATATATATAAATACGAAACAATTTCTCCACAGTGACAACAAGAGATAGATCTAACCTTCCCACAATATAAAATACATTCACAGTGAGCATTCTAAGTATCCCAATCCTATACACGTTTCTAAGTTCGTATCAAAATGCAACAGTGCATATTTAAACAACTGTAACTAAACTACCCAGCGCGTCCCGCTCTTTGTCGACACCGGAAGCTGCATACCTGCAAAATGTTTGTTTGTGGTATGGAATCAGCCCCTACTGAGTATGTTACTACAAGACTGTCATGCCCCCTCTGAACCTCAGTCAATTGGTCGAGAGTATGCAATTCATTTTCATGCAAGTAGTTTAATATAAAAACTGTAAAGCAACACATATATTGTAGTAAACTCAATTAGCAAACAAGCCCCCGGCTTCACACATCGCATCGCAGTAAACCACTGAAAGCGTTCAACGCTTATACGAGTACAAGACTCTATTTCAACAAACACTTGATAGTTCATAACTGAGTACGGCGACTCACTCGACCAAACAATCCACAATAATCCACTCACGAGCACAGCGACTCGACTCAACCAGTTCACAATACAGACAAAAGTACAATGACTCAATCAAATCAATTCACAACACACAATATGAGCACAATGACTCGTTTCAACAAATCCACCAACATACAATACATAACCACAAAGCATAACCACTGAGCAACAAGGTGAAACAACGAGAATTATAAACAAGTATAATTTCCCGTCTTTGGCATACAAGCCCAAATAATGTTCGCCTAATGTACAAGATAATATAGTCGTTCGTAATTGTTCAGTCATGCCTAATGACAACATCTCGTTAGAACGACGCGTCTATAAGTTACCCATCTCCTATGGCGGGTCACCCACGGTAGTAGCCACTTCAGCGGTAGAGTCTCCGACCGACGAGCCATCTGTAGTCCGTTGGAAATTTATCCAGATACTTACGGATGCCCACACGGCATCCTGGTATCGTTAGTTGGTCACAATATACAGTAGGAGCCACAACCTCTTGATTAACATATCTATACCATCGCATCGTCTTACTATTTTTCCTAACACAGCAGACTAAGGTCGTTAGTCCAATCCTGAGTATGTCTACTCGGGATTCAGTGTTAGATACGAGAGCGGCATTAAAGAGGCCAATGCTCCGTATATAAGTCTCGGATAATATATATATATATCTTATTATCCTAATGCTACAACGTTTTACTTACGTTCCTTATATTACACATATAAGATAGCATCATTGCCGCTAGTTCGTTTTATATTATGTTCATATATACGAACAGTACTGTTATCGTTCAACAGTAATAATAATAAAGCGGCATTAATACACAACTCAAGCATATTAATTCACACAAGTAGACATTCAATCTTAACACAGATTTTCACACAATGTCTGAACTGAGGAAATCCTTAGAGACAATCAAGCCACATAAATAACATACCGTTCACCTGAATGTATAACCGTGGAGTATGAATCAGCTAGATCCGATGCTCCCCGTGTCGTCTCTAACTGTCTAATAATACATAATGCTACTGATTAGAATCTGTATAACGACATAACCCTATGGTACCCCGTTCGTCACTATCACCTCCCAGTTAATCCCCCGTTATTAACTGTTAACATTTGTCAGGTTTTCGGCTTAACTCGGGATTTGGAAAAACGTTATATCACATGCGTAGTCGCGTCTCGTATATTTAATATACTTAAAGTTTGAACTTGGTTATCGCATGTAATTCAATATACCCTTGTATATTATATAGTTTGTTTCTATATTTGCATGTATAATTCTTAATCATATATTATACATTTTTACCAAGTATTTATTTTCCTAAGGTTTGTTTTTCCAAGTTTAATGTTGTATAATTCGTATGTAAAAATACTTTGAATTATATAAATCCTTATTATTCCATGTATACTCCTAGCATTAGAATTTCCATATCTAATGTTTGTAATTCTTCTCTCTTTATCTTATTTCATTTTAATTATGATAATATATGTTTATTTGAACCATATTGTATTTTCACACCATAACATATATTTATTTATATATATGTATTATGGGACCATTTATTATATGGTAAACCTTTATAATATATTCATTCTCTTCTAATGAATATTTCATATATTATAAATGTTATAACCTTTATAACATTGAAAACCATATTATAAATTTTTGTTCTAAAATTCTCATTATTTCCGAACAGCACCCTTGTTCTCTTAAATATTTACAAAATCCACCACATAATTTATATAATGTTATATTATATAACATATATTATGACATTTATGTCATTAAAACAATTATAACCTATTGTAACACCCCATCTCTAAATACAATGATCGTCGCCTTAAGTCCATCTCGTACATTAACAACGCAGTGGAAAAGTTCTACTAAATTGGTGTTACCGCCGTTAGTCACCCACGTGACTAACTAGGCCTATTCTCTTAACAAGTCACGGTCTGACTAACCGGATAATTACTCGAGCATCTAAAACATTACAATCCATAAATCACAACTTATACCGAGTATCTCATGTCCTAATACATCATACTAACATCTCATCAATTTACTAAACGAGTGTACATGCACAACTCGTGTAACAAATATTAGAGCAACCCGAAGTACTCTACCCGCTCCCACTCTCAGGTTGAGTCCTTGTCTGGCACCTACCGGCAAAGTTTAAATCACGGGCCCCAAAGGACTCAGCACATGGCTGATACAGAAAACGTGCAGCCCACAAGCTAGCCGGGTTAAACACGACTACTTTGTCGAATACATGCAATTGTTTATTCATACAAATAATAATAAGAAGTACGATAACAAATAACACATTTATGTGAAACATTCACAGCTCAAATAAATTGAACATCGTAATGGACGCCCATTAATGATGTAAGTTAGATTGCTAACTCCTGAGGCCTAAGAATTGTTTAGTTCTCGTGTTTGACCATACCTTATAAGTGTCAACCGTTCTCTTATTAGAACTGGTAGTTCTCTAACTGAATTGTTTATTTTTGTCGGGTCAAGGTAACCCTAGCCAATGATTTATTAGCTCCATTGGGTTAACAAACATTAATTCTTAAGTTATGAGGGGTATAGGCTTGACCCTCCTGCGCCTCCTAAATTTGCCTCCCATCTCGAACTGTTCACTCGAGATGGTTGGGTCAGTTTGTCGACCCTAGGCGGAAGACAGATCTGATACAGATGACGACCTTCTATCCTAAACATGCATGACTTGAGTCAGTCCCGGATTCCTCTCCTCACAAGTTCCAGTTAGTTGAAGTCTCATTGACAATTGGTTAGTTAAACCTCTCTCGGTAATAACCTACTAACAACTTGGAGTATTTGTAACCTTATACATTTGTTACTAAACATAGTTAATGAACAAGCTCTGAATCAAATCGTGTTAGTGTGCAATGTACGCACAATAGCAATACAATAAATCGGTTTCAGGCTTAATCCTGTTTGGTCGTATCACAATAATACATAGCACACAAACCGAGGTAGACCTCGTTAGCAAACAAGCTACAAGAATCCCATACCGTACACCGGAGATTGGCTAGCTCTTAATCCCTCGTTCGCCTAATTCGCCGAACGCCTCTGACTTATCTAGATCTGTAACCAGAACCAGTATTAGTATCCTGTGTCTTAGAACTACTTGGGTTCTCTTTTCAACTTAAACCTCTTCCTAGGTTAACCCGGGTATAATAGTATACCGTTAAACGGGTTCGTTTGTTTAGGAGCGTTTTCGAGCTCAATTTTAATTCATTAACACACTAACGTCATTAGCAGTTATTTAGTTGCACAGTTAGCAACTTTAGACACATACAGACCTTGTATTAGATTTTCGTATTTTTCACTATTCATCCGTATTTCACTATTCATTTATACGGTCCCGTATTCTACTATTCATTTATACGGCCTCATATTTTACTATTCACCGTATTTTACTATTCACGTATACGTATTTTACTATTCACATATACGTCTCGCATTTGACTATTCATATATACATAGTTACTATTCATGTATACGTATTCACTATTCATGTATATGTATTTACTATTCATGTATACGTATACTATTCATGTACACTAAAATTTTTCGTATAGGCCCGTATGATACTCCGTATCATACATATTTATTTCTTTGCAATATAACTTGTATTTTCATTAAAATACTTTAAGTATTGATTTCTCCTTTACTTATTAAATTACGGGTATACCCCTCGTACACCTTAATTTATATACGGGTCTCGTTTAACCACGTCTTAACTCTGTTTCTTTTACAACTTGTTTCTAAATTCTTTATTTAATTTCCTTAACCTTCTAAACACGTAAAAATGTGTTATTTACATTACTTACCCATAGTTTTCTCTTAATCTCTATTTATCTAATAACAAGTTCTAAACTTGTTATTTTTATTTCTAATTTCTTCCAAAGTCTTACTTAACTAATTTCTTTAATACTTTTGGTCAATTACCAAAATATACCCAAGTTTGACCAGTCTTTTATGGTCAAACCCCCTAACTTTCCATTATTTACAATAACCCCCTAAAGTTAATTTAACTTAACTTTTTATTCCTTTATCCTTTTAATATCTAATAATCTTTTGCTACAAATTTTATTCTAGCTCCTCTAAACATTTTACAAACTGTCATTGACCAAGTTTGACCATATATGACCACGTTTGACCACATTTGACCAGGGAAATTACCATTTTACCCTTGTGATCTTTTCTTTTATCCTAAGTCATTTATTAACCAATTTAACTCTAATTAATTTCTAATTTTCGTAACTAATTTACCTACAGATTTTTTAACATCAAAAATCATCTTAAACATCTCTAAACCACCAGATTTAATTATCTAATGTTATAGTATATAAATACTATCTTTTATTACCCTTAAATATACCAAAAACCTTATAAATTCCTTATAACACTTATAAACTCTTTAAAATTGTAAACTTAATTCTACAATTATTTTCCCATCATCTAAACTTCTTAAATTTCATAATAACTTACATATATTTTCGGCAATTATAATATATAGCCAAAACTTCTCAAATTTTACATATTACTCTTAAATATTAATTCCTTTAATTTAACTTAGTTATATAATTTTCCTAACTCACATAAGCTCTCTTAATTTACGGCCACCCCTTAAATTATAGTATATGAACTTTTCTTATATATTATGATAGCTTATATTGAAGCTTATATCATAAGGGGTATAAATCCAATTTTAGATTTACAAAATATTAACATTTTAGGTGCCAAAAATTAAATCTAACACCTAATAAAATCGGCCATAATAAACAAAGTACACAATAGATTAGATCATATATAGATCAATATTTAGAACCTTGAAATAGGTAGTTGTAGGATTTACATTGTATATTAACCATTAGCTTAATATTTAAGCTTGATTTCCTTAGAAATGTTTACAGCAATTTGCTAGAGAAATTGGCTCCAAAATTATACAATAAGATGGGTTAGTATCCCATGTCAATCGGCTGTAACAAAAACCAAAGAATAAGAAGTTTTCAAGAAGGCAATGTTTTACCTTGAGAATCAAAGGCACTTCTTTGTGGTTTTTCCTGAGAATCTGGGGGCTCATGAGCTATGGTTGCAAAGCTCTTGAAGAGAGGATTCCAACGAGCTATCAAGCTTGTGATTTTGAGCTAGGACGAGAAAGTTATGATTTCTACAAGGAAAGGTGTTCTTTAAGGCTTAAATATAAGAACATGAAGATTTTTTGTGTTGTTTCTTCAAAGAGAGGATGAGCTACGACCTTGGAAGCTCTCATTTGACAGGTAAGAATCTTATTAATGATTCACTAAGGGGACAAGATGCTTTGGCAATTAATGAAAGTCTTAAGTAGTTGAAATAGTGAATTTAAAAGCAAATAATGCCTTGGTAAGTCACCACCCAAGTCGGCAGCCTAGGTCCTTGTTTGACCTGAATTTTTTTCTTTCTCTAATGTTTTTATGTAATATTTTATACATTAAACTCCTTCCTAATGACTTATACCATGTGATAGGTATGTTACAAGGCCAAAAATGCCTTAAAACACATTTTATGTGCTTCAGGGTTCACATTGATTTTGAAATTTGTTTTGGCTAGTTTAAATGTTTCCTTAATATATTTACAACCTTTAGAAACTTTGTTCATGAAATAGCATGTTGCTAATTCCAATTTAAACCAAGTCGTTTGGTGGTTTCTCCTTGACTTTCGTTAGTTTAGTACCTGTTTATTGTGGACTTTGTATACTTAATTTGTGTGTATACACTATGGCTCCTATGACCATTTTATAGTTGTTCCCTTATTCCTTATTGGTATTTAGGCTCACTAGCGTTTTAATTCCATGTATAAATGCTTAAGGCACATTTTCCTTTAAAGCACATTTTTCTTTAAAGCACACTTTTGTGCTCTAAGGTGTGTTTTCGGTTTTAAACGCTAGGTCCGCTTAATGTTTATTACTACTCTTAGAGTAATTTCACATTTGAAATCTCTTGAGAACTTATTGGTAGTTCCCTAATTTATTTGTGCTCTTTAAAACACCTTTTTGCTCTAATTGTCCTAAAGCATATTTTGGTGTAAATGTTGTTAACACTTCTTCTAATGTTTCTAAGGCACGTTCTAGCCTTAGTATATCCTAATTAGATATTTCATTAATATATTAAGGTTGGGGTATTTCACCTATAGTTATAAATTGTTATAAAATACCAAATAGCCCTTATTATTCTCGGTTTTTATCATATTCCACTATACTTCCATAATTTACAAATCAACTCCAAATTATATTCCATTGTCACACTTATAATATAGACCTTATATTATAATCCTTAAATCTTAATATAATTATAACCTATGGTTTTAAAGTCCTAAAATAACCGAACAGACCCTAGGCCTGTTTCAAATTAATTTCCAACCCTCCAACTTTCCATATTCACTAAATAACCCCATTTTATAACATATAGTTTCTAATGTCATTAAAACTATATTACATATATCAAAAACCTTATATATAACTCCAAAATTACCAAACTATACCAAAAGGTTATAAATATCATTCCTAACCTTATACTTTCCATATTTACGGTTTCTACTACAAATGTTACCCATATGTAACAATGATATAAAATATCATATTTTACTTATATATTAACTCCAAATTTAACTAAATAAATTCCTAAAAATTCCTAATAACCCATAGGTGTATAAAATACCATTTTATAGCCAAAACTTTCGGTAATCACCTATATACCCATATGTTATGTAATTTTTACATTTTAATACATAACTTAGTATAATTTGATAATTAAATTAATAAATCATCAAATCTGGTCAAAGTCTTTTGCTTGGTCAATGTTTGACTTCCTAACATCATTTTGACCCCACTTTCTCGGTAATTACATAGATTACCCCAAACTTTCCAATATTTGCAATTTCACCCCAAAACTTTATAAAATCTAATAATTTTTATTTAAATACATTTTAAATCCCAATTTTCGGCTATATTCTCCTACAACCCTCTAATGTTGTTTATTTACGGCTTTGACCCCATACTTAATAGTAAGTACATAAATTAAATTAAATAAGCTTTTAAACTTAAATAAAATGGCCTAATGACATGGCCTTATTACAACTTTGCTTAATAACATAAAATTACACATAAAATAGCTCAAATTATACTATAAGCTCTCGGCCTTGCTGTTGCTTAATTATTTTCCCATATAATGTCATAATTTGACCATTATGTTAATTAAATCACTTAAATGACTAGCTTACTTTATCTTAGTCATTTTTTCCATACTAAGGTTAAAATCACCCATATAAACAACTCCACTCTCGGGACATATAATATATATGCTGAAAAATCATAAAATCATAAGTTTAAGGTGTTTATACCTTGGTTTATCCTTAGTAACAACTCGGCAGCTTGGAGGAAAATTCACCACATCATTTAGACATGTTTAATACACCAAAATAAGATATGGTTATACTCCAAGCATGAGCTTAACCATAAAGAATAATTAATGTAAGATTTAAGGCAAAAATCACCTTAAAAATGCAAGGTACTAAAGGGTTTCAGCCTGAATTAAACACACCACATGGTGTTACATTCACCATAAAAACATGGGGAATAGCTAGACAACAACAAGCTGCTGCGGTAATAGGTTTTACCTTAGCAAAATGCCTTAAAGAATGATATTTCCTTTGATTTTTGGCCACCCTTGCTCCAAATGGTTAACCAACTGAATTAACATGAAAATATGAAGATTATGAGTGAAATAAACTCATAGAAATCAGAAGGAGAAAACCGGATGGAGAATTGAAATCCTTAAGGTATGTTTTTACATTATAATGTAAATTTTGACCACTATGGTGCCATAGCTTGCTTCAGCAGAGAATGGACATTGTTCAAGGTTTAAAACACTAAGAATAAGCCATGGAAAGTGATAAATTATAAGCTCCATGTGTAGGTGATGAAGAGATGAAGAAAAAGTGCTAAAATATGCCTTAAACCATTACCTTAGGTGGAAAAGAGATTGATTTGCCTTGAATGCTCAAGAACACAGCTTGAGAGGTTCATGAACTGCCAATGGCTCGGCTGGAATGGGACAAGAGGAAAGAGAAAGAAAGAAAATGTGTTTTAATGAATGAAAAGTAGAAAATGGAATAGTAAATGGTGATTCACCAAATTGGCTAGATATTTTGTATAAAGTTGAATGTGCTGTCCTCCATGCTCTAAGATGCCGCCTTAATAAGGGTAAGGATGGGTGATGTATTGACCAATGACTATACTTAGTCAATTTTGCTTAAAAATGCACTATTTAGATTACTATTAATGGTGGCCACCGAATCCGAATCTACCCGGAACCGGCGAATCTACCCGGAACCAATTGGAAGGAACCGGCCGGACCGCCGGCCGGATTCGGAATCGGAACCGCCCCCTTGCGAATCGAATCCGAATACAAGTTTTGAGATTTGGGACCGAACCGGGACCGGAACCGGAACCGGCTGGAACCGCCTGGATTCGCGTCGGATTCGGAACCGTGGAACCGGAACCGCCCCGGAACCGGCCAAAGTAGCCGTTGGAATCACCACTTAGGACTTCTATTTTGTATTGTAATCTTTTAGGATGTATTAGTATTACTTTCTTTCCATGTAATCTTTTAAGACTTCCAAATTGAAATCATGTAACCTATTAATAGTTGTTCTCTTTTTCCTTATTAGGGTTTTCCCAATGGGTTTTTACCTAATAAGGTTTTAACCAGACAGTGAGTCATATAATTAAATCCGTTTTGCTCTTTAATTTTTACAAATTCAATACAAAAATTTAAGTCTTTGGTTCTTACACATTTAAGATTATAAACTTGAGGAATAACCTAGCAAGGAGTAAAGTGGACGAAAAGAGCAACGTGTGTGCGCAAACGGATCTAAAATCGGAGTTAAAACGAAGAAACTGGAGCCAATCGAATCTTTCCAGAATCGGTCAGAACCGCCTGGAACCAGTCGGAACCGCCCCTGAACCGGTCGGAACCTCCTCGGAACCGGTCAGAACCAATCAGAACCGGAAGGAACCGGAACCGTCCGGAACCGGTCGGAACCGTTGATTTGAGCGAATCCGAAGCGAATACAGAGTTCTGGAACCGGAACCGCCCCGGAACCACCCAGGACCGGTTCTGAATCCGAATACACATTTTCCGAAAATGGAACCGGTGGAACCGGAACCGGTGGAACCAGAACCGTGGCCACCATTAATTACTATTCACAAATGAATGCCATATTTCTGATTTTTTTTTGAAATCTTGGATTTAGACCTTCTAATGTGTTACATTATAGTACATTAGTATAACAAGGTCTAATCCAATGCCTAACACCACTCAAAACCCACTCAGAAAGTCAATTTTCTCAAAAACGTGCTTTAAGGAATTTTAAAGCACATTTTGTGTTAGAACATGTTTTAGAGCATGGTTTCCTTTGAGAATGGTTTTATAATGTTCATTACCTCATTATAATACTTAGGAATCCACTTTGGATCCTATTTGAGGTCATACAATCTCTATGGTGTCTTAAAGCACATTTTTGGCTTTACCGATCTTAAGGCCTGTATTGCCTTGTTGAGATCTTTAGATTGTTCCCCAATGGTATTTAGATGTTTATTAACCATCTTAGATCATTAATAGATCATTTAATTATGTTTTTAAGGTTAGGGTATTTCATCTTGTGTTTCTTACACTACTCATCTACGTGTATGGAGTACCTTACTGATACATTACCACTTGACTAAATTTTAAGTAAGTCCGTCAAGTCCGCAACCTCCTATGGAGTGCGGTCGTCCCATGTCTCGTTTTGTATACTCGTAGTGTTCGTCACACCTTCTAATTTGTGAAGTATCATTTGGTTAATCTCCTTCTCAAACGTATTGGGGTGTCCCAAAGGGATTGTTTAGGTTCCCATGCTCTCTTGCCCAATGGGCATGATTACGTATTCTATGTTTAGTGAGTGTGTGTGATATTGTGCCCTAATAGTTAGGTTTATATTGTAATGAAGCGAGGGTAGTTTTGTTTCCTCTGTCATTAGTTTTGTTATTAACATAAGTTCACTGCCGTTTTAAAGGGGTTTTACGACCGTTTGTACTGACAAGTCGTTGGTCTATTGTTTAATAAGTTCCTTATTGGGTAATTATGTATTGGCTCCAAATCACCGTTATCTAGTTTTCATGTGCATGGTTTAGCGCTTGTTCACTGTTTTATGCTCTTGTATTTTTTGTAGGTTATTTATGTTGTTTACAATACGTATTATAGTTCTTCTAATATTACCTTATTTCCGGGTTGCATCATTTGTAGTAATTCCGGACTCCATGGCGAAGGTTTGTGTTTCCTTCTTTTATGGAAATCCTTGTTGTAGTTTGGTCTTAATCAGTTTTCATCATTAGTCATATTGTTTTAGGCGTTGTTGCCATTGTGGCATACATTGGAAAGGTAGTCGGAGGCGGTATTTTCACTCTCCAGGACTCGTGTTCGTCTAGTGGTACATTGGATACTTTCATTTAGGCTTGTGTCTTACAGTGTTTAGACTTAGTGTCTTGTATTATTGATTAGGTTGTTGCCATTGTTTAACTTACACAATCATTATTACTGATAGTCATCATGTCAGTAGACGAGATGTCCTAAAAACACATACTCCCTTTTGTCACCTATTGTATGACGAAACACTAACGATGGTAGCCTTCCCTTTACGTGGGAACTTCATCCAATGATCAGTGTGATCAAATGGGATAACAATATATATTTTCCTATCTCGACACTTGTTCGTTCTTTGTTGGTTATGGTACACCTTGGTAAGGGCAGTGCCTTGGGTGTTAATTGTTTAAGTATTCAATACCGATTCACGTTTACCGGTGTGATCGGTTAAGGTAATAACCGTGTTGCAGCATAACATGTACAACATTGGTCCTATTGAGGACTAACATGTCCTTCCTTTTCCTGATTTATTGTGTGTTGGTGTGTGCCATTTTGGGCATAGAATCGGCCCTGGTCGTTATGGGATCATACTTTCTTATACAATTCCCCGTATATTGGGGAGTGAGTTGTAACTCACGAGTATTCATATTTGGTACCTCATTCATTAAATTGGATATATCCTAGCTGTCTACAGCTGGTGCACTTCGGTTCCTTACTTTCTTACCATCATAATGGTGGAGCATCCAGGAGGTGTTACGAAGTTTCATGTAAGATTGTGTCGGTCCTACAAACTCAACACTTATCACTAGTAGTGATTGGCATCTAATGCTGGTATATGTTTATGGTGTTTGGCTTGTAAGCCAATGTTAATGATTTATTAATGTTTAACGAATATAGTTTGTTACGGGCTGGTGTGTGCCCTTTAGTTGTAATGGTCGGACTCATCGGTCCTCCCGAGGTTCGAAGGCCTCAAGTTTAAAGGTTTTGTAACTCTATTTGTGACAGGTTGTAGTCACGGTTTTTGTATGAAAGTTGTACAAATAATTGGTGGCTACCGGTAGTCATGGTGTCATTCCTTGTGGTCTACACGGCTTTGTAGGATTCAATAGTAGTTGCAGCACTTGCAGTGGCAAGTGCGTGAGGTAGACGGAATTGTTTATATATTGGTCATTATAGCGCTTGCTGTAGCAAGTGCGCCAAGCAGGATGAGTTATTGGTTTAGATTTGTTAGTCTGTTTGACGCTTTGTTCATTTGAGTATGGCTCCGACGTTTCTAGTTTGGAAGGGGTAATATTATGGTTGTTAAAAGGTTCGTTAAAGTATGTGAGTTTCTTAGGGTGGTCCTATTATTGGGTTGTCTAAGTTAGGCTCTTATTGAGCTTCGTTTCAAATATTCATCATGGTAGTAGGAAGTCCTGAAGCATGTGTTCATGCAGTCAGTTTATTACGTTAAGGAGTTATGGTTACCTAGATCGCGCTGGGTACTAATACCATCACCTAAAGTTCCCGCAAAGTTCGGGGTATTCTTCCCCTGGGTGACTCCTTCCCCCTTCTGATTGTACCAGTTGGGGTCTGCCCCTCGTAGCTACCTCGTGGTGCTTCGGGTCCAGTAAATGGAGTACTCTAGATGTTTCTTGTTACGACATTTCTTGATTAGGTGTTGCATTGTAGCAATTTTAAGTTAATTTTTGTTTCATAAGTCTGCATGGTTATTGTGGTTGTAGGCTAGGTTCTTTTGAACTTTCTAAGTTTTATAGGGTGGAAGCCATTCCTTCCTGGGAGAGACTTCCAAGCGGTAATTGGTTCCGCATGTTATGCAATGTTGTAGTTGTTTTAGACTCGTCATTCTATCTTTCACTATGCACTCGTCGGTGCTTTCCCTTTGTTAACTAGACAGAGTTTTGGTGTCTAATTATGAGCTGATCCAATCTGTCCTATAGATTTTTATCCCTCTTTAAAGTGGTTGTACGTTTACTTATCACTGTGTATAATCACACCTCTAGATAGTGTGAACTATCGGACCCTCGGTCCTTAGTAATTCATTGTACTACAAATCTTTTCTCTATCTTGCTATTACAACCATTACAGCAATCACTTCGGTCTACCCGTTCAGGAGGGGTCTTCCGTCTCCTTAGCGTCTTTCACTACATTGCCTCTATAGGCGATATTCGAGGTGTGGGCAGTGGTGGGGGGTACCACTGCTGTTTCCTGGGGTGTTCTCCCAATAAGCTAGAGCGTCGTTGTCGTCTCAGCGCTCGAGATTGCAGGACCTCTATTATCCCCCGACATGCCTCGCTTTTTATGTCCTCTCCTCTACTCGACAACTAGAATTAGGTGTCGTATATAAGTACTCGATAAATACCGTGTTCCAAACACAAAGAAACACACGTTAGTTTAGAATATGCTCTCGTGCTCTAAGCACGGTTGGGACTCTAAGAGTCTTGTACCTCACAGACGTTCCCGTTTACGCATGGTAAGTCCAATGCTCACTGTCATACTCCTAATATCTCATCATCAGAGCGGAGTACCGCTCTGATACCACTTTTGTAACACCCCTGTTAATTAATCCTAATCCTTACCGTAATCGCACCATAGCAGTAATTAAAATACATTGATCACAATATCCGCAGCGGAACACTCTCACTATCTAGGCGGGTGTCACCAACCATTCATCCAACTACTTAACCATCCATCCGCAGTGATGACAGGATTAACACAACTCAAAAACTCATCAACTGTATCACAGACCATCCAACCGATAAGTAAACCATATAATTCTAAGGACTAGTGAGCAACTATTAAGATTCATAAATATACCCCCATCACTTGGGAAACTCCTACACATACCGTCTAATCAAAATCAGAACCATACCCCATCCCGCACTCCGGCGTCAATCATCGTACACCTGCAAAAATGTGGTTGCCAAAAGGCTCAGCACGAGGCTGAGTATGTTGAACTATATGATCCTAATTGCCTTTAGGCCACATGAGTTAATTAACCGTCTTGATTAGCATGCTATTCAATTTTCATGCTGTTCCAATTTACAAGTATATAACATACTGTAAAAGCGGAATGTAAACACGTAACAGTTCACCAAGTAATCACCACAAACAACATATTAATTACCATGCACAATAGTCGCCAGATCGAATTTGTAATCGCAGGTTCGTTATTAAATCGTCTGGAGCCCCGCTCCCACCAGCTCTCTCATTATCCTTTGGGTGTCACGTTAGATGGACAATTCCCCATTAACACCTCACCAAGTTTTAGTTATGTTGGACAGTAGTCCCATTGCCAATGATTTGAGATCATTTGGCTTCCCTGACGTCTCGTGAGAAACGTCCTTGTGGCCCGAAGCCGTGTACCTACGTTAGTACCCAACGCCAACGATCTAAGACGATCATCAGATTCCTCAACGAGGGGCTCCATGCCTGGACTCCCCTCTGGTGATCACACGGCGCAACCTGCTGGAACGGATGCAGACCAAGATTTCTACACATATCACACCACCTCACCATCCACCATTTCTTCATAGTTAAGTGTTTTAACCAACCCATCATTATTAGTTGTGAGTTCATTGGAGAATACTTTTATTTATTCGATGCCCGTAGGGTCTTACACATACCTAGGAGAGATCTAGGTTATATTCATGTTCTACGCCAATGCTCTAAGGTTGGTATTACCGAACCTTTCTTCCTAAGTTTTAAGTCTTAGGTAAATTGACTATTATAGACAGTGTCGCACTGTATTGCGTTACCATCCTTGCTCATATCGTAGTCGATTAATAATTGATATCCATAGCCAAAGGAGTTCGCGCACCGATAATCAGACGCTAAATAATCGAGCAAATAACATTTCATAAGCACATGCATTTTCAACCATATCATCTTAAGCAATGAGCACACAGATGTCTGAACTCAAAGAATCCATCAGGGTTCAGACCATAGAATCCAACATACCGTACACCGAAGCACAATGCTAGTGTGACGATACACGCTTGTCCTCAATCACCCCAAAGCTCGTCCTCCAGCATATGTCCTCTAATGCACTCAACTCTGGAATACAACTACATATTAGCTCTATGTAATACGGACTAATTCGGCATCCCGACTAGTCACTATTTCCCCCTAGTAATTACCCCATGATTGTTCAACGTTCATCATTCGGGTTTTAAACAGTTTGGGATTAGTTAAATCATCCTCTAATTATATTGTAATTAACATGTAGTATTTATTTACTACTTAGGATTTAATCCAAATAACCTATCTCATTTATTCATAGGTTTATTATTGATTATATATATATACGAGTGTGTATATATATATTAGTATATATATATGAACATATAGTTTCTTTACTATATGCTCGCTATACATTTGACCTTATCATGTTTAATTCATTTATAAGTCTTATCTTACTGATGGGTTTGTCATGTTCGACCATCCTTGGTCGATGCAGTTTACTAGGTCAATGTAATTCTCTTGACTAGGGCATTCAAGTCAATATATATGTGTGTGTGTATATATATATACATAATCCACAATTTAATTCGTTTGAATTATATAATTATTCATTAGATTAACTCTTCATACATTTAATTTGACTTTATTGGCTAGTGTGTTATAATATGGTTTTCTCATGTATTAAGCTCTCCTCTCAATACCTCGAATCATAGACGATATTATATAGTTATAACCTTCCATATATTGTTCCAAAGTTCCATATGCATATGTTATCATGCTTACATATATTTATATAGATGTATATACGCACACGTTCATCATTTAAAATCCATAAAGTATAAGGATATGTTCTATGTCACTCGCCGGTAGTCAAATACAGTTTCAAATAGCAGAAAATTTGTACGACATGTAAGCATGTGATTGATAATATACTCTTTAATAATACAGTGTTTCAGAAAACTCAAGCGAAACAAAATTATATATATAAACACATAAAGATCAAATTGGTTGAGAACACCATTAAAATATTATATTTATACATAAATCATTTACCGCTAACTGTAATCAAAATCATAAAATAGTATTCATCATTAACGTTTTAACATAAGTACCTCCATTGTCCTAATTTTAGTTGGAAAAATATGTTATTTGATATACATATATATGCCGCACTACTATCATCATAGAATAATTGATTTTAGCTGCACCTATTAGTAAAACATAGAAATAGTATAGCTGACAATTAACTTGGAGTTTTGAAAATTATTTTGTAAGCTTGTGTTGTTAACCCTTGGAAATACTCGGATATATATATATATATATGTGTGTGTGGATTTCATGACATTACAAAAGTAATTCAACACGTCTCACACATCATTGCATTCACCATTAGTTTTCATACATAGATGACTCCGACAACATGTCGAGTTATATTCCTAACCATTTTACATAACGAACAACTTATATGATTTTTTTTTCAGATAATCCTCCTTCATTCTGGATGTGAACTATAATCCTAGCCACACGTAGCTCACATATATGTTGTTGATAACATCAAAACCCACCACATGATGCTTATAATATTTCCCTACCACATTGTATTTTTTTTTTTCAACTACAACTAGAAATATAGCGTAGCTCATGAATGCCTTCAACAATTTTCCAATACATATATTTAGATAACCAATGTCAAATTTGACATTCTAGCTCTAATTCAACCTCGTGTCAAAACACAATTTTCTATTGTCTCAGACCTCAAAGCACCAATAGGATATCACAGATTCAACGCTTCTCTAAATTCTAAGAGTACCTATTTTCAACTCATTTTTGTTCATAGTCATGGCATTTATTCCCGTTTAAATTGAACAGAGAAGTACATATCCACCGTAGCGTTAGATAAGATTTCTCTAATGAAATACCCCAAACCTAGTTATGTTGTTTAAACACTAAAATAAGGTGTGGTAAGACTAAAAAGAGTCTTAGAAACATTAGTAAACAATTTAAACCATAGAAAACACAAATAAATGCCTTAAGGTCAATAAAGGCCAAAATGTGCTCTAAGCTTGGGATAAGCTTGGTTAAGACCTAATGAACTTACCAAGACCTCATTTGTATACTAATGAACATATTAAACCATTACCAAAGAAAACCAAGCTTGAAAACAAGTTAAAACACAAAATGTGCTTTAAGGAGTCTTAAAGCACATTTTTGAAAAATTGTCTTGTAAATGAGTTTTGAATGGCTAAATGTCCATCATTACTCTTTAATTAACATGTGTACTATATAGTATCACATTTGGAAGTCTATATCAATTGGAAATCAAAAATTTCACATCTATGTGCCTTGTTTTAGTGAATAGTAACAAAATAAGCAAGTTTATAACATAAGTTAATATAAGTAAGTTAAATGGTCAACAAAGACTAAAACACCCCTAGATGACAAATGGGGGCCGGTTTTTATGAGGTGAGTCACCACCTTGTAAGTTAACAAAATAAATAACAAAAGATAAAACAAGTTACTATTTGCTTTACTACTTAATATCTCTTAAAAGTGAACTTATCCTCACTTCTCATTTCCCTCCTCATTTCCCACGGTTCCAAGCTCTCTTCTATCTCTTCTTCATTGTCCATTCACGGTTGTGCAATAGTACCACCACCATTCTTCATCTTCAACCTCTTGTAACTCCTAGCTCACTTTGCCAAATCAAAAACAAAGACCACCATTCTCTTAGTCTCATCAAGCTCTTCATTCCTATCTTCTCGAAATCCCAAGAGCTCCATGTCGGTGCCAAGAGGAATCACCATGGGAGGAGCTTGAGCTCATATTTTCACATATTGTTGTTCTCCTTTGCTTCTAGGTAAGGAAACTCAAAGAAAAATAACATTTCCTTCATGTTTGTGTGTTGTCAGAAAATCACCATTGACGGTGTCCTTACCTTGCTTGTTTTAGCTTCATTTGAATCTTCCAAGGTCTTGGTGGAGTCCTCTCTTGCTACATATCCAAACTCTCTTTCCATTCCAAGGTAAAACAATCATCTTAATGCTTTAAAATAATATATGTAACTAGGGTTTACAATGAGATGAAGCATAAAGCTTGTATACTCATTATATCATTTGTATAATGTTAGAAGTTGACAAGCAACTAAAAGCCTTGCCAATTTAGTCAAGGAAACAAGAAAGAATTTTGTGAGGAAAAGAGGTAAATATGCTAAGCTAATGTGGTTTAAAGTCTTAGGAGAAATGAGCTTATATTGCTTGTTAAAAATGATCTAAGGAGCCAATGGTGAATGACTTAGAAAAATGCTCTCAAGGGCTTAGTAAAAGGCATATGTATTGTTGGGTGTATTTGCAGGTCAAAGGCAAATGTATTGTGGAAATTCAGTGTTTATAATTTATGCATCTTAAGGTCCTAAGAGCCATGTTATTTAAGGGCCTAAGTGCCAAGCAATTTAATTATGCACTATATTGTGATGTGGTGCTAAATGAGTGAAGTTTTGTGTATAAGAATGTGTTTGATGGATTTTAGTGTTCTTGGTTGTTTAATGGTGAAAACATTGTGTTTTGGTTTAGTCATGTTCTAGGAGAGTTCATGTCAAAATTTAGGTAGTAAACAAGAAGTTCTAAGGGTTTAAAATGAGTTTGGTAAGCTAGGAAATGTTTAGAATGGTTAAGTGTTCAACTAGTGGAAGAAACATGCATTAAGGTGTTTAAAGATGTAAAAAGGGCTTAGGCAATGTTCTAGAGGATTTAGAATGCAAAAGAATGTTTTGGGGCATTTCAAGATCATGGTGAGATTGTATTTAGGACTTGTGTATTGTTGGTGAAAAAGGGATGAAGTGATTTGTTGCATGGGATGTTATAAACTTGTAAATATGTTCAAGGAGTTGTTTAGGAAGAAAAGATGCTTGGGAGATGATGTTGTAGTGGTGAGGAAACATTATTGGCATAGTGGTTATCATAGGTATGAAACACCACTTAGAAAACCAAGGAGAAAATATCATAAGTGTTAGGAATTTTGGTATGAAGTGAGTAAGTGTTTAAGGAGATAGAAAATGAGTTTCATGGATGTTGTATGAGGGTGTAAGTGTACCAAATGATGTTAGAAAACATTAGGAGGCTTTAGGAGAAGTTTGGTGAAGACTTAACAATTTTTGGACATGTTCTGGTGGCGTCCGACCCAGGGGTCCGAACCAAGTTTGGGTCGGACAGCCTCTGTTAGACGCCAGTAAAGAGTTCTGGAACGGTCCGACCCAGAGGGCTTGGGTCGGACATGGGTCGGACGTGTATGTTCAAAGGACGGTAAATGTTCTGGAATGGTCCGACCCATAAGGTTGAGTCGGACATGGGTTGGACAAGTAGAGTTTTTCAAACCCGAAAATCACTGGAAGGGTCCGACCCAGTTGGTGGGTCGGACGGTGGGTCGAACAGACCAAAACTTAAAAACAAAAAACAGTAAAGAATGTGGCAAATGTAGTTAACCCTAGGGGGTATAATGGAGGTAACCAAGGTTAAGTTGGTCATTTAAACATGTCATATAGTCATGTAAAATGCTTAGTAAACTTGAGGTTAAGTAAATTAATTAACCGACGTTATTAATCATGTATAGGAGTGACCTACTGTGGAAATCAATCAAAGCAAGGACCAAGGTATGGTTTTCTTGCAGTCTGTTGCCTACCGGTTTACACCGGCTTGTGTGTGTTTGTTTTTCTACTTGTTTATGACCTTGTAAGATTTAAGTCATATAACGAGTTTACAGTTGTTAAATATTATTATATTGCTAAGTATGACTCTCTCTTCCCTTGTGTGTGTCTAACAAGACTTGACCAATTATTGTGAATTGTTTATTGAGTTCAATGTTGAACTACTAACAAGTGCTAACGGGGGAAGTGAGGAGTCCGGTCTGTTCCGGCCACGCGTGTGAGTATGGGAGTCTATGTCATAACCGGTTCGATTCTCTTTGTATGTTATGGTTGTTTTCCAATTTGGTTTCCAACCTTCCCTTTAGCTTAACCAAGGATATTTTACTGACTCACGTCGGGCCACAGGGGCATACTATGTGTTGTTTCGGTGTGCTTGGGTGACTATATCCGAGGTACCTTGTGTTAAGTTATTCGTCCAATCTAACAGGACGGTAACGAGTTATGTAACGAGCTTAGCATGAGTATGGCAACATTCTCTAGGCTCTCCATGGGGACTAATTGTATTGGTTCACTTCCTAAAAGGAATTGTTCTTGTATGTTATGTGTGATGTTGTGTACAATACCCATGTTATGATATATGTATATGTTGTGTGTTCTAAAATGAATGCCATGTCATCATGATAATTAGTTGCGCGCATCCTGGTAGCCGATGGGCTGCGCGTTAACCATACCAGCCAAGGGTTGCTGACCCCCTCGGGGGCTCCATATTTCTTTTACTGCAGGATGAGGATCGAAGAAGCAGAACGGCTTTAGATTCTAGGATGCAGGATTACTTTTGATTATTTTTGGATGTTAAGCCCGGGATGCGCCTATGCTCCCGTGGCAATATATTTTGGTACCGTTGTAGTACAGTGACGGCCGTTGTAAGTTTGTGATGTACAGATATGTTTATGGATGTAGTAACAAACTCGGTATTTTGTTAATGTATTAAACGTTATTAGTTCTATGCTCGGGAGTCTGATCATCAGACCGATACGCTTGTATTTATTCTGCCTTGTTAACCACGTGGGTGGTTAACGGCGTTGTAGCACCGAATCGTTTAGTTATTATTTAGTTGTTTGATTCCGCTGCAATTCCAAGTATTGTTATGTGCGTAGTAGGGGTGTTACAAAAGTGGTATCAGAGCGAAGTATCACTCTGATGGCAAGAATACCGAGCTTAGGGATATACCGAGTTAGGAAATCTAACCATAGTTACCTAAGTGAATGGTTATGAGAAGGTTAACCACTAACTAAGTGTGGAGATACCTATTTGTCGGGAAGATGTTACAACCGTTGGACCGATAAGTGTGCAAGCACAGTGCTAATAAATGTTCATGTGAATTCAGATGTCAGGTAGACCACGAGGTCGAGGCCGCTGATAAGTGTGAAATTGATGTAGTTTTGTAGTTACTAAATCCTTATTTTTTGTAACTTTTTACGCACTTTCTCACACTTATCCTATGCTTTTCATGACTCCTACTTTAGGCAAGAACTGACGCCAATTTATATTATAAAATCAGGAAATGTATAGTTCTCCTCGCGAGCTTTCCAACGCCGCAAACGGGGAACAAATCGGAGCTCAAACGAAGAATCTAGGTGCTGTCGAAGTTAATCCCGATATTAATATTTTTAGTTCTTTTTTTAAAAAAAAAAAAATCAAAAAAATCAAAAATTGATCAGCGCAACGCGTGATCAAAAAAAAAAAAAAAAAATTCAATTTGAAAATCTGAACGCGTGGGTTTGAAAAAAAAAAAAAAAATTTCAAAAGTGATAACGCGTGAAGATTAAAAAAAAAAAAAAAAAAAAAATCAAAATCAAAAGTGATGAACGATGTGTGTGGAGACAAAGACAAGAAAAATAATAATAAAAAAATCAAAAAAAGAAAGGAAGTTTGCTTTTGCAGACTTCTTAATTTGTAGGCGTGCGCAAGTTTTCCAGTTCCAGCACGCGAGCAGAATAAGAGGAAGACTTTAGCAGATTCGGTGCCGCCGTCTGACTGAAATCTCTCCCCCAATTTACTCACCTACCAGCCCATCAATTACCTTGTCTTTTTCCTCCCTTTTCAGTCTATTTAAAGACTGCTCGATCTGCTCCAAAACGATCGATCGAACAGAGAAGCAGACCATTACTCCCCCACCATTTCACTTTCATTTCTCCATTTCTAATTCCCACGTAGCACACCTTCACATCTTCATTTTATTTTCTTTTTCCACCACACTTCCACTTATTTTCCATTTCCACCACAAACTTCCATCTATTTACACATTCTCCACAAATAATATCCAAATATTGCAACTTCTATCCCGGTATGTTAAAATAACGGAGCAGCTTCAGGAGTCTACAAAACAGATGATTTTTTTACTCTTGTTTCTGTTTATTTATTTAATATGTCCGGCTAGAATAATTATACTCTGGGGGATGGTTATTATTAGTTTGTTTTAATTATGCAATTTATTTTACCGGTTTTAAATTAATTATAATTTGATACAATTAATGTTATTCTCTCGCTTTACAATAAATTACATGAGTTTATTGAATTGCCTTACGAAATCTATTTTGATCAAATCCGTGATAAATAGATTGGTCCTATTAATTGCTATGTCTGTGGAAGAATTTATTCTGATTGAATAAATCTAGTATTTCAGACGCAAAAATATATTTCTTTTTACTTAGCCGTTTACATGTGTTTTGCTTGAGTTTATATCAAACCTTGCATGTTCTGGTAAACGAGGTCATTAGAATTTAGGATTTAAATCTGAGGACTTTAAAAGGAATTTTGCCAATTTATTCTTAATTGAACCGGTAGAATAGCATAATTAATCAAACGAGTACAACCTGACCCCAGAGTCCGCTCTTCCATATAATCACTCACCTTCATTTATCAGTTATTAATTTTTTAACTGTTATTTAATTCTCGTTGTCTTCATTTAATTTACGAACAAAAACAAATCCCTTTTTTTTATTACCAATTGTCTAAGGCTAGACTTATTTTTCTCAAGTCCCGCGGATTGATACCTAGGTCGCTTTTAATTATTGTACTGCTGCGACCGGGATTTTTGCAACCCGACGGTCTTTTTGATTTATTATTTTCTAGGACTATTTCTTGGTATTTAATAGGTCAATTCTATCGTTTGCAAAATGGCGCCGTTGCCGGGGACTTGACTTTTGTCTAGTCCCTAGCCTTGGTTAAATTGTTCCTTTATTACAACAACCTGTATATTATTATTTGTTTTGTCTATTATTTGTGTTTAGGTTTAATTTATTTTTGTGCCATTTTATAAGTACCTAGTGGATGCGCAGAACGCGTTCAACTGGTCCCCCGGATACAGACTTCGATCCCGAAATCGAGAGAGTCTACCTCCAAGCTCTGAGAGCAAGAAGGCAGCTTGATTTCAACATGGCAGCAAATCATGACCAAATTGGAGGAGGTGCAGTGGCCCAATACACGATGGGAAGGATAAACAGACCACCAGCCACACCAAGAAGAGGCCCAGTGGTTCTACCAGATCTAACTGCAGAACTTGTAGCCGATTGGCAAAAGGTAAAACCCTCCCATCAATCAAATGCTGTTCGTAATCACCCTGCAGGAACCTTTTCAGGTGCCGACCCAGCTGATGCACTAGACCACGTACACCGATTCCTAGTGCACTTGGACTCGCTTGGCTTATCGCAAGGCCTGGAAGAATATGCCAGACTGTGTCTGTTCCAGCACAGCCTATCAGGAGAAGCTTCAAAATGGTTCCATCGACTACCACCAGGCATCATTACCACTTGGGAACAGATGACGGATAAGTTCTATGAGAAATACATCCCAATCTCCAGGACACGACAGATGATCGCCGATCTAACGGCATTCAGACAGCTGGGTAGTGAGACAATATGCGAGGCGTGGGACCGATTCAAAGAACTACTCCGCCAGTGCCCTCACCACGGTCAGAACATCACCTCGCTGGCTCAAGGATTCTTCCAAGGGCTAAAAGATGAAAACAGAGGCGAGGTAAGAGCTGCTTTAGGAGGGAACCTGCTAGCAAAAAGCGGGGAAGATTTCATGGCAGCAATGGAGTCCTACTGTGAGGAGCTACGCCAATGGAGCAACAGTGGGGGAAGAGTATTTTCAATAGGTCACAGTTCTAGCCGAGCTCCAGATCCGGTGATGGAGCAGATAGCCGCCGAGCAAGCGCATCTAAAAACCACGATGGGAAGTATGGCGAAAATGCTCGAACAGCTCACCATGGGGCCAACCCCTAGGCAATCTGCCAAGAAGGTGTCTACAAGTTCCAATGAAGTCTGCTGCTCTCAGTGCGGGGACGCCCATGACTATGAGGACTGCCCCATGGTAGCCGAGATGAAGAAAATAGAGGAGGCCAATTTCATCGGACAGTTCAACAACAGACAACCCTGGGTGCAGAATCAGCACCAGAACCTTCGGTATGGCAATCCAAACAACGCGCTGAACTCGCACCAGCTTCAACCTCAGCATGGAGTCCAAGGAGGACCACCAGGATTTTCAAGGCATCAATACAACGAGGCACGACCACAGCAGTCTCAATTCCAGCAACCATCGCTGAACTCGAACAATGCCAAACTGCAAGAGATGGTAGACAAACTAATGGTGGCTCAAGAACAACAGTCTGTGGTTAACCAGAATCTGACATCTGGTCAGCAGAAATTGGAGCAGGCCATGGTACAAATGCAAGGAACAATGAGTCAGTTGACTCAATTCCTACTACAGCAAAGGCCTTCCGGCTCCCTACCTTCCCAAACAGATCCAAACCCCAAGGAGCAATTGAAGGTAGTAACAGTCTCAAATGTGGTGGCTGATGCAGATGAAGAGAACGTCGAAGAATTACATGCACTCACCCTACGAAGCGGAAGAAACCTGAACAAAGAGAAACAGGCAGAAAACCTACCTGATGAAGCCATCGAACCCCATTCTACTACGGTCGGTGCACCATCAGGGCAATCTGCCCCTCCTGAGGTAGATCATAAGGAGACCCAGGCTCCTGTTTCTTCCAACTCTAAATTAACTGCTGTAAATAATACTAAAGGAAAGACACTTACTCAAGATTTACCATTTCCAAACCGTCTCAAAGAGCGAGAGCTTGATGAGCAGTTTGGAAGATTTCTAGATGTCTTCCGAAAACTCACCATTAATATCCCTCTTATTGATGCCATCAAACAGATGCCTAATTATGCTAAATTCATCAAGGATCTGATCTCAAATAAGAGGAAGTATAAGGAGAAAGACATCGTCCAGCTGACTGAAACCTGTTCAGCAGCAATCCAGCAGAAGCTACCTCCAAAATGTGGCGATCCAGGCCAACCTATAATCCCGTGCTCTATTGGAGACATAGACTGTGGATACGGTCTTTGTGACCTAGGAGCAAGCATCAACCTCATGCCATACACGATGTTCAAGAAGTTGCATGCGGGTGAGCTGACTCCAATCCAATTCAATCTTCAATTGGCTGACAGGTCCTCAATCACACCTCGAGGAATGGTTGAAAACGTGGTCGTCGGGGTAGGTAAGTTTTTCTTCCCTGCTGATTTTGTCATTTTGGATATGGATGAGGATGTTGAGGTACCGCTGATTCTAGGTAGACCTTTTCTACGAACTGCTAAAACTGTCATAGATGTGGATAAAGGAAAAATTACCTTAAAATTTCATGAAGAAGAGCTTAGCTTTGATATAAATAAAATGATGCGAAAGAACACCTCTTCTCATGCTATATTTTCCGTTGACCTAATAGAGGATTTACCTGACCTAGAGGATGACTATATCCCTGCTAGTAACAATGAACAAAATCCCCTGTTAGAATCATCGGATGTTTTAAGGCATGTTTTAAACTTGTCAATTGAAGACGACAAAGATAACCTAGAGGTAGCCTCAATCATTCAACAACTAAATCAAGGACGGGCATATTTTAGCTCAACTGTTTATCCTGTAGAAAAATTGGACCGGCCTATTCAAAAACCTGTACCTTCTATAGAAAAACCTCCAGTTTTAGAATTAAAATCACTTCCTGCTCATCTTAAATATGTTTTCTTGGGAGAGAATACCACTCTTCCAGTTATTATCTCTGCATCTCTGTCTAACCTGCAAGAAACTAGACTACTGGAGGTGCTCAAGAGACACAAGGGAGCCATGGGATGGTCAGTCGCTGACCTGAAGGGGATTAATCCAGGATTCTGCACTCACAGAATCTACATGGAAGATAGCTACAAATCAGTGAGACAACCCCAGCGAAGACTGAATCCCAACCTGAAGGAAGTGGTCAAAACAGAAGTACTGAAGCTTCTCGATGCAGGAATCATTTACCCAATCTCTGACAGCCCATGGGTTTCTCCAGTTCAAGTCGTACCCAAGAAAGGAGGAATTGTTGCTGTTCCGAATGAGAAAGGCGAGTTGGTACCCCAACGACAAACTACTGGATGGCGGATGTGCATCGACTACCGTCGACTTAACAACGCTACAAGGAAGGATCACTTCCCGCTTCCATTCATCGACCAGATGCTAGAGCGGCTAGCAGGCCAGGAGTACTACTGTTTCCTCGATGGCTACAGTGGATACTTCCAAATTCCAATAGCCCCAGAAGACCAAGATAAGACAACCTTCACCTGCCCGTACGGCACATTTGCATACAGGAGGATGCCTTTCGGTCTCTGCAATGCTCCTGCAACTTTCCAACGATGCATGATGGCGATATTTAACGACTTCATAGAGAAGAGCATTGAGGTATTCATGGATGATTTCTCAGTCTATGGGCAGAGCTATGAGATATGCCTGGAGCAACTAGATCAAATCCTTGGGCGCTGTGAGGAGACAAACTAGTACTCAACTGGGAAAGTGCCATTTCATGGTACAAGAAGGGATTGTGCTCGGTCACAAGGTGTCAAAAGAAGGAATCCAAGTGGACAAAGCCAAGGTGGAGTGATAGAAAAACTACCTCCACCTGCTTCGTGAGGGACGTCAGATCTTTCCTTGGTCACGCCGGGTTCTACAGGAGGTTCATTCAAGATTTCTCAAAGATAGCCAAACCTCTATCAGACCTGCTGCAGAAGAATATTAAATTCCAATTCACTGATGAATGTATGACGGCCTTCCAAAACATAAAAGACAAACTCTGCTCCGCCCCGATTGTGATCCCTCCTGATTGGTCCGCACCGTTCGAGATCATGACCGATGCAAGCGACTATGCCGTCGGTGCTGCACTATGCCAAAGGAAGGACAAAATTTTGAGAGTAATCACTTATGCTAGTAAAACTCTAATTGATGCGCAGAAGAATTATACCACCACAGAGAAGGAGTTACTTGCAGTAGTGTTTGCTCTAGACAAATTTAGATCATATCTGTTGGGGAGCAAGGTGATCATCCACACGGATCATTCGGCACTCAAATACCTCTTCCTCAAAAATGACTCCAACCCTCGACTGCTAAGATGGATTTTGCTTCTCCAAGAGTTTAACTTGGAGATTGTTGATAAGAAGGGGAAGCAAAATGGAGTGCTGACCACCTCTCTAGACTCGACATCCCGGACGATGGAGTCCCAATTAATGAGTTCTTCCCTGACGAGACTGCGTTCCGAATTGGGAAGGTACAAGAACCATGGTATGCCGATTTAGCAAATTATCTCGCTTCTGGGTTAATTCCACATGATTACAGCTATAACCAGAAGAAGAAATTCCTTACTGAAACTCGCCATTATTTATGGGAAGATCCATATCTTTTCCGAGTTGTGCTGACAGTCTAATACGAAGATGCCTTCCTGATGATGAAATCTCCAGCGTTATCAAATTCTGTCACTCCAGAGAGGCTGGAGGTCATCATGGCTCCCAAAGGACAGCTGCCAAGGTTCTAGAATCCGGTTTTTATTGGCCTACCATTCATAAGGATTGTCGAACCTTCGTAGCACAATGTGATGAATGTCAGCGAATGGGCAATACCTCACGAAGACACGAGATGCCACAACAAGGGATCCTAGAGGTTGAGCTATTCGACTGCTGGGGTATAGATTTTATGGGCCCTTTTCCTTCTTCACAGGGTACCGTCATATACTCGTGGCAGTTGATTATGTATCCAAATGGGTCGAGGCCATACCATGCCAGAATGCTGATTCAAAGACCGTGGTCAAGTTTATCAAAAAGCACATCTTCACTCGCTTCGGAGTTCCACGAGCAATTATCAGTGATGGGGGATCACATTTTTGCAACCGTTCATTCGATGCCTTGCTGGCTAAGTACGGAGTACGTCATAAGGTTGCACTACCGTATCACCCACAAACAAATGGACAAGCTGAAATATCCAATCGAGAGTTGAAGTGGATTCTCCAAAAGACAGTAAACTCTTCAAGGAAGGACTGGTCTCTACGGTTAGATGACGCTCTCTGGGCCTACAGGACAGCATTCAAGACACCCATCGGGATGTCTCCTTTTAGGCTGGTATATGGGAAATCTTGCCATCTACCTGTTGAGTTGGAGCATAAGGCGTACTGGGCACTTAAGGCCCTGAACTTTGACATACTTGCTGCTGGTGAGAAACGCAAATTTCAGCTTTCAGAGCTTGAAGAACTAAGAGATCAAGCTTACAACAGTGCTCGAATCTACAAGGAGCGCACCAAGAAGCTCCACGATCAAATGATCCAGAAACGTGACTTCAAAGTTGGAGATTGGGTGCTCCTCTACAATTCCAGATTGAAGATCTTTCCAGGAAAGCTTAAATCTCACTGGGCAGGACCATTTAAGGTGGTAGGGGTTACTTCATTTGGAGCCTACGAACTGCAGAACAAGAAGGGTGAAACCTTCAAAGTTAATGGGGCCCGTCTGAAGAGGTATACTTGTCCTGCTGATGTTTCTACTGACTTGCTTGGAGTTTCTTTTGTCCAGGTACAGCAGGATCTTTCTTCCCCTGTTTCGGAGTCGGCGCCACCTAAAAAGAAGTCTCTCCCATGGCGGTTAAAACACAAATTCCGAAAGCTGCGCAACTTAGTTCTAGGAAGTTGTGGGACCCTTCCCCACTCCTCTTCCTCTCTTCCCTGAATCTGACTAATGAGTCTAGCTTGAGACTTTAAAGCGGAGCAGCTTGGTGGGAGGCAACCCATTGGTTTGATTTTGTTTTGGATTTCTTTAGTTTAATTGTTTATCTTCCTTTCTTCCTTTTATTTTTGGATTATGGTGTGTTCGTTGGTGCTATGCTTATTGCAAGAGCCTTGCTCCTATTTTTCTACTAATAATTTCGTCTGGATCCACTTGAGTTCTTCTGGCTTTGCAGATTATATTTCTCAACTTGCTTACTTTGTCGCTCAGCTGAACTCAAGTGTGGGGTAGGCCTTGCTACATACCGTGAGCGGACTCTGGGGAGTATTCTTACCCTTTCCTCTCTTGAATATTTTATATGCTCCCCTATGAACTGTTATGTGTAATTTTGTTTCCCCGTTGGATTGCTTGCACAATGTTAATTCTTCCTAAGCAATGAGGACATTGCTTCACTCTAAGTGTGGGGTGGGGTAAGCTCCTTCGCCACTTACTTTTGTGTGTCTTTGAGCTCTTTTCTCTTGCATTTGTTTAAGTCTTGCTGTGTTGCTCAACTTGGAAGGAAGCCATAGAGGAAGTATAATTGGTTAGCTGATCTTGGGGTGCAAAATTTTTAAATTTTTCTGATTTAATTGATTAAAATGAAGTCTATGTTCTGTGAATGCTATAAGATTGAGAATACTCACCATCTGAACCCTGTTTTTAGCCTTGAGCCTTGGAATGTCTGGATTAAAATGGTTGGAAAAAGAACAAGGCAAGGTACTCCGCTGATCCTGAGCATGCTTAATTTTAATTCTGATCCAAAATCGGGCCTCGTCCACTTGGTTATTAAGTCCTTTGGGGTGCCTCATCACCTAGCTACCTAAGGTCCTTGTGATCTGGGGTAGTTGACCCAAAGCCGTTACACGGGTGGAGAGAAAAGTCTGTGGTGAAAGAAATTAAAAGCGCTTAAATTAAAAAAAATGTGCAATCGCTGAGCTGAATGAAAATTTAATTCCTTTCATGGATCAAGAGTATGTGGCATTGAAAGGTATGATGGAATAAGATCTTACTTCATGCCCCTTGTCGTTCTAATGGTTTGTGAATGAAAAAGGTGGATTGGCTCATTGCTAAAGGCAAGGTTCTTATGGTTTTGTTTCTCTATTATTAACTTTGAATGACTTCTTGTTTTGAGAAAAAAAAATGAATTGTGCTTAATAAATTGAATTGCCCCCTTGATTGGTAAAACTAGTAGTGTCCTTCTTTTGTGCTCTTCCTTTTGAGCAGAGTTTCATTTGCTTGGCTTGGACTTGTGTTTGAGAGTTTTGCTTGAGGACAAGCAAAAGACTAAGTGTGGGGTGATTTGATAAGTGTGAAATTGATGTAGTTTTGTAGTTACTAAATCCTTATTTTTGTAACTTTTTACGCACTTTCTCACACTTATCCTATGCTTTTCATGACTCCTACTTTAGGCAAGAACTGACGCCAATTTATATTATAAAATCAGGAAATGTATAGTTCTCCTCGCGAGCTTTCCAACGCCGCAAACGGGGAACAAATCGGAGCTCAAACGAAGAATCTAGGTGCTGTCGAAGTTAATCCCGATATTAATATTTTAGTTCTTTTTAAAAAAAAAAAAATCAAAAAAATCAAAAATTGATCAGCGCAACGCGTGATCAAAAAAAAAAAAAAAATCAATTGAAAATCTGAACGCGTGGTTTGAAAAAAAAAAAAAATTCAAAAGTGATAACGCGTGAAGATTAAAAAAAAAAAAAAAAATCAAAATCAAAAGTGATGAACGATGTGTGTGGAGACAAAGACAAGAAAAATAATAATAAAAAAATCAAAAAAGAAAGGAAGTTTGCTTTTGCAGACTTCTTAATTTGTAGGCGTGCGCAAGTTTTCCAGTTCCAGCACGCGAGCAGAATAAGAGGAAGACTTTAGCAGATTCGGTGCCGCCGTCTGACTGAAATCTCTCCCCCAATTTACTCACCTACCAGCCCATCAATTACCTTGTCTTTTTCCTCCCTTTTCAGTCTATTTAAAGACTGCTCGATCTGCTCCAAAACCATCGATCGAACAGAAGCAGACCATTACTCCCCCACCATTTCACTTTCATTTCTCCATTTCTAATTCCCACGTAGCACACCTTCACATCTTCATTTTATTTTCTTTTTCCACCACACTTCCACTTATTTTCCATTTCCACCACAAACTTCCATCTATTTACACATTCTCCACAAATATTATCCAAATATTGCAACTTCTATCCCGGTATGTTAAAATAACGGAGCAGCTTCAGGAGTCTACAAAACAGATGATTTCTTTTACTCTTGTTTCTGTTTATTTATTTAATATGTCCGGCTAGAATAATTATACTCTGGGGGATGGTTATTATTAGTTTGTTTTAATTATGCAATTTATTTTACCGGTTTTAAATTAATTATAATTTGATACAATTAATGTTATTCTCTCGCTTTACAATAAATTACATGAGTTTATTGAATTGCCTTACGAAATCTATTTTGATCAAATCCGTGATAAATAGATTGGTCCTATTAATTGCTATGTCTGTGGAAGAATTTATTCTGATTGAATAAATCTAGTATTTCAGACACAAAAATATATTTCTTTTTACTTAGCCGTTTACATGTGTTTTGCTTGAGTTTATATCAAACCTTGCATGTTCTGGTAAACGAGGTCATTAGAATTTAGGATTTAAATCTGAGGACTTTAAAAGGAATTTTGCCAATTTATTCTTAATTGAACCGGTAGAATAGCATAATTAATCAAACGAGTAAAACCTGATCCCAGAGTCCGTTCTTCCATTTTAAAATTACTTTTATATTTTAATTCTTAACTGTTATTTAATTCTTGCTGTCTCTCATTTAAATTTACAAACAAAAACAAATCCCCCTTTTTATTACCAATTGTCTAAGGCTAGACTTATTTTCCTCAAGTCCCGCGGATTGATACCTAGGTCGCTTTTAATTATTGTACTGCTGCGACCGGGATTTTTGCAACCCGACGGTCTTTTTGATTTATTATTTTCTAGGACTATTTCTTGGTATTTAATAGGTCAATTCTATCGTTTGCAGCCGCGGGCGCGGCATTGGTGATACTGGGAACCAGGGGGAGAACCCTACGACACAGGTCATGGCCGACGCTGTTGCGGCCGCCGTAGCCCAGATGGTCCCACAGTTATTAGCTGCGATGCAGCAACAGCAAGGCGGTGAGGGTCAACAAGGGCCACAACCGCAACCATAGCCGCGCGAGACCAACTGGGTCAAGGCGTTGGCAGATTTGAGACCACCGTCATTCAGTGGGGAGACCGACCCTAGTAAGCTGGAGGCGTACATCTCCGAGATGGAGACTGCTTTCGAGACCTTGGACGTTCCTGCTGGTGCCAAGGTTCGACTAGCCGCTTACTATCTGAAGGGATCGGCTCAGACTTGGTGGAAGCTGGTAAGGGAGGGAAGAGTTGGTGATCCTACATTCCAGTGGAGGGAGTACACGGCCCTGCTGCGAGCCAAGTACTACCCGATTCACGTTCAGGAGGCCAAGTGCCTAGAGCTTGACAGTTTGAGACAGGGAGACAATATGACAGTTGATGAGTACTACACCGCTTTTATCGGACTCATCCATCTGCTACTGGATCTGGGTTACTCGGACCGGATTTTAGTGAACCGTATTTACAACGGGTTGAGTTACCGCCTACGCTACGGCATGGGGCCGAGCGGGTATACTACCTTGCAGGTAATGAACTACAGTATAAGTGAATAAGTATGTATAGTATGTTAATGTGATGTGAGTTTGTTTAGCGGGGCATAACTAACACCCTAAATATATGAGTGCTACCATGCCGCTGCAATTGTTGAGATCACCGTGTTATACCCAAAATTTCAACCCCCCCGGAAGAAAGTCTCTACTAATAGGCTAGTAGCAAGGGTTCCCAGTTCGATCGGCACGTTTCAGAGTACTAGGGACAGCTTAGTCATCTCCAGGGGCATTTTCGTAATTTTCAAGGCTCCTAAGCCCCCTATAGGCTTTCTCTCTCCTCCAAATAAGGGTCAAATCAACTCAAAATGCTTTGAAATTTTAACCCATGATAGAGGATGACATTTTAAGCACAATGGCGTTGGAATTTTGATTTTTCGAATTTCCAATAATTTTCTAGCAATTTCTGATTGAATCTGATGAGAAATTGAATTAAAATATTCCAATATCCAAAAAATTAGATTCCACTTTATAAAAATCAGAAATATCATCCTTACCCATGTGTAAAATTTCATAATCAAATTCTTTTTGGAAGCCCTCAAGCTAAAAGTCGGTAAATCTCGGTTTTTACCGGATTTTTCTATCTTTAAGGAAGCCTATATAAGGAGCCTTATCCCTTGATCAAAGGAGAACCTCATATGCTCAAGAACCCTAGAGATCTAGAAAACACAGCCTCCTCACTCTCTCTCACGTTTTCCAACACCCGGCCACCCAAATCATACCGAAAATCCCCCAAAATCACCATCTAAACACGTTTTCCAACCCCCAAAGCATCAATAGTCATCAAAACCCCACAAAAACACCACCAAAACGTGAAGAACAGCAAGAACAACCAACAACCAGAAGCTTGGTTCGAAATCCTTTCGGGTCTGCCATCAACGAAGCACTCGACGAATCCCGGTGTGAAGAATCACCTTGAATTCGAAGGTAAATCAGGTTGCAACTCTACTTTTCTAATTCCCCACGACCTTATTAACTCTCTGTCAAATTTTGGGCTCAAACTAACCTTCGTACGCTTCTTTATCGCTGTTTGTTTAAGCTTCTGTCCAATAACTTGTTTACTAAGTTTTGTGCTTAATTCGAACTCAAATTGAAAACTTTCAATCACTAACGTCTGTACATCTTTCAGGCTACACACCCATAAAATTTGAGTCAAAAACACCTTCGGGAACAGCCTTAACGCCGCCGTCCGAGGGCGGTCCGCACCCACGGACGTCATGTCCGGGGTCCCGGACTCCTTGTTCGTAAGCCCGGACGCCCACGGACGGCGGCGAGATTTTTAAATTTTAAAAAATTAGGTTTTCTAATAATGTCCGGGCCCACGGACGGCCTGTCCGTGGCCCCGGACTTTACAGTTTCTGTTTTCTGTTTAATTCGACTTTTATGTTCACATAGGTTAACTAGGGTCCGTGGGTTCGGACATTAGGTCCGTAGCCACGGACGGAAACAAAATTTGACCTAATTCTGCCTCTGAAACCCTAGTTTAGGAATCTTTAATTTTATTTATTTTATTTCTGTCAAAAAAATGCTAAAAAACACAAAAAAACAGAAGCTCGCGCACTTAAGTTAAAACGACTCGTAATAAGCGTAATTAAACTAAGTAGAGGAAAAAACGACTTCTAAGGGTAATGAAAGTAATTGAACCCTAATTAAGTCGAATATCAAGCCCCGAACCCGAACTCTCCTTTCCTAATTTAATCTAGGTCAAAATTAGTGGGGCGACTCATAATAGGTTCCAGTGAGCTAGCTTAGGTTTAATAATTATTGTTATATGACATAGTTATTAATCTTAGGTTATAAGTGGACCTAAAACCCGATTAGATCCTAATCAACTTAATCCACAGGATAGGGTTTAAAATCGAGGCTCACAGACTGGCGACTCTGCTGGGGACAAACTTCTTAATTTTAACTTGTTTAATTTTAAGAAAGAGGGCTTAACTCAAAATTGTTTATTTATGGCTTTATTACTTTGTTTGTTTACTTTTGTGTGCACTTTAATTTCTGCACCTTTGCATCATATGAGAGCGAGGGTCCACACGAACCGATTTCACCCCGGGACCCGTTTGAGGGTCCCCTGTCAGGGACTCACACTTTTAGGTGATGTGAATAAGCGGGGGAAAAGAGGAGGGTGTCGTCTAACCACACCCCCTTAATACCTGGGCTTTAGCCCCAAGCGTTTCCTGGCAGTGCCCTTACCTAGCCCCTTGTTTGGTCAGTCAAAGACCGACCATAGACGCACACCTTCAGGTGATGTGAAAAGAGTGGGGAAGCCCAAAGGGAATAGCGTGCAAGCCCTATTCCTTTTTGGTGACCTGGGCCCGCGCCCCACCCAAGCACCTCTCCGGATCGATCCATACCCGGTTTGATTTAAACGTCTAGTGAGGACATGTTGAATTTGTGTGGGCCTTGTTTGCTTGTATGATCGGCCCACTACCCAACCTAGAGATTGATAGGAACTTTTCCTACATCAACTCAGCCCAACTCGATATCGCGGCTTTATTGTTTGCGGCCAAAGGCCTTGCTTGATTAGAAGTGTGAGTTATTTGCTCGGGCTTCAGCCCAAAAGTTTAGATTTAGGTGATTTCTCTTTCAGCCTAATTTGAATTATCAATTTAGTTCTAGGCCTATGAAAAGCCAATCTACCTAAAGCAGTCCATAAGACATGAAAATCAATCAGGTTTTTCCATTTCGGCCCAAGGCCCATTCTAGTCTAGGTGAACTTTTGTTTGGGCCCTGGCCCAAAGCCCTAGATCTAAGTGTCATACCTTTTAGGCCCACTCAAACCATTTGTTTAGGTTTCAACTCACTCGAATTCAAGATAATTTTCATAACTCATTCATTCTAGTTTCTGGCCTCAAGGCCCAGGGACATCAAACAAGTCTTAGACTTCAAAGTTTCTCTCTCAGCCCAGTGGCCCATTCATAGTTCATATGGCTTCTTCAGCTTGTATGTATCACTTCCAGATTAAGGGCCTTCAGGCCCACACATCCATTCTAGTCTAGAAGTCCCTCAGGCCCATATGTCTTACTTCTAGCCCAAACACTTTCCGGCCCAAGCACCACAATCCCTAATCATTTCGGCCCAAGTGCCACATTCTCAAACAACATTCCAGCCCACAAGCGCCACATCCTCAAACACTCTTTGGCCTAAGCACCGTACTTTCAAACACTCTGGCCCAACGCCACATCTTCCCAACATTCCGGCCCAAGCGGCACATCTTCACAACAATCCGGCCATAGTGCCAATCTCACAACACATTCCGGCCCAAGTGCCAACCCACTTATGAATCATCATGGCCTGTGTGCCTCACCTTCAATTCATCCAGGCCGAGTGCCTATCCACATCCATGAAGTCATCCAGGCCCGAGTGCCAATCCACATTCGTGAAACCGTTTCAAGCCATGTACCTCACATTCAGGCCCAAGTGCCTCGTGCGCAACTTATAGACGTTCCTAGTTCAGACTCTTTCACGGAGCCCACACAGAGTCCAAGAAGAGGACAGTCACGGTCATCTTAGCGACATCCTGGCAGTCAAGAGCTGGGTCTTCAGCATGCCGACATCAGACAGTTCAGCAGAGCTCGAATTCAATGGAAAGTTTAGGGTTCCCATGCATTCTACTGCATAACTTGTTAAAACATTCATCTTTCAAGTGCATCGTTCAAAGTTTTCAAAGAATGATCGTTTTCAAACCACCAATAAGAAGTATCGATTTTTCATCTTCTTCCTCATGTTCACAAATGGATGACTTTTTCGAGTCTAAAGGGTAACAAAAAAAAAGATTTTGTTCACACAAGTTTCTTTTGAGAAAATGGTTCATGAAATAATTATTTCCCGACAATGGCATGCAAAGACTTGTATTTTGTTTCCGAAATTTTGAACATGCCCTTCTAAGTCCCACAGTCCATTCCAAAATATCCACAAGGCATTCCAAAATTCACATCTGTTTAAGTGTTATCATAAACCCCAGGTCAATACTGGGGGCAATCTGAGTTCAGGATCGTCATTTAATCTTCGTTGTTAAGCGTGTGAAACTAGTCTCTAAGTGAAATTCGCGAAAGTGTCTTGAGCGGAAAAACCATGAGTGAACGAGCGTGTCATTTTTACACGACTCCGGTGAGACCAATACAAAGGAAAAGGTAAATGGCATAACTCCGACCGAAGGAGATAATTTGTAAATTTACTCTTAGACCTGCGAAAAGTAACAAAGAGCGGATACACAACTATCAGGAATGACGAAGCACCTAGGACAGCGCCACATAGCCAAAAGCTTGTAAACCTGTCATTAACCCTAGGCACCCCGCTGAGCCTTTCATATATCCCTTTTGATATTACGAGCTCCACAAAATAACCCCGCCAATGATGAATGTCCGACCCGGTGACCAAAGGAAGCGAGGAACCCGACTCTCAGATAACATTCTCATCAGTCCAAAGAAGCGATGCCGCTATCAGCATGACAAAGTGATCCGCAAATGGTCCCAGAGTGACACAGGATCCAAAGAGCTCACATCAAAACAACTCTCAAAGCCCAAAACCGGGAAACACAAGAACCCCGAAGGCAGAGTCAATAAAGGATAAAACGAAAAGGCAAACCCGAAGTGCCTCGAAGAAATCCAGATGACGAAAAGAGAAATGGTGTATAGGAAAGCTTCAAAAGTCCAAGTCCAGAAGCTCAAAAACAACGTCAACATGAAGCAGCCAAATTACCTCAAAGACAAGGAAGATAGTTTTGGGAGAAAACGCAAGTTGCAGCTTTGGTCACCCATTTAAGCTCCACATACCTCAAACATCCCTCCATGGTCCCGTTGTCTTTCATCACACCCATGGCCACGTTATAAGCTTTAAAGACTTTTGACTTGATAGTTGTGTGTCCAATCACGTGAAAGTAACAGATCAAAAGCGTAAATTCATCAAATATCGAATTCAATGGTCTAGAAGTTGTGACCATAGGTGAGGAACGAGTGCAAACACCAAACACGCCGAGTGTAGTTTAGGAAGCACCACATAAAAATATAAGCCTTGACCCTATGAGTACGAGACTCGTTCGCCATTTAATAAAAGAAATACTGGGACAATCGATCGGACGATCGATTGCTATGAACTCTAGCTCAGATTGTCTTAAGGGAAAATACTGGGGGCAATTGTTGGTTCCAACAATTGCTATGACAACACGATTGGAACCAGAGCTCAAACATCACCACCACCATTCCTACACAGGCCCACGAAAGCCCTTACCTCCACGTCAAACACCTCAGGCCACATAAGCCCTTACTTTCACACCGTACACCTCACAAGCCAAAACCACTACAAGCCCTCATAGCCCTTACCTTTACATCAACACCATTACCCCACCGATGGCATGTTCATCTCCTAGGAGATAAATTACAAGTCCGAAATCTATGGTCAGGAAATGATAATTTCACTTTCCTTTTTCAGCAGAGTCTTTCTCAAGCATTGCCATGTTTGGCACAACTTTCAACAGTTCCTTGTTTTGGGCAAGCTTCCAACAAACACTCTAGTTGCATTCTACATAACACCTCAACATTGCCATGTTTGGCACCTTTTCTAACAAATTCCTGTTTTGAACGAGTATCTTTCATATATTTTTGATTGCATACATCTTATCATCATTGCCATGTTTGGCACTCCAGTGATCAGTTTTTATCATTTGCACGAGACCATTATCGTCCTAACTTATTTTAGTTCGAGACCCAGAATCAATGCGAGATCCAGCTTTTTCATCTTCCAGTACGAGACTTCAGTGCGAGACCATGCATCTTCATCAGTGCGAGACCCATCTCTTCATCAGTGCGAGACCCATCACCTTCATCAGTGCGAGACCGAGTGTCATCATCCAGTGCGAGACCAGTACGAGACCTAGTATCATCTTCAGTGCGAGACAAGTACGAGACAGAGCGTGATCTAAGTTGGCGGGGCAGAGGCAATAAGTCCCCATCTTCATGTCAACTTCTTGGGAGAAACAACTAGTGGGCAGTGGCAATAAGTCCCCTTGGTAGTCTAGAAGTTATCCCAGCACCCCAGTTGGTGGGCAGAGGCAATAAGTCCCCATAGTATACCAACAAGGAGCATTAGAACGGGTTTCGGTCCCCAGAAGCATCCGAACGTCATTTTCATATCATCCATATCATTTGCATCATTTTCATCATCCACATTTGCATTTGCATCATTTTCATCATCTACATTTGCATCACTTTCATTTGCATCATCTTCATATCATCCATCTGCATTATCCAGGCGCGTCACAAGACCTGGCGACAGAAAAGTTGGCGAGGTGATGGCAATAAATCCTCTTGCGATGTCAACTTATTTTGGGATCAACGAATGGTGGGCGATGGCAATAAGTCCCCAGGGTTTTTACCAGGAGTTATCCCTGCACACCGGCTTGGGGGGCGATGGCAATAAGTCCACATTGGGTCCAGCCAGGAGCATTGGAACGGGTTCCGGTCCCCAGAAGCATCCGAGCATCATCAACATTCTTGCATTTATACAGTACTTCATCTTTTAGGTTGTCAACGCCTTAGAATCGCTTGACATTACTTCATCTTTTAGGTTGTCAACGCCTTAGAATCGCTTGACATTACTTCATCCTTTAGGTTGTCAACGCCTTAGAATCGCTTGACATTACTTCATCTTTTAGGTTGTCAACGCCTTAGAATCGCTTGACATTACTTCATCTTTTGGGTTGTCAACGCCTTAGAATCGCTTGACATTACTTCATCCTTTAGGTTGTCAACGCCTTAGAATCGCTTGACATTACTTCATCTTTTTGGTGGTCAACGCCTTAGAATCGCTTGACATTACTCCATTTTCATCATTTTAGGTAGTCAACGCCTTAGAATAGCTTGACATCATTTTCATCACCTTAGGTAGTCAGCGCCTTAGAATAGCTCGACACAACTTGCTAGATTTCAAATGGCATACGAGGTCTTTTAGGATCCAAAATTTTGGGGTACCACTCAAGCAGCAACTAGTCTTTTCATCTTTATTACAAAGCCTAGTTGACGGGGGGCAATCTGTTATACCCAAAATTTCAACCCCCCGGGAAGAAAGTCTCTACTAATAGGCTAGTAGCAAGGGTTCCCAGTTCGATCGGCACGTTTCAGAGTACTAGGGACAGCTTAGTCATCTCCAGGGGCATTTTCGTAATTTTTCAAGGCTCCTAAGCCCCCTATAGGCTTTCTCTCTCCTCCAAATAAGGGTCAAATCAACTCAAAATGCTTTGAAATTTTAACCCATGATAGAGGATGACATTTTAAGCACAATGGCGTTGGAATTTTGATTTTTCAAATTTCCAATAATTTTCTAGCAATTTCTGATTGAATCTGATGAGAAATTGAATTTAAAAATATTCCAATATCCAAAAAATTCGATTCCACTTTATAAAAATCAGAAATATCATCCTTTACCCATGTGTAAAATTTCATAATCAAATTCTTTTTGGAAGCCCTCAAGCTAAAACGTCGGTAAATCTCGGTTTTTACCGGATTTTTTCTATCTTTAAGGAAGCCTATATAAGGAGCCTTATCCCTTGATCAAAGGAGAACCTCATATGCTCAAGAACCCTAGAGAATCTAGAAAACACAGCCTCCTCACTCTCTCTCACGTTTTCCAACACCCGGCCACCCAAATCATACCGAAAATCCCCCGAAATCACCATCTAAACACGTTTTCCAACCCCCAAAGCATCAATAGTCATCAAAACCCCACAAAAACACCACCAAAACGTGAAGAACAGCAAGAACAACCAACAACCAGAAGCTTGGTTCGAAATCCTTTCGGGTCTGCCATCAACGAAGCACTCGACGAATCCCGGTGTGAAGAATCACCTTGAATTCGAAGGTAAAACAGGTTGCAACTCTACTTTTCTAATTCCCCACGACCTTATTAACTCTCTGTCAAATTTTGGGCTCAAACTAACCTTCGTACGCTTCTGTATCGCTGTTTGTTTAAGCTTCTGTCCAATAACTTGTTTACTAAGTTTCGTGCTTAATTCGAACTCAAATTGAAAACTTTCAATCACTAACGTCTTGTACATCTTTCAGGCTACACACCCATAAAATTTGAGTCAAAAACACCTTCGGGAACAGCCTTAACGCCGCCGTCCGAGGGCGGTCCGCACCCACGGACGTCATGTCCGGGGTCCCGGACTCCTTGTCCGTAAGCCCGGACGCCCACGGACGGCGGCGAGATTTTTAAATTTTAAAAAATTAGGTTTTTCTAATAATGTCCGGTCCCACGGACGGCCTGTCCATGGCCCCGGACTTTACAGTTTTCTGTTTTCTGTTTAATTCGACTTTTATGTTCGCATAGGTTAACTAGGGTCCGTGGGTTCGGACATTAGGTCCGTAGCCACGGACGGAAACAAAATTTGACCTAATTCTGCCTCTGAAACCCTAGTTTAGGAATCTTTAATTTTATTTTAATTTTCTGTCAAAAAATGCTAAAAAACACAAAAAAACAGAAGCTCGCGCACTTAAGTTAAAACGACTCGTAATAAGCCGTAATTAAACTAAGTAGAGGAAAAACGACTTCTAAGGGTAATGAAAGTAATTGAACCCTAATTAAGTCGAATATCAAGCCCCCGAACCCGAACTCTCCTTTCCTAATTTAATCTAGGTCAAAATTAGGTGGCGACTCATAATAGGTTCCAGTGAGCTAGCTTAGGTTTTAATAATTATTGTTATATGACATAGTTATTAATCTTAGGTTATAAGTGGACCTAAAACCCGATTAGATCCTAACCAACTTAATCCACATAGGATAGGGTTTAAAATCGAGGCTCACACACCGTCCATCTGAGGGACGTGGAGAGTGCGCTCAAGCGCAAGGCCATGAGCGAGGGCCAAGGCACGCAAGGGCAAGGGGGAGGAAAGAAGAAGAAGCCATACCCGTAGTCCCAGAAAGGACAGCAACAGGGTGGCGAGGGCCAGACCCAGACCACCACTGCTGACGAGCCTCTGCAGCTCACCTACGCGTATGCGGCCAAGCCCTTACGCTCTTACCCACCCAAGGGTAATTAATAAATTTCAACACCGAAATCTAGTGTGTGTTATTAACTTGTGAAGTATGTACTGAGTGTGTGATGTGTTAGCAGCTAGCACGGGCTCTGGACCGGAGCGCCACTACTATTGTAAGTGGTGTAACGGAGACCACCCCGGCAAGGACTGCTGCAGAATGTTATTTCTGAGTGGTTAGAGTGGTATAAAATTAAAAGAAAAGAAATTAAAAACTCAAATTATAAACGTCGGGCTGCAAACAATTCCCGGTCGTAGTAGTAAAACAAGTGTCGTATCCACAGGGAGATTGTTCAATTTACCCTAGTCTTGGTAGTTACTTAAAAACTGTCAAAAGGGGTTTAGCCGGAGGCAAGCTTGATTTGTTGTTAAATTAATACAGAAATAATAAAAACAGTTAAAAGGTGAATTAATTGATGTGGATGGAAAAATGTATCCTAGGATAGCGGGGGAATTTCCTAAATTACTTAAACATATTTATAACCTTGTCTCAATTATTTATTGCCTATTAGAGTTAATAATTGTCAGTTACGAACTCTTAATAAAAGCCTTAATATTTTCCTGCTCAGTCCGGAGTGTAAATATCAAGATTAATTCCTTTGTGGTACCTAGACTATCTCAAAATCATATGTTGATAATTACCAAATAAATGCAGTCGTTTGTCGCGCAAAACATTTAGCAATATTAGTTGAAAGGAATTAAAACAAGTTAAATGAGAGAGACAGGTGATAAATATTAATTTACGTAATATTAGAAATCAAACCCCCATCCTAGGATACTAAAGAAAATTACTCAGACATTAACGGAGATAAGAAGATTACACAGATAGATTTTGACATTAATTCAGAGGAAGAATTGGTCTGTTCTCCTCTCACTGCTGCTCTTCTATTTCTTTTGTTACTGCGTGAGTGTGGAATGATGTGGTGATACGGGAGGAAATATAAGTGGAAGCGAATGGTTTCTTCAGACTCCCGTCGTGCGTGGTGTGTGCTTTTTTAGTTTAAGGTGGTGAGTTTATATAGAGGTTTAGCTCCGTACTAATTTGATTGCAGATGAAGAGGAGAGTTGATTGCTTCATTGATTGAGCAGGGGACAGAGATCAACGCGTGATGGGGTAGATGGATAAGCTGCAGAGACAGTGGGCGAGTTGCAGAAGTCGGCGAAGGTAAGTTGCAGACGGCGCGCGAAGAAGAAAACTGTTTCGGGCACGATTTACTCTTGTCCGCCTGTTGTCCGCCTGTGGAACCGCATAATACAAGGCGGTTTGAGTCTTGTCCGCCTAGGAACCGCCTGTGGAACCGCCCTATATGAGGCGGTTGTGATTGTGGTGGCCGCATGTAGAACCGCCCTATATGAGGCGGTTGTGATTGTGGTGGCCGCCTGTAGAACCGCCCAATATGAGGCGGTTGTGATTGTGGTGGCCGCCTGTAGAACCGCCCAATATGAGGCGGTTGTGATTTGTTGTCGTGACTTATTTCTTCCAACTTCGACTGGCTCTAGATTATTCGTTTGGACTCTGTTTTCTGAGCCGTTTGCGTCTACGCGTTCGCCTCTTTGTCTACTTCACTCCCGGCTTGGTTTTCCTCATGTTTAAACCAATAATTTTGTGAGATAAACAATAAAACATAAACTAGAGGAAAACTAACCGAAGTGGAGAAATGAGCAAGAAAAGTGCTAATATTATACATGAAATACACCTAAATAACATGCTCATTTGGACACTTATCACACCCCCACACTTATCTTTTTGCTTTTCCTCAAGCAAAACCATGTACCCAAACAAGTACGGAATGCTCAATACTAACAAATATTATTATGAAGGGTAGGATAAAGAAGTCAATAGTACATGATCTTAAACTTTTAGAGGAGTGTGATCCATCACCTACTGGTGGCATAGGTGTACTCAGGGCAAAAATAAAAATTAGAGTTTCGGGGTATGATCCGGAGTACTTCAATGCTTCTTGATTTGGTGACTTTGAGAACTTTTACCATGGCCAACTTCTCTCAAGAATGGGCATTGAGGAGAAAACAAAAGGAAATAGATTATGCATTTGTTTCACTTTTGCATAAGAGATGAGAAGATAATATGTAGGCATTAAGCCTTCGTTTTAAGAACACTCAACTCTCTTGTTGGTTACCAATGGTGTCTCGCAAGTCCCTTATTATTTTTTTTTTTTTTTTACAGAGAAGCACCCCTTAGCAATCCCTAAGAAAGAAGACAGAAAGAACCCCTGAGCAATAAAAATCCAACCATTTCAGATCATTTGGTCACACCGCATAAAAATGCTCCTCAAAAGTAATCAAAATTTTAAAATTTTGTACATTTTTGTACATTATACCATTATCCCACAATTCATAACAATATTTATTCTAAAGAGAACAACCTACATAAAGGGTTCACGATATTGAATTTGAACAAACGCAAGATAAGCAGAGAGATTAAGCATTTAAGCATAAAATGTCACCGAAAAGGGCACACTCCCCCACACTTAAATTGAACAATGTCCTCATTGTTCACCAGAAAAACAAGGGAAAGTTTAGAAGGCCTTTTCGGTAAGTAGATAAAATAGAGAGAACACGAAGCTCACAATATTCATTTAAGCACATAAACTCTCCTCTGCATATTTATTTAAATAAAAGCATAATTTAAAGAAACTGGTACTCCCCTGATTTATTTTTGCTAGTGTTTGGACTTCCCCCACACTTGAGCTTCAGCCTCAAGTAGCGTAGCTTGGTTGCGGTGTAGACATGAAATTGCACCTGCATAAACACTAGAAGCAACCATACTATAAACGGGGTTAAAATTAGCAAAAATAAAATTGAAGAGATCTGAAAATTAAAAGCATAAAAGCATATAAAGATAAGTTCGTCCGGGTTGCCTCCCGGAAAGCTGCCCTTCTTTAACGTCTTTAGCTAGACGCTTTTTCGTTAGATCGATCCTGGGGGGTGGTTATGAGGAGTAGATCCAAAGCATGACTCGATGGTTTTTTTGAGAGTCCACCTGGATGCATGTTTTCTTTTCTTATCCCGCTCTTCGTCCGGGATTGGTGGTGGTATCTCTGTAATAGACATGCCGTCTGGAAGGGTGATAAACAGAAGTGGGGATGATGATGATTGAGTATCCCTCACAAACTTGAGATCTTTGGATTTGTTATCTGGGGATCTTCCTGATGCAAACTCCATCTTTTCGTTGTAAGCTTGAAGGGTGATTTTCCCCTGGGCTACCCAAATGTGCACATCGGCTGTGGCAAGGAATGGTCGTCCAAGGATGAGAGGTGTAGTGGAGTTCTCTTCGATGTCTAGAATGACAAAATCGCATGGGAAGTATAAGTGCTCCACTTTAATGATAACATCCTCCACCACTCCGCTTGGGTATGTTACCGAACCATCTGCCAGTTGCAGGGTCATCTAGTCTTTTTCATCTCTCCAATTCCCAGCTTTTTGAAAGTGGAGAGGGGCATCAAATTAATGGAGGCACCCAGATCGCATAGGAGTATGGAAATGAGGTGCTACCAATTGTGACTGGAATAGTGAAGCTGCCCGGATCATTGCATTTTGATGGTAGTGGTTTTTGTAGAGTAGCTGAGCAAGCTACATTGAGAGGTACCGTACCGACTTCGGCCAATTTAGTTTTGTTGGATATGAGGTGTTTGAGGAATTTGGCATAGTTTGGCATTTTGGCAATGAGGTCTACAAACTGTATATTGACGTTTAGTTGCTTCAGCATTGCTAGAAACTTACCATATTCATTATCCAATTTCTGCTTCTGGAGTCGGCGAGGAAATGGTATAGGCGGTTCTTGTGAAGGAGGTTCTGAAGCTGGTGGAATAGTGAGGACGCTTGGAGATGTCTTTTCTGCTGGGAACTCAGCTTTTTCTTCACTATCCTCTTTGGATTCTTCTGATTGTTGCGGGATGGGAATCTCGTCGGTTTTCTTACCGCTTCTCAAGGTTATCGCCTTAACCTCTTCTCTTTCTTCAAATCGAGCTTTCATTTCATAACCGGCTACCAAGTTCTCAGGTAGGTATTCTCAGATTGAATGCGATTTTTATAGACTTTGGCGGTGCTTTCAAGTTCAGCTACATTCCTTTTGGAAGTTCGATTGCTACAACCCACTCTTGGAGGGAAGGGTGTAGTTCTGGAACTTTAGCTGTTTTAGCCACCTCCGTCTTTTCTTCATCGTGCTCCTTCACATAGATGCACTTGGCTTGCTCTCTTGGATTTGGTTCATTTTGGCTGGGGAGAGCCCCTGGCGGTCTTCGAGCAAGATGTTCTGCAAGTTGATTGAATTTTCCTTCGATTTTCTGGTTGAAGGCTTCTTGCGAGAAGCTGGTTCTGAGTTATGGACATGAATCCCTTCATCATCTCTTTGAGTTCTGCATTTGGATCAGAAGAGGATGATGATGGTTGTTGTTGTTGTTGTTGTTGTTGTTGTTGTTGGAAACCTGGAGGGGCACCTTGTGCTCTGTAACCCATATTAGAGTTTGGTTGGGGTCGGTTCCCCTGATAGTTGGAATTGTTGTTCTGCCCTCCTTGGTTTTGATCATTATTTTTCCATGAGAAATTCGGGTGATTTCTCCATGGATAGTTGTTGTTGATGTTATTGTTGTAGGAATTACCGGGACGGTTTCCTATGAAATTCACATCTTCGTAGTGGTTTTTACCTTCGCACTGATGAGTTTCATGAGGACCGGCGCATATGACACATCCTTCTGTAGGTGGAGCTGGTGGTGAACTTGTAGGTGGGGAAGCTATTGTCTTTACGATTTCGTTTTGTGATGTTGTTAGCTTTTCCACCATCTTTGCAAGGGACGAGATCTGAGCCATAAATGATCTGTAGGCTCAACATGGAGTAGGCCTGCTGCTCGTGGCGTTCGTTCCTTTGGATCTCGTCCACTGTCTTGTATTGCTCGTCATGGTTTCGAGAAGATCCATTCCTTCTTTAGGAGATTTCATCATGAAACTTCCTCCTGCAGAGGAATTGACGAGTAGTCGGTTCCCATCATCCAGACCGTTGAAGAATGACAGGCAGAGGGATTGATCGTCAAGACCATGGTGGGAACATTTCATTAGCATATCTTTAATCTGTCCCATGCGTCGTACAACGTTTCTCCCGGCTCTTGACAGAAAGTGTTGATCTCACCATCAATTGCCTCGTTCTACTGGTTGGGTAGTATTTGGCAAGGAATTTTTGGGCCATTTGAAGCCATGTGGTGATTGATCGGGAGGGAAGGCTTCGGTACCACCGGTTTGCTGAATCCGACAACGAGTGAGGAAATAGTTGTAGATGGATTCTTTCTTTGACGATGCCGGTTTGACTAAAGGAATTGCAGAAGTCTAGGAAGAGATTCAGATGATTTGGGGCTTCATCTGGGTTCGCTCCACTAAACTTGCCTAGATCCCGGACGGCGGTGATGTAGTGGGTTTTGAAAACCCATCGTCCGGCTTCTTCTGGTGTTAGTTCGGGGAGAACTATAGCTGATGCTCTTCCTTCGGTGTTAGGTTGGTGATAATCAGATAGGGCACGGTGTTCTGGTTGAATTGCATGGTCCATTTCATTTATAACTTCGTTATTGGCCATGGCTTGGTTTCTCAGGTTTCTCTGCGCTTGAAATAAAGTACGCTCGGGTTCGGGGCTCGGACTGATTGGTGGAGAGCCTCGGGTTCGAGTGTTTGGCATGCACAGAAGATAACTTGTGGTTTGAGAAGCTGCAAAATTAGATAGTAAATAAAATAAGAAAGACAGAAATATTGGTTAGGCTGATAAACGTTAGGAGTTAGTGTACTGGAAATTATAAGTTAGTAGTTAGTATACAATGGAAATGAAATGTTAAGGACAATGGAAAGAAAGGACAATGGAACGAAATGACAGGAAATTTAAAGTTAGTAGTTAGAGACAATGGAAAGAAAGGACAATGGAACGAAATGACAATGGAACGAAATGACAATGGAACGAAATGACAATAATATTAAGAAGTTAGGAGTTAGATGTCCAAAGTCCGAAGTCAAATGTCCAAGTCAGGTCAGAAGTCCGATGTCCAATTCAGATTATAAGTCCGATGTCCAAGGTTAGATTATTAACAAGATAATATTGACAGTTTATTATAATAAAACAGGTGAACTACCGGAAACTAGGGAAATTGATGGAATCAATCTCCCCGGCAACGGCGCCAATTTGCAGATGTTATTTCTGAGTGGTTAAAGAGTGTATAAAATTAAAAGAAAGAAATTAAAAACTCAAATTATAAACGTCGGGCTGCAAACAATTCCCGGTCGTAGTAGTATAACGAGTGTCGTATCCACAGGGAGATTGTTCAATTTACCCTAGTCTTGGTAGTTACTTAAAAACTGTAAAAAGGGGTTTAGCCGGAGGCAAGCTTGATTTGTTGTTAAATTAATACAGAAATAATAAAAACAGTTAAAAGGTGAATTAATTGATGTGGATGGAAAAATGTATCCTAGGATAGCGGGGGAATTTCCTAAATTACTTAAACATATTTATAACCTTGTCTCAATTATTTATTGCCTATTAGAGTTAATAATTGTCAGTTACGAACTCTTAATAAAAGCCTTAATATTTTCCTGCTCAGTCCGGAGTGTAAATATCAAGATTAATTCCTTTGTGGTACCTAGACTATCTCAAAATCATATGTTGATAGTTACCAAATAAATGCAGTCGTTTGTCGCGCAAAACATTTAGCAATATTAGTTGAAAGGAATTAAAACAAGTTAAATGAGAGAAACAGGTGATAAATATTAATTACGTAATATTAGAAATCAAACCCCCATCCTAGGATACAAAAGAAAATTACTCAGACATTAACGGAGATAAGAAGATTACACAGATAGATTTTGACATTAATTCAGAGGAAGAACTGGTCTGTTCTCCTCTCACTGCTGCTCTTCTATTTCTTTTGTTACTGCGTGAGTGTGGAATGATGTGGTGATACGGGAGGAAATATAAGTGGAAGCGAATGGTTTCTTCAGACTCCCGTCGTGCGTGGTGTGTGTTTTTTAGTTAAGGTGGTGAGTTTATATAGAGGTTTAGCTCCGTACTAATTTGATTGCAGATGAAGAGGAGAGTTGATTGCTTCATTGATTGAGCAGGGGACAGAGATCAACGCGTGATGGGGTAGATGGATAAGCTGCAGAGACAGTGGGCGAGTTGCAGAAGTCGGCGAAGGTAAGTTGCAGACGGCGCGCGAAGAAGAAACTGTTTCGGGCGCGATTTACTCTTGTCCGCCTGTTGTCCGCCTGTGGAACCGCATAATACAAGGCGGTTTGAGTCTTGTCCGCCTAGGAACCGCCTGTGGAACGCCCTATATGAGGCGGTGGGGGTGGTGGTGGGGTGGTATATGAGGCGGTGTGATTGTGGGGCTGTAGAGTTTTTGGCGGGTTTGATTATGGTGGCCGCCTGTAGAACCGCCCAATATGAGGCGGTTGTGATTTGTTGTCGTGACTTATTTCTTCCAACTTCGACTGGCTCTAGATTATTCGTTTGGACTCCGTTTTCTGAGCCGTTTGCGTCTACGCGTTCGTCTCTTTGTCTACTTCACTCCTGGCTTGGTTTTCCTCATGTTTAAACCAATAATTTTGTGAGATAAACAATAAAACATAAACTAGAGGAAAACTAACCGAAGTGGAGAAATGAGCAAGAAAAGTGCTAATATTATACATGAAATACACCTAAATAACATGCTCATTTGGACACTTATCAACTGCAAGGGTAATGATGTGCAGTGCCGATACTGCAAAAAGATGGGGCACCGCGACTATGAGTGCTGGCAGAACCCGAACAGTAGAAACTACAGGCCCAAGGGGCAATGGAAGGGTAAGGCCACCGCGACCACCGATGGCCCGAAGACGGCAAATCAGCCACCCCCGGATCAGAGGTACACAGATTCCCAGAAGGGGAAGGGGTCGGGACCTAGCAAGGCCACCCTGCATGTGGTGGACCGGTCTGAGGCGCCAGGGCCCTCTTCTAGACCAGGTACCGCCTAAACTATTGAGTGAAATAAGTGATTGCATACCGCATTTCATGCATGTGTGTGTTAGTGAGTCCAATTGTACTACCATGTGAGTAAAGAATTAAAGCATAATGTGAGAACACCTAATTAGGTAATTTGAAAACTTAGGAACCTTCAATATTTGTTATCCAATCCCACCCACACCAAACCCTGAAGAAACCACCATCAACATCACCGACTTTCCAATGGAGCAATGTCAGGTTATCCAGCCAGGTATGATACTTTTAAATGGATACCTGACACCGGAAGCACAAATACACATCATCCGACAATGCGACCAACTGGGAGCAAAACCTGGAGGTTTCTACATGCCTGAATACCCGAGCGGATCAAGAATGAAATTGAAGATGATGTGCATGGGTAAGGACTGGAACCCTTACACCAAGACATATCAAGAAGTGCGAGCTGAAGATTGAGCAATTGTACCAAGTATACCCGAGAAGTTCCTTGCGGTTGTTAGCCACGCCGTGGGAATTGCTCAACAAGTTGAAGCGGATTCAATTCCAAGCGTTAAAGCGGATTTATGTATTGCAAACTTCTACCAGAAAGGTGGACGATTAGGTTTACACCAAGATAAGGATGAGTCACCCGAGTCTCTAAGTAAGGGAGTACCCATGGTGTCTTGGTCCATTGGTGATACCGCAATGTTTGTGTATGGCGAGCAGAAGCGTGCTGATCTCGCAAAGAAGCTAGTGTTGAAATCAGGAGATGTGTTAATCATGGGTGGGCAGTCAAGGATGCTATACCATGGCATCAAGAAGATCAACCTGAATACCGCACCATCGGCAGTGATCAATGCCACACACATGAAACCCGGACGTTTGAATTTGACCTTCAGACAGTTTTAAAGCCTTGTATAAGTATGTGATGTGTTGAACCAGTGTATGTTAAGGATGTTGTAAGTGTTAATTATGGCGATGGTATAAGCCGACGAATGTTGTAAAAAGAGTGTGTTAATGAATAAAGTGGAGTTGTTTGAAGCATGTCAACCGTGTTGTTACCAATACTTATTAGTTTGCCAATGAATTAGGCTGTGCACTCGGAACGGGAGGTATACTGAGTGTCTGCAATGCGGCAGAAGCCGACAGGAGTGGCACAATCCTCACCGGTACCTTTCCAGTCAATGGCGTGGACGCTTCGATCTTGTTCGACTCCGGAGCCTCTCACACACTTATTTCGCTATCTTTTGCGAAGAGGCTGGGGTTAGATGGTGATGAGATGCCAAACTTCCTAGTCACTCTCCCGTCGAAAGAGCGGATCAGGTGTACCCGCTACCACCAAGATGTTGTTGTACGAATCAGAGGTGAAGAGTTTCCGATCGACTTGATAGAGTTCGACGGACTTGGTTTTGATGTGCTTGTCGGGATGAACTGGTTGGAGCGGTACAAGGGCAGAATCCTGTGTGCCGAGCATCGTCTGCTTCTTCGGAGTCCATCTTGGGTTACCATATCTTACCGCCAGAGGCCCAGGGAGCCTTCGACTTAGATCATCACCGCCATGTCTATGTGTCGTGAACTACGACGAGGGAATGATGTATACCTCTGCTATGTCCAGGACATAGAGAGAGACCCAGAGTTTAGTCCTGATGTGCCGGTAGTGTCGGAGTTTCCTGATGTATTTCCTAAGGAACTGCCAGGCATGCCGACAGCACGGGAAGTTGAGTTTGAGATCGATTTGGTTCCGGGCACCGGACCAATTGCGAAGGCGCCCTACCGTATGGCTCCAGCAGAGATGACAGAGCTCAAGGAGCAGCTAAGAGACCTACTCGACAAGGGATTTGTTCGCCCTAGCGTTTCACCATGGGGAGCGCCGGTCCTATTCGTGAAGAAGAAGGACGGTAGCCTCCGCCTGTGTATTGACTATCGAGAGCTGAATGCAGTTACGGTGAAGAACCGTTACCCTTTACCACGCATCGACGACTTATTTGATCAGTTAAGGGGAGCATCAGTATTCTCCAAGATAGATCTACGATCCGGATACCATCAGATTGCCATCCGTGACAGTGATATTGAGAAGACAACATTCAGAACAAGGTATGGACATTATGAGTTTACGGTTATGCCGTTTGGTTTATCCAATGCACCAGCCAAGTTCATGGACTTAATGAACCGCTTGTTCCAAGATCAGTTGGACAAGTCAGTGGTAGTCTTCATCGATGATATACTTGTGTACTCGAAATCGAGAGGTGAGCACGAAAGCCACCTGAGGAATGTGTTGCAAACATTGAGAAAGAATCAGTTATATGCTAAAATTTCAAAGTGTGAGTTTTGGTTGAACCAAGTATCCTTTCTTGGACATGTGATTTCTGAAGCCGGGATCGCGGTTGATCCGGCAAAGATTGATGCAGTGCGCACCTGGCCTAGGCCGAAGACAGTTACCGACATCAGGAGCTTCCTCGGTCTAGCAGGCTATTATAGGAGGTTTGTGAAGGACTTCTCCAGTGTCTTGAAGCCGATGACTTCCTTGATGAAGAAGGATGCACCATTCGAGTGGACAGTCGACTGTGAGAGTTCTTTCTAGAGTCTCAAGGATGCTCTGACATCTGCACCAGTCCTGACTTTACCAGACGGTCCAGATGGTTTTGAGGTCTATTGCGACGCATCAGGCAGAGGTATGGGTTGTGTGTTGATGCAGCACGGGAAGGTCGTAGCGTACGCCTCCCGACAGCTGAAGAAGCGTGAAGAGAACTACCCTACCCACGACTTAGAATTGGGGGCCATTGTCTTCGCACTGAAGATATGGCGACATCACTTGTATGGGGTAAGTGTGACGATTTATTCTAACCACAAGAGTTTAAAGTACTTGTTCACTCAGAAGGAGTTGAACATGAGACAAAGAAGGTGGGTCGAGTTTCTAAATGACTACGACATCAATCTGCAGTATAAAGAGGGTAAGGCAAATGTGGTAGCTGACGCATTGAGTCGCCAAGCACACTCTCTCCATTCGCTAGTCTCTCATACTGGCTTGGTTGAAGAGGTGCGGAGTGCTCAGATGACGGATCAGTACATGTTGGAGATTAGACAGAAGCTTATTGATGGCACATTCGAGGGTCAGAAGTACGACTTCAGACTCCATGATGATGACTTGATTAGGCTGAATGGCCGACTGTGTATTCCAAGGAGTAGCGTTGAGCTGAAGGAGCGCATACTGAGTGAATCCCACTGTTCTACGACTTCGATTCACCCCGGAGCTTCAAAAATGTATAAGAGTATGAAACGTTATTTTTGGTGGACTGGAATGAAAAAGGATGTGAATGATTATGTGTTGAGGTGTCTCACTTGTCAGAAGGTCAAGTTTGAGCACCGACGGCCTGGTGGTATGGTACAGCCAATGCCAGTGCCTGAGTGGAAGTTCCATGACATTTGTATGGACTTCGTAGTAGGGCTTCCGCCTACAAGGGGAGGTCTGAATATGATTTGGGTTGTTGTTGACCGACTGACCAAGGTGGCTCGATTCATACCGATGAAGGACACCTGGAAAGTGGCAAAACTAGCAGAGCTCTTTGATAGAGAGATTGTTCGGCACCATGGGGTACTGAAGACTATCGTGTATGACAGGGATACCAGATTCCTCTCCAGGTACTGGAAATCCACACGGGAAGCACTTGGTACCGAGCTGAAGCTAAGTACAGCGTTCCACCCACAGACAGATGGTCAGAGTGAGCGCACCATCCAGACACTTGAGGATATGTTACGTGCATGTGCACTTGATTTTCAGACCAGCTGGATTGATAAGTTACATCTGATCGAGTTTAGTTACAACAACAGTTACCATGCTTCGATAAAGATGTCTCCCTTCCAGGCTTTGTATGGTAGACCATGCCGCACGCCATTATGCTGGGATGAGTCGAGTGAGACGGTCATTATAGGACCAGAGTATCTAGAACAAGTTCAGGCAGAAGTTCGCCAGATCCGGGCTAACATGAAGGCAGCTCAGGATAGACAGAAGTCGTACGCGGATGTGCGCAGACGTGACCTGGAGTTCGCCGTGGGTGATCAAGTATTTTTGAGAGTATCCCCCATGAAGGGAGTGTTTCGTTTTGACAAGAAAGACAAGTTGAGCCTGAAATATGTGGGGCCTTATGTAGTGACGGAGCGGATCGGCCCGGTAGCTTACAGACTTGATTTACTCGCCGAGCTGGGCAAGGTACATGATGTATTTCATGTGTCCCAGTTGAAGAAATATATGTCTCATCCGTCTCATGTGCTTCAGCCTGAAAGGCTAACTTTAGAGCCGACCATGTGATCAGTGGAGACTCCAGTACGGATTCTGGACACTAAGACTCGAGACACTCGCCATAAGTCTGTGAGACTGGTGAAGGTTCTCTGGTCTAACCAAGACGTTGAGGAGGCCACTTGGGAGCTGGAAGATAAGATGAAGGTGAAGTACCCGTCATTGTTTACTTCTTAGCGTTTGTATGTATAGGGTACGGGGCGTACCCCTATTTAAGGGGGGTAGAGCCATTTCGGTTATGTGTGTGTACGACATGTATATGGATACATTGTCTGTGTTGTGTTGTCATGTTGTTACCCTATTATGTTACAGACCGCTGAGTCTGAATGATGTTGTGTTGTTATGTGGTTGGGACCTTGTGTCCGATGTTATGTAAGGATGTTGTTAATGTTGTTATGGAAGTATTGTTGATATGTGTTCCCGTGTTCTAATATTTAGGATATGTGGGAAGTATGAACTTTGGGGACAAAGTTCTTTTAAGGGGGTAGATTGAAATACCCCAAACCTAGTTATGTTGTTTAAACACTAAAATAAGGTGTGGTAAGACTAAAAGAGTCTTAGAAACATTAGTAAACAATTTAAACCATAGAAAACACAAATAAATGCCTTAAGGTCAATAAAGGCCAAAATGTGCTCTAAGCTTGGGATAAGCTTGGTTAAGACCTAATGAACTTACCAAGACCTCATTTGTATACTAATAAACATATTAAACCAATTACCAAAGAAAACCAAGCTTGAAAACAAGTTAAAACACAAAATGTGCTTTAAGGAGTCTTAAAGCACATTTTTGAAAAACTGTCTTGTAAATGAGTTTTGAATGACAAAATGTCCATCATTACTCTTTAATTAACATGTGTACTATATAGTATCACATTTGGAAGTCTATATCAATGGGAAATAAAAAATTTCATATCTATGTGCCTTGTTTTAGTGAATAGTAACAAAATAAGCAAGTTTATAACATAAGTTTATATAAGTAAGTTAAATGGTCAACAAAGACTAAAACACCCCTAGATGACAAATGGGGGCCGGTTTTTATGAGGTGAGTCACCACCTTGTAAGTTAACAAAATAAATAACAAAAGATAAAGCAAGTTACTATTTACTTTACTACTTAATATCTCTTAAAAGTGAACTTATCCTCACTTCTCATTTCCCTCCTCATTTCCCACGGTTCCAAGCTCTTTCTATCTCTTCTTCATTCTATTCTCCATTCACGGTTTTGCAATAGTACCACCACCATTCTTCATCTTCAACCTCTTGTAACTCCTAGCTCACTTTGCCAAATCAAAAACAGAGACCACCATTCTCTAAGTCTCATCAAGCTCTTCATTCCTATCTTCTCAAAATCCTAAGAGCTCCATTTCGGTGCCAAGAGGAATCACCATGGGAGGAGCTTGAGCTCATCTTTTCACATATTGTTGTTCTCCTTTGCTTCTAGGTAAGGAAACTCAAAGAAAAATAACATTTCCTTCATGTTTGTGTGTTGTCCGAAAATCACCATTGATGGTGTCCTTACCTTGCTTGTTTTAGCTTCATTTGAATCTTCCAAGGGCTTGGTGGAGTCCTCTCTTGCTACATATCCAAACTCTCTTTCCATTCCAAGGTAAAACAATCATCTTAATGCTTTAAAATAATATATGTACTAGGGTTTACAATGAGATGAAGCATAAAGCTTGTATACTCATTATATCATTTGTATAATGTTTAGAAGTTGACAAGCAACTAAAAGCCTTGCCAATTTAGTCAAGGAAACAAGAAAGAAGTTTATGAGGAAAAGAGGTAAATATGCTAACCTAATGTGGTTTAAACTCTTAGGATAAATGAGCTTATATTGCTTGTTAAAAATGATCTAAGGAGCCAATGGTGAATGACTTAGAAAAATGCTCTCAAGGGCTTAGTAAAAGGCATATGTATTGTTGGGTGTATTTGCAGGTCAAAGGCAAATGTATTGTGGAAGTTCAGTGTTTATGATTTATGCTTCTTAAGGGCCTAAGAGCCATGTTATTTAAGGGCCTAAGTGCCAAGCAATTTAATTATGCACTATATTGTGATGTGGTGCTAAATGATTGAAGTTTTGTGTATAAGAATGTGTTTGATGGATTTTGGTGTTCTTGGTTGTTTAATGGTGAAAACATTGTGTTTTGGTTTAGTAATGTTCTAGGAGAGTTCATGTCAAAATTTAGGTAGTAAACAAGAGTTCTAAGGGTTTAAATGAGTTTGGTAAGCTAGGAAATGTTTAGAATGGTTAAGTGTTCAACTAGTGGAAGAAACATGCATTAAGGTGTTTAAAGATATAAAAAGGGCTTAGGCAATGTTCTAGAGGATTTAGAATACAAAAGAATGTTTTGGGGCATTTCAAGATCATGGTGAGATTGTATTTAGGACTTGTGTATTGGGTGAAAAAGGGATGAAGTGATTTGTTGCATGGGAAGCTATAAACTTGTAAAGATGTTCAAGGAGTTGTTTAGGAAGAAAAGATGCTTGGGAGATGATGTTGTAGTGGTGAGGAAACATTATTGGCATAGTGGTTTATCATAGGTATGAAACACCACTTAGAAAACCAAGGAGAAAATATCATAAGTGTTAGGAATTTTGGTATGAAGTGAGTAAGTGTTTAAGGAGATAGAAATGAGTTTCATGGATGTTGTATGAGGGTGTAAGTGTACCAAATGATGTTAGAAAACATTAGGAGGCTTTATGAGAAGTTTGGTGAAGATTTAACAATTTTTGGACATGTTTTGGTGGCGTCCGACCCAGGGGTCCGAACCAAGTTTGGGTCGGACAGCCTCTGTTAGACGCCAGTAAGAGTCTGGAACGGTCCGACCCAGAGGGCTTGGGTCGGACATGGGTCGACGTGTATGTTCAAGGACGGTAAATGTTCTGGAATGGTCCGACCCATAAGGTTGAGTCGGACATGGGTCGGACAAGTAGAGTTTTTCAAACCCGAAAATCACTAGAAGGGTCCGACCCAGTTGGTGGGTCGGACGGTGGGTCAAACAGACCAAAACTTAAAAAAAACAGTAAAGAATGTGGCAAATGTAGTTAACCCTAGGGGGTATAATGGAGGTAACCAAGGTTAAGTTGGTCATTTAAACATGTCATATAGTCATGTAAAATGCTTAATAAACTTGAGGTTAAGTAAATTAATTAACCGACGTTATTAATCATGTATAGGAGTGACCTACTGTGGAAATCAATCGAACCAAAGACCAAGGTATGGTTTTCTTGTAGTCTGTTGCCTACCGGTTTACACCGGCTTGTGTGTGTTTGTTTTTCTGTGTGTTTATGACCATGTAAGATTTAAGTCATGTAACAATTTTACAGTTGTTAAATATTATTATATTGCTAAGTATGACTCTCTCTTCCCTTGTGTGTGTCTTACAAGACTTGACCAATTATTGTGAATTGTTTATTGAGTTCAATGTTGAACTACTAACAAGTGCTAACGGGGGAAGTGAGGAGTCTGGTCTGTTCCGGCCACGTGTGTGAGTATGGGAGTCGATGTCATAACCGGTTCGATTCTCTTTGTATGTTATGGTTGTTTTCCAATTTGGTTTCCAACCTTCCCTTTAGCTTAACCAAGGCTATTTTATTGACTCACGTCGGGCCACAGGGGCATACTAGTGTTGTTTCGGTGTGCTTGGGTGACTATATCCGAGGCACCTTGTGTTAAGTTATTCGTCCAATCTAACGGACGGTAACGAGTTTGTAACGAGCTTAGCATGAGTATGGCAACATTCTCTATCTCTCCATGGGGACTAATTGTATTGGTTCACTTCCTAAACGAATTGTTCTTGTATGTTATGTTTGATGTTGTGTACAATACCCATGTTATGATATATGTATATGTTGTGTGTTCTAAAATGAATGCCATGTCATCATGACAATTAGTTGCGTGCATCCCGGTAGCCGATGGGCTGCGCGTTAACCATACCAGCCAAGGGTTGCTGACCCCCTCGGGGGCTCCATATTTCTTTACTGCAGGATGAGGATCGAAGAAGCAGAATGGCTTTAGATTCTAGGATGCAGGATTACTTTTGATTATTTTTGGATGTTAAGCCCGGGATGCGCCTGTGCTCCCGTGGCATATATTTTGGTACCGTTGTAGTACAGTGACGGCCGTTGTCAGTTTGTGATGTACAGATATGTTTATGGATGTAGTAACAAACTCGGTATTTTGTTAATGTATTAAAAGTTATTAGTTCTATGCTTGGGAGTCTGATCATCAGACCGATACGCTTGTATTTATTCTGCCTTGTTAACCACGTGGGTGGTTAACGGCGTTGTAGCACCGAATCGTTTAGTTATTGTTTAGTTGTTTGATTCCGCTGCTATTTCAAGTATTGTTATGTGCGTAGTAGGGGTGTTACATCTAACTAGGAATAAAGTGACTCTGAAGAAAACAAACACTTGACAGCAGTCACAGCAGTAACTAGCTGGTTACTATGCAACTAAACTACAATATTTTCACCTTTGTCAAGGCTAAATTAGAGTATAATTTAATTCTGATTGAAACTGCCATAAAATACACCTACCCACAAGTTCACATGTGTTGTCAAGAGTGTAGTAAAATTCAGGACTAGTGTGCTGTTTTTTTTAAAAAAAAACAAGGAGACAATAATTTCATCAACTAAACACAATATGTCTAAATAAACCACATTTGTTCAACTATCCAAAATCTGTTCAAATGAATCACATCTATTCGACTAACCCACAATTTATTTGGGTGCAGCTTAAGGAGATAAGAATACAGCAACCAGCAAGAACGAGAGCACCTTCCCTACTCAAAATCTGTCGCACCCTATACCCCTGACTGGTTTTGGAAATAGTAGTGACATGTTACTGCATAAAATGGTTATCGTTGTTTCATTAGGTGTAATAGAAAAACAAAACAACAGCATGGTTTTTGGATGCTGCAATAGTAGGAACTACACTGTTGTTATAATTCTCATCATCTGTGAATACAATCTATTTTTTTAATTCTGCAACAGCAGGACTGCACTGCTGTTTAATGCTTATCATTTGTGAACAATATCTGATTTATGAATTCTACAACAGCAGCAACAGTAGGACTACATTGCTGTTTATAATGCTTATCATTGTGAATCAATCTGGTTTATGGATTCTAGAACCGCAGGATTATACAACTGCTTATCGTGTTTATCATTTATGAACACAATCTGATTTTTTTTTTGGATTGTGTAACACCATGACTACTACTTATAAGGCTTATTGTTCTTTTCGCAAGGTGCTGATCAGAACTTCAATTGCTGTAATAGACAGTGGTACCATTGCTACTGATTATATGTTCATCACTTGCTTTACTGGTGTGACTAAACAAAGAGAACTTCTATGTTTTAATTGCTGGGAGAAGAGCATAAGTTTGCTGTATATTACCGATTCAGAAATGAACTGATTTAAAGTCCTTTTGTTCAATCTGGTGTGCGAGTTTGCAGCAATTCCGGTGATGATTTATCACATCGGAGGCGTATACACTAGAAGGGAATGAAGAGATATGTAGAGTATGTTCCTGTTATTCATACAAAAGTGTAGATTCAAGAAGAGTATGAGGATAACTCAACAGCACAGTACAAAAATGAAGAGTGCAGAAGTTGTACGTTTTGTTTTCCTGAATCATTACCGTGAGAAAAGAATGAGCATGAGGCAGTACATGTTCTAGTTTGTTGCAGATTACTATGAGTTATGAAAGGAAGAACAGACAGTATTTGCTTCCATCAACTTGTGCAAAATTGCCATGAGTTATACAGAATGAAAACTGAACAAGGGACTTGCAAAGTTACCGTGAGAACAAAACAAGAGCAGAATGAAGATCGACAGAATGTGTGCTCTTGCTCGCCAGCTTTGGTTGCGGTGGAGTGCCAGTAATTTAGCACATCAAGGCGCAGATGCATGATGAGAAATGAAGATCACAAACACAGAAAAAGAGGGAAGAGCAGAAGATGTGTTTTCCCTTATTTGCTGATTAGGGTTGGAACAACAAGGAATGAAGAGAAGGTGTTGCTCTGTTGGTCGCCAGTACAGGTTACAAAACAGCCGAGAGTTAAGAGAATGAAGAAAAGAGGCAGGACGTGGCATACTTGCCACCACATTTTTTTATTATTTTTACTCATTTGCTAATTAAGGAGATAATATGAGTATTAGTTTACAATATAAAAATCTGTCTTAATTTATTTTCACTTTATTTGATTTATTTAAGTGCTTTTATCTTTATTTAATTCCTCTCCACTAGCATATTATTCTTCTTATAATTTTTTTGTAATGTGTGTATTACATGTTACATCCATTTTCTTTTATTATTTAATTTATTCTTTAGATATACTCTTACATCTAAGGATATATTTTATAGTATAATAAAATCAATTAACTATTGTTTTATTTTAGTATATTCTTTAATATACTATATCCCATATAGTATACTTAAATCTATTAATCCTTATATTATTTTCTATTCTATTTTAGGATTATTTAGCTTGGTTTAGGGTTTAATACACCCCTTTTAAAACCTAATAAATATTATACAATTACAATTTAGACAAACTCTTTTAATCATAAGAAAATTTGTTTATATATAATGAATTCTAACAGGCCATTTTCAATTATAAGGATATTTATTCATATAATAGAGTTTAGTAAACCTTGTAAAATGATCATAAATTTATTACATGATCCATAATAAGACTTACTTAATAAATCTTCTTAAATTAATGATCACTATATACATACCATTTTAATAATGTCCTTTTTAACCCGTACATACATTTGTACAAAAATTGATAGTAATGGTTAAATAAACTCTTTTTCTTAACCTCCTCAAGATCGTTAATATTCTATTGTTTCTTTTTACATATTTAAGATATTTAACCTTTCATTAATCACCTTTATTTAATAATATATTATTAATAAGGGTAATTAGTGTTTGAGATATTTCACATTTAGCTGGTAATGACAGTTTTTATTACTCAGAAGGTGTGTTGTTAAGTCTAGATATCTACGTAGTAAGGTATGAAGTGTTTATAACGTCCTAGGGACGGTGTGTAGATATAAGTGCAGTAATGTAACCCAACTAAAGTAAAGCACGGGGTAAGGGTAATGTGCCTTTCTAGAATCCTCACTTCCCAATTCTACCCTAGTTCCCCAGTTTTAAGTTCACCTATGTTCTAAGTATTTCACTCGGTTTGTTTTCTCAGGTTCAGAGCGTAACTACGCTCTGATACCAATTTCTGTAACGCCCCTATTTAACATAAATGAAGTGGAAAATAAAATATTATGACGTTTACAGATCATCGGGTTCCAAACACCCGGCACCAAACCTCACCAATTACAACTTATAAAATTACAACACTACCGTCAGAACTCGAGAAAACATAATAAGAGCAAAATATAAAAACTCTCCACAATTCCTAATTCCCATCCCAATCCTCATACTCTTTGTGGCCACCTGTATATACAATTCGTACCTGCAAGATGAAACCAAGTAGCTCACCCCGGGAGGGGTGAGTGAGTTCCCTGGAATGGAACTAGTACAATTCTCCAAAGTAAAAATTTAAAATATAATTCTTAAAATAACCAATAACTGGAAATCAACTCTTAAAGACAAAATAAAGGAACAAGGCACTTCAAAATAATTAAGTCAAAGATAACAAAGCAAAGATAGAGATAAATACAGAGAAGTAAAGTTAGTCAATTAAAAGCCACATCACGAGTTAGTGATCATTCACTAATTCTGTCAGATTCAATTCCAGGTAGGATTAGAAGGAATCAAGTAGTCACAAGGACTTGGAATGAAAAAGAGATCCAAGAACCAACAACTCAAGAGTAGAATAAAACTAATTGAGAGAGATGACCCCCACCGCTAGTCAAATGTCCACATGGACAAGGGATATACAGCCCTTCGTTGTTACCAATCCGTTCTCAGTCATCGGTGAAGACACACACATGTCACAATAAAAAGACTCAGCTCATGGATGAAACAATATCCAAAATCAAAGGAAGAATTTACCAAGATTGACATTTTCCCATATTCCTAGCTATCCCACTAGATCATTAACTACATAAGTGCAATACCAAAACACTCAGTCCTACAGAGTGTAGAGGCGTAAACCCTTTGCAGTTAATATCTAATGAAACAACTAGATAGGAATAACCAGTAGCCATGTAAGTTATACATTCAAGGCTCAGTTAGTCACATCAAGCTGAGTTAGTCACTCAAGCAGTTTTCCTTTTGAAATTCATTTAAACCTCAGTTAGTGTTTTTCAAAACGTCTCCTTAAGTCTGTTAGCAAAAGTATCTGAGTACAAGAAATCATACCTGGTATGTGTAGATGCAGTAACTAACTTGAGTGAGTGATCTCCCGCTAATAACCTATAATTAAGTTATTCCAAGTATAGATTAGTTAAGGAACTTATAAAGCTAAACATCTTCTGTTCTTACTGATTTATAGTTTCGGGTTTACAATTACTCTCTCATAAGGATTTGGCTAGATTTTGTTTATTAAATATTTAATGAGGCCCATTTCATTTATTCTGGAGTGATTTAGGGTTTATCTTGAGAGTGGCCCAAACTCTCGTTGAATTGTTTAAGTGGACTTTTGGAGTTCATAGACTTGGGCCCAGTAGGGTAGCCCAAGCCCACGTTATGTTTTCACTGGTTGATTAAATTTTCTAAAAAGGATTTGACGAGGTTTCGAACGTGCAACCTTGATCTAGTTTCGGGTTTGACTTGACCACTTACGCCATTGAATTTATATGTCTTAAGTGTGCATCTTAGTTTATTCCAATTACTTACTCTTGAACATAAGTTAGCTTAGTTAAACTCTTAAGTTATAGTTGATTAATTTTACTTTAATACATGATTAAGGTTTAGGATATGTATTTCTCCTAATAGTCTACCTATATGTCACATTAACATTTAATGTTTTAATTGTTGCGTATGAATTAGGTTTACTCTAATATTTTCCCCTTACTACATTTCCTATAAGGTATGTACTTCCTTTATTAATTTTTAATATATAAATATATATTTTAGGATTTATTCAAGACATTCTTTATGTAGCTTATTGTATTTAATTATTTCTACTAACTTTTACACATATCTGCATTCAATATATGGTTTATAATATTAAGTATTTTCCTTTGTTTCATTTCAGTATATTAGCTTCTATAGTATATGGTTAACATAAAAGGAGATTTATTCAATTCCTTGATTTACTTAAGATAATATTTTATTTCGTTTATTTCTTTACTTCACTTAAAAGCTTATACTCAAAAGTATTTATTAACGTTCTGTGTTAAGGTTAGTTTTAGCCTTCTTATATTATTTCCAATCTGTAAAGTTTATTAATCAACTATACTTTAATTTTTGTAACATTAAAAACCATAGGTTATAGGATAACTTAAGAAAAATTCATAGCACAATTTTTAGAACTATTTACCCTTGTCTAAAAATCTCCAAATTTAATATATAGTAACTATGATATTTTATACATATTATAAAATTTTTATTACATAAAAATCTCTTTGTTAATTATCTAAATAAATCTCAAATACTCAGAACTTACAAAAATTATAACTTACGTTTAAAAACTCAAAACCCATATTATTACATGAAAAAAACTAGATTTTATTTTTAAAGGAATCTAGGGTTAAAGTTTCGTGTCCAAATACATTAGGGAAGGCCATTAAATAAATTCAACAAGTTAAAGTTCTATTCTGGAATTTATATTATTTAATATATTACTAATCTGCCACGTTTTAATCTCATCCGTCCGTTCCTCCTAACTATGATCGGACGGCCCAGATTCACCGAGTTCATCAGAAACAAGTTGATACAATTCGAATGGGAATCTTGCGATTTCTCTCAATCCATAGAAGCAAATTCGTTGATTTTTGTTTCATTGGATTCGAAATGAAAAGACGGTTCCAATGGTACCAATTTCGCTAGCCATAATGCAAGGATCCGGTTTTTGAATCTTGGTTGATCTCAACTTAGGGTTGTAAGGTTGCGAATCTGAAATACCTCGAACTTAAATATAGTGATTAAGATCATTCTAATCCGTATTTAAGAGCCTAATAATGCTTAAGTAATATTGGGGAGGAAAAATAAATCCAAAAGAAATAAAGAAACGCTTAAAAAGTGGAAAACACTAAATAAGCGTTAAATAACCATAGGAGGTATGAGACCTCGGTTAGCGTATTATATGGATTATTATAGCCTAATAAGGCCTAAATAATATATGGGAACAACTCCCGAAGAAAACGGATCCATAAAATAAACTAGAACCACAAACGAACCTTAAAGCGCGTTTTTCGAGGAAACCGGGAACACGTGACTTTAAGCGGGTTAAATAGACTCGTAACACTTTTGGTCAACCAAATAGTCATTAATAAACATTAATGAGGGTCTGGAACCAATAAAATCAAATAAACGAGAAAATAGTAAAAACTGTCAAAAACGGGAAGTTGTGGGGTGAGAGTGTAAATAAACAAAATTAGTGTGTCCGCTATTGAAATAAAAATGCAAAATCAGTTTGTGTGTGTGGGGGGCAGCCGATTTCTCTTCCCTCTCTCACACCCTCTTAATTCTTTCCTTGTTTGCAAAAGGACAAAGAAATAAAAAGTAAAAAGTAACCTCTCACTTTACTTTATACACTCTCTCTCATCCATTCTCTACTTCATTCACGTACAGCCCCTCTACCTCCTCTCTATTTTTCTCTTCTTCTTCCTGGCGACTACAATGGCGATTTGGAGAAGCAAGTGCAGCCCCCATCTTCTCCTCCATTTTTGAAGGCTCAAATCTTGCCCAAAAATCACAAAATTGGTACCGTTGGAATCCTCTTGTAAAGGTGAACAATCCTCTCTGTTTAAAAATCGAAAAAACCCACTTTCATCTCCGTGGGTATACCACATTTGAAGATTTGAAACCACCATTGGAAGCCTCTCCTTCATCTTGTCGATGTGAGGAAAAAAGAAATCCGAAAATCTCTCCTTTCTAGCTTCTAATGGCATTTTAAGAATTTCTAAAAATGTGAGCTTTTATTCCTTGTTGTTCCAGCCGTTTTGGCATCCTTTTGGAGCTAGAAATATCGTCTTCTTGCTAAGCAAGAACTCTACCTAGTGGGTGAAAGGTAAAGTCACTCCTAAACCCTAAATATATGCTCCTAAGTTCTAAGGTAAATTCCTAGAGTTTTAAGTGTTAAATTAGATACTCATTAGTGTATTGGATATGGGCTGTAGCATTGCCTAATTGGTGAACCAAGAACAAGGAAAGGAAAAGAAGAAAGAAAGAAGGAGTTAGGAGCTTAAGGTAAGAGCTCCTTCTTTAATGTTAAACTTAAATGCATTAGTGTAATGGGAATGGGTAAACTAATAAAGAAACCCAAATATTGTATTAGTATTGTAGTTGGTGGAAGTTAGAGTATAAGTGAGAAAGTATGTGGATTGTAGGCCTTAGAGCCAAAGAATTTTGTATGTGTATTAATAATGTGTTGGTATTGATTTGAGTGCTGGTAGGACCCTTGTAAGGGTGTGGCTAGAATAGGAATGATTTTGGTGAAACAGTGTGTATGAGGATAAGTAGAAATTGTAGGTGAACTATGGCAAAATTTTGGTAGAAAATGTACATTTATGGATGACTTGGTGAATGGGAAAACCAAGGTGTGTATTTGGGATAGTAAGGATGTTTAGTAATCATGGAATGGTAGTTGTAGTATAAGAATGAAAAGGGGTAAAATCTGTAGCAGGAAGTATTGAAATGTGTTGGAGAAACAAGGAAGGATTAATGTGTAAGATTTAGCAAAATGAGTATTGTACTGAGTAAGGCTTTGGGTTGAGTGTAATGCAAATGAGGCAATGAAAGAGCCATAGGAATAATGGGAAGAAGGAAGGAGAAAATCTGTAGCATTTGTTGATGAGCAAAAACTGTAACAGGAGGAAAATTGGACAGTGGAGAGTGTTTTGTAACAGATTGGTATAAGGATGGATTAGGTTAGTTTTGATTGCCTAATTAGGGTCAAAACACCCTATATTATATGTAGGAATATTGGGGAAGAAATTGGTAGAAGTTTGGAGTTGAAACATAATAAAAAACACACTTATTTTTCATTACTGCAACTGGTCCGGGTTTGCAAACAAGTACACAAACCCAAACTAGTCAAAAAACACGACAGAATGTATTTCACAATGAATGGTCCGGGTTTGCAAACTAACCCCTAAACCCGGACCACCCAAAATTTTCACCCGAGAGATCTCCAATTGCATGGTCCGGGTTTGTAAACCCTTCCCTAAACCCGGACCACACACAAATAATACCCGAAAGTGAATTCCAGTATTGGTCCGGGTTTGTATCCCCGGACATAAACCTGGACCACCCCAAAACTTGTCCAGAAAGTGTTTTCTTGCATTCTAATTATGGGGAATTGAATGGTAATGATGGTATAAGGTAATTAAGACATGATTAATGATGTTTAAAGGTCATTAAGGCTATAAACATGCTTAGGAAATAATTTTAAGTAAGTAACATAAGTAAAGGTATTTGAACAATGAAGAATTAGTAAGTATAAACTAGGAAACACTAGTAAAGTAATGAGTAAGGTTAATTATGGATGATTAACCACCCAACTGTATGTATGTGATAGGATTAGATTAGTCGAACACCGAAGAGGAGTCGGTGAGTCCGAAATCAATGGTGAAAGGTATGATTTCTTCATGCTCTGTATCCTAACCTAGTTACCCTGATTTGTGTGCTTATTTGATCACCTAAATAAGATAAATGCATGAATCGGAATATATCGCACTTAATTGTGCTTGTTTTATGTTGTTCTTGATATATATTGTCTTGAACACTAGTTTGTATAATTCATGAAATATATGAATGAGAATGAAGAGTATGTGTATATGGTGTGTACTTGAGTAGTGTATCGATGTATGGTATGGAAGTAATGACTTCTACTAATTCCTAACTACCTAACTCCTAACTTGAGTATTGAGTAAAATGGAATGAGTAGAAGTCCGATATAGTTTCGGCCACGCGTGAGGATAAGGAAACATAAGAGGTTGGATCCGAATCCTGGCTGTAATCTTTTCCATGGACCAAATCCCTTGAATCGGTAGCATCCTGGATTAGTGGGCCACCCTAAAGCCCGGTGGTGGGATGTAGTAATCCCTGCCCGGAGGTCATACCGACTTGACTTGAGTAAAGAAAGTAAGAAGTATAGTATTGTATGAGTATTGGAGTTGACTGTTGTAAGTCATTGACATTGAGTAAAAGAGTATTGAACACCCGATTAACCCGGGTGTGTAAAGAAGCAAACAAGCCCTATGTATGCATTGGAGAAGTGTATCTCCGTATTGCGGTGATTATTCAGTAAGTATGATTGGTTGACTTGTGTTGTCTTCCGTGTATGTATGGTGTAAGAATTGTGTATGTATGGAGTATGCAGATTTTGAGTGATGGTAAGTATGTAATGGATGACTCGTATTGCATTCCTTGTATGTATTGCAGTGTACGAATGTATTCCTTGTGTAGTACCTTGGTATTGAAAATGCAGCATGTATGTATGTATAAGTATGTATGTATATAATTGTAAAATGAATTGCATGTATTCGACCAAGTGGTCGGCGTACCCTCGCTAGCACGCGGGGTATGCGGTTATCATATGCAGCGAAAGCTGACCCCCTAGGGGGAACGTTTTTAGTGTGTAGGTACCCGAAGCGGATATGGTCAAGGTAAGAGACCGGTGGCTACACTTGGATAGTTAGAAGTAGAATGTAGAAGCGTACTAAGTGGCACACCCCTTGTACTTAGAAAGTTACTAGTTGTGAGGAATGGGTAGTGGTTAGACTCTTAATGAGTGTCTATGAAATTGAAAGAGGTGTTGTACTTGTTTAAGGATCTTAGTAAACTCGGTGTATTATATTGTATTGAACTTATGGAGTATTGTAATGAATGGGAAGTTTTAGTATTTGATTTGGTAATTGGAGTATGTATTGTAAGTGTGTAGTACTCGGATATTCCGGTCTATCAGACCGATGTTGTATGTAGTAGTAGTAGTAGTAGCCTTGTTAGTCACGTGGGTGGCTAACGGCATTGTAGCACCCACCATGGAGTATGTAAGTATCCGCTGCGTGAGTCTGGATTGTATAAGGAGATTGGACGGTAATGACAGTATTAGCGGTAGGGGTGTTACAAAAAGTGGTATCAGAGCGAAGTATCGCTCTGATGACTGGAAATACCGAACTTAGGGAATACCGAGTTAGGAATTGGAAGCTTAGGGCTAAGGGCCAAGTGATAGCGTTAGAGATACGCTAGTTAGAAATCATCGGTGTGTACCAGATACCTACAATACCAGTCCCGCCCACCACATTCCCCATTGTATAACTTGGGCAAGAACGCCAGGGAGAAGGAAAGTCCTCTCATACTCGGGGAAACCCGACTTGGCAGATGCGAAACCACCATAAGGTTAACAAGAACCCGACATATAGTAGATTCCCAGAATCGGAAGTCCGAGAGATAGTTCCCGGTTGAACAACAATACCTGCACTTAATGGCGGTCGAATGAGCACTCCATTCATAAAGAGGCTACAACTTACAACAGCGTGGGGCGACATGCTTTGCAGTCGCGAACCTCGCTAGTCAACTAACAACAGGAAAAGGAGCACTAAGCGTGCAACGGTGTGGAAGGAAGAATAATAACAAAACCCGAGACCCAAGTCTACGGGGCAGTAATATATAAATAATACCATTAACGGTATGCTAGCTGACTAAGGACATAGTCAAGAGTGGTTAACTCCGAAATTACAACGCCAAAAGGTTACAATACCTAGCCGACATAGCTTACACAGCTACAAGGATATCCACGGGATATGGACCGATAGGACTACAAGAGTAGTGCCTAGACAAGCTAAGGTTCAATCACCACGGTAAACCAGTGGGAACGAGCAACAAGGAAAAACACAAAACTAAATAAATGGGGATCTCCAAGGATTGGAGAAGTACCACTACCTGTAGACACCAAAAATTCTCACCCCATAAAGCAAAATTCGGACAAAGAGGGTCGTCGCCTTTCTTTTCAAAACTTGTTCATGTACATCCGTTCTTGAACTCGTCCCTTTTATTTATTTGCTTATTTTCCTATCTTGTTTTTATGTATTTTTTATTTTTACTTTAGTTTTAGTGTGCCCTATTTTATTTACTTATTTACTCGCCCATTAGTTCTTGTGTTAGTTTATGCTATCTTTTTACGTGTGTATTTTATATCATTTCATTGATATTTTTACTTGTCTTTTACTTACTAGTATTCACTTTTATTATGTCTTTATCTTTATTATTTTTAGGATTATTTTCATCATTTTATGTACATCTCATTATTATACTGCCTGTATTATTATTTTTATGTTCTCGTCTTCATTTTATCATTTCATGCCTTTTTTTTAAAAAAAAGAGTAGAACACATCATTGGTACATGCAAAACATCTTTAATTTTACACCGTATTTTTGTTTAAAACATTAGCTTTCGGGGAAGCTTATTCAATCTAAGATACAATATTTCTTTTATTTCACACAGTTTTGTATTAAGTTGTATCATTAGCTTAATTGGTTGAGTGTGAGATTTGGGAGACCCTTGGTCCCGGGTTCGAACCTAGCTGTTGGCATGGGAACATTTTGTTTCCTTTTAACTAGATAACCCTAGCTGCTATCTCACTCACTATTCGATTATAAAAGCAACAAACCCTGATCCCAAGGCAGAGAGATCCAATTCCCAGCACAGCCGCCACTACTTTCTTCCCTATCTCCATTTTGTCGACCATCTTCAACCTTCTTCATTATTCACGCCATTGATTTTTGGCTCGCCCAAAACTGGAGACAAGCAACGTACATGCCCCTCCCTCTTTTCATCTCCAGATTCACGTTCCTTCACTACTGTAATTTACGATCCAATGCGGCGAACAAGGAGCATGTAAGCTCCATCATTCCTCAGCTCTTCACAACGCTGGCCAACAAGGAGCATCTGCTCCACATTTCTTCAATATGTTCACTGTAATTTGTAACCCAGCTCTGTGCCTTTGTTCATTGTCTTCGTCACGATAATTCACATCCTACTGGCGATTGATGAGCAGACTGGCTCCATCCTATTTCTTCAAGTCACCGGTAAAGAAGAAGCACATATGATACGCCCTTGTACATTTCTCATCACCAACGGTAGTTTTGCAAATCCAGTTGGCGAACCAGGAACACAGAGCCACCACCTCTCTTCATCGTCTCCATCGGTAATTATGCAACACAAATCCCACAGTAGGAGACTCTCATTTTTTACGGTTTGTTCTTTTCTTCTTTGAGGACACCAAGCAACACAGCTGCTTCTCATTTTTCTTCACGCTGGTGGTTCTACCAAACGAGCTAGACAACAAAGAACAATGTGCTCAACCCTCCATTCATTCTCAATACTCTCGGCTAATTTACAAAGCAACTGGCAAGGAGCCTAAACAAAACCAGCCCTCTCATTCATTCCTCACACTCATGATGAATTTGTAACCCAAACCGACCTACAAGGAGCATCCAGTCCTCTACACGCTCTCCTTGTTTACGGTGATTCGCAACCACTGGAGAACAAGGAACATACCACCTATGCACCTTCATTTCTTTTCCTTTTCAACTGGCGAACAAGGAACGGAATGCTCCACCTCTTGATCTCCAAACTGGCGAAGAAGGGCATACATGCTATGCGACTGTTTTCCTCTTCACTCACAGCGGATTTGCAACCCAACTGGCGAAGAGGGACATACATGCTCATCGACTCTTCCTCTTCACACACGCTGGCGAAACAGAGAACACACACATTCACCACCAGATCTGTCTCCTCACTTTGGCTTAAACAAAACTTGGCGAACAAGGAATAAGCAGCTACCCTCGCTCCACTTCCCTCACCGACGGTAATTTTGCCACCCCGACTGGCGAACAGGAAAGTATACATGCCTCCATTTTTCTTCATTCACGATTGAAAGGGCTGATATTATACATGATCTTCGCTCTGTCAATTCTCTTCTTGTGTTCGTAATTAACGATAAACCTCTGGAATTTCTGAACACACCGATGCAAAACAGAATATAATCAGCTCTTCAACTCCCATGTTGTATCAACTGCTGCTGTACTGGAATAAATCGCTGAAACTGCACCTCTCAAAACAGGATGAAGACAGAATTGTAATATATATGCTATTCAATCTTTCATACTCTTGTATCTGCACCTATGATAAATCACTGGCATCACTGCATCTTGCATACAGATGGTAGAAGGGATTTTGTTTTGTTTACTCCCAAATATCATGGTCTTGGGAAGCAGTATCTCGTAAATTCTAGGGATCCGATTACTCGCATGAACATGGCTTCTGGTGTTAGATATCTTTGTTCTGCTTTTCCATCCTGATGTGAACAAGCGGTATTTGCATTCGAAGGTTATCATTTTTGTTCATTTTGTTAATCTGATTACTCTTGTAAACTGACTTTGTGTTTGGGTCGCTTTATCGGGTGCTTGACAGGAAACATTATCATTTACCCTTCCAATCTTGGCCTCCGATTTCATTGCCACTTATTACCTCTGTTTGATTCGGTTATGTCTGCTGGAGAGATTCATTCTCTTTCATCCATCGTATTGAGGTGAATCTGCTTCATATCAGCGACCACCTCTGATGTTTGCTATTTGGCTTGGCCTTTTGTAAGCCTCTTTCGGCTAGTCCATTGCTGTGCAGGTTAATCTAATATATTATGGACACTTCTAGCTTTTATTGTCGAATGCAGCTTAAATCAGTGTGTTCAAATCATTTGAGTTTTTTTGCTTAGTTTTAAGTCTAAGGCTTGTTTGTTTCTCATTCACGACCTTAATTAAACCATGGTTTTGCAATCGGTGTTTTTATGATGCGAGAGATCCTTTGGCCCTCGACCATGTGTTATATGGAATGTTGTTGTAAGCGGTTTGTTCAACTCCTTCTCTGATCTTGCTATTTATGGTTTAGGTCATGGTTGCCTTGTTCAGGTATCACTATTTTGGTTTAAAAAAGAGCTGATCGATGTCTATTCAATTCGATTAAAGCAGACTCACATTTTCTTCTATATATAACTGAGTTGTATCGGCCTTTGCATGGCCTATTTGTGCATCCAGTTTCGCTCTCCACTTGATCAAATTTTCTTGTTATGTTGCGTGGCCTATTTATGCATCCGAGTTTGCTCTCTTGGGGATGTTTGGTTTGGTTTCTTAATTATCGATTGAACTCGTTGTGTCATTCATCACATAGCTTATTGGTTTCAATGATCTCACTTGAGATTGCCACTCTTGGGCCTACATGCATAACCTTTGATCTCATGTCTTTCACGATAGTTGTTTAATTCTGTTTGGTGTAAGTGTTCCTTATACCTTGGTTTCATGTTTTTACTGAGGTACCTGCAAAACGGATGAGACTTGAGCAAGACTTTCCTGGCCTAGAGTTTACCGCACACCTTTTGGTAATGAACCATATTGTTGGTTTTGGGGGCTTGCAAAGACGGGATTATGAACGTTTGATTGTGGATTCGGCTGGGGTTTCTTTGTCTTATGTTTGATTAAATGATAAACCGGGGGCAGGCCACCCCGTAGGTTGGTTTTCTATTACCTAAAGTTCCTTTTGATCATGACCGACAACTTGTCTACATTCCTAGCATTGTTGTTTGCTGTTTGCTCCTTGCGCATAGATTCATTTTTGAATTTGATTCAAAAAGCATGATTCTAATCTAGTCTTCACTTGAAACCAACTCATTTAATTGCTAAGTCTTGCTTTGTTATGCTATTCTCGTTGTCTTAACATCATCTTCAATTTTTATAGCGGTTCTGTTTTGCCTCTGTTATGCTTTCGTCGCTTTTGCTCCATTGTATATGCTCCATTGTACACGTGTTATCTCGCTTCTATGCCCTTCTCGCAACCCTACAATTGATTGATTCGTTAATCCTGACCTCTATCTAAGCCCTAGTTATTATCCCCTAGGACCCTTCAACCGACAGAAAAGTTTTGGATGTATTATTGCTCCACACCTAACGGGTCTCTCATTCGTTTCGTGGGGCAATAATCTCCTATAACTTCAGAAAACACTCAAATCACCTTTATATGTATATAAGAACAAAAAACTTCAAAAAACAAGCCCTTAAGGCTATTTTAGGAGAGCTTAGGATGCGAAACCACCCCATGCCTAGTGGATCTCTCATCCGTTTTATGTGGGTGGAATCCTCATTTGCCTTCAACACACCCCTAATCAAGAGTTAATAAACAAACCAATAAATCAATTCATCTCACCTGTTAATATCTCACAAATCAGCCCAACAACATTTTTTTCAGCCCAATCACAAATAAAGCCCACATAAAAAAGGGGCCACTCCAGCCAATCCAAACAAGGCCCAATTTTGGCCCAACTTCAAGCAAGGCCCTTTTTTTGGCCCAACTCTAGATAAGGTCCAAATTTCAACCCAATTTCCAACAAAGCCCATAACAGGCCCAATTCAAATCCCACTTCAGCTCAAATCAAGAAGGCCAAATCAACCCAAGTCAATAAGGTCCAAATCAGGCCCAAGAACCTAAAGCCTAATATGGCCCCAAATCAAAAAGTTCATCTCAATCCAAAATCAAAAGCCCACTTTGGTCCAAATCAAAAATCTAAAAATCAGCTCAAAGAAAAAGCCCACCTTGGCCCAAAATCAAAGGTCCCATTTCAAACCAAATAAAAAGCTCCCTTGGCCCAAATGAGGCCCGATTCGGTCTAGAACCCCAAACCTTGCCCAATTTTCAATCCAATCTCAAAAAGGCCCAATTTTCAAAGATCCAAGACAAGGTCCATTTTTCAGCCCACTCTCTAACAAGACCCATAGCCAAGCCCAGTTAATCCAAATCAGCCTGAAATTCAACAAGGCCCAAAATCTCAATTGGCCCAAAAAAATCGAATTCATGCTCAAACCGAATTCAGGCCCAAACCCACTATGGCCCATACACATTTCGGTCCAAGCCCAGTTTACCCAAACCCAGCTCAGCCCATTAAGCCCAACTCGGCCCATATCCTATCCAGGCCCAAACCAGACCCTTTGCAATTTAAAATCCAAATCAAGCCCACGACCCAAACGTTGACCTTGACCCAAACGTTGACCTTGACCCAAACTTTGACTCTTGACTTTGAACTTTGACCACTCTCAACTTTGACTAACCTAAACTTTGACTTTGACCCAACTTTGACCCGGTCCAACCATAACCGACACTACGTTGACCAACCCAACTTTGACTCAGGTCCAACTTTGACCCGGCCCGTTTTCCAATCGTAAATTCAATTCAATCCCACATTCAATTCCAATTCAAACTCAATTCAATTCCAAACTCATTCAATCCCATTTCAATTCAAATCCAAATTCATTTCAATTTCAATTCAAATCAATATTCATTCAACCCCGATTCAACTTCGATTTCAATTCAATTTCAATTTCATTCCAATTTCTCCTACACTCTAAATGTCTCATAGACCCGAGCGTCTCACAGACTTTGTCATTCCAATGATTCGAATGTCTCACAGACCTGAGCGTCTCACAGACCCGAGCGTCTCACAGACTCCGACATCTCAGGGTTTCAAACGTCTCATAGACCCGAGCGTCTCACAGACTAATCTCTCAAACCCAAAACTTCCCAAAACTTCAAACATCTCAAAAATCTTCAAAATACCCAAAAACCCTGAACTACGTAAGGTCTGATCTCAACATGGAGTTGAGTACGTAGGCAGCCCACATAGGGTACGACCCCATTCCAAACAAAAAAACCCCTTCCCCTTCTAAAGTGGCTCTCATATCTTTCGAAACGCTCAAACCTTCTTTGGCTCCCACAAACTTCAAACCATCAGACTCCAAGTCTTGTCTATTCATTCAACCCTAGACTTTTCCCAAATCTTCATTCTATACTCATCCGAATTCCCCAATTCTCTCTTCTAGGCGTTGGCTTGGCAGAAAAGCTCACCTCATCCACTCTCTCTCTTTTCTCATCCTAATCATATCCTTGGCTTTTAAATGAATCTCTTTAAATAAGGTTTTGAAAGAAGGCAATCCCGACAATTGGAGACCGAGGTTTCCTCGGGCACCAATCCGAAGTCGAGGTCGTTGCCACTTCTAAGGGGTGTAACCCAGTGCGAACCCATAGTAGAATCTCTGATCTGACCAGATAAGACCCTTCCATAGGCAACAAATCATCAGAGTCAATTAACGGTTCTTAGAACCCTTCTTCTCCTCCCTTCCTAGTTCTCTAGGTCGAACTAGGTGGCGACTCTAGTCAACTCCGCCTTATAGAGGCATAAGTCCGTGTGGGGCCCATTGAGAGCGGGTGTAGTGTTCACTTGCACTCCCCTCCATAGAATGGCATTTTAGGATCTAGGCTTTTCAGTCAAGAACCATATTTAGATAGACCCCCCCCCTCATACCGAAAAATCACCCTCCACACTACCAAGACAACCATGTCAAGATCAATGAGAAGCTACTTAAAAGGATCGAGTATCCCAAACATAGATCAATATAATCAAGGGAAGAGTCAACAAGACTATTAAATACAAGTAGAAACCTTACCAAGGCCGGTATAGGTTTACCCAAAAATCACCAGTACCACGCACTTGCCACGGCAAGTGCAGTAAGGGCAGGAACATGTAGAGGTACACTAACGCACCACAAGTACATAATAATGTACCGAGACCGCAAAGAAGCGACTACTGGATCACGTATCCTAAGAACAGGAAGAATGGAACCTTGGAAAGGCCTAACGGTCTGACCATTGTATTAGGGACATACCAATCAGCAAGAAGCTGGACTTGGTCAAGACCTCAAACATGGCTATGCCATGAAGAACATCTTTTAACACCGAACCGTTATTTTCAAACCAAGTTTCTTTCAAAACCATAAACCTTCTTTTAAAACCTCGGATTTCCAAAAACCAAATCAACAGAATTACAGCAAGTATCATAGAATGATACAAGAGGAGTTGACAATAGAATACTTCACCTAGGCGTGTGACGAGCACTACGAGTGTACCCAATTACGGGATATGGGACGACCACACTCCGAAGGAGCTTGCGGGCCTGACACATAGTTAGGTAAGTGGTAACGTATCAATACGGTACCCCACGTATGTATACATGTAGTGTACGAAGCACGGGAAGTAGTCGACTCCGTTATACGGACCATGAGTAAGTTCAAGCCAAAGCAGTTGGACGCCACAAACGATCAAGGAGAAGGAACTCAGCTAAGAAGTAAGTATAATAACTCAGAGAATCCATCTGAAGATAAGGAATAAGAACTAGAAAGTGCAAGAGCACAAACTAGTAAGTATAGACATTAGATATGTCTCAAAGACATCAAGCAAATACATGACCGCTGGGAAGTATATCCGGCCTACACACAGTAAGGCAAGAGCCTAACGTTAACACCACAACGATCAACATACGGGACGGAGTTCCCTAGAGCGACCACAAGATTACCACTAAGTATAATCCATCAATGGAGAGAATTTTAAACTTAGTCTAAACGCTAGCAGAAAATGTAAATAGTCTACCCAAGAACGGGAGACGTTATAACCCCAAAGTGGGACAGTTCAAATACAACGCCACAAGGCGGTGTAGTAGACACGACATAACATAAACATTAGCCGAATGTGACGGCATAACCAATAACACCCAGGAGCAATCCTTGAAGGGTGTCTGAGTTAACAACAGTCGAACAAAGCGTTATGATAAGAGCACAGGAGCTAGAACGAACACTCGGTTAGGACACCGAAGGGATTTCACTTAATAGGAAATACCCTAAACTACAGGAAGGCACTAATTAGCACCAGATTGCCAAAAGGGTCTCCTATGAACGGAAGCGTGATGTCACGACTTGCCATGGAGCCCAGTAATACCTCCAACCAATGGGGTATAAAAGGAGTGGAAATATGTATAAGCAGCTTGCAAAGAGCATAGCTTGCAGAAACAGGGCTCAGAAGCCATAAACCAAATATGTTATATAAACCTTAACAGTTGCAAAACCACTCCATTTAACAACAAGACTTGCAAGAGATATTGTCTCATACGACAAAGAAATCAACAACTGAACCATCAATTCAAACCCAACATCCTGAGTGGCTTGTAGTAATGGCCAACTCAGTGTCACTGTCACTAGAGCATCAGTCTAGTATACAGCTGACAAGCCTTTAATCACTTTCATGCCTTCTGTAGCAATGGTAGCACAGAAGCATAAGAATCGTAACAATGCCAATAATGGCCTAGTCCACACTTGGACACTACGGAGACTCGAGGAAAGGTACCTCTCACTAACCAAAGACCACTAATACGGTGATGATGCGAACCCTTAGAAAGGCTTCCGTCTACCATAACAACAAAACTTATGCATAGATATTGCCAAGAGACAACGAATAAGGAAATGAGATTCCAAACCACTACACCTACAAGAGGCTGTGGACTGTAGAAGCACATCGCTTAAGAGCATCGAAGCTCGAAGGAGTAAGTATACTCCTTATGCACCCAAGCATGTGGTGAACCATTGTATAAATACTAACATGGTAAACCTTATCATGAGACCTATGAGTGGAAACACACCCCTCAACGAGAACTTTCACCTACCAATGATAGAATACTCTTTAATTAGAGAACGGGACCAGAAAACCCATGAAGCTTCTTGGGATGTCCCGGTGGTGTACATATAAAAGAAAACTACACAGCTAGAGCCTATAACCAATGCTCAGCACTAGGAAGACGATAATTGTCAAAAACAATTAACGTGAATGCACATTGCACACCAGGAATGACCGATGCAAGAGGGCTTGTAACCCGACAATTTACTTCACCTAGTGTCAACCAAGATACTTGGTAAATTGTATCATAAATGGGGAAGAAATGTGAGGTAAGCTAACCTACACATAGAACCTAAATGGAAAAAGAACATCTTCACGTTAAAATGACAACACTGCGGTATGCTACGACAACCGTCATGTAAGCAAAACTAGGAAACTCCTAGTGTATTCACACCATAATGAATGGTGCCAATGACAATGGCAATGAGTAAGGAGGAACTACCACCGTAACAGAAACAGTAAAAACAGTGTTGTACAATGAGTAAGAATACGGTGCGCAACAAGCGACCGCTATGAGGAAGTAGCAGATAATGACACGGAGCATAAGTATGGGATGACAGGCAGGAATATTCTTCCTATCACATAAGTGACTTACTGTCAAGCGTTTACGCCTCTGCACTCTGTATGACTGAGTGTTTTGGTATTGCACTTGGGCAGCTAATGATCTAATGGGATGGCTAGGGATATGGAGAATGTAAACCGTAGTAAATCTTTCTTTTCACCACAAACATGGCATAAGCCAGTTAAGCAAGTTTAGCAACAAACCGTGCGACCTAAGGCCAAAGAAGCACGAAGAGTGTAGAACACACTAACAATCACAAGATGTGAATTCCATTAGAATAAAAGGTGAAAGGAGATGTAAGAAAGTCATTAGGACCGACACATAGAAATGCAAGGTCATACAAGCGAAGAACACTTGTACTGAACCAGAAGAACTAGTATAATTTAGAAGCTAGTGACAACAAAGGAAGCACTACAGTTAAGTGGTGACTTAACCTCTCCCAACAATAAGTCGGAGGAACTTAATGAATAATCGTGGAAGCACAAATAGCATGTGCAGTAGATTACCAGAGAGCTGGTTACAATCTAAAACTAATTGAGTTCAAACACGGTAAAAGAATACCGCATTTGTTAGTAAACCTTAGTCCCACAATAGAGGGACAAAAAGGTGATGCGTAGCACATTAAGGATAACATGAAGGGTGAGTAACCCAAGTTATCAGGGTCGCGCAGCAGAAGCTAGTGGGCCCTAGCTAGGAGATTAATGTACCTAGTAAGTATAAAAGAATGGCTATTCATGCCTTAAAGCCTAATATGCTAGAACCGAATTAATTATGAGTTAAATAAACTCATATAGGAATTCTTGGTGCAAAGACTAAACCATCGGTATGGTTAAGACCCTTTGACCAGAGCATATTATATAATAGACCGTAGAGAAGCTAAATGCTTCAGAGTGCCCAAACTTAGTAAACCAATGTTCAATAATAACATATGGTAGATTACGTGGGCGTAATCCCTTTTAAGGGGGGTAGAGCGAAAACCGCTTAATGTAAGTATCATGAATCAAACACAGAAACTATAATGTGCATAGCACAAATGAGAATCGAATTGATGATTGGTACTTATGTCAGATAAACATACGTATTCATTCATATTGTAATTGTGGTAATCAGGCACGAGAGATGCGAATACCATAGGATGAATATAACCATCTTGTAACTCCAATGTGAGAGTATTTGTAAAGAAGAGTAGAGAAACTCTTGGGGAAATGATAACCCCTATAATGTATGTCTAATTAAAGTTAGACATAGCATTACAATGCATGAGTCGGTATAAAACCGATGTAGAACTTAGAGGAAAGTGAGCTCCCTAGGTGTTTGTTTCGAGACAATTGAGAATGAGTAGTGGACGGAACTCCACAAGTATTATATCCCATAGAGAAATTGTATAAAATGATTGAGAGTAGTAGATGAATGTAGCCATGAGTAGTGTATTCGTGGGTAAGTCACTGAAAGTAAATTAAGGACGACTGAATTCAGTAGGCATCGTATTCCGTAGCTAGAATATTTGAGATAATAGAGAGTAATGAATTGGAGTAGTGAAGGTCGATGAAATGAGCACTTAGGCATTGGATCTTGAAGTAAAGTATTTGGGAAGTAGATTGGGAATGATTGATGGACTGAATTCCATCCTTTGGAGTTGTATGAATTCATAATTATGTCTAGGAAGAGTAAAAAGATAGAAAATGGACATAAGCAAATTATCTGTTTTTTGAAACTGATGTGGGAAGTCGAGCTTGATTCTGATCAGATCAAGGGAAACCGAACACAAATTGGGGTGGAAAGATAGTTCAACACTGATGCTGATCACATCAGGGTCGAATGACTCTTGAAGCTCCCCTTTAATGGTCACAAGAATCACGCTTAGGATAGAAGTAATGAATATAAATTGGAATTTGGAGTTGTATGATTTAGAAGGATTTCTAAGTAGCTGTTGGGAAGGATTTTCCATAGACTGGAGACTAAGTATTTGTTGGAAGCTTATACGGGAGAAGATAGTAGTATATTATGTTGTATTATTCCAAGGGCAGCGGGACATAGAGGAGTCCCGTGTCTGGATGACCTGAGTGCCTGCGGAATTGTGTGGTGTATTGCATTGCTTTGGGGATAGCTTTGCACTGTGTGTATGTATAAATTTCGTAATGAGGAACCGGATGGTTGTTAGTAATGCGGATTGGAGTAATTATAGTATATTGGTATGGTATGGAATGTAGAAACCTTGAGTAATGAATTTAGGAATTGTAAGGAGGAGGAATGTATGGCTTTGGTATTAGGCAAGCATAAATAAGTAAGTATAGTAATCCCATAACCACGAACAACTTTAAGGACAAAGTTCTTATGGGGGGTAGATTGAAATACCTCGAACTTAAATATAGTGATTAAGATTATTCTAATCCATATTTAAGAGCCTAATAATGCTTAAGTAATATTAGGGAGGAAAAATAAATCCAAAAGAAATAAAGAAACGCTTAAAAAGCGGAAAACGCTAAATAAGCGTTAAATAACCATAGGAGGTATGAGACCTTGGTTAGCGTATTATATGGATTCTTAAGGCTTAATAAGGCCTAAATAATATATGGGAACAACTCCCGAAGAAAACGGATCCATAAAATGGATTAGAACCACAAACGAACCTTAAAGCGCGTTTTTTGAGGAAACCGGGAAAACACAACTTTAAGAGGGTTAAATAGACTCGTAACACTTTTGCTCAACCAAATAGTCATAAATCAAATAAACAAGAAAATAGTAAACACTATCAAAAAGGGAAGTTGTGGAGTGAGAGTGTAAATAAACAAAATTAGTGTGTCCACTATTGAAATAAAATGCAAAATCAGTTTGTGTGTGTGGGGGGCAGCCGATTTCTCATCCCTCTCTCACACCCTCTTAATTCTTTCCTTGTTTGCAAAAGGACAAAGAAATAAAAAGTAAAAAGTAACCTCTCGCTTTACTTTATACACTCTCTCTCCTCCATTCTCTTCTTCATTCACGTACAGCCCTTCTCCCTCCTCTCTATTTTTCTCTTCTTCTTCCTGGCGACTACAATGGCGATTTGGAGAAGCAAGTGCAGCCCCCATCCTCTCCTCCATTTTTGAAGTCTCAAATCTTGCCCAAAAATCACAAAATTGGTACCATTGGAATCCTCTTGTAAAGGAGAACAATCCCCTCTGTTTAAAAATCAAAAATACCCACTTTCATCTCCGTGGGTATTCCTCATTTGAAGACTTGAAACCACCATTGGATGCCTCTCCTTCATCTTGTCGATGTGAGGTAAAAAGAAATCCGAAAATCTCTACTTTCTAGCTTCTAATGGCATTTTAATAATTTCTAAAAATTTGACCTTTTATTCCTTGTTGTTCCAGCCATTGTGGCTTCCTTTGAAGCTGGAAATATCATCTTCTTGCTAAGCAAGAACTCTACCTAGTGGGTGAAAGGTAAAGTCAATCCTAAACCCTAAATATATGCTCCCAAGCTCTAAGGTAAATTCCTAGAGTTTAAGTGTTAAATTAGATACTCATTAGTGTCTTGGATATGGGCTGTAGCATTGCCTAATTGGTGAACAAAGAACAAGGAAAGGAAAAGAAGAAAGAAAGAAGGAGTTAGGAGCTTAAGGTAAGAGCTCCTTCTTTAATGTTAAATTTAAATGCATTAGTGTAATGGGAATGGGTAAACTAATTAAAGAAACCCAAATATTGTATTAGTATTGTAGTTAGTGGAAGTTAGAGTATAAGTGAGAAAGTATGTGGATTGTAGGCCTTAGAGCCAAAGAATTTTGTATGTGTATTAATAATGTGTTGGTATTGATTTAAGTGCTGGTAGCACCCTTGTAAGGGTGTGGCTAGAATAGGAATGATTTTGGTGAAAAAGTGTGTATGAGGATAAGTACAAAATGTAGGTGAACTATGGCAAAATTTTGGTAGAAAATGTACATTTATGGATGACTTGGTGAATGGGAAAACCAAGGTGTGTATTTGGGATAGTAAGGATGTTTAGTAATCATGGAATGGTAGTTGTAGTATAAGAATGAAAAGGAGTAAAATCTGTAGCAGGAAGTATTGAAATGAGTTGGAGAAACAAGGAAGGATTAATGTGTAAGATTTAGCAAAATGAGTATTGTACTGAGTAAGGCTTTGGCTTGAGTGTAATGCAAATGAGGCAATGAAAGAGCCATAGGAATAATGGGAAGAAGGAAGGAGAAAATCTATAGCATTTGTTGAAGAGCAAAAACTGTAATAGGAGGAAAATTGGACAGTGGAGAGTGTTTTGTAACAGATTGGTATAAGGATGGATTAGGTTAGTTTTGATTGCCTAATTAGGGTCAAAACACCCTAGATTATATGTAGGAATATTGGGGAAGAAGTTGGTAGAAGTTTGGAGTTGAAACATAATAAAAAACACACTTATTTTTCATTACTGCAACTGGTCCGGGTTTGCAAACAAGTACACAAATCCGGACCAGTAAAAAAACACGGCAGAATGTATTTCACAATGAATGGTCCGGGTTTGCAAACCAACCCCTAAACACGGACCACCCAAAATTTTCACCCGAGAGATCTCCAATTGCATGGTCCGGGTTTGTAAACCCTTCCCTAAACCCGGACCACACACAAATAACACCCGAGAGTGAATTCCAGTATTGGTCCGGGTTTGTATCCCCGGACACAAACCCGAACCACCCCAAAACTTGTCCAGAAAGTGTTTTCTTGCATTCTAATGATGGGGAATTGAATGGTAATGATGGTATAAGGTAATTAAGACATGATTAATGATGTTTAAAGGTCATTAAGGCTATAAACAAGCTTAGGAAATAATTTTAAGTAAGTAACATAAGTAAAGGTATTTGAACAATGAAGAATTAGTAAGTATAAACTAGGAAACACTAGTAAAGTAATGAGTAAGGTTAATTATGGATGATTAACCACCCAACTGTATGTATGTGATAGGATTTGATTTGTCGAACACCGAAGAGGAGTCGGTGAGTCCGAAATCAATGGTGAAAGGTATGATTTCTTCATGCTCTGTATCCTAACCTGGTTACCCCGATTTGTGTGCTTATTTGATCTCCTAAATAAGATAAATGCATGAATCGGACTATATTGCACTTACTTGTGCTTGTTTTATGTTGTTCTTGATATATATTGTCTTCAACTCTAGTTTGTATAATTCATGAAATATATGAATGAGAATGAAGAGCATGTGTATATGGTGTGTACTTGAGTAGTGTATCGATGTATGGTATGGAAGTAATGACTTCTACTAATTAATAACTACCTAACTCCTAACTTGAGTATTGAGTAAAATGGAATGAGTAGAAGTCCGATATAGTTTCGGCCACGCGTGAGGATAACGAAACACAAGAGGTTGGATCCGAATCCTGGCTGTGATCTTTTCCATGGACCAAATCCCTTGAATGGGTAGCATCCTGGATTAGTGGGCCACCCTAAAGCCCGGTGGTGGGATGTAGTAATCCCTGCTCGGAGGTCATACCGACTTGACTTGAGTAAAGTAAGTAAGAAGTAAAGTATTGTATGAGTATTGGTCTTGACTGTTGTAAGTCATTGACATTGAGTAAAAGAGTATTGAACACCCGATTAACCCGGGTGTGTAAAGAAGCAAACAAGCCCTATGTATGCATTGGAGAAGTGTATCTCCGTATTGCGGTGAGTATTCAGTAAGTATGATTGGTTGACTTGTTTTGTCTTCCGTGTATGTATGGTGTAAGAATTGTGTATGTATGGAGTATGCGGATTTTGAGTGATGGTAAGTATGTAATGGATGACTCGTATTGCATTCCTTGTATGTATTGCAACATACGAATGTATTCCTTGTGTAGTACCTTGGTATTGAAAATGCAGCATGACTGTATGTATAAGTATGTATGTATATAATTGTAAAATGAATTGCATGTATTCGACCAAGTGGTCGGCGTACCCTCGCTAGCACGCGGGGTATGCGGTTATCATATGCAGCGAAAGCTGACCCCCTAGGGGGAACGTTTTTAGTGTGCAGGTACCCGAAGCGGATATGGTCAAGGTAAGAGACCGGTGGCTACACTTTGATAGTTAGAAGTAGAATGTAGAAGCGTACTAAGTGGCACACCCCTTGTACTTAGAAAGTTAGTAGTTGTGAGGAATGGGTAGTGGCTAGACTCTTAATGAGTGTCTATGAAATTGAAAGAGGTGTTGTACTTGTATAAGGATCTTAGTAAACTCGGTGTATTATATTGTATTGAACTTATGGAGTATTGTAATGAATGGGAAGTTTTAGTATTTGATTTGGTAATTGGAGTATGTATTGTAAGTGTGTAGTACTCGGATATTCCGGTCCATCAGACCGATGCTGTATGTAGTAGTAGTAGTAGTAGCCTTGTTAGTCACGTGGGTGGCTAACGACATTGTATCACCCACCATGGAGTATGTAAGTATCCGCTGCGTGAGTCTGGATTGTATAAGGAGATTGGACGGTAATGACAGTATTAGCGGTAGGGGTGTTACAGAATTGAATTTCTACAAATTCTCTCTATGCGATGCATTATAAGTTAAATTAGTATTTGGGTTACTTCGAGAATGAAAAGTCGAATGAAATTATCGAAGGAATTGATCACAAATTTACCGGAGAAGCGCCGGTGAGGAAAATCGAAATCAATTTTCTGGAAAAGTTCAAACCTTCAGGCTGTTCAAGTAGCGAAGAAATCTAAGTCAAATGCTTCGGGTTTATACCTTGCATTTTTCTGGAAAATCTATGATTTTATGTGAAGTTCGAGTTGGCTACTTCATGGACCAACTCGTGCTAATTGAGAAGGATTCGATCCATGAAGCCTACCACATTTTAAAGTAGACATGTAACTCTAAAAACCAGTGGAAGAATTATTGAATTTGATGGATTAGAGAGAAAGTTACAGATCTCACAAGATTTTGGTTTACCTAATCGTTTTCTGGAAAAACCAGGGCAGGAATTCTACCGTTATCGAGTTGGGAACTTTAGACGGCTCGATCTTCCACACGATTAAGAATCAGCTTCGGGTGTAAAAAGGAAAGTTGGAGAGGGATTAAAGATCTACAAAATGAGCTACAGAATGCAAATTTTCATTCACAGATGAAGAAGATATGATAAGACGAAGTTTACCTTATCAAATCGGTTTTTGGAAAATCTAGGTTGCAGATTCTCGGGGAGGTAACTTCAGATCGAATTTGCGGCGGATGTAGAAAGAATTAGGTCAAGTGCGAGTAACGGTTAGAAAAAGGGTTTGCTGGAGAAGAGAATGAAGAAGACGGCGTTCAAAAATACCAAGAGACCACTGAGAATTCTAAGTCTTAAAATGAGGCAACGAACTGGGAGTGGTTGAGAGGACTTAGCCGATTTTTGAGGAGTTCTAGCAAGCTGGCGTGGCACAAATCCCGAGGCGTTCGTGGCTGAGTCAGAACACCCTAGCCACGTCAGCAACCTTCAAAATTTTGGCTCTAAACTTCATTATATCATAAATTTTGCTAGGATGATCCGTTTTTAACGTTCTTATTATCAATCATCTTGGTTTTCCATAATCTTATTATTGATATAGGTTTCATGGGCTGGTTTGACCATTCTCAAAAAGTCAACCCTAGCAAGGCTTAAGGAGCTCTTAGTCTTCTTTGATTTTATATTTGAAATACCCCAAACCTTGATATGTTGTTAAACATTTAAACTATGGTATGTAAAGGCTAAAAAGTGCCTTAGAAACATCTGTGCACAATTTAAACCATAGTAAAATGCAATAAAGCACTGAGACATAGCTTGAGCAAAAACATGCTCTAAGCTAGGAGTGAACTTGGTTAGGACCCAAAGATCCTACCAAGACTTAATAATATTCAATTATGATTTAATAAGGCTAATCAAGTCCTTAGGAAACTTTTGTAGACAGTTAAACCAAAAAAAAAACAAAAACATACCTTAAAGTCAATAAGAGCAAAAATGTGCTCTAAGCTTGGGATAAATTTGTATAAGACCTAATGGTCATACTTATACCTTATAGATATGTTAATGAACATATTAAATCAATTACTAAAGAAAACCAAGCTTGAAAACAAGTTAAAACACAAAATGTGCTTTAAGGAGTCTTAAAGCACATTTTTGAAAAATTGTCTTGTAAATGAGTTTGAATGGCTAAATGTCCATCATTACTCTTTAATTAATATGTTTACTACTTAGTATCACATTTGGAAGTCTAGGTCAATGGGAAATCAAAAATTTCACATCTATGTGCCTTGTTTTAGTAAATAGTAACTTTAATAAGCTAGTTTGTAACATATGTTGTTATAAGTAATTAAATTGGTCAACAAAGACTATTGTACCCCTAGGTAGAGATGGAGGCCGGTTTTTATCATGGTGAGTCACCAACATGTAAAAGAAATCAATTAAGGAAAGGAAGGAAAAATGAATAAAAGAAGAAAGTTACTTTATAACCTAAATATCTTAACAAAGTGTACTCTCTCACCTCATTCTCTTCTTCCTTCTCATTTCACACGTCTTCAAGCTCCCTTCCTCCCTTCCATTTACGATTTGCTATAGTTCCACACAAGAACTCCATCTTTGAATGCTTGTAACTCCTAGCTCCATGGTCCAAATTCAATTTCAAGACCACCATTCTTCTAGTTGGAGCAAGCTCTACACTCCTATCTTTTCAAATCTTCAAAAGCCTCATTTCGGTGCCAAGGAGATTCACCATTGAAGGAGCTTGAGCTAATATTTTCATACCTTGTTGTTCTCCTTTGCTTCAAGGTAAGGAAACTCAAAGAAAAACCAAGTTTCCTCTCATTTTGTACATGTCCGAAAATTCACCATTAATGGTGTCTTCTCTTGTTCTTCCATAGCTTCATTGCAATCTTCAAAGGGTTTGGAGGAGTCCTCTCTTGATGCTTATCAAGCTCTCTTCCAATTCCAAGGTAAAACAATTACCTTAATGTGTTAAGACAATATATGTGCCTAGGGTTTGCAATGAGATGAAGCATAATGCTTGAATACTCATTCTATTTTTTTTACATTGTTTAGAAGTTGACAAACAACCAAACATCCTTACCGTTTTACAAGGAAACAAGAAAGAAGTTTGTGAGGAAAAAGATGTAAACAAACTATCTCAAAGTAGTTTTAAATGCCTTAGGGAAATGAGCTGATTTGCTTATAAAATACCTAGGAGCCAATGGAGAATGACCTAGAGAAATGCTCTCATCAAGGGTTTATTAAGGGCATATGTATTGTTGGGTATTTGCAGGTCAAGGGCAATATATGTGGAAATTCAGTGTTTATGGTTTATGCAATTTAAGGGCCTAAGAGCCATGTTATTTAAGGGCCTAAGTGCCAAGCAATTTTTATTATGCACTATATTGTGATGTAGTGTAAATTTTGGTGAAGTGTTGTGTGTGAGAAAGTTCTTGATTGGATTTAGGTGTTCTTGAATGTCTAATGGTGAAAAACAATGTGTTTTGGTATGACAATATGCTAGGAGAACCCATGGCAAAATTTGGACAAAGTACAAGAAGTTTTAAGTGCTTAAATGAGTTTTGGTGAACTAGGAAATGTGAGGAATGGATGAATGTTTATTAGAGAAGAAACATGTGTTAAGGTGTTGTAGAGTGTTACAAGGACTTTGGTATTGTCTTGGAAGTTCTAGGAATTCAATGAGTGTTTTTGGGATGTAATAAAGTCTTGGAGAAGTTTGTTAGGTTTAGGTAATGTTGATGTACAAGGAGGAAATGATGTTTAGGTAAGATGTGAAAAAGGAGAATTAGTTAGTAGAGAAGATGCTTGGGAGATGATGTTATGAAGGTGAGGAAACACTTTGGTGTAGTAGTCATTATAGGTGAAACACCACATAGGAAACCAAATGGAAAATGTTACAAGTGTTAAGAGATTTTGTAAGAAAAAATTGGGTAACAAGTTGGACAATGTTTTAAGGTGAATCAAAGTGATATTTGGTATTAGAATATGCTTAAGTTCATGTGTGAAGTTTGGGTAATCAATGGATGAAGAAAGTAGATGAACAAGACTTGAAAATGTCAATTTGGGAATCCTGTTACAGTGGTTCGGGACCCAAGTATTGGATGATGTCCCGGACCCTACACAAAAAAGGGCCGAGAGTTTTACAAGTGCTTTGGTCCGGGACTTGGGGTCAGTACAAGGTCCCGGACCACCCTATTAAATCACCCGAGAGATTCCTTAAGTGTTGGTCCGGACTTAGGGTAAGGACCAAGTCCCGGACCACTCTAAAAATGTTGTTTAAGGTATGAAAATGATGTGTAATGATGGGGATTGATAAGTAATGATGTTATAAAGTTGTTAGGGACATGTTAGGTGAGATATAATGACAATTAAGTGAGTGAAAAGTTGTAGTAAAATGTGAGAGTAGAACAAGTTAAAAATGTGAAGTTATTTAACTAGTTAACGGTGTTAACCATGATCGTTCAACGTTACACAGACATGTTACCCCCAATGTTAATGAAGGCAACTTTAATGTTACCAGTTGTTCGTGAATTGTTCGAGGAACATAAGTGGACATGATAGAGTGGACTCTGGTGACAGGTATGGTTTTCTTGCAACCTGTGTCCTACCGGATTACACCGGCTTGTATGCCAATGTGTTTTTCTGTGTGTTTGCCACGTTATAAGATAAATCATGAAACGAGTTTACAGTCGTTACTGTTGTTGTATGTTTACGTGCGATACCGGTAACCTCGAATGCGCTTGAAGGGCTAGTTAACCACTATTAGGTAACGTAAGAGAACGGTATCCGGTGATAACGTTTCCGACCTAAGGAACTTCTAACCAGGCTATGGGTGAGTTAGTTATGTGTGTTTGTGTGTGAATGTATGACTCTCCCTTCCCTTGTGTGTGTCTAACAAGACTTAACCCAATGTTGTGATTGTTTAATTAAGTTCAATGATGAACTTCTAACAAGTGCTAACGGGGGAAGTGAGGAGTCCGTCTGTTCCGGCCACGCGTGTGAGTATGGGGGTCGTTGTCATATCAGGTTCGATCCTCTCTGTATGTTATGGTTGTTTTCCAATTTGGTTTCCAAACCTTCCCTTTAGCTTAACCAAGACTATTTTACTGACTCACGTCGGGCCACAGGGGCATACTATGTTATGTTTGTTCGGTGTGCTTGGATCACTATATCCGAGACACCTTATGTTAAGTTATCCGTTCATTTAATGAGACGGTAACGAGTTATGTATTGGGCCTATCATGAGACAGGCAACATTCTCTAGGCTCTCTGACTATGTTAGGGCCGGTTCATAAGGGAAACCGTACCCGTTATGTTATGTATTGTTGTTATGATGCAATATCTATTGCGATGTTATTATGTGCACATTGAAACGTGAAAAGTGTTGTTATGTGTTGTTATGTGATGGATGTTATATGTTGTAAAATGAGTAGTATGTGGATCATAGATATGAATCCCAGTTTGCGATAAGAGGCGTTTAAGGATAACCCGATTAATGGGTAGTTGTCGTCTATTAAGGAAGTAGCTCCATTAGAGGAGAAACACTCTAGGGGTAATGAATACCATGAGTGACCTATCAAGTATGGATATGCTAACCGTTTGTCGAGCCCATTGAGGCGGAATGATTCGTGTTGTGTGTTTTAAGTTACATGCATGATTTAAATATAATCAACCGCATGCTAAGATGACAATTAGTTGTGCGTGGCCCGGTAGCATGTGGGCTGCGGGATTACCATACCAGCAAAGGTGCTGAGCCCCTTGGGGGCCACCCTTTCTCTTCTTTTCCTATTTCAGGTACAAGGAGCTGGAAGCCGTTCGAGAGTAGGACGGGGTAGTCGTTGTACATGGGTAAACATGTAAGTTGTATATATACAGTAGGTGTAGTAAGACCGAAGTTGTTATCGGCATCAGTTTGTAAATACTCGGTACAGTTGGAAGGTATGTGTATGTTTTGTTGTTAATGGAAAGGGATAGTAATGTGTAGTCGCTCGGGAATCTAGTCCATCAGACCAGTACAATGTTTATGTAATAGCCTTGTTAGCCACGTGGGTGGTTAACGGCGTGTAACACCAACGAGTTAAGTAATGTGATGAAGTATATTTTCCGCTGCAGATTGTTGTTATGTGTTTGTTGTTGGATGGGGTGTTACAATATTGACATTTATGATTTAAATCAATGCCCTAATTATTTCTAAAATCTTTATAATATAATTAGAGTGTCTCGAAATTTTCCCACGATTTATTGACTTATAAATCTTATAATTAAATTCATAATACTATATAATAATTTAGTGTTTAATAGTATTATTTAGGGTTTAATAAAAGAAATCCCCTAAATTAATTTAAATTAATTTATGGGGTATTTCACAGAAGTAGTGCAATAGCTGCTTAGCGGGTTTGAAACAAAAAAGTCTTGTACTAGTAGCGCAATAGCTGTCTAGCAAATTTGAAACGAGAAAATACTTGCACTAGTAGCACAATAGCTGTCGTGTAAAGAAAAAATGCGACCGCACTAGTAGCGCAATAGCTGTCTAGTGGGTTTTAAACAAGAAAAATTCTTGCACTAGTTGCACAATAGCTCCCTAGTGAAGAAAAAATGCGACCACATTATAACGCAATAGCTGCCTAGCAGATTTCAAACAAGAAAATTCTTACACTAGTTACGCAATAGCTGCCTATAAAGAAAAAATGTGACCGTACTAGTAGCACGATAGCAGCCTAGCGGGTTTGAAACGAAAAAGACTTGCACTAGCAGCGCAATAGCTGTCTAGCGGGTTTGAAACTACAAAAATTCTGGCATTACTAACACAATAGCTGCCTAGTGAAGAAAAAATGCGACCGCACTAGTAGCGCAATAAGTGTCTAGCAGGTTTGAAACGAGAAATGTTTTTTCACTAGTAGCACAATTGAAATACCCCAAACCTTAACTTATTAATTAATTATGTATTTATGATTTTCCGAGGCTAATTAAGTCCTTAAGATCATTGGCGAAGAAATAAAAACCAAAAAGAAAAAAGAAAATGCGTAAAACTCACAAAATGTGAAGATGCGTATTTAATTATTTTTGGAGGTATATAACCTTCACTGGGGTTATAAATATATTTTTATACCCTAATTACACACTAAGAACATGTGGGAAAAATTCCAGAAGAAAACGGATCCAAATAATGTATTAAATCGCTAATAAAGCTTTAGCGCACGTTTTTCGAGAAAACCCGAAAACATGACTTTAAACAGTTAAATGACCCCGTGAAAATTATGGTTGATTATATAACTATAATTAAACATTAATGGGAGCCTAAGAACCATTAAAATTAAAGAAAAGAGAAAAAACCGAAAAACGGGCCCGGTTAGTGAATAGTGTCAAACCGGGTAAATTAAAGAGAGTTTTTCTGTAAAAGACAAAAAATGATCTTGCTTGTGTATCTAGTGGGCACCGGTTTTATTTAAATAAGACAGCCCCTCTCTTCCATTATTAAGCTAAAAGGGGAAAAAGTTACATAAAGTAACTTTTTCTCTCTCTTCCCTCATTTCCTCCTCCCTCACGTACTGCCCTCCTCTCTTCCTCCCCTATCTGCCGATTTATTTCTTCTTCCTTCCCCCTTAAATGGCGATATGCAGCCCCCTCTCCCAACTCTCCATTCTCCTCCTTGTACAAGCCATATAAATGCTCCAAATGAAAAACAAAACACAAATTTGTGTTCCCCTCATCATCCTCTACACTTCTCTCTTTTCAAAATCCAGAAATGAAGAGGTTCATCTCCATGGGTTTTCCCCATTTGAAGGGAAAATAGCATCCATGGGTAGCTTGAAGTCTCCTCTCTCTTCCAAGGTAAAAATCTCCAAGAAAAATCTCATTTTCCTTCACCCATTTGTGCTAGCCGATTTTACCTATCTTATACCTTGTTTTATTCTTGTTTTTGAGCTTCAATTCAACCCTCCAATGGTGTTGGAATTCCCCTTTTGATTCATGGGTGAATGCCCTCTTAAAGAGCACCAAAAAATGGTAAACCCTAGCTTTTGTGCTCTAAGCCCTTTCATTGAATTAGAATATTTCTAAGGGTGTAGAAGTGTTATTAATATTCATTTTGTGTTCTTGGATATTGGGTTGGGGTTCGGCGACCCCAATGCCCAATTGGACCGAAATGGAGAGAGGAGGAGGAATGGAGCAAAAAGATATCTCATAAGAATTTAAGGTAATAAAACCCACCTTAATGTTAATTTTATGTGTTTAATGTTTTTGGGATGGGTTAAATTGAATAATAAACCCATATTTATGGGAAATAATGTGTTGGTTGTGTTTAGGAAAAACTTGTGAATTTAATTGTGAATTGAGGGCCTTGGAGCCAAATGAATTGAGGCTTGTGCTTATATTGTTTTTAATGAAATTTTTCGGATATAATGTGTGCTGGTAGGACCCTTGTAAGGGTGTGGCTAGTTTAGGATTGAAAGAGGTGAAATTTGATGAATGTGGATATGTTAGGTTTATGGGGAGGTTATGGCAAAATTTTGGTAGAAAATAAGTGTTTAAAGGTGACTTGGTAAGTTGAGGAACTTAGGAGTTCAGTTGGGTTGTTTAGAGTTGAGTAATAACCTTGAATTGGTATTTAGGAAAGTAGAATGAGAAGCGTAAAAATCTGTAGCAATTTACATATGAGAAGCTTAGAAATGCTAGAAAAGAGTTAGTGTTTATAACTTGTGAAACAAGGAGTGAACTTGGGTTTTTGAAGTGTATTGGTCTAAGAATATATTGGTGGGGTGAGTAAGTGATTTGGTAAGTTTGGTGAAACGTTGTGAAACATTTGAAGAAGTTTTAAATGCACTGCTGTGCATAATGCAACAGAGGGGATAGAAAATATTATAGAAATGGACAAGGATTAAATGGTGAGTTTGACCAATGATTTGAAGAGGTTTAGAGCATGTTTTAGTGTGTTTAAACATGTAGAAAACATGTGGAAAGTTTAGGAAATGATTGGAGGTGATATAGGGGTTGAAAAGAGGTCAAAACTGTCAATTTAAACACCTACAAACATGGTCCGGGTTTGTAAACAAGTACACAAACCCGGACCACATCAAAAACGTGCCAGAAACACATTCCAGCATGTGGTCCGGGGTTGTATCCAAGTACACATACCCGGACCAAGGCAATTTGTACACAGAATGTAATTTCCGGGATTGGTCTTGGTTGGTAACCCCGGACACAAACCCGGACCAGTCTAAAAATGCTCTAGAATATGTTTTGTAAGTGTTGTTATGATGGGGAATTGATTGGGGATGGTTTTAAATGATGATTAGGCCTTGTTTGGTGACTTTAAAAGGCCATTGAAAGTATAAACAAGTGTGAGAGTGAATGTGTAAGTTATGAACTTAAGATCACATAAATAAGTTAAGGATAACGGGTCAACGGGGTTAAGTACGGGAGTAATAGAAGTTTACATACCGTAAGATTTGTTGTTAATAAAACATTTGAATTATAATGCCAGTTGTTTGGAAACTACCCTGAGAGCGTGAGATGGCGCGTTGGAGTGAATCCTCGGGGACACGGTAGAGTAACCCATGGTGTAAGGTATGGTTTTCTTGCAACATGTGTCCTACCAGGTTACACCGGCTTGTATGCCAATGTGTTTTTCTGAATGTTTGCCACCTTATAAGATAAAAGCATGTAATAAGTTTACAGTAATTCATTGATGTGGCGTATTTAGTTCCGATATCGATTAACCTCGAATATGTGTTAAACTGTAGTTATCCGACCTTAGGATCATGTAAGAGATCAGTATTCGGATTTAAACGTCCCAACCTACGGGAACGTTCTAACTATGGCTATCCGTGTGTTATTTGTGTCATGTGGTTGTGCGTGATGTGTTTCGCTCTTTTTAGTATATCGTTATCTAACGAATGTTGTTGTCCATGTTTGTCGAATGGGATGTTACCCCCTTGTGTGAGATTAACTAAGTTTGTAACACCAAATGGTGTCGTGAAGTGATAAGTTCCATAAGGGAACTTCTAACTAATATGTATATACTATGGGGGTGAGGAATCCGGGGTGTCCCAGTCGTGCATGTGTGTTTGGGAGTTGGTATCTATAGCTGAATTAACTCCCTCTCTATTTTGGTTGTTTTCCTTCTTGGATTACAATCACCCACAAGCCTAATAAGAGACTTTCATACCTTGATTATTATTCGGGGCTAGGGGGTATGTGTATGGTGTGATCGGGCCTATATTAAGGCCGACACATCTAAGTATATGTGTACGGTGTGTTTGGACCTATATTTTGTCCGACACACCTTAAGTAAAGTTACGTTCTCCAAGAATAGCGGTGTTACGTTGTGTATATGTTGTTATGTGATGGGTGTTGATATGTTCGGGTATGTTGATTTCCAAAATCAATTCGGTGTTAATAAAAGAGGTAAATAAGTATAACCTGATTAAATGGGTATGTGTCGTCTAACAAGGAATAGCTCCATTAAGGTAGAACCCTCAAGGGTCAAGGAACACAATAATGTGACCTAACGAATGTGATGTGTTGACTTTATGTTTGGATCCTTTGATTGGATGTGTGTTTAACATAAGCATGACATGTATATAAGTTTCTATGTAAGATTTAAAAATAATCAACTGCATGCTTAGACGACAATTAGTTGTGCGTGGCCCGGTAGTATGCGGGCTGCACGATTACCGTACCAGCAAAGGTGCTGAGCCCCTTTGGGGGCCCCCCATACTTTTCAGGTACAATGGAGCTGGCAGCCGTTCTAGAGTAGGACGGGGTAGCTGTTTATACTTGGATAGTTATTTAGTTGTTCATGTGTTCGTAAGTAGTGTAAGACCGAAGTGTGATATTGGTGATGGATTGTATTAGACACGATACAGTTGTAATGTAAATGTAAAATGTATTTGTTTCAATTTAGAAGTGGTTGGTAATGTAAAGTGTAGTGCTCGGTAATCTTGTCCATCAGATCGGTACACTATGTATGTATTAGCCTTGGTAGCCACGTGGGTGGCTAACGGCGTGTAACACCCATTGATTTAGTCAGTGTTTATGATGTAATTTCCGCTGTGATTATTGGTTAAGTGTGGTGTTATTAGTTGGGGTGGTACAAAAAGTGGTATCAGAGCGAAGTATCGCTCTGATGACGGGAAATACCGAGCTTAGGAAGTACCGAGTTAGGAATTTAAGAGTTTGGGTTAATGGTTGAGTGATAGTGTGAGAAATACGCTAGTTAGGAATTACCAGTGTTTACTGGATACCTACAACATCCTTCCCGCACTCCACAACCCCGTTTTATAACTCGGGAAAGAACGCTAGAGAGTTGGAAAATCCTCTCATACTCGGGAACAACCCTATTGGCTGTTATGAATTGTTTCAGTAAGAACCAGTCATACGGTAGATTCGAAGAACTAGGAATCCCGGAGACGGTTCCCGTTTTAACAAGTTTACCCGCACATAATAGCGGAGGACTGAGAACCATACCTGTAAGGAACCAAAATTTTCGGCAACCTGGGTCGACATGCCTAGCAGTCGAGGAAACCTAGCCAACAAGAAAGAAAGCACTAATTGTGCACATAAGCGGGCAATGGAGAAACAACAAACCCGAGATACATGTCTACAGGACCACAAATGTTAAATAACACCGACAATGGTATAGTAACCGACTAAGGAACTAGTCAAGGTTGGATGATCCCAAACCTACAATGCTAAGGAGGCTGTAACATACTTAAATTGGGCTACGAAGTAGTACCTAAACAAGAATTAAGTCTCGAAAACCACGGCATATGCGTGGGGACGAACATTAAGGAAGAACACAGAGTTGAGTGAATAGGGAGTCACCCTAGTTAACGACTACTATGTCAAAACCAATGAGAGTCGATCGGAAGATTATTATCGAGACTGTAAGATCAAGGAAGAGCCAACAAGGCTACCAGATACAGTAATGATGGAAGTAGTACTGTAACTAGTACAGGTTGAACCGACAGCCAGGCAGTATGGAGCACTTGCCAAGGCAAGTGCTGCTATAACGGGGCTATTTGGGAAAATTTATATGACTATAAAGTACTTAATAGAGTACCATATTGGCAAATGAAGTAATTATAGAATCAAGAATCCAAGAATTCGAAGTGTGAAACCTGGAAGGGCTTAGCGTCCTAACCATTATATTTAAGGATGCACAGTCAGCGAGAAGCTAGACTTGGTCAAGACATGAGGACATTGTAAATACCGTGAAGAATTTCCTTTAAAACCCAGTTTTCTTCTAAACTCATGCCTATTGCAAACCCTCTTTCAAAATCAAATTTTCTTCTAAACTTATGCTATTTCAAGCCTTCTTTTAAACCCAATTTCTCTTAAACCTCAGATGTTCCTTAAAACCAAACCGGAGGACCCACAGTAGATAAGTTATACCTAATTCAATTCGAACAACCTTAGAACAATCCTATAACCAGAGGGTATTAACCCGAGGTAAGGAATCCAGTTCATACTAAATACAGACAGTGGATAAATTTCCTTTGATTAAGTTCGGGAGGCACTAAACGTGCATTGTCATAAGACGTTATAAGAGGAGTGGACAATAGAATACTTCACATAGACGTGTGACGGACACTACTAGTGTACAAAAATAAAATGTGGGATGACCGCACTCCGATGGAGCTTGCGGGCCTGACAGACCTACTTATAGGTTAGTCGGGCAAGTAGCAATGTATCAGTTGGTACCCCAAATATGTATACAAGTAGAGTCAGGAAACACGGGAAGTAGTCGACTCCGTACTATGGTCAGCAGTAAAAGTTAAACAAGAGCAACGAATTGCCAAGAATGGTTGAAGTAAAGGAACCCAGTTAAGTTAACGAGACTAACAGAATTAGTGAATTCATTTCAAAGAAATGTTTATGAGTCAAGAAGCATGAAGCGTACTGACTAGTAACTAAAGACATCTCATATGTCTCAAGAATCCCGAGGAATAAAACATGATAGCTGGAACAAATACCCAGTCTATACATAGTAAGGCCAATTCCTAATATGGACACGTTAATGTGCAACGAACGGGATGAAACTCCCGGAACGATCACCTAGACTACTAGGGAATATCGTTCTTCACAGAAGAGGATAGTAAACCCAGTAAAGAACGCAAAGCGATGTAGTTAACTATACAAGCCAAATGTAATGGCATAACCTAGTAACACCCAGGAGCTGTCCTGAAGGGTGCTTGGGTCAACAATTGTTGAACAAAAGGTCGTGATAGAAATACAAGAGTTGAAGCTAATACCCAATTTAAACATAAGTCGTCAAGGGGTAAATGGACATTCTTTAAGGGGCATCCCATATAAGGAAGCATGATGCAAAGACCTTGTCAGGGAGCCCAAGTACAACCTCCGAACCATGTGATGGTGTACGGAGAAGTAAACATTTGTGTGAACAGCCTATAATGAGTAGAGCTCGAGGCAATGAGGCTTATAAGCCACAGACCAAATGAGTTATGAAAATTTAATTGATTACGAAAGTTTATGTTGTATAAGTGAATAGAGCGGAGAATGAACCACTACTTTAAGAGTGGGGATACCTCTCGATATGGTGAAACCGCGGGAGCGGTAGTTATGTGAACCAAGTTCAAGAAATATGTTAAGGATTGACCATATTGTTATTACCCAAGGATGATTTAAATAAAAATAATACAAATTGAAGTGTTTGTACCAGTTGTGGAGAGTAGTAAGTTTAATAACAACCACCATTTGTGTGTGATGCTAAGTGTAGAGTGAACATCACTCAAGGAGCATAAAGACTCGAAGAATAGCGTATTCAGTAGTCATCCAAATGAATGAAGAGTCACAATACAAAAGATGAAAGTATATGAGTGGAAGCTAATATGAAAGTGGATGCCATGTAAGTTAGTGTTGTACAAGAAGAAGGAACATGGTGCGCAGCAAGCAACCAATACATGTGAATAAATCACACAATAATAGGGAGTTTATGAATAAAGATGGTAGACAGACCGGGCAACAAGGAAATAATGTTCATTCCTATTGCAATCGCATAAGAGATTTACTGCCAAGGGTTTACGCCTCTGCACTCTGTATGACTGAGTGTTTTGGTATTGCACTTCCGTAGTAATGATCGAGTGGGATAGCTAGGAATTTGGGGAAATGTTAATTGTGGTAGAAGTAGAAAGTGGTTTATAACGCTATAAGCACCGAGGCATAGGAAACGCAAGGTCATACCAATGAAAGAATACTTGTACAGAACCAAATGTGGAGGCATGATTAGCAATAAGTGACTGCAGTAACACGGAATACCAAATATCGGTATGGAATATACCTCAAGTGGGGGAAATAACCGAGAGAGCACTACGCAGTAGGTAGTAGCTCAACCTCAACCGACAGTAAGTCGGAAGAAATCAAATTGATCATCATGAAATACATAACGGTATGCACAGTAAACTAACATAGAAGTGGATAAAAAGTTTGTAACTCACCGAATTTGCTCACGGTAAGAGATACCACGCATCAGTTGAGAAACCATTCTTCACAAGATGAAGGTGATAAATGGGAAATGTACAATACATTATGAAAAATGAATGGGGCAAACTAACCTCCAAAGTTATCAGAGTCGCGCAGTAGAAGCTAGTGAGCAAATGATTCGAATGTTGAATATGCATGGTGAATACGAGAAATGGCTAATTATTAACGCCTAGAAGCCTCACAGGCAAGAACCGAAACCGATTATGAGTTAAATAAACTCTAATGAGAATTCATGGTTTAGGGACTAAACCGCCAATAAGGTTAAGTCCTCTGACTGGAACACATTGTATAATAAGCCGCATGGAAGTTAAAACACTTTACGACAGCAGAACATTTTAAACCAATGTTAAGTAATAACATATGGTAGATTACGCGGGCGTAGTCCCTTTTAAGGGGGGTAGAGCGCAAAAACGCTTAGTAAATGTTTACGTACAAGTGTATGTGAATGATGTTGTGCGTAGCACAAAATAATTTGTTATGGTGTTGTGTATAACACAAAATACTCATTCTGATGATTGGTGCGTATGGTACGTGAACATACGTATTCATTTACGGTTCAATTGTGGTAATTGCGCATGAAGATGCGAATACCATTGTTATAAGTGGTGTGTGAATATAGTGTATGGGAGTAGAGAAACTCCCGGGGGACTAAAACCCCGATAGTGTATGTTTATTTAAGACAATATAGTGATGTGTATTCTGAGTTTGATTAAAAGAAAATGTATATATATAACATACATATATATATATATATAGTATTGTGTATTGTGATTTTGATAAATATATAAATATATATATATATATATATACATATATATAGTATGGTGATGTATGAATCGGTAGGAAACCGGTGAAGAACATAGTGAGAATAGGATTCCGTAGGTATGTTGACTAGAGGCAAATTGAGAATAATTGATGGACAGAGTTCATCCCTGGGAGATGTATTGCTTTGTGATTATGATTAGAAAGATTAAAAAGATAGAAAATGGTAAATGTCTGAATTAGTTGCTGCTTGAAATTGTAGTGGGAGGTGAAACTTGATTCTCGGGGATCAAGGGAAACCAAACACAAATTGGGGTGGAGAGATAGTTCAACACTGATGCTGATCACATCGGGGTTGGATGACTCTTGAAGCTCCCTATAAGTGAGAGAATGTGAAAGTATTCTTATAGTATTAGGGAGAGTATACTCCCGTAAAATGTAATGTTTTACAGAGACATAAGCAGAGTACTTATACAGAGAGGAAAGTATAGCCCAATCATATGAGTAAGGCATTGGGCTGAGAAATACAATATGACATTGGGCCTACTGGACATACTAACACTCCCCCTCAAAACTAGATGGTTACATCTGATTTTGCAACAATGTGAGACCGATGTCATGGAGTAGCTGTCTGTAATGCTTTCCGGGCAAGGCCTTAGTCATGAAATCTGCTAACTGATGATGACTAGGAACATGCTGGATGCTAATCATGCCTTCTGAAAGTTGCTGGCGAACATAATGGATGTCCAGCTCTATATGTTTTGTTTGTTGGTGTTGAACTGGGTTCTTGGCAATGTAGATGGCGGACTTGTTGTCGCATCTGACCGGTATGGGTGTCACATCTGATATTCCCAATTCGTGGATGATGCGGCTGAGCCAGGCAAGCTCTGTGGTCACCAATCGCATCGCCCTGTATTCAGCTTCTGCTGAGGAAAGAGATACACTGGCCTGCTTCTTTGACTTCCATGCAATAGGACTGCCTCCTAATAGAATATAAAATCCAGAAACAGACTTTCTAGTGTTTAGGCATGAAGCCCAATCACTCTCACAGTAAGCAAGCAATTTAAAATCAGAAGTATTGTTTAGAAACAGACCATATGTTTCAGTTCCTTGAAGGTATTTTAAAGTATGCAGAGCTGTTTCATAATGTAAATCTGTGGGAGCTTTAAGAAACTGACTAAGAAGCTGAATTGTAAAACTTATATCAGGCCTGGTGTGAACTAAGTAATTCAATTTACCTATCAAGCTTCTGTATTTGGTGGGATTTTCCAGGAGCTGACCTGCATCAGTATGAAGCTTAAGACCTGTCTGTAAGGGGGCAGATGACGTATTGCTGTCATTGATACCATATTCTTATAATATTTCATTGCAAAATTTCTGCTGAGTGATAACCAAGCCATTTTGATGATGATAAAATTCCTTTCCTAAGAAATAATGAAGCTGTCCTAGATCTTTTATTTTAAATTGTGTATCCAGTTGTGTTTTCAAAGAGTTTATTTCAGTAGGACAGTTTCCACAAAGTAAAATATCATCAACATATATGGCAATGTGTGTAACAGTGTGGTGTTTGTGTTTATGAAAAAGAGAGTGATCATTTTCAGATTGAATGTAACCTAAAGATTTTAGGGAATCACTTAATTTGGCAAACCATTGCCGTGATGCTTGTTTTAATCCATAAAGGGATTTCTTTAACTTGCAAGCATTAATACCTTTTTCAACCTTGAGACCTTTAGGTAATTGCATATATATATATCATCATAAAGATCACCATGTATGAAAGCATTGTTAACATCCAATTGTTCAATGATCCATTTTTGTTTGACTGCTATAGCTAACAATGTTCTCAATGTGGACATTCGGACAACAGGAGAGAAAGTGTCTGTATAATCTAGCCCTAACTTTTGACTGAAACCTTTGGCAACGAGTCTAGCTTTGTGTCTTTCTAAAGAACCATCAGCTCTCAACTTGGTCTTGTAAACCCACTTACAACCAATTGGTTTTTTGTGTTTAGGTAAAGTAACTAGGTCCCAAGTGTTGTTATTGATAAGAGCATTCAGTTCAGTTTGCATAGCCTGTTGCCAATGAATGTGTTTGTTAGCTTGTTCATAAGTTTTTGGATCTTGGATTTGGAGGAATGTCTGAGAAATATTATTTTCAGGAACAGAGAGGGTATAAGCTGGGGGTATGTCAGTCAAGGACAAAAAATCTGTGTTTTCTGGTGCTTGGAGTGTTGTGGAGGTGGACTGTATGCGGTGATAAAGGATGCTGGTGAATGTATCAGATTCAATGGTATTGTTATGTGTGTAATACTCATCAAGGTAGGAAGGTGGGTATCTAGTTCTAGTAGATCTACGAACCTCAGGAATGGGAGTAGTCTCTAGAACAGGAGTAGAGGAGGGAGGAGGGAGAGAAGGTGGAGAAGAATTGGATTCTGTTGTCTGTTCTGAAGGATCAGAGGTTTGTGTTTCTGGGTAGATGTGGTGATCTGTGTGAGGAATGTAGTCATCATCACTGTCATAAGGAATCTGAGAAGATGGAGGGGGTGTGTCAAAAATACATGGTTTCTGTGGGGGGGGTGTGTCATGGTTATACTCTGGAGGGTGTGTAAAACATGTTTCTGGAAATGAAAAGCATTCTCATAGAATAAACATCATATGATTCATATCTTTTAATCTGAGAAGGTTTATAAGCCTTTTGTGTTTCCGACCTCAGACTAAGTATAGGCAAGCATCTGATCTAGGGTCAAATTTGTGTCTTTTTTTGGTCTAAGTTAACAGCATATGAAAAGACACCCAAAGACTTTGAGACTGTTGTAAATCTGGTTTCTGACCATATATGACTTCATATGGGGTTTTACCATGTAAAGCTACGTAGGAAGTCTATTAATGATTTGTAGTAGCAGTTAACATACATCCCCCCCAGTATTCAATAGGTATTTTGAGGTAAAATATAAAGCTCTTCGTTTCAGCCAAGTATCTGTGCTTCGCTCCACAACACCATTTTGTTGTGGAGTATGAGCACAAGATGTTTGGTGAATTATGCCAAGAGTTTTATAAAAATGTTTTCCTTCATTGGAAAGGCCTAACTCGTAGGCATTATCAGATCGGACTATTTTTATTTCTTTGTTATGTTGTCTTTCAGTCATATAAATGAAATCTTTGATGTAAACTGAAAGCTTCCCCTTTGTGATGTAAAGTTTTATCCAAAGAGCTTAGAGTAATCGTCTACTATACTGAGAAAGTATCTATATTGTTGTATTTTGTTGACGAAAAGGCCCACAAATGTCGAGATGGATCATCTCAAAATGTCACTAGTTGTAATATAGATGATTGGAAATGGTAATTGGGTCTTTAGCCAAATGACACATATCACAGGGAGGAACAGAAGAAAACAATCTTTATTGATTACTCCAATTCTATACAATTTCGATATGGGGGGTATGCCCTAAACGGTGATGCCATACATCAACAGTAGTTTGAACAGAAGCAATGTTTGTTTTGGAATAATAGAGGTACAGAATGATTGGTTACAGAAGCCTGTTGACATTGATTCCTAAGAATGTTTCTATATATCAAGAATCGTTGTAAGTATTTTCTTCCAGAAAGTAAAGACCACGTCTCTCTATTCCAATCATCATATGAGCAGAAGTTTCAAGGTCCTGGATATAACATTGTGTGACAGAAGCGATAAGTAAGCATTCAGTTGTTGAATAAACTTTCTGGTAGATAAGAGATTAAATTTAAAACTTGAACATGAAAAACATTAAGAAGTGTAAAATTATCAGTCAAGACTATGTTTCCAACTCCTTGGATAATTCCCCGGATGACCATCAGGCATTGTAACCTTGTGATGACAATGTTTATAAGTTGTTTTAACAAATAATGCAAGATTACCACAAACATGGTCAGTAGCTCCTGTGTCAATGATCCACTTTCCTTTTAAATCATCCGTTTCAACCATATTCAAGGTAATGTGCAAATTAAAAGTGTGATCAGTAAGGGAAGATATACCTACGAACTGATCATAATAATCAGTTCGAAGTGAAGTGGATGTGGGTGTGTCTGTTTGGAGATACGCCATTAAGCTGGTGAGTTGGGTCTTTGTCATTCCAGGAACATCAATTGTAGGATTCTCATGTATTCTTTGATACCGTCGAGTTGGGCTTGATTCAAACCAGGAACCAGAGACAGGTTCATATTCTCTTGACTGGCGTCTGTAATGGCACCGCTCAAATATTTTTTTCTTTGTTGATCCTCCAATTCGTGGGGAAAACACCTTTTACCCAGTAGCAATCTTCATACGCATGTCCCATTCTTGCATTTGGTGCACTGGATCTTTTTGTTGTCGGGTTTGGTTGGTTTAGAGGGAGATTTGGGATCTGAAGGTTTTTTGGAAAAAATTAGGGTTGCGAGAGACAGAAGATTGGAAAGAAAGGTTATCTGTGTCAAGAGATCGATTTGTTCTGTTTTTTTATGATTCTCTTCCTGTAAAGCCATCGCATAGACTTTTCTATATCGGGCAAGGGAGACATCATGAGGATGTTGGTGCGAATGGTGTCGAAAGCGTGACTTAAACCCATCAGAAAATCGATAACGCGGGCATTTTCCAGGGTTTTGAGCAATTCCGTCGAAAGCCCGCAGGAACAGGTTGGATTGATGTAAGCTGTTCTTCCTCATTCCAAATGCGCATCCATTTGGTATAGTAGCCGTGAAGAGTTTCTCCATTCTGTTCAAGCTGTCGAGCTTCTTGACGCAAAGCGTATAATCTGGTACCACTGGGTCATCATACGCTTACACAAATAGACCAAATTTGCGCGGCGCGGGTGGGAAATATATCACGGTTTGACGAATAGAATCTTCAAGACTTGTAAAAATCCACCCCATAACCATCCCATTTGCCTTTTCCCAGGCTTTGCGACGCGCACCTTGATAATCTCCTTCTTGATGGTCCCGTCAACGAATCCGAGTTTGGATTTCGAGATCAAGCCAACAATGAAATTCTTTTTCCAATCAAGGAAGCCGACACCGGTAAATTTATACGCAAGTTGCATCCCTGGGAAATCGGATGCGTATATATATAATTCATCAGTTGCGGCGGCGCTTTTATCTTTGTTGTGTGTGTGTCTGTCAGTGTTTCATCTGCCGGTGTTTGCAGAAGGAATTTCTGGATTGCTGGGTGGTGTCGCCATGAAGAAAATCGCAAGAAAATAGAAGTAGGGTTTGCGGAAGAAGTGAGACAGAACAAAAACAAGAATAGAGAATTTGTCGGAAAGAAAAGAATATGGAAATATGTGTTATTTCTCTACAGCTCGCTGATACCAGAGAATGTGAAAGTATTATTGTAGTATATTAGGGAGAGTATACTCCCGTAAAATGTAATGTTTTACAGAGACATAAGCAGAGTACTTATACAGAGAGGAAAGTATACCCCAATCATATGAGTAAGGCATTGGGCTGAGAAATACAATATGACATTGGGCCTACTGGACATACTAACAATAAGTGGTCACAAATAATCACGTAAAGAATAAGATGCAGTTAGCTAAATTGGACTTGGAGTTGTATTGCATTTTCAAAAAGAATTTTAAATTGGTGTTGTTAAATTTTCAAGGGTATTTTCAAATTTCAATGGGTATTTTCAAGACTTTAATTAATATTCTAAGATTCTCAAATGGTATTTTCAAATGAAGGATTTCTTTTACTTAACCTTGTAAAAGGATTTTCAATAGTACTTTTCAAATAAAGGATTTCGTTCTACTTATCCTATAAAGATATTTTTGTTTGCGCTCAGCTGAGGACGTATGAGCCTTTGTCTTCGGACCGGGACATGAGCAGTGTATATGTTAAGAATGTATGTAATGGTTTTGAATTTTCCAAAGGACCGGGACCAGGAAGTGTCCATCGCGACAAGTACCTACGAGATCACAGTTTATGTACTCGACCTGGGACTCAAGGACTGTGATGTCCTATAGTCTTTAGACCGAGCCCATGAAGAGATGTAAAAGGTATTTCTGATTGTTATACATGCTAAGACATGTTGTGTGATATGTGTAGTATATGTTATCCAGACCTATGAGTCTGAAGGTTGATGTGTTATCCAGACCTTGGGTCTGACGGTTTATGTCAAGTGTAAGTAATATGTGAAATTCGTGTTTGTAAAAGTAAACCCGATATTCAAATTAAAGGATGCATGAGAAGTTGTGAACTTTGAGGACAAAGTTCTTTTAAGGGGGGTAGATTGAAATACCCCAACCTTAATTATGTAATTATGATTTTCCAAGGCTAATTAAGTCCTTAAGATCATTGGTGAAGAAATAAAAGCCAAAAAGAAAAGAAAAATGCGTAAAAGTCACAAAACTTGAAGATGCGTATTTAATTATTTTGGAGGTATATAACCTTCACTGGGGTTATAAAATATTGTTATACCCTAATTACACACTAAGAACATGTGGGGAAAAGTCCAGAAGAAAACGGATCCAAATAATGTATTAAATCGCTAATAAAGCTTAAGCGCACGTTTTTCGAGACAAAAACCCGAAAACGGACTTTAAACAGTTAAATGACCCCGTGAAAACTTATGGTTGATTATATAACTTAATTAAACATTAATGGAGCCTAAGAACCATTAAAATTAAAGAAACGAGAAAATCCGAAAAACGGGCCTGGTTAGTGAATAGTGCCAAACCGGGTAAATTAACGAGCTTTTTTCTATAAAAGACGAAAAATGATCCAGCTTGTGTGTCTAGTGGGGACCGGTTTTATTTAAATAAGACAGCCCCTCTCTTCCATTATTAAGCTAAAAGGAAAAGAAAGAAGAAAAGAAAAAAAGGGGAAAAAGTTACATAAAGTAACTTTTTCTCTCTCTTCCCTCATTTCCTCCACCCTCACGTACTACCCTCCCCTCTTCCTCCCCTCTCTGCTGATTCTTTCTTCTTCCTTCCCCCTTCAATGGCGATATGCAGCCCCCTCTCCCAACTCTCCATTTTCCTCCTTGTACAGCCACATAAATGCTCCAAATGAAAAAACAAAACACATATTTGTGTTCCCCTCATCATCCTCTACACTTCTCTCTTTTCAAAATCCAAAAATGAAGAGGTTCATCTCCATGGGTTTTCCCCATTTGAAGAGAAAATAGCATCAATGGGTAGCTTGAAGTGTCCCCTATCTCTTCCAAGGTAAAAATCTCCAAGAAAAATCTCATTTTCCTTCACCCATTTGTGCTAGCTGATTTTACCTATCTTATACCTTGTTATTCTTATTTTTGAGCATCAAATCAACCCTCCAATGGTGTTGGAATTCCTCTTTGATTCATGGGTGAAAGCCCTCTTAAAGAGCTCCAAAAAAAAGGTAAACCCTAGCTTTTGTGCTCTAAGCCCTTTCATTGAATTAGAATATTTCTAAGGGTTTAGAAGTGTTATTGATATTCATTTTGTGTTCTTGGATATTGGGTTAGGGTTTGGCGACCCCAATGCCCAATTTGACCGAAGTGGAGAGAGGAGAGGAAGGGAGCAAAAAGATGTCTCAATAGAATTTAAGGTAAGAAAACCCACCTTAATGTTAATTTTATGTGTTTAAGGTTTTTGGGATGGGTTAAATTGAATAATAAACCCAAAGTTATGGGAAATAATGTGTTGGTTGTGTTTAGGAAAAACTTGTGAATTTAATTGTGAATTGACGGCCTTGGAGCCAAATGAATTGAGGCTTGGGCTTATATTGTGTTTAATGAAATTTTAAGGATATAATCTGTGCTGGTAGGACCCTTGTGAGGGTGTGGCTAGTTTAGGATTGAAAGAGGTGAAATTTGATGAATGTGGATATGTTAGGTTTATGGGGAGGTTATGGAAAAATTTTGGTAGAAAATAAGTGTTTTAAGGTGACTTGGTAAGTTGAGGAACTTAGGAGTTCAGTTGGGTTGTTTAGAGTTGAGTAATAACCATGAATTGGTATTTAGGAAACTAGAATGAGAAGGGTAAAAATCTGTAGCAATTTACATATGAGAAGCTTAGAAATGCTAGAAAAGAGTTAGTGTTTATAACTTGTGAAACAAGGAGTGAACTTGGGTTTTTGAAGTGTATTGGTCTAAGAATGTATTGTTGGGGTGAGTAAGTGATTTGGTAAGGTTGGTGGAAGGTTGTGAAAATTTGAAGAAGTTTTAATGCACTGCTGTGCATAATGCAACAGAGGGGATAGAAAAAATTGTAGAAATGGACAAGGATTAAATGGTGAGTTTGACCAATGATTTGAAGAGGTTTAGAGCATGTTTAGTGCATTTAAACATGTAGAAAACATGTGGAAAGTTTAGGAAATGATTGGAGGTGAATTAGGGGTTGAAAAGAGGTCAAAAACTGTCAATTTAAACACCTACAAACATGGTCTAGGTTTGTAAACAAGTACACAAACCCGAACCACATCAAAAATGTGCTAGAAACACATCCCAGCATGTGGTCCGGGTTTGTATCCAAGTACATACCCAGACCAAGGCAATTTGTACACAGAATGTAATTTCTGGGATTGGTTGGGTTTGTAACCCAGACCCAACCCGGACCAGTCTAAAAATGCTCCATAATATGTTTTAAGTGTTGTTATGATGGGGAATTGATTGGGGATGGTTTTAAATGATGATTAGGCTTGTTTGGTGACTTTTAAAGGCCATTGGAAGAATAAACAAGTGTGAGAGTGAATGTGTAAGTTGTGAACTTAAGATCACATAAATAAGTTAAGGGAACGGGTCAACGGGTTAAGTACGGGAGTAATAGAAGTTTACATACTGTAAGATTTGTTGTTAATAAAACATTTGAATAATAATGCCAGTTGTTTGGAAACTACCTGGAGAGCGTGAGATGACGCGTTGGAGTGAATCCTTGAGGACACGGTAGAGTAACCCATGGTGTAAGGTATGGTTTTCTTGCAACCTGTGTCCTACTTGGTTACACCGGCTTGTAAGCCAATGTGTTTTTTTGAATGTTTGCCACCTTATAAGATAAAAGCATGTAATGAGTTTACAGTAATTCATTGAGGTCGCGTATTTAGTTCCAATACCGTTTAACCTCGAATATGTTTTAAACTGTAGTTATCCGACCTTAGGATCACGTAAGAGATCGGTATTCGGATTTAAACGTCCCAACCTACGGGAACATTCAAACTACAGCAATCCATGCGTTATTTGTGTCATGTGGTTGTGTGTGATGTGTGTCGCTCTTTTTAGTATATCGTTATCTAACGAATGTTGTTGTCCATGTTTGTCGAATGTGTATGTTCCCTTGTGTGTGATTAACTAAGTTTGTAACACCATATGGTGTTGTGAAGTGATAAGTCCCATGAGGGAACTTCTAACTAATATGTATATACTAGGGGGTGAGGAATCCGGGGTGTCCCGGTCGTGCACGTGTGTTTGGGAGTTGTTATCTATAGCTGAATTAACTCCCACTCTATTTTGGTTATTTTCCTTCTTGGATTACAATCACCCAAAAGCCTAGTAAGAGACTTTCCTACCTTGATTATTATTCGGGGCTAGGGGGTATGTGTATGGTGTGATCGGGCCTATATTAAGGCCGACACATCTAAGTATATGTGTATGGTGTGTTCGGACCTATATTTTGTCCGACACACCTTAAGTAAAGTTACATTCTCCAAGAAGAGCGGTGTTACGTTGTGTATATGTTGTTATGTGATGGGTGTTGATATGTTTGTGTACGTTGATTTCCGAAATCAACTCGGTGTTAATAAAAGAGGTAAATAAGTATAACCTGATTAAATGGGTATGTGTCGTCTAACAAGGAATAGCTCATTAAGGTAGAACCCTCAAGGGTCAAGGAACACAATAATGTGACCTAACCAATGTGATGTGTTGACTTGATGTTTGTATCCTTTGATTGGATGTGTGTGTAACATAAGCATGACATGTATTAAAGTTTCTATGTATGATTTAAAAATAATCAACCGCATGCTTAGACGACAATTAGTTGTGTGTGGCCCGGTAGTATGCGGGCTGCACGATTACCATACCAGCAAAGGTGCAGAGCCCCTTTGGGGGCCCCCCATACTTTTCAGGTACAATGGAGCTGGCAGCCGTTCGAGAGTAGGACGGGGTAGCTGTTTATACTTAGATATTTATTTAGTTGTTTATGTGTTCGTAAGTGTGATATTGGTGATGGAATGTATTAGACTCAGTACAGTTGTAATGTAAATGTAAAATGTATTTGTTTCAATTTAGAAGCGGTTGGTAATGTAAAGTGTAGTGCTCGGTAATCATGTCCATCAGACCGGTACACTATGTGTGTATTAGCCTTTTTAGCCACATGGGTGGCTAACGCCATGTAACACCCATTGATTTAGTCAGTGTTTATGATATAATTTCCGCCGTGATTAATGGTTAAGTGTGGTTTTATTAGTTGGGGTGGTACAACAATAGCTGCCTAGTGAAGAAAAAATGCGACCACACTGGTAGCGTAATTGCTGCCTATCGGATTTGAAACAAAAAAAATTCTTGCACCAGTAGCGTAATACCTGCCTAAGAAGAAAAAATGCGACCATACTAATAGTGCAATAGCTTCCTAGCGGGTTTGAAACGAAAAGGTCTTGCACTAGTAACACAATAGCTGCCAAGTGAAGAAAAAACATAACTGCACTAGTAGCGCAGCAGCATCCTAGCGGGTTTAAAATGAGAAAATTCTTTCACTAGTGGTGCAATGGCTACCTAGCATGTTTGAAATGAAAAAGTCTTACACTAGTAGCACAATAGCTGCCTAGTGAAGAAGAAACGGTACCGCACTAGTAGCGCAATAGATGCCTAGCGGGTGTGAAACGAAAAAGTCTTACACTGAAATACCCCAAACCTTAGTATGTTTTTTAAACATTAAAATATGATATATTAAGACTAAAAAGAGTCTTAGAAACATTAGTAAACAATTTAAACCATAGGAAACACAAATAAATACCTTAAGGTCAATATGGGCAAAAATGTGCTCTAAGCTTGGGATGAGTTTGGTTAAGACCTAATAATCTTACCAAGACTTTATTTATGTGTTAATGAACATATTAAACCATTTACCAATGAAAACCAAGCATGAAAACAAGTCAAAACACAAAATGTACTTTAAGGAGTCTTAAAGCACATTTTTGAAAAATTGTCTTGTAAATGAGTTTGAGTGGCTAAATGTCCATCATTACTCTTTAATTAACATGTGTACTACTTAGTATCACATTAGGAAGTCTAAATCAATTGGAAATCAAAATTTCACAAATATGTGCCTTGTTTTATGAATAGTAACTAAAATAAGCTAGTTATTAACATAAGTCAATATATGTAAGTTAAATGGTCAACAAAGACTAAAAAACCCTAGATAACTAATGGGGGCCGGTTTTTTTATGAGGTGAGTCACCACCTTGCAAGTTAACAAGTAAATAACAAATGATAAAGCAAGTTACTATTTGCTTTACTACTTAAATATCTAAACTAGCTAACTTATCTTCATTCTCTCATTTCCCTTGTTCCCACCGTCTTCTACCTTCCTTCTTGCTCTCTTTCACGGTAATGCTACAGCACCACCACCATTCTTCATCTTCAATCTCTTATATCTCCTAGCTCCCTTTGCCAAATCAAAAACTAAGACCACCATTCTCTTTGTCTTGCCAAGCTCTTCAACTTCATCCTTTCAAAACTACAAGAGCTCCATTTCGATGCCAAGAGGAATCTCCATGGGAGGAGTTTGAGCTCATCTTTTTACATTTTATTGTTCTTCTTTGCTTCAAGGTAAGGAAACTCAAAGAAAAACTCCATTTCCTTCATGTTTTAGTGTTGTCCGAAAAACACCGTTAATGGTGTCTTGACCTTGCTTGTTCTAGCTTCATTTCAATCTCGAAAGGGCTTGGTAGAGTCTTCTCTTGCTACCTATTCAAACTCTCATTCATTTCCAAGGTAAAACAATCATCTAATGTTTTAAGACAATATATGTAACTAGGGTTTATAGTGTGTTTAAGCATGAAGCTTGAATACTTATTACCTTGCTTGTATATTGATTAGAAACTTGACAAGCAAACCAAAGTCTTGCCAGTTTAAATAAAGGAAGAGCAAGGAGAAATTAAGTGAAAAACTTGTGAAGAAAAAGAGGTAAATGTGCTAACCTAATGTAGTTTAATGTCTTAGGAGAAATGAGCTTATGTTGCTTATTAAAACTACTTAAGGAGCTAATGGTAAATGACTTAGAAAAATGCCCTCAAGGGTTTATTAAAAGGCATATGTATTGTTGGGTGTAATTGCAGGTCAAAGGCAAATATAATGTGGGAAATTCAGTGTTTATGGTTTATGCATCTTAAGGGCCTAAGAGCCATGCTATTTAAGGGCCTAAGTGCCAAGCAATTTAAATTATGCACTATATTGTGATGTGGTGTAATTGGGTGAAGTTTTGTGTGTGAGAATGCTAAATGGTGAAAAACAATGTGTTTGGTATAGCAATGTTCTAGGAGAACCCATGTCAAAATTTAGGTAATGTACAAGAAGTTCTAGGTGTTTTAATTGAGTTTTGGTGAACTAGGAAGTGTTAGAAATGAATAAGTATTTTACTATAGAAGGAAACATGTATTAAGGTGTTCTAGGATGCAAAAGGGCTTAGGCAATATCTTGGAAGTTTTAGAATGCAAATGAGTGTTTTGGGATACTTCAATGTCTTGGTGAGGAAACATTTTAGGATGATTGTTGTCATAGGTGAGGAACACCATTTAGAAACCTAGTAAGAAATGTTATAAGTGTTGGTAAATTTTGTAAGAAATTGAGTAATAAGTTAGACAAAAGTAGGTGAGTGTAAGATGATATTTTGGCATTAGAACATACCTAAGATCATTTGGGAAGTTTATACATATAATGGATGTGGAGAACATTTGCAACAAGACTTAGAAAATGTTAAAATGTAAAATCTGTAGCAGTGGTCCGGGACCTAGGTCTTGGGTAATGTCCCGGACCATGCATTAAAACAGGCCGAGGGTTTTTAAGCCATTCTTGTCCGGGACTTAGGTCTTGCACTAAGACCCGGACCACCCCCCGATTTACCCCGAGAGAATTTGCCTAGATGGGTCCGGGACTTATGACCTGTATGAAGTCCCGGACCACCCCATAAAAACAACCCGAGAGTTTTACAAAGACAAGGTTCGGGACCTTAGATGGGGACCAAGTCCCGGACCACTTTAAAAACTTAGTTTAAGGTTAATAATGTTGTCTAATGATGGGGATTAGTTAGTAATGATGTTAAAAGGTTGTCTAAGACATGTTAGGTGTGTTACAATGACAATTTAAAAGGTGAGAAGACATAACAAGTGTGAAAATAAAATAACTAGACATGTGAAGTAATAAGTTAACAACGGACTAGTACGTTAATTAACCGACGTTACTAAATGTGTATAGGATTCTCCAACGGTGGAAACCAGTCGAAGCAGGGACCAAGGTATGGTTTTCTTGCAGTCTGTTGCCTACCGGTTTACACCGGCTTGTGTGTTGTTAGTTTTTCTGTGTGTTTATGACCTTGCGAGACTTAAGTCAAGTAACGAGTTTACAGTTGTTTATATTATTGTGATGTTAAGGTGTGACTCATTTCCCTTGTGTGTGTCTAACAAGACTTAACCACTTTCTGCGATTTGTTATTAAGTTCCAACATTGAACTTCTAACAAGTGCTAACTGGGGAGTGATGAATCCGGTTGTCCGGTCACGCGTGTATGTATAAGGGTAGATATCTGTATCAGATTCGACTCTTATAATGTTAAGGCTGTTCTCCTTTATTTGGCGTTCGATCTCCCGTTAGCCACATCCAAGGCTTACCTTTTCTAACTTATGATCGGTGTAGGGGGAACATGTGTTTGTGTGGTGTGTTCGGATCACAATATCCGATCCTTCTGTGAGTTAAGTTACTCGTTCGACTAATAGAACGGTAATGAGTTTGTGTAACAAGCTTAACATGAGGGTGAACCATTCTCTAGGCTTATGATGTTGACTAACCTTCTTGGTTTGTTTACTAAGTGAAATGTTCTCACTATGTATGTGTTGTTGTGCTAAGCAATACTTCTTGCTATGCTATATATGTTGTTTGTGAAAAATCAATGCCATGTTATCATGACAAATAGTTGCCCGTATCCCGGTAGCCGACGGACTGCGTGTTAACCATACCAGCCAAGGGTTGCTGACCCCCTCGGGGGCTCCATATTTATATTGCAGGATGAGGATCGAGGAAGCGGAATGGCTGTAGACCTAGGTCATGTCATACTTTTGGTTATTTTGGATGGTAGGCCCGGGATGCGCCTGTGCTCCCGTGGCGTTATGTTTTGGTTCCGTTGTTACTACAATGACGGTATATTGTCAGTTTACAGTGATGGAATGTAATTAAACACTCGGTATTGTGATTATGTATGTATGAATGTTAGTACCTAATGCTCGGGAGTCTGATCATCAGACCGGTACACTTGTATTTATTTTGCCTTGTTAACCACGTGGGTGGTTAACGGCGTTGTAGCACCAAACCGTTTAGTTATTGTTCAGTTGTTCAATACCGCTGCGATTACATTTATTGTTAAGTGCGTAGTAGGGGTGTTACATACACAGTAGCGTAATAGCTGCCTAGTGAAGAAAAAACACAACCGCACTAGTAGCATTATAGCTGCCTAGCGGGTTTGAAACGAAAAAGTAATGCACTAGTAACGCAATAGCTACCTAGTGAAGAAAAAATGGTACCGAACTAGTAGCGCAATAGCTGCCTAGTGAAGAAAAAAACACAACCACACTAGTAACGCAATAGCTACCTAGCGGGTTTGAAATTAAAAAGTCTTGTGCTAGTAGCGTAATAGGTGTCTAGCGGATTTGAAATGAGAAAAATTCTTGCACTAGTAGCACAAAAGCTACGTAGTGAAGAAAAATTATGACCGCACTGGTAGCACAATAGCTTTGAAACGGAAAAGTCTTGCACTAGTAGCACAATAGCCGCCTAGTGAAGAAAAAACACAACCGCACTAGTAGCACAATAGCTACCTAGCGGGTTTTAAAACGAAAAAGTAATGCACTAGTAGCGCAATAGCTACCTAGTGAAGAAAAAATGGTACCGAACTAGCAGCACAATAGCTATCTAGCGGGTTTAAAACGCAAAAGTCTTGCACTAGTAGCGAAATAGCTGCCTAGCGGGTGCGAAGCGAAAAATCTTACACAAGTAGCGCAATAGCTACCTAGTGAAGAAAAAACACGACCGCACTAGAAACGCAATAGCTACCTAGCGGGTTTGAAATTAAAAAGTCTTGTGCTAGTAGCGTAATAGGTGTCTAGCGGATTTGAAATGAGAAAAATTCTTGCACTAGTAGCACAACAGCTACGTAGTGAAGAAAAATTATGACCACACTGGTAGCACAATAGCTTTGAAACGAAAAAGTCTTGCACTAGTAGCACAATAGCTGCATAGTGAAGAAAAAACGGTACGGCATTAGTAGCGCAATAGCTGCCAAGTGAAGACAAAACGGTGTGGCACAAGTAACGCAATAGCTGTCTAGCGGGTTTGAAAAGAAAAAGTCTTGCACTAATAGTGTAATAGCTATCTAGCGGATTTGAAACAAGAAAAATTCTTGCACTAGTAGCACAATAGCTGTCGAGTAAAGAAAAAATGCGACTGTACTAGTAGCGCAATAGCTATCTAGCGGGCTTGAAACGAGAAACTTTCTTGCACTAGTTGCACAATAGCTACCTAGTGAAGAAAAAATGCGACCACACTAGTGGCGCAATAGCTTCCTAGCACATTTCAAACAAGAAAATTCTTGCACTAGTTACGCAATAGCTGCCTAATGAAGAAAAAATGAGACCATACTAGTAGCACAATAGCTGCCTAGCGGATTCGAAACGAAAATGTCTTGCACTAGTAGCACAATAGCTGCCTAGTGAAGAAAAAATATAACCACACTAGTAGCGCAGCAGCATCCTAGCGGGATTGAAATGAGAAAATTCTTGCACTAGTAGCGCAATGGCTCCCAAGCGGGTTTGAAATGAAAAAGTCTTGCACTAGTAGCACAATAGCTGCCAAATGAAGAAGAAACAGTACGGCACTAGTAATGAAATGCACCAAACTAATAAATATTGATTTGGCTTATAATCAATTAAATTAAGGACTACACAAGCCTTAAAAATAATTTAAACACAACAATGTTTAACAAGAAGCAAGAATTGCACCCTATGACCTTTCAGGGTGATTAAATATTCAAACGAACTTTGTTTGACCTAACATTTTGACCGAAGTCTCATAAATCATAAATTAACATATTAAAACCATTTCCAAGGGAAACCAAGCTCAGGAACACACTAGGACACAAAATATGCACTAAGCTTCGTTAAAGCACATTTTGGGAGGTTGTTTCCAAAATGAGTTTTGTTTGATTTTAGGGTCTTGAATACCCTTAAATATACTAATGTGACATAATGTACCACATTAAAATGTCTAATTCAAACTTTTACAAAAAATAGTGATAGTAGCATTGGTTTGTGAATAATAACCAAATAGTGCAAAATAACACTTAAATCTCTTAATCTAATCTATGGTCAAAGTATTCCCTTTGATCTTGGCTATTATTTATGCCAGTTTAAGGCCCATTACAGAGCATGTAGCCATTTTCCCTATACTACTAAATATGCTAATTATTTATACTTTACTGAAGTAAAGACTAGTACACTAGTAACATTATTAAATAAACAAGTTAATTACCCCACCCCATGTGAGCCATGTCAATTGATTAAGGCTACTTTCTCCTTAATAATTGCTGATTTCCAAGCTATGGTATATGACTCATATTCTCACTTTAGAAATGAAATAGTTAGTACACTTTACTATATTAAACTAATAACCTTATCTCCTCATCCTCATCTCATTATTGCCGCCACCTAAGAGCCTTCTCCACCGATTGAAATCTCCAAATAATTAACCAAGTGGCATCCCATGTGCTAACCAATTGTAAGACCTTTTACCTGTTATAGCCGGTTTGCTCACCTTTCTTCTTCTTCTTCAAACCGTAGCAAACCAAGCCTCTCGCTGCTGCTTTTCAACCGAGAGCTTCACCCCATTTCCATGGCTGCTACCTCTTGTTGTAGGTAAGGGTTTATAGCTTAAAAATGCCCATTCTTCTTCCTCTCCTCAATGAGCTCACCATCTCCATTTTTATCCAGCAAACAAAGCTGCGTTGGTGCTTGAAGTAGGGCAGTTCCTCGGCTGAAAATAGGAGAAGAAAGGGAAGCTAGTTCCCACTTCTTTCTAAGGTAAAAATCAAACATCAACTACCTAGTGTTCCTTCTCCATTACCGGTAATATACTTCCAGTTTCCTAGCTTAAATCTTTGGTTTCTCCACGTGAAAATCAGAGGAAAGAAGCACCCTATTTCAGCAGTGCCAAGGTTACACAAAATGCTCATGTTGTCCATGCTTTCGGTAAGGAAAATTCCACCGGTTCCTCTTGTTCTACCCGTTAAATATGTGTTGTTGTAAGTAGTAATTTGACTACTTTTTTGCCTTGGAAAATAAGGTGAAGCAGGTGTAAAGCAGCTTGCCAAACAAACCACCTTGATATATATGTATCGACTCCATCGGGATTCACGGAGGTTTGCTATCATCAGCAACAAGGGGGAAATTGTTGGACATCGGAGTGTTGCAGAGATAGCCTTTCACCAAGACAGAGTCGATCATCATTTGTCAGACACAAAGAGCAAGCTTCTGCGATGGAGTCAGCGCAACACAGAAAACTCCATGGACTCTACCATGCTGTTGCGAAAAATCAGGAGTTAACTCGGAACACCTTAAGCGCCTCAACGGTCACGAAGCTCTTCCTCAACACCGAAGATCGCGGCCCAAGTAAGAAGACCAAGTAAGAGCCGTTGGAAGTTGCCCACTAAGTTAGTTCCGGTATTTTCGGAACTAACTCCTTCGACCCGTTGCTGAACTTAGAGTATAAATAAGACATGTAATAGACAGTTTTGTGTGTGCTTGTATCGAGGATTTTTTCAGAGCTTAGAGAGAGAAAGAGAATCGCATTGTTAGTCGAAAAGGAGAGAGAATACGTACCTAGTCAGTTAGCACCTAAAGATAGACTCTTCCTAGGAAGTTCCTAGTTTCATTACGCTTACCATTGTTCTGATTAGAGAGTGTGTTGGGTAAGTGAGTGAAAACCGCTAAGTAGATCCTTTCTACTTAGTGGGCATTTGTAAGTTATTTTGTTTGACCAGGAAATGAAATAGCTTATTTGTGTACCTTGCTGAGTTCCATAGAGTCCTCTCTTTCCATTGTTTTGCTATAATTACCGCAAAAGTTTCCGCTCCCTTAGTCTAGTTAATGCGATAGAGTGCTTCTACATCACAGAGTGTTTCCTACTTACGAAGGTTGTTTGAGTCAAACCAATCCTTAGACTCACACCTTTGATTGGTTTGAGTTAGCAACCCGATCCTACACGTGGTATCAGAGCCTTGCTTAGGCTAACGGTCAATCAACGAAGCAATGGCAGACCTCTTCGCCAATCAAAACAACAAAATGCACTTCGAGCATCCCAGACTCACCTCCACCAACTACGACCACTGGAAAAATGAGATCGAGCAACACATTGAGTCTGTCAACTCCGAGCTTTGGGAAATAGTCACTGGAGGAGATCTTGCAGTCAATCCAGACCGATCCACATGGACTGCTGCAGATCGCAAGAGGTACGAGCTGAATCGTCAAGCATCACGCGCAATATACACTTGCCTGTCCATCCCAGAACAAAGGAGAGTCAACCACTGTAAGTCTGCTAATGAGATCTGGACACTCCTTCAAGCAACTCACGAAGGAGTCACTGAGCTAAAGAAATGCAAAGCTCAAGAACTTCGAATGGACTATGAAAACTTCCTACAGAAACCCGGTGAGTCTCTAGAAGAAGTGCTTGATCGTTTCTATTTACTAACCACTACTATGCAGGAAGTCAGCATCTTGCCAGATAGAGAGAGTGTCTTGCACAAGTTGCTGGACAGTCTGAGAGAAGAGTGGGCAGAAACGGTAATCTCTACCAAAGCATGCAAGGATTTATCCAAATGGAGCTGTCAAGACCTAGGTTCCTATCTACAATCTGTAGATAAATACAAGAAGAATGTTCGAAAGAAGTGTGGTATTACTTCTTCTCCCTCTTCTAGTAAGTCTACTACTTTGAATGACCAAGCTTTGCAGGTTAATTCAACTCAGTTCACTCAAGAAGGAGCCTATGTCGCTGATACTCAAATCAGACAAGCTAGGGCAGAGCTGGTAGATATTATTGTTGAAGAAAGTGAGGCTGAGACTATGGAAGACTTCGTCTTCATAGTCAAGAACTTCCGAAAATTCATGCGTAACCAACCAAATCGTCAGAGTCGGTCGTTCTCAAACCCCTCCAAACAATCCTTCAGCTCCGTAACTTGCTTTAACTGCAAAAACCCGGTCACTTCAAGAAGGAATGTCCCTTACTCAAGAATCAGTATGGAAAACCTCAAGGGAGATCGCTGATGGCGGCTGTTGGCTGGGGTGATTCAGACTCCGATGATCCAGACACAGAGTCCAGCGGCCTAGTATGTCTCATGGCACATGATACGACGGAGTCCATGATCCCTGATAATGAGGTAACTCGTTCTCATCTTGAAACAGACCTTTACCGTATTTCTCCCATGGGATTTATGACTTTAATTGCTAAAATTGTCTCCGAGAACAACTCTCTCAAAGCAAGTCTTACCAGCAAGATAAACGAGCTATCTGAGGAACTCGAAATGTCAAAAGGTCTTATGTATGCCCTAAGGGATGAAGCTGAGGAACACAAAACCATCTCTTGTTCTCTCAGGTTAGATCTGCAAGATTCAAGGCGTCATGTTGATTCCCTTCAAAAGGAACTTCATGATACCTTAGAACAAACTCAGTTTGAACAGGGTGACCAGAAAGAGTCTCTCACCCTGATCGACTCCCTCAAACAAGACCTCACCATCTTTACAGATAAGTGTTGTTCTCTTCAAAATGACCTTAATGCTTCTGAATCCAAAAACATATCCTTGAACACCACTATCAAAAATCTCACTCAAAAATTGAAAGAAAAGGAACACGCCCTTTCCCTTAAGCCAGTCAAGTTTATCAAACAAGTCACCACCTCCGAACTACCTGAGTGGGCCAATTCCAAAATCAAAGAAATTAGCCAAGATCGAGATACTCTTCGCTCTAAAGTAGAACAACTCTCTCAGCAGATTGTGAATCTACAATCCGGAGTTCGATCCACTCAATCCACACCCAAGTGGCACAAAGGAAAGTTCGACATCCCAAAAAATATGTCCAAATCCGACAACAGAGTCAAACGATATCAAGAAAAAATAAATTCGACTCCTGGTGGAAAGGACAACAGAAATACGTCAATCTTCCACCAACCAAGATTTGTGGCTACTGCGGGAGTCTTGGACATCGTGACAGTGCATGTGATAAACTGAATAGAGATCTCTCTTTTAATGTCAAACGTGTTAAACTGATACTTGAAGCACGAGAAAAATTGAGACAGTCTGGCTCGAAAAGGGAACCCAAGTATATCTGGGTTCCCAAACTAACAAATGATCTGTTCTTTTGTAGGTGAAGGCGAATGGAGACAGCTGGTACTTGGATAGTGGATGCTCTCGTCACATGACTGGAGATCCAAATCAATTCAATTCGCTTTCATCCTACCAAGGAGGTAAGGTTACTTTTGGAAACAACAACCAGGGTGAAATCGTGGGAGTTGGATCCGTAGGTAACCCCTCAAGATTTAAAATTGATGGAGTCCATCTGGTCACTGGACTCCAGCATAGTTTATTAAGCATTTCTCAAATTTGTGATAGATTCAATTTGGTACTTTTCTCCTCTTCGGATTGTAAGGTTTATGATGAGCGTACAGGTTCACTAAAAGCTGTGGGACGTAGAGAAGGCAATCTCTACAAAATGTGCTTAAACTCCATTAAGCCAGACGACCAAGTCTGTCTCAATGTGCATTCCAAAAACTCACTGCTGTGGCACTCCAGGCTTGGCCACGCAAATCATAGGCTGTTGAACAAACTCAAAAGCAAGGACTTGGTGATTGGTTTACCAACACCACCTTTGACACAGACTCTGTCTGTGAAGCATGTGTTAAAGGTAAACACACCCGGTCCTCATTCAAAAGTAAGCCTACTCTCTCTACTAACTCTCCACTGGAATTACTACACATGGACCTTGTTGGCCCCATGCGCACACAAAGCAGAAGCGGTAAGAGGTACATTCTGGTCATAGTCGATGACTATTCCAGGTGGACCTGGGTCATTTTCTTATTTACCAAAGATGAAACTTTTACGGAGTTTGTCAAACTCCATAAAATGCTCGTCAACAAATTTTCATTCACTCTAAAAACCCTGAGAACGGACCAGGGTACTGAATTTTGCAACAAGTCGTTTGATGAGTTTTGCAGGGACAATGGAGTGGATCACCAAATCTCATCTGCACGCACTCCAGAACAAAACGGAGTGGTTGAACGCAAAAATAGAACCTTGGTAGAAATGGCTCGCACCATGCTCATCGACAGTCAACTCACTCCATCTTATTGGGCAGAAGCCGTTAACACAGCTTGCTATGTGTTAAATCGTGCGATGATCCATCCATTCCTTCACAAGACACCCTATGAACTACTCCGTCAACGTAAACCAAGTCTTCTCCATCTCAGGCGTTTCGGATGTAAGTGTTTTATTCACAACAATGGTAAGGACAACTTGGGTAAGTTCTCTCCTAAAAGTGATGAAGGTATTTTTCTTGGCTATTCTTCTAAAAGCAAAGCTTATCGTGTTATCAATCTTAGAACTCAATGTTTAGAAGAAAGCCCACATGTCAAGTTCGATGAGTCCCACAATGTTGGCTCATCTTCTGATCATCTTGACTTTGCCCCCGATGATTTTCTCACCGATCCACACTTCATCACTGTCCCAATAGGAAGACTCCCTGAGTCCCACTCCATCACTCCTCATGGTTCCCCTGCAAACAAAAACAATTCATCAGAATCTACAGACTCAGACAATCACCGGAGACACCCTTACCACAAAACCTGAATTTTGACTCCTCTGAAAAGAAACACCCCCTCCTGCTTCACGTCGCCAGTTCCAGCAAAGATCTGCTCACCCTCCTGAAAACATCATTACAGACCCAAACACCGGTGTCCAAACACGCCTACAAGCCATGCAAAATCTCTGTGCCTTTGGTGCGTTTCTGTCTAGTACTGAACCTAGAAATGTCAAAGAAGCACTCCTTGATAGTGATTGGGTTACTGCTATGCAGGAGGAACTCAATTCCCTCCAGCGTCATGCTGTCTGGGAGTTAGTTCCTCGCCCCACGCATCAACAAGCCATTGGTACTTGTTGGGTCTTTCGTAATAAACTTGATACTGCAGGCCAAGTTTTCAGGAATAAAGCTCGATTAGTTGTTCAGGGCTACAATCAAGAAGAAGGGATCGATTATGACGGAAACCTTCCCTCCAGTAGCTCGTCTTGAAGCAATTCGCAGTTCATGGGTTCGCTGCTTACAAAGGTTTCCAATTATATCAAATGGGGGGAACTTGAAGACAGCCTTCCTTCACGGTACATTGATAGAGAAGTCTACGTCGACAAAACCACCGTTTCACAGACTCCATCCATCCCGACTACGTCTACAAATTATGTAAGGCCCTTACGGACTGAAACAGGCTCACGTGCCTGGTATGAAAGACTGTCTACATATCTATTGCAAAACGGTTTCTCTCGAGGTAACGTAGATAAACGCTCTTCATTCTACATTCATCACATGACTTACTTCTAGTACAGATCTATGTTGATGATATTATTTAGGTTCTACAAGTAACACCCTCTGTGACCATTTTGCTAACCTTATGAAGCAAGAGTTTTCCATGAATGAGTTAGGTGAGCTCAAGTTCTTTCTAGGATTACAAATTCAACAGGAAAAGGACGGGATCAAGATCCATCAACAAAAATATATCAAGGAACTCCTTGATAAGTACAATCTAAAGAATGCAAAGAGTATGTCCACACCAAGCTGTACATCTGCCAAACTGCATCCTGATGATGACGGAGTCGGCGTCAATGCCACAGAATATAGAGGCATGATAGGGTCCCTCTTGTACCTGACTGCCAGTCGCCCAGACATTCTTCACGCAGTCTGTCTTTGTGCTCGCTTCCAAGCAGCACCAAAACAGTCTCACCTAAAGCAGTCAAGCGTATCTTCCGCTATCTCAAAGGTACAAGTACACTCTATCTATGGTATCCACGATCTCCTACTTTTACTTTATCTGGATATAGTGACTCTGATTGGGCTGGTTCTCTCCAAGATCGAAAGAGTACTTCAGGTAATGCACAGTTCTTGGGTCTTTGCCTTGTTTCATGGTCCTCCAAAAAAACAAACTCTGTAGCACTCTCTACAGCAGAGGCAGAGTATGTTTCTGCTGCAGCGTGTTGCTCCCAACTCCTATGGATGAAACAACAACTCCAAGACTATCATGTCACCCAAGAACAGATCCCCATCTTGTGACAACAAAAGCACAATCAAAATATCAGAAAACCCAGTCCAACACTCAAGAACCAAACACATCGAAATTCGCTTTCACTTCTTGAAAGACTGTGTCGAGAAAAAGTTTATCCAACTTGATTTTGTGCCCACAGAAGATCAACTTGCAGATATTTTACTAAACCCTTGTCTACAGCAAGATTCGAAGCACTGCGATCGCCAATCGGATTGACTCCGTCTACCTAGACGGTCGCATCTCCTTGCCCCTCCCCGCAATCTTCAGAAGGTACGCCCTCATGTCTCATAGAGTCTGTCTTTGTTTGCACTTGCATCAGTAGAATGTGTTTCTTACTTAGCACGCCGAGTACTCTGGCGCTACTATCACGTCATCCATCCGCACCAGAACCCGCCTAAATCGTCGCCCTTCATCTCGCCTTATCCTGACGTCGCCACATTAATCGCACCTGACACCGCCATCTCTGCACATTTCAGCCTTTATATCTATCACCCGTCCACTCCATCTCTCTCACTTCACACTCCCTTCACACCCAAGTTTCTTCAACTTCCAAATGGCCGGCATCAACTTCTCTAGAATTAACATCCCAGCCGAAATTTTCGCTGATCCCATTCGCCTTCAGGCGTATCTCCAGGACATGGCAAACCCTAATCCACCTACACTCACCACTACCACCACCACATCGCCCACTAAAAACCACCGCTACTTCTTCGCCCACACACTCCTCCACACCACCACATGACACCCGCGACCCATCACCCATCAAACACCGCCGTCTGCTGCAAGAACAGAGATTCTTGACACAGACATTGAAGAAGTTACTCCACTCCAAACCCTACCACCATCCCCAACCACAAGCTGACAATCCTCCCGCCGAAAATCAGCCAACTGATCAGCCACAAGCCCATGCCAGCAAATCACCGACCAAATCTCCTACTCCAACCCCACCAGCATCCCCCGCTAAATCCGCAACACCACCACAACAACCTCCACCCAAAAACCCGCAAGAGAAAAGGCCAAACCTCAACCCGACCCACAGCTAAAAGAATCCTCCATTCCTCTGTCAAGGCCCAACATGTCTCCTCCGGTTCCGGTGAATCGTCTCCCGTCCAAGAACTGCCCACCGCCAGTCATGATGCTTCTACGGGTGCCACCTCCGCCAGAGATCAAAAACCTCCAAAACCCACCGACGGAGTGTGAAGGTCGACCCCTTCACTCAGAGGTACATGCTCGGGGACCTGCCCTCCGACCGTAATATAGTCAGGGGTAAGTTCCTCGACTTTTCTTGGGCTCTGTCTTCCAACTTAGGGGAGTTAGTCACTATGCTCGAAATTCAGGGGTGGAAACACCTCTTTTGTGAAATAACTGAGTGGTATCCCACAGAGTCTGTCGACTTCTTCCAAAACCTTGTTATCCGTAACGGTGCTGCTCAGTCTGTTGTCAATTCCACCCCAATATTTTTTGATCTTGCAAAGCTGTCTGAAATTCTTGGCGTTCCTGCCACGGCCTGTCTTTTTATGAAAAGGAATCCTTCCTGAGATCCCGGGGTACCACATAACAAAATCTACCACTTTTTCTCCTCCAAGAAAAAGATTGGCTCCCCCATACCCCGCGGCGATCTCTCCATCCTACACCAACTCCTCCACATTTTGGTCATCAAAAAATATTGTCCCACGAAAGGAAGGAAACCTTATGGTCAACTGCTTGGACTTAACCATTATGTACTGCATCATAAATCGTCACTCTATCAATTTGGCACACATAATTCTCCATCACTTAGCCCAGTCGGTCGACACCCCAAACACTCCTTGGGGTACGTGTTCTGGTTGCCTCGTATATTCCAATTCTTTCAGGTACCCTTGGCGACTTCGACGCCAGAGTCCATCGAGGAGGCAGGACACCATCAACCTGCGGTACTTGAATCGGCTAACTTCAATCGACAAATCAAAGCTGCTGCCCCCTCCATCTACTCCAACGACGCGGGGACATCCACTTCTCAAGAGGCAGTCCCTCAAGCTTCACTCCAACCTCTCCTGGAGAAAGTGGAGCGCCTCTTTGCGCATGCAGCCGAGCTGATTCAGGGCCAGAAGCGGATGACGGACCGACTCGCCGGGATAGAGACGACAGTGGCGGCCTTGCAAGACCAACTCCTTGACATTCAATCCACCCTCACCCCAAACCCTTAGAATGACGTGGTTGTGTAGTGTTAGAACTTAGGCTGTTTTTTAAGTTCTAAACACTTTTATTGGCTGTTTGTGTGAATACTTGACTAACTCTGTGCTACTATGGGCTTCCCCTCGGATGAAAGCAAAAGGGGGAAGTGGTGAATCCCGTCTGGTGTACGGGTTATTTTGGCTTGTTTAAAATTGCTTTTTGGATTGCGCTGCTAGACCATGTGGTCTAGTATTTTTGACTACCTTATATTCTATCCTGCCTATTACACTGCTTATTTATCGTTTGCTTGCCTGGAGTCCCTCTCCGGTCAAGGGGGAACTTAAATAGAGTCCTTGAACTTATTTGCTACTGCTGCTATTAAGGGGGAACTTTGACAGGGTCGGTTCCCCTAGTTCTTATGTTTTATTTCAGGATCGACTCCATCGGGATTCACGGAGGTTTGCTATCATCAGCAACAAGGGGGAAATTGTTGGGACATCGGAGTGTGCAGAGATAGCCTTTCACCAAGACAGAGTCGATCATCATTTGTCAGACACAAAGAGCAAGCTTCTGCGATGGAGTCAGCGCAACACAGAAAACTCCATGGACTCTACCATGCTGTTGCGAAAAATCAGGAGTTAACTCGGAACACCTTAAGCGCCTCAATGGTCACGAAGCTCTTCCTCAACACCGAAGATCGCGGCCCAAGTAAGAAGACCAAGTAAGAGCCGTTGGAAGTTGCCCACTAAGTTAGTTCCGGTATTTTCGGAACTAACTCCTTCGACCCGTTGCTGAACTTAGAGTATAAATAAGACATGTAATAGACAGTTTGTGTGTGCTTGTATCGAGGATTTTTTTCAGAGCTTAGAGAGAGAAAGAGAATCGCATTGTTAGTCGAAAAGGAGAGAGAATACGTACCTAGTCAGTTAGCACCTAAAGATAGACTCTTCCTAGGAAGTTCCTAGTTTCATTACGCTTACCATTGTTCTGATTAGAGAGTGTGTTGGGTAAGTGAGTGAAAACCGCTAAGTAGATCCTTTCTACTTAGTGGGCATTTGTAAGTTATTTTGTTTGACCAGGAAATGAAATAGCTTATTGTGTACCTTGCTGAGTTCCATAGAGTCCTTCTCTCTTTCCATTGTTTTGCTATAATTACCGCAAAAGTCTTCCGCCCCTTAGTCTAGTTAATGCGATAGAGTGCTTCTACATCACAGAGTGTTTCTACTTACGAAGGTTGTTTGAGTCAAACCAATCCTTAGACTCACACCTTTGACTGGTTTGAGTTAGCCACCCGATCCTACAAAATCTCTTGGAAACTCCATGCACAAACCGTAAGGAAAACAGTCCAAAAATAAATACTACCAAAGTGAGTATTATTACCTTAATGATATATATATATATATATTAAGCTTATGTCATTAGCACTTCAAAATTAATTTAAGTGTTGTACTAAATCAGGCCGTGAGCCTAAGGGGCTGTTTGGAGTGCTTGATAGCTTGAAAATCAAAAGCTAGGTGAGAAATACTTACCTTATATTATAATATGGTTTTTATGAAATTTTATTACACATATATGTTAGTCGTGGGATTTATGGGCATTATAAAACTTAATTATGTGTTAAAACACTTATACTGTTTTTGGTAAATTGGTATGGTGTATTAGTGACCTATAAGGTCAAGGAAATTAAATATGGGTTAAAAACATAATTTATAAAAATATGGGGCATGGGTAATATAAGTCGTAAGGTTATAATGTCATTTGAGACATTTATGTGTAATTTTGTTCTATGCAAATTATTGTAATAAGGCCATGTATGTTTAGGGCATTTAATTTATGGTTATTAAGTTTAAAATGAATTTAAAATGATAATTAAACATTACCGAATTATTCAGGGGTTTTCTGTAATTAAAATGATTTAGGGGCTAACTATAATAATAACCGAAAAACTATGCATCAAAACCTTATTTTATGATTTATATAAAATTTAATATAGTTTTGAGGCAAAAATGAGATTTATGGAATTTATGGGTGTCAAACTGTAATTATATAAACTTCTGGTCAAACTTAAAGTCAATGGGTCAATATAGAACAAATTAGGAGGTTTGACCAAATTTAATGTCATAAATAGTTAATTTATGATCTTATATTAATATTATAAGTGAAATGTTGAATTTATAAAACTTATGGGGTGTAGAATGTAAATACCGAAAAGTAGAGGTATAGATTGGTTAATATAGTGATTTATATCCTAAGTATAAAATTTGGGAATTTTTGGAGTTATATAAATGGTATATTGATGAAAGTGTATAATATATGGTTTTTGTGACATATGAAAGTATATCATATAAAATGGGGCCAAAATGTAAATAAAGGAAAAATGTGGTGGGCGGAAAAAGAATTTCAGAACATAAGGGGGCTGTTTGGAATTAAGTAACAAAAAAAAATAGGTTATATCAATAATAAATATTGAAACTATATAATATAACCATATGTATAACTTGTTATAATATATGTGGCTATTGTGTAAATATGGAAAGTTGAAGGATAAAACAAAAAAAAACAGAACCTAAGGCTATGTTTGGTATTTTTGGAAATTTAAAACTATATAGTATACATACTATATGATTTAAATGCTATAATATATGATAAGTATGGTATGTTATAAATTGTGGTGAGATTGTAATAATTGGAAAGTTTGAGTTTTGGAAAGAAAATGAGGTATAAACTATATACCCTTTCCAGCAATTATAAAGAATTTTGCAAAATTATAGGTTATAACTTATTACTAAGTTTTGATGTTATAAAATAAGGTATATATAACATGGTATAAGTTATGTGGGTATATTGTAATTAATGAGAATTATAAGAATAAAGAGGTATAAGTGTGTTACATACATGAGGTATTTTCGGTACATATATGTAAATTACTAAAACTATATGTATAAGTTAATAACATATAGAATATCATATATATGATATCATGATATAAGTGTAACACTAAATAACGGTATGTGATCAAAAGTGTGATTCATTTAAATTAGCATGCTAGCGCTATATATATATATATATATATATATATACATATATATATTTATCAAAAAAATGAAGATATAAACTATAGTATATAAGGACATAAATACTATGGTTAATGTATGATTTTTGAATGGTTAGATAAACCTTGAATGAGGAATACATGTACATAATATAAAGTTTCATATTCATTAAGAAAACAATGTACATATACATATATGTAAACTGGCGCAAGCATATACATGTATAACTATGGTTTACAAACCATATAATGACAAATAAATAATGTTAACTTATTAGTATGATTATTGAAATACCCCAAATTAATAAAACATGGATTAAATATCTAATCACACTAATAAAGGCCTAAACATGCCTTAAAAGTCAACTGAGAACAATAGTGGTCAACACAAAACAAGATGTTGCACCCTTTGAGTGTGTAGGGTAAATATACCCAAATGAACTTCTTAGGACCTAAAAATCTTGTCCTAAGTTTATTACCTAATATTAAAACTATTAAATCGTTGGACAACACCCCAACACAAAGAACAAGCATTTACATGCTTCAAGGTCAAGTAGAGCAAAAATGTGCTCTAAGAATACCTTAAAGGTCTAATGACCTCTAAATGATATAAATTGGATACCATGATCAAATATCATGTAAGGAACACAACAAAACCGTTGTCAAGAAACCAAACTCAGAAACACCTTGCGACACAAAATGTGCACTAAAACTCCTTAAAGCACGTTTTGTGTATCGCTTTTCTAAATTGTTTTAATGGGCTAAAAGGTTATAAATACCCTTAAATATGATAAAATATCATATTATCATATAGGAATTTAATTCCAAGAATTTACAAATTTTACAAATTTAATATAAAATATTAATAAAACCCTAAAGTGGGGCCCGTTTGGGTCAACATTGACTAAGTTGGTCAATGTTGACCATTGACCACGAATTGGACTACATAAAATCGGTTCATTAAGTCTCTAAACAGACCAAGAGACAAGTCCCATGTGACAATTAAATATATCCCTTTACTTTTGCATAAAATAAGTAAAAGTTAACTTTAACATATTAAAACACAAAAGTAGCTTACCACTTGCTTACCATGTGAGCCAGCCGATTTTGGAGCCTCCCTCCTCCTCATTATACGGTTGAATCCAAGGCTCCAAGCAAGACAAGACAAAACATGATGACTCATTTCATTAGTTAATTGCTAAAAGTAACATTATTACTCCATTATTCAATCAAATTGGAATCAATAATTCCCCACCTTTCTCAATCTAGGCCGGCTGCCCCTTGTCTTTGTCTCCAACGATTCTTCAACACCAACCAAGCCTTGGTGAGTCATCAAGTCACTAAAATCATAAAAAAATGCAAAAAATGTGTTTTAAGCAAATTAGGTCATTCTTTCTCATTAGTTCCCATCCAACCGTGGGACTCATTGCTAAAACTCTCTCTTTGGCTCCTCTTGACCGAAGGTAAGCTTCCCAAGCTCCATTGATGAGAGCTCAAGCTCTAGGTAAGCTCCTAAGGCATAAAAATGCCCATTTTGTTCGTCTTTCTTTCCTTTTTCCATTGATCTAGACTCCAACAATTTCTATACATTTATGTAGAGTGTTATGGAGGTTAAAGGAAGGTTCATTCTCGGTCATAACAAGATCTAAGGAGAAAAGTTCAAGTCTTGACCATTTAAGGTAAAAATGTGCTCTAAGCACATATCTCTTCTTCCTTGTGGATTTCGGTTGTAAACCTTGGTCCCCTAGCCTTATTTTCTTCTCCTTTTCATGTAGATTCAGTTGGTATACCAAGATCTACAAGGAGTAGCTAGATCCAAGCCAAAAACACCATTTTTGGCATCTTAAACAAGGTAAATCGTAGCCATCTTCCAAGCTAGCTACCCACGGTTTTATGCCTTGTTCTTAAGAGTGTTTTGATACTCTTTCTTTACTGGAAAAATAGGGCCGAGACAGATCTATAACAAGCTTGAAGATCTAAGGTAAAAATCAATGATTTTCATGACTTAAATTACTTCTCATGGTTAGCTCATGTTTGGAGTTTAATCATGTCTTGTTTTCTACATGAAGACAAGTAAATCAAGCTTTGGAGAAACTCTCCTTAAGGTGGCCGAATCCAAACAAGGCTTTACCTAAGCTAAATCAAGGTATAAATCACTTAAACATTAACCTTGTTAAGTTAATATGTTCTAAAGCTATTTCTAATTAATTGTCGTGAGTGAAGAAGTATAATAAGGTCATGTTTTGTAACACCCCAACTCAAATCCAAACGTGGCCTCGCAACTTAACAGCATATATATAAACATGTCACATCAGAATTCTTTACACTCCAGGACCTTGCCACGGGTCTGACTACAGAATATACCGAACATTAGTACAACAACCTTAACCAATTACATTTCCTTCTTACAATCCCCTCATAACCTATACATCTTACTAACTCAATTGCCATACGAGTGTACATGCACAACTCGTAGGCCACACTTAATCCTTCACACTTGTGCCCCTTCTTACTCTCGCGACGATCGCCTCCTGATGTTCACCTGTGTAGTAAAAACAGCCCCAAAGGGGGTCAGCACGAATGCTGGTACGATCCTCTCATGGCCCCCAAGCTAACGTGGCTACGATGACTAATTGTCGATAGCATGGAGGTTGATTAGATGCACAACATAATAGAAAATGCAGTAAACACAACTCAGATATGAACAATCAAAGTTCACACACAATGAACGACTTAAATGCGTTCCCTTAATTAGAGAGTTAATTATTTAACTCCTTAAGTAATGTTCCCTCTTAATCTTAGTCCATCCTCATCTCACCTCAATCTTAGTCTTATCTTAATCTTAGAAACAACCATCCTTTAATAAGGAGTGGATGTAGCTTATCTTAATCTTAATAATACAAACCATCCTTTAAAAAGGAATGGTTGCAACTTATCTTAACCTTACCTTAATCTTAATCTCAACTTAATCTCAGTATACAAACCGTTCCTGGAAGGGAATGGTTGTAGCTTAATTCGAACCTGGGATTTAGGTGATCCCACCGCACCATCTTAATGCCACCTACTCTGGACGGGAGTCCAGCGTAGCTGAGCCGGCAACCGCCCTAGGCTACAAGTCCGAAGACAAGTCCTTAAGCGGAGGGTGGATCTGATACAGATACCGTCCCCCTTTTTCCTTAGCATGCTTGACCGGAGATCGGTCCCGGGTTTCCTCACTCAAGTTCCAGTTAGTAGTAGTCTCAAGATCATGTTGTTGGTTAACCTCTTTCGGTTTATATCAACCCATATTAGGGAGCGTTCCTTAGTCCCACTCATTTCCTTACTAAACGTTAGTTAGTAAGTTCTCACGGTATGTTGTCTTAGTTTTCAACATCACACAACAATACAATAAACATAATATTCCGGTTGCATGCTTTATCTTGTTTTAGTCATAGCAATTAAACAGATAGCACACAAGCCGAGGGACACCTCGTTAGCAAGCAGGTCACAAGAAAGATTGTACCGTTCACCGTCGGTCGTTCGGTTGCTTACTCTCTCCGGAGTCCAAATACTCAAGCCCTAAAACATTCATTCAGTTTTAGGTTGTTAATCACTTATCTTAATTCAACTTATTTAACTTGCTTAACCCATAATGATCCCCACCTAACACCTCTTAAGTTTTACAACTTAATCTTACAACTTAGCCTTAAACTTTTGAGTTTATACTTGTCTTAATCTCTTAGGTCTTTACACCTCTAATCCTCAATGCCGTCTTAAAGGGGTACCATTAATACCACTAAATTCCTTAGAGTTTCTTTCTTTTTTTCATTTTTAGGGTCGACCGACCTTACCAAGGTCGGTCCATCCAGAACTCATTACCGGTTGAAAATTTCACCCCGACCGACCTTGCAAGTCCAGTCCCAAGGTCGGTCCATTCCCGAGTGTTTTTCCCCGTGGGAATTTTAAGCCCGACCGAACTTGCCAAGTTCGGTCCCAAGTTCGGTCGATTCCAGAGACTCATTCGTACACAAAATATATGCCCGACCGAACTTGCAAGTCCGGTCCCCAAGTTCGGTCGATTCCAGACACTCTTTCCGGTAGTGTAAACTGAGCTCGACCGACCTTGCAGGCCGGTCCCAAGGTCGGTCGGCTCCAGAACCTTGTTTCTAAATTCCCATTTGACTTCAAACTTCTCCACAAGTTCCCCCATGTGTCCTAATACCATTTAGGCACTTAAAATCACCTTAGAACTTCCACCGAACTCTCCAAAACAACTTCCATCTTCAATTCATTTACCAAGACTTTCTCAAGTCACCTTGCATATCCATGCACAAATTCCTCTCCTTTCCTTTGGTTACTCATCACTCTTAAACTCTTGAGCTTACCCATGCATTTCTTTTCATCACCTTATCACCTTGACCTTGTTCTTCATTTACCTTACCCATGCAACACCCTCCTTAGACTTTACCACTTCTTTAATGCAACTTACTCACCATTCTCATGATCATAAACCTTTATACATTTCTAGTCATTTTCCTTGACGGCTTACAACATTCTCCTATGATTTTCACTTTCATCACCCAAGTCCCCACATTACCATTTAACTAAACCTTACTAGCATCACCACCTCTTACACAAACTTCCCGAAACTCTCATTGTTATACTCTTAGTTTATACCTAAATCACCTTAAGCATTATACACCTTCTTCTTCAAATTTATGCACAAGTCTCACCATTCCTCTTACCATGACTTTGGTGTGTTCAATACGCCCATCTAAACTCTAATTTCCTCATAGACCATTCTAGGTCATTCTAAACCTCAAGAACTCCTTAGTTAACTCATTTCCACTCAAATTCCTTTTAATGATCCCTAGTGAACCTTAGGGCATATTAACTCACCACTACCACTTAAACACTTTGTTTTCTACTCAAATTTCGCCATAGCTTCTCTAGTATCTTATCATGCTCAAACACATTGTCTTCCTCATTCAATCATCTCACACATATCAAATTCTTTCCATCATATCTTCTCACCCAAACCAACTCAATCACATCAAACTCACCATATTGCAATAATCTTAAATTGCATAGCACTAAGGCTCTTAAATGACATGGCTCTTAGGCCCTTAAATAACTTAAACTTAAACACTGAATTTCCCACATATAAAAGCCTTCAACCTGCAAATACACCATCAATCTCATAATAGTTATAATGCTCTTAAAACTCATCTTAAACTTATCTTACTAACTCATTCCCATTGGTTCCTTAGTCACAAGTTCATAAGCTTGTTTAAGTTCTTTTTCTTAGGTTATATAACCCATTACCTAATGTAAGCCCTAGGCTACATTGGTACTCATCTAAAACTTATTCCTTAAACCTTAAACCACCATTAGGTAAGTAATTTACCTTGTTTTCTCAAGCTTATCTTATCTTCCTCCTTAGACCTTCTTCTTGAATGAATCTCGGCCACCACTCAAACTTCCTTTGCCAATGTTCTAACCAATATTCAATGACTCACATGAGTACTAAACTATGCACTAACCTCAAGGAATGAAAACCTAGGTTAGAAATGTGTTCTAAGGCATAAAAGTGGATGATTACCTTTGAAGTCTCAAGGTAGACTTTGGCATTGAATGAAAAGGACCTCCACTAGTCCTTGGTGAATAAATCAAGCTAGAACAAGGCATAAAAACAAGGCCCCATGAGTAGTAATTTTCGGCCATGTGGAAGGAATGATGGAAACATGGTTTTTCTTACATTTTCTTTACCTTAAGAGAATGGAGAAGCTAATGAGCTCTTCAAACTTGATTTCCTCCATCAATGGAGTTTTCTCATGGCACCAAACTTGAGCTTTGAAAGATTTGAAAAGATAGAAAGATAGGTCTTGGCCTAACTAAGAGAAATCTATACTTAGTTTTTTATTTGGAGCAAAGATGAACACTTGGTGAGCATTTGAAGGTGGAGCACCCATGGATGAAGCTCTCTCGGTTTTGGAGCAAGAGAAGGGAAGAAGAAACCGTGGGAAGAAGGGAAATGAAGAGAGAGAAGAAGAAAAGTGGGCTAATATAAGATATTTGCTTTAATAAAGCAAATAGTACTCCTTTTACTTATCTCTTCTTTCTTCTTCCTTATTTGACTACTTATGGTGACTCATCCTCCCTTAGAAAACCGGCCCCTATCTTAAATAAGGCTAGTCATGGTCTTTGTTGACCAACTAATTAGCTTATATTGATTAAAACTTAAACTAGTCACTATTTGGCATTATTCACTAATTAGTGCACATATTTCTGAATTTTTTGATTTCCCATTGATTTAGGCTTCCAAATGTGATACTAATTAGTACACATGTTGATTAAAGAGTAATGATGGACATTTAGCCACTCAAAACTCAATTCTAAGACAATTTCTCAAAAAGGTGCTTTAAGAAGTCTTAAAGCACATTTTGTGTTTAAGCTTGTTTTTGAGCTTGGTTTTCTTTGCTAATTGATTTAAAATGTCCATTATCATATTACTAAAGTCTTATAATGGTATTTGGGTGCTAATCAAAGTCACTCCAAGCTTAGAGCACGTTTTTGCCCAAATTGCCCTTAAGGCACTTTCTTGTGTTTCCTTGGTTTAAATTGTCTACCAATCTTTCTAAGGCATATTCTAGCCTTACTACATCATAATTTGATGTTTACTTAGCATACTTAGGTTTGGGGTATTTGTTTGACCTTAAAATGATTAAGGAATGGTTTAATAATTTTATGACTAATTAAACAAGCATAAATGTCAAATTTAAGACATTATGTGGAAGTTTGGTAATTAAATGAAAAACTATGGTGAGGGCGAAAGTTTATATGTATTTTGGGACATTTATGTGTAATTTATTTTGTGAGCAAATGTTGTAATAAGGCCATGTACTTTAGGCCATTTTATTTATGCATTTACAAGCTTTTATTTAAGTTTAGGTGATATATAATTATTACCGAAAAGAAATGGGGTCTTGGGTGTAATTAGATTAAATTTAGGGGCTCTAAAATAATAAGGCCGAAAATTAGAGTTAAAAAGGATTTAAAAAAAAGTTTATAAGGTTATATAATGTTTTGGGGTTAAATGGTGATTTCTAGAAAGTTTGGGTGCAAACCGTAATTATAAGGAATTAAGGGTCGAGGAAATATTAAGGAGGTCAACCTTGACCATATGGTAGGTTTTGACCAAATTAGATAAGTTAAATAACTTATTCAAGGTTTCATAATAAAGATAAGTATCTTATGGTAATATTTATATAACATATATGGTAAATATGTTATTACCGAAAAATTAAGGGTGTACAATGGTATTTTAAACACCCATGGGCTATTAGGAATTTTTAGGAATTTATGGGTTGATTTTGGAATTAGAATGAACTATATATGTATAATATATAGTTATTATGTCATTATGACACTTTGGAGAAATATAGGTGGTGGAATTATAAATACTGAAAATATATGGGTTAATAAGGATATTATAACCCTTTGGTGAAATTTGGAGATTTTTAGAATTATGTAAGAGCATTTGATAAGACATGTGTATAAAATATAGTTTTAATGTTATGGTAAAACTATATGTTATAAATAGGGCCAAATGGCAATTATAAAACAGCACAAGGGCTGTTCAGGATTTACAAAAATAACCATAGGTTATACTCTTTTATAAGTTAGAAATGTTATATTAAATGGTATATATAACATGGTAAAAAGAAAGGGGTGATTTTGTAAATTAAGGAAACTATGGTTTATGGAAATGAATAAGATTTTCTTATGGTGCCTAAGAGGCAATATAAAATAGTTTTTGTATAAAGACTATAGGTTATAAGTTAAGGGAAATAAAAATATCATATCAAATGATATTAGTATAAGGTATAACATTACATGATGTTTTGTGGTCAAAATAGAATTTAAATAAATTCAAGGGCTGTACCGAATTAATAAGAGTTGGAAAATGAATTTTAGACTAAGACTAAGTCTATAATGTTATAAAATGTTATAACAATTATATGGTTTAGGTGGGATTAAGATAAGTGAGGATATTCACATAAAATAATGTGACGAACTATAAGTAAATGAGATTTATAAACTAAGGTGTTTTGGAATAAACCTTAGGAGTTGTAATTATACAACATAAAATGTTACTCATGTTAGGATAACAATCTTAATATATGTTGTATAATATAATACAACTAATGGGAATAATCATCTAACAAAAGATGATAAAAAGTAACATAAAATATAAGAGTTTATTAAACTCATGGGAATTACCTACGAGGTAAATATATACATACACAAGAATAATGTATATAAGGATGGATATATATTATGGTTGGAAACCATATAATATAATGGTGGTGATTATTTAAAAAAAATAGTTACAAACTATATGTTATGAGTTTTTGAATGCAAATATTATTTGCTAAAGATAGTGGGAAAATAATACGATATAATATAATAATGCATGCTTACATGCAACTATAGGTTACGTACCTAAATTAAAGGAGGGATAAGATTAAAGAAATATAATGAGTTAAAATTTAACAGTCGAAATGTTTTGACGTACGAGTTAAGTAACAAAACCGACCGGTTTAGAGAAAACCCATAACAAACAACTGTAGAAAACAGGGGTGAACTGTCGGGGTTACTTATTATTCGGAAATACCGGATGTAGTTAGTCATGGAGACTGACTTATAGTTTTATTACTATTTAGAGTATACTTTTGACAAGACGCTTGACGAGCTAGTGGACTACACGGAGCGTAGGATCTTGCTGATTCATACTCCACCGTAATACGATCAGGGTGAACGGTATGTAAAGGGGTTTGATCCGAGTTGTCCTAAGGATGCTCCTTGGGCTCGGATTTGGTTGATATAACTTGTGTGTTATGTGTGTGTGGTTACATGTATGTGTTTAAGTGTTACTGCATTATTATTTATGCACGAGCGTCGTACGGGACTAACACTACGTCGACTAGAGATCGACTTATATAAACATACATATGCGTTGTGATGACATGACAGTTACTTGATATAATACCATGATATTAATATTAAGTATATGATAACCTAAGTAAAACACTTAGGGACGAGTCACGACATTGTCGGTCTCTAGAGCATGGATCTCGAACATGAATATAACCTAGATTACTTCTAGGTATGCGTGAGACCCATTGGGCAGCTAATTAATAATTATTCTCCATAAGACTAAGAGCAGATCTTAAACATTATGAGAGAGAGATGGTATGAGTTGAGGTGAGGAATCCCGGTGGTTTACGAACCACTTGGTTGCGCATTTGTGATCACAGAGGGGTTTCCTAATTGGATTCCGCTCCAGGTTATACCCAACGAGCCCAAACTGGATCGTGGGTCAGGTGGCTACGGCCTTTATATGGACGTCTTACGAGACATAAGAGAGTCAGGGGCCTCCGGACCTCTGGCGAAATGAGCACCTTTGTGTGTACGGGAGGACTACTGTCCATGGTGAGGTTATCGGGTTGTCCTAACATGACGCCCAACTGATATTAATAATTAAACATGGTTGGATGGAGCCTACAAGGCTAAGGTAAATTAAATATGAAACTGTACGCCACGGCGAATGTACATTGTACATATGGATGGGGCCTTGAAGGCCAAATTAAATTGAATTAATAAAGGATGGTATACGCTACGGCGACTGTACATGGTACATTATATTGGTATTACTCGATACGTTCGATATATAAATATTGTGTGAGATATTAAATGAATGTTTGAGTTGGATGGATGGTTAAATGTTTGTGGATATTTGGATGGATGATTATGTATATTGTGCATTTATATTACAGTATTGTTTATAACTGTAAAATGGTAAGCATGAAACCAATCTAATAATAAGATGGTTAAAATGACAAGTGACCATTAGGGTCCAGGCCCGGCATACTCAGCGTCTATCGCTGATACTACCCATTGCAGGTTGTTGATCATTGTCGAAGCCGAAGAGCAGGAACAGGGTAATTGGAGTTTTTACTTTTGTTACCACACATGGAGATGTTGTATAGCAATGGGGATGGTGAATTGTATTATGGTAAGGATGTGTATTTTCAGGTTTGGGTAGACGCTCACTTGTCGATGTTTATGGTTTATGGACTTAGTATGATGTATAGGAGTTTCTCGTTATCACGGCGGTTAGCAGTTGTTTATGTTGGAAGTTGGATGTAGTTTGGCTTCGTTGCTCGCATGGGCGAGTAATGGCCGGTGACACCCGAGTGAGTATTGTAATTGTTATTTATTTTCCGCTGCGAGACGTTTTTGTTTATTGCTACGTGAGAGATTATTACGTGATTGTGGAGAGGGTTGTTACAAAAGTGGTATCAGAGCGGAGTACCGCTCTGATGACGAGATAATAGGTTAAGACAGTGAGCTTAGGACTTGGGAAATTACGGGAAACGTTTAGGAGGTATGAGACGATTCGTCTTAGAAAGATATTGTGTCTAATAACGCAAATTGCGTGACATAGTAGCCTTTAGGGCAATTCAATATCTACTGGTTGTGTACGGTAATTTACTGATTATTTATGTGACATACTGTACTACAGATGGCTGGGGGAACTAGAGGGCGTGGTACTGGAAGAGGTGGAGGCGGTGACCCCAGCATTCCAGGAGTTGCTGAGACGGTTGCAGCCGTTCTTGCACAGCTGGGTACTCAGATAGGAGGAGCACCAGCCCACCCGCCACAGCCCAGGGAAATGAACTGGCTGAAGTCAGTTACCGAGACCCGACCACCTACATATTCTGGGGAACCAGACCCCGTAGCTTTGGAGCGTTACATTGTTGAACACGAGAAAGCATATGAAGCTTTACAAGTACCGGCCGACAAGAAGGTCGTCATTGCTGCTTTCCATCTGAAGGATGCAGCCAGTACTTGGTGGAGGTTGGTCAAGGACCATCACATGGCTACGCCCGACTTTTCGTGGGCTGCCTTTGTAGAGTTACTGAGAGGGAAGTACTACCCGGCGCATCTCAAGCAGAAGAAGCGCCATGAGTTTGAGACATTGACCCAGGGAGGTCTGACCGTGGATGAGTATTACGCTCGATTCATTGGTCTGTTGGACTTCATCCCCGGTGTGGATTACTCAGAGACAGTGATGGTCGAGAAGTTCCGGGGAGGACTATTGTTTCGCATCCAGATGGCGATGGGTGCTACCCTCTACACTACCATCCAGGTATTAACATGAAAGCCATAAATTCTTTACCTATTTCATTACCGATTAACGTTGTGAGAACTTACCAATGAATTCCAGGAGTGTTATGAGGCTGCCTCGAGGACGGAGCTAATGCTCCAGACTCGGGAAGAGACTCTCGGGGCCAAGAAGAGGAAGAACCCTGAGGGAGAGTCTGAGGGTGGAGGAGCATCTCCAGGCGACAACCAAAAGAAGGGAAAGTAAGGACTTATCCCACTCTAAATTATTTACCATATTAAAAGTCCTTATGAATGCTGACCCGAAACCTTGAACAGGAAATTTTTTAAAAAGAAAGGGCAGCAGGGTCACCAGGGAGCAAAGGGAAAAGAGTCCGTCCTTCGGTTGACCGGCCCAGCTATATATGCTCAGCCTTTGAGATCTGCACCTCCTAAGGGTGAAAACACCTACCTCTTAAATCCAATTGTAACCTTAACCTTTATATCAACAGATATTAACTTAAACTTAAATATACTATCAGGCACCGGACAGCCCCAGCGCCATTTTTACTGTAAGCGTTGTGGAAGGACCATCCTGGGGTCGACTGTGAAGGCCGCAAAGTCGAGTGTCGGTGCTGCCACAAAGAGGGCCATAGGGAATTCGAATGCTGGATGAACCCAGAGAGCCGTAACTACAGGCCACCCAAGAATACTCAGAAGTCCTCAGCTGGAGGATCTGGAGTTCCACGAGGCGGTCAGGACGGCCAGACATCTATTGATGCTGGAGCCTATAAGGGCAAGGGAGTAGATAGGGCATGAGTACCCTGACTCCATGAGACCGCTGGTGGAAGACTTTTACTTACTATGTTGTGTGCTTACTTTGAATGTTAGAAGGAGCTATGTTATAAATACGTGGGAGTGTGTTATTGACCACTCACCTTTTGTGTAAGACTTTGGGATTAGTTGTTTGTACTCAGTACCAATAAGCTTTAAACCTTGATGGATTATATATATGAACAGGATGTTAAAGCTTACATTATCATGTAGCCATACTCGACGACGCAGAGTCAATGAGACCGGTAATCGTTGAACCAGAATTTCCATCTGCATGGCGCACTTGCTATGGCAAGCGCTATGACAAGTAAACCACTGAAATTTCCACCTGCCTTGCGCACTTGACAGAGCAAGTGCAGCAACAGCAACAACAACTACAAATGCAACTGCAACAACTACTACTTTTAGTCTTTTATTATATATATACCAAAAAAAATGTTTTTCAAACTTTTTCATACAAACCTTGAGATTAGAAACCTATGCAACCTTGGGAAGACCGTTAGTCCGACCTATGCAACTGGGGAAACTACGCATCCACTGTGATTGTAAACCACACCAGTTTAAATTGTTGGGAATTTTCAGACAGGGCTTATTAGCCAAATACCATCAGTGTATACCCGCATTTAATGCTAATCACTACTAGTGATGAATGTTTAGTCCTTATGGACAAGCATACCCTTTGTAGATGCACCACCATTAGTGAGGATGGTTGGGTAGTGAAGAGCCAAGTTGCTCAAGCTATTATGCAATCTGCAGTACATCCAATTAAACGGATGAGGGAATAAATATGAACTATGGATGAGATGTGATCATGATAAACAAGGAGAAAAGGAATATGTGTTGTACTCAATGAGATCGATTTAGGAGAACCAAGTTTGCTAAATATAGCACAGATTTTGCTTACACCGTCTGAATAACGCCGACTTATAATACAAATTACCACTGATGCCACCAGGGCAATAACACTTATTACAAAATAACCAAATACCATGAACTATTAAACAAAAAAGGGAAAGAAGAAGAGAAAAGAAAACAGGATATCCATCAAAGGGGGATTGACAACAGAATACTTCACAACAACCGTGTGACAGACATTACCAGTTTACTAAATGAGACATGGGACGACCGCACTCCGATAGGAGCATGTGGGCCTGACAGACTTATTTATGAGTTAGTCGGGTAAGTAGTAATGTATCAGTACGGTACCCCATGCAAGTAGACAAGTAGTGTTAGGAACACGAGAAGTATTCAACTCCATTCTACGGACAGTAAGACAGATTACCTCGAAGATGGACGAGAAGAGCCGCAGTTAAACCAACGGGCTAGAGAAATCAAAAACCTTCAACAGAGAGCAGTAGACAGTATACAGTGAAGACAGGGAAACCGTTCAAGGACGTGAAAGAGAAGGAAAGGAGCAGGACAAAGTATGGGGCCCCCAAAGGGGGTCAGCACCTTTGCTGGTATGGTAATCCCGCAACCTGCATGCTACCGGGCCACGCACAACTACTTGTCGTCTTAGCATGCGGTTGATTTTATTTCAAACATGCACAAACTCACACACATATCATGCTTATAAGCAAACATCCATTAATAGAATACAGACACAAGGTTAGCACACTCAACATAACAACACACTTCACTTTATAACATACACAACTTATTTTCACTCTTCTTAGAGTACATGAACTTCACTTAGGGAGTGCCGGGGTGATATAAGCCCGAGCACAACATACATACATTTTCTTTACCTGAGTGGCGGCCTCATATAGGACCGATCACAACATACACTATTTCCCCCTAGCTCCAATAGTGATGAGGTAGGTAAGCCTTGGTTAAGCTTGTGGGTGGTTGTAATCCAAGAAGAAAAACAACCATAACATAACAGAGAGGGAGTCGAAGCAACATAGGCGTCAACACCCTAACAACATTACACATAATTTCCCTCCTAGCCTGATATGGAGGTCGGGTAGGTAAGCTTTGGCTAAGCTAATGGGAGGTCGAAATCCAATGAAGGAAATCAACCCTTAACATAACAGGATGGGAGTTAATTTACATATATATATATATTAACTCCCAAACAATACGCACGACCGGGACACCTGGATTCCTCTCCATACATAACATATACTTATTAGTTAGAGGTTCCCTTATGGAACTTATCACATACATACATCACATAGTGTTACTAACTCGGTTAGACTCATATGGGGAGTAATATCCCTTTTTAACAAACATGAATAACTGTATCCAATAACAACAACAACATATCCAACAAGTCACATACATCACTCATAATAACAACATACACTAACGCACGGATAGCCGTAGTTAGAACGTTCCCATGGGTTGGGACGTTTATTCCGAATACCGATCTCTTATGTGAACCTAAAGTAGGTTAACTATTATTTAACACATAACTAAGGTTAAGCGGTATCGGAATTAATTACGCCACAATAATGAATTACTGTAAACACATTTCATGCTTTATCTTTGTAACACCCCTACAACGCTCCTAACAACTTCCGAAATCGCAGCGGAAATAACCAACCAAACAATAACTAAACGCTTTGGTGTTACAACGCCGTTAACCACCCACGTGGTTAACTAGGCAGAATAAATACAATGTATCGGTCTGATGATCAGACTCTCGAGCATAGAATCTAACTTCCATATATATAACATAGCCAACCATACCGAGTATTTAATTTACAACACACCTTCCAACCGTAAACATCCACCAGTATTTTAGCAAACGGTACCATAATGTAATGCCTCGGGAGCACAGGCGCATCCCGGGCTCAACAACCAACATAGCCAAAGTTCATCAACGACCTAGGACCTAGAGCCACTCTGCTTCTTCGATCCTCATCCTGCAATAAAATATGGAGCCCCCGAGGGGGTCAGCAACCTTTGCTGGTATGGCTAACGCGCAGCCCATCGGCTACCGGGATACGCGCAACCATTTGTCATAATAACATGGCATTCATTTTAGAACATCCAACATATATATATATTATACCATAGCATAGCAAGGGAAATTGCATAGCATCATAACAATACACAACACCATAAAATCGGTCCTCACAAGGAACCTTCCACCATAGTTAGTATACCATGTGAGCCTAGAGATTTTTACCAATCCATGTTAAGCTCGTTACCAACCTCGTTACCGTCCAGTTATATAGAACGGTTAACTTATACCCAAGGTGTGTCGGATATAGTAATCCCAAGCACACCGAAATAACATACGTATGCCCCTATGGCCCGACGTGAGTCAGTAACTAGCTTTGGATAAGCTAAGGGAAGGTAGAAACCAAATTGGAATACCACCTATACATACACCAAGAGAGCCGAACCGGATATGATATCGACCCCCATCCATCACACGCGTGGCCGGAACAACCGGACTCCTCACTCCCCCGATTAGCACTAGTTAGTGATCACACAATATTTTGTTAAGTCACAAACAAGCAACATTTAGGTCTTGTTAGACAACCAAGGGAAGGAGTCACAACTTTACAACATCTTAATGAATAACAACTGTAAACTCTTTTCATGCCTTAATCTTATAAGGTCGTAACACACAGAAAAGCAAACAACATCCAAGCCGGTGTAAACCGGTAGGCAACAGACTGCAAGAAAACCATACCTTGGTCCTTGCCTCGTTTCGTTTCCACCTTGAGAGAATCCTAAACACATTAGTAACGTCGGTTAATTAACGCACTAATCCATTATTAACATTATCTACTCAACATTACTAGTTTATTTTTATTTTACACTTGTTACATCTCTTCATCCTTTTAATTGCCTTTAAAACCCACCTAACATGTCTTATATAACCTTATTATATCATTACTAACCAACTACTATTTTAAGATAAAATTTCCATCTTAAACAATAATTTTTGGTCCATACAGTGGCCTGTCCGAACTTGTGTCCGAGCTTCCAAGTTCGGACACAGCCGTGATTTTAGACAGAAAACAGCACACGTCCGAACTTATGTCCGGACTTCGGAAGTTCGGACGTGAGCCGAGAAAGATTTAGACAGAATCCGTGCGTCCGAACATGTGTCCGGACTTCCCAAGTTCGGACACAGTTCGAGTAATCCTAAGGATGGGTGGGTACGTCCAAACATGTGTCCGGACTTCCCAAGTTCGGACACTGTTCGCGAGTGAGAATTTCCTTACCCAACAGGCTTGTCCGAACTTCCACATCCGGACGGAAGTTCGGACAAGGCATTATACTCCAATTTCTAAGCCTTCAACACTTATAGTATCCTCTCCTTAAGTTCCTAAGTGGTATTCCTTGTCTATTCTAGTCATTATACCAAGCATATCTTCTACACAACATTATACTTAAACATCATTTCTTATAAACTAAAACTCTTTATGTCATCATTGAAATCTCTTTTTCTAAGCTTGCACTTTCTCCTTATTTTAACATCATCTCCCAAGCATCATCTCTCACAACTAACTCCTTATATCCTTCTTGAAACTCTTTTCCTAGTATACACTTCTCCTTATTTTACCAAAGTTTGCCTAGGTATTTACCTAAGTCCCAAAGTGACTTTGGTACTTACTAAATCTCAAGATCATGCCTAAGTCCTTATTACACTCTAGAGTACTTCTTAGTTCATCAAAATTCCTTTAAAACATCATGAACTCCTTATTCATTTCCTACATTTTCTAACTCACCAAACCTTATGTAAACACTTAGAACTTCTTACTTCTTACCTAAATTTTGGCATGGATTCCCCTAGAACATTATTAAGCCTAAACACTTTTCTTTCTCCATTAAACACACAAGAACATCTAGAATCACCAAGAACACTCTCATATACAACTTCACCAAATTCACACTACATTACAATATAGTGCATAATTTAAATTGCATGGCACTTAGGCCCTTAAAATGCATGGCTCTTAGGCCCTTAAAGTGCTTAAATCATAAACACTGAATTTCCACAATATATGCCTTTAACCTGCGATTACATACAACAAGGCATATGTTATTTTACTAGTCTCCTTGAGAACACTACTAAGTCATTCATCATTTGCTCTTTAGGTAGTTTTAATAAGCATTTATAAGCTCATTTCTCCTACGGCATTAAACAACATTAGGTTAGTAGATTTACCTCTATTCCAAAACACTTCCTTCTTGTTTCCTTACAAAACCTTATGGTATTTTGATTCCTTGTCAAGCTCTAAACAATATACAAACACCATAATGAGTATTCAAGCTTTGAGCTTCATCTCATTGTAAACCCTAATTTTACATTGTTTCAAAAACATTAATGTAGTTGTTTTACCTTGATCTTTGGAGTGAGTTTGAATATATAACAAGAGAGGACTCCACCTAGTCCATGAAGAGTGGGAATGAAGCTAGAACAAAGTCACACAAAGAGCTATTCAATCTGTATTCTCGGTCAAGGTAAAACTTGGAGAAAACATGATTTTTCTTTGAGATTCCTTACCTAGAAGCAAGGAGATCAACAATATGTCAAAATACAAGCTCAAGCTCCTTCAATGGTGGAACACCTTGGCACCGAAGTGGGGCTCTTGGAGTTTTGAGAAGATAGGAATGAAGAGCTTGATGAGAGGAAGAGATTGGTGGTCTT